>JAQSUU010000108.1:34727500-35977500 GCA_038087645.1 Saccharum hybrid cultivar R570 | reverse complement strand
CACAAGTTTCAGCACTATTTTAACATTTCTGGAAAAAGAGAAATTCATTTTTCTCCGGCTCAGCTCCCTTTCTCCTCCAACTGGGCCGGCCCAAACAGCTGCTCTGCTCGGCCCGCAAAGTCACCGAGGTGACCAAGGCGAACTCCGGTGAACTCCCGTCGGCGGCGACCTCACCGGCGGCAACTAAGACACCGGTAAGACCAACACGAGCAGGCGCACCTATCTAAAGCCCTAACCGACCCTCCCGAGCACCACGGCGAACACAGAGGCGGCCATGGCGGCTCGGAGCTACTCCGGCGCGGTGGAGCAGCGAACGGAGACTTCTCCGGTGACGGCAAGGACACCAACAGCTTCGCTACACTCTGGTGAACACAAACCACATGCTAATGGAACCGAGAACGACCCCTAAAGTGCATGGCCATGCACGCGGCGGCAAACTGAGCAGAGCTCGCCAGCGGGCACGCGGACCGACGTCCACGGCGCGGTAGCGACTAAACGGGCGATACGGGCGGGATCAGTGGCTCACCGTGATGCTTCGACGCTAGCAGGTTGGAGACGAAGCCGGCCGGAGAGCTCCGGCCACGGCGCGACCGAGCTCGGCGGCGCGCTGGCCATGCTCGAGGAAGACGGCGGCGCGCGAGCGACGCAGGCACGACGAGGCTGGGAGAGTGGGTGCAGCGCGTACACAAGGACGAGGCGAACTCAACGGTGCACTCAATTTGGCCAGAGGACGAGCGGTGGTGGTGGTGAGCGCCAGCGGGTGAAGTACGACGGCGGCAACGAGAGGAAGAAAAAAGAAAAACGACGTCCGGCTCGGTGGCTTAATGGCGATGGCGATGCTTCCAGACTTGCCAGCAGCTGCATTAGCATACCCACGTGGACGACCACGCATCCAGGCGCTAGAAGGCGCGAGAACGGCCACGGCAACGCCGGCGACAGTGTGAGAAGAAGGAAAACAGAGCACGTCTGTTACTGTAGCAGCAATACCACCTCATTCTTACATTTTCTGTTTTCTTTACATTACTCCCAAATTCATGTAGCAACTTGAAAAATTCCCAAGATATGAAATCTTCAGAATTTCAAGCTCTACAAGTTTTGTATAGAACACTTTTTCAAATTCGAACTGGATTTTGAAATTTGAGTTTAAATTCAAAAGGGGACACTTTTTGGAAATTTGGTAATTTGGTAATTACTTTGGATTTTACATTGAAACTTCAAAAACTCCAAACACCAAAGTTGTACCTCTCAACAAGAGCTACAACTTTGCTTTTGGACTCACATCAAAATTTTACTTAGATTTTGAGTTATTTCAAAAGGGGTAAAATCAGGGTTTTGAATTCAATTGATTATTCTTTTTAACTAAAACATGATTAATTATTTAACACTAATAAAACACTATTTCATGTGATAAGAAATAGGGCATTATTAACGTATTAAGCATACTAATAAAAATAACATATCACATCACTATTGAAACATGTAAAACACGTATATAAAACATGAAACATTCTATTGCAACATATGAAACACTACCAAGCAACACATGAAACATCACTATGCAACAGAGACCTGATATATGAAACATTGCTTATGCAACATGAAATGCATCTTATGCCTTGATGTATGCATGATCAGTACTTAATCAAGTTTTAACTGCTTTTTAACATCTGGGATGTTACAGCCTATCCCCCTTAAAGAAATCTCGTCCCGAGATTTCGGAACGACTTAACCTGTGGGGTAAGTAATGGAAAAGGAAATGTGTCAAACACATTAACCTTGAGAAAGTTCACAAAGTAACAAGGATTGGTTCAAGAATTACAACCGATTTCATAATGATGGTTGTAATTAACAAGGTATTTAGAGAAGTCCAGGAGACATGGATTACTCCAAAAAGAAATTCCAAGAGAATCGTAAGTACGTCAACTGCGGACTATAATGAATGATGGTCATAGACCTTGCTATAGCAAATACCCCGTATTCCCGTACAATGATCAGCCATAGGGATTTCCACGATACTTGCTATACCATTGTTACTGATCATGGTACTACTATAGTGCATAATTGGAGCAACTTTCAAGAAAGTAGTGTCTTCTGTTGAAACAAAAATATTCACAGAAGAAATCAAGATTACAACCGTGATTTGATAATGGTTCCAACATCAAGAATTAAGATGATTCAAAAGAAGTATGGGCATGAATTCCCAAGACATATTGCAAACAGTGAGGGCACATTAGTCATGGGACTATAATGGATCACGACCACAGACCTCGATACCCGCGCGCACCCAGCAGAAACCTGTGTGATCCGGACACACAAGAGACCCTAGGTTCCGACGCGGCATCATGGTCATGGGACGTGGCACCACTATAGGGCACAACAGCGATAACCCTCGTCTCACAATATTGAGAATATAACCGAGATCAGAAGTCGGTCACAATCACAAGGCATCTAGGGAGCTCAAAATGAAAACTTTGAATCCCTAAGGAGTGTCCAGAGAATGAAAACACCCTAATTGTGGACTATAAGGAATCATGATCATAGACCTTGATAACAGCGAGTGTCCCGTATTTCCTTATGGTAGCAAGTCACAAGAAACTTCAGGATACAACGTTGTTCCATTGTCACTGATCAGGGTACCAGCATAGGGCACAACTGTAGTAACTCGTTGACAATGTCAGTATTATAACCAAGATCAGAGATTGGTTATAACAACAAAGGATCTGGAGAGGTTAGAATTCTCCGACGAATGTCCAACGAGTGAAAACACATTAATTGTGATCTATAATGGTTTAGGAGCACCGACTACGGTACCAGTGCATGTTCTGGTGGAACTCGTGTGGTCGCGAATCACAGAGTATTCCAGGTTTGACACAGCACCATAGTCACGGGTCGAGGCACCACTATAGAGCACAACTAAAGTAACTCTCGTCCAACACATGTTGGTTATCAATATCAAAGTAACATCATGTGTCAGAATGGAAGAAATCAAGACGTGACACGTGCATACATTGAGAAGTCAATGCAAGGAATAGTCCCAGGTTTTACATTGAGGCGACATGGTAAATAAGGTGCATCCAGAAGTCCCCTAAGGATTAGGAACTTGTGGAGCAGGGATCATCAAAGGGCTAACAAACCTGGTACAGGACGAGATTCATCAATAGAACAGTTATAACGAATAATAACTGCTTCCAAACATAAGGAGGGGATTTTAATCATTATTATATTATCATTTTATGCATGATGTGAGATATGCTCGTCCTATACGTCTTCTCAACGTCAGGAGTGCTTCACCTTCATCATGTTAGTACATTATAGGGCTTTATTTATACACTATCTTCACTGCCAAGACGAACTATTGAGAGGTACTTCAGTAGAGCTTTATCAGTAAAGTTGACTCTTCTCTTGACCTTCCAAAGACGAGTTGAAGAACTCCTGGAAGCTTTTTTTTTCTTGAGTCATCAGAAATTCTTCATGAAGTCTTCCAGCAAGCAAGAAAATAGATAGAAGTCCATTTTTAACTTGTTACCTTCAAAAACTTTTATATTGTAAAATCATTTTGAAGTTTTCAAATGTAATGTTGTAGTTGATCCATTGTATGAGCTCTGATACCATCTGTAGCAGAACCTCCTAAATTATATGGCCCACATGCACCTGTCATTGTCCCTAAGACCTCTGACGGCTATGCATGTACACCAGATAACCTAAGAAGATCTGTCGGGTGCCCTTGCAGGACCCCGATTCAACTACGTTTGACAACTCATACCAGGATCAACAAAGGAGTAACTACAACATTACAACATTTGTATAAAACTTTACATCAGAGTGCGGAAGAATAACAACAATGAATTTATAAATCATGATTAAGTTAACTTTTTACAAACTTAACTTGTATTGCGGAAGTCGAGTAGAACTACAGAAGACAACTTAGGTAAAGCACCTAAGTTAGGAGAGGACAACCTGATCATATCGAGCCCACCGACATGACCTCGGTTAACAGTACCAGTCAGTACCTGCAACAGGGGTTAACAAACCCTGAGTAATCAATTGTACTCCGCAAGACTTACCCGACTAAGAAAAAGACTCCAAGGGCATGCTAGCTTTAGGGAATCAAGGTACGGGTATTCAAGAATCAAAATTTCTTTTGCAGAAAAGCTTACTAAAGTAAATCCTTACCTTCAATATTTTACTTTTACCATTGATGGTTCATTAACCAATTCTAAGTGATCCTAATCTAGATCAAAGTAATTCTCATCAAGACATTTCTCATTCTTTCTTTCAATTCCAGTTCTTAACTACGATGCAGGACAGGTGATCGAGTCTCCATAACCGAGGAGCAACGACGATTCGAACCGATTATACCCAGCTGGGGATCTCTAGCGTCACGACATATGTAGAACCAAATCTTGCATATGCCAACCCTCATTTAGATCTCCCAAAACCAGAACGTGTCCATCGCCACCCGAGAGCACAGTACTCCTCCAATCCAGCCCTTGGCCACGAGGGTACACACTACTCTCGCCATCTCTCCACTCCCAGTGCGAGGTTAGACGTTCTCGAAATGGAATCACCAACATTTTGGGCTTACCCAAGGCATGAGGCTAGTTGCAAAGTCTCGAAACACAAACAGGACTGCAACGGACGGTCCTTAACTGACAAGGCGGAAACACTACATTGAGACTCCTTTCCCAATGCATGTTAGCAGTGGCCAAACCACCCGCCCGATCTTTCAAGTTCATTCTCATCTTTCAATATTCATTAAGTATGCCGTCATGGCCATGTAAACATTCATTTAAAAAGCTTAACTCATTAAGCATGGCAAAGCATACTACGCATTTTCAGTAAAACATGTATCAAGGTTGATATCGCAATAATCAAGGATGATAATGCAGCAATTGGGATATCACTCAACTCCTAATTACTTAATGCAATAAACCATAGTACCAGTGATAAAGATTTGTAAAACTCAAGGAAGGGGTTAAATGCACCGGGGCTTGCCTTTGTTGCAGAGAAGTTAGTTCTCGTAGAAGTCAAGTTTGACACCAACACCACGGGTGGATCCTCTTCTCCGAAGCTTGATCGACACGATCCAAAACATTCGTATAAACTACACGTATATAAATGATGCGAGACTTAATAGGATGAAATGCATGCCATGATGCATAATGATGAACAAGGCATAGCATACAAGAGACATTTAGAAAGGATAAACATTAGTTATCTACTTGAGTATAACTTTCCTTCGCGGTACAGTTGCAATCCAACAGAATTATTAAACAACATTAATCACATTAAGATGTTGTTAAGAAAACTACTTAACTTTACTTTTTACCCAAGAGGTTGCATCTAATAACAAGTAATTCTACCACAAGACCACTAAGTATTAACATAAGTTATTAACTACTAATGACATATGCTAATTACATTACTCACATATCAATAATTCTTTAATTAACAAGTTAATCATGAACTCAAATAATTAATTAAAGTGCCAAGGGTCTTTACATGTTAATGACCCAAGATCATCACTCAATCCCAAAATCACACCAACCCTAAATTATGATTTATTCTAATCATATAAGCATTTATTAAATAATAAATAAAAGGCATGAAATAAAGTATATAATTAAAAGTTATCAAAACAGTACCAATATTTTTGTGAAGGTATATCTTACCATGCAAAGCATACTCACAAAATTTCAAGATTTTTGGATACTTATTTGACTCACTAAAATTCATGGAATAAGCATTTATTAATTAAAAGAGATAATTTTTAAGCATATAAAAACTATTGATTTTTATGGTTTCATATTTTTCCCACATAGATCACATTATTAAGAGACTGCACCAAAAATTTAATGATTTTATCATGTACCAATAATTAGTTATGAAATTCACAAGTTTCAGCACTATTTTAACATTTCTGGAAAAAGAGAAATTCATTTTTCTCCGGCTCAGCTCCCTTTCTCCTCCAACTGGGCCGGCCCAAACAGCTGCTCTGCTCGGCCCGCAAAGTCACCGAGGTGACCAAGGCGAACTCCGGTGAACTCCCGTCGGCGGCGACCTCAC
Source organism: Saccharum hybrid cultivar R570 (assembly GCA_038087645.1). Taxonomy (NCBI): domain Eukaryota; kingdom Viridiplantae; phylum Streptophyta; class Magnoliopsida; order Poales; family Poaceae; genus Saccharum; species Saccharum hybrid cultivar. The sequence continues at coordinate 35,971,434 of JAQSUU010000108.1, read as the reverse complement.
CGGCGGCAACTAAGACACCGGTAAGACCAACACGAGCAGGCGCACCTATCTAAAGCCCTAACCGACCCTCCCGAGCACCACGGCGAACACAGAGGCGGCCATGGCGGCTCGGAGCTACTCCGGCGCGGTGGAGCAGCGAACGGAGACTTCTCCGGTGACGGCAAGGACACCAACAGCTTCGCTACACTCTGGTGAACACAAACCACATGCTAATGGAACCGAGAACGACCCCTAAAGTGCATGGCCATGCACGCGGCGGCAAACTGAGCAGAGCTCGCCAGCGGGCACGCGGACCGACGTCCACGGCGCGGTAGCGACTAAACGGGCGATACGGGCGGGATCAGTGGCTCACCGTGATGCTTTGACGCTAGCAGGTTGGAGACGAAGCCGGCCGGAGAGCTCCGGCCACGGCGCGACCGAGCTCGGCGGCGCGCTGGCCATGCTCGAGGAAGACGGCGGCGCGCGAGCGACGCAGGCACGACGAGGCTGGGAGAGTGGGTGCAGCGCGTACACAAGGACGAGGCGAACTCAACGGTGCACTCAATTTGGCCAGAGGACGAGCGGTGGTGGTGGTGAGCGCCAGCGGGTGAAGTACGACGGCGGCAACGAGAGGAAGAAAAAAGAAAAACGACGTCCGGCTCGGTGGCTTAATGGCGATGGCGATGCTTCCAGACTTGCCAGCAGCTGCATTAGCATACCCACGTGGACGACCACGCATCCAGGCGCTAGAAGGCGCGAGAACGGCCACGGCAACGCCGGCGACAGTGTGAGAAGAAGGAAAACAGAGCACGTCTGTTACTGTAGCAGCAATACCACCTCATTCTTACATTTTCTGTTTTCTTTACATTACTCCCAAATTCATGTAGCAACTTGAAAAATTCCCAAGATATGAAATCTTCATAATTTCAAGCTCTACAAGTTTTGTATAGAATACTTTTTCAAATTCGAACTGGATTTTGAAATTTGAGTTTAAATTCAAAAGGGGACACTTTTTGGAAATTTGGTAATTTGGTAATTACTTTGGATTTTACATTGAAACTTCAAAAACTCCAAACACCAAAGTTGTACCTCTCAACAAGAGCTACAACTTTGCTTTTGGACTCACCTCAAAATTTTACTTAGATTTTGAGTTATTTCAAAAGGGGTAAAATCAGGGTTTTGAATTCAATTGATTATTCTTTTTAACTAAAACATGATTAATTATTTAACACTAATAAAACACTATTTCATGTGATAAGAAATAGGGCATTATTAACGTATTAAGCATACTAATAAAAATAACATATCACATCACTATTGAAACATGTAAAACACGTATATAAAACATGAAACATTCTATTGCAACATATGAAACACTACCAAGCAACACATGAAACATCACTATGCAACAGAGACCTGATATATGAAACATTGCTTATGCAACATGAAATGCATCTTATGCCTTGATGTATGCATGATCAGTACTTAATCAAGTTTTAACTGCTTTTTAACATCTGAGATGTTACAGTTATGATGAGAATGAAATGTTAAATGATCATATGGCTATCATTGATTGCCTTAATCAAGTAATTGCTCTAGTGTAGATGCAAACCTAGATGACAGGTTAATGATTATTAACTTGAGGCAATAATACTGGAAAAAGTAGTTTTAATGTTAAATGTGCTTTTTGCAAATGAGTCAGCTAGCCCACTATAAAGCCTTTCATACTCCTTGGAGTCACTTTATTGTTAGTTATGTCGGGTAAGTCTAGCTGAGTACATTCTCGTACTTAAGGTTTATTCCCACATGTTGCAGATGGATAGTTGTACTACGACTACTGTATCAACTGCTTGTACCCAGCTATGGGAGATGTTTAGACTAAGGGCGTGGTCGCTCTTTATCTCAACGGTGTTCGTTTCACGATCGTAGGATGAAGGTTCATATATGTTGGTTCAGGTCGGTGATCACAAGATTTCCTAATGCCCCCTTTTCTTCGATAATGATATGATATGGGCGTTCGTCCCGTGACTCCTGTCCGGATGCGGCTTATCCTCATCCATTCATTCACGTACCCTGCTCGCTCCGCGCTACGCGCCCGCGCCGTGCTCGCTCGCTGGCACTGCCCCCGCTCGTGGGACGGACTCCGTCGACGCCACCCCCGCCCACCCACGCTACATGCCTCCTGTGCCCGGACTCGTGCCTCCCGTCGCGTCCGCGCTCCATCTACCTGCTGCGGCCACTACCGAGGTCTGTGTCGCCAACGAGCTCCGCACCGGCAACTTCCGTGTACTCTGTGGCATTGAGCTCTAGGCCGGCGTCGAGCACCACAACAGCGAGCTCCATTCGTCCAAGCAGCAAGGTGACATTGCGCTGAAAGTGTATGTTGCAAGCGTATATTTCAGTTGTTTCAGACGTATGTTGCAAGAGTGTAGCAGAACCTCCTAAATTATATGGCCCACATGCACCTGTCATTGTCCCTAAGACCTCTGACAGCGATACATGTACACCAAATAACCTAAGAAGATCTGTCGGGTGCCCTCACAGGACCCCGATTAAACTACATTTAACAACTCATACCAGGATCAACAAAGGAGTAACTACAACATTACAACATTTGTACAAAACTTACATCAGAGTGCGGAAGAATAACAACAAAAAATTTACAAATCATGATTAAGTTAACTTTTTACAAACTTAACTTGTATTGCGGAAGTCGAGTAGAACTACAGAAGATAACTTAGGTAGAGCACCTAAGTTAGGAGAGGACAACCAAATCATGTCAAGCCCACTGACATGACCTAATTAGCAGCACCAGTTAGCACCTGCAACAGGGGTTAACAAACCCTGAGTACGAGAGTACTCAACAAGACTTACCCGACTAAGACAAAGACTCCAAGGGCATGCTAGCTTTAGGGAATCAAGGTACGGGTATTCCAGAATCAAATGTTCTTTTGCAGAAAAGCTTACTAAGGTAAGTCCTTATCTTCAATATTTTACTTTTACCATTGATGGTTCATTAACCAATTCTAGGTGATCCTAATCTAGATCAAAGTAATTATCATCAAAACCTTTCTCATTCTTTCTTTCATTCCAGTTCTTAACTACGATGTAAGTCAGGCGATCGAGTCTCCATAACCGAGGAGCAACGACGATTCGAACCGATTATACCCAGCTGGGGATCCCTAACCTCACGACATATGTAGAACCGAATCTTGCATATATCAACCCTCATTTAGATCTCCCAAAACCAGAACGTGTCCATCGCCACCCGAGAGCACAGTACTCCTCCAATCCAGCCCTTGGCTACGAGGGTACACACTACTCTCGCCATCTCTCCACTCCCAGTGCGAGGTTAGACGTTCTCGAAATGGAATCACCAACATTTTGGGCTTACCCAAGGCATGAGGCTAGTTGCAAAGTCTCGAAACACAAGCGGGCTTACAACGAACGGTCCTTAGCTGACAAGGCGGAAACACTACATTGAGACTCCTTTCCCAATGCATGCTAGCAGTGGCCAAACCACCCGCCCGATCTTTCAAGTTCATTCTCATCTTTCAATATTCATTGAGTATGCCGTCATGGCCATGTAAACACTCATTTAAAAAGCTTAACTCATTAAGCATGGCGAAGCATACTACGCATTTTCAGTAAAACAGGTATCAAGGGTGATATTGCAATAATCAAGGATGATAATGCAGCAATTGGGTTATCACTCAACTCCTAATTACTTAATGCAATAAACCATAATATAAATAATAAAACATTTGTAAAATTCAAGGTAGGGTTTAAATGCACCGGGGCTTGCCTGCGTTGCAGCGGTGGTTAGTTCTCGTAAAAGTTAAGTTTGACACCAACACCACGGATGGATCACCTTTTCCAAAGCTTGATCGACACCAACTTCGTCATCACTTGTTCACCACGAACCTTCTCACTCTCGTAGGCACTACACGTATATAAATGATGCGATGCTTAACATGATGAAATGCATGCCATGATGCATGATGATGAACAAAGCATAGCATAAAAGAGACATTTAGAAAGGATAAACATTAGTTATCTACTTGAGTACAACTTTCCTTCGCGGTACAGTTGCAAGCTAGCAAGGTTAATTTAAAAGTTAACTAACCGTAACTTTGTTTTTACCCAAGAGGTTGCATCTAACAACAAGTAACCTTACCACAAGACCACTAAACATTAACATAAGTAAGTCATTAACTACTAATGACATAAGTTGATGACACTAACTATCATTAACAAATCCTAGTTAACAAGTCAATCATAACTTAAGCAATTAATTAAAGTGCCAAGGGTCATTACAGGTTAATGACCCAAGGTCATCACTCAATCCCAAAAGAGCACACAACACTTAAAGTTATTGATTTAACATTTAATTACTATTTAATTAATTAGGGCATAATTAATAGTTGATCAAACTTTACCTAAACAAGCTCAAACTTTTTCTATAGATTAAGAATGACTTAAAACAGTGTCACAATAAATTTCATCATTTTTGGATTAATAAATTAATTAATAAAATTCATGGAAGTTGCATTTAATCTTTATTGGAACTAATTAAATCTACTGCACAAAGTAATCAAATTTAGGGTTTAATATTTTTCCTAGATAGTTTGCACATTGAGAAGCTTACCCAAAAATTTTCAGAAATTTTGGAACTCTACACAATTTTTAAAGAAATAAACAAATAGTAACACTATTCAAAAATTTTGAAAAAGAAAAACAAAAACCGAACTCGGGCCGATCCTTCTCTCCTTCCGGCTCGGCCCACTGAGCGGCCCGCTCGCGCGCGCCCGCGCGCTCGCGCCCGCACTCGCCCGAGCGGCCCAGCCGCGCGGCCCAGCAGGCGGCCTGCCTTACGCGCGCCCGCTCTCCCTCTCTCTCTCACTGACACCGCGGACCCACTTGTCATCGCCTTCCTCCTCCTCCCTCGCTCTCTCCCGCGACCCGGCCATGCCCGCGCGGTGGCCGGCCGGCGAGCGTTGCTTCGGTCACCCATCCAAGCGACCCTACAGCACCTACGACTCACCACGAACCCGTTTTAACCCCTAGCGGCTATGCTACAGCTCCGGGGAGCCCTTCCCGACGGCCATGGCGGACCGACCGCGACGGTGATCGGCGTCCCGGCGATGCAACGCGGTAGCGACTAAAGCGAGAGCACGGGGAGCATCAGGAGCTTACATCGGTCGCAGCGAAGCCACAAGGAGACGCTGGGAGGCGGCGGAGGGTGCTGGCCACGTGAAGCGGCTTGGTCGCCGGAGTTGAGCACGGGAAGCGGTGGCTGCGGCGATCCAGGCGAGGTCAAGCTGGCTTGGGTGGTTCACGAGGTGCGCGAGGATGCGGCGATGCTGTTGGTGCGACTGGCGTGGCCGGAGATGGCCTGGGGGTGGCAGCGGCGAGCGGCGGAGCTGCGGTGGCGACGGTGGCGAAAATGGTAAACGTCACTGTGAACTCATGTATTTATAGAAGGCGGTCGCGACTACAGAGCCGGACTGCTCGCGTCGTCGCGCTGGCGATTCTGGGCGCGCCTGGAAGCTGGCCGAAGCCGTCCGGCGTCTCGCCGGCGCCCATGCCGGCCGGTGGCCGTCGGTGATTCGTCGGTGCACTGTAGCTGTTCCCCCCCAAACTCTGAAATTCAAACTGATTTTTCAAATTACTCTCAAACTCATGTGGAAACTTGAAAAACTTCCAATATATGAAATCTTCAGAATTTCAAGCTCTACAAGTTTTGTATTGAACACTTTTTCAAATTCTCACTGGATTTTGAAATTTGAGTTTAATTTCAAAAGAGACACATTTTTCAGATTTGGAAATTTAGAAATTACTTTTGATTTTATATTGAAACTTCAAAATCTCCAAACATCAAAGTTGTATATCTTGACCAGACCTACAACCTTGCTGTTCAAAACTTTTTCAAATTCTGCCTCCATTTTGAAATCCTAGTTTGGGGACAAAAATTGAATTAAATTTGAAATTCATTTATTTTCAAAATTGCTCCACGTTTTACACTAAAACTTTGAAAACTCAAAACACCAAAGTTGTAGCCCTTGAAAAGTTCTACAAACTTGGTTTTGAACTTTTTCCCAAATTTTGCTTAGATTTTGAATTATTTAAAAAGGGGTAAAATTAGGGTTTTGCCTTTTTAGGGTTTTGAATTCAATTGATTATTCTTTTTAACTACAATATGATTAATTATTTAACACTAATAAAACATTATTTCATGTGACAAACAACATGGCATTATTAACATATTAATCATACTAGTAAAAACAATATATCAGATTACTATTGTAACATGTGAAACATTTCAAGTACTTTATTTGAAACATAAACAACATTAGAAACTTACCATGCTATGCATGAAACATGTGCAACATTTACACGTAATAATGTGACATGAAATGCTTGTTTGATATGATAACTGATGCTTATGCTCTAATTATGCACATGATTAAATTTTTAATTGTTTTTAACATCCGGGATGTTACAGCCTAACCCCCTTAAAGAAATCTCGTCCCGAGATTTAGGGAACGACATAACCCGTGGGGTTACATAATGGAATAAGGAAATGTGTCAAGCACATTAACCTTAAGAAAGTTCATAAAACAACAAAGATTGGTTCAAGAATTACAACCGATTTCAAAATAATGGTTGTAATTAACAAGGTATTTAGAGAAATCTCGAAGACATGGATTATTTCAAAAGAAAGTCCAAGAGAGTCGTAAGTACGTCAATTGCGGACTATAATGAATCATGGTCATAGACCTTGCTATAGCAAATACCCCGTATTCCCATACAGTGATCAGCCATAGGGATTTCCACGATACTTGCTATACCATTGTTACTGATCATGGTACCACTATAGTGCACAATTGGAGCAACTTTCAAGAAAGTAGGGTCTTCTGTTGAAACAAAAATATTCACAGAAGAAATCAAGACTACAACCGTGATTTGATAATGGTTCCAACATCAAGGATTAAGATAATTCAAAAGAAGTATGGGCATGAATTCCCAAGACATATTGCAAATAGTGAGGGCATATTAGTCATGAGACTATAATGGATCACGACCACAGACCTCGATACCTGCGCGCACCCAGCAGAAACCCGTGTGACCCGGGCACACAAGAGACTCTAGGTTCCGACGCGGCACCGTGGTCACGGAACGTGGCACCACTATAGGGCACAACAGCGATAACCCTCGTCTCACAATATTGAGAATATAACCGAGATCAGAAGTCGGTCACAATCACAAGGCGTCTAGGGACTCAAAAAGACAACTTTGAATCCCTAAGGAGCGTCCAGAGAATGAAAACATCCTAGTTGTGGACTATAAGGAATCATGATCATAGACCCTGATAACAGCAAGTGTCCGGTATTTCCTTATGGTAGCAAGTCACAAGAAACTCCAGGATACAACGCTGTTCCATTGTCACTGATCATGGTATCAGCATAGGGCACAACTATAGTAACTCATTTGATAATGTCAGTATTATAACCAAGATCAGAGATTGGTTATAATAACAAAGGATCTGGAGAGGTTAGAATTCTCCGATGAATGTCCAACGAGTGAAAACACATTAATTGTGAGCTATAATGGTTTAGGAGCACCGACTACGGTACCAGTGCATATTCTGGTGGAACTCGTGTGGTCATGAATCACAGAGTATCCAGGTTTAACACAGCACCATAGTCACGGGTCGAGGCACCACTCTAAAGCACAACTAAAGTAACTCTCGTCAAACACATGTAAGTGATCAATATCAAAGTAATAGCATGTGTCAGGATGGAAGAAATCAAAACATGACACAGGCATACATTGAGAAGTCAATGCAAGGAGTAGTCCCAGGTTTTACATGGAGTCGACATGGTAAATAAAATGCATCCAGAAGTTCCCCAAAGATTAGGAACTTGTGGAGCAGGGATCATCAAAGGACTAATAGAACCTGGTATAGGACGGGATTCATCAATAGAACAGTTATAACGAATAATAACTGCTCCTCGAATATAAGGAGGGAAATTTTAATCATTATTTTATTCTCATTTTATGCATGATATGAGATATGCTCGTCCTATACGTCTTCTCAACGTCAGGAGTACTTCATCTTCATCATGTTAGTAGATTATAGGGCTTTATTTATACACTATCTTCACTGGCCAAGACGAACTATTGAGAGGTACTTCAGTAGAGCTTTATCGGTAAAGTTGACTCTTCTCTTGACCTTCCAAAGACGAGTTGAAGAACTCCTGGAAGCTTCTTTTTTTTTCTTGAGTCATCAGAAATTCTTCATGAAGTCTTCCAGCAAGCAAGAAAATAGATAGAGGTCCATTTTTAACTTGTTATCTTCAAAAACTTTTATATTGTAAATTCATTTTGAAGTTTTCAAATGTAATGTTGTAGCTGATCCATTGTATGAGCTCTGATACCACCTGTAGCAGAACCTCCTAAATTATATGGCCCACATGCACCTGTCATTGTCCCTAAGACCTCTGACAGCGATACATGTACACCAAATAACCTAAGAAGATCTGTCGGGTGCCCTCACAGGACCCCGATTAAACTACATTTAACAACTCATACCAGGATCAACAAAGGAGTAACTACAACATTACAACATTTGTACAAAACTTACATCAGAGTGCGGAAGAATAACAACAAAAAATTTACAAATCATGATTAAGTTAACTTTTTACAAACTTAACTTGTATTGCGGAAGTCGAGTAGAACTACAGAAGATAACTTAGGTAGAGCACCTAAGTTAGGAGAGGACAACCAAATCATGTCAAGCCCACTGACATGACCTAATTAGCAGCACCAGTTAGCACCTGCAACAGGGGTTAACAAACCCTGAGTACGAGAGTACTCAACAAGACTTACCCGACTAAGACAAAGACTCCAAGGGCATGCTAGCTTTAGGGAATCAAGGTACGGGTATTCCAGAATCAAATGTTCTTTTGCAGAAAAGCTTACTAAGGTAAGTCCTTATCTTCAATATTTTACTTTTACCATTGATGGTTCATTAACCAATTCTAGGTGATCCTAATCTAGATCAAAGTAATTATCATCAAAACCTTTCTCATTCTTTCTTTCATTCCAGTTCTTAACTACGATGTAAGTCAGGCGATCGAGTCTCCATAACCGAGGAGCAACGACGATTCGAACCGATTATACCCAGCTGGGGATCCCTAACCTCACGACATATGTAGAACCGAATCTTGCATATATCAACCCTCATTTAGATCTCCCAAAACCAGAACGTGTCCATCGCCACCCGAGAGCACAGTACTCCTCCAATCCAGCCCTTGGCTACGAGGGTACACACTACTCTCGCCATCTCTCCACTCCCAGTGCGAGGTTAGACGTTCTCGAAATGGAATCACCAACATTTTGGGCTTACCCAAGGCATGAGGCTAGTTGCAAAGTCTCGAAACACAAGCGGGCTTACAACGAACGGTCCTTAGCTGACAAGGCGGAAACACTACATTGAGACTCCTTTCCCAATGCATGCTAGCAGTGGCCAAACCACCCGCCCGATCTTTCAAGTTCATTCTCATCTTTCAATATTCATTGAGTATGCCGTCATGGCCATGTAAACACTCATTTAAAAAGCTTAACTCATTAAGCATGGCGAAGCATACTACGCATTTTCAGTAAAACAGGTATCAAGGGTGATATTGCAATAATCAAGGATGATAATGCAGCAATTGGGTTATCACTCAACTCCTAATTACTTAATGCAATAAACCATAATATAAATAATAAAACATTTGTAAAATTCAAGGTAGGGTTTAAATGCACCGGGGCTTGCCTGCGTTGCAGCGGTGGTTAGTTCTCGTAAAAGTTAAGTTTGACACCAACACCACGGATGGATCACCTTTTCCAAAGCTTGATCGACACCAACTTCGTCATCACTTGTTCACCACGAACCTTCTCACTCTCGTAGGCACTACACGTATATAAATGATGCGATGCTTAACATGATGAAATGCATGCCATGATGCATGATGATGAACAAAGCATAGCATAAAAGAGACATTTAGAAAGGATAAACATTAGTTATCTACTTGAGTACAACTTTCCTTCGCGGTACAGTTGCAAGCTAGCAAGGTTAATTTAAAAGTTAACTAACCGTAACTTTGTTTTTACCCAAGAGGTTGCATCTAACAACAAGTAACCTTACCACAAGACCACTAAACATTAACATAAGTAAGTCATTAACTACTAATGACATAAGTTGATGACACTAACTATCATTAACAAATCCTAGTTAACAAGTCAATCATAACTTAAGCAATTAATTAAAGTGCCAAGGGTCATTACAGGTTAATGACCCAAGGTCATCACTCAATCCCAAAAGAGCACACAACACTTAAAGTTATTGATTTAACATTTAATTACTATTTAATTAATTAGGGCATAATTAATAGTTGATCAAACTTTACCTAAACAAGCTCAAACTTTTTCTATAGATTAAGAATGACTTAAAACAGTGTCACAATAAATTTCATCATTTTTGGATTAATAAATTAATTAATAAAATTCATGGAAGTTGCATTTAATCTTTATTGGAACTAATTAAATCTACTGCACAAAGTAATCAAATTTAGGGTTTAATATTTTTCCTAGATAGTTTGCACATTGAGAAGCTTACCCAAAAATTTTCAGAAATTTTGGAACTCTACACAATTTTTAAAGAAATAAACAAATAGTAACACTATTCAAAAATTTTGAAAAAGAAAAACAAAAACCGAACTCGGGCCGATCCTTCTCTCCTTCCGGCTCGGCCCACTGAGCGGCCCGCTCGCGCGCGCCCGCGCGCTCGCGCCCGCACTCGCCCGAGCGGCCCAGCCGCGCGGCCCAGCAGGCGGCCTGCCTTACGCGCGCCCGCTCTCCCTCTCTCTCTCACTGACACCGCGGACCCACTTGTCATCGCCTTCCTCCTCCTCCCTCGCTCTCTCCCGCGACCCGGCCATGCCCGCGCGGTGGCCGGCCGGCGAGCGTTGCTTCGGTCACCCATCCAAGCGACCCTACAGCACCTACGACTCACCACGAACCCGTTTTAACCCCTAGCGGCTATGCTACAGCTCCGGGGAGCCCTTCCCGACGGCCATGGCGGACCGACCGCGACGGTGATCGGCGTCCCGGCGATGCAACGCGGTAGCGACTAAAGCGAGAGCACGGGGAGCATCAGGAGCTTACATCGGTCGCAGCGAAGCCACAAGGAGACGCTGGGAGGCGGCGGAGGGTGCTGGCCACGTGAAGCGGCTTGGTCGCCGGAGTTGAGCACGGGAAGCGGTGGCTGCGGCGATCCAGGCGAGGTCAAGCTGGCTTGGGTGGTTCACGAGGTGCGCGAGGATGCGGCGATGCTGTTGGTGCGACTGGCGTGGCCGGAGATGGCCTGGGGGTGGCAGCGGCGAGCGGCGGAGCTGCGGTGGCGACGGTGGCGAAAATGGTAAACGTCACTGTGAACTCATGTATTTATAGAAGGCGGTCGCGACTACAGAGCCGGACTGCTCGCGTCGTCGCGCTGGCGATTCTGGGCGCGCCTGGAAGCTGGCCGAAGCCGTCCGGCGTCTCGCCGGCGCCCATGCCGGCCGGTGGCCGTCGGTGATTCGTCGGTGCACTGTAGCTGTTCCCCCCCAAACTCTGAAATTCAAACTGATTTTTCAAATTACTCTCAAACTCATGTGGAAACTTGAAAAACTTCCAATATATGAAATCTTCAGAATTTCAAGCTCTACAAGTTTTGTATTGAACACTTTTTCAAATTCTCACTGGATTTTGAAATTTGAGTTTAATTTCAAAAGAGACACATTTTTCAGATTTGGAAATTTAGAAATTACTTTTGATTTTATATTGAAACTTCAAAATCTCCAAACATCAAAGTTGTATATCTTGACCAGACCTACAACCTTGCTGTTCAAAACTTTTTCAAATTCTGCCTCCATTTTGAAATCCTAGTTTGGGGACAAAAATTGAATTAAATTTGAAATTCATTTATTTTCAAAATTGCTCCACGTTTTACACTAAAACTTTGAAAACTCAAAACACCAAAGTTGTAGCCCTTGAAAAGTTCTACAAACTTGGTTTTGAACTTTTTCCCAAATTTTGCTTAGATTTTGAATTATTTAAAAAGGGGTAAAATTAGGGTTTTGCCTTTTTAGGGTTTTGAATTCAATTGATTATTCTTTTTAACTACAATATGATTAATTATTTAACACTAATAAAACATTATTTCATGTGACAAACAACATGGCATTATTAACATATTAATCATACTAGTAAAAACAATATATCAGATTACTATTGTAACATGTGAAACATTTCAAGTACTTTATTTGAAACATAAACAACATTAGAAACTTACCATGCTATGCATGAAACATGTGCAACATTTACACGTAATAATGTGACATGAAATGCTTGTTTGATATGATAACTGATGCTTATGCTCTAATTATGCACATGATTAAATTTTTAATTGTTTTTAACATCCGGGATGTTACAGCCTAACCCCCTTAAAGAAATCTCGTCCCGAGATTTAGGGAACGACATAACCCGTGGGGTTACATAATGGAATAAGGAAATGTGTCAAGCACATTAACCTTAAGAAAGTTCATAAAACAACAAAGATTGGTTCAAGAATTACAACCGATTTCAAAATAATGGTTGTAATTAACAAGGTATTTAGAGAAATCTCGAAGACATGGATTATTTCAAAAGAAAGTCCAAGAGAGTCGTAAGTACGTCAATTGCGGACTATAATGAATCATGGTCATAGACCTTGCTATAGCAAATACCCCGTATTCCCATACAGTGATCAGCCATAGGGATTTCCACGATACTTGCTATACCATTGTTACTGATCATGGTACCACTATAGTGCACAATTGGAGCAACTTTCAAGAAAGTAGGGTCTTCTGTTGAAACAAAAATATTCACAGAAGAAATCAAGACTACAACCGTGATTTGATAATGGTTCCAACATCAAGGATTAAGATAATTCAAAAGAAGTATGGGCATGAATTCCCAAGACATATTGCAAATAGTGAGGGCATATTAGTCATGAGACTATAATGGATCACGACCACAGACCTCGATACCTGCGCGCACCCAGCAGAAACCCGTGTGACCCGGGCACACAAGAGACTCTAGGTTCCGACGCGGCACCGTGGTCACGGAACGTGGCACCACTATAGGGCACAACAGCGATAACCCTCGTCTCACAATATTGAGAATATAACCGAGATCAGAAGTCGGTCACAATCACAAGGCGTCTAGGGACTCAAAAAGACAACTTTGAATCCCTAAGGAGCGTCCAGAGAATGAAAACATCCTAGTTGTGGACTATAAGGAATCATGATCATAGACCCTGATAACAGCAAGTGTCCGGTATTTCCTTATGGTAGCAAGTCACAAGAAACTCCAGGATACAACGCTGTTCCATTGTCACTGATCATGGTATCAGCATAGGGCACAACTATAGTAACTCATTTGATAATGTCAGTATTATAACCAAGATCAGAGATTGGTTATAATAACAAAGGATCTGGAGAGGTTAGAATTCTCCGATGAATGTCCAACGAGTGAAAACACATTAATTGTGAGCTATAATGGTTTAGGAGCACCGACTACGGTACCAGTGCATATTCTGGTGGAACTCGTGTGGTCATGAATCACAGAGTATCCAGGTTTAACACAGCACCATAGTCACGGGTCGAGGCACCACTCTAAAGCACAACTAAAGTAACTCTCGTCAAACACATGTAAGTGATCAATATCAAAGTAATAGCATGTGTCAGGATGGAAGAAATCAAAACATGACACAGGCATACATTGAGAAGTCAATGCAAGGAGTAGTCCCAGGTTTTACATGGAGTCGACATGGTAAATAAAATGCATCCAGAAGTTCCCCAAAGATTAGGAACTTGTGGAGCAGGGATCATCAAAGGACTAATAGAACCTGGTATAGGACGGGATTCATCAATAGAACAGTTATAACGAATAATAACTGCTCCTCGAATATAAGGAGGGAAATTTTAATCATTATTTTATTCTCATTTTATGCATGATATGAGATATGCTCGTCCTATACGTCTTCTCAACGTCAGGAGTACTTCATCTTCATCATGTTAGTAGATTATAGGGCTTTATTTATACACTATCTTCACTGGCCAAGACGAACTATTGAGAGGTACTTCAGTAGAGCTTTATCGGTAAAGTTGACTCTTCTCTTGACCTTCCAAAGACGAGTTGAAGAACTCCTGGAAGCTTCTTTTTTTTTCTTGAGTCATCAGAAATTCTTCATGAAGTCTTCCAGCAAGCAAGAAAATAGATAGAGGTCCATTTTTAACTTGTTATCTTCAAAAACTTTTATATTGTAAATTCATTTTGAAGTTTTCAAATGTAATGTTGTAGCTGATCCATTGTATGAGCTCTGATACCACCTGTAGCAGAACCTCCTAAATTATATGGCCCACATGCACCTGTCATTGTCCCTAAGACCTCTGACAGCGATACATGTACACCAAATAACCTAAGAAGATCTGTCGGGTGCCCTCACAGGACCCCGATTAAACTACATTTAACAACTCATACCAGGATCAACAAAGGAGTAACTACAACATTACAACATTTGTACAAAACTTACATCAGAGTGCGGAAGAATAACAACAAAAAATTTACAAATCATGATTAAGTTAACTTTTTACAAACTTAACTTGTATTGCGGAAGTCGAGTAGAACTACAGAAGATAACTTAGGTAGAGCACCTAAGTTAGGAGAGGACAACCAAATCATGTCAAGCCCACTGACATGACCTAATTAGCAGCACCAGTTAGCACCTGCAACAGGGGTTAACAAACCCTGAGTACGAGAGTACTCAACAAGACTTACCCGACTAAGACAAAGACTCCAAGGGCATGCTAGCTTTAGGGAATCAAGGTACGGGTATTCCAGAATCAAATGTTCTTTTGCAGAAAAGCTTACTAAGGTAAGTCCTTATCTTCAATATTTTACTTTTACCATTGATGGTTCATTAACCAATTCTAGGTGATCCTAATCTAGATCAAAGTAATTATCATCAAAACCTTTCTCATTCTTTCTTTCATTCCAGTTCTTAACTACGATGTAAGTCAGGCGATCGAGTCTCCATAACCGAGGAGCAACGACGATTCGAACCGATTATACCCAGCTGGGGATCCCTAACCTCACGACATATGTAGAACCGAATCTTGCATATATCAACCCTCATTTAGATCTCCCAAAACCAGAACGTGTCCATCGCCACCCGAGAGCACAGTACTCCTCCAATCCAGCCCTTGGCTACGAGGGTACACACTACTCTCGCCATCTCTCCACTCCCAGTGCGAGGTTAGACGTTCTCGAAATGGAATCACCAACATTTTGGGCTTACCCAAGGCATGAGGCTAGTTGCAAAGTCTCGAAACACAAGCGGGCTTACAACGAACGGTCCTTAGCTGACAAGGCGGAAACACTACATTGAGACTCCTTTCCCAATGCATGCTAGCAGTGGCCAAACCACCCGCCCGATCTTTCAAGTTCATTCTCATCTTTCAATATTCATTGAGTATGCCGTCATGGCCATGTAAACACTCATTTAAAAAGCTTAACTCATTAAGCATGGCGAAGCATACTACGCATTTTCAGTAAAACAGGTATCAAGGGTGATATTGCAATAATCAAGGATGATAATGCAGCAATTGGGTTATCACTCAACTCCTAATTACTTAATGCAATAAACCATAATATAAATAATAAAACATTTGTAAAATTCAAGGTAGGGTTTAAATGCACCGGGGCTTGCCTGCGTTGCAGCGGTGGTTAGTTCTCGTAAAAGTTAAGTTTGACACCAACACCACGGATGGATCACCTTTTCCAAAGCTTGATCGACACCAACTTCGTCATCACTTGTTCACCACGAACCTTCTCACTCTCGTAGGCACTACACGTATATAAATGATGCGATGCTTAACATGATGAAATGCATGCCATGATGCATGATGATGAACAAAGCATAGCATAAAAGAGACATTTAGAAAGGATAAACATTAGTTATCTACTTGAGTACAACTTTCCTTCGCGGTACAGTTGCAAGCTAGCAAGGTTAATTTAAAAGTTAACTAACCGTAACTTTGTTTTTACCCAAGAGGTTGCATCTAACAACAAGTAACCTTACCACAAGACCACTAAACATTAACATAAGTAAGTCATTAACTACTAATGACATAAGTTGATGACACTAACTATCATTAACAAATCCTAGTTAACAAGTCAATCATAACTTAAGCAATTAATTAAAGTGCCAAGGGTCATTACAGGTTAATGACCCAAGGTCATCACTCAATCCCAAAAGAGCACACAACACTTAAAGTTATTGATTTAACATTTAATTACTATTTAATTAATTAGGGCATAATTAATAGTTGATCAAACTTTACCTAAACAAGCTCAAACTTTTTCTATAGATTAAGAATGACTTAAAACAGTGTCACAATAAATTTCATCATTTTTGGATTAATAAATTAATTAATAAAATTCATGGAAGTTGCATTTAATCTTTATTGGAACTAATTAAATCTACTGCACAAAGTAATCAAATTTAGGGTTTAATATTTTTCCTAGATAGTTTGCACATTGAGAAGCTTACCCAAAAATTTTCAGAAATTTTGGAACTCTACACAATTTTTAAAGAAATAAACAAATAGTAACACTATTCAAAAATTTTGAAAAAGAAAAACAAAAACCGAACTCGGGCCGATCCTTCTCTCCTTCCGGCTCGGCCCACTGAGCGGCCCGCTCGCGCGCGCCCGCGCGCTCGCGCCCGCACTCGCCCGAGCGGCCCAGCCGCGCGGCCCAGCAGGCGGCCTGCCTTACGCGCGCCCGCTCTCCCTCTCTCTCTCACTGACACCGCGGACCCACTTGTCATCGCCTTCCTCCTCCTCCCTCGCTCTCTCCCGCGACCCGGCCATGCCCGCGCGGTGGCCGGCCGGCGAGCGTTGCTTCGGTCACCCATCCAAGCGACCCTACAGCACCTACGACTCACCACGAACCCGTTTTAACCCCTAGCGGCTATGCTACAGCTCCGGGGAGCCCTTCCCGACGGCCATGGCGGACCGACCGCGACGGTGATCGGCGTCCCGGCGATGCAACGCGGTAGCGACTAAAGCGAGAGCACGGGGAGCATCAGGAGCTTACATCGGTCGCAGCGAAGCCACAAGGAGACGCTGGGAGGCGGCGGAGGGTGCTGGCCACGTGAAGCGGCTTGGTCGCCGGAGTTGAGCACGGGAAGCGGTGGCTGCGGCGATCCAGGCGAGGTCAAGCTGGCTTGGGTGGTTCACGAGGTGCGCGAGGATGCGGCGATGCTGTTGGTGCGACTGGCGTGGCCGGAGATGGCCTGGGGGTGGCAGCGGCGAGCGGCGGAGCTGCGGTGGCGACGGTGGCGAAAATGGTAAACGTCACTGTGAACTCATGTATTTATAGAAGGCGGTCGCGACTACAGAGCCGGACTGCTCGCGTCGTCGCGCTGGCGATTCTGGGCGCGCCTGGAAGCTGGCCGAAGCCGTCCGGCGTCTCGCCGGCGCCCATGCCGGCCGGTGGCCGTCGGTGATTCGTCGGTGCACTGTAGCTGTTCCCCCCAAACTCTGAAATTCAAACTGATTTTTCAAATTACTCTCAAACTCATGTGGAAACTTGAAAAACTTCCAATATATGAAATCTTCAGAATTTCAAGCTCTACAAGTTTTGTATTGAACACTTTTTCAAATTCTCACTGGATTTTGAAATTTGAGTTTAATTTCAAAAGAGACACATTTTTCAGATTTGGAAATTTAGAAATTACTTTTGATTTTATATTGAAACTTCAAAATCTCCAAACATCAAAGTTGTATATCTTGACCAGACCTACAACCTTGCTGTTCAAAACTTTTTCAAATTCTGCCTCCATTTTGAAATCCTAGTTTGGGGACAAAAATTGAATTAAATTTGAAATTCATTTATTTTCAAAATTGCTCCACGTTTTACACTAAAACTTTGAAAACTCAAAACACCAAAGTTGTAGCCCTTGAAAAGTTCTACAAACTTGGTTTTGAACTTTTTCCCAAATTTTGCTTAGATTTTGAATTATTTAAAAAGGGGTAAAATTAGGGTTTTGCCTTTTTAGGGTTTTGAATTCAATTGATTATTCTTTTTAACTACAATATGATTAATTATTTAACACTAATAAAACATTATTTCATGTGACAAACAACATGGCATTATTAACATATTAATCATACTAGTAAAAACAATATATCAGATTACTATTGTAACATGTGAAACATTTCAAGTACTTTATTTGAAACATAAACAACATTAGAAACTTACCATGCTATGCATGAAACATGTGCAACATTTACACGTAATAATGTGACATGAAATGCTTGTTTGATATGATAACTGATGCTTATGCTCTAATTATGCACATGATTAAATTTTTAATTGTTTTTAACATCCGGGATGTTACAAAGAGTTTCGTATGGATGTTGCAAAAGTATATTGGGATGTTGCATATGTTGCAATGGTTGGGTTGCAAACGTCTGTTCCCAATGTTTCATCTGTTTTTCAGACGTACGTTGCAAGTGTGTTTATCTGGATATTGCATATGTTTCACACATATATTGCAAGTGTTTTACTAGATGTTGCGTATGTGTTGCAATGGTTTTTCAAATATTTCATTCATGTGTTTTTTTGTAAGTGTTTTAGACGCATGTTTCATACATTTCATCTGTCTTTAGACGTATGTTGCAAGTGTTGTATCTGGATGTTTCAAAAGTAGATCAGATGTTGCATGTCCCTTCTCGCCTTCTGCTGTCTCGCCTTGTTGTCTCCTCCTCACCTTCTGCTGCCCTGCATCCTTCTTAGATTGGGGAGGGGACCACGTCGGGGGATGGTAGCACGGTTGCGAGCGCATGCTCTCTCCTTTAGTTACGCGGGCAGGTAGCGCTTCGGTTCACTTTTTTTTTGTTACGAGGGGATGCTTTAGATGGAATGCTCCTGTTGATGGGCCTGAGACCGGGAGCTGGGCCACGGTTTGGTTGGCTGGGACTGGGAGCTGTGTTCGGACGCGCTGCTGGCGCTGAACGTGCGGGCGCTAGTGCCTCCGCTTTTTCTTTCATGTAATTTTAAAGCCATTCAAGTTTAATTTAGACTTACGTGGCTTTGGTTGCATGTAAAACTATCTCCTTCCTTATGGAATATGTATCTATGCCCACCTGATTAGATTCTCTCTAATGTAACCTCCTCACCAGATCGACTTTATATGGCCATTAGGCTAATTATTACTTCAATGTTAGGCGAGGTGTCTGTGCTAACAGCAAGGTGTATGTTCTTTGAGAAAAGAATATAGATATGCTTCATATAGAAGGATGGGCTGTCATTTTTCTTCTTCTAATTTATCGCCTCCCCGGCTATCTGACAATAATATAGAACTCCCGGCAGGTTTATATGATAATGCATTATATATAGAAAAAACCTACAAATGCCCAACTACGAGTACTATTTTACTTAGTATTAGTTTTTTTTAGCCTCAAACTCTTCAAGTACAAACTATAGTATCTGAACTCACGCACTAACTCAACCACCACACACACAAACTCACACACACGCACAACTTAGTGCACAAGCTAGACCTACACCTATACAAAGAGACTTGCATGTGCCTGAGAGGTATCCGAAGTCTTCAAGGTTTGACACACGACGGGCACGTCATCCTGTCCATCGTGGCACATCCACGTGTGAGACAACTAAAATTATATTATCAGGGAACTACTGTTTCCAGTGGAAAAATCAGCGTTCGAGCGTACTTGAACTCTGACCGGCAGCCTCCGCACTTAGAGGACTTACCACCCGAGCTACGACTCGGTCCCTTATTTAGCATTAGTTGCTAACATTTCCAAGCCGCCACCTGCTCAACTTGTCTTGTTCGTTAGTTAAAATTAAACCAAATAAAAGAAGAGTACTAGTAGCTAATTGACATCAACTGATAATACCAGTACTTGTCGGCATGACAACAAACCAAGAATAATACTAATACTATGTCACTGCCCATGTACAAGACACTAGTGCATGATCATACTATGTCTACCATTTGTGTAATGTCGAAATCTGTATCTATATGCTAGGATGGTCCAGCCCACAGTTGTAATCCGAGCGCTCGCTAGAAGCGCGTTGTTTGTATCAAACTTTTCTACCTTAATTATTTTTTTTTGACCGAATCAGCAGGGCAATCCCCTACCTATTTTTCTTTTCTTTTTCAATTAAATGAAAGAATGTTATGTACAGAGAAGACAAAACTGGAAAAAGGAATTACAAGGCAGCTAGGCCCAAAAGAAAAAAACATGACATTACAAGTAGTTGTCTCTCCAAAGACTAAGTTTAATTTTCCTCGCTGGTTTGGCTTTGGTACACACCAGGCCAAACTCGTCTCTAAATTGTCTTCTCCATAGGCTTAAGCTCCTTTGTCCATTGTCAAAGATAATTCCATTTCTTGTAGTCCAAATGACCCAGCAGGTAGTGATAACTATTTCTCTGAAAATGTTGTTATCAAAATCTAGTCTTGCTTGCAAAATCATGTCCAGTTCAGGTTCCAATTAATGGGTATTGTATCCCAACAATCTCTACTGAAAGGGCATTTGAAGAATAGATGAAAACTGACTTCTTCAAAGCCTGGTTACCTTAATTACAAAGATGCGCATTGTGTCAAGACAAAAAGAAACTAGTGCACTCAAGAACACGCATTCTCTATCCATTCACGCCATGATTAACTTGCTGGAGATTATATTCTTTGAACTGGTTGTTAGAGAGTACCAACTTGCTGCAGCATTTTATAGCGAAAACCGCCAGTTGAAGTGGTTTGGCAGATCCTATGATAGGGAAATTTAGATACATATCTCCACTCCACAGTGCTTCAAAATAACTCCAACGACCACGTGCTGCACCTACTGACTACTCCATCCGTCCCCATATATTAGTCGTTTTAGCTAAAGTACCTGAGCAACGAAAAGGTATTGAACTTGGACATAAATGCTATACAGGTGCATTGAATAGTGAATGAACCTGGACATAAAGTAGCAGTCCCAGAACGACCGACAAAGAGGGACAGACGAGTACGTAGTAGTGCTTGACTTGCATGGTAGTCGATCAGCAATTATTGTAAGTAAGGGACTGGGTCTCAACTCTCAACGCACTGCTGCCTCCCAATGATTTAACTTCTCAAAGGGCTCTCTGTATGGCCATTAACAAATTCCAAACCGTGGCATGTAGCCTCCACCAAAGGACCCTTCTCCTGCTGCTTGTATAAAGCTACCTATAGCAGAAGAGGCTTTCGGCTGAGCTCATTACAGAAACGATATATAAGAAGCACCAATCGGTAACCACAAGCAGTATACCTAGAGAGTCAACCTTGCAGCGGCGATGAAGGTTAGCATTTAAATTTTCTTGATCCCTCCCTTCGAATTTTCTATGGTCTATTCACTGTTTTCTCTGCATCGTCGTCAGATAGTGCTTAAGGTGGCGATCACCTGCAAGAAGTGCAAAACCTGCGTCCTTGGGATCGCCTCGAAAGTTAAAGGTAAATTTATCCTTGTCCCTAGCCATGGCCAATCTTTAACTTCTGTGTATGCATTTGTCATTAAAGGGGGTGTTCATGTCTGGCTGATCGACATGCTAGCTGTGTGATGAACTGACTGATAACGGTGCCTACTACAGGGATCAAGTCCCTGACATACGACGAGGAGAAGAGCACGCTCACGGTGGTTGGAGACGTGGACGTGGTGGTCATTGTGGAGCATCTGCGCAAGGCGAAGCATCCGGCGGAGGTGGTGTCGGTGACCGACGAGAAGAAGGAGGCCGAGGAGAAGAAGAAGAAGGAGGAGGAAGAGAAGAAGAAAAAGGAGGAAGAGGAGAAGAAGAAGAAAAGGTGCTGCCCTCCACCGCCGTGCACGCCGTGCCCTCCGCCGCCGTGCCCGCCGCCGTACCCGTACCCGTACCCGTACCCCAAGCCGTGCTACATCCCCATCGAGGACGAGAACCCCGGGCCCTGCACCATCGTCTGAGACCGAGAGAGCAACACCATGGCCATCCGTATCAGTTCCTCGCTGATGGAAAAGCCACTACGCACTCTTCCAGCAGAATCGAAGGCACTTGAATTTCAGCTGTAGCCCTGGGTCAATCATCGGTTTGGAAGAATTGGTTTCTTTCCATGCACATTCTCTTTCTGTCCTTTTCATTCCATGATTCTAGCGTGGTCTTTCTCCATCATTCAGCTTATAGATTGATAGGTGTCCGAATGATAGGATTTAATGGACACATTCAGGTAATAAGTGCTATCTGTATAGCTTTGTAACAAGCTTCCAATTGAGTTTCAAGATTAAGATGCCATCGCAAGAAATTCCAAGCACTCGAAGTTCTTTAAGACAGAAATTTAGGCCTTGATTTTTTTCTCTTTACAAGTTGTGAGTCGGTAACGAATTGCCTCGTGATGGGTTCGCCCAATCCCACCAGACAAACTCACAGATAAGCAGCCTGGATCACAAAAATAAAGTAAGAAAAAGGAAAAAGGAGGAGGAGGACAGGTTGACATAGTCAATGCTTCCTGCAATGTCAAAAATTGAATAAACTATCATCAATTTGCCATTGATATGGTACCGTATATATACAGTGCGACGGACTGGTCTTTTTTTTTTTTTTTTTTGAGTCAACCATTTTTGTGCAAGCCAGGCTAAAAAGTACTGTTCGTTGATTTGTTGTGAGAGAAAAACACTGTATCATGACTGATAAGTCAGGGCCATATAAATCGATTGCCAAGTCAGATACTAGCATGAAGTAAAAACTCAATGATTTTCTTGGCAAAGTTAGTACAACTGTGACAGTGGCGGAGGTTAATAAGCCAGGAAGAGAGGTATGCCCCACCCATATAATCTTAAACTTTCTAAGGAAATCACATGATCTTGGTTAATAAATTTGTAAAAATAGAACCGGGAAGACGGCTTCATCACTGAGACCAAAATTCAGGGAATTTCGACCAATATGTTCCATCATTTTTTTTTCAAATTTAAACGAAACACCTTCCGTGCCATGGCAAATAGATTTTGGCACTAGCACCAGAGTTGTGTGTACTTTCGGTGCTCGATCATGCACGGTTAAATAACAATGTACACCCTTCTAACGTCATAAATAGGTTACACACACGGATGCAAAACATGGTGTCAAATGATTAGAGCATGTTTACCTAGATTTGCAAAATAACAAATCTCTACGTTTTGTTGATTTGTGGCACATGGATGCATAATATATAAATGGATGCAGTCTTGGTGGCTGCACGCTTATAGGAATCCAGGTGGCTATGCAAATCCTCCTATAGCACATTATAATGTGTAGCCAGCTAGACAGATTCAAGTATTTCCTATTATACAAAACAACTTTCTTTATCACTGTGATTTTACTTGGTGAGTAGGAGTATGTGGTATCCAGGAGACCAGGACATGTAAAGCAGTATATAGCAGCATAATTTTCTTTCTGCATCGAGTAATAATACCATAAAGTTAACAATATGAATTTATATTGTACTACCTCTGTCTAAAAAGAATGTAACTCTAGATGCATTTTTTATTAAATTATATAAAGTTGGATCAAATATATAAAAAAAATATAACGTCTATGACACCAAATACTATGAAACTAAATCTCATAACAAATCTAATAATACTTATTTAGTAACCATAAATATTAATATTTTTATATATAGTTAGTCAATCTTAAAATATTTTAATTTAAATACTGTACTAGAATCCTATTATTTTTTTTGAAACTAATCCTATTATTTTCTATAGACCTTGGAGGACCCAGAGGTAATAAAATAATGGGAGGAAAAAAAAAACAACAAAGCTCAACTAATGGCCAGAATGGGCCACCGGCCTATACCTGAATACCTCTGCATCCCTGGGCCGCCGTATCTTGGTGCCCTCTTGCTCCTAGGCACTCCAAAGTCCAAATCCATTTCTCTGTCCCTCTCCTAGGAGACCGAGAGAGCACCGCAATGGCGCCCCCCTGCGGCGACGCGGCGGCGGCAGCCGAGCTCACCAGCCTGCGCATCAGCGAAGGAGCTGGGCTCCCTCCGCTTCCTGGACGGTACCGACCATTCTTTCACTCACTTTCCGATTCCTTGACGAAAGCCTTCAACCGAGGGTTTTGGGGGGTCTTTTGGGTTTGTTGGCGCAGGCGAAGCGTCGGCGGCAATGCGGGCGAGAGAGAGGAGGAGGGTGATACGAACAAGAAGGCGAGGAAGGAGAAGGCTGGTACGCAGCGGATCGCCGGGTGGGGGCTCCGCGAGTTCAGCAAGATAGGTGAGATGTCGCGCCTCGCCGAAATACCATTTGCGGCTTGCCTTCTCGACAGAGCGTGTAGGTAGTCATGACATCGAGCCATTTGGGGGAATCGGTGGGGAGCAAAGTTTCTACTTAATCCAATTTTGATCTAGTAGCTGTATAGATTTGTTTGGATGTTGTTGGATTCACATCAATCCACATGTGTTGGGGTCGATTGGAGTGGAACTTGAACTAAATTCCACTCATGTGGATTGAGGTAAATCCAACAACATCCAAACTAGGCCTGAGGTGGAAAATCTGAACCTTAAGCTAGCAGCCCTCTGAATCTTGCTCTTGGTGTTAAAAACTGTGAAATCTTGATTCGTGTTAGCCTCTAGTCCTGTCTAGAAGATAACTTGGTGGAATCCCACAAGCATATAGTGGAGGAGATTTGGCTGGGCTATCGTGGCTACACAATGTCGCACCTTAGGGTTTGGGGAGCCATGACCAACTGTGGCAGGTCTTTGGTTAGTAGCCACAACTGTGGCAAGGCTTAGGTTGGAAAATGTTCACTGTGACTTGATGAGGCCCTCTTCCTGTGGATTTTGATCTGAAAGACAGTGAATTTATTTGAGTTTGAGCTCAAAAAAAAGTTATTGCTTAGTGTAATGAGATGGTTGCATTTGGAGCATGCATATGTTGGGTGATGCAGGCACCTTTTTGGTGCATATGATGTATGTGCAACATGATTCATCCACCAGGCTCTTTTGGGTTACAATTACACGTGCTAGGACATAGGGGTAGTGTAATAGAATATTTGTTAGGATAAATGTGAAGCAGAAGTACATAGGGCGTAGTTTAATTGAAATATTTATGTTTCGCAATTAGCACTTCTGTTAGGTGTTTTCCTTTGATGATGTAAACTTAAGTTGCTAACCTGCTACTATGATGTAACCATCATTTGATTTGACATTGCAGTTTCTAAAAAAGTTGAGACCAAAGGACGGACTACTTACAATGAGGTATTCTCTTATATATATATATGTATCCCTCAAACTCTCACTAACAGACCATGCTTCATAATGACGACTGCAACAACAACAAAACCTTCGAACCCAAGCAGGTTGGGGTAGGCTAGAGATGAAACCCAACTTGAACCACCAACCTGAAAGAAACAACTCAAATGAAATGAAAAGGCACTAATAATACTATCCCTGCCTGTCCTTCGATTATTATCTTCCCTTGGGATTCCGCTATGCACCGGTGACCCTAGGTAGGGGCCTTTGTTGGATATGTCCAACCCATCTCAACCAGTTTTGGACATCCTTTTGATTGGTGCTACCCGTAGCCTATCACAAATATTGTTGTTCCGAACTGGGTTCTTCCTTGTATGACTACAAATCCAACTTAACACGTGCATTTCTGCAACTCTCTACTGTTGAAGCATGCAATTTTCAGTAGACCGTATAGATAAAATTATGGATAAAATGGAGACTATATCTAGTTTTTTTTAGTTTATATGCATTATCCTACTTTACAGTGTTTATTTCAACCTGTAGCCAAGATGAACTCTAAGGTCACAGGCATATGATGCATCCTAAATGCCTGATATAAAATCATTAGCGTGTTGTATAAATGCTGAAAGGTATCTCCAACATACTGCATTGGTAGTTTAGTACAGTATTCCTTCTACATATTTTAGCATCACATGTGTTTTTTTTTCTTTCCCATTTTGGGTTGTAAGGTACCTCAACTAGTCACTGTCTTTTCCAGGTTGCAGATGAAATTTGTGGGGAGCTGAAGCTGACTCTTATTGGTCAAGAGGTTATTTCGTATTATTATTGTCTTGCACAAATTTGACCTCCCTTCCACACCCCCCCCCCCCCCCCCCCCCCAAAAAAAAAAGCTGATCGAAAGAAAATAAACTTATCGTTGTAGTTTGATGAGAAGAATATCAGGAGGAGAGTGTATGATGCTTTTAATGTGCTAATCGCACTACGTGTTATTACAAAAGACCAAAAGGAGATAAAGTGGATGGGCTTGTCTAACTTCCAATATGAAAAGATAAACTTGGAGGTCAGTATTTGTGCTTTGCAGTGCTGGCAGGTAAATAATAATTGAGGAGGATTTTTTATGTGATTCCTGTCATGTTCTATTTCAAAGGAAACTCGCAAAGAACTCATGATCAGGATTAAGAACAAGAAAAAACTTCTCCAGGAAATTGAACGACAGGTAAGTTGTTTGTGAATCTAGCGAGTAGCAATAACTCTTCTTTGCTTTTTTTTGAAGAAAACTCTTCTTTGCTTTCATTTAAAGATATAACTACTGCTTCCTAACTGGTGTAGTTACTATTGTCTCATGATTCTTCCTTGTTTATTTCAAGTTTGATGACCTCCAGAATATCAAGTTCCGCAACCAGTTACTACAGAGGCCAGCAGAGAGTGCGAATGGTATCAGCCTTCCATTCTTACTGGTCAAGGTATTTTTCTTGATCTACAGCTGTCAAAAATATTTACCCTCCAAAAGCAGCTTGCAACTCAGCTGTAATATCTGGATGTGCATAGATTGGGTTTCTATGTGTTTCAAATGTTCAACCTACTATGGTTGACTTAGATGGTCCGGTCCAAACTTGTGTCATTGCATGTTTCAAATGTTCAATTAAATATGGTTGACATAGATGGCCTGATCTAGACTTGTTTATGGAAATATCCTACCAGCTACCTGACTTGAAATGTGAATTACTACAACTGTGCTAGTGATTAGGCACTTTGGATAGTAAAATTATTTGATTCCATGGCATGAATAGTTGAATACCGTATAGTAATAGTATAAAATCAATCTGTGTCATATATAAATGGTTTTGTTGGTTCAGAACTTAGGAGATACATGCAAACTCAAGTACAGTAGTACACATGGTGAAAAGCAACAAACGCAGAACACACCAGGCAGCAGATGAATTTGATATTTCTTCTCAACACATCTCAAAGAAACATAGCTACATATAGAGGCAGCACCTAGCTGATTCCACATTGCTTGCTGGCTAGTCCACACAGGTTTCTGAGTTCACATTGACCTCAATCTACTTGGTGACTTGAGTAGCACACAACTCCTTGACTTATGCATGCACGCAAAAGGGCTCATACCTCCTGTTTGCTTATTGCCAAGCTTAAAAACATGCTGGACATTTTTTATGGTCTAATAAGTAGCATTTATTTTTGAGCAGGCATCCAGAAAAGCAAGGGTGGAAATTGAGATTTCAGAAAACTCAAAGTTTGCTGGTTTCGACTTCAACTGGTATGTCTCTGTTTGCTACCAGAATTCAAAACTGATGCTCCGTCCAAATTAACATGTCTTGGTCCTAACCAAATACTCTCCACTCCATTTTTCAGTACACCATTCACCTTGCATGATGATGTCTCAATCCTTGAAGCGATCAGGTGTAACAATAATAGCATAAAAAGAGCTAGCTAGCTTCGGCACTCATCATTAGATGATCGAGAATGTGATTTGATCTGTTGACAGTGACAAAACTGATATAATCAGTTCCTTTTGCACAGCCATTAGTATGTGTAGGTATATATATAGTATGAAAACTCGACCTAGTCCTCAAATCAGCCTTTCTGGCTTGTGAAGATTTAGCCTGCAAATTTTGCCCCTTTTTG
Source organism: Saccharum hybrid cultivar R570 (assembly GCA_038087645.1). NCBI lineage: Eukaryota > Viridiplantae > Streptophyta > Magnoliopsida > Poales > Poaceae > Saccharum > Saccharum hybrid cultivar. The sequence goes on along the minus strand of JAQSUU010000108.1, from coordinate 35,943,416 downwards.
CGCCTAGCAGGTTATTAGGTCTGAGATAGATTAGTCTCATATATAATGCTATGTATTAAATTGAGTATATAGCTCCAATTCGAAAGCTTGTGTACAAGCTTTGCTGGTTATCATGATGTTTGGGCGTTTTGCCCTTGGCAAATCATGTACTCTCTCCCTTCCAAATTATAAGATGTTTTGGCTTCTCTAGATGCATTGTTTTAACTATGTATCTAGACATAGTGTATACCTAAATGCATGGTAAAAGTTATGTATCTAAAAAAAGACAAAATGTTTTAATATTTGGAATGGAGGGAGTATTTCTCTAGCTGCACCGACTATGAGAATGTATCTTCCGTTCAACATTTATCTGCCTCTTGGTTCCTGCGGTCCCCTGTGAGGCATATGCTAATCTTTTTTAGTCCTTTTCTGGTACATTTTTAGTCCTTTTCTGGTACATTGTTCCAGAGTAAAGAAAAAAATGTTTTAAGTAGGAAACATTTTTGTTATCCGAACCCTACCATTCGCCTAAGTTTTACTTGATGAAGAGTGGGTGGGCGTGGAAGCTACTCCTTTTGTTCCAACAAATTATAAGATACTTTGGTTTTTCTAGATATATTGTTTTACTATGTATTTAGATATAATGTATATTTAAATGCATAGCAATGATTTACTAAAACGTCTTATAATTTAGAATAAATGTAATATTTAAAATCATGTAATGTAACGCAAGCAAGCAGCAGAGCTTAGTATGGCCAAGTGATCTGAAACCGAAAATGCTCAGCCTAGGTGATGGAGAGGCTGGCCTTAGAGCATCTCCACCAGTTTGAGAGTACTCAATTCTCTTTTCCTATAATCAACAATAAAATGAATTTAGATATAATGTATATTTAAATGCATAGCAACGATCTACTGAAACGTCTTATAATTTACAATAAAGGTAATATTTAAAATCATGTAATGTAACGCAAGCAAGCAACATAGCTCAGTATGGCCAAGTGATCTGAAACCGAAAATGCTCAGCCTAGGTGATGGAGAGCCTGGCCTTAGAGCACTCCACCGGTTTGAGAGTACTCAATTCCCTTTTCCTATAATCAACAATAAAATGAATTTGGTAGAAAAATCAAGATCCAACCAATTCCCTTTCTCAATCTTCTTTCACTGTATGTTTCTCCGACCCCTAAAAATCTGGAAACAAATCAGGTGTGGACCATCCGTACGGAGTATTATGCGGATACTGTGTATGACATGTGGCCCATGAGACAGATGATTTTGCAAGGAGGCCCACACCTCAGTTGCACAGTTCGCACAGGATCCGATAAGGACGGTCTCAGCTCAATCCAAGGGCATGCTAGCTTTAGGGAATCAAGGTACGGGTATTCAAGAATCAAAATTTCTTTTGCAGAAAAGCTTACTAAAGTAAATCCTTACCTTCAATATTTTACTTTTACCATTGATGGTTCATTAACCAATTCTAAGTGATCCTAATCTAGATCAAAGTAATTCTCATCAAGACATTTCTCATTCTTTCTTTCAATTCCAGTTCTTAACTACGATGCAGGACAGGTGATCGAGTCTCCATAACCGAGGAGCAACGACGATTCGAACCGATTATACCCAGCTGGGGATCTCTAGCGTCACGACATATGTAGAACCAAATCTTGCATATGCCAACCCTCATTTAGATCTCCCAAAACCAGAACGTGTCCATCGCCACCCGAGAGCACAGTACTCCTCCAATCCAGCCCTTGGCCACGAGGGTACACACTACTCTCGCCATCTCTCCACTCCCAGTGCGAGGTTAGACGTTCTCGAAATGGAATCACCAACATTTTGGGCTTACCCAAGGCATGAGGCTAGTTGCAAAGTCTCGAAACACAAACAGGACTGCAACGGACGGTCCTTAACTGACAAGGCGGAAACACTACATTGAGACTCCTTTCCCAATGCATGTTAGCAGTGGCCAAACCACCCGCCCGATCTTTCAAGTTCATTCTCATCTTTCAATATTCATTAAGTATGCCGTCATGGCCATGTAAACATTCATTTAAAAAGCTTAACTCATTAAGCATGGCAAAGCATACTACGCATTTTCAGTAAAACATGTATCAAGGTTGATATCGCAATAATCAAGGATGATAATGCAGCAATTGGGATATCACTCAACTCCTAATTACTTAATGCAATAAACCATAGTACCAGTGATAAAGATTTGTAAAACTCAAGGAAGGGGTTAAATGCACCGGGGCTTGCCTTTGTTGCAGAGAAGTTAGTTCTCGTAGAAGTCAAGTTTGACACCAACACCACGGGTGGATCCTCTTCTCCGAAGCTTGATCGACACGATCCAAAACATTCGTATAAACTACACGTATATAAATGATGCGAGACTTAATAGGATGAAATGCATGCCATGATGCATAATGATGAACAAGGCATAGCATACAAGAGACATTTAGAAAGGATAAACATTAGTTATCTACTTGAGTATAACTTTCCTTCGCGGTACAGTTGCAATCCAACAGAATTATTAAACAACATTAATCACATTAAGATGTTGTTAAGAAAACTACTTAACTTTACTTTTTACCCAAGAGGTTGCATCTAATAACAAGTAATTCTACCACAAGACCACTAAGTATTAACATAAGTTATTAACTACTAATGACATATGCTAATTACATTACTCACATATCAATAATTCTTTAATTAACAAGTTAATCATGAACTCAAATAATTAATTAAAGTGCCAAGGGTCTTTACATGTTAATGACCCAAGATCATCACTCAATCCCAAAATCACACCAACCCTAAATTATGATTTATTCTAATCATATAAGCATTTATTAAATAATAAATAAAAGGCATGAAATAAAGTATATAATTAAAAGTTATCAAAACAGTACCAATATTTTTGTGAAGGTATATCTTACCATGCAAAGCATACTCACAAAATTTCAAGATTTTTGGATACTTATTTGACTCACTAAAATTCATGGAATAAGCATTTATTAATTAAAAGAGATAATTTTTAAGCATATAAAAACTATTGATTTTTATGGTTTCATATTTTTCCCACATAGATCACATTATTAAGAGACTGCACCAAAAATTTAATGATTTTATCATGTACCAATAATTAGTTATGAAATTCACAAGTTTCAGCACTATTTTAACATTTCTGGAAAAAGAGAAATTCATTTTTCTCCGGCTCAGCTCCCTTTCTCCTCCAACTGGGCCGGCCCAAACAGCTGCTCTGCTCGGCCCGCAAAGTCACCGAGGTGACCAAGGCGAACTCCGGTGAACTCCCGTCGGCGGCGACCTCACCGGCGGCAACTAAGACACCGGTAAGACCAACACGAGCAGGCGCACCTATCTAAAGCCCTAACCGACCCTCCCGAGCACCACGGCGAACACAGAGGCGGCCATGGCGGCTCGGAGCTACTCCGGCGCGGTGGAGCAGCGAACGGAGACTTCTCCGGTGACGGCAAGGACACCAACAGCTTCGCTACACTCTGGTGAACACAAACCACATGCTAATGGAACCGAGAACGACCCCTAAAGTGCATGGCCATGCACGCGGCGGCAAACTGAGCAGAGCTCGCCAGCGGGCACGCGGACCGACGTCCACGGCGCGGTAGCGACTAAACGGGCGATACGGGCGGGATCAGTGGCTCACCGTGATGCTTTGACGCTAGCAGGTTGGAGACGAAGCCGGCCGGAGAGCTCCGGCCACGGCGCGACCGAGCTCGGCGGCGCGCTGGCCATGCTCGAGGAAGACGGCGGCGCGCGAGCGACGCAGGCACGACGAGGCTGGGAGAGTGGGTGCAGCGCGTACACAAGGACGAGGCGAACTCAACGGTGCACTCAATTTGGCCAGAGGACGAGCGGTGGTGGTGGTGAGCGCCAGCGGGTGAAGTACGACGGCGGCAACGAGAGGAAGAAAAAAGAAAAACGACGTCCGGCTCGGTGGCTTAATGGCGATGGCGATGCTTCCAGACTTGCCAGCAGCTGCATTAGCATACCCACGTGGACGACCACGCATCCAGGCGCTAGAAGGCGCGAGAACGGCCACGGCAACGCCGGCGACAGTGTGAGAAGAAGGAAAACAGAGCACGTCTGTTACTGTAGCAGCAATACCACCTCATTCTTACATTTTCTGTTTTCTTTACATTACTCCCAAATTCATGTAGCAACTTGAAAAATTCCCAAGATATGAAATCTTCATAATTTCAAGCTCTACAAGTTTTGTATAGAATACTTTTTCAAATTCGAACTGGATTTTGAAATTTGAGTTTAAATTCAAAAGGGGACACTTTTTGGAAATTTGGTAATTTGGTAATTACTTTGGATTTTACATTGAAACTTCAAAAACTCCAAACACCAAAGTTGTACCTCTCAACAAGAGCTACAACTTTGCTTTTGGACTCACCTCAAAATTTTACTTAGATTTTGAGTTATTTCAAAAGGGGTAAAATCAGGGTTTTGAATTCAATTGATTATTCTTTTTAACTAAAACATGATTAATTATTTAACACTAATAAAACACTATTTCATGTGATAAGAAATAGGGCATTATTAACGTATTAAGCATACTAATAAAAATAACATATCACATCACTATTGAAACATGTAAAACACGTATATAAAACATGAAACATTCTATTGCAACATATGAAACACTACCAAGCAACACATGAAACATCACTATGCAACAGAGACCTGATATATGAAACATTGCTTATGCAACATGAAATGCATCTTATGCCTTGATGTATGCATGATCAGTACTTAATCAAGTTTTAACTGCTTTTTAACATCTGAGATGTTACAGTTATGATGAGAATGAAATGTTAAATGATCATATGGCTATCATTGATTGCCTTAATCAAGTAATTGCTCTAGTGTAGATGCAAACCTAGATGACAGGTTAATGATTATTAACTTGAGGCAATAATACTGGAAAAAGTAGTTTTAATGTTAAATGTGCTTTTTGCAAATGAGTCAGCTAGCCCACTATAAAGCCTTTCATACTCCTTGGAGTCACTTTATTGTTAGTTATGTCGGGTAAGTCTAGCTGAGTACATTCTCGTACTTAAGGTTTATTCCCACATGTTGCAGATGGATAGTTGTACTACGACTACTGTATCAACTGCTTGTACCCAGCTATGGGAGATGTTTAGACTAAGGGCGTGGTCGCTCTTTATCTCAACGGTGTTCGTTTCACGATCGTAGGATGAAGGTTCATATATGTTGGTTCAGGTCGGTGATCACAAGATTTCCTAATGCCCCCTTTTCTTCGATAATGATATGATATGGGCGTTCGTCCCGTGACTCCTGTCCGGATGCGGCTTATCCTCATCCATTCATTCACGTACCCTGCTCGCTCCGCGCTACGCGCCCGCGCCGTGCTCGCTCGCTGGCACTGCCCCCGCTCGTGGGACGGACTCCGTCGACGCCACCCCCGCCCACCCACGCTACATGCCTCCTGTGCCCGGACTCGTGCCTCCCGTCGCGTCCGCGCTCCATCTACCTGCTGCGGCCACTACCGAGGTCTGTGTCGCCAACGAGCTCCGCACCGGCAACTTCCGTGTACTCTGTGGCATTGAGCTCTAGGCCGGCGTCGAGCACCACAACAGCGAGCTCCATTCGTCCAAGCAGCAAGGTGACATTGCGCTGAAAGTGTATGTTGCAAGCGTATATTTCAGTTGTTTCAGACGTATGTTGCAAGAGTTTCGTATGGATGTTGCAAAAGTATATCGGGATGTTGCATATGTTGCAATGGTTGGGTTGCAAACGTCTGTTCCCAATGTTTCATCTGTTTTTCAGACGTACGTTGCAAGTGTGTTTATCTGGATATTGCATATGTTTCACACATATATTGCAAGTGTTTTACTAGATGTTGCGTATGTGTTGCAATGGTTTTTCAAATATTTCATTCATGTGTTTTTTTGTAAGTGTTTTAGACGCATGTTTCATACATTTCATCTGTCTTTAGACGTATGTTGCAAGTGTTGTATCTGGATGTTTCAAAAGTAGATCAGATGTTGCATGTCCCTTCTCGCCTTCTGCTGTCTCGCCTTGGTGTCTCCTCCTCACCTTCTGCTGCCCTGCATCCTTCTTAGATTGGGGAGGGGACCACGTCGGGGGATGGTAGCACGGTTGCGAGCGCATGCTCTCTCCTTTAGTTACGCGGGCAGGTAGCGCTTCGGTTCACTTTTTTTTTGTTACGAGGGGATGCTTTAGATGGAATGCTCCTGTTGATGGGCCTGAGACCGGGAGCTGGGCCACGGTTTGGTTGGCTGGGACTGGGAGCTGTGTTCGGACGCGCTGCTGGCGCTGAACGTGCGGGCGCTAGTGCCTCCGCTTTTTCTTTCATGTAATTTTAAAGCCATTCAAGTTTAATTTAGACTTACGTGGCTTTGGTTGCATGTAAAACTATCTCCTTCCTTATGGAATATGTATCTATGCCCACCTGATTAGATTCTCTCTAATGTAACCTCCTCACCAGATCGACTTTATATGGCCATTAGGCTAATTATTACTTCAATGTTAGGCGAGGTGTCTGTGCTAACAGCAAGGTGTATGTTCTTTGAGAAAAGAATATAGATATGCTTCATATAGAAGGATGGGCTGTCATTTTTCTTCTTCTAATTTATCGCCTCCCCGGCTATCTGACAATAATATAGAACTCCCGGCAGGTTTATATGATAATGCATTATATATAGAAAAAACCTACAAATGCCCAACTACGAGTACTATTTTACTTAGTATTAGTTTTTTTTTAGCCTCAAACTCTTCAAGTACAAACTATAGTATCTGAACTCACGCACTAACTCAACCACCACACACACAAACTCACACACACGCACAACTTAGTGCACAAGCTAGACCTACACCTATACAAAGAGACTTGCACGTGCCTGAGAGGTATCCGAAGTCTTCAAGGTTTGACACACGACGGGCACGTCATCCTGTCCATCGTGGCACATCCACGTGTGAGACAACTAAAATTATATTATCAGGGAACTACTGTTTCCAGTGGAAAAATCAGCGTTCGAGCGTACTTGAACTCTGACCGGCAGCCTCCGCACTTAGAGGACTTACCACCCGAGCTACGACTCGGTCCCTTATTTAGCATTAGTTGCTGACATTTCCAAGCCGCCACCTGCTCAACTTGTCTTGTTCGTTAGTTAAAATTAAACCAAATAAAAGAAGAGTACTAGTAGCTAATTGACATCAACTGATAATACCAGTACTTGTCGGCATGACAACAAACCAAGAATAATACTAATACTATGTCACTGCCCATGTACAAGACACTAGTGCATGATCATACTATGTCTACCATTTGTGTAATGTCGAAATCTGTATCTATATGCTAGGATGGTCCAGCCCACAGTTGTAATCCGAGCGCTCGCTAGAAGCGCGTTGTTTGTATCAAACTTTTCTACCTTAATTATTTTTTTTTGACCGAATCAGCAGGGCAATCCCCTACCTATTTTTCTTTTCTTTTTCAATTAAATGAAAGAATGTTATGTACAGAGAAGACAAAACTGGAAAAAGGAATTACAAGGCAGCTAGGCCCAAAAGAAAAAAACATGACATTACAAGTAGTTGTCTCTCCAAAGACTAAGTTTAATTTTCCTCGCTGGTTTGGCTTTGGTACACACCAGGCCAAACTCGTCTCTAAATTGTCTTCTCCATAGGCTTAAGCTCCTTTGTCCATTGTCAAAGATAATTCCATTTCTTGTAGTCCAAATGACCCAGCAGGTAGTGATAACTATTTCTCTGAAAATGTTGTTATCAAAATCTAGTCTTGCTTGCAAAATCATGTCCAGTTCAGGTTCCAATTAATGGGTATTGTATCCCAACAATCTCTACTGAAAGGGCATTTGAAGAATAGATGAAAACTGACTTCTTCAAAGCCTGGTTACCTTAATTACAAAGATGCGCATTGTGTCAAGACAAAAAGAAACTAGTGCACTCAAGAACACGCATTCTCTATCCATTCACGCCATGATTAACTTGCTGGAGATTATATTCTTTGAACTGGTTGTTAGAGAGTACCAACTTGCTGCAGCATTTTATAGCGAAAACCGCCAGTTGAAGTGGTTTGGCAGATCCTATGATAGGGAAATTTAGATACATATCTCCACTCCACAGTGCTTCAAAATAACTCCAACGACCACGTGCTGCACCTACTGACTACTCCATCCGTCCCCATATATTAGTCGTTTTAGCTAAAGTACCTGAGCAACGAAAAGGTATTGAACTTGGACATAAATGCTATACAGGTGCATTGAATAGTGAATGAACCTGGACATAAAGTAGCAGTCCCAGAACGACCGACAAAGAGGGACAGACGAGTACGTAGTAGTGCTTGACTTGCATGGTAGTCGATCAGCAATTATTGTAAGGGACTGGGTCTCAACTCTCAACGCACTGCTGCCTCCCAATGATTTAACTTCTCAAAGGGCTCTCTGTATGGCCATTAACAAATTCCAAACCGTGGCATGTAGCCTCCACCAAAGGACCCTTCTCCTGCTGCTTGTATAAAGCTACCTATAGCAGAAGAGGCTTTCGGCTGAGCTCATTACAGAAACGATATATAAGAAGCACCAATCGGTAACCACAAGCAGTATACCTAGAGAGTCAACCTTGCAGCGGCGATGAAGGTTAGCATTTAAATTTTCTTGATCCCTCCCTTCGAATTTTCTATGGTCTATTCACTGTTTTCTCTGCATCGTCGTCAGATAGTGCTTAAGGTGGCGATCACCTGCAAGAAGTGCAAAACCTGCGTCCTTGGGATCGCCTCGAAAGTTAAAGGTAAATTTATCCTTGTCCCTAGCCATGGCCAATCTTTAACTTCTGTGTATGCATTTGTCATTAAAGGGGGTGTTCATGTCTGGCTGATCGACATGCTAGCTGTGTGATGAACTGACTGATAACGGTGCCTACTACAGGGATCAAGTCCCTGACATACGACGAGGAGAAGAGCACGCTCACGGTGGTTGGAGACGTGGACGTGGTGGTCATTGTGGAGCATCTGCGCAAGGCGAAGCATCCGGCGGAGGTGGTGTCGGTGACCGACGAGAAGAAGGAGGCCGAGGAGAAGAAGAAGAAGGAGGAGGAAGAGAAGAAGAAAAAGGAGGAAGAGGAGAAGAAGAAGAAAAGGTGCTGCCCTCCACCGCCGTGCACGCCGTGCCCTCCGCCGCCGTGCCCGCCGCCGTACCCGTACCCGTACCCGTACCCCAAGCCGTGCTACATCCCCATCGAGGACGAGAACCCCGGGCCCTGCACCATCGTCTGAGACCGAGAGAGCAACACCATGGCCATCCGTATCAGTTCCTCGCTGATGGAAAAGCCACTACGCACTCTTCCAGCAGAATCGAAGGCACTTGAATTTCAGCTGTAGCCCTGGGTCAATCATCGGTTTGGAAGAATTGGTTTCTTTCCATGCACATTCTCTTTCTGTCCTTTTCATTCCATGATTCTAGCGTGGTCTTTCTCCATCATTCAGCTTATAGATTGATAGGTGTCCGAATGATAGGATTTAATGGACACATTCAGGTAATAAGTGCTATCTGTATAGCTTTGTAACAAGCTTCCAATTGAGTTTCAAGATTAAGATGCCATCGCAAGAAATTCCAAGCACTCGAAGTTCTTTAAGACAGAAATTTAGGCCTTGATTTTTTTCTCTTTACAAGTTGTGAGTCGGTAACGAATTGCCTCGTGATGGGTTCGCCCAATCCCACCAGACAAACTCACAGATAAGCAGCCTGGATCACAAAAATAAAGTAAGAAAAAGGAAAAAGGAGGAGGAGGACAGGTTGACATAGTCAATGCTTCCTGCAATGTCAAAAATTGAATAAACTATCATCAATTTGCCATTGATATGGTACCGTATATATACAGTGCGACGGACTGGTCTTTTTTTTTTTTTTTTGAGTCAACCATTTTTGTGCAAGCCAGGCTAAAAAGTACTGTTCGTTGATTTGTTGTGAGAGAAAAACACTGTATCATGACTGATAAGTCAGGGCCATATAAATCGATTGCCAAGTCAGATACTAGCATGAAGTAAAAACTCAATGATTTTCTTGGCAAAGTTAGTACAACTGTGACAGTGGCGGAGGTTAATAAGCCAGGAAGAGAGGTATGCCCCACCCATATAATCTTAAACTTTCTAAGGAAATCACATGATCTTGGTTAATAAATTTGTAAAAATAGAACCGGGAAGACGGCTTCATCACTGAGACCAAAATTCAGGGAATTTCGACCAATATGTTCCATCATTTTTTTTTCAAATTTAAACGAAACACCTTCCGTGCCATGGCAAATAGATTTTGGCACTAGCACCAGAGTTGTGTGTACTTTCGGTGCTCGATCATGCACGGTTAAATAACAATGTACACCCTTCTAACGTCATAAATAGGTTACACACACGGATGCAAAACATGGTGTCAAATGATTAGAGCATGTTTACCTAGATTTGCAAAATAACAAATCTCTACGTTTTGTTGATTTGTGGCACATGGATGCATAATATATAAATGGATGCAGTCTTGGTGGCTGCACGCTTATAGGAATCCAGGTGGCTATGCAAATCCTCCTATAGCACATTATAATGTGTAGCCAGCTAGACAGATTCAAGTATTTCCTATTATACAAAACAACTTTCTTTATCACTGTGATTTTACTTGGTGAGTAGGAGTATGTGGTATCCAGGAGACCAGGACATGTAAAGCAGTATATAGCAGCATAATTTTCTTTTTGCATCGAGTAATAATACCATAAAGTTAACAATATGAATTTATATTGTACTATCTCTGTCTAAAAAGAATGTAACTCTAGATGCATTTTTTATTAAATTATATAAAGTTGGATCAAATATATAAAAAAAATATAACGTCTATGACACCAAATACTATGAAACTAAATCTCATAACAAATCTAATAATACTTATTTAGTAACCATAAATATTAATATTTTTATATATAGTTAGTCAATCTTAAAATATTTTAATTTAAATACTGTACTAGAATCCTATTATTTTTTTTGAAACTAATCCTATTATTTTCTATAGACCTTGGAGGACCCAGAGGTAATAAAATAATGGGAGGAAAAAAAAAACAACAAAGCTCAACTAATGGCCAGAATGGGCCACCGGCCTATACCTGAATACCTCTGCATCCCTGGGCCGCCGTATCTTGGTGCCCTCTTGCTCCTAGGCACTCCAAAGTCCAAATCCATTTCTCTGTCCCTCTCCTAGGAGACCGAGAGAGCACCGCAATGGCGCCCCCCTGCGGCGACGCGGCGGCGGCAGCCGAGCTCACCAGCCTGCGCATCAGCGAAGGAGCTGGGCTCCCTCCGCTTCCTGGACGGTACCGACCATTCTTTCACTCACTTTCCGATTCCTTGACGAAAGCCTTCAACCGAGGGTTTTGGGGGGTCTTTTGGGTTTGTTGGCGCAGGCGAAGCGTCGGCGGCAATGCGGGCGAGAGAGAGGAGGAGGGTGATACGAACAAGAAGGCGAGGAAGGAGAAGGCTGGTACGCAGCGGATCGCCGGGTGGGGGCTCCGCGAGTTCAGCAAGATAGGTGAGATGTCGCGCCTCGCCGAAATACCATTTGCGGCTTGCCTTCTCGACAGAGCGTGTAGGTAGTCATGACATCGAGCCATTTGGGGGAATCGGTGGGGAGCAAAGTTTCTACTTAATCCAATTTTGATCTAGTAGCTGTATAGATTTGTTTGGATGTTGTTGGATTCACATCAATCCACATGTGTTGGGGTCGATTGGAGTGGAACTTGAACTAAATTCCACTCATGTGGATTGAGGTAAATCCAACAACATCCAAACTAGGCCTGAGGTGGAAAATCTGAACCTTAAGCTAGCAGCCCTCTGAATCTTGCTCTTGGTGTTAAAAACTGTGAAATCTTGATTCGTGTTAGCCTCTAGTCCTGTCTAGAAGATAACTTGGTGGAATCCCACAAGCATATAGTGGAGGAGATTTGGCTGGGCTATCGTGGCTACACAATGTCGCACCTTAGGGTTTGGGGAGCCATGACCAACTGTGGCAGGTCTTTGGTTAGTAGCCACAACTGTGGCAAGGCTTAGGTTGGAAAATGTTCACTGTGACTTGATGAGGCCCTCTTCCTGTGGATTTTGATCTGAAAGACAGTGAATTTATTTGAGTTTGAGCTCAAAAAAAAGTTATTGCTTAGTGTAATGAGATGGTTGCATTTGGAGCATGCATATGTTGGGTGATGCAGGCACCTTTTTGGTGCATATGATGTATGTGCAACATGATTCATCCACCAGGCTCTTTTGGGTTACAATTACACGTGCTAGGACATAGGGGTAGTGTAATAGAATATTTGTTAGGATAAATGTGAAGCAGAAGTACATAGGGCGTAGTTTAATTGAAATATTTATGTTTCGCAATTAGCACTTCTGTTAGGTGTTTTCCTTTGATGATGTAAACTTAAGTTGCTAACCTGCTACTATGATGTAACCATCATTTGATTTGACATTGCAGTTTCTAAAAAAGTTGAGACCAAAGGACGGACTACTTACAATGAGGTATTCTCTTATATATATATATGTATCCCTCAAACTCTCACTAACAGACCATGCTTCATAATGACGACTGCAACAACAACAAAACCTTCGAACCCAAGCAGGTTGGGGTAGGCTAGAGATGAAACCCAACTTGAACCACCAACCTGAAAGAAACAACTCAAATGAAATGAAAAGGCACTAATAATACTATCCCTGCCTGTCCTTCGATTATTATCTTCCCTTGGGATTCCGCTATGCACCGGTGACCCTAGGTAGGGGCCTTTGTTGGATATGTCCAACCCATCTCAACCAGTTTTGGACATCCTTTTGATTGGTGCTACCCGTAGCCTATCACAAATATTGTTGTTCCGAACTGGGTTCTTCCTTGTATGACTACAAATCCAACTTAACACGTGCATTTCTGCAACTCTCTACTGTTGAAGCATGCAATTTTCAGTAGACCGTATAGATAAAATTATGGATAAAATGGAGACTATATCTAGTTTTTTTTAGTTTATATGCATTATCCTACTTTACAGTGTTTATTTCAACCTGTAGCCAAGATGAACTCTAAGGTCACAGGCATATGATGCATCCTAAATGCCTGATATAAAATCATTAGCGTGTTGTATAAATGCTGAAAGGTATCTCCAACATACTGCATTGGTAGTTTAGTACAGTATTCCTTCTACATATTTTAGCATCACATGTGTTTTTTTTTCTTTCCCATTTTGGGTTGTAAGGTACCTCAACTAGTCACTGTCTTTTCCAGGTTGCAGATGAAATTTGTGGGGAGCTGAAGCTGACTCTTATTGGTCAAGAGGTTATTTCGTATTATTATTGTCTTGCACAAATTTGACCTCCCTTCCACACACCCCCCCCCCCCCCCCCCCCCCCCCCAAAAAAAAAAAGCTGATCGAAAGAAAATAAACTTATCGTTGTAGTTTGATGAGAAGAATATCAGGAGGAGAGTGTATGATGCTTTTAATGTGCTAATCGCACTACGTGTTATTACAAAAGACCAAAAGGAGATAAAGTGGATGGGCTTGTCTAACTTCCAATATGAAAAGATAAACTTGGAGGTCAGTATTTGTGCTTTGCAGTGCTGGCAGGTAAATAATAATTGAGGAGGATTTTTTATGTGATTCCTGTCATGTTCTATTTCAAAGGAAACTCGCAAAGAACTCATGATCAGGATTAAGAACAAGAAAAAACTTCTCCAGGAAATTGAACGACAGGTAAGTTGTTTGTGAATCTAGCGAGTAGCAATAACTCTTCTTTGCTTTTTTTTGAAGAAAACTCTTCTTTGCTTTCATTTAAAGATATAACTACTGCTTCCTAACTGGTGTAGTTACTATTGTCTCATGATTCTTCCTTGTTTATTTCAAGTTTGATGACCTCCAGAATATCAAGTTCCGCAACCAGTTACTACAGAGGCCAGCAGAGAGTGCGAATGGTATCAGCCTTCCATTCTTACTGGTCAAGGTATTTTTCTTGATCTACAGCTGTCAAAAATATTTACCCTCCAAAAGCAGCTTGCAACTCAGCTGTAATATCTGGATGTGCATAGATTGGGTTTCTATGTGTTTCAAATGTTCAACCTACTATGGTTGACTTAGATGGTCCGGTCCAAACTTGTGTCATTGCATGTTTCAAATGTTCAATTAAATATGGTTGACATAGATGGCCTGATCTAGACTTGTTTATGGAAATATCCTACCAGCTACCTGACTTGAAATGTGAATTACTACAACTGTGCTAGTGATTAGGCACTTTGGATAGTAAAATTATTTGATTCCATGGCATGAATAGTTGAATACCGTATAGTAATAGTATAAAATCAATCTGTGTCATATATAAATGGTTTTGTTGGTTCAGAACTTAGGAGATACATGCAAACTCAAGTACAGTAGTACACATGGTGAAAAGCAACAAACGCAGAACACACCAGGCAGCAGATGAATTTGATATTTCTTCTCAACACATCTCAAAGAAACATAGCTACATATAGAGGCAGCACCTAGCTGATTCCACATTGCTTGCTGGCTAGTCCACACAGGTTTCTGAGTTCACATTGACCTCAATCTACTTGGTGACTTGAGTAGCACACAACTCCTTGACTTATGCATGCACGCAAAAGGGCTCATACCTCCTGTTTGCTTATTGCCAAGCTTAAAAACATGCTGGACATTTTTTATGGTCTAATAAGTAGCATTTATTTTTGAGCAGGCATCCAGAAAAGCAAGGGTGGAAATTGAGATTTCAGAAAACTCAAAGTTTGCTGGTTTCGACTTCAACTGGTATGTCTCTGTTTGCTACCAGAATTCAAAACTGATGCTCCGTCCAAATTAACATGTCTTGGTCCTAACCAAATACTCTCCACTCCATTTTTCAGTACACCATTCACCTTGCATGATGATGTCTCAATCCTTGAAGCGATCAGGTGTAACAATAATAGCATAAAAAGAGCTAGCTAGCTTCGGCACTCATCATTAGATGATCGAGAATGTGATTTGATCTGTTGACAGTGACAAAACTGATATAATCAGTTCCTTTTGCACAGCCATTAGTATGTGTAGGTATATATATAGTATGAAAACTCGACCTAGTCCTCAAATCAGCCTTTCTGGCTTGTGAAGATTTAGCCTGCAAATTTTGCCCCTTTTTGCGCCTAGCAGGTTATTAGGTCTGAGATAGATTAGTCTCATATATAATGCTATGTATTAAATTGAGTATATAGCTCCAATTCGAAAGCTTGTGTACAAGCTTTGCTGGTTATCATGATGTTTGGGCGTTTTGCCCTTGGCAAATCATGTACTCTCTCCCTTCCAAATTATAAGATGTTTTGGCTTCTCTAGATGCATTGTTTTAACTATGTATCTAGACATAGTGTATACCTAAATGCATGGTAAAAGTTATGTATCTAAAAAAAGACAAAATGTTTTAATATTTGGAATGGAGGGAGTATTTCTCTAGCTGCACCGACTATGAGAATGTATCTTCCGTTCAACATTTATCTGCCTCTTGGTTCCTGCGGTCCCCTGTGAGGCATATGCTAATCTTTTTTAGTCCTTTTCTGGTACATTTTTAGTCCTTTTCTGGTACATTGTTCCAGAGTAAAGAAAAAAATGTTTTAAGTAGGAAACATTTTTGTTATCCGAACCCTACCATTCGCCTAAGTTTTACTTGATGAAGAGTGGGTGGGCGTGGAAGCTACTCCTTTTGTTCCAACAAATTATAAGATACTTTGGTTTTTCTAGATATATTGTTTTACTATGTATTTAGATATAATGTATATTTAAATGCATAGCAATGATTTACTAAAACGTCTTATAATTTAGAATAAATGTAATATTTAAAATCATGTAATGTAACGCAAGCAAGCAGCAGAGCTTAGTATGGCCAAGTGATCTGAAACCGAAAATGCTCAGCCTAGGTGATGGAGAGGCTGGCCTTAGAGCATCTCCACCAGTTTGAGAGTACTCAATTCTCTTTTCCTATAATCAACAATAAAATGAATTTAGATATAATGTATATTTAAATGCATAGCAACGATCTACTGAAACGTCTTATAATTTACAATAAAGGTAATATTTAAAATCATGTAATGTAACGCAAGCAAGCAACATAGCTCAGTATGGCCAAGTGATCTGAAACCGAAAATGCTCAGCCTAGGTGATGGAGAGCCTGGCCTTAGAGCACTCCACCGGTTTGAGAGTACTCAATTCCCTTTTCCTATAATCAACAATAAAATGAATTTGGTAGAAAAATCAAGATCCAACCAATTCCCTTTCTCAATCTTCTTTCACTGTATGTTTCTCCGACCCCTAAAAATCTGGAAACAAATCAGGTGTGGACCATCCGTACGGAGTATTATGCGGATACTGTGTATGACATGTGGCCCATGAGACAGATGATTTTGCAAGGAGGCCCACACCTCAGTTGCACAGTTCGCACAGGATCCGATAAGGACGGTCTCAGCTCAATCCGGGAAGTGACCTAGATTTTTCTCAATCCCCTTTTTTTCTCTCCCCCAGTCACTGACATGTGGGTCCACAGGAGTGAGCACGCGGGCAAGCGCACAAGTTGCCATGCCGCCGTGGGCCGCGGGCGAGCGCACAGGCCACCGCGCCGCCACCGTCACGAGTGCACAGGCAAGCGCACGGGCCGCCGTGCCATCGCCGCATGCGGGTGAGCGAGGGCCCCCCACGTTGCCGTGCTGAGCTGCTGGCTGCGGGCGGGAGACCACGCCGAACTATGGGCAGGCCGGCGCCACGCCAAGCTATGGGCAGGCTACCGCCGCCTTGCGCCCCCTTGCTGGCCACGGGAGAGAGAACTAGCAACAAGGAATAAAATGATTCACTTACACGTGGGTCCTGCATGCAAGGAAGTTAAAGGGGATGTCATTTTTTCTCAATCTGATAAAGCAACATTTTCTTAAAATTAGAATTCTTATGTTCTCAATTCCCTATAATAACTTTATAATAAGTTTTTTAAGAAAAAGGAAAAAGAGATCCGGTGGAGATGTTCCTAGCCAGACGTCTCCGGTTGCATCTCTCATTCTCTCTACAGGCAGCAAAATGAAAACCTTGTACACGAGTGTCTCAGCCTCTCAGGGAACCCCTGCGCTGCTGTGCATCTACAGAAGTTTAAATTCAGTTACAGCAGCGCTGCCACACTGCCACTGGCAATCTCTTCCTGAAGTGCGGGACATATTGAAACAATCGAAAATAGCTATGATAATTTTGATAAAAAATGGGTATTATAAAGTAAAATAAAGCTTGAACAATCGGATAGGAAGGTAGTATCCAGCTGTTAGTTAAATATTCAGAAAGAAAGCAACGTGTAATCCAGCCTTACACATTGTCCTTTGTACCAAATACTCCTAGTTATCATGGATTATCCCACCATTTGCACAAATGGGAGGTCAGTAATAGAATAGAACATGCATAATGGAGTAATATATATTTTGTCCAGCTCCAGCTGAAGAAATCTGGACACACCAGAGTCCAGAGGACAGCTATATATAAAAATTTCTGACTTTAGTTTTACAGCAATGAGGCGAACAACAACAGAAACGGGGGAGAAGAGGTGGCCACTCTAGTCAGTAGTTAACTGCTAGTACAGAGCAAGCGCATAAACATAGAAGGTAGCAGAAAAGGTGTGGACAGACCATTTCAATAGAGAACTTGGCAAGCCGTTGAGATCCGTGAATTGCATATGTTGCCCAAAATTGGTGAAATTTGATGAAAAGCTGCCACGAATCCATGATAGTGATTTCTCAAGAATCCTAGGTGGCAGCGACAGGTTCAGCGGTTGGAACATACCAACCACGGAGTATCTCGATGGCCTTCTTCCTCCTTGCCAGTCGAGACTTACGATGGTTCCCGGTGTTCCTATGCATGGCACCAACCTTCACTGTCTTGTCGATGGCTTTGTACGCCTCAGAGATCAGTTTCTCTATTTCAATTATTTCTTCAGGCTGGGCATCAGGTTTCTTCCTAAGCTTTTCAAGAGCTCTTAAGACCTAATGAAAGAGCAAACGGTTTATGATTGTTTTTCTGAGAACATTATGCAATACTTAACTGTGTACAAAATGATGATGATATTGATTGCCACATGAGAAGTGGAATTTCATATTCTCGTCCCCATTGACCACTATCAGTTTCATTTGTGTCATAAGATTCATCACATCAACACAAAACAACTATTGTTCACGCACAAGATAACCAGGGAATGGAATTCATTAACTATGTCTCCTCTTTTCCTTGAGCTGTTTTTTTTTCCTTTGAGGGCAATGATTCATAAAAAATAACAAAATATTACTTCCACGTATACTAAAATAATGAGCTGACATTCTATTTTAATATCCAACTAAAGTCAATTCAATCTACATTTTTATTTTTTTTTCATACCGTTTAATAACTCTACAAATATCTAATCTAGACTAAAAAAACTCAGACTCTGTTCAATTCTCCTGTCCTCCAGCCCCTCAATCAATACACATTAGCCTATGATAAATACCGGCTAACATAAGATTGTCTCCAATAATCACGACCCAAAATACAAGACTCATTCGTCCTTTGGCTATCGCTACATGCAAATGGTTCAATACTTATTTTTGGTCTTCTCCAACAATAAGACCCAAAAGACAACCCTTTCTGAAAATGAGTCTTAAGGAGAGAGGATATTCAGATTTGGGTTATGCCTCTCCTAGCATCCAAAATGGGTCTTCCATATAGGTACTCTATTGGAGGCTGCTCATTTTAGGTTTGGGTTCCGCAATGGGTCTCCTTGGAGACAGCCTAAGCAACCAGCCAATCTGCCAAAGGAAACCAAAACCACCCAGTTACTTAACGTCAGCGAAGAACAAACTCAGCACTTCGATTAGGCTGTATGATTCACAAATGGAGCCCTTCTAACAAGCTGATTCACATGCTTATTTCAGGACAAAGCTAATTCAATAAAGTGTACTGGCACTACACTCTTGCAAGAACTTCTCCAAAGCTAACGTCCCTTTCTAACTGCATTGGGCCAATTAAGCATTTCTATCTCACAAGGCGATTAAATTTCTGGCGAAATTATAAGCAACAAGGAGAGAGTCATATAGTCGCTGCCACCAAGCACCACTCATTCAGACAGGTACCTTTTTCATCCTGGTGCGCATCTCGGCCTTGCGCGCGTGATTGCGGATGCGGTGCTTGTCGTTCTGGCGCTCCCTCTTCTTGACCGAGTCCGGCCGCCGCCCTGTCGTGGCCTCGCACACCACCTCCAGCCCCCGCCGTCTCAACCTTCCCGCGGACGACGTTGAAGTCGCCGCCCAGGTCCCGTACCCGCCTGAAACCGCCATTCCCGACACAAGAGCCGATGAGTAAACACAGGGACATTGTCGAACCGCCGAGGAATTGGAACCTGAGGTG
The DNA here is from genome assembly GCA_038087645.1 of Saccharum hybrid cultivar R570. Classification (NCBI taxonomy): domain Eukaryota; kingdom Viridiplantae; phylum Streptophyta; class Magnoliopsida; order Poales; family Poaceae; genus Saccharum; species Saccharum hybrid cultivar. The sequence continues at coordinate 35,923,958 of JAQSUU010000108.1, read as the reverse complement.
CCGGATGAACCGTACCGAGTGGGGAGGCGAAAGGGAGTGAGACAGAGAGACGGGCACGTGGGGAGAGGGCACGAAGCGAGAGAGACGTGGGGATCCGGGTGGGGGAAGGGAGGGAGGCGCAGAGGGAGGAGAGGGAGAAGAGCGGGGAGGTGGTGGCGGTGGCCATGGCTGCCGGTGGGAGGAGTTCGAGCGCTTCTCGTGCCCGTGCTGATGGGCGTTATCTTATCCGGGCCGACGAGCCGGGTATGAAGGCGGACGGGGGAATTGCCCAATCGACACGCCAACACGGATCAGAAAATCGAGAGGGAGTGAGGGACACAACATGTTTGTGCATTTTTGCTACTAGCTAGTCAAAATGCTATTTTATAACCGAGGTTTTAGAGGCCTGGGACGCTCGAATTTCTGGCCGTTCGATGGTTGCATCTCGCACGCCCAGTCCCAGCGGCATCGCTCGCACCCGCACAAGCGCACGCCCGCCGCCGCCGTCGCATGGAAGGAACCCCGCCCGGCCGTTGCTTCCCCGCCGGCCACTGCTCCTCCGCCGCCGCCCCCAGGCCGGCCGCTGCTCCCTCCGCCGCCTCCCCAGACCGGGCCCTGCTCCCTCCGTCGCGCAGGCCTTGCCTCATCCCAACGGCGCACGGCATGACTACTTCCCAGCGGCGGCACGGGCTCCGGTGCCGCCCCTACCCCAACTCCGGCGGCCAGCCACCGAGCGGGCGTCCCCGGCACAGGCACGGCCCCTTCGAGCTCCGGCGCCGCTGCGGGATGTTCCACAATTTGTTATTTTTTCTGGAATTTGTGATAAATTTGTGGAGAATTTGATAAATTTTATTTATAATTTAGCATATACTTCTTAGATATCTGCAATCCATAGAAATAATTTATATTTTTTTTAAAAAAATTGCATAGATCTATAATAAGTTGTGTTATCCCTAAATTACATCAACCTGTTCAATAAATTACACTAAAAAAATCAGTATAAATATAGTAATAAGACAGTGTAAATATAACTAAAAGACAGTGTAAAAATATGGAAAAAAAATTAGATGCTAAGAGTTTCTAAAACACTCGGTTATTGACTAGACAGACTTAGTGACTATGGTCCACGGACCACGAAAGTTTATGTGATTTTCAATGTTCATACGTGCAATAAACAAAGAACCAAAAAAAAGCACGTCGCATCCATAGTAAGAGCAGCCCTACGCCCCCACCGCTGCATATTGTCTAGTGGTTTTATTAGTCCATGTAGGCTCGGATATCGTGGATGAAAAAAGTGAGAAGGTGCTCTCACAGGCTATCAGTAGAGGTAGCAGTTGCCTCACTAGACAAATTGACGAAGCTACTATAGGAACCGCGTTGAGGAGGAATGGCAGCCTCAGGCACGCGTCGAGGATTGGGAAAGTTAATAGAGAGCGACAGGGGCAATGGTCAGTGATGGAACCAGGAGGCATGTGCAGGTGTACCTTGCGTTGAGACGTCAAGATGGCAACGGGTACGTACCCGACGGGTAGTAGCCACCCGTACCCGCACCTGCCAAGTTGTACCCGTCGGGTTACCCGCAACCACGCACGGGTAGAAAAATGCTTCCATACCCGCACCCGCGCGGGTAAATTCTACCCGACGGGTAACCCGCACCCGACAACATACCCGAGAATTACATATAAATATCAAACATTCACATGCAAAAATAAATCATTCCAAGCTTCTAACAAGATACAAACTAACATTCATATAATGACATCATTGCAATATATATACTAGAAGGGTTTAGTTGAATTTAGGCCAAATTCATGGGCTGCATAGGCAAAAATGATGAGGATGACTTGTTCTTTCTGCGGGTGTTTTTTACCCGCGGGTAGGTGGGTATGGGTAGTATACACCCACACCCGTACCCGCCATACCCGATGGGTATAGGATTTTGCCCAATAACGTACCCACGTGTAGAAAATTTATCCCATACCCGCATCTTTATCGGGTAAAACCCGTCGGGTACTCGGGTTTCGGGTACCCGTTGCCATCTCTGTTGAGACGTCGTTGGTCTCAATGCATCTGCTCCTACATGGATGAATGTTTTTTCATGTGAGGCATGTGATCATATATATGCATGCGCTGATTGTGGCCTAACATCTCTTGTGTGTCTATTTTCAGGCTTTAAGTAGGCACTCATTCCTATTTGACATATTGCAAAATTGCAATAAAAAGATACATAAAATTTAGTTAAATGGTAGACATATGCTTGCTAAAGTAAACGATATTACACGTTGCCATTTGCAAAGCCATAAGACCGTACGGGTCATATAATCCAAAAATGAAGTCAATATGAATGTTAAGTTGAGCAAAATAGTAGCTCAGAATAAAAGAGGAAACTAATAAATGGCTAGTTGAATGCCTAAAAGACTCGTTTGGATTTTGGTAATTGAATGAAAACATACATGGACTAATGGTTTCATTTGTGAAATAAAAGGTCAAGCTTAGTCTACAAGCTAGGTTGAGTACACGAGGCCATGGTAGTGTAGTTGGCATTGATCGTAGAGTATGTAAAGGCTCAACAAGTCAAAGGTTAAAGATGATGGACGGATGGAAGTGCAAAGAATGGAAAACAAAATGCAAGGCGAAGGTATATGCATAGGGCTTTATTTTCACCGGCCATGTGGTGATTAGAGAAGTTGAATGGCTAGGTTGAAAAGGTAGAGATAGATGTACTATAAAGGACAAACCGTTACTTATACGATTATCTAGTGCCGCTAAGCGAGACATAACTTTGCATGTGCATTAAGATCGGGTGGCACAACGAGATGCAAGGTAAAAACATTGAAAAATATTTTAAAAATACTAACTCAGTGCTAAAGGTGATGGTCATCGAAAACTATTGGAGTTAGTCATTTAAACATGTTTTGAAAGAAGCTCGGTGGACTATTTTCATAGTCACCGAAGCTCTCCGGTGGGCACTGGAGTGCACCCACTGGAGCTTATTAGCCGCTGTTGGTTGGATAATAATTCTGGTTGTTCGTCGAATATCTCCGGTGGTCACCATGGCTCGATCACCGGAGTTTTGAGCACACTCTTGCATTGTAGTTTTCAACTGAGGCAAACATATCCTTCCAGTGGCACTAGAGAGATAACCACCGGAGTTTAGATATGACAAGATGGCACGCACGGGAATTTCAAATATGTGCACCGGAACCTCTGGTGGTAGCACTAGAGGCTAGTTCAGAGAGGGTGATAGTGATTTAGTGTAATCTATTATCTTTGTCACTAGAATTGTGTAGTTATGCTACCTAAGCTTGCAAAGCAATAGCTAGAGTGTGATAGAACCGTCCAATTTATACAAGATCAAGTATGACTGTCCCCGTTAAACACGATGACACGCACATACCGTCACTTATATAAACCCAGTAATCCGTTGAGTACCACGAAGGGTCTCAATAAATCAACTTCATAACCAAGATCGTACTTGATTAAGCAAATACATATCATATACACAGAGTTTGCAGCGGAAAGAATATTACAATATTGAGTTCAAAACTTGATTAGGGAAAACAAGGAAACTTTGAATTGCTTACATTAACATGAGTTTGAAATTATATTGCAAACTCAGATGACACCCTCCAACAAAAGCATAGATGAGAAGCATATACAGAGTAGCCGAGCCCACCGACAATTAGTCATCACCTTTAGCAGGCTAAGAACTTCACCTGTAACAGGGTGGGATAAAACCCTGAGTACTCAATTGTACTCAGCAAGACTTACCCGACAGGAGGAAATATAAAAATGACTCAAGGATATGCAAAGTTTATTTAGTGGAGCTGATTGGATAGCATAACTTTGCAAAAGAGCATTACTAACATAAGTCCTTACTTTTAATATTTTATCAATGGTTTAGCATTGATTTAAGTAGAGCTATTTAGAGCTAAGTTTGCCCCTATTCTATAGCAATCATTCAATTAATAAGCATCACAATAGTAACCATATTCAATTATCATGATCCATAGAACCATCATGTTTCATCAATTACTACGTCTGCCAGAGTAAGGTATGAGTTTCTCACTATCCGGGAGAGACGGCGATTCAAATCGATTATATCCAGCTGAACAATCCTAAACACACACCCATACGAGCGCACATTAGCTCGCGTGGATCACCGTTCACTCCATTCGGCGGTGAGTCTGGACCGCTTCGCAAAACTCATGGTCCTGCATCCTCACAAGTCTTGCCTGTTCAGCCCGTAGCCCGTAGCAAGCAGGGTCTTAGATCAGTCCCCTTCCTTCAGGCTCTCCTCCCAGTAATGCCAACGGTCCAATTCTCAGCCCAAACGAGGATCGGTTCACGGTCAACTATAACTCAGGCCCCTGTTATGTGTTTGGTACCTTCAATCTCAACCAAGGTCCGACAACGAAACGATCCTTAAATGACACAGACGCGATCAAATAATACATGTCTGGCCGGCATCAATAACAATATAATAACACCGGATCCTGTCCGGTCTCCAGTTATCCACTATCACATGGTTCTTTTTCACGATAGCAAATATAGCCAACCATGATAGAGTAGCCACCTATGTCTCGCGGATGACAGGAATCACCCGACTTCTACCGGTCTAAGCATAGCTAAGCATATAGCGGCTTAGACATACTAGTAAGGTTGCAGGTATATATATTGTAGACAAGATAGGTCATGCAGCAACGGTTTCAGTTCAACTCCTATACTTAATGCACAATACAAGATATAAACTCAAGTGAATTTTTTAAAAGAGAGGTAGGAGGCTTGTAATGCTCCGGGGCTTGTCTGGGTTTGAAGCACAGTGTCAGTTAGTTAGCTTCATCTTCAGATCATGATCAACCATCATCTTTATCTTCTGGACTTGGTCACCGTTACACCATCTTTCAGTCGGTTCCAACACCACGTTCTTCACCTTCATGTCATGCATCTAACGTACCTAGACGATATGTAATAATGCAAGACATGAATCCATAGAAGAGCAATATACGGTACATCACAAGAATGTGATCAAGACAAACACAAGGTCACGATAGATTGGTCACAAGCACTATACATCACACAAGTTAAATAGTTGTTATCACAAAAGACTATACTAACATAGATTATCAAGACCTTGACATGGAAGCTCATACATAACTTAATCTTTTTACCCAAGATGTTACATACAAAAGGTAATCAAGATCACATACTTGCATCCACTAATGAAAGGCTTATTTAACTAAAAAGCATTTTAAATCCTTAATATCACAAGTTGATCATGAGCCTATTAGGAAGGTAATCACTTTACCATGAAACAGCAAAGGTGGATATGCCTCATGGTCACCAATCAACCCAAAATGCACCCAAGTCATATTAGGATTTATGCTAATCATTTTGGTAATTATAAACTAATAATTAAAGCATATAATTAAGGCATATAATTAAGGATATGATCAAAAAGTATCAAATTAATCTCAAACTTTTTGTGAAGGTTGATATTAGTATAAAACAGTTACACAAAAAGTTTCATGATCATTGGATAATTATTTAAACCTATAAAAATCATGGAAAGTCCATTAATTAATTAAATGGGGTAATTTTGAAGCATAGCAAAACTACTGAAAATGCTCATTTCATATTTTTCCTACATAGAGCACCTCATGAAAAGCCTACACAAAATTTTTCATGATTTTATCATGCTTACATAATTAGTTATGAAAAATAACAAATATCAGCAATGTTATAGAAATAACTAAAACATTGAAAAAGGGAAAAGAGCTTCGGGACCTAAAATAGCCCAGCTCGGCCCATACTGGGCCAAGTGGCCCAGGCACACGCGGGCGGGATGGCAGGCCGGCCCACGCGGCGTGGCCCAGGCGCGGGCGCACGAAGGGAAGTGAGGCGGAGGCGGCGGTGTGCTCAGCTTGGCCCGCGACTGAGCGCAGCAGCGGGAACAGCAGCGGCGGCGGGTTGCTCTGCTGGCGACGGCGGCGGCGTCCATGGGAACACGGCCGCGGCGAGCTGAGAGAGAGAGAGAGGGCCACGGGGGAGGGGGAGCGCGGATGGGGGCGAGTCCTGGCTCTGCCTAAGCGTGAGGCCGGAGCAGACAGCGCGGCAAGGGCGGGTGGACGCGCAGCGCGTGTGAACGGCACCGTGGACAACTTGGGCATGGCGTGGTGATGTTTCTGGCTTCGGCTGCGCCTTCTCGAACTCGTCAGCGTCGCACGAGCTTGGCCACACGGGCTGCTACGTGCCCGGGCGCGAGAAGTGCCAGGAAGGTGGCCAAACGACACACGGTGAGCAGCCAGAGAAACTGCTACTCGGTTACTGTAGCAGGGCCTTCTCCATATTCTTCAGCGTTTTGCTCTTGATTCCATATGGCAACTTGAAAATTTTCAAAAACAAAATTTGCTCATCTCGACAAGATCTCCAACTTTGCTTTAAGGACCAACCCCAAATTCGAACTAGTTTGAGAGATTTAGAATTGGGGAGAAAGAATTCGAAACTTGAAATTGATTTTCGTTAACAAACTTTGGGAACTAATTAATGGCCAACTAACTAACAAACAAATCCAACAATTGCACCATTGCTTAGCACAAACTCCATACCAATTCATGGAACAAAAGTTGCTCAACTTTTATTCATGAAAATTTATTTATTAATTCCCCAAAAATTGAACTTGTTTAGCGTTTTCAAAACTTAGCTAAAAATGCTAAGGAAACAATATTCAAATTCAAAGCTTGAAGCTCAATTTAACATGTTTAACTTAAAAAAACGGAGCACAACTATGATTCTATAAGTAAGCATACACTTTATATTACAAATTTTTTTATTGGCAAAAATTTTATTTGTTTGAGAAAGTTTCAAACCATAGAATCATGAAATAACTTAATCAATATTATTGCCAATATTTCATGGTCACATAACCAAACATATGCAACACATGGATACTATATTTGAAACATGAAATGCATCTATGCCACCATGCTCGATGATGAACATGATAAAGGGTTTTTGTTAACTCAAATGCAGGGGACATGATTAACATTACTCATGCCAACTTTGAAAATGCAAACATACAAGCAAAGTTTAAGTTAGGGCTCATATTAGAAGAGTCAACACCTTGCCACCACTTGACATATCTTGATTAAGTCTAATCTCACTGCTGAGCCTGTAACTAACACCTAGGGTGTTACATAGAGGTAGCTTTATTAGGGCATCCTTGTTATCTCACGTTTTGTTTAATGTTGTGATTCGTAGAAACTTTTAATTAGACTATTGAATCCCTCTTGCCATATGACAATTCTCTCAGTACCCTGCGCATTGCTGCCAAACTTTTGGGACACCAATTTTAAAACAAATTAGTAGTGTGGCTCAGAAAACAACGTCACTTAATAAAGCTTCTAAATGTAAAGTTTTTTTTGAACCACGGTAATAGACACTTACATACATATAGGCTCACGTAATCTCCTCCAAAAGACTGAGGTGTTAGATCCCAATATTGATGAATTCATTACAGATGTCTCATCATTAACGAACATGTCCCCTACCGTGAAAAGAATAATACTATTAAATCTTAGAATAAATCCACGACCAAATGAGCACCCATATGAAGTTAAAAAATGACTTAGATGAACAGATTCCATTGGAAAAGAAAATTCAAACTAATTGTAGAACCACTATGTCGTTGTCACTTCATCCTCCCGGCCAACAAACACTAGGGCGTGCTTCGGTAGACGAGTGCCAAATTTATTTACCTGTAAAAAATGGAGAGCCCGTTTAGTTCGCGAAAAAATTTGGCCTAGCCCAAAAATTTTCGAACTTAGCCTTTTTGGCAACTAAACGAGGGCCAAAATTTTTCGGCCTGTCACTGTTCATGAAATTCTACTATCGTCGGCCCAGGAAGATAGACATGTATACCCTCCCCCCGCAGTCGGTGCGCGACCCCTATCCACTCGCCAGTCGCTCTCGCGAACCCTAGGCTGCTGCTCCCCTCGATCCCCTTCCCTCCACCGTTGCTCGCCCTCTCTCCGTCCGTCGCCGCGCGCCCTTCGTTTGACCCTCTTGAAGAAAATCCAGGGCCTCTGGTTTCGGATCCGGATCCAGCAGATCCACCACCTCCGCCTCCAAATCCTCCGCCCATGGACACCTCCGACGGCAACGGCTTCGATGGAGGCGCCTTCGATGCGAACCAAGCCGTCGATGCGGCCGCGGGTTCTGGGTTCGGCAACGACGCGGCTGTAAGGTCCAAATGGCTAGAGGGGGGGGTGAATAGCCTAATTAAAACTTCTACAAAAATTACTTAACCACGAGTTAGTACGAAAGGTGGTGAAGCAAAAGCACTAGCTCTAACTAATTAAGCAAGCCACCTACACAAGTCTAGTACAAGGCTAACCACTAAACACTACAACAACTATAAGCTAGAAACAAGAAGTAATACGAGAGAAGAGCTTCGAGTGATTATACCGCCGTGTAGAGATGAGAAGTACCAATCAATCAATCACATAAGAGAAATCCTCGGGAAGAGAATAACACAAGAATTTATCCCGAGGTTCACTTGCTTCCCGGCAAGCTACTCCCCGTTGTGGCGATACACCCACTTGTCGGTTCGCGAGCTAATCGACTATCAACAGTCGAGCCCTCGGCGGGCGCCGCACAACCGCACACAAGATGGGGATCCTCCAAGCCACGAGCTCCACTAGAGTATCCAATTTGTGAACTTCCGCGGGGAAGGATCAAGAACCCCTTACAACACTTGGTGAGGGCTCCAACAATCTCCAATTGCGAGCTCAATCACCTCCGCTGCTCCAAGCCGTCTACCGTGTCGGGAAACACGGAAGAGTAACAAGAAATCCGCAGCAACTCGAAGATCAAGTGCCTCTAGAATGCAACTCTCAAGCAATGCACTTGAATCTCACTCAATCTCACTCAAGATGTGCAACTATGCAAAGAGATGAGTGGAGGGGTTGTTCTCTAGCTCACAGGATGTCTCTAGGTCTCAAAATATGCAAGAGTTTCCCTCAAACCCCGGCCAACTTCTATTTATAGCGAAGGGGTACGCAGCTAGCCGTTAGGAACTTGAACCAGCCGAAATCGCGCTGACCGGACGCGCTGGTCACACTGACCGGACGCGCCGATCGCGTAACGGCTAACAGCGAAGTACTGACCGGATGCGCTCGTCGCGCCGACCGGACGCGCTGGGATCGACCGGACGCGCTGGTCCCGCAACTGACCGGACGCGCTGTAGAACTGACCGGACGCCACAGTGCCAGCGTCCGGTTGGAGTCCAGTAAGCTCCCTGAACGACCGGACGCGTCCGGTCGACAGTGACCGGACGCGCTGCGCGTCCGATCATCAAACTGAAACACGCGCAGACGCTGAACGCTGACCGGACGCGTCCGGTCAAACAGAGACCGCGTCCGGTCCAGCGTCCGGTCACCTCTGTGACCTCCGTTCGCCTCCGTTTCTTTTTCGACTTTCGGCGTAGTGGAAAATAGGCATTTCACTTCCCCAAAAAGCGCCGAATCCCGCCTCGCAAGCTCGGCGGGAGGGAGAGAGGAACCCAAACCCCTCTCTACCGCTTAAACTTCACCGCCTTCGCAAAACTGTGCTAACACCACCAAGTGTACACCACCATGTGCATGTGTGTTAGCATTTCACAAACATTTTCAAGGCGTTGTGTTAGCTCTCTACTAGATCCTAATGCATATGCTCAAGACAATGATCTAGTGGCACTTGATTTCCGAGCTAACCGTGATTGCCCCTCTTGATAGTCGGCTATGTATCCTAAACCCGGTCAATCACTTCTCTACTCATCTTATACCGGCAAAAGGAAAACCCTATGGTTATACCTTTGCCTTGCGCTCTTAGATCCTTCTCCTTTACTTGATCATCATGTCCTTCACTTTATGTGCATCTCCACCATGATCATCATTTCATGTCCATGCACCATCTCTTTGTGATCTTGTGGCCACTACTCCTTGCCACATACACCTTCATCACATGTGTTGCTTATGCCTAACTCAAAACACTTAACACATGGCATTAGCAACTTGGTGTCATTAATTACCAAAACCAAACTTGGGCTTTCAATCTCCCCCTTTTTGGTAATTGATGACAACTATCACAAAGATATGAAATGAAATCAATTTTCAATTTTGATAGTATTAGCTCCCCCTACATATGTGCTTCCATGAGTTTGGTTCAATTGTGCACATATGTATGGATTTGAATTTTGGGAGAGTTACTACTATCAAATTGATGCTAAGGTATATAGAATGGACCTTTGAAGCGTGATACCAATCGGAGTTGCCTTTATATACCATCCTTAGCATCGATGTAGCTAGACACCACTTGTAATACATCACTTGTAAAGATCACAAACACTAAAGTACCCCGTGAGATCAACATTATAAGCAAAGGTGTCTAGATACCGCTTGTAAAGCTACTCTCAACAAATCATCATTCAAGTTCTATTTCTAGCAATCACCATTACAATCATGAATATGAATTTAAGCTTTGCAATGCAACAATTCATCATGTTAATGCACATACAAATGCAACAAATAATTCATGAGCTTGCTCCCCCTACTTGTGTGCTTAATTTTAATTGATCCCTTGATTTCTCTCCCCCTTATTATATCCTTGAATTCTCTCCCCCTTATTATATCTTTCTCCCTCTTTGCAATATCTTTGTGACTTTTCTCTCCCCCTTTGTCAACAATCACCAAAAAGGTGCCAATTTTAGTGAGAGATAAGTCAATCAATAAGAGAGAGTCCAAATTATGGTTCAATCTAGATCACTTGCCTAGAATATGTAATTCGGTTTGATCCAAGGACAAGCTTCTTCACACCTCATAAAGTATAAGGGTTATCTTGACCATGTTGAATTACACATCATGAGCTCGTTTACTAGATTCAACACTAGGTTTGCAAGCCCACAAACATGTCATATGCTACCACTAGATTAAACAAACATAGAAGCAATAGTGGTACCATATATACATCAAATACATTTGATTTTCATGAATGAGCCTATTTGTCATGCAAATATGTCAATATGTTCTAAACATGTCCCTAGCAAAGTATGAATGATATGCCAAACAACTTTACCTTGCTAGGTTGGAGGAGAGGCATGTCATATAAGAATGTGGGGGTGCACTCATTTCAAGTTGGAGAAGTCAAGTATGTTCAATTCATTTTCAACTTGTAAAATCTCTTCTCATCAAGTGGCTTTGTGAATATGTCGGCTAATTGATCTTCGGTGCCAATGCTTTCAATGCTAATATCACCCTTTTGTTGATGGTCTCTTATGAAGTGATGCCTTATGTCGATGTGCTTGGTTCTTGAATGTTGAACCGGATTTTGAGTCATCTTGATAGCACTCTCATTATCACAAAACAAAGGCACATTTTTAAACTTGATTCCAAAATCATTTAAGGTGGCTTTCATCCAAAGCAATTGTGCACAACAACTACCGGCACTAATGTATTCGGCCTCGACGGTAGATAGTGCAACACTATTTTGTTTCTTTGATGACCATGAAACAAGAGACCTTCCAAGCAATTGACAAGTGCCACTTGTGCTCATTCTATCAATCTTGCATCCACCATAGTCGGAGTCCGAATATCCAATCAACTCAAGTGCCTCTAGAATGCAACTCTCAAGCAATGCACTTGAATCTCACTCAATCTCACTCAAGATGTGCAACTATACAAAGAGATGAGTGGAGGGGTTGTTCTCTAGCTCACAGGATGTCTCTAGGTCTCAAAATATGCAAGAGTTTCCCTCAAACCCCGGCCAACTTCTATTTATAGCGAAGGGGTACGCAGCTAGCCGTTAGGAACTTGAACCAGCCGAAATCGCGCTGACCGGACGCGCTGGTCACACTGACCGGACGCGCCGATCGCGTAACGGCTAACAGCGAAGTACTGACCGGATGCGCTCGTCGCGCCGACCGGACGCGCTGGGATCGACCGGACGCGCTGGTCCCGCAACTGACCGGACGCGCTGTAGAACTGACCGGACGCCACAGTGCCAGCGTCCGGTTGGAGTCCAGTAAGCTCCCTGAACGACCGGACGCGTCCGGTCGACAGTGACCGGACGCGCTGCGCGTCCGATCATCAAACTGAAACACGCGCAGACGCTGAACGCTGACCGGACGCGTCCGGTCAAACAGAGACCGCGTCCGGTCCAGCGTCCGGTCACCTCTGTGACCTCCGTTCGCCTCCGTTTCTTTTCCGACTTTCGGCGTAGTGGAAAATAGGCATTTCACTTCCCCAAAAAGCGCCGAATCCCGCCTCGCAAGCTCGGCGGGAGGGAGAGAGGAACCCAAACCCCTCTCTACCGCTTAAACTTCACCGCCTTCGCAAAACTGTGCTAACACCACCAAGTGTACACCACCATGTGCATGTGTGTTAGCATTTCACAAACATTTTCAAGGCGTTGTGTTAGCTCTCTACTAGATCCTAATGCATATGCTCAAGACAATGATCTAGTGGCACTTGATTTCCGAGCTAACCGTGATTGCCCCTCTTGATAGTCGGCTATGTATCCTAAACCCGGTCAATCACTTCTCTACTCATCTTAGACCGGCAAAAGGAAAACCCTATGGTTATACCTTTGCCTTGCGCTCTTAGATCCTTCTCCTTTACTTGATCATCATGTCCTTCACTTTATGTGCATCTCCACCATGATCATCATTTCATGTCCATGCACCATCTCTTTGTGATCTTGTGGCCACTACTCCTTGCCACATACACCTTCATCACATGTGTTGCTTATGCCTAACTCAAAACACTTAACACATGGCATTAGCAACTTGGTGTCATTAATTACCAAAACCAAACTTGGGCTTTCAGCGGTGTCTACGGATTACCTGGCGCCATCGAGTTCCTGGACCATAGGTCCCGGCCCCGTCGCCTTCACCGCCGCGGCCCATCCATTTTTCGGCTCCAGCAGCACCAATGTCGTGCATGCGTTCAGCAACATGGATCTCAACGCTGGCAACGGATGGCCGGACATGGGCGCCTACGCTGCCTACATCCGCTCGGGCCAGGAGGTGGACGCAATGCCGCCTCCTCTCCCGTTCGAGTCCCATCACGAACAACAGGCCCTAGTGCCGCCCCTGCAGCTGGAGGAGGTGCAGGGACGGGCGCTCAGGTCCACGAAGGAGGTGTAGCGACGGGCGGTCAGGTCTAGGGACTGTTGACATTAATTAACGCAATCGCTAAATAGCAACGACGCTAAAAATGCATGGTAATAAATTAACATGTCTTTAAATACTAGTCACCTTTTATATTTACCGATACTTCCTAGCATGGAACTAGGTTGTCATCCCTAATGAATAAAGCTTAGAAGTATATAAGTGGCACTATGATTTTATATGACTAGGCAGAAATATAAATGATATAAAGATATGACCAATTAAGAATAAGAACAATTAAGAACATCTGCAAGCGGACAGATAATTATACCATTATAGCATTTTACCTAGAGTACTACCAGGTTGTCATTTATAATTTTATCACTGGGAAGGTCTAGCTAAACTTCTATCTAGAGCATTGATAAACTTTATATTCATGATAAAGAGATTAAACCAATGTTATGCACTCTTACTCAATAACAGGGATAAGTCACATGATAAAAGATATATATATAATAAGTAATGATCAGTCATCATAAATAAATAAGTAGATACACTCTGAGCTCCCTAACTATTACTAATAACGTAATCCAATCAGAATATTAGAGAAATAATTCCTAAGTATTCAAGTTACATGTCAAGCTACTACAACTAATAATCATCGTCAAGTAATACTACCATATGTCACAACCACAATGGAGCCATGAACAGGAGAAGTTGAGTTCAGAAACCTCTGATATACGAATATATCCTTAACCAGACAATGCTGCTCTACCAATAATTCACTGCAATCGGGGAGGACTACAGAGGACTCAATGGGCCTATAAAAGTCACACCTACGATCTACCACATGACCCTGAACAACCGGAGGCATTCACAGATATGCAAAGTATCTAAGCACCACGCTTACATAATGCATACCACTCATCTTATGGCCAAATAGACGAGCGCTATACGAACATGTGATTGAACTAAATAGCAATCTAACTATACTAGAATTGAAGTAGACAATGAACGATGCATTCAAGAACGTAATAAAGATGAAGAATAATGTTGACATTGCAATAATTGTGCAAAGACAGAATTACAATAAGAGCGGAGAACTAGAACATTACCAAAACTCCACGCTCGCCAACGATCGGGAATCTAACCTAGGTTGACTCAGCTTGACTTCCTCTAGACCTGATCTAACTATGCTAAAGTTATGAACTAGAGGAACTCTGATGATCTAAGGTTTCTGGTTCCGGATGAACTGATCTTCAAATGACTTGATGCCTTCAGGGGGGTCTGCCCCTGTATTTATACACCGGTGGGACGCACGCGATTGGATCAAACCGACTTTACGTAAGGCTAGGATTGATCCTCAAGGTCGATAGAAGAATACTCCAGAAGCTCATGGAAGGGGGAGAAGGGGGTGGCCGCTCGGCCACCCCCCTGGCCGGCCGGCCCCACCTGGCAGGCACTTGGCCTCCGCTTTGTTCCGGTGTCTTCTATAATATACTAGTATTTATCTCACGGCAAAATTCTAAAAATTCTTTTAATAATTAGGTATCTCTCTCCATTTTTCTGTATAACTCCTTGTAAACATTAAAATTCAACAAAGCTCATGGAATTCGTCAGATAACACCGTAGTCTTCTATGTTTTCATGTATTTTGACCATTCTCTCATGTTTATTTTACTATATATTATTGGCGTTAACGATCATTAATAGGGACGAGGTGCAGGCCACCATTCCGAGGGCCAGAGGGGCCGGAGTGCACGAGTCTGCGGCCCCACTCCATCCATCACCGGTGACAACTTCAACAACGACTTCAACACCCCACCGGCGCAACCACGGGTACAATTCATTGGTCCCCGCCTCCAGCACCTAGTTTTGGCAAACATAACACGTACGCATTGTAGATGTGATTTTGTACTACCTTGTTGTGTGCTTCATAACCTGTTAGGTTCACAAATCTGGGAAAAGCAGAGCCGATTGGTCACCAGAGCACACAGGCATATTTTGTTCCCTTTATTATAGTCAAATAGATAATGGCAATTACAAAATGGGTGCTATGAGCAAGGCAGGGGCCGATATTAGGAGTAGGTTTCTTGCTGCCATAGGCCTGTTGCATACCACAGAACAATTTTCTAGTAGGGTCAGACAGCTCAAAGCTGAATAGGCCTTTTGTAATGTGCTCCTCTATGGCAGATCAGGCTTAGGACGAGATGCAAAAGGAAACCCGGTTGTCGACGATGATTGGTGGACAGACAACACCAAGGTATTCCATGTTCCTCTAAATTCGTAAGTGACATTAAAATTTCATCCACTCATTTCCCATGTGTGTTTACAGGGCCATAAATTCTGGAAAAAATTTAAGTGTGGTTTGCCTCAGTATTTGCCTAAAATGGACAAAATGTTCGAGGGAGTCGCTGTTGATGGGTCGACATCATTTGTGCCTGTTGCGAGCTGTCTAATTCAGTGTGACTCCTCAGATGAAGAGGCAGCCGACAAGGAATATGTAAGATCCTAAATGGCTAGAGGGGGGATGAATAGCCTATTTAAAAATCTACAAGCTTCACTAGACAAGTGAGTTAGTAAAACAAATGGCATAGCAATTCTAGCACTTAGCTCACTAAGCTATGCAGGCCACCTACACAAGTCTAGTTTAAGGCTAAACACTAACCACATCAACAACTAACTCTACTCCTAATCAAGAACAAAACTAGACAAGCTAGAGACAAAGAATAACAAGCTACACAACTAGCAAGGTAGATAAGTAAGTAAAGGAGTGAGCTAGGATTATTATACCGACGTTGATGAGTAGAGATATGTCCAATAAACCAATCAATCAACGCAATCACATACACAAGATGAAATCCTCGGCAAAGAGATGACACAAAATTTTTACCGAGGTTCACTTGCTTCCCGGCAAGTTAGTCCTCGTTCTGGCGATGCACCCACTTGATGGATTGCGAGCTAATTGACTATCAAGAGTCAAACCCTCAACGGGTGCCGCACATCCACTCACAAGATGAGGATCCTCCAAGCCACGAGCTCCACTAGAGTAGCCAATTCGTGAACTCCCGCGGGAAAGGCTCAAGAACCCCTCACAATCACTTGGTGAGGCTCAAAACAATCTCCAATCACGAGCTTAACACCACCACTGCTCCAAGCCGTCTAGGATGTCGGGAAACACCCAAGAGTAACAAGAAATCTACAGCCAACTCAAAGATCAAGTGCCACTAGATGCAAATCACTAAGCAATGCACTTGAATCTCACTCAATCTCACTAGAGTATGCAACCAAACAAGCAAATGAGTGGGGGGAAGTTTTCTAGCTCAAAGTATGTCTCAAGTGTTCAATGAGTCAAGAGAGCGGTCCCAAAATTGGCCAAACATGTATATATAGAGATACCCCTTCGGATAGAGCCGTTGGGCAAAAATCAGGGGCACCGGACGCTCCGACGCACAGGCATCAGACGCACTCAGCAGCGTCCGGTGCACTAGATCTCGCCACGTGTCTCACGCGTTCAAAGTTCAACGGTCGTTTCAGCGAGCACCGGACGCGTTCGACGCCCAACACTCAGCGTCTGACGCCAAGCGTCCGATGCACTCCAGTAAGCATCCAGAGACAATTTTCGCTCATCGGACACACCCGACGGTGGGTCAACAGATGCTACTACGTCCGGTGCACACGAGGGTTCGAAGAGGCTACTGACGTCACAAAGCCACCGGACGCTGCACAATGTTTGCCCAGCGTCCGATGCCATAGCGTCAGACGCACCGATGACCACTTCATTCGTGTGCGCCTCTGCAGCGAAAACACTGGACGCTGACGTCAGCGTTCGACGCTGCCGTAGCCAGCGTCCGACGAGTGTTTCTCAGCGACTTCGCCTCCGGTTCACGCATCCGGCGCAATGGAAAAAAGACATTTCATTTCCACGAAAACGCCGAATCTCAAACCCCTCTCTACCCCTCAAACTCCACCTCATTTGCAAATGTGCCAACACCACCATGTGTATATCACCATGTGCAAGTGTGTTAGCATATTTTCACAATCATTTTCTCAAATGAGTTATGTTAGCACTTACTAGATCTAAATGCACATGCTCAAAGATTTTGACCTAGTAGCACTTGATTCATGAGATGACCGTGATTGCCCCTCTTGATAGTCGGCTAACAATCCTAAACCCAGTCAATTACTTCTCTACTCATCTTAGATCGGCAAAAGGAAAATCCAATGAATATACCTTTGCCTTGATCATCTTACTCCGAGTTCATCTTCAACTGCTTGTACTCCATGATCATCATCTCCATATTCATGCACTACTTCTTTGTGCTCTAGTGGACATTACTCCATGCCACCATACACCTTCATCACATGTGTTGCTATGCCTAACTCAAAAACACTCAACACAATGGCATTAGCAACTTGGTGTCATTAATTACCAAAACCAAAATTGGGCTTTCAGAAGATGAGCAGGTCACCTCGCTCAGCAACAGCACCTGTAACACCTCGGGTGTTAAGCATGCATTAGCATTGCAAATCATATGCATGAGCATCATATTGCATTCATTATTGCATGTAATGAAAGTATAACCTTGAATTGAAACATGTGAAACATGACATTGAAACATGAGTGTTGCAGGTGCTCATTTAAATGCAATTTTGACCTGATTATGCTTGCTAGACTAATAAAATATATTTGATTATTAGTGCAAACCTTTTTGAAATATTTAGCATAAAATTTGGAGCAAGTTTGGTATTCAAAATTTCCCCAAATTTTACTTTTAAAAATAATTTGGAAAATAGGGATTTTGATTTAAAATGAACTTTGAATCTCCATTTCAAAATCTGTTTGGAATTTCAAAATGTGCCCTAAAGAAAAGTTGTAGAGAATTAAATTTTTAACAACTTCTATTTTGGGGTCAAGTCTTGAAAATGCCATTTTCAACTTCAAAAATTTGAATTTGTGACTTTTAGCAAAATTTAAATTTGAAATAGAAAAGAAAAAAAATGATTTCTCTAGCTTAACGGGCCGCCGCCCCGCTTCTGGCCCAGCTGGCCAAGCCGGCCCAGCCCAGCGCCTCGCCGTCCGCCCCGCCTCCTTCCCTCTCCCGCGCGCGTCACGCCTGACCGCGACAGACGCCGCGCGCCCCGTGGTCGCCATGCGCCGGCGCCGGCGGCACCTGGCGCCCGGTGGTCCCCCGCGGCCGCGCTCGACTTCCCCAGCTCCTCGATTCACCAGACCGCGCCCGCTCAGTCCTTCTCCACTCCTTTTGCTTCCCCACAGCAGCAAAGCAGCCGAGTGGCTCCCCTCCGCCACCACATCGTCCCTCCTCGCCGGAGTTGGCCGTTCCGGCCGCCACAGCTCACCGCCAGAGCCTCCATCTTCCTCCTGGCCCCGCCTTCTCGTCGCGCAGTCCGTGCTCGCCGCGGCTCGCAATGGTACTGCCCCTAGCCACGGTAATGCCTCGCCGGAGTTCTAGCCGAGTTCACCGGAGAGAGCTGCTCCGTGGACTCCTACCCTCCGCTCCCCCTCTTCTTTTTCCCGTGCGCGCATTTCGTCTGCTTGGCTCTCGCGACGCTCGCGCACCCTCTCTCGCGCCTCACCGTGGTCGGTGTTGGCCGCCCGACGGTGAGCAGAGCTGCCGCTCCGCCATTCCCGCCGGCGAGCTCCCTCCAGGGCTCCCGCGCCGCTGGGAGTTGGCGCGCTAGATGCGCCTCGGTGCGGGGAGCTCGCTGGTACCCTCCCCGTCACCGGAAGTCTCACCGGCGGCGAGCTTGCCGCCGGTCAGCGGCCGCTCGTGCCCGGCTCACTGACGAGTGGGGCCCGGTCAGCACCTTGGGCCCGAGTGTCAGTCGCAGTAGGCAGGCTTGGGTGCACGGCCTCGGGTGTACCCAGCATTTTGTAGCAACGGTTTTTAAAGGGGTATTTGAAAAAGGAATTTCCAGAAATTGTGAAAAAGCTTCCAAAAATCATATCTCGAGAAATTTAGCTCCAAAATTGTTGAGACAAATTTTGTTGTGTTTCTTAGCCCTAGATCTACCACTTAAAAATATGGTATGGCAAATTTGTGATACTTTTGTGTAGGGTTTTATTTAATTATTATAATTGGTGTTTTCTTAGGGAATGCATAATAAATCATAGGAAGTTCAGAAAATTATAGTTCCAATTTTGTTAATCTTCTTCAGTGGTGTACTTTACATGAAAAATATCTTTCATGCATGTCCTGTAGAAAAATATGGATGTGTAGTTCAAGTGCCTTTATTGGCTGATTTTTGTTAATTTTGCTAGAGAGAGAAATTTGTATAAAATATTTATATGATAATTTTTGTACAGCAATTGTTTGCTGTGTAGAACACAGGAAAAATGCTAAATCTATTGTTTGATACTTTTCATAATAGAAAGTATTTTCATGATCATTTTTATACCATATCTTGTCATTTTGTGTAGGCTGTTTTATTGATCCAAATCCCATGAAAATTTTATGGTAGGCTAACTGGAGTAATACTATGCTACTATAATTTTTGTAGATTTTTAGATGCTCCAGAAATACATGTTGCTGTTGTAACCCTAGATTAAATAGAAATAAAGTAATCTTCTTTATATAGATTTAGTTTCATAATAAAGCTTTGGTGTATCTTTGAAGCACCTAAATCCCTTTCTGGTAATGATTGACATGTTAATGTGGTTGTGTTGGTAAAGCGTAGTAGCACTCATGTTAGGGTTATATGCTAGCTAGTGTAAAAGTAGACGAGAATTGTTAGCAGAAGTGAATGCAGTAGATGACATGCATTAGTAATAACTGATCTCGGATGATGTGGACTACCTTGTAGAAAGGTTTTGTCCCTAGTCTTTACTGTAAGTTTCAATGTGTTCATCTGCATATCATGCCATCATGATCATCGCATACCACCGCATCCGATGCACGGTTTACATGTTTACTTATGCACTTGCATCATATAGGATCGCAGGAGGAGTTGCCAGTAGCAGTTCAGGAGGAGCAGACCGGGTCCGATCCACAAGAAGCTCAGGCATAGGAGGTGCCCGAGGTAGACGAGCAAGAAGAGGATCTACCTGAGTGTGTGGACGACCAACCCAGTTCCTTCGAACGAGGCAAGCCCCGGAGCATTCTAAGTCTCCTACTTTACAAAAGCAATTCCTTATCTATATTTATACGAGTCTATATATTGTGCATTAAGTATAGGAGTTGAGTGAAACCGTTGCTGCATATATTACTATCCTTGCCACCTTATTACCTACGAAAGTTTTGGGTCGAATATTGCTTAGCCCTGCTTAGATCGGTAGCGATCGGTGCTTTTCCGGTCACCTAAAATGATAGGTGGTTACTGGAATACTTTAGCTATGGAATGGTTGATATCCTGGAAATAACCATGTGTTGATGGATAACTGGAGACCAGACGGAAAAGTTGGAGGCAACCAGACAGGGTTCTGGGGTGCCAGTAGTTTTCCGTCTGTGTCGATTAAGGACCGATCGTTGCTTGTCCCTCTTGTCATGTTGAACGCATGCCTCACATTTAGTTGCCCGAATAAAGTACCTTTCGACCGCGAAGCTAGTGACACTTTTCGGGCCGGGATAAACTCGGATTGGCAGACTGATGCCGAAGGGGGTAAGACGGGGACGCGAAGAGTGAGCCCAAGGTGCATCCTGGCAGTCGGGCGGTCCCTGGGTAGTGCGGTCCATGATTGTTACCCCGCGACGTTTACCTGGAAAGTGTCATTGGTGATCTATAACTCACTTGATCAGTGAGTGTGGTTTGTGTAAAGAATAAATCACCAACTGGTTAGGAATCAATTCGAATCGCCATCGCTCCTGGATAGTGAGCACTTGACTTGAGTTACGGCATTGTAGTAATGATGATGGAACACTGATGGTTATATGGATGATATTGGAAATGCTAAATTCAAGAGGTAACAGGACGTTATTGGTTAATAAAGTGATTGCTATAGTATAGGTGCTTACCTAGATGGATAAGTTATAATAAACCTGAGGAAAATTACTTAAAATGGTTTAGTCAGGATAGCTTACGCTTTTCGCAAATGAGTCAGCTAGTCCACTAAAAGAAAGTCTTGCATAATCCTTAGTGTCATTTTATTTTGGTTTAAGACGGGTAAGTCTAGCTGAATACTTTCTCGTACTCAGGGCGTTATTTCCATTGTTGTTGCAGATGGTCAGATGTACTACGGCTATTGCGTCAACTGCCTGTATCCGGCGATGGGTGACAACTAGGACCAAGGGTAATGGTCAATCCGTATGTCTTACCTAGTGCTTTTGTGGAAAGTGACTATCTTCTGGCACTGTATTTGAATTAAGGGTGTGTGTGTGTTTTATAAAACTATTTGCTTTCGCTACTTTATTTTTGGACTTGGTTTGTAATAACTGATGTTCTAAACTCCGATGTATTCAACTGCCGTTGCGAACTTTATGTAATATGTGACTGTGGCTGTTAAACTTGTACGATCTTGGTTTGTATGTTGGTTGGTTTGAAATCCTTCGTGGTTTCACGGACTACCGGGTTATACATGTTTAAGTTTGCTAAATTATCTGCCTCGTATAATTGGTCGGTTCTGTTACAGCACCCATCGCACCAACCCTAGCAAAAGAGGCAGCAGTACAAGCAGCACAACCCGCAGCCCAAGCAAAAGGCCCAAAAGTCCAGCAGTTATGTTAGCGGACAGCAACATGACCCACCATGATGAGCTTATGAGTAATAAGATTGACCTCATACAGAACCTATGGTAGAACAGGGAGGAAAGGGAAGAAGCTGCTCGCACTGAGCATAGGAGGAGGGTCCAGGAAGTCTACAAGATGGCAGCCGACTTAGGTGTCAGTGCTAAGGCGACACCAGAGTTGTTTGCCAGAGTAATGCACATAGTGGAGAATGACAATCGTATGGAGCTGTTCTTGACCTCCGACCCTAATGGAAGGCTCTTCATGATGAAGCAATATTCGAGGGTCGACAACTAGACCCTCCTAAATTATTTGCAATATCATTTGTATTTCATGTAGTACTGGTGTCTTTCAAAGATTTGTGTTTGAACTATGTCTCTGTTTATTGAACTAAGTGGTTTTGAACTATGTTTCTGGTTTGTGTTATGCCAAAATTAGAACTAAGTATTTCTGCATGGTTGGCCTGATTTGAATTATGATTGAGCTATATGTATGGAGGTCATTTGCATTAAGGATAATGTGTTGCGATAAATTTATGCTGCTTATTTGAATGATGGTGGTGACAAAGTGCTGTTGTTTGTTTTTTCGTAGGCTCCTGTGCCAGCAACAACTGCAAGCCGTAGCAATAACCGTTGGGATGAGGGTTTCTTTGAGTTGATTGAAATTTGCATGGACGATGAAGATGAGGACGCCTTCTTCCAAGGTATGTATGAATATGCCGTGCATGCTGAAAAGCATTTGAGTAGAGCTCAGTACAGGCAACCTGCGATGACCAGTTTGGAATCGGTGGAGAGGAAGTTGGGGGATACGAAGTCCTGTTACAGCATGTTTAGAATGAGCCCAGATATGTTTCATAGCCTGCATTCCCTGCTGGTACAATCTTATGGCCTCAAATGTACTACCAAATCCACCTCGATTGAGACTCTAGGGATGTTTCTTTGGATGCTTGGGCCCCTCAATCAGTTAGGCAAGCTAGGATAGATTTGAGAGGTCAATGGGACAGTTAGCACCATGTTCAGCAAAGTTTTGATGAGTTTGGTGAAGCTTGCTGCGAACATCATAAAGCCTGTGAACCCAAATTTCAGCACAATGCATCCTAAACTAGGGAACTGTAGGTTCTTTTCCTACTTCAAGGATTGCATATGGGCCATAGATGGTACTCATGTACCGTGCGTGGTGCCAGGTAATCTGTTCATGCAGCATTTGAGCCGCAAGAGGATGACCACACAAAATGTTATAGTTGCCTGTGACTTTGACATGAGGTTTACATTTGTGCTTAGTGGTTGGCCAGGATCTGTTCATGATATGAGACCCTTCAATGATGCAATCACAACATATAGCCATGTGTTTTCACATCCACCAACAGGTAAACTTGCAATCTGGAAGTTCATTTGCCAATGCTACTTGTAGTTACGGACACTAACTCATCCATTTTGGTACAGGGAAGTATTACCTAGTGGACTCCGGGTATCGCAACCAGATTGGATACCTTGCTCCTTACGAGGGAACGAAGTACCATATGCAGGAGTATCGGGATGCCGCAGAACCTCAAGGGATGCAGGAGACGTTCAACTACGCACATTCTTCCCTTAGGAATGTCGTTGAGAGGTCAATTGGTGTGTTGAAAATGAAGTGGAGGATGTTGAAGAAGATACCTAGTTATGCACCTCAAAAGCAAAGCGAAATCATATAGGCAGCATGTGCATTGCATAATTTCGTTAGAACAAGTGGCTTACAGGATAGACACTTTGGTCTTTGTGACCGTGATGAGAACTATGTGCCGCCGCAAGCATTTGAGGATCAGCCGAAGCACGAAGAAGTGGAAGATGAACATGATAGTATGAATGCGTTTCGGAATTCGATTGCGCTGGCTTTGTTTAACCGTAATTGAAAGTTTTGTTCGAACTCTGTGTGTATGAGGACACGTACATGTGCTGTTTTTTTGTGCGGATCATGTGTATGGTTGACAACCGTTCGTTTGTGGTTAATTATCGGTTATTATGTTGAATATTAGTTTTTGTGTCATTATGAAGCAATAAATATGGGCAAAAGAGAAAAGATGTTGCGGTTCCCCCTCCCAAAAGTTTCTGGGGTTCACCTGCCGATGGCAGCTTTTTGGCTTTGCGCAATTTTTTTTTTTTTTTGCCAAGGGGGCCGGAGTCAAACTTTAGAGCATACCAGATTCACTTTTCTAGGCGTATGAATAAACATGACCATAGTGCTCCGGTGTATGTGTGTGTGTGGACAATAGGTTCGGGCATCAACAGCCTACTCCCTACTGTACCATACTCCTATATGCTCTTGCATGGAGTGTATCTGCGAACCGTTCTGATCTTGCCGACACTGTCTGTGTCCAGCCAGATAAGGCCCTCGTGTCGCCATCACGCCCGTGTCCGTTCCGAAAGCCACTCGTTTCGGCAATGGCGCCGACGTGCACGGTCAACGTGCGTTCACAAACACCAAGCGCCAGCGCCCACCAATGAACCGGCAGACGCTGCACGGCGGCAGCGTACAACGCGTGTTCGTCGCGATGGCGTCCATCTGCTACGCTGTACCCGCCGATAACTGCGCTCCAAAGCTACAAATCGCCATATGATTACGACAGGCTTGTTCCCAAGCGTGGCGGGCTACTTAACTGAACACGTTCTCGTTCGCTTCGGATTACTTTAATCCCACCCCCGCTCCCGCTTCCACTTCCACGTCGATGAGTGGAACTGTAGTACTTTAATCCCAGATATTGCTCGCCGTTCCAGATCTCCGTCAAGGTGGAGCGATGACGGAAGTGGAGGCGCCGCTCATCACCGAGGTGGAGGGGGAAGAGGGCCGTGGCTTCCGCGGCTCTGCGTCCGCCGGAGGGTCCCGCTCTGGCCTCGGCAACGGCGTGCCGGGCGCGAGGCAGTACCACCGCCGCTTGGACGCGCTCGCGTACGGCGACCGGTACCAGAAGGCGGCAGCGCTCGTCGACCTCGTCGGTTCCCGCCCCGTCTCTCACTGCTCTCCCCACTCCCCGCTTTGCTTCGTTAAGTGAAATGCTGTGATGCTTTGCTTGCTGGAGCTGAGAATTGAGGTGCTGGTAGCTTGTTGATGTCGGTGAGGTAGTGTGCTGTTGGTCGAGTGGACGAATGGTACTGTTTGACGAATTTCTTGTTCGAGAGTTGCGTGCTTACGTGGTGAGATGCGACGTTGAGCTCTGGGTTGTGGGGTTGTTGCACAAAATTTGCTTCAGAGTTTGTGCTCTGTTTAGGACGTCGAGATGTAGCTGAGGTACTGCTTCGTGTGCTGTTTATGTTAGTTTCGGGTCGTTTGGAGTGTTGTCCTCTGGGGATACTTAACTGTTTGTGCATATGGAGCAGCATTTAGGTTCCAGTGCTTGTGGAGTTCACTGTTGACCTGAGTGTGTGGTTGCCATATGTTTGCTGCTTGTATGAAGATGATGCACTACTGTGCTGTGTTGTAGGATTGGGGTAGTTGTGATGTTGTATGTCACTAGTGATTTCACAGTTATGGATTCGAGAAATATTTACATTTGACACAGAATTTTACCTTACCAGAATTGACGTTTTTTACTACTTACCACAAAACAAGGTTATTCCTGAGAGCTGGTCTGTAGTTATTGGAGGCAAAAGGCACTTTTCCTTGACAAGAAATGAACAATTAGCGATGACGCCTATTTGTCAACCTGAAATCAGGTTTTTGTTGTCATTTCCTGTGGCATGTTTGGAAATCTCAGTACAGTTTTGATTGACAGGCAGAAGATGGTGTCGGTATCCCTGAGGATGTCTTGAATGACACAAGGTTTGAGAGGGCCATGCGGTTTTATTTCGTGTATCTCCGATTGGATTGGCTCTGGTCACTTAACCTATTTGCTTTGATTCTACTGAATTTCCTAGAGGTCAGTTCCAATATTTGGGATCTCCATTTGTTATGCTGTATAAGTTTTTAGGTCAAGATTGACCTTTTGTTACTCATAGCTGAAACTAGGCATCTTAAGTGTACCAAGTTTGCTTTGGCCAAATTAATGACATGTCATCACAAGGACCATTACAACAATTAATGAGATATTTTATTTGCATTTCCAGAAGCCTCTCTGGTGCCAAAAATACGCCTCACATACTTGTGATCAAAGGGATCTTTACTTTCTTGGGCAGCTGCCATACTTAAGCAAAACAGAATCACTCATATATGAGGTAAGGCTTCCTTGACATGTATAGTGTTTCAGTGCCTAGGCAAGAACTTAATGACTCAAACCTTAAAGCATTATTATGGTCAGTAGTGTGTTTCAGGGCATGTATATTTATCTTCAGTTACCTAAAGTAGTCTTTTACAAATTTTCAGACTTTCAGTTAGAGTTGGAGCTATCATAGTAAATAATTGTGCATGTTTTGAATGAAGAACATATAGCTTCTTATAAGGAGTCTGAAAATCAGAGCTTTATGTTGCTTACTCTTAATTTCAGGCGCTTACCCTTGTCATTCTTGTCTTGGATATCTTCTACCCACTTTCCTATGAAGGTTTAAATATTTTCTGGAAGAATTCCATGAACAAATTGAAGGTAACACATTTGTTTTCGCTTATGTCTTCTTGGGCACATTTCTGCATAGGTCTGAGTGCTTGAATATTATTAATTTTTGTGGTTTGAAACAGTGAAATGAGGTTTTGATACACTATAATATCTTTATCCAGTAAACCATAAATTGGCATTTTAGAATGTGTAGCTAAACTTTGCTGAACTTTGGTTATCAACATATTATGCATATTTAAACCGGACATATGAAAATGTGGTGTAAATCTGTCTCAATAAATTACTTCCATCGTATTATATTTTAATAAAATAGGGCGGCGAAAGTTGTGTTTTTGGAGACCATGCCAATGACAAACATTAATTTTCTTATATATATAGATGACTAGGAACAGTAAATAGAGGCTAGCAGAGTACAGATCAGATAACTCAATCATTTGGTAAGGCATAGATGCTGATTGAAAGAGTTAAATTAGCTTCTATACATCGCGATACAGATATAATGACTACGAGTAGAAAATAAATATCTGTGTTTTACTTTAAAGCTATCCCAAGTTCAAAGAGAAATGTCACCTCAAAAAGTAATGTCAGCAAAATGATTTGGAACATTTCTGGCCCTTGCCCACCACGACACAGTTTGGCAAAATAGAGCACCAGTTTTAAGATAGTAAATTTAGGGATGTGTGCTTGATTTTGTGATAATTTAGTTTAATCTTGTAGTGCGTGATAAACTATTCAGTCAGTAGCATACTAGCTTTGCACGGGTCTAGATCCTTCTGAGTTCTGCATTTTAGATGGAGCTGTGTTCAGGCATAGTACTTCTATTTTTCTTGTCTTACTAGTTCTTATTGTTAGAGATTTTCTCTATGCATGATTAACGCTCTGCTTTACTGTTAGCTAGCCTGCCCCCTGGGAACTATCCCAGCGTGCTGCCTTGGCTCCTGGGCGTCGCCTGGGTTCCATAAATTGTACTCTGTAATCATCCTTTGATGAATTAACCAAGACAGCTGCAATACACATCTGTTCTCACTTGTCGAGTTGGGTTTGGGTATGTGTTTTTGCTGCTCCAGTCACTGTAATTTGTTCATGGTTCTGGTTCATACTGCAGGTTCTTCTTCTCTTCATCTTAGCATGCGACATACTTGTGTTTATGCTTAGTCCTGGACCTTTCAGAATAGCTCCATACGTTCGCGTTGTATTTCTAATTATGACGATCAGGTATGTGTTTATCTGCCCAAACTGATGCTACTTCTGGTACCATAATGAACACAGTAGGAGGGCTTCCAACAAAATCCATGTATAACTGACATGGAATATAAAAGCCAAGAGGAGAGTCGTACTGTTTAGAAACAAGGAACTTGAGACACGCTCACAGAGCACGTTCATTGTTGCTTAAGGACTGCTGTGTTTTTGACACACTGAGTAAACATTCCTTTCTGCAACAGGGAACTGCGAATGTGTGCTGTTACGCTGGTTGGTATTGTTGGGACATACCTTAATGTTTTGGTAAGGTTTTGTTTTTTATACCACTCATAGTATCATATGCCTATAAGTTTGTTGTGCACATTATCTTTTTCAGTTTCATCATATGATTTTGTCACCGGCATTTGTAGGCTCTGTCACTGTTGTTCCTATTATTTGCAAGCTGGCTAGCCTATGTAACATTTGAGGACACGCCACAAGGAAAGACCATTTTCACATCATACGGTACAACATTATATCAGATGTTTGTCCTGTTCACCACATCCAATAATCCTGATGTATGGGTCCCTGCTTACAAGTAAGCTGCGCATCACTATTCCTGAAGAGTTTTGATAATTCCTTCAGATTCACTCACACTTCTCTTGATTAGGAGCTCTCGTTGGAACGCCCTGTTTATTGTTATTTATGTGCTGTTAGGAGTTTACTTCCTAACAAATTTAATTCTTGCTGTCATTTATGATAGCTTTAAAGAGCAGGTAGAATCCTTCTTTGCATCCTAATCTCTTGAACATTAAATTAGTATTCTTATCTTCTGAATTCTGCTGTGTTCTTTCTATGCCAAAATGTAATTTGAATGCATACATGGAACTTTTTTTTGTGATCCAGCTTGCAAAACAACTTGCTCAAATGGACTCTATAAGGAAAAGTATTCTACAGAAGGCATTTGATCTCATCGACACTAACGTGAGTCCTTTTTTATGTTCTCTTGGACATTGATGTACTATCCAATTTAGCAGTAATTATCTGTTCCCTTTTTCTGTGCATCAGGGTCAGGGCTACCTTAACAAGGAACAGTGCATATCATTACTTGATGAGCTAAACAAGTACAGGTAACCAAAGTGTCTCCTTTCACTCTCTGGTGCATTGTATCTTGTCAAATCTTCCTGGAGAACTGTCCTGTTCATAACCAAATTAGATTTTTCTCTCAGTAAGGATAGTATGATACTAAATTACTAACTCGTATCAGTATATTTATTCTAGCACTCTAATTATATCTCAGTATTCATAATCTGAAATGTCTTTTGGTTTCATCTCCATAATTTACTATATACTTTTCCTACTCTTATACCCTTGTTGGTGCCCACTTTGTTGTTGCTGTGCATCATCTTATGCTGTTTGTTTTTAGTTTTGCACTTTTAGTGTTGCCACTGGCGCATCAGCGCTTATGGCGGTCTTGAGTTACTTACTTGAATCTTTCTTTATTAATTTAACATAGTAGCCAGTAGGGATCCAACATGCTAAATATTTAACATTTGATGTACACATCATTGAATTGCTGGTGGCTTTTAGATCATCATGTCATGGGACCTCTTTTTAGGTCGTTGCCCAAAACCTCAAGGGAAGATTTTGAACTAATCTTTGCCGAGCTTGATCGGAGTGGTGATTTCAAGGTATGATCCCACCCCCAAACACACACACAAAAGGGGGCTACTATAATAATTTGGTATATTGATTATATATTGTTGGAAACTGATTTCTCATTACTTGGGCCTACCCTAAGGGTGACTGTATATTGTACCATACATGGGCCTCTAATGGGCCTATACTCCAACCCCCCCCCCCCCGCAGTCTGGACTACCGGCGCAGCGGAGTTCAAGACTGGGCAAGAAAGAAAACAAGTGCACAACACACACAGGACCCCCCCGCAGTCATAACTAGCCACTGGAGACGTTGAGGCTGGAGTGAAACTCGGAGAAGGTCGAGGAAGGGAGGCCTTTGGTGAAGATGTCCGCAAACTGTGAGGTGGTCGGGACGTGAAGTACCCGGACGTCGCCGATGGCCACACGGTCGCGGACGAAGTGTAGATCGATCTCCACATGCTTGGTCCTCTGGTGCTGCACGGGGTTGGTGGAGAGGTAGACCGCGCTGACGTTGTCGCAGTAGACGAGCGTGCTCCTGGCGAGAGGGCGGTGAAGCTCAGCCAGGAGCTGGCGGAGCCAAGCGGCCTCGGCCACGCCGTTGGCAACGGCACGGTACTCCGCCTCGGCACTGGAGCGTGAGACCACCGGCTGTCGCTTGGACGACCAAGAGACAAGGTTGCCCCCGAGGAAGACAGCGTAGCCGAAGGTGGACCTGCGGGTGTCCGGGCAGCCCGCCTAGTCAGCGTCGGTGTAGACAACCAGCTCGGCAGTGGAGGACCGGCCGAGGAGCAGCCCGTAGCCGAGGGTGCCACGGAGGTACCAGAGAAGCCGCTTCATAGCAGCAAGGTGGGGCTCCCGCGGAGCATGCATGTAGAGGCAGAGCTGCTGTACGGCATAAGTGATGTCCGGCCGTGTGAAGGTGAGGCACTGGAGCGCGCTAGCAAGACTCCGGTAGGCGGTAGAGTCCGCTGGCCCAAGCATCGGACCCCTAGCCTCTGACAGCTTGCCCTGGGTGTCAACCGGGGTAGAGCAGGACTTGCAGTCAGTCATCCCTGCTCGCTCCAGAATGTCACAAGTGAACTGCCGCTGGTGGAGGAACAGGCCTGAAGGTCGGGGCTCAACAGTGACGCCGAGGAAGTGGTGGAGCACCCCAAGATCCTTCATAGCAAATTCCTGCTGGAGAGAGGCAATGAAGCGGTGGAGCAGAGACTCGCTGGAGGCGGTGAGAACAATGTCATCCACATAGAGGAGCAGGTAAGCAGTCTCACCCCCATAGTGGTATATGAACAGGGAGGTGTCAGACTTGGCCTCCGTGAACCCAAGAGTCTGCAGGAAGGTAGCAAACCGAGAGTACCAAGCCCGGGGTGCCTGCTTGAGTCCGTAGAGAGATTTGTTGAGCCGGCAGACCAAGTCAGGACGAGAAGAATCCACGAAACCGGCCGGCTGACTGCAGTAGACCGTCTCAGTCAGAGTGCCATGGAGAAAGGCATTCTTGACATCCAGCTGATGCACAGGCCAGGAGCGCTCGAGAGCCAGTGAGAGGACGGTGCGGACTATAGCTGGCTTCACCACGGGACTGAAGTTCTCATCATAGTCAATGCCGGGCCGCTGAGTGAAGCCGCGGAGAACCCAGCGAGCCTTGTAGCGCTCCAAGGAACCATCAGCACGCCTCTTGTGCGTCCAGATCCACTTGCCGGTGACAATGTTGGAGCCCGACGGACGGGGCACTAGGTCCCACGTTTGGTTGGCGAGGAGGGCCGCGTACTCCTCTTCCATCGCGCGGCGCCAGTGAGGATCCGCCAAGGCCGCGCTGACGGAAGAGGGTACCGGAGAGATCCCCGTCTCACAGGCGGCGGCGGTGAGGGCCTGCGGGCGAGACGTCTGCCTCGTCACCATCGGGTGAGTGTGACGAGGGTCCCGGTGAAGAAGAGGCGGGTGGTACACCGGCGGGTCGGCGCGAGAGCGCGGCGGGGCCGGCGGAGCACTCACTGGAGATGACAGCGCTGGTGGCGAAGGCGGCGATGGAGGCAGCGACGCCGGCGGCAACGGCGGAGCCGGCTCCCGCCGCCGCTGGTAGATGATGCCGAAGCGCCCGGGAGGAGGTGAGGGCGGACCCGGCGCCCACCGGCGCTGGTAGACGAGTCCGAAGCGCCCGAGAGGAGGTGGGGTCGGTGCGCTCGGTCCCGCGATCGGAACGGCAGCATCGGGCACAACGGGAGGCGGCGAAGCCACAGGGAGTGATGGTGGAAGCTCCGGGGCTGCCTCGGCCGTGTCAGGTACCGGAGGAAAGTCCTGGTGCGAGGCCAGCAGGGGCAAGGTGGGACCACCAGGAGAGTGCACCGGAGCAGTACCTGCAGGGTAGAGGGAGAAGGGTGGCAGAATCACCGGGTCAGTGGGAAAAAAAAGAAGCCTCCGCAGGGTCAGCGGGAGATGTGGATGTAGAGGTGGTGGAGTAAGGGAATGCCGATTCATCAAACACGACATGACGAGAGATGAGGACACGGCGAGAGGTAAGGTCAAAGCATCGGTAACCCTTGTGATCCGGAGAGTATCCGAGAAAGACACAGAGGGTCGACCGGGGAGCCAGCTTATGGTGAGCGGTGGCGGCGGTGTTAGGGTAACACGCACACCCGAAGACTCGAAGGTGGTCGTACCGAGGAGGGGTACCGAATAGAGCGTGGTGAGGCGTGGGAGCTAGGCAGGCAGTAGAAGGAA
Organism: Saccharum hybrid cultivar R570; assembly: GCA_038087645.1. Taxonomy (NCBI): domain Eukaryota; kingdom Viridiplantae; phylum Streptophyta; class Magnoliopsida; order Poales; family Poaceae; genus Saccharum; species Saccharum hybrid cultivar. Next base: position 35,892,078 of record JAQSUU010000108.1, on the reverse strand, counting down.
GACGGTTAAGGAGATAGGTGGAGGTGTGCAGACACTTAGCCCAGAAGCGAGCGGGTAGGGATGCCTGGAGCAGAAGGGTGCGCATGGTGTCATTGGTTGTGCGGATCATGCGCTCTGCCTTGCCGTTTTGAGAGGAGGTATACGGACAAGACATGCGCAGGTGGACACCGTGAGAAAGGAAGAAGGTACGTGAGGTTGAATTATCGAACTCACGGCCATTGTCGCACTGGACAGCCTTGATGGTGAGGCCGAACTGAGTGGATACCCAAGCAAAGAAGTGGTTGAGAGTGGGGAACGCCTCGGACTTGGCACGCGGGGGAAAAGTCCAGGAGTAATGAGAGAAATCATCGACCACCACCAAGTAGTACTTATAGCCAGACATGCTGAGAACAAGAGAAGTCCACAAGTCGCAATGGATAAGATCAAACACACGAGTGGCATGTGAGGAAGAGGACTGGAAGGGAAGGCGAACGTGGCGGCCCAGCTGGCACGCATGACACAAGTGCTCATTGTGAGCCCGAGGGCACCGAATGTCGGAACTACGACTGAGCTGCATCAGAGCATCCTGGCCAGGATGGCCGAGGCGACGGTGCCAAGTGGTGGAGGAAGTAGTGGCGGCGAAAGCGGCTGAGGAGGGCGAAGAAGGTGAAACAGACGCCGGAAACCGAAGGGTGTAGAGAGGCCCAGTGCTGTTACATCGGAGCAGAGGACACCGGGAGGCCAAATCCCTCACGGTGAGGCCAGAGGGGTCACTCAACCGAACAAGAGTTGTCAGTTGTGAAACGGCGAATAGAGAGAAGGTTGTGAACCATACCGGGAGCCACAAGAACATCAGGGATATGAAAGGAGCCGTGGGAACTGGCAGTGCCCACGGAGGAGACAGGAATGCAAGTGTCATTGGCGACCATGATGGAAAAGGGACAGGAAGGGTGGGGAGGACGGAGAGAAGAAAGTAGACTTGCATCGGGCGTGGTGTGGAAAGTGGCACCCGAGTCAGCGATCCAATCAGGACTGGCTGATCGCAGCCCTGCGGCAGGAGGAACTGCGGGCGGAGGGCTGGCGGTGGTGCTGAAGGAGTAGGCCAAAGCCGCCGAGTCCCAAGCGACAAGCCCGGGCGAGGTACCGGTAGGTGTAGTCCACGGGGATATGGGGTGAAACCCCGAGGAAGCATCAGTGAGCATGACCGCCGACGGGCGAAGCTCACCCCGTGGAGGCAACGACGGCCTGGCCTCGATATGTCCCCCTCCGCGGCGACTCGCCGAGCCGGAGGAGTTGGCCGCGACGCCTTGTGAGGCAGGGAGGTGGAGGAGCTGCTCCGTCTCGGCAAGTTGGCGGGCCAGCGCATCGGCCGCAGCGCGCTCGCGCTCCCAAGCGAGGGCGGCCGCACGGACCCGTGTGTGGCTATCCACAGCGGCAGCCCGAGCAGCGACAAGGGCGTCGGCGAGGACGGAGTCGAGACCCGCTGCGTGGAGTGCAGAGTTGGGTGGCAGCGGCGACGCCAGTAGGAGGGCAGCGGCGGCGGCGCGCTTGGCGGCTGCGTGCTCGCCCGTGGTGGCGCTAACAGCAGCAGCAACCGCGGCGGCGGCTTTGCCGCCCGCGCCAGCGGCCCCGGCGCCCGCGGCCATGGTGGCGGCTGCGCCGGGAAGGTGTCCCGGCTGCGGCGGCGGAGGAGGAGGAGATGGAGCCGAGCGCGTTGGAGATGGAGTCGAGCACGGAGGGTAGGGAGCCGACGAGGACCGGCGCGCAACGCGGCGCCGGCGCGCTGAGAGCAGAGGAGCCATGACGGCAGGTGCAGAGGCCGCGCGGCTCGACTCAGAGGCGCGGGGGCGGCAAGGGACGGCGGCGCGGAGGCAGAGACGCGCGCGCGCAGAGGCGCGCGAGGGAGGGCGGCGCGGCGCGCAGCGCGCAGGGGCGGCGGCGCTGCGGCACACGGACGAGGAGCGCGCGCGGCCGAGGAGGACGCAGCGCGCAGGGGCCGGCGCGGCAACCGGCGGCGGCGGGAAGAGGGAGCAAGGGAGAGCAGCGGCGCTGCGGCACACGGCCGAGGAGCGCGCAGGGGCCGGCGCCGGCGCAGCGCGCAGGAGCCGGCGCGACGCAGCGCGCAGGGTCCGGCGCGGCGTCCTGGCGGCGGGCGCGGCAACCTGCGGCGGCGGGAAGAGGGAGCAGGGGAGAGAGAAACCCTAACCTAGCCTGATACCATGTTGGAAACTGATTTCTCATTACTTGGGCCTACCCTAAGGGTGGCTGTATATTGTACCATACATGGGCCTATACTCCAACATATATTTTTTGCATTCGTGATTTTTCTAAAGGCTTATTGGAATTTTGTTTTTTTAAATAATGTGTCTTCGATATTCAAAATATTAGAATGACATGGAATGTTATTGATCTCCAAAATGTTTGTGGTTCGCTTCTTAAATTTTTAATAATTTGTTTGGTGTTTTTCATGTACATTTGAATGTCTGCCATTTATAAATCAGAGAATGAATTATTGTCTAAGTTCATTAACACCATGATGAAGAAAAAGTAGGCCTTTGAGTGCTCCATCTGGTGGAACAGACCAGTGTACACCTTCTGCTGCATGCTCATGTTTAAGTATTTGTATAGAAATGTTAGTCAAAGATTGGCTTCTCTATTTTCTGAAAGTTTTCAAGTTTTTGGACTGTAATTAAAAAATCCAGAGAAAATTAAGTAAATATAATATTGAAGTTCTTCTAGCTTCCCAGTCTGTTATCTATCACCTCTAATCTTTGATTTTTCAAAATGTAAATATGCTTGCATATCAATATTGATGATTCTAAAGCATATACCCTTATACAGGTTACCTCCGAGGAATTTGCTGATCTATGCAATACTATTGCAATAAAATTCCAGAAAGAACCACCAGTATGTTGACTGCTTCAATTGCTCATAATTTTTTGTTTATCATGGGTCATGAAAATTCTGCTCATATTTGGATGAGGCTTGATTCAATGTCAAACATTTGTGTTATGTACAAGCACAAGCTATAATACTGTGAAAGCATATATGAACTCAGTTTTATGAAATCATATTCTTACTACAAACCTATCATTTTTCAGGGCCTGTACCTATACTTGCAGTGCATAAATGATAGTGCTGTTATGCTTAACCAAAAAGGGGGCATCAAGGGTCTGATTTGATGCACTGTTCAAACTACTAACAATAATGCCTTAGGATTTGTGTATTTAAATTTTGGGAGAGCAGAAAAGCACTAACTGTCAGCAATAATTAGATTAGGAAAAGATATGTACTACCACTAATACAAAACTGATGTTTTTCAGATCAAAACTAGCGATATTTCAATCATTTACTTTTATTGTTGATCCCTTGTTGTAACTGACAGTTTGACTGGTTTGTATTTTTGTTTTCGTCTTTGCAGCCTTCATATCTGGAGAAGTACCCATCTTTCTACCATTCACCACAATGTGAAAGGTTGAAGTCCTTTGTACGGAGTCGCCTGTTTGAGTATATTGTTGTCTTTGTTCTTCTGGTGAACCTAATTGCTGTCGTTATTGAAACAACGGTATGGCAGTGCAGCATTATTTCCTTTTTTTTAGACATTTTATATTTGTCTCAATTTCATAATGAACAGTCATATTTTTCTTAATGTTTACTTGGCTGGATAAAATGACAATTTGACCAGTGAATATGATTGTGATCTATAACCTTCATGCTTCTGACTTCTTAGAGGTCAAAGTATTGAACCTTTGGAATGCATGCAGCAAAGCTTCAAATTATAAGTGTTTCTTTTACAAATGAAAAAAAATGAGAGCAATTCTTTGTATCGGTGGAAGGTAAACTATCATGTTTCGTTCACTATGTGTTCCATGGTAAATATATGATTTTTTTTTTCGAAAACGCAGGAGAGCTGCGTCTCATTATATTAAGAAGAATGAAAGGGGCTAGAGCCCTACAACACACACCACACACAACCCCACACAAACCCAGGAATTACATTTGCGCCTGAAAAAGGACAAAGGACGACCAAACACTAGCACTGAGCTAACCACCAAAAAGAGGGGCTGTCAAGGAAGACAGACCCTTGGCTCCTGCTAGATTCCACAACTGGCGCTCTTCTCCAGCAAGCGTGAGAGCACCACCAAGGTTAGGGGTAATACCATAAAAACGCAACGATTCCGGTGGTTCCAAAGAGTCCAAGCTCCAAGCACAATGAGAGAGTTGAGACCTTTTTGTATCAATCCACTTGTTGCTCCACTAGCCTTTTCCCACCAGCTATGAAAGGAAGTATCCGAAGGCTGTGGCGACAAGGAGTGGAGGCCGACCTGTCTTAGAAGGAGGTACCAAAATTGTCTAGCAAAGACACAGGAGACAAGGAGGTGGTTAATAGTCTCATCTTCCTGGTCACAGAGAGGACACTGCTCAGGATGAGGCAGCCCACGACGCGCAAGGCGATCTGCTGTCCAGCACCGATTGTGGGCCACCAACCAAAGGAAAAAACAGCATTTGGGCGGTGCCCAGGTCTTCCAGATCCTCTCATATGGTCCAAACTGAGTAGATCCCAGAAAGAAACTCTCATAGGCAGACTTGGCTGAGTATTGCCCACTAGCAGAAAATCGCCATATGTGGACATCTTCGACATCAGGTTCTAACTGAAAAGTTATACAGCAAATCCCAGAGATGGAGGAAGTCCGCAATAACACCAACAGTGCAGGCTCCCTTAATATCCAAAACCCAACTGCGACCATTAAGAGCTTCCTGGACATTACGATGAAATTTTTTTTTGTCCCGCATGAGGAACCTTCAGGAAGGTTGGTTTGTTCATGTTCATGTTTACACATGTAATATGATAGAATTCTAATTCTAACTTGTATATACATTAACAATTGTAGTTAAAGAGTCTACATTAGTTTTACTAGTTAGGTTAGTTATTTTGTAAGACAAAAGTAATTTTGGAGCAGAGGCATGAAGTAGCTAACTTTCTTTATTTGTCTCCACACAATCCCATCTTATGTCTCCTCCATGTCACGAACTTGTATGATATACCCACCAAGTGCAGCATGTTTTCCAAGTGCTGGATGCCATGATATCACACTGATCTTCATCTGGGTACTCATGATACAAAAACTCGGCCGGCGGGGGAAAGACCACCCCCACGGTTTCGGGCTAAGAAGAAATTCTCAGTTCCCCGACCGAAAAAATCCCCGAACCCCTGCCCCACCCTTACACTGCGCATCGTAACCCAACCGTTACCCTGGGGATGGGCCGGGGTGGGCCTGACGCACGACCTGTGCTTTGAGTGGTGACAGGTGAGGGGATTTTTTTAACCCAGCCTGAAATTCGCTCCCACGAGGAGTCAAACTCAGGACCTGGGAGGTGCCGCTGGGATTCTCTAGCCATCTGGACTAGAGCCCTTTGGCTCTGGGTACTCATGATGATACGAGAATGCACACAAAACAAAAATGAAATATGTAATCTTGACATTTTTTTTTGAACAAGAGTTTTACAACTCTGCTAGAACAGTAATCGTTACAAAATTTTATGAGGATTCCCCACCATATATATCCTTTTACTGGCATGGTGAAATAAGCAACCTCTGTCTGCTTTGTTCCATTGAAAGCCTTGATTGTTCGATGTCTCATTTCTGCTGAAACAAAATATATAATAGATACTTCTTAATGCAATGATATGCAGCGTGTTTGAGAAAAAAATATAATAGATACAATAGTGTACCTTTCTTTTACAAATATAAACTGGAATTGAAATTAATGTGATAGCATACTGAGAGTTTGAGTCAAATAAAATGCAATCTCTTGGCTGTGATCTTTGCAGCTAGATATAGAGAACAGCTCTTCACAGAAAGTGTGGCAAGAAGTTGAGTTTGTCTTTGGTAAGTATATTGTGGTGAACATGTCCTTAATCACTCTGATGGAATTTATAATGGTATATTATGTCGAGTCTTTGACTTTCTAACTTAAAGTCAGTCTCTTTGTCATTTATGCCACAATGTTCCGGTAGTCTTTTTCACTTAGTTTGTCAAACAACATTGCTTTTTGTTCTTGCTGCTGTTCCAAAATGTAGGTCGTTTTAATTTTGTTCTAAGTCAAACTTTTCTAACTTTGACCAAGTTAACAAATATATATTAACGTCTAAAATACCAAATAAATGCTCTATCTCATATTTCATGGTGCACTTAATGAAAATAAATTTGATGTTTTAGACATTGGTGCATTTTCTATAAGCTTGGTCAATATTAGAAAAGTTTGTCTTAGGATGAACCAAAACGGCCTACATTTTGGAATGGAGGGAGTAGCATACAGCCATAATACTGTGGCAAATATGAATCAGTGAAATGGTCTGTAGCATGTAGTCACAATGGAAAACGCTGCAGTAAACATCTACATCATTTCCTAAATACAATTACAAAAAATGAACTTGTTCTCGTGATGATCCATTTTCAAAAAAAAAAAAAAATCTAGGGATGATACCTTAGTGTCCAAAACAACATTTTCTATTTGGGGTATCTTGGTCCAGTCGCTATGCATTTCCCTAGAATAATTAAGAAATTGCACATGCCTACAAAATCTCCACTAGGTGCATACGCTGCATGGCATACATGGACTTTAACTCCTCTCTTCTCTGATGATTGCATGCTTTTGGTCCAAGTACTAGTTATGACTGCTAAGTATATCCTGAAAATGGGTATGACCTTAGTCCTTTTTGTTAGGTTGCTAAAGTTTCATCAGGCTATGAGTGGCTTTTCATTTATCATGTGGGAATGTAATTTTTGCAAATTGCAATGCTTCTGCACATAAGCACTGCCACAGTAATATAATAAGTTATAAAAGACCTGTTGTCAAGGGCGTCGAACCCTTGGGTAGCTGGACCTCGGCTACGTAGTTCGTAGCCGCGATCCGTCTTCTAGGGCGAGGTTTTACCCCTCTGCTGCCTAGGCTTGAGATTACGGGAGAGAGATAGATTGGTTGATAATATCTTTTTGCTTAACCTCTCACGGTTCTGGTTACAGACTAATATAGCCATGCGGCTTGTAACAACCAAGGGAAATAACTCCTATAATTAAGCAAATAGACTCCTCCTATAATTAAGCAAATAGACTCCTACGAATAAGGAACTCCAACCGATCTGCTGCATCGCCTGATTGCTATCCTTTCCATCCTAGCCACTAGCCGATCCAGCCAGCTCGGCCTGGGTGGTGATCGCGCCCAGCACGGCTGCTGTTGCTCGCTCTGCGTCGCGGCGGCCGTCCCGTGCGCGCCCGCACATGACACCTGTTTTTCTTTTGTGAAGCTCATAAGAAGTATATGCTAAATATGCAAGTACCTGAGTGGCTATAGGCTGGTCATTGCTTTTGCCTGTTGCTGCTGATTTACTCCTGCCCTCTTGCTGGTTGTGTGGCTTAGTTCTTTTAGGCCCTCTTTAATTTGTACAGTTTTTTCCTCTTTTTGAAAATTAATAAAAATCTCTTACAGTGGGGGTCTCCCCTGCTGTATTTTCGGGTCAAAAAAAGATAACATACTATAATAGTGTTGCCACCACGTAAATTGCATTTCCTACATTTCTTCCTTTTTGTCACCTCCTATCTTTCCTGTTGACACTTAGCTGAGCATTTGAAGTGCTTCCTTGGTGCTATTTCATCCTGGAAGACATTATTCCTGAAACATTTATTTAACCATATATTGTGTTTCCCTTATTACCATGAATGCTAATGCTAATCTTATGTTGTAGGATGGATCTATGTTGTGGAGATGGCACTAAAAATATTTTCATTAGGATTTGGCGCCTATTGGATGGAGGGTCAAAATAAGTTTGATTTTGTGATTACTTGGACTATTTGTAAGTGTAACCTCAGTTCTAGAAGAGTTTATTTGTACTGTTTCATTATTATTATTTTTTCATGTTGCATTATATTAAGAAAAATTCACTTGCACTGTGAAAAATTTTGTTCAAAAGATTAGCTCCATTTTTACAACAAAAACCTGTAAATTCGCTGAACCATGCATTGCAGTGACTTTTTGTAAGAACAGAAATCTATATATGTTACATAATAATAATGTTTACATGTCTATAGATAAGGTAGTAAGGTACTGATTTCCAGTGGTTAGTCTTAGATCTGATTTGATTGGTAATCAACTTAACTAATCATAGCCATGTTTTCTTACAGAACAAATATTATTGTGCCATATGCATGATGCTTGTTAAATTTTAAGATTTTCTCTATCCTTTTTTGGAACACACAGGAAAGCTGCATATCCTTGCATTAAGAGGATAACATAAGAAGCCAAATATGTAAAAAGTACAAGTAAAAATAAAGGTAATAAGCTACACAAACAACAATATAGTTTGTCTATAAACCCTTCTGAGCTACAAAAACACCTTTTTCTCTATTCGGGGAGTTTGCATACATCTCCTAAAGTCCTCACTGTAAATAAGTTCGTGACAAGATGCTTGACTTGAATTATTTATTTCGTTTCTATGAGGGCATCTTCTGAAGTCATAATGATTTTTTTTTTAAAAAAAATAAGTGTACTAGTAAATGATTGTTGTAGCATCTAACTTCCCATTTCCCTGTAGTTATTGGAGAGACCCTGACATTTGCCTCCCCATCAACGCTTCCTTTTCTTTCAAATGGAGAATGGTAACTTCACTGTTTTGGATGCACTACTTTCAAAAATTTAGTCTAGTCCTTGTAAACACACATCATTCTTACAAACATGCCTAGAAGTCTAGAGGGCTTAGAAGTCTCTAAACTTGTGAAAATATCAACATTATGCATCTATGTTAAGCTATTATTCAGTTTCCTTTATATTGCAAATGCAAGTCAAGAACCTGCCACTGTCACAATTATGTTGAGCTACATGTGTTGATGATTCAGGGTGTACTCCCAGAGTTGTCCTGTGCTGTACGCCTGTACTCCTAAGAATTGTAAATTCAATATTTTGCCACTTAAACTGGTTTCAAGATTCTAGAGCGCTGAGAAAAATCTGACAACATTTTCTTGTTGCTTGCTGTAACAATCTTGCTGTCAAATATGGGATTCATTTTCCTTTGATTTTTCTGTTAACAGGATTCGATATCTTCTCCTTGGAAGGATGTTGCGTTTAACAAGAATTTTGTTGCAAGTTCAGCGTTTCAGAGCATTTGTTGCGACATTCTTTACCCTCATGTCTAGCTTGTTGCCATACTTGGGGATTGTGTTTTGTATACTTTGTGTATACTGCTCCATTGGTTTACAGGTCCTAATATAATTGTGCTTTGCCGTGATAAATTTTATGTATATACTAGTTCACCTGAGAGCTTAATTATTATTAAACATGTAGCATTTATGGTTAGTTATCACAGCTGTCAAGTAAGGAATTTAAATTAAATTAGTCTGTAAAGGACTGCAATTTACTGATTCAGTTTGTTTAGTTGAATACCTGTATAATAACTACATATACCTCTTAGCTAGATTTTTTTTTCTCTTTGATCACAAATTACTTGTAACACCTGTTTCTTGGGCTTTTTCTGAGCTGAACTACATGCATTGATTGTTGAAATACCATAGGCATTTATTACATCTCTGTTTTTCATAAGATGATAGTTGTGCCTCTTTTGTTTGCAGTTTTTCGGTGGCATTGTGTACGCAGGAAACTCGAAGTTGGAAGAAACAGATCTCTTTGGGAACGAGTATCCTTTTTTTTTTGTCTTGATCTTCATGTAGACTTATACGGTTTATCCTGGCTCACATAGCCTCTATACTAATACTTTAACTATGAAATCAAAATGTACTATGCCCAGTACTGTCAATTTTTCCCTTGACATATATAGTTATCTTCTTTTCAACTTCAATGACTACCCAAGTGGTATGGTTACTCTGTTCAATTTGTTAGTGATGGGCAATTGGCAAATCTGGATGGAGGTAAGAATTTCGCAGGCACCCTTAAACTGCAATCTGCTTTCTTTCTTGACCCATCTCTTTTAGGAGTCTGACATGTAACCAGTTTGTTATGCACGTCTTTTTTATTTTGCTTGACTTGATTTTCTAAAATCTAAGGAACTAGCTTGAAATACCTATGTCTATTTCTTTGAAACTGCCCCCTAATTTTTCATGGTTTCTGGATTGTCTGTCTAAATGATTATTAGATGGCATTTTTTTCCTAACCTTTCCCATTCTTTCAGAGCTATGCACACCTGACTGGAAGTTCTTGGAGCCTGGTTTATTTTGTCAGTTTTTACCTTATTTCAGTATTACTGCTGCTTAATCTGGTAAGATATTGATTTTTTTTTCTTTTAACAGTTGGTCCAGACTTCTGCATGATATAAATTTTCTAATTTCCGTAACAGAAACTTTGTTACTTATGATTGATTTGTGATTAGCTTTAAACTTTATTCAGAAATGATACTTCCATGTATGCTTTTAACCTTTTTTTTGTTATTAGATGTCTTGTCACCATATGGTCTTGCCTTTCGTATTTTCAGATTGTGGCATTTGTGTTGGAGGCATTTTTTGCTGAGATGGAACTGGAGAAAGCTGGAGAAGCTGATACACAGGTTAGACGAGTATATCTGCTCAAAACAAATTATCATTACTCTACTCAGAAAACCGGTGTACACAACAACAACAACAACAACATAGCCTTTTGTCCCAAGCAAGTTAGGGTAGGCTAGAGATGAAACCCAAAAGAGACGAGAAACATGGAGACACATAAAGGAACATAAAGGGCACAAGACAAAAAGAGGTCACGGTTCAGGCACGTTGATTGTCAATCTCCAAGCGCTCCTGTCCATAGCTAAATCCTTGGAGATATTCCACTCCTTAAGATCTCTCTTAATGGACTCGTCCCAAGTTAGTTTAGGTCGACCTCTGCCGCTCTTTACATTATCGGCCCGCTTTAGAACTCCACTACGCACCGGCGCCTCAGGAGGCCTCCGTTGGACATGTCCAAACCATCTCAACCGATGTTGAATCAATTTCTCCTCAATTGGTGCCACCCCAACCCTATCCCGAATATTGTCGTTCCGGACTCTATCCCTTCTTGTGTGCCCACAACACCAACGCAACATACGCATCTCCGCAACACTCAATTGCTGGACATGTCGCTTTTTTGTAGGCCAACACTCAGCACCGTATAACCTCGCCGGACGAATCGCCGTCCTATAGAACTTACCTTTCAGCTTCTGAGGCACCCTTTTGTCACAGAGGACGCCAGAAGCTTGACGCCATTTCAACCAGCCGGCTGAAATTCTATGCCTAACATCTTCATCAATGTCTCCATCCTTTTGTAGCATCGACCATAAATACCGAAAAGTATCCTTCTTGGCCACCACTTGCCCATCGAGGCTAACGTCTCCCTCCTCATGCCTAGTCGCGCTGAAATCGCACCTCATGTACTCGGTCTTAGTCCTACTAAGTCTGAACCCTTTCGACTCTAACGTGTGTCTCCATAGTTCTAACTTCCTATTAACCCCTGCCCTACTGTCGTCAACTAGCACCACATCATCAGAAAAGAGCATACACCAAGGGATATCACCTTGTATGTCCCTTGTGACCTCATCCATCACCAAAGCAAATAAATAAGGGCTCAAAGCTGACCCCTGATGCAGTCATATTTTAATTGGAAAGTCACTGGTGTTGCCATCACATGTTCGGACAAACGTCACCACATCCCTGTACATATCCTTGATGAGGGTAACGTACTTAGTTGGGACTTTGTGCTTTTCCAAGGCCCACCACATGACATTTCTCGGTACTTTGTCATATGCCTTCTCGAGGTCAATAAAGACCATGTGCAAGTCCTTCTTCTGCTCCCTATATCTCTCCATCAATTGTCGTAATAAGAAAATCGCCTCCATGGTCGACCTACCAGGCATGAACCCAAACTGATTTTGGGTCACATGTGTCACTCTCCTTAGGCGATGCTCGATAACCCTCTTCCAGAGCTTCATCGTATGGCTCATCAACTTAATCCCACGGTAGTTAGTACAACTTTGAACATCTCCCTTGTTCTTGAAGATAGGTACTAATATATTTCTCATCCATTCTTCAGGCATCTTGTTAGACCGAAAAATAAGGTTAAAAAGTTTAGTTAACCATACTATCGCTCTGGCGCCTAGGTATCTCCACACCTCAATGGGGATACCATCAGGGCCCATCGCTTTACCTCCCTTCATCCTCTTCAAAGCCTCTCCGATCTCTGCCTCCTGAATTCTCCTCACAAATCGTCTGTTGGTATCGTCAAATGAGTTGTCCAACTCAAGGGTAGGACCCTCATTCTCCCCATTAAACAGCTTGTCGAAGTACTCTCTCCATCTGTCCTTGATCTCCTCATCCTTCATCAGAAGTCGATCTGTCCCATCCTTGATGCATTTTATTTGGTTGATGTCCCTTATCTTCCTCTCGCGGATTCTAGCCATCCTATAAATGTCCTTCTCCCCTTCCTTCGTGCCTAGCCGCTGATAAAGGCCATCATACGCCTGACCTTTTGCTACACTCACAGCTCGCTTTGCAACCCTCTTCGCTATTTTATAGCCCTCGATGTTGGTTGCACTCTTGTCATGGTGGAGACGCTTGAAACACTCCTTCTCCCTAATAGCCCTTTGCACCTCGTCATTCCACCACCATGTGTCTTTCGCTTCCCATTTGTCTCCCCTACTCACGCCAAACACTTCCGAAGCCACCTTCCGGACACATGTTGCCATCTTTAGCCACATGTCGTCGGCATCATCTCCTTCTTCCCAAGGCCCCTCGTCTAGCATCCTCTCCTTAAACGTTTGCGCTGCTTTCCCTCTAAGCTTCCACCACTTCGTTCTCGCAATCTTGGCCCGTTTGTCCCGGTGGACACGTACCCGAAGCGAAAGTCCGCCACCACAAGCTTATGTTGAGGGACAACACACTCCCCAGGTAACACCTTACAATCAAAGCAAGCACGTCTATCCTCCCTCCTTGCAAGGATAAAGTCGATCTGGCTCGAGTGTTGTCCACTACGAAAGGTTACTAGATGAGATTCCCTCTTCCTAAAGAGGGTGTTCGCTATCAACAAGTCATAGGCCAGCGCGAAGTTCAAAACATCCTCCCCCTCTTGATTCCTACTACCATATCCGAACCCCCCGTACACCCGCTCGAAACCTATATTAGTCGCACCAACATGGCCGTTGAGGTCTCCTCCTATAAAGAGTTTCTCGCTGATAGGCACAGTACTAACCATGCTATCAAGATCTTCCCAAAACTGCCTCTTGGTGCCCTCGCTAAGACCTACCTGAGGGACATAGGCACTGATCACATTCAGAGCCGAATCTCCAACTACCAGCTTGACCAAGATAATCCGGTCGCCTTGCCTCCTAACATCAACGACTCCATCCTTAAGGCTCCTATCGATCAAGATGTCTACACCATTCCTACCCGATGTTGTCCCCGTGTACCAAAGTTTGAAGCCAGTATCCTCCACCTTCTTCGCCTTCTGGCCCTTTCATTTAGTCTCCTGAACGCATAGAATATTTACACGCCTTCTAATTGCTGCATCGACTAGCTCTCTTAGCTTACCCGTTAGGGACCCTACGTTCCAGCTACCTAGACGAATCCTAGTTGGCTCGGCTAGCTTCCTTACCCTTCGCACCCGTCGAGGGAAGTGCGAAGACCCTTGCTCATTTTTCACTACACCCGGGCGTAGATGTAGCGCGCCACTAAGGTTGCGACGGCCAGTGTAAGTCAGTAATTAACTAAGGAATTGCTGGTAGCATATTTGCTAATAAGGCCAGAATGCTATCCAGTTCTCATGGTTACTTTGACTACTTTGATATACACAGCTTCACAGTATCGTTTTAAAAAGTTTCAAATTTGCCTCTCACTACTAAGAGGTTTAGTTTCACTAGGTTTGATAAGGGAATTTCAATGTAGCACCAACGACACATTTGGCACTAGTAGCATGACTTCAGCACGTTTTACTGCACCAGCTACTTGGTGGAGAATAATGAACTTGGCACACTTAGATTTTTAAATTTTTCTTACCATTTTGTCACCATTTTAATTCATTTGCCAACTAAAATATATCATTAAAAGCAGTTACACAGATCATTGTAGCTAATGTTGAGGGCATCTGTCTACCCTTGCAGGATTCTACCCCCGATGGAAGAAACAAGCGGCGATCCATGCGGTAATCAACTGAATTGTATTTGCGAAGTTCTTCATACCTTACTGTTGCATCCTTTGCTTACAAAGTCCTGACGTGCTGCAGTGTGAGGACGAAGGGTACGATGGTTGATATTCTTCTGCACCATATGTTGAGCAATGAACTTGATGGATCTCAAAACTCGGATTGATAACTCATCTTAATGGCACTAAGACTACTAGTACTACCCTGCTTTTCTTTAACTTCGACCACGGCTTCCGTTATGAACACCTGTCTCATCTCTACTCTACAGCATATCCAAAGACTTCGATTGGTAGTATATATACCATTTTTATAGCTTAAAAGACACAACCGATAGACGGATGCTTATTTATCTGCAATTTCAGTCAATATATACATTTTTGTTTTTATATATATCTAGAGCCTTGTGATTTATGACGGTATGAAATATGCCGTATTGAATAGACAGTACTGTATTGATTGCATTGCAACTGGCATGAAACGAAATAACAGTTCTGGAGTCGAAGGTGCCCAATTTTCTCCCCTCCCAAACTATTAATGAACTCTACATGCAATTGGTGATTCTTGCATCTTCGGAGAGAAACGCAAGTAAGGCTGATGCACATCCATCAGTCTACTGTCGAGTGACAGGCTTCTTGGCTGAAGATCTATACAAAGAGCCTGTTTGGATTCTCAGGTCTAAAATTTTTAGAGGTCAAAAGTTTAAATCTCTAAACTTTAGCCACAAAACTTCAGACCATAGAGCTGTTTGGATTTTGAGCTAAACTTTAGAGCTAATTCAATTCAAAGACATGTCTGCCCCTGCATAGCCGTTAGCCATGGCTCCTTAAGTCCTATAGACTTCAGAGCCTTTGATTTCCATGGAATACATGTTACGATAATGCATGTTGATCAAAGAAGCGTTGAAACAATACCAATTTAATAATTGGTAGTACAATACATGTTGATCCACATGCAGACTTAAAAAATTACAAGGACAATATATTTCAAAGAGTATAATTTAATATTTTGGAGACATGATCCGGTACTAGCCTTTGATTTCCATCACTCTCGCGTAGCGAACAATGCATTAGCGATGCTATCACGGAAGGTGTTCATGTTATGTCGCTGCCTCCATGTCGATTGCCACCCCTTGGCTCCGAAGAAGATTCATCACGTTGGCATATACTCCCTCTGTTCCAAATTATAAGTCGCTTTGACTTTTTTGGCATATCAATTTTGCTATTTATTTAGATATAAAGCGTGTATAGATACATAGTAAAATCTATATACCGAAAAAATCAAAACGACTTATAATTTGGAACGGAGGGAGTAGTTTTTATCGAGGTCGCATCTATCGAAGTGCTCATCCGCTATTGCACTTTCACGAATAAAATTATGAAGAGCTATATATGAAATAATTATTTGGGTTTGCTTTGGCATCGGAAATGACTGTAAGCTTAACAGTATTGTCCATTTCATCTTCAAGACACCGAAAGAACACTCTGACATTGCAAAGAGATGAACGATGAAAATTGAATACCTCATTTCTTCCACCTGGTCTTGGGCCTTGTTTGAACTCTAGCAAATGGTACTTCACCCCATTGTATGGTGCAAGATAACCTAGACGGTTAGGATAGCCAAAGTCAACAAGGTAAAATTTGCCTAAACAAGATAAGCTCAAATAATTTACAACTATGCATATTAGATAACATAGCAAATGACATGGACCATAAAAAGTTGTCTTCACCTGATGGAGGATGTGGGAATTTGTGTCCATATTTATTTGTAACATCATTGAACACTCTCATATCATGGACTGACCCTGACCATCACGCCAGAACAAAGGTGAATCTCATGTCAAAGTCACAAATGACTAACACATTTTGGGTTGTGTATCTATGTCGACCCGTATGCTGAACAACCTTTGACAATGGAACAACAATATGTGTCCCATCTATTGCGCCAATACAATTATCAAAAAAAGGATGAAACCGAGGACCATGTAACCTAGGATGAACCGTTCTAAATTCTGGATCACTTGGTTTGATAACATCGGCTGAGAGCTTGTACACACTCTGTAATACTTCATCAAATTTCCTACTTACTGTCTCTATTGACCTCTCAAAACGATTGTATGCTTGTCTAACTGATTTGAGGGGCACCAATCATCCATAAAAACATGGCTAAAGCTTCTACCGGCGACATCTTAGTTGATGACTTCAAACCATATGATGTAACTAGCAAATCATGCAATCTGTAAAATACTTCCCTACTCACTCTGAACATGTTGTAACAAGACTTAGGAATGCTCAATGTCCTCATAACCCATTCAATGCCTGACCTAGGAGCTTCGGCAAGACCCTACCGTGCCGCGGGTGGGACGGTGGGCGGCGGTGGCGCGTCAAGAGGAAGAAGACTCGTGAAGAAATGAATCGAGTGTTTTGGGTAGGATAGACAGGCTTATTAGAAATAGGGCTACAAAGCAAACGTGGGCTTTGGTTTGCCCGACTCCTACGTCCACAGACCACAGCGCGTATCAGACGACCAACTGAAGGATCAGCCTCGTCGCCTCGATCGATATGAGCGTGTGCATGCCTCAGGCCACTAGCTAAACATGTGAACGAACGTGACAAGGAAAAACACCCAGTGCGACAGGATGAACTCCAACGCGACGCACCCCAGGGAAATAAAAACGACGTGCATGGCCATTGACATGGCAGGAGTTTCCTCGTGGTTCCTCCTACTGGCTTCTTGCAGCCTCCAAAGGACGGTGAAGACGCAGAAGAGCATCGTGGAGACCACTGTGGCGATGCGCTCCGGGTCCATCCTCCTCCAGATCGACGCTGGCACCTGCTGCTGCTGCTGGTTACCCATGCCGAAGAAGGTAATGTCCCTCGTCTCGAAGTAGAGATCGTCGGTACTGTCTCTGAGGCTGCTGATCCTCCCCTTGCCGTGCCTGAACCCCTGCGCCTCTCCGATTCCGATTGAAGTGAAGTGGACCGTCATCAGTACATCGCCAGCGGCCTCGGTGCCCGTGCCGACCATGCAGAGTTCGGCGGAGGTGGAGGAGTAGTAGCCGAGATGGTGGAATGGTTATTGCGCCGGTAGTTCTCTGGGCGGCCGTCGTACTCGTTGGTCTTGACACGGCAGACGAAGAGCGTGAGCGTCGCGGTGAGGTGGAGCAAGGTGGGATCGGCAGTTCGGGAGACGCCGCGGGGGAGGAACGACAAGGTGCGGCCGTGGAGGCCGTCACAGCTGTGTGGGGAGAAGAGGCTGTTCGCGCCACGGCCTGAGAAGAAGCCAGTGGTGGGTTGGAGATGGAAGGAGCTGAGGAGCTCAGCGTCGTTGGAGACGTCGGCGTGACGGTCGGGGGCTGCAGGGGACGGGGAGGAGCAGTGGGAGGAGTAGTAGGAGGTGGGGACGGCGGCGAGGGCCGCGGTTGACGACGACAGGAGGAGGGTGAGGAGGAAGAAGACCAGCTGGCGAGTGCAAAGGCCGTGTTTGCTGGGCTGTGGCGCCATGTTGGCGTGCGTCTCGGGCGAACGAATTGTGGATGCTCCCGTCGGTGTGGCTGGCGTTTTAAGTAGCGGTGGCCGGTGGGAGCTAGCCGTGCCGGTGACGGTGAGGAGGATAGGGACACCGATGAGGCGATGACCGCCGATGACCGATCGATTGGCTATTAGAACGTTGAAGGTAGGCTAGAACTTTCGTAGTTCCTTCAAAAGCTAGTGTCACATGCATATGGTTTCATGCATCCACCACGATTACTCAATTAGTTACGTCACGAGCAAAAACGAAGCAGAGAGACCATCTGCTCTGCGTACCTATCTTTTATTCAGTCTGCGCGTGCTTCAAATTCTGTTAGCAAGTGCTGCAAATTAAATACTACGTATTAAAATGACAGCGTCTCTCGCAGGACCCGAACCCGATGGAGAACGTACAAGTTCTGTCCAAGATCTGATAATCTAGCATATTTGCTCCACTACCGATTGCTCTGACGGAGCGATGTTGCTTTCTATCAAAGTATCAAGGGAGCAAGGCCTTGTTTAGATGCACCCCAAAAGTTAGAATTTTTTCACTATCTCTCCATCACATCAATCTTTGGACCCATGCATGAAGTAGTAAATGTAGGTAAAAAAATAACTAATTGCATAGTTTGATTGTAAATCATGAGACGAATCTTTTGAGCTTAGTTAGTCCATAATTGGATAATATTTGTCAAATACAAACGAAAATACTACCGTGCTTTTCAACCTTCCAATTTGCAATCTAAACGAGGCAAGTATAGCTGCTTGCCGGCCTGCTTCCTAGCTCCTTCAACTGAGACTTGGGAGTAACGAAGAAGGGACGCTACGGGTTATATATACGCACACGAGATGCATACTAGCTACTTTTCCATGCAAACATCAGCCTGGCTAATTAGAGCATGTCCACCAAATTGAGAAAAAAATACTCTTTTTCTAAAAATCATCGTATAGGAGAATAACTGAATAAGCTATAAAAAATCACTTTTCCTAAACATCATGAAAATTTGAGTCACATCAGGCGACGTGCTGGTCGTGTGGCACAGCCACACTGTGTTTGTTCTCTTGTGATTTGTTTATAATTTGTTAATTATCTTTGTGTTACAATATATTAATTTTTTGTCCTAGTCTAACTATAGAAAAAAATTATGAATTGTTAATTGTCTTTGTGTCAACATATTTAAGATTTTGTTAGGTTTATGGTTTTGTCTATCGAATTTTTTATTCTCGCATAAAAAAATTGCAGATTATGCCTACATAAATTGCAACGAACAACTTCCTTAAAAAAAACAGCTCCACTAATCTTGAAAAAAACAGCTTTGCAAGGTCCCCTTTCTCATCCTCTTTCCATAGACTTTTCTCAATCTTCAGAAATCTCTCTTCCCTTCCACAAAGAAAGGAGCGACTGCTTCAAGCCCTTTTCACCTCCACGACAGTTTTTTCACGCCACCACTTGATCCAAGTCAATCTGAGCCAGAGATTTGTTGGAGCATCCCAGTCGCTGCACTAGGGGCCGGGTGGGCAAGCCACACGGCGCCAGCCGCCGAACAGTGGTCGCCGCACTAGGGGGCGAGTAGGGACGACCATCACGTTGACTGTCGAGCCAAGGTCACTGCGCTAGAGTCTAGTGGGCGAGCCATACGGGCCGTGCTATGCGGCAGGCCCGTCGAGCAGCGGTATAGCGCCGCAAGCAACAGACATCGGTGTGCCCGACCGTGAGCCATCACACCGCGCTTGTCCGCCCCCGTGTAGCGTGCAGCAGGCTAGCAGCGCCATCGAGACCGTCTTGGCCGTCGAGTGTTGTGCAATGTCAGACAAGAAAGAGAATAGGAAACGAGCGGAAAAAAAATGTAATGGGCCAATGACTTGTTGATCCAATATGTTAGTAGATGAAAAGGGGTGGATTTTGGTCCCTTTTGGTTTCTGGACGCAGTGAGCCACACCAAGCACCAGAGTCTGTGGAGGCAAAAACTCATAGCACACATGTCGCGAGAAATACTACTAAGAGCATGTACAAAATCCGTGACATGCTAAACTTGAATAGTCAACAAAAGAACAACATAGTAGGGTGTGGCAGACTTTAGTGTAGAGCGGCTAGTGGTGGCAGCCAACCAAACACTCCCTCTTTTCTCTATCAACTGCAACTTATACATTCCCTATGTCCTTTAATCTTATTTTCTCAATCTCCTATGCTGGCATTTTAGGGAGAATGGATGTTCAATCCGGTGGAGTTGCTCTTAGGCCTCCTTTCATCAGGCCCCTCAAGGCTCTAGCTTAGCTACAATAGGAGAGCCGAAAAGCCAAAAACATTGGTTTCAGCAACTACTGATGTTGGCTAGTTGGTGTTGGGCGGAGTCAGAGCCCTGCACAATACTGTACAAGAGCGGCAAAGTGTAGCACATTGACCCTTCAAGAGCCGAACTAAATTAAGCCGCCACTATTGACCTGAACTTAATTTAATCCAACTAAAAAGTGTTAACATTTATGATACAAAATAAGTACCATTGAATTAACTATGAAATATATTTCCATAGTAAACTTAGTTGAAGACATAAATGTTAGTATTATTCACTATACACTTGGTAAAAGTTAAGCTAGTTTAACTTATATATCAATCTCATAGTTACATCCTTTTATGGATAGAGGGAGTAGCAATAACTATTGAGCTATCCCACCACATGGACGATGATTTGGAGCGCAACAAAAACAGCCCATAAGACCGGTGCTTGTGCACAATTGATTTTGGTTGAAATCAACGGTTGAGATCATTTGTTGAGAAGAGGTGTGAAACACATAAACGCCTGACTCCTTTTCACTTGTTGCTGCACTTGGAGAGTGAGAGAGTAGAACACACACACAACACAACATGAGGGAGAAGAGAGGAAGAACAAAAGAGAAGCAAATCTATTCAGATTTGGTGGCTCTAAACCAATCATCTTCAAGCTTGTGATTGGAGGCTCAAATGTGGTTGGATAGGCATCAAACTTGGTGAGCTCATTCTGCACTTAGAGTACTTCAATATATTTAGTTCGTTTGAGGATTGATTGAGTAAAGCATCGAGAGGGTTTTTGTCATCACTAGTTACAGCAGTTTCAAGACTAAGCAGTTTTGGTAGATGATTGATTTGGGTGGTGAAACGGTGTTTGATTGATCTGAAACATGGTGAGTGGTCAAGGCATAACTCATAGATCTACATGCCTACCAAAATAAGTGCACATTGGAGCTATAGTTCGTGAGATATGAACTGATTACCGAGAGGGACAAAATTTGTGATTTCTCTATTTGGTGTTGTCATTCCCCTTATAGTTTACTGAGTGCCAGGGGTTGTAGTTTATCTCAAGCTTGTAACTTAATGAATGTGTTGTTGTTGTTGTTGTTGTTGTTGTTGTTGTTGTTGTTGTTGTTGTTGTTGTTGTTGTTGTAATCCTTTAGATGCTATAGAGATGATTCATTGTACCCATTATTGATTATAGTCAGCGCCGGTCCTAGGATCTCGAGGGCCCTCTGGCGAACTCGTCGCGACGGCCCCTCTAGACCATAAAATCTTATAATATATAGGCTAATTTTACTTGTAAAGGGAAAGCAAACCTAATAATATATTTTAAATTTAATGTGTCTGATAATTATCGAAAACGAGAAACAATGTAGACTAAAAAGCAATATATTTGTACTTCTAAAACTAATATGATTACCTTAAAGAAGAATAGAGCAAAGTTTCATGCTTAACTAACAAACACTTAATTTCATAAATCAATGTGTTCTTAGGTAACATTCTAAAATTCTAACAACCTAAGTTAGAAAAAAACATGACTATATGAGTACAAAGTACTAGAAGTCAAGAATACTATACAAATAATAAATTTAGATTATAAAATTAACAAGAAAAAATACCTAGGCGCCTAGGGCCTGGATAGTTTGGAGATGAACTGCCTGGTCGTCGTCGTCGTGGTCTCGTGGATCCCTGCCTTGTCTGGTCGCCGGCTCGCCACCGTCACGTTGGGAACTCGGGCATCGGTGACTCGCCATTGCGATCTCGCGTCTGGTGTCTCACGATCGCAATTCGCAAGTCACGATGTGGGGCGTGTGGCAGCGGCACTACGGCGCGGCTCCTCGTCTCCTGGAAAAGAAAGAGATCGACACTGATCTTCTTGCCTCCTTGGGCCGGCCTCCTGGGAAAGAAAGAGCCAAAGAGGCTGTAGTTAGCTTGCTAATGGGCCTGCTAGCTTCTCTATCTTCTCATTAAGCCTAATATTTTTTTGATAGATTCATTAAGCCTAATAAACTATAGGGGCTGGGGGGTTTACATACCTGGGCTTGGGCCCCTCCCCGGCTTGGGCCCTCGGCCGTCGCACCCCATGCCCCCCCTATTGGGCCGGCCCTGATTATAGTGGAAGCTTGGAGTGGACCCATTGGTCCTGTGGTTCACCTTAAGAATTTTTTCACGTAATTCGTTGTGTCAATTGTGCAAGTAATTTGTTAAATTACGTTGCTAATCTGATGGTATGTGTTCCCCTCATTGTTCATTACAAGACGAGGGGATTAATTATGCATCGTTGCTGCCCGGTAACACCTCGGTCTAGCACAGTTGACCGACCCAGTCCATCGGTCTCTATCCATCCTGCTTGCTTATTTCAAAGTAAACGTCAACTATTTAGACATGAAGCCGCTACTTGAGAAAAATAATAGAGGCTCCTCAAATAAAATATACATTATTCTTACACTACATTACTGCATAGCGGATAGTGCTCCACCATCCAACGAAGACTTTTCATGACGACAAACGGGTGCGAGTGCGATAAAGAAATGCACCGTGGCAAGTGGCACGACGATGGTGTGGAAGAGACACGCGAGACGTAGACCATAACGTGCCAAGCAAAAGCCTTCGTCATCTAAAGAGGAGAGACCATCTGGTACTCACCCAACCTCCTCCGCGAACGGAACAAGGGTGCCGCCGAACCAACCCGCTGCTGCAAGAACAGCAGCACGGCGAGCAGCGCCGCCGCGCACGGCACGATGACGTCCCAGGCGACGCCGTACCAGTCGTAACGCGGGCTCGCGTAGACGTAGGACGGCTTCGAGCTCGGCATGTAGCCCTGCGCCCTGATCACGTCGTACACGTGGGGCATCGCGCGGACCACGGTGCCGCCGATGTAGAACCACGGCGAGAGTGCTGTGACCCTGCTGGCGCCGGGCGAGAGCGCGTTCATGACGACCTGCGGGAGCAGGAACGCGTCCTGCGCCAGGCCCGCGGACGACACGAGGTCCTCCCACAGCGTCGCCAGCTCTGGGCCGACGCGGACGGTGAGGGACTCCTCCTGCGCTGCTCGGAGCGCGTCCACGACGTGGATGATGATGGTCACATCTCGGGAAAACGCTCAACAACAGACAGCCAAGGGTACTTACCTTCCAACTCTTCAGCCCGGGCCAATTCTTGCTGACGCCCTTCGGCCACCGCAGCTCGGAGGGATCCCACCTTAGACTTCAGCTGGCGGTTCTCCTCGGCAACCCAAGAAGCCGCACGCGTGGTCTTCTTCAGCTGGTTTTCTGCAGTGATCTTCTCCTCCCAAGCTGTGTCGTGCTCTCGGCGGGCCTCATCACGCTCACCAAGAGCACGCTCGTGCTCAAGGCAGACGGAGTCAAGATCGGCCTGAAGCCGTTTCGAAGCCTGCAACAGCTCGTCGCGCTCGCTCTTCACATTTTGGGCCTCCTCTTGTTCCTTGTGCACGCGCTCGACGAAGGTCGCCGGCTTCTCCCCTGACTCTTTAGCATCCGCAACCGCCTCGTCATAACGAAAGCGAAGATCCGCCATTTCGTTATGAAGAGCGGTCATCCTCTTCTGGGCTTCCGCAAGCCGCGCCTTGGCTGCGGCGGTCCTCTGCATTCCTTCTGACCGGTGTCCCTAGGAGTCTCGCTCGCGACAGAGAAACTCCGACTTCGCCCGGCTCTGTTCGAGCAATTCCTATGCAAGAAATCATGTCAAACGACACTGAGAGGCGAAAACGCCAGGTGACAACCATTCACCTTGGACAACGCACCTGACCAGTGGGGCGGATCTCGTCATGCAGGGTGTTGAACGTTGTGGTCAGAACCTGGTTCAAGGTCTGGCACCCGGTCTGGATACGGCTCCAAGTATCCAACTCTTCAACATCATCCAACACGAAAACCGGTGGCGCCTCTGGATGATTCCGGTCCAACCAGGTAAGGCGCAGACCGCCCCCTGGAAGGGATCGTGCCCCATCCGCACAAGAGCTGCGGATCCCCCAGCGCCAGAAGATTGGGCTACCTCGGCCAGGTCAGAAGGTCTGCCAGAGGATATCGACACCACCTCTCCTTCGACGGCGCCGGGGCCGCCCGTCGCTGCATCATCTGCTTGGGACCCGCCCCCCGCCGCGGACCCCGCTTGTGCCAAGGGGCCCTCGGACACGACCTCTTTCGTCGCCTCCTGAACACCGACGCTCGGGCCCGCCCCCACGGTCAGTATAGGCACCTCCGTCGTCGGAGGCGGACGCACCACGCCTTCTTGAGAGAACCCCCCCCCCTCAAAAGAGAGATCTGGCCCGAATCGCGGCAGCTCCTCCGGCGCCGCCATTCCCCCCCTCTCGCGCTGATTTCTCCACTTCCGCCTCCAAAAACCCTACCCCGACGAACGGGGTGGGGTCTGGTGGAGGAGAAACTAGGGCCTCCGGCACCTCGTGTTCCCCCATCGCCGCAAACGCCGAAGGAACCCCACCAACCTCCTCTGAGGCGGGGACACCTGATCCCGGCACACCGCCAGTCAAGCTTGGCCTCGCCGCCTTAGCGCCTTCCACGGCGCAAGCGAAAGACTGTCGGGCCGATCCATCCTGCAAGGATAACGAGCATTAACGCTTCCAGGCCTCGGCACTAACGAACAACAAATAATAGGCGTCTCTCACCTCAGCGACATGAGACGAAGGCATTTCCGCGATGGCTCGCTCAGGCTCGACCCCGTGGTCATAGAGTAGGGCTTCTTCCCGGCTGCCTCGGCTTCAGTCGTGTCACCCTGGGGAGACGGCGATGGCAAACCCGCTGTCTGCTGAGGTCGAGGATCATCCGCCCCCGCAGGGCGGGTCGATTCTTGCGGCCTCGGGGGCTCCATTCCCCTGCCTGTTGTCGTGGCACCCCCCAGACTGGGGTCCCCTGATTCCCGATGAGGTGGTTCAGCCCGCGGCGATCACCCCCCTGACAGGAGAGATGACCCCTCGGGTAGCTCCCCCTCTTCGACCATAGACTCCAGCCAGTCATACTGATCAACATCATCGTCGTCATCATCATCATCGTCGCCATCAGTACTCGATGACTCTTCCTGTTCCTCGGCCTGCCGTTGCAATCTCCGGCGCTTGACGCGTTCCTCTGTCCTCCTGGCCTTCTCAGCAGTCTTCTTCTTCTCCTCCTCCTTCTGCTTCTTCACCCCCTCAGCGTGGGCCCGATTCTGCGCCCTCTGCGTCGTGTCTTTGGGGAGGGGTGGGTCGAAGTCAGGGACCAAGCAGAGATTCTCCTGCAGCCACCCGAGCCCCGGGTCAGGAGAAAAGAAACACGCAGAAATTACAGGTAGAAGAAGGAGAAGAAGGAGAAGGGGGGACGCTCACCATCTCAATGAAGTCGTCATCAGGACACATTGGCGGGTGGACGTCGAGGACGGAGTCGGTAGGGACAATCCCGAGCGCCGACTTGATGCGCCTCTTGATCTCCTCTAGATCAAGTCCCCCCGTCACAAGCACGGTGCCCTCGAGGGGCGCGTTAGGCACCATTTCGTTTAGACGGCATGCCCGCCGCATCAGCGGCAGCACCCTCCGCTCGTGAAACGCGGCGATGACCCGGCTCCCGTCACACCTGCGTTCACCAGGCGCTTGACCACCTGAAAAAGGGAGTTGATCCTCTTCTTTTCAGAAGCAATGGGACCATAGCCCCAGTGCTCCGGTGCTTCTCCGAAGAAGCGACCGGTGTATGGAGGCAGGGGCGCGTCGGCGTCGCTCCTGAGGTAGAACCACCGCTGATGCCACCCCTTGTTCGACGATGACCCTTTCATGATGATGTACTCATCCGCCCGGCTCTGCCAAATCTGAATCGCGCAGCTACCGATGTGCACCAGTACCAACTCGCCCCTCCTCACCGACTTGATGAAGACGGTGGCGCAGAAGTAGTACTTCCATAAGGCGAAGTTGGGCCTGATGCCCAGATAGCCCTCGCACAGAGCGACGAAAATCGTGATCCGCAAAATCGAATTAGGATTGAGATTTTGCATCTCAATCCCGTAGTGGTGAAGAAGACCGCAAAAAAGTTGCTCGCAGGCATCCCGAACCCCGTTCATGGAAGTGCGCGAAGCTGACGACATATCCGGCAGGAGGATTCGGTTCATCCTCATTGCCGGGGACAATCCATTCCGGCTACGCGGCGTTCGTCACCGGACGGAGGAGCCCATCCTCGATGAGCCGCGACGCAATCTTGTCACTGAAGCTAGAACGGCCCCATGAATCCATCGAGATGATTGAAGGAACACTCCGGCAACGAACACAACAACGGTGGCCGCGGGGTGAGTTTTTTGATCTTTCTTTTTCTCTCACGCTTCCTTAATGAGGCACTGGAAAGATGAGAGGCAGAGTGCGAAAGAGAGAAAAAACCAAGAAGGTAAAGAAAGGGAATCCGGAGCAATTCGAGGCCCCAACCACCCGCATTTAATGCGGTTGCAAAAACGTCTCGTCGCACCCCGAATATCTCGGTAACTGCTCGCACACCTCCTGTGAATCCGCCCCCACACTTTGCACCCTCCGCCTCGCACGCCACGCCTGCCATTACCCTGTCGCAGCCGCGGGCGGTTTACACCCCACCCGCTCCACGGGTCGGCACCAGGCCCCAAAAGATAATCGGCCGAGCACAAACCACCCACCTTTTTGCACTCCATAGTATGAAATGTCGCGATAGTTACTGCCCCGCACGACCCTTCGTCGTCCCTAGACGGGCCTACCTGCTTAATTCAAAGCCCTTGAAGCGATAACTCATCCCTCTAAGGCCTCAGGGGCTATACCCGGCGGGTGCGTTCACACGCACCCACCGGATAGTCTCCTCAAAATCAAACAAAACAACAAGGCCTAAATGGGGTGACAAGGGCCCACGCATACCCTTCCGTTCTGCTAAAGAGCGTAAGGGAAACGACGCGACAGCCGAGAGGCCACCCGGTCAGTCCCTTACAGCACGTGGGGGCTCGGGGGCTCCTCCGACATCCTGACCTAGCAAATGGTCAACGCAAAGGCCGCGAGGGCCCCCCACCCGACCCATGGTCATACTAGTAACACCACACTTGCTCGATTATAAGCCCTTGAAGGGATAACCCACCCCTCCAAGGCCTCGGGGGCTACACCCACCGGATAATCCCTCCAAAAACAAAAACGAATCAAAAAGTACCTACAATCTCTTGTTCTCAAGCCTCTGAAGGAGTGCCCCACTCCTCCATAGGCTCGGGGGCTACTGTCGGGTATCAAAATACCCAGGGTACCCAATAAGGGGTAAAATACGGCACCCCGTACGAGTGATAAAGAGCCCTGCCGTAGGGGACCCAAAGAGCACTGACAGCATGTCAGCCGCTCAAAGCACGAACATGCAAATTCTATATCGCCCGAGCCTTGCGGAGAGGCCTCGGGCACGATGGGGCGTCCCAGGCGACATCTTTCCGCCTCGCCCGAGCCCCCCGACGTCATCAAAAGTGCCCGACCCCCCGCGGCACGTTTCTGCCTCGCTCGAGGGGCACGTGGAACCCTTAGGCAAGGCGGAGAGCCACGGGGGCCCCCTAACACGGAGCTCGCTCCATCGACGTGATGGAAGTGACCGTGCACAATCAACAAGAACCCAAAAACTGCGCCCTGACTTGATATGACTCTGGTCATTCTATCATGGCGATATCCATGCCTCACAGCGACGAGGGTGACGGCAACTGTGCCACCTAACCCCCTCACTATGAAAATCTAGGCGCACGCGCAGCCCACCTTCACGGCACAGGGACGTACAGGTCAAGGCATGGCCACAACACGTCGCACTAGCGAATGGAGAGGCCAAAAGATCAACGCCCTGTACGTCTCCACGCTACAGGAGAACTGCTCTCACCGGATAAGGAGGAGGACGGCT
Organism: Saccharum hybrid cultivar R570; assembly: GCA_038087645.1. Taxonomy (NCBI): domain Eukaryota; kingdom Viridiplantae; phylum Streptophyta; class Magnoliopsida; order Poales; family Poaceae; genus Saccharum; species Saccharum hybrid cultivar. Next base: position 35,864,309 of record JAQSUU010000108.1, on the reverse strand, counting down.
ACGCCTGAGGCCACCTTTTTTGTTTTTCTCTTTCATTCTCCCTGTTTTTTACCCCTTTACCATAAATGTAACCCGATCCCTCCCCTTAGAAACTATAAAAGGGGAGGCTGGGGCCATGTCTAGAGGAGATGGGAAGATCACGGCAAGAACACCTAGAACCCACCTCAATCAAAACCAGAATTTACGCACCACCACTCACAAGAGACCTGGGATCTGCTCCCTCTTTCGAAAAGCTTGTAACCCCTACTACGAACACCTCGGTGCAAGACAACACGAACCGCAGCTACACCCACTGGACGTAGGGCCGTTCATGCCCGAACCAGTATATATCCTTGTGTCCACTTTGCACACCATCAGGGCCTAGACGCGCAGATACAAATTCACTAGTCGCTCTGTTTAGACACCCGGTCCTTTAGACGCCGACAATGCATAAAAAAGTAAAAGAATCTACCAATGACGAAGAGAGTTGAATAAACAATATTTCCTGGCCGGAGCGCAGCTCCCAACCTCCATCTACAATACGACGCCGTCAGGTGCAATGATTCCTTTATAGGGCTATTTGAGTAATTTCATTTTCACATTGGCCTCCGGGACAAGCTCTTGGATGTCTTTCAATCTAAGAGAGACGAAGTATGTTGCTACGAGGTTTCTTGATAATATCATTATTAAAATAAATATAGTACCATAGACATTTATCTAATCTTAATTCATGACAAAATTGTTCTAGGACAATAAAATATCTACATGTGACATGAACAATAAGAGTAGAAACCTTATTTAATTTCTATGCATCAAAATGACTCTCACAAAAGGCGTCAACCCAAGCCTGAGATGAAGTAATCTAGGGATAGAACATGACATAATATAGGTTGCATGGAGAAATGGCTTATTGTATACTTATATGCAAATGATTCTTTGTCTGCATTACAAAGAAAAATGACCAAATTAGATACGAATGATGATCCCTCTTCCTGACATTGTGAATCTTGATTATTATATGTTTCATCAAAGCCCATGCATAAAAAAAACTATTGTTGAACTGCACTAAGTTATAAAATTAGTCAAAGAGCAGAGCAAGACATATATCAAGGAGATTGTAGATGTCATACTCTAGCAAGAAGGAAAACTTATAAATATTAAGGTAGGACACATGAACCGGGTTTTGGACCATGCACCTTTTAGTCATCCTAACAGTTTGATGAGGAGCTATGCTTGACTAAATTTGTTATGAAAATTGAGGAAGCAGACAAAAAATGTTAGCTACACGAGGTCATGGCATGACGCTTGTGGCAAGCAGCGCAAGACCAGTCACATCAACAAAGTCATGGATTGAAGATAGATACTCCTACGGAGTACGTAATGCACCTACAAGGACCAGAGAATTTAAAGTTGTTGTAGTAGGACGAACAAAGTCATGGTCTACGGTATGTCTCTAATGAGGAACCATCAACAAAGCCTTTTTTTTCCGACGTACCATCAACAAAGTCGTGGATTGACTGAGATATAGATACTCCTATGCACCTACAAGGACCAAAGAATTTATAGTTGCTGTGGTAGGAGTTACTATAGACGAGCAAAGTCATGGACTACTCCCTCTGTCGCTAAATAACTGTTGTACTGTAAGTTTTACTAGATTTGTAGAAAATACGTGCATTATTTGTATCTCTAAATAAATTTATTATGAAAATAGATTTAATGATCTATCTAATGACATTACTTATGGACCATGAATAGTAATATTTTTTATATAAAATTAGTCAAAGTAATTTATCGAGAAGCGAAAACGATAGTTATTTAGGGACGGGGGAGTAGATCTCTGAGAAGAGAAACGGACAAGTTTATGTGACTACATTTGACTAAGTTCACTAAAGTAGAAAGGAGAGAAAAAGACAAATACAATAAAATCTATCCAGAACCACTATATTTGCCGAGACCCGAGATTGTCTAGAACTTGACAATAACCGAAAATAAAAAGGACCCATTGCACCATTAGATCTTATGATGATCTAATTGTTTAGATTCGAACAAATAATTCATGCCTAATAATTCCTCCATTCTTAATTATAAGATATTTTGACTTTTCTAGATACATTACTTTTACGATATATCTAGACATAGTATATGTCCAAATGCATAGCAAAAAAGCTATGTATTTAGAAAAACCAAAATGACTTATGTTTAGAATGGAGGAAGTACAATATATACATATGCCAAGAGGACCCAAAAACTATGAGATTAATTAGGAAAAGAAAAAAACTTACACAATTAGATTTTTTATGATCTTTTTTATCTCTTATGATCTAATAGCCTAGATTAGAGCAAAGAGTCCATGCCTAATACAATTAACAATTATCACATTAATTAAGAAAATACTCGTTGAATTTTATGATAATCTCACGACATAGGTTAAACCAAGGAATCCATGCCAAATTTAATTAAAAACAATAAAATCCAAATGATAAATTAAATGAAAATAGTAATTTGGTTTCATACGAGTTGGGAACAAAATATAAATACAGATTGCATATAAAATACAATTAGTGAAGGAAATATTTGAACAAAAACTATAAAAGTTATATTTTGAGAAGAGAAAATATCGACATAAATGGTCCATAAAAATCATCATCATTATTAAATAGCTTATTTTAAAATTTAAAATTTCAATCGCTATGTTAGGACAACATCTAAATATAAATTTAATAAAAGGCCATCCTTTTCACCACTACTACCGGTGCTATTTGTACGGAACACCCTACTGGTTTTTGAATGATTTGATTGTGATTCATCATGCATCACATCAGTACAAATTGGAGGAGAACATCATCCATACATTTCAGACGCACCATATTGCTAACCTATGCCACGGTACTGGGTATTCTAAGCTCAAATCAAACAAACCATTTTGGGTATTCAGTAAAACGAAAAACCATTTTGGTTCATCCAAAGCAGAGTACCTGGCACAACAGCAGTTGAAACTTGAAACACAAGTATTCAATCTAGCCTGACGGCACACTGGAAACCATCCTGTACGCGCCCGACCTCCTCTTTGATGATGAAGAGCACACGAACGCGCCCCGAAGCCGAACTCGCTGCTGCAGGAACAGCAGCACGGCCAGCAACGCCACCCCGAGGAGGACAGCGACATCCAGCGCGACGCCGCCGAAGAGATTACCGCGTGGACCCGCGTACACGTCGTACGCGTGAGGCGCCGCACGGATCACGGTGCCGCCGACGTACAACCACGGCGAGAGCGCCCTCGCTTTGGCGCCCGAGAACGCGTTCGAGATCACCTGGGGGCTGGGGAAGCACGAAGCCGTCCAGGACCAGCCCCCCGTAGGACACAAGGACATCGGCCGGCGTCGGGTCGGTGGCATCGATTAGCAGACGAGGACGGTCGTCGCCTCTGTTGGCGATCAACATCAGGACTGCCCCGAGGAAGTGCAGGAGCAAGCATGCCTGGAGCGTTCTCCTCTCGGTGGCGGCGGATGGACCGTCGCCACCGCGTCCTGGTTCCGTTGGTCTCCTCCCCTCCAAGGCCAACTGGAGAAGGCGCAGCTGCAGCAGGAAGGCCAGCATGGTGCCGACACGCAAGGGGAACCTATTCGGCACGATACGATACCACGTCCACACCGGATCGAAGCGATCCTGCAGTGCCCTGATGGCAGGCTCGAAGTCGAGCATGAGAGGGATCTGGTAGCCGAGGGCCAGGACAACGAGCATGGTGATCGACATGGAAGCAACAGCCTCGGGGTGCTTCTTGGCATGGCGCAGCTGCAGGATAAGGACGACGCTGAACAACGCCGGAGAGAGCTCCAGCATGATGATTTCCACATCCATCCTGGATTCGCGCTGCCACATCAGGTCCATCTCCTGGCTTATGAATTCCAGTGCTTCGAAGAACAGAGGATCACTCTTCGTTCTCAGGCTGCTGATCGTCCCAACGTCATGCTCCCGCGTCCCAGTGTCCACCGGAGCGAACTGAACGGTCATCAGGACCTGGCAGTCTGACGAGCCGTTGCTCACTTGGCAAGCAAGAAGCAACCATGCAGAGTGAGCCTGTCTTGGTATCATAAACACCTTCTGCATTGATGCGTCGATCCACATCTGCTACCGTATACTTCAAATCGTAGCTGACATTCAGCAGCCTCTGGCTGTTCTTCACCTCTGCCGCCACGCGCCGAGAGAATAAATCGTCAGGCATCGGCCTATCCCCTTGGACGACGGCGGATCCTATTGTGATAGGCGAGGCAGACCCGTGCACGCGCAATTCTGGGTTCTTTAGGTTGAAACGGAACACGAAGTCCCGGCATGAGTGGTTACCCGGGAAGCTGCCATTCCTTTCCTTGCTCAACACCGGGTTGGAGTGGTAGTGCTCCTTGGCCTTCTCCACCAAGGTGTAGTTGTATTTGATGTCAGAGAGGTCGCCCGTGTATCCCACGCTTCTCAACACCGATGTCGTGCTTCTTGACATCTTCACAGTGTCGCCGTCACTCGCCCTGCTCGAGTTCCAGATCAATCCGACCACGGTCTTCCGGTCCTGGAACGACCATGTGTTTGGGAACCAGAAGCTGACCCCGATTCCACACTCTTCCACTGCCAGATCCGCGCGGGACAAGCCTGAGCACACCACCCGGCACGCCCTCAGGCAGAGCTGGCTCCGAGACGAGTCCCAGAACCCTTCGGCGACGAGCGCCTCGTCCCCGACTAAGAACACTGAGCTCGGGAAGGAGTCCGATTGATTGGCGTAGAACGCCATGTATGCGCGGACGCCGCCGTCAGTGGCGCAGCTCATCTGGTTGACGTACATGAGCCGGTGTCGCAGCTGCAGCGGCGAGCTGCCCGCCGCATGCCTGCCTCTGCCTGTACCTGGCCTATACTCGAGGTCGTAGGAGCCTCGGAGTAGTGCCCGGAGGCGGGAGCACGAGAAGCCTGCGCCGAGCACATGCTGCCCGTCACGCGCGGGCGCGACCGGCGGTGGGCAGGAGGCGGCGGTCTCTGCATATGTGTAGTCACCGTCGCTGTCGGAACGGGAGTCCGCGTAGGCGACCAGGATGATGGCACCAAAGCCGGCGCCCTCGAGGCGGCCGGTCACGAAGGGCTGGGAGAGGTTCGAAGGGTGAGGCAGGCGGAGACGGAGTCCAACGTCTGACAAGAGGACGTCAGTATCGGTGCCATCGTCTCTTGCGTAGGAACCGGAGCCGACCATGCACAGCTCAGCGGAGGAGGTGGCGGTGGAGTAGTAGCCTTCGAGTTCGAAGGTGACTGAGTGGTGGTGTTCCCTGCGACGCGAGTCGACGCCAAATCCCTCGAGGGCGAGCGTGGCGACGAGGCGAACGACGGCGGGATCAGTGGTAAGGGCCGAGTGGCGGGGAATGAAGGAGAAGGAGCGGACGGCGTAGGATCGCTCGGGGACGAAGAGGAGGTCGTCGCCACCGGAGAAGTGCCCGGTGGAGACCCGGGGGGAGATTATTGCTCGCTGTCGCTGTACTATGGGAGTGGTTGCCGTGTGGAGGACTGGAGTCTGGAGGTCACGGGACGGGACGGGGAAGTGGTATAGCGAGGAGTACGACGAGTATGATATGGCTGCGGCGGCCTGGAAGATGGTGACAAGGAGAAGGCAGAGGTGAGTGGAAGATTCAAGAATCTTGGGCCGCGCCATGGCGAAACAGGAATGCACGATATGCTTGCTAGCTGCGGGGGCGGTTGTCTGTCTGGGGTGTTTTATAGTCGATCCACCGCCGGTGTTGGCGGCCGGCCACCACAATTCCTGAATGCAAATCAAGCGTTACACTTGGCTACAAAAGACGAGATAATCTATACGATATGCGAAACAAGCTGACAGGGAAGACTGAGATACCAAGAAAGAAACATTGTCATAGAATGTGACAAGCAGCATTGTTGCTTAGCGGCTCAGATGCAATATGACAAGAGCAATGGAGACAAAATGGGCCGGCACACATAATGCAGAGGGCAACACCAAATGAAAGGTTAATATTTAACTTAAGAATAAGACAACTAAAAAATTACGTATTTATTACTCAAGGGAACAGATAGGTAGAGTATATAGTTCATCCAGCCAAACTACTGCCGGCACAGCCGGAGTAGAGGACCTGCCACGATCCAATATATATGTTGTACGTACCATCGTATTGGTATGGGCAATCACACGTACAGTATATAATTGTGCTCTTCTGTTTTTTTTTCTTGGGAAAATTGTGCTCTTCTGTTGTGCACTATTTGATGTGCATCGAGACACGTGTACACAGGCAGAAACAAGAGTAATGACAATGACAATGGAACTCATTACCGCCTTTACATGTTACAGTCTTACAGAGTAATCATTACAGCCACTTGTTTGGTTCAACGTATAGATGGAACTGCAAGAGGGAAAATAATGCATCAACAAAAAACATGGAAAAAGCTCATAGGAGAAGAACACATACCCCTTGATCCGATCTGATTCTCTCCAATCCAATTTGATGCAAATTGTCTTCTCCCCCATACCCCTCTCGAAGCTTCCATTTCAATAAAACTCCCATCAAAATCAAGGACACAACCCACAATTAGGGTTTAGAGAAAAGATGGGGGTCAAAGGGAGAAGAGAGGGGGAAGGAAGAGGGAATGGGATGGGGCGCCCTCACTGTCAAGGATGCCATAGAAGCACTTGAGTCGTCGGTGGGTGGGGTTGTTGACGTCGGGAAGTTGACACTGGAGCACAGGGGTAGAGCCGAAGAAGAAGCGGAGAGGGAGAGGAAGACGTGGAGGGGTGTTATGCACGGTAATCAAATAACGCTAGGAGAGGAGCAGTATATGTAGCTATTAACTTGGGAGCCAATTCCGGCCCAACTCAACTAAACAAGAAGTAATGTTATCCTATAATGGTGTGAACATAGTGTTGTGGACCGATAACGCCAAAAAACCTCACCAAACAACACCATCGTCTCTCTCCTGCTATGCACATCACTATGCAAATCTAACATTGCACAACAGGAGACCACATGCCCTCGAGAACAAAATTTACTTTCTCAGCTATAGTTATTAAGAACTAATTGTGGAGACCCCTCGTACTCGCTCTAGCCCGACTGTCTGCTCTTCAAACAGCACAAGAACGCGCCCCCAAGCCGCTGAAGATTGAACTAGAAGGAGATCATGTGGTTAGTGCAAAGCGCGGCTGAAGATTGAATGTGAGGTTGCAGTTTTAGAGACACCATTTAACCGAAGTCAAAGTTTGTTTCAGATTGATTGTTATCTTCTTGGCTTTTCATTCTTTGTTGGGCACACATAAAGCTTTTGTTTGGATGAGATTTGATAGAAGTTCTCGCTCCTTGAGCCATTCCAGATCAGGTACTATTCACTACTGCAAGTTGGTGATGCCTATATGACGAGGTGAATGCCTATATGACGAGGTGAATGCCTATACAAAACTTCAAATGGTGATCGTCCCAGAAAAGTATGAGTTGTAGTATTGTAACAATACTCAGTCAATGGAAGCCGTTTTGTTACATTGTCTAGGACAAGGATGCACTGTACTCCATATGAATATTTGAAGACACTGATTCAATCTCTCTTAGTTTGTTCTTCCGTCTGCAGACAATATGACGAACTCATGCATAGCTGAGTACTATCTATCAACTTGAACAACTCCTGCACGATCCAGTATGTTGTACCATCATACTGGTATGGGTAATCGCAGACTAAATACACGCATAACAACTGATTCCAAAAAAAAAAAATGCCACGACAGTTGCACAATTTGCCTTCTTCGCTCACGGTTACTCAGAGCTAATCCTGGTCGTGGAGACCATCTCGTACTCGCCCGACCCCGACCGTCTGCTCTTCAAACAGCACAAGAACGCGCCCCCAAGCCGCTGCTGCAGGTACAGAAGCGCGGCGAGCAACATAGCCCCGCACGGTATGGCGACGTCCCACGCGACGCCGAAGAGGTCGTCGCGAGGGCTCGCGTACACATACGTCGTCGGCTTCCAGTTCCAGCTCGGCACGTTGTTGTGCTTCCTGAACACGTCGTACACGTGCGGCGCCGCGCGGATCACGGTGCCGCCTGCGTAGAACCACGGCGAGAGGGCCGTCACCCTGGAGCCCGAAAGCGCGTTGTAGACGACCTGGGGCAGCAGGAACCCGTCCAGGATCAGCCCCGCGTAGGCCGCGAGGTCGTCCACCAACGCCGGTCCCGACGGGGCAGAAATAGAGAACGCACCTGCTCGTGGACCGTGAAGGTGGTGACCATCGCTCATGTGGACGATCCAGACCACGACCGCACCGAGGACGTACAGCGGCAGGCATATCCAGAGCGTGCTCCTCTCGGCGTCGGACGACGACGAGTCCTCGTGCTTGCTCCCGGCTTGATCCGTGGATCTCCGAGACAGGGCAAGCTGGAGGAGGCGCAGCTGCAGAACCAGGGCCAGCACGGTGCTGGCCCTCAGCATGAACTCGTTCAGATCCAGCGACCCGGCGCTCGTCAGCTGGAGGATGTACCGCCTCCGGGTGTCCGTGTACATGTCCTCGAGGTTGAGCACGAGGGGGATCACGTAGCCAAGGGCCAGGACGACGAGCATGGTGACCGACGTGGCCGGGAGCGCCTCGGGGTGCTTGTTCACATGGCGCAGCTGCAGGGCGGTGAAGACGCAGGACAGCGTCATGGAGACCACCAGCATGATGCTCTCCATGTCCATCCTGGAGCTGGACTCCTCTGTTTGCTGCACGGACATCCCGTACGTGACGAAGTCCACTGCTTCGAAGAACAGAGGATCGCCCTTCTTTCTCAGGCTCGTGATCGTCCCAATGCCACGCTCTCCCTCCACGGAGTTCACCGGAGCGAACTGGAAGGTCACTAGGACGTCGCAGTCGTCGGACGAAGCGTTGGTCCCTTGGCACGCCACCAGGCACAGGGAGCCTGTCTTAATGTCATAGACACCCTCCGCGGAGATGCGTTGCAACCGAGGCGGCGAGACATTCGCAGATAAACTCGCATTCGCAGAGGCAACCTGGTATTCCAAACTGTAGCTGACATTCAGCAGCCTCTGCTTGTTCACCTCTGCTGCGCCATGCTGAGAGAAGGCCACGTCAGCCGTCATCTCGTCCCCTTCAACCAAGGCGGAGCCAATGGTGACCGGCCAGGCATACCCGGGCAATCCCTGTTTCTCCAGGAAGAACTGGAACGTGAAGTCCCGATACGAGTAGTTACCCGGGAACCTGCCCTTGCGCTCCTTGCTCAACGCCGGGTTGGAGTCGTAGTGCTTCTTGGCCTCCTCCACCCGGGTGTAGTTGTAGCTGATGCCGGACAGGTTGCTCCTGTAGCTCCTGGTTCTTGACACCGAGATCACGCCTGCTGTGTTGCTGGCGTCGCTGTTCCCGCTCGTGTTCCAGATCATCCCAGCCGCGATGCTCCGGTCCCGGATCGACCACACGGCCGGGAACCAGAATCTGACCCCGATCCCGCACTCGCGGACTTGTAGGTCCGCGCGGGACTTGCCCGAACTCGCCACTCGGCACGCCCGCAAGCAGAGCTGGCTCCGCGACGGGTCCCAGAACCCGTCGGCGACGAGCGCCTCGTCTCCGATCACGAAGGTACGCCTCCCCACTGCCGTGTAGTTGCTGGATGGTGAGGCGACCGATTGATTGGCGTAGAACACCATGTACGCGCGCACGGCGCCGTCGGGGGCACAGCGCATCTGGTTCACGTACATACTCCCGTGGCGCAGCCGCAGCGGGAAGCTGCTGCTGCTGCTGCTGCTGCTGCTAGCACCGTCGTGCTCATCGGGCTTGTACTCCAGGCTGTAGGAGCTTCGGAGCAGCGCCCTGAGCTGGTGGCACGAGTAGTACCCCGCGGCCGCGCGGAGCACCTGTCGCGCTGGAGCGGGCGGCGGCGGGCAGGAGCCGGCCTCTCCGTACGCGTAGTCGTCCTCGGCATAGGCAAGGAGGACGATGGGACCGAAGCCAGCGCCCTTGACGATGCCGGTGATGAAGGGCCGGGAGAGGTTGGACGGCTGCGGCAGGTGGAGGCGGAGCACGACGTTAGAGAGGACGACGACACCGAAGCCATCTTCCCTAGCGTAAGAGCCGGAGCCGACCATGCAGAGCTCCGCGGTGGAACTGGAAGTGGCGGTGGAGTTGTAGTAGCCGTCGAGGTCGAAAGACACGGAGTGGGGGCGGCCACTGTCGCGCTCGCGCCAGCCGAAGCGGGCGCGGGTCCCCTCGAGGGTGAGCGTGGCGGAGAGATGGGTAACGGCGGGGTCGGAGGTGGCCCTGGCCGAGCTGCCGCGGGGGTAGAAGGTCAGAGCGCGGGTGTAGGGACGGTCGCGGGCGAAGCGGAGACCGCCGCCGACGGAGAAGTGGCCGGCGGTGAACGAAGAAGGGAGAGCGAGGCGTGCGCCGTGGGAGTGCTGCAGGTCGCGCGGGGGAGTGGAGCCGCAGAGCGTGGAGAAGGACGCGGCTTTGGCGGAGGGAAGCAGCAGGAGGAGGCGGAGGAGGAGGAGGAGAAGGAAGTGGTGAGCGGAGGCATCGTGCCTCTGAGTCTGAGGCCGCGCCATTCCGGCAAGTAGAGGCAGCAAGACGATGTGCTATTGCTGGGCGTGCCGGTTTACCGAGCAGCGTTGGTGCAGTCGCTTTTAGTAGGGGTGGAGAGGAGGGAGACAATACCAAGGTTCGCGCGCAACGAGTCGTCGACCGACTTGGTGGATACAAATCATACACAATCTTCTGCTTCGTGCATCGTCCGCATTGCGCATTCACGAACGTATGCATAACGGCAGCTAAGAGAAACTAATACGATTGTATGGTTCAGAATTCTAAGGTAGAGTGGGAGACCAAGACCTCAATTACATACAAATCAGCATGAACTTATCTCAGTCGTGGTACAGTAAATCGATGTTAGCCAGCTTATCGGCCACAGAAATCATCAGCCGAACAACTCAAAGATTAGTAAAACGTCAATTCTTAGTGACCTGTTCGATCGGGCGGTATACTTTCCCTGAGTTTAATCGATACTGCTCCACTGCAGGACGAAGATGCGCGACTTCAAGTCGTCGGGAAAGATGCATTGCTCAGCACGGGCTGCAACTCAAATGCTGACAGCCGGAGTGCGCAAGAATGGAGAAGTCACCGTTATCCATCCCCAGTCTCCATGAAACAAGACGCACGTTTCATAGGCATCTGGTGACTGAGATCCCGATTTTCTTCAGTCAACCTTATCTTTCAACATACCCAAGGGTGAGGACAGGAAGGAGGCGATGAAAGCAGACCCAAGGGTGAGGACAGGAAGCAAGGGTGCACGCTTGTGCGTGCGTGCGAGCGGATACCTTAGGATCCAAAGAAGAAGACATCCACAGACCACAAGCATCGACTGAAGAAAAACAAAATTCAGTCACCTGAGGTTGGGATGCTATCACCGGATTGCTGAGGGTCTTCTGATTGTGTTGAGTGCGCTGTCGCTGGAAGTGGAAAAGGTAACCGTGCAGAAGCAAACAACCCGTCTGAAACAGGTACAAAAACACTAAGGCGCGACGGATTATAGCGGAGCTAGCTCCACCGGCAACATCCATCCTTGCCGGCTTTACACCAGCTCCACAGTTGCTCCGCCACCATCCGGCACACCCATCTTTTGGCGGCAGAGGACAGAACAACCTACTACATGACAGGCATAAGCTGACAGGGCTGGCTGAGATTACTAAGAAGGGAACGAGGCAATGACCCAGGCGCGTTTGGATTCAGCCTGTTGCTAAACTGGGCAGCCGGCCAAAATTCAGCCCGCTCCGATTTGGGCGCAGAGGAAGAAAAATGAACTGCAAGTTGCCAGCACTAACTGGATTGCTGGAGCAAGCCAAAATGCCAAATAGTAGCAGCAAACCAAACGCAGCTCCTTCCCAGGGCCAACGACTGAAATTTGGATTTGCTCCTACCGGCGTCCCACGAAGAGCGCCATCCTGACAGAAAGCGTTGTCGCTTATCCGGCTCGGCTGTAAATGGCAAGAGCCAAGAGCAATGCGGACACAAAACCGGCGGGCAGACAAAGGTGCACAGGTGTAACACCACGCAAAAGATACGCATGGGTAACACCCGATGGATGTAAAGAGTACTGTTTCTAGATAGAATACGCCACGTGCAACTTGTGTCTAGAAAACAATGGCAGACGTGGAGGATTTCTACAGAAACTAACGACCAAAAGCAGGGGTCAGTTAGTTGCACATGGTTTACTGTGGGCCTTGTGCCCCCAAACATCCTTCTGGGGATAGAACCCAACTATGCCCCTCCCCAGAAGCAAAATCTGTCAAGTGTCAACCTTCCTACTTTTGAACTTCCATTACCTGCTGTGCTTATACCTTCAGTATGGTGTCTGCTTCAATGTTAGTATCTCCAGGATTTCGGAATTCATCACAGTTAACTCCTATATTGGTGAATTCCTTCAGTAGGTCCTCGAATAACGGCTTAAGTGAGGCCTTGAAGTTGTTGGAGCAACTTTTGTCACCCTCATCAACATCCTGCACCCCATCTCCGACAAGGCAACCAACCTGGGCACCGGCCATGTATGACTTGCATCCTTTCAGGATTTTGCTCCCATAGTTGCGGAAATGGCCAACAATGAAGTCCTCGAAATGCTGAAAAAGGGAATACACTTCAGATTTGGAAGCATTAAGATGGTCAGACGAGGGTTAACCCTTTTTTCATAAAGGGCTCATTGTTAGCTTTCTCAATCTACTCCACAAAGGTGCAAACACGTCAATAGCGTGGTAGTAGGTCCTCCGGTTGGGAGGCTGCCGGCCAGGGTTCAAATCCTGGGTTGCACAAAAATAAAGGTCCCTCGCTGTGAGATTTACGTGCTGTAGGTGCGTCCTGAGCAGCCAGCTTTCAGGGCCTTTTCTCGACTTTGTGGTTCAAGGAAATTTCCCTTGGGGAGGTCACAGATCTAACATTCTAATACTCTTACCGAGAGTTCTCAGTATTTAACAAAGTTGTTCGTATCTAACGGAAGGCTCCTGGATCAAATGACAAAGACATTGTTTGTGGAGAAAGAGTGGTTGCTTAAGAAGAGTTCTCAGTATTTAGCAAAGTTGTTCCTATCTAACGGAAGGCTCATGGATCAAATGACAAAGACATTGTTTGTGGAGAAAGAGTTGTTTCTTAAGAAAACGGAGACAAATGCATCCACAAAAACTTATATAGCAAGCAAAAACATAAACAGGTCATGCATCTCCATACCTTTGGTGGATTCCGAAGAGAGTACTGCATTGTTCTGCAGGATAGCAGAAATGTTTCTTCATTACAACAACAACAACAACAACAACATAGCCTTTTGTCCCAAGCAAGTTAGGGTAGGCTAGAGATGAAACCCAAAAGAGACGAGAAACAGGGAGATACATAAAGGGACATAAAGGGCACAAGACAAAAAGAGATCACGGTTCAGGCACGTTGATTGCCAATCTCCAAGCGCTCCTGTCCATAGCTAAATCCTTGGAGATATTCCACTCCTTAAGATCTCTCTTAACGGACTCGTCCCAAGTTAGTTTAGGTCAACCTCTACCGCTCTTTACATTATCGGCCCGCTTTAGAACTCCACTACGCACCGGCGCCTCAGGAGGCCTCCGTTGGACATGTTCAAACCATCTCAACCGATGTTGAATCAATTTCTCCTCAATTGGTGCCATCCCAACCCTATCCCGAATATCGTCGTTCCGGACTCTATCCCTCCTTGTGTGCCCACAACACCAACGCAACATACGCATCTCTGCTACACTCAATTGCTGGACATGTCGCCTTTTTGTAGGCCAACACTCAGCACCATATAACATCGCCGGACGAATCGCCGTCCTATAGAACTTACCTTTCAGCTTCTGAGGCACCCTTTTGTCACAGAGGACGCCAGAAGCTTGACGCCAATTCAACCAGCCGGCTGAAATTCTATGTCTAACATCTTCATCAATGTCTCCATCCTTTTGTAGCATCGACCCTAAATACCGAAAAGTATCCTTCTTGACCACCACTTGCCCATCGAGGCTAACGTCTCCCTCCTCGTGCCTAGTCGCGCTGAAATCGCACCTCATGTACTCGGTCTTAGTCCTACTAAGTCTGAACCCTTTCGACTCTAACGTGTGCCTCCATAGTTCTAACTTCCTATTAACCCCTGCCCTACTGTCGTCAACTAGCACCACATCATCAGCAAAGAGCATACACCAAGGGATATCACCTTGTATGTCCCTTGTGACCTCATCCATCACCAAAGCAAATAAATAAGGGCTCAAAGCTGACGCCAAGGGAAATGTTTCTTCATTGTATGCCATAGATTGCTTCTCGCCTTGAGAAGTGTTAGCATGCATTGCATACCCAGGTTCATTGAAATAAGGTTTGGAATTCAACACTAAGGCCTGAATGGAGACCAGGACTTGCAACATGGTTGAATTAGATGGGTTCCACATCTCGCATCCAGTACCAGACCAGGTGTTTAAGAGGCTAAGACAGACTTTACCACACTCATAGAGATTTGGATTCAGCCGCAATCCTCCAGATCGGTAATTCACTAGCTGAAAGAACAGTCGTATCTATTGTCATGCATATTCTTATAAATGGAGAACAAAGGAAAACAAGCTTCCATATATACATAGGGCATCAAAATATTCCTCACCGGAGGTTTACTTGGATATTGAGAAGGGAAATAGACATCAAAGAAGAAAAGCCCATCGTGATATGGAGTGCTTGCTGGTCCAACGATGACTGCTCTAAGCAAGTCCATTCTATCCTCATAAACTCGTACATATATTGTCTCTGTTCGATTTAGAAGAAAGTACCAGTAAGTACATGAAAATATTGCACTACGCATGAAAACAATTTGCATCCATGGCATTTTCTGGTTAAGATTGAACTAGAAGTCATTTTAGACACACGTGAGAATTTTTAAAGATCGACACGTCTACTGAACTGTTGAGCATGTAGAAATGAGAGGGTAAATGACAAACATTATGTGATCAATCTGTATTTAACAAACCTTTAACATCTTTAGAAAATTAGACCATGAATAGAAAACAATAGCCACTTACCTGGCAAATCCTTCTCTAAGACTTTCCACTCATGTTGAATCCGCTTCACCCAGGCCTTTGATGGCTATTTATAAACCAACTTGATATTAAATTGTGAGGAAATAAAGTGAAGGTAGAGCATGTCCAAAGTTTAAACAGCTACCTTCTTAACAGCATGAACATTCCTTTGGCCTGTCAATGCATAGAAATTGTCACTGTAGTCACTAACAGTATCAAACTGTTTAAATGTCTTATACTTTTCATCAATTTCACTGTTGACGACCTTGGTTTGACTGGGCTGATGTGGCATCTCAGTTGAAGGCATGTACCCCCATGGTAAAACTGCTCCCGCACCAGGTGGAACATCCATGTAATTATTCGCACCAGAGTTAAAGCTGCTACCACTTTCCATCAGCGAAGTGCTATAATTATAGTATCTATTACTGTGATCCTCTCCAGCTGCCCCAACAAACTCATTAGAATAAAATGGGGGTAACAGTGCACCTCCATGATATGCTCCTAGGCCATCCCAAGGATAAAAATTTGTGGCAGGAATAGCACTTGGACCAGCAACATTGTTATGATGACCTCCCAGGCCATCCCATGGGAAAGCATCTATGACAGGAATAACGCTTGGGCCAGCGAAATTTGTAGACATACCGCTCTGTAGTTCCTGAGCAGAAAAGGAAAAGTAAACCACTGGCATAGTATAATAACCAAGGGAATAAAAAACAAGTATACGAAATACAACACCGTTGTATGCTCTGGCCAATCCATATGAACAAGTTCTTGCTTATTCTTCTGATTTGATATCTTCTCACCAATTATCATAACTCCATCAGGATCATCATCAGCATCAAGTTCAATTATGTCAGAAGGAATAACCTATATGTCGGACATGTTACATATTTAGAACAGATAGGTTTTGTGGCACCATAACAACATGTTGGCACATTTTAAAAAAACCAAACTTAGATAATCAAGATTCATGTACCAAGCATAAGCCTGAACAAAGCCAAAACCAAACTCATGGATAATCTCATTTCCAGAATACAAAGAACAGCTCGCAAATACTATGTTAGTTTTGAAAGAAACAATCTGCCTTTTCATAAGAAATTGATGCTCACATATTACCATGTACATCCAGAAAGCAAAAACAGAGAAATATAACAAGTTAAGAATCACTTTAGATTTGCAGTCTGCAAAGAAAGGATTCACCAAAAAAAAGTTGCAAACCCTGTTACAACATAGGACAATCACATGAATTGTAAATAGATCTTACCAAAGGAAACAATAATGTTGCAATGGTCACAGAGAGAGGGGCACTGAAGAAGGGTGTCATCATTTGGAAATCATGGTGATCAAATTCTTCGGAAAAATGATAGGCGACAACAAAGAAGGATAGAGGCTTAAGTTTTCCTTAGTTTAGTGTTGGCTCACTGTTGAGTGTTGCCTTTTGTTTGGGTTCCATTTTGCGGAGTTTGGTCTAACAATCCAAGAGTTGTACTGGATGGCTATACTCATTCACTCGTGGATGTTGGTGGCCGGACTGCTTTTTATTCCTGAATCTAAAAAATAATAATAAGGTAGCCCCAAACATTCCGTAAATCAATCACTAAAATACAAACTGATTAACTCCAACATTCGCAGTGGATAGAGGAAGGAAAATTCAATAACTGCATGACAGCATGAAAATGCCATAACCAATGCTTGACATGCAGGTGACTGACATGTGGTACGTTTGCTTTGAAGGAAATTTTTTCCCTTTCAAGAGAGGATTTATAAAACTAGCATGCAGCCATGGTAAATAAATACTCCACAGAAAGTAAAATGTGAGAAGCAGGACCTAAAAAATAAATTGTCTATCCAAATTATCCTAGACCGTGATGAGGCTGAGGTATATTCTGATCTCCCTTGATGTACATACATAACTACATGCATGTTATCAGGCCTATCACAACTTTCCATCGATCATCCAAATGCTGACTAGAAAAGGCCTAGAACAGAACAGACCACGACTACCACAAGGAATTCCTCAAAGTATTCACTACGACATCCAAATGGGCAGTAAACAACAGCAGACTGCAAGACCAGACACCTGCTTGAAGCTATAATATCGATAATG
This sequence comes from Saccharum hybrid cultivar R570, assembly GCA_038087645.1. Taxonomy (NCBI): domain Eukaryota; kingdom Viridiplantae; phylum Streptophyta; class Magnoliopsida; order Poales; family Poaceae; genus Saccharum; species Saccharum hybrid cultivar. Next base: position 35,847,161 of record JAQSUU010000108.1, on the reverse strand, counting down.
CAAACACGATTCAGATAACAAAAGGGTGCAGCACAAAGTGCATCATAATCCAGCACCAGAAAGTTTAGATTAAATTCGTTCAATTCAAATCGCCCCGATACTAAACGCGGTTGCCAACCCAAATCAATTCTCCCTCAATATACTCACGTGAGCACTACCAAACCACTGGGCTCACTACTGATTCTCACAAAAAGTTCAGTATACGCGACCCAAAAAGTTGTGGACCCTTTATTCTCACAAATCGCCACACCCAAGTCGCGCATTAGAACTTCTCTACCGAGCACCGAACAGACCACGGACGCCGAATAAAAACGATGGTTTGAAAACAGAGAGCGTGAGAGAAACGTGTTTCCACCTGGGGCATCTTCAGCTTCTTGCGACGGGAAGAGCTCCACTCAGCGGCAGTCTCCGCCGACACCTCGACGACGTCGGGGTCGTGGAGCACCAATCTCCACCCGTCCCCGGAGCCGGATGGGTAGCCCCTGCAACCAGAACCAGCCACCAAACAAAACACGCGTGAGAAATTCAAAACTCGCCCCCCAACCGCCCCACAAAGGCGCGAAACGGCGCGCAAAAGGATCGCAGGGGGCCGGCGCGCTCACCTCGAAGAGCCCTCCGCCATCGACCCTGGAGGCGCGGGCGCCGCCAATGCGATCGCTCGCGGCGAGGCGACGGTGGAGCGCGTGGGGCTGTCCGGGGTTTGGGTGCGGACCCAGGGGGGAAATAGATTGTGCAGAGCAGAAGTAGGAGTATGTGAAAGTGGAAAGGTGGGGCGAGAGAAGAAGCAAAAGAAACGAAAGGGTCAAAAGGGTCTCCAAATTTAAGGTTTGGGGAAGCAATGACGGGCCCTGCTTCCGGGACCAGATAGGGGGGCCGCTTCTCGCCTTCTGGGGATGTGGGGGCAGTGGAGTACACCTGTCGCTCACCGTAGAGCTCGGTGTGGCTGGCACAGCGGCCAGCGGGCCGGTGTGGCTGGTGGACGGCGGCTCTTTCCGTGATTTCCGTGGCTATTTTTTTATTAAATAATATTGTCAACTCTAGCTGATTTTATGAATATCTGTATTTTTAGTATCTGTAGTTAGTATAGTTAATATTGCCCACTTTAGATCATCTGTAGATTTCTTTAGTACCTTACCAGCCGTAAGAGTGCTAAATAATGCCAACTCTAGATTATTTTTTTAGCTCTCTGCATTCCACAGTAATAATTAATATTGCCAACTTAGAGTCTGTTCGCTTTGCTGAAAAGTCATGACTGAAAGTACTGTTCGTTGATTTGTTGTGAGAGAAAAACACTGTTCCAGCTGAAAAATACGGATTATAAGACAAGCGAACATGGCTTTAGAGATTATGTAAATCTCTGTACCTCACTATATGTAGTACCAGTAATTAATATTGCCAACTTAAGATGATTTTGTGAATCTCCACACTCACTAACTGTAGTGGTAATTAAAAATGCCAACTTTAGATGATTATTATGTAAATATTTGTCCTTAGTTTTTTCTCCCTCCTCTCTTTTTTCTTTTGACAATCTTAGAGAATGGTCAAAGATTGAGGTAGCAGAATAAGTATTGTGTATCTGCTCCTTATGACCTTCTTTTAGAAGTTTATGGGCCTATTTGGATCATGCCGCACCTAAACTACAGCCGTGCCTAAAATACAGTGAGCAAAATGGCCGCCGCACTTTAGGCGAGCATAGGCGCAAAAATGAACTAGGCTGCGTTGGCTAGGCTGCGGTATGCCGCAAGGAAGTAGACACATGCCGAAACTCAAGCGTGAAAGTTGTGTCGCAGTGTGGCAGATTGCGGAAGCCAACCAAAACACGCCCTACATTTCTCTCTCTATGATTTGGAAAAATTGCTTCGTTTTATGCTAATATACTACTGTTGCAAGGTTAGGGAAACAAGTCAAATGCACACAGGTTCTGCAAACCATGTATGAGTCGAATTGGAAAAAAAAATATTGAACAGAGCTAAGCCTCTTAAGGGATGTGTTCCAAAATACAAGTTATTGCGGACATCGACACGATCTAACAGTTTTACTGGTATTTCCTATGAAAATGTATTATTGCATAGAAAAATGACTATACAGTATGAAACTACTTCTTATGAACCTGGCTAACTACATTCATCTCATTTTTCAATCTACATAGATTTGTGTTCAAAGCTATAAAAAATCCTTTTGAACGATGATAGACAAGAGAGTGTTGAATGGTTTAAAGGGGGTGTCTATAGGTTCCATACCATTGGGTTCGATTTAAAATCCATGCTTCCATATTCTCCAATAAGTAATCATTGTCTATTATTACGTCTTCCTCTAAGCGAAGCGACTGGGGCTTTAGCGTTGGAAGGATATGTGGCCTCCATCTATATATAGGGTGGTGGCTGATAGAGCCATGGAAGATCAAGCACTCAATGGCAGGGGTCATATAGTTGCAATAGAGACTAGATAATACCCCTTGCTGCAGGAATTATCTTGCGTTGTACATTAGGAGACTCTGTGCAAGAGAAATTAAGAGTACTATCTAACAACAACACCATAGTGCATTGTCATGGAATTTGAGAGATAATAAATTTAGATAAACGTAATAGTGTCAATATGATCGGTCCAATTTTTAAAAGGACTACTGAGAAAACTTCACAATTTAGTTTAAAAAATAGGGCAGGAGAAAATAAAAATAACATTATTTTGGCTCTGTCATTTGCTTTCGTTAAAAACAGCAGCATCTATACTTTTAACATTGAGCGATGATTGCTACTACTATACTTCCAAGTCTTCGAGAGACGACGACGACAGTAGGGACGCTGGAGCTCATGTATCTGCATGTGCCAGGCAACGGAGTGTACTTTCGAGTAGAACATGGGTAGTAGTTAGTCATCATCTCTGATCTCTCGTAAAAAAGGTCATCGTACCTAAAAAGGCAAATCAGCGGTAGGCAGTAACTTCATGCGCAGACACGCGGATGACGTCTCATCCACTCGTTTCGTCTCCCTCGTATCCTTCGCCGCTCCCAAGTTTCTATCCTGCAGAAGCTTCTTTCTTCAACATCTCGATCCGGAGCTCAGGAGCCATCACGGGTTCACGGCCTCACCACGCGACGGCGGAGAGGAGGCGGCTGGAGTCGTAGTAGCGTGCACGATGGGGTCGAAGTCTTCCACGAAAGAGGCGTAGTGCAGGGCGACGTGCAGAGATGGACGGCGAGCGCCAAGACATGCCTCTACTGCATCCTTCCTCTAGTCCCTACACGGACGCGCCCTCTATCCTCCACCTCCCGCTTTGTGCCCATGGCAGCCCACGCCTATCACGCACGTCTCCTCGTCCCGATCGCGCCATCACGGCTGTTGCCCGCGTAGTATCGTCGGCCTCCCGCTGCAGGCGCCGTCAACTTCAGGCAGCTGCTTGAGGATCAAAGGAGCGGTCTCATGTCGTGTTGATTTAAAGCGATCAGGAGGGTGACTCATCGCTTTCTTGCACCAATTGGCTTGCTGGCCTTGAGACTCCTGGTTTTTTACATTGATTTACATTCGTCGCTGGCCTTCTTGATTACTGGAGTGGAGCAATTACTGGAAAGTGAAGCAGTGCGTGCGGACGGGGTTGCTTCTCTCAGCCAAACCCACACGACGGGAAGGGAGGGGAAGGGGGAGAGGGTGTCGCCAGAAGGAGAAAGGCCAATGTTGTTGCGGAGGATGGAGACTGTGGGCCATAGAGGTGACGTGGCTCTCTCAGAGAATTCATGTAGTAGTGGGTTCCTGCATACGTCAGGAATAGGCTAGATGCAGCTGCGATGGGAAATAGGATAAGGAGCACAAAGCTGAAAGGGTTTGATGTTGATTCCACGTATATATAAGCAAGTAGCTACATCTGGGCCATTGATTGCCTATCCAGTGGTCATAAATTTAACAAAATGGAGGCCTCCAAATTTATCAACACATAACCATATTTTATTAAAATTTAACTTTATTCGGATGTGACTTTTTTTTAGAACAATATTCGGATGTGACTTGAGTGGTGTAGGAGCCTCCTACCAAAAATTTCATTTCCATGTCACTATTTTGTTGGTAAAAAAAACTTAGATGATTGCGGTAGATAGCAGAAAAAAATTATCTGCAATCCTGTTGTACCGTGGCTCCCGTGCAGCACCGACTGCATGCTTGCTACGTAGTACGTGTCTGCACTCTGCACCCACCAGCCGAAGGAATAGAGACGCACCCACCAGTCGAGGGAATAGAGACGGTTAGTCGCGTTGTTTGACTCTGCATGCAAAGAACGTGCAACACCCAAAATGAACTTTCACTACTTTTCAAATGAGCGATCACTTTTTTCACTGCTCATCATTCCGTGGCGTGTGCAGTTCGACCCATGTCCTGCGTTTTCCACGCACACTCTACACCGGTTATGTCGACAAGCTTTATTTATTTTTCATTTTATTTTTTTATTTCTACTTTTTTTCTTTGCCTTTTGATTTTTTTTATACATTAACCTATCTATTTTACATGATCGTATATAATTCATATACTAGTTGTACACGTATAATATAAAGTTGTGCACCATGTTTTTCATATTTCTGTTGATATGTTATGATATTAATTTACACATTTAAGTCCTGAAATATAACTTATACGTCCAACTTTACATCTAAGTCATTAATCAAGTTATATGTCTAAGTTATACAAACAAGTTATTACAATATAAATTATCAATGTTGACTTATACATATAAGTTCGTTTATCTAATTTATGAGTTATACAAATAAGTTATTATAATATAAGTTATCAATATTGAGTTGTGCATACAAGTTTGTTCATCTAACTTTTAAGTTATACAAGTTATTATAATATAAGTTATCAATGTTGACTATTGAGTGGATAAAATCGGTTGACATAGATCAAGAAGAAGACTGGATCATTCTGGGGGACTTCAACATGTACAGATACCCCGAGAATAGAAATATGCCAGGGGCTGATATTGCTAATATGTTCATGTTTAATAATATTATCAGCTTCTTGGGGCTAATTGAGATCCCACTCCATGGGAGAAAATTTACCTGGTCTAATATGCAAACCCCTCCACTCCTTGAAAAGTTAGACTAGGTTTTCACCTCTGGTACTTGGGACCTCTCCTTTCCAGTCACTACATGTAGAGCTATCACAATGGAAGTCTCTGATCATTGTCCTCTGGTCATTTCTATCTCCACTGATCTGCCAAAAGCCCACGCTTTCAGATTTGAGAACTTCTGGTTGCTCAGACAAGTCTTTCAAAATATTATTTCTGACAATTGGAATCCTGATGCCTCCCACTCTGATAAGGCTCAAAGCATCTCTAGAAAATTTAAGACACTTAGAGCTGCTCTCAAGCTTTGGAATTCTTCCTTCTCTAATCTGAAGCACACCATTGAAAACATTTCACTCACCATCCACTTCTTGGAAGTGCGGGAAGAGTACAGAGATTTGAGCTTGGAAGAGTGGAACTTTTAGGAATGTTCTCCGAGATAAGCTACTTTCCCTTTTGGAGCAACAAAGAGTCTATTGGAAGCAAAGGGGAAGTGTCAAATGGGTCACACTGGGGGATGCAGGTACTAAATTCTTTCATGCTAATGCAACTACCAAGCACAGAAGGAACTCAATTTCAAAATTAATGACAGAAGATGGTCAGCTTGTTACCTCTCACAAGGATAAGGAATTACAGATTTGGCAGTCCTTCAAGGAAAGATTGGGGATTTTTGAATATGGGGTAATGCATTTTGATCTGTCATCTCTCATCCAAGAACATCATAGTCTAAATTGGCTTGAAGAGCAGTTCACCTCAAATGAAATTGATGAAGTGGCTAAAAATTTACCTAATGACAAATCTCCAGGACCAGATGGGTTCACAAATGAATTCATTAAGAAATGTTGGCCCATAATTAAGAATGACTTCTATGAGCTATGCTGGGCCTTTCAAAATAACAATGTGTGTCTACAGAGCATCAATGCTTCCTTCATCACTATAATCCCCAAAAAATCAAAGTCCCTCTTTCATCTCGGATTACAGGCCTATTTCACTTCTGAACATCTCTATTAAGCTCATTACCAAGCTTCTGGCTAACAGACTGCAAACAATAATCACTTCTCTGGTTCACAAAAACCAATATGGTTTCATAAAGAATAGAACCATTCAAGACTGCTTGGCATGGTCCTTTGAATACCTCCACCTTTGCCACCATTCCAAAAAGGAAATTATCATTCTTAAACTCGATTTTGAAAAAGCTTTTGATAAGATTGAGCACTCCACCATTCTAAAACTGCTATAGGCTAGAGGTTTTGGGGATACTTGGGTATCTTGGATCCATAATATTCTCTCTTCTAGGACTTCCAAAGTCCTCCTCAATGGGGTTCCGGGGAAGACAATACATTGCAAAAAGGGACTAAGACAAGGTGATCCTCTGTCTCCCCTCCTTTTTGTCCTAGCTGTTGATATGTTACAGTCCATTTTAAACAAAGCCAATGATGGGGGCCTCCTAAATTTGCCCATTCCTTTGAATTCTTCTCCAGATTTCCCAGTAATCCAATATGCTGATGACACCCTGATTATTCTTGAAGGAGATGCTAAACAACTTTTTTTTCCTGAAAGCTGTCCTCCACTCATTTAATGAGTCCACTGGCTTAAAGGTCAATTACTCCAAATCTGTTATGGTCCCCATCAATCTATCTGATGACAAACTCAACCATTTGGCCAATACCTTTGGTTGCTCTATGGGCTCTTTCCCACTCACTTACCTTGGACTACCCCTGGGTCTGACTAAGCCCAAAATTGATGACTTCCTCCCTCTGACCAACAAGTGTGAGAGAAGGTTAGCTTGCTTCCCCAATTTCCTCTCCCAGGCTGGTAAACTTGAGCTCACCAATGAAGTCCTCACTGCCTTGTCCACGTTTCATCTGAGTACTCTTGCTCTTCCTAAGAGAGTCCTCAAGCAAATCGACAAATATAGAAAACATTGCCTTTGGAGAGGTTCTGACCTTAACTCAAAAAAACCTCCCAAGGCTGCCTGGGAACTAGTCTGGAAGCCTAAAGATCAGGGTGGTCTTGGAGTCCATGATCTCAAAAAACAAAATGAAGCACTTCTCATGAAAAACTAGGATAAATTTCTTAACAGAAAGGATATCCCTTGGGTGGATTAAATCTGGGAAAAACATTACAGTAATGGGAAGCTTCCTGGGCACACAGAAAAATGATCATTTTGGTGGAAAGACATTCTAAAATTACTAGACAATTTCAAATCCTTCTCCACTGCTACTGTTTAAAATGTCCAAACCTGTCTTTTTTGGCAAGACACATGGATCAATGAGCCTTTCAGTAGGCAGTACCCAGAATTATATTCTTTTGCTAAAACAAAAATGATATCAGTGCAGAGTATGCTAAATCAACATTCCCTATCTATTCAGTTCAACCTGCCACTCTCAGCTGAAGCCTTCGAGCAGCTGCTACAGATTCAGTCTCTGAAAGATCACTTCCCATTGACAGATCAACAAGACTCTTGGCATTCAATCTGGGGAGATTTCTCAACATCAAAAATTTATATATTTTTGATAGGGCAGTCACAGGTTCATCAAGCTTTCAAATGGCTCTAGAAATGCTTTTGTCAACCTAAACACAAAGTTTTTTTTTCTGGCTACTTCTAATTGATAGGTTGAGCACAAGAAACATCCTAAAAAGAAAAAACATGCAGCTGCACTCTTACAACTGTGTCATGTGCACCCTGATGGTTGAGGAAACGTCTGAACATCTATTCTTGGAATGTCCTTTTGCCAGAGACTGTTGGAACCTGCTGGGTATAACATTCCAGAATAACCTGAATATCTCAGATGCAGTTGTGCAAATAAGATTACAAGGCAACCAAAGATTCTTCACGATCTCTGCAATTCTAATGAGTTGGGCAATCTGGACAGTTAGAAATGACTTCATTTTCAATAATATCCAGCCTCAAGTGCAACGCGCAAAGGAAATTTTCCTGAAGGAAATCAATCTGTTGACACTGAGGGCCAAAGCAAAGGACTCGATAATCTTCGACTTATGGATCCAAAATCTGTTGTAATCTCGCTTCTTAGCTTTATTTTCTTCCTCTCTTTTTTGTGTCTTAATTTTCTCTGGGTTGTTTTGTTGTTTTGTTCTCGATACTTTGTTGTACTGCTTGAACTCTTTTCCTTAATAAATACCTGTAGGGGCTTTGGCCCCTCCAGTTCTGTCAAAAAAAATGTTGACTTGTACATATAAGTTTGTTCATCTATATCTTATAAATCTAACTTTTACACGTATACCATTTAATTTTGTCACGTAGTAAGTTATATTGTATAAGTTATGCGGATAACTTATCACGTAACGTCAAAACAGAAACTGAGTGTGTGCGTGAAGAGAGAAAGACAAGCGCACGTATAGTTATTCGTCGAAGTTATGCTATCTAATTCAGTTATCTAAGTTATGTGCGCATGGTTCTCAAAAATAAAAAAAAATGTTGCAGCGTGTGCGATCTAGCCAGAGAAGTGAAAAAGAGAATGGAATTCCTGCGCTGCCCCAAAAGAGAGAAACTGGAGTGCCTGCGCTATTCGAAAAGAGAGAGAAATGAAGTGAAATGGCATTAGACTATCTAAAAAGGTGTCAGGTGGGGATAAATGCTTTCCTATTTTAGGCAATAGTTGATGTCTAAAAATTGTTCGCTGGCTTCATTTTCGATGAATGTTTGCCAATTAGTCGTCTCGCGCAGCACGCGCTGGTTTAGGCTCACAGAATATGCCTCGAGATTCACGTAGAAGGATGAATGGACGGCCTGCGCTCGGTGCTGCACGGGAGCTGCGGTAAAGCATGATCGCAGATAATTTTTTTTCCGTAGATAGCCCCCTCTTTTGATTAATCATACTTAATCAAGGAGTTATTTTTTTATTTTGGTTAATCCAATGGTGGCACTCACCAGCAAACCTTTTTGGAGCTATTTTCTTTCAGTATATAGATATTCAATTGATAATATCAATAGCTTCAAGCAACAAGAGCAAGAAAATGCACATGGCTTAAATATTCATGTGAATGAAATCAATGATCTAGGTCTGAAGCAAATTGGATATGGTGAGTATGTCTTAATGATCATCCAATCTCTTCGCAAGCCAAGACTACAACTTGACAATCCCGATTCTCCACGAGAATAATCTTGATGAGATGATATATACCCAACCAAGCCATTAGCAAGGTAATCAAGGCCTATGAGCTGGCATGGGCATCAGCATCATCACCAACTCTTCTTCACCTAAACCAAGCGTCAAGAGCTTAGCTGCCACAAGCAAGCAGACTGTAAGAACAAGCCTCAGTGGCAAGAATGAAGCTCAACTGAGGAAGAAAAGAGCAATGATGAAGCAAAGCCGAATGCAACGTCATTCCCTTCTAGATATGTCAATCGTCATGGCTTATGTTTTGTAGGGGGAAAAAACTCTCTCGTCTGCCCCACATTCAAAACATAGGTTTGTCGCCAGCTCATCTCACGAAGCTGTGGTGTTATTGTGTATGGATGGGTAGGGGTTCGGGGGTTTTCTCGATATGCGTGAGAAGATCTTCTTCTTAAGCCAGAATACCCGGGGCTGTCTAGGCACCGCGGATCGAGTTTTTTTTGTTCTACCTATTCTAAAGGCAATATTATTGTCTTTCAATCGGTACACTTACCACAGTTGCCTTGATGGACAGGCGTCCAAATATCTACCCCCACACCTCTTCAAGCTACCATGGAGAAAAAAATAGAACTGTGCAACAAGAACTTAACCAAGATGCTTGGATTCAATCGCTGCGCCACGAGAAAAAAAATCATCACGACCATACAAATAGAAGAGTTCGTCTCCCTATGGATCCGCCTACAAGATGTGCACTTGCAACCAGACCTAGAAGACCGAATCACATGGAAATGGACCAAATCACATGGAAATGGACCAAGGACGGCGAGTATACCACCAGGTTGCCCTACCGTGCTCAATTCAATGGCTCATTCTGTAGGTACAGAACCAACATCATCTATCGAGCCCGTGCCGAAAACAAGTGCAAAATCTTCGGCTAGATCCTCATTCGAAATAAAATCCTTACAGTGGACAACTTTGCCCAACGCAGATGGCCTCATCAAGACTTGTGCATTCTGTTTTTTTAAAGAAGACTCGTGCATTTTTGCAATGGCCCACTCAAAACAGGTCACCACCCCTGCCTCACCTGCCCCTTCTTTGCCTGAGCGTCCTGGAGTATAGTTGCGACTTGGAGAAATATTGGTAATCTCCAGCCAATCCTTCAGACAAGCTCGGATAGCTTGGACCGGTGGGAGTTGGCCTTGCCCTCAATCCAAAAAGATAAAAGGCGTGGTTTCAATGGAATGGCTATTTACATCATGTGCAACTTGTGGAAGGAACGCAACCGCAGGATTTTTGACAACAAATACTCACAGCCACCCACGTGGTAGGCCAAATCAAGGATGATCTGGAGCAATACAGAAGGGTTTTACACCTACACATCATTAGTGCCCCACTTTGTGTTTCTTTAGGCTGTGAGGCTGTATAACTAGCTCCTAGGGTGCACGATTGTCTTGTACATAAAATCTCTTTTCGTACTTAATTGAAACACAGAGTGATCTTGCCATCGCGTTAAAAAAACTTCATGCTTAAAATTCTTATTGTTAGGGGGTAAAGGGGGCTCAAGCGGTCAAGCCCCTCCCCGACCACCATCCCACATGCCCTAGCGTTATCTAGACCCACTCCTCCTTAATATTGTGATCTTCTTTGCAATTTAGGTGCCCTGAAGGGCTTTGTATTACTTGGTTTGGGTGATCTGGTATACATTTATCTAGGCAACTTGGCAGTTTCTTATATATTTGCTATTATCTTGGGTTCTTACGCCACATTTGTTATTATTCTTGCATTGTTGTCTAGATGATTGACTTTTCTAGTAAGTAGTGGGATCTACTTTATTTGAACTAGAAGAATTCTCCGCGAGTTGCCGCGGGAATTAGCAATGATTATCTTGCTCTTAATATTAATAAACCACAAAAAGTTTATAGGTTTTAGTCTTTTTTCTATTTTTTATTTAATTTTAGTTTAATAATAACATATTAACCTAGGGCTTTTTATTGGTCTTACTCTTTTTTTTTTTTGTCTCCAATTCGGTTCTCTTGCATGCATCAATCAATCAACAGATCATGGTAGTTTTTTTCCTCATTCAGCAATGCTGCTAATTAGGAGATATATAGGACATCGTGGCTAATTAGGAAACATATTGTCTTCCTTCTCTCGCTGACATCCGCTAATTAGGAAACAAAATGCATCTAATACTCGGTATAGTTATTTGCTTTGGTTTTATATTTTTTTCCTTTTCCATTTGGTTTCTTCACTTTTTGCTCACTAAGGTAGTGTTTGGTTTGGGGTTCAGAACTGCATTACTTGATGATGTGGATCACTGTGGAATGGTGGGGTTTTCCTTTATAAGAGTATAAGATTAGATATACTTTTTAGTGGGGTTTTCTTTTGTAAGAGTATAAGATAAGATAGAGTATAAGATAAGATAGGATATCATGGCATGTTATTGTATTCACTGTTTATGGTGACTGTTAGGGGGTGCATCCAATGTGGATGAAGGGGGCTCATGCCCCCCCCCCCCCCCCCCCCCCCCCCCCCCCCCACTCCTGCTCTCTCCTTTGTTATGTGCCTTTCCTTGAATTTCTAATTTGTAGTGGGACTAATTTTTTTTTTGGAAGGCCTTTATGTTTCTTTATTTGGTTAGATGTTGTGTTTTTTTTTATAAATGGTAATATGTTGTGTTACTTACATGTTTATAGTAACCTAACAAAATTTCTAATGCCACTATTATGCTTGTGTTTTTAACTACTAGATCATGGATTCTTCTTGTAAGTTATAAGCCAAGTCCACGGCCTTACGTCAAAGCTAGGCTAGGGCGTCATGGATTGATTTTATGTAGCAGAAAACATAGAAGCCGGCAAGAATGGAAGTGCCTAAAGCTTCAGTACAACATGCAGACATGGGCACAGACACCTGCGAGTACCTAGGAGAGGCTAAATAGAGATCTTGAGATCGATGAAATTATCATAGACTCTACGCAGTAACAAACTGTTTATCATCATCATCAACCGGAAGGATGTTTATTTGTAAACAGTTTATCCACTTCAAACTAACATAAGCAACAATCCTGTCTTCACGTCAATCCAAGAACATCATCCTTCCGGTTGATCTTGTTTCCACTAATTGTCTGGCACATAAGATTTTTTTTTTAAGTAAAGGCAGGAGCCCTGCCGCTCAATTAAGAAAAAAAAGAGTTTTATGCACGCTGGCACCCACGGTGCCCAAGAACACCGATCAGAGAACCAAAACATAAAAGGCCACTGCTCACTTGTTTTTTCAATCCAATCTATAAACCATTTTTTCCATTTCTATATATGTACATCTTTTCAATATTTCCGAGGGGGAAAACAAAAGTCTAAGATGCCAAAAGGTGGTTCATTCATTGTTGAAGCTGTGAATCTCTGACAGTCCGTCCATGGATGTTGTCGACTCTTTCGCAACAAATACTATCAAGTATTTCTCCGTCCAACTCAACTATTTTGCGTCAGCTTTGTAACGTGCCAGTTGGTCGATGGGATCTTCAGCAATCTGGTTTCAGAACTATACCTGGTTGTCCCTGTCCAACTGAAACTTTGAGGCTCTACCAGAAGGACAAGCCGTCGTTGGGCAAGGGTTCTGAACCAGCACCAGTAGCGGTTGTGCAGAACAGCCTGAACCAGTCCTCTGCAAAATTGCAAGACATCAGATCGATATGCATTAGCGGTTGTGCATGAGCAATTTTTTCGAGAGGTCACTTGTGCCCACCACTCCAACATGCCACTGATCCGAGACTAGACCTTTGAAATCGGCTGCATCCATCTCCTGTTTCGTCAGGAAGAAGTGAAGAACAGTGTGAGAGGTTTCAGTCTTTGATGCGCAGACCGGGCTGTGCGAGGGCTAGGAAACTTGATGAAACTTACCACACTGTAAATAGGAGGCATGGTGATCTCCCATGCTGATTTCATAAGGGGTATGGCAGGCAGATGAAGTGACGCTTCAGGGATTCTGAAGTTCCATCTGGAAAAAGAAAAACGGAACGAAACTGAATTTACACCCCTTTTTTTACCACAGGAGGTTGTTTTGCTTACTGTCAATGTCAGCGCATGATCTTGACTCACCCAATGTACATGAAGATGCAGAACTGTACCCACTCACGCACTAAGACGCGAAACCAGTAGTTCTCTGGTGTGTCGTCGGCCCTCATGTATACCTGAAACCACAATGTCAGAACTCAGAAGCACTTCCAAAACGAGCTGATCATCTCAACGGAACAGTGCTGTGTGCTAGATCTCATACCATGATAAATGCCACTGCCGCCACCTGCATCGTTCCCTGAAATCTCCTGAAGGAAAAACGAAAGGCGAAGCTTAAGAACATAGCAATTCTAGGAGTTTTGGATCAGGAAAAATGCTTTCAAGAGGCAATCAGAAATGAAACAGCTGGTAAGAACGGCTTACTTGAACATTGTGTACTTTGTGTTCAGCGCGCCGTGCAACGAATGGATGTCTTCCTCTTCTATGAAACTGAGTTGCTCCTGTAGAACTATAAGGTTCTGGGATGTACGCCGGAATATGATGTAAAATGACGCGAAATAGTTGATCAGAAGAATGACCTGTACCAATTCACAGGAACATTTTTACACAAGTTCAGACAAATTGTTGCAATATTACGGCAGAAGATAGACACTACCCTATGCTGAAATCTTACACTGCTTCAGGTTCAGTGAGGGCTTACTGTGAAATAGGGAACTGCAGCCTTGTAGCCGATGAGGCTGAGGTACAGAAGGCACCCGAGAGCGGCCGTGGTTCGTCTCTCCCGGATGGAGAGGCGCTCGCACATGATGCAGTAGCCGTGGGAGATGAGCACGAAGGAGACGAAGGAGGCCGTCTGGAAGAGGATCCCCGTCACGTACGCGCCGAACGACATCCACAGCGAGCATGTCTGAAGGTGCACGCACGAGTACCTGGGCAGCGTATCGTATCGATTCAGCATCACTCGCAAAGATTTCGCAAAAAAGGATCTGGGTAAGCAACCACAGCTAGCAGGGCCAGTTTACAGGTGTGCAGGCTGAAATGCGAGCGTCAGACAGAGTGCTCACCAGAACAGGAATGAGAGTGCCATTTGGAGAGCTTTGATCAGTGGGACTAGGGACAGGATCCATTGTAGGTTATTCGCCTACGCAGAGGAAACAAGATTACTGCATGAGAACCGCACTATCACGTCCTGGCAACTAAGAATGACAGACACATTCCCAACGGGATTTCCACAGCATCAGATTCTTCCATTGTACAAGGCCACTTACTTTCTTCAGAACAAAGTTTCAGAAATTTCCTAAGGACCAGTAATTGGCAAACCACAAACAAAACAGAGGAAAACACGTCGAATGGAAAATTCTGGGACGATAGCCTCTGGCAGTACCTGGTAATGGCGGTTCCTCCATGTGCTGAAGGCCCAGGAGAAGCCAGAGGCCGCCCATATGGCCAGGAACCCCAGGTACAGCGCCGGGAGCGGCTGGTAGCCGTTGCTCAGCACCGGGAGCGGAGACGTCGCCTCCTGCATCTTCCTTCTTCTTGCAGACTTGCAGAGGCACCCGGCACCCGGCACCCCGCACACCACAGACGCGCGAACAGGCCCTCCTTGCCTCCGTGCTTGGTAACCGAAGGGGATGGGGATCACAGTGCTGATGCGCCGAGGGCCAGCCGACCGATGCAGGAACACAAGATCATGGAGCGGTAGCGGTGACCATGCATATAAAGAGGCTGGACTCCGGTTCTTATTTTATCACAAAATCTCGCGATTGAGCGATGGTTGTATTGGGTTTGGCATCTGCGGACTGCGGGGGGAGTAGTACGTGCGCGGTGCGCCCCCTTTTTTCTCACCAGAAGCGTTAGGGAGTAGTTCGGGTTGGTTGCTTATTGGAGGGAAAATAAATGCTACGGCAACGGCTCCCTCCCTGTGTCCAGAATCACAATTTCTTTACTTCAAAAAATATATATAATAATAACACTGGTAATCAGGGGGGAAACCTGTCACTGTTCGCCTTGTTGTTCGTTTTGACTCGTGCGCTCGTGCCTCAGACGACGGCAGCGTGTCTCACGTACTACGGAGTATACATATATTACATACGTCAGTCGTCAGGTCATGGTAACATAACCCGGCTACACGGGCTCGTGGCCGTAAAGAATATTACACTGATCACTACCTGCATTAAGATACACGGTAATGGAAATAGTAGTTAGAGTATCACCTATCAGTAAGTAACACAATCTGAGGCCATGGTGAACGGAGAAAAATGTACAGTATGTCAGTGTGCCACGGTCATCTGGGCAACAGACGAGAGGAAGAAAGATCATGTCGCGGGTTTGCAGGGTTAAAATGTTCAAGCAAAAAACTTGCAAGGCACGCGAAACCAATTGCCTAACAGTCTACTAGCACTGTGCTCTGCTACTGTGGCTCCGGATTAACCTAGTTCGTCCAGAAACCAATTAATTGCAAGGACGTATATCATGCAATTAGATTAGCCCGAGTCAACACTTAATTAAATTGGCCTCCTGTCCCTGCCACGGGAAGCATCTGAACTCTGAAGCTATCTAGAATTCTAGACTAGAGTTCCCACTTCCCAGACACAGGAGTATAATAATTAGTGACGATTAATTAACCACGCGTACTTGCACAATCGCAGCACAGAGCTTGACCGGGTTTTTTTACAAGCGCGGGAGATGCATGGAGTGAAGTGAATTGAGGGCAAGGAGGAGCAGTTGGTGCCGTGGTAGCTCACTGATTCCACATGCCTGTGCGCGCTCAAAGAAGGCCGCTTTGACTGGAACAGGTGTAGGGGGAGGAGATTTTAGGTGCGCAAGGGCAGAGCATTAGGTAAACCAACCTTCACACGGGAGTGGAATGGATGGATCCATCGCTCGTTAGTCGTTACCATACACCACGAAAGAAAAATAGCAATGTTCCTTTTAATAAGAGGAAATCAATATCCATACTTGATTGCAGATTATGTTTAGAGGATATCTATTTAGGGCGTCAAGTATGGATATTTAGGACTGCAAAAAGAAATATCCATACTTAATCGCTAATGCTCATGTGAGGGCGTATGTCTGGACGCCCTGTTCCAGGCCTGTGCAGTGATCAGGCCCAACATTAACGGGTCTGTGGCCTCTCCAACAACGCTTCCCAACTCATCTATCTGTCCGTCATCCATAACATTTTCCCACTCCCGACTATCGCAGTCATTTTCACCACGCCACGCGCCATCTTCTCACCCCACTCTGCCTCGCCCGCGCGGCCATCCCCTACCACACCCCATCCTACGTCGCGCCCGCCCCAATCCCGCTCCGCGCTGCGCGGGGCATCCCTCGTCGCGCCCCCATCTACCTTGCCCGTTGCGGCCATGGCGTGCACCGCACCACCACCACCACCACCCCGGCGCCACCAGGAGGAGTTCGCCGCCGGTACCGCAGTTACCCACCAGGCAGGTTGTGGTCGCGTGAGCGAACGTTGGGTTTCAAGTGTTTCATTTGGATGTTACATAAGTAGATCTCGGATGTTGCATATGTTGCAATGACAAAATATGCATGTTGCAAGCCTATGTTTTAAGTGTTTAAGATGTTTTTAGACGTATGTTGCAAATGTTTCATCTAGATGTTTCAAAAATAGATCGATGGCCTGCAACAAGATATCTTAGTGTTGCACATGTTCCAATGGCTACACATGTATGTTTCAAGTGTTTTATCTATCTCAGACTTATATTGCAAATATTTTATCTAGATGTTTCAAAGGTAGATCGAGTGTTGCAGGCCGCCGTTCGCCAATTGTTGCTGCTGAGGCGTCTCCGTGGTTCGCGTGCAGGTGCCGGAGGCCTCGCAGTGTGCATCCGCAGGCGGGCAGGTGGGCGCGGCGTCGTGGTTCCGCCATGCGGGCACAAGATGGGTGTTGGCGGCGGTTCCGCCGTGTAGGCACGGGAGGGGCGAGCGCGGTTCCGTACGCTGATGCTGGATGGGAAAGAGACAGGGCGCGTGAGATGCGATGCGGGCATAGGGCGCGGGAGCTGTGTCTGGACGCGGACCTAGGGCTGGATGTCCAGGCGCTAACCTTACCGATACTTAATTGCAGATTATGCTTGTGCATGAGCTTTTAAGAAACAAAAATGTTGAAGACAAACGTCCTTTAAAAGTTTGTAGGACGCTTCTTATTTTTGCTTGAGTCTCTCATGATTGTTAAAGAAACCTTTTTGAGTCTAGGTGTTTTTAGATTACAGAATGACAGTTAAACCAAGTTCTAGAAAGATATTTGGTTGGGTGATCATCCTCTAAAAACCCAATACCTAACACTGTGTAACATAGCAAGCTAGAAACATGCAGAGGCAGCCAAGCTCCTAAGCACAATACCACTTAATGTTTCCTTATTGCTACCTAAGCTCAACATTGTTAGAAGATTTGGGCTATCCCAAATAATAATTCCAATACATCCCAAAGGCTCACTCACACATGCATGAAGAAAATTGCGCTGATCAATTTTGGTAAGCAACTGTTCTCATATTAATGGTGATTGCTCTGATCTCCTAAATGGAAGGTCAATTACCACTAATATTGTGATTTTGCATGCATGGAGAAAATTGCGCCGGCCTATTTTGGTAAGCAATTATTCTCGTACTAATGGTGATTGTTGTTGACGGTAGATAACTCTCATTTTTAACCATAAACGAAACATGAAAAATGACCTAAACATAAATACCACATAGATATAGGGGGTACACTGACAGATTTCCATGAGTTTTGGTGAATGTATATTTCTGCAGGGTGTCAGCTGAAAAGAGCCAAGGAAGGCCCACATGTCAGGTTTACATAGAGATAAAGGGGCTACGCACACTTTTTTGGAATCTAGAAGATTCGAGAAGGCTCTGGAACAAACGGGAGGGTGAACTGCCTCAGAAGCAGGCGCCCGCCCTCTCCCTTAGGGCGGCTGCCCTGGCCTGACAACCAATCAGGCTCCGGCTCGCGGATCGTGTTCCACCGCCTTTAAGGATCAATAATAATCGTTCATCTAGGTCGGTTTGATCCAACGGCCGAGGTTCCTCTTAGGGGGCTATATAAACAGCCCTAGACCCCTGGGTTTCATTCATTATTCATTGATCAATTCATTCAGTTGATTGAGATGTGTCCCTTGAAAGGATAACCTCTCCTTCATACACCAGAAAGATTAGGTTTAGACTCTCCAATGTAGTAGCTAGAGAGAGGGTCGAGTTGGGCTCTTGCTCAAGGTTCCGGATCTAGTCTTGGAGGCTTAGTAAAGCCTTGTATCTTCACTTCAACATTCTGTAAGACTTATACTTATTCTCTTATTTACATGGCTATGCTTACTTTGAATATATCTTGCTAGTTGAGTTTCTCAATGCTTTTGTGTGCTAGTTCATAGAGCGCTTAGCCTTCTAGTTTGTCGACTAAGCTAGGTAGCCGAGCTTCTGTAAGCGTGGTGCTTACACAATGCTCTGTCTGTGAATACACCCTGTTCCCTGGTTGTATGTTAGTTACGGGAGGTGACAGCCCCGTCCATATCGAATCGAGCAGGTTCTTAAATTATAGGACCGTAGTCACATCAATAGAGGTATCCCTTGTGGTACTCTTTCCTGTCTAGTGGCGTCCCGAAGTGCATAAGAGTAAGATAATTCTTAACATAGTTGGGTTTACTTTAACCATGTGATAAGAGTATCATAGGAATCTACCTCACCTGTTGACCTCCCAAGTTAACTAGCTTATCCTTGATGACCTATCCCCTGCGTGTCTTATTGCATAATTTCTATCATTACTTTTACCTCCTGCTCTAGCTGTGCTGGTATATTGGTTAGTAGTCTTTCCATTGCTATCCATTAAGTCTTTACTCCATTGTTTTCCTGTGGTAAAATATAAATAACGATACCTGAAATACTCCCGGTAAAATGCTACAATGGTATATTCTGTGCGCTTGCGGAACCCTACATATTCTATTTGTACTTTATAAATACCAACAAACATTTTTGGCGCCGTTGCCGGAGAAACAATTAGCGTAAAGATTTACATGATCAACATACCACTAGCTTTAGTAGGATTACCCCTTGTTCTGTTGAGTGTGGAATAGACAGGACATCAGATGTCGTTTCGACCTTCTGGCAAGATTCCATAGGAAAAGAAAAGATTCCACAAAAGAGACATTGAAGAAACCAGGGTGCTTGAACATTCATGATTCATCAATACAAGAACCCTGCCATCTCATAGGTTTGTGAATACACATATATATTATTCTAACCATGTGTAGATTGGAGAAAATGTCGTCGTCACAAGAATTCAAATTACATCTCAAGTGACGGACATTAATGTTGCACCACTCACAAATTCCATCTTGTGAGTTATGGTAAGTATGATAAAAAAAAGGTGAGATAGTCTTGTTCATGGACTTTAAACTTGATGAGTAGTTATCTCTTTAATTTTTGCATTCCATTGCATGTTTACTTTTAACCATCCATGCATCCACTCTGTTTAGTTTAATATGTTTTCTCATCCACTGCATGTTTAGTCCCTTGCATGCATCCATATCGTTTGCATCTAAAAATAAAAAGAAAAAATCCTCACCATGATCATGCTTTGATATCTCAATTTGAGTAAATCTCTATAATGCTTTCATGCTATCTTTGTCTGCTATAATATGCTTTGGTTTGGAAGTACTGGCTATACTTCTAGAGGCTTTTAAATTAAGCGTGGTGCTTAGGTTAAATAGCCTTTCTTAATTAAATTAGACATGGAGTCTAGTTTGGTTATTGAAGTAAAAATTACTAGTGTAGACATTGGTTATTTTGTTGGACTAACCCCTGCAGAAAATTCACAAATACAATTTGGGTAAGTCAAGGGATGAACTCACATTAGGGATGAAGCAAGGCATATGTTGAACTCCAACAACTTCATGCAAAAGACACGGCTTATTCATCATCCATGGAAGAACTGTAAGTATCAAATATCACTCCCTTTATCTTTTGCTACAAGTTACCTTTGTCTTGAACCATGTTAGAGTGCCATGAAAAAAATGTAAAATAAAATAAACAAAACCTATGCTAAGAGTCATTCAAAAGCTATCTTTTTATTAGCATAGATGTAATTTAAATAAATTATGGACACTAACCTCTACATTAAATTTATTGCAATCCTTCGGGTATGTGTCCACTAACATTTTACAGGAAAGAAAGAATTTATGATGTGCCTGCTCATGGTTTGGCATGAACCTGCCAAAGCACCACTTCAGTAATAGAATAAATGAGACGAGTGTCGTACAACAAGATTGACATTAATAGCACTCACTCAAAGGAAGTGGATAAACAAAGAGACATGTCATGAGCAATGTTGAAGATATCCTAGCATTGAGTCTTCTAAAAACTCAGGCTAGGATGTCGATGAGAAGCAAAGTGCAACTCACATCAAATCAGCCAATCTAAGGCCTGCTCTCATTATCTTTGAAGACATCATCTTGCATCTTAGTAGAAGGACAAGTATGATGATGCCATTATAAGCATGGCATGCATCCTTGTGTCAACAAAACATCAATCAAGGGTTAACTTCTGGCTAAGTTCTAAAAGGCCATGAACAACTACGATTGCAATATGATGTCCTCAAAGCCATTGGAGATAAAGCCTACATGCAAATACCGATGAAGTTCCTTTCTCGACCATCAAGACGGATGGCGTATTATTAATTGAATAATTCTTCGCCATGCCGCTAGATGACCATCAAGGGGAACTTGAGTCTGCATCTCCAATGAACACCAATTCATCGACCAAGACTTAACAAAAATCAAAAATGGTTGATGAAGAAAGAAGAGCATGCAACTATCTGCATCATCTCCTGGATCGGGTAATCTAAAGAAAAGCTAAATGCAAGGGAGAAGTCTTGCTCAACGGACCTAAAATCATGAGCCCTCACCGACAGGAAGAACAATGTCTGAGGACGTGGAGTTACAACACACTCTGAGGGATGCTTCAACATTCACACTTGACTTCAAGTGTCGAGCGACAGCAAGGTTCAAGCTTGGGGGAGGAAGGCCGATGACTCTTCTAAAGATGATCCAATAATGCTCTTCCTCCTCTCAAGCTCCCGTCGCTCTGACACGCTGAGAAGAAATAATGAGTGGAGCAAAAGGTCTGAACATAATTCAAAAAAAAAGAAGAGGAAGGAGAAAGGAGTCTCTAGAAGACAAGATGCTTATGAACAAGTGAACTGAGGAAGGCAAGCTTCAAGCAGAAGGAAAGGACCACCAAAAGACATCTACCCTACATCACATGGTGTCAACATGCCCCAGGGATAAAGGTAACATCTTAAGGTAAGTGGTCATTATTTAAAAACTTTTACCTTGACTCTGGTATACATACAAAGAAAGGAACAAATATGTTGAGTTACAACTTGATTGATTCAACCTGACTAAATCAACATGTCTTGTTTCTTAAGCTTGTTCATAACACCACTCTCTAGATGTCATAGGCATAATTAAAAGAGCTAAATGTTGCAACTTTGGGAGACAATTGTCTTAATCCTAAAAAGTTTGATACACTTTGACAATCCTTCGATTGGTTAAGCAATTCCACTCTTTTTATCAAAAGTGTTTGAATGCGACATCCATGCTCATCCTTCTGATCTTGCCGCCCATAAAATAAACAATGCATGCAATATCTCATCATGGTTAATGTGTCTAAGGTTAAAATGAATAGGGTGTTGGTTCTGTTGATGTTTTTCCACCAACAGGAGTCATGCACTTGATCTCTATCTTGTCTTTGCAAGCAGGACACACTTTGAGCAAAATTTAGGGGAATTGTTAATTTTCTAAATCCTACAAGTGAACGTTCTGAACCTGCAACATGCACACTGAGCAAGATGCTGCTAACTTCCACTACTAATGCTTCACTTTGAATTGCTGGACGAACAAAGAACATGGGTGACAACATCATCGAAACCACCATCTAAAGAGGCGCTGTCATTAATATCTCCATCATTGGGGTTAGATGATGCATCTAAGGAGTGAACGTGCCGATAAGTCTTGTTTGGAGGACTTAAATCACCGAACCCTGGCCAGGGAGGTAAACTTGGTAGTTGTCCATATTTCCCTTTTCAGCATTGTATTAATTATTTTTCCTTTAGCATATTTACTTTTCTACATTCACATAATCAATTCCTGCTGCATATTTACTTTATTACACCTATATTAGAAAAGAAAATAAAAATGTTATTGCATTGCATCCTAAAAATGCTAAGCCCCACGTGGATAATTTTGTGACGTGTAACAACCTATAGGGATAATCACCGTGGTGGCATAAAAATAAAAGTAAATATGCATTCATCTTGTTGCATTTTCTCTTGCTTCATATAAAATATAAAAATACAAAAATAGTGAGAAAGAGATCCTGTTAAAATTCTGCTTGAAAGAATAATCATGAAGCTCTAGGCAACCAAGACTTAGGTGATTAATCACTACGCCTAATTAGTTTCACAAGTTTTGTTGTTTATTTGAGCTCCACAGAATTTGAAGGATCAAGAAGAGCTGACAAGCAAGTGGAGGTAATATCCACTTTTGGAGCATTGCTTCAGTAGTCATCAATAGCCCTGGGCGTTCGGTCTGACCGAACCGATCGGTCTCGGTCTTCGGTCATTTCGAAAGTTCGGTCATCTAAAAACGGAGACCGATCGGTTAGTTTTAAAACTCAGGACCGAGCAAGTTCGGTCTCGGTTAGTTCGGTTCGGTCTCGGTCATGACCGAACTAACCGAACTTCACAAAACAACTACTAAATATTGTAATTTGTAGCAAATTTTACTAATATTTTTTCTATTTCAAGGCAAAAATACAATACAAAATATAGATTAAACATAGTGATAAAAGTGATGGTTGATATAAACCCACTAGAATAAATATTATATCACTAATAATAGTCTAAATTACATATTATGTCAACAAAATTCAAATGTTCGGTTAATTCGGTTAGTTCGGTTACCCGAGGGTAATGACCGAACTAAGTCCGGTTAGTTCGGTTACTTCAAACTGAAGACCGAACTTGTGACCGAAATTTTCGGTCTCGGTTACTTCGGTCTCGGTCTCGGTTAGTTCGGTTCGGTCTTCGGTCATCGGTTAATTATGCCCAGGGCTAGTCATCAATATCAATTAATGCTCCAATAGAGGAAGAACATCTCCGCTGCTAGTCTGCTATCCTGCAAAAATCGAACGACTATGTCAACATACAGCTTGGGAGAGAGCAACCCCCATGTATCTAGCTAAGTATCTCTTTTCCTCTTTTATAATTTTAAAATTAATTTGGCTTTGCTAAGCACCTAAATAAATAAAAAGACGCATAATCTTAAAACTAAATAAAGATTTCCTTTCATAGCTATAGTCTTGTGCTATCTTTAAGTTCGGAATAAAATAAAAAGTGAGAGTGTACAAAGGTTTGCCTACTAAAATAAACTTTGAAAATAAACTCTAGAAATGATGAATAGTTGATCTGCCGTAATTACTTTCAACTACCTAGTTTTCAACCTTGAACTGTCCTGAGTTTTGGATACAACTATTTTGATCTAAGATTTGCTTTGAACTTAAAACTCGTGGGTAGCGAATGTTTGATCTAAGTCTAGGTAGTTAGTAGATATGATATGGGAAGGTCTGAGCTGTTGTTTATCTTGGTCCTAGAGATACTAAAGTTCTAGAGAATTTATCTTTAAAAAAACATAAAAATGTTGCATGATGAGTTCCTGTATGACGAGAGCTTAAATTCCTACCACAGCCATATATACATGCTTGTTAGACTAGGAAAACTTCCACTGATATTTACTGCTTGTGAGCGTTGAGTATGGTCAAGTTGTGTTGACCCTTAGGAATTGGTCATGCGGTTAAAATCAAGATTGCGTACACTCCACCCTTATATGCCGCTTCTACCCTGGAAGTATGCATCCACATATTTTCCATCTAGATCCACCCTAAAATTGTTCTACTCCTACACTGGGAGTGAGCATCAAAATATGTTTCCCATTCATTTCAACCCCTGCTATTCAATAAAGCTCCAAATATTTCTGTTGCTACCTCCCATCAATATATCTAAAAAGAGGCTTGGGTGGTCTGAAAGAAAAAAGAAATAAATAAATAAAAGAAAGAGGACAAATGTCCCAATTAAAAAAACTACTATCTGAGCACCCCAGGTTCTCCTCAAAGTCTTCAAGTTTAAAAGAGAGGTATGTGTTCCTTCAAGGAGCAAAAGTGGAATTAGGCTTTCACCATTGCCATCATATATCCCCCTTCGTAACCACTTCTACCTATTTATACATCCACCATATTCATACCCCCACTATATTCCATCATACATCCACCACATACATAGGGCCACACACATGCACATCTTGATTTGATCATATGACTCATTTCTCTGGATCTATGGTTTGACTTTACAATATATGTTTGCAAGTATGTATGAACTGTCTCCCCACCTATGAGCTCCACATAAGCCTATTAGTTATAGGGTGAGAGAGAAGACATAATGCTACTATGCCTAATGCTAAAAATACCACATATCTTGAGTGAAGAGAAAAGGCATACATCATAAATGCCTTGGTAAGGATCCACAAATACCACAAATAAGAGACTTGAGAGGGTTATACAAAGAAAACTCTGAGTTTTATTTTAAAAATCTACAAAAACTCTGGAACGAAGGTTGATCGAAGAACTTGAAACACGGTGCTTGACTTAACCGTTTTGTCTTTTAACTACTCAAGACCCAAGTGAATGCTATAAGCCCCATGGTGGAAGGTAATATGGGTAAGTTTGAGAGTCAGAATAGTTCACTCTAATCTGGAGGAGAGTTCTTGTTTGAACGCATGTGTACTTTTGAGGCGTGAAAGTATCGTAGCAACTCCTGGTCCATCACTGAGTTTATCTTTGCTCAGGGACGAGCAAAGGGCAAGTTTGGGGGAGTTGTTGACGATAGATAACTCTCATTTTTAACCGTCAACGAAACATAAAAAAGGACCTAAACATAAATACCACATAGATATAGGGCATACACTGATAGAATTCTATGAGTTTTGGTGAATGTCTGTTTCTGTAGGGTGTCAGCTGAAAAGAGCCAAGAAAGGCCCACATGTCAAGTTTACATAGAGATAAAGGGGCTACGCACACTTTTTTGGAACCTAGAAGACTCGAGAAGACTCTGGAATAAACGGGAGGGTGAACCGCCTCGGAAGCAGGGCGCCCGCCCTCTCTCTTAGGGCGGCCGCCCTGGCTGTGGCAGAATCGCCCGAATTAGCACGCTTTCAGGGCACTTGTCTTTCACTAGACACTAAGTGCCCTAAAAGTGAACTAAATCAGACAATTTCGTCGAGCACACCCAGCGGGAGAACTCGAACAGTCCACATTTTACACCTGGGATCCAATAATTAGTACAAACTTATAATACTTAGTCTATTTCATACAACATAGAGTCTCAGAAATATTTATTACAATACCAGGGTTCAGAGTGCGATAATTTAAACAACGAAAATAAAATAAACATCCAGCGGAGCGAAATGAGAATCCGTCTGTGTCCACCAGAAGAATCCTCCACACAAGGCCTATCTGCTCAAGGTGCACCTACAACAAGGGTAAAAATAAACCCTGAGTACACAATGTACTCGCAAGACTCACCCGACTGGGAATATATTTTCTGACTCTCAAGGATTATGATAGGCTTTATGTCTTGTGGGTTTCTTGTTGCGGAAAGCAGTACTAAGAGTGTGTCCTTAATTCCATAGATCTTTAGTAGTCGTGTTTTAATTGTTATCCAACATTCTATGTAAGCACATGTTCTATAATCAAGCAAGCGTTGAGCTATCAGAGCTATTTTTTCATCTTTCACATGCCAGTTCTTGCTACGGTGCTAGAGCGTAGTCAAGCCGTACCGTCACGTAGAAACGGCGATTTACGAATCAATGTGCCCAGTTGGATACCCTGAAAAACACACGTCTCGCTTGCACCCTAGGCACAAGCGAGACCAACCCGTTCCACTCCTATCACGGGTTCCAGGTCCCCGTCCAAACTTGGACTCCAAGCCCCCACACTTGAGGCCCGACCTCAATGCGGTGCTTAGACCTTCACCTATCCCCGCCTCTAATCAGTCGGTCCGAAAAGAGCCGGAGCCCATGACAAGAGAGTAACAAGTCTTCCTGCTCCCATAAGCAAGTATGTGCTCGGGATAATAAATCTATGACTTGACCAGGGTCCTCGGTGGAGCTAGGGTCGTCGAGGCGTGTGTGAGCAGACGGTGAAGTAGAGTGGCATGCGCGCGCAGCCCCGACCGGCCAGCAGCGGTGTAGGGCCGACACGGACGCAATGCACCGCTGACCCAGACGACACCCGAGTCGCCGAGCAAAGACAAGGAGGAATGGAGAGAGGGCAGCGGGGCAGCATAGCCAGACTCACACGCGAGCGGCCAGAGAAGTCAACCGCAGCAGTGTGGCAATGGGAGGCAGCATCCTACGCGCCGTGCGCGGACAGAGCCGACCAGACGCGCTGCGCGGGGCGACCACGAGCGGTGACCGCGCACACCTAGCGAACAAGTCTAGAAACAAGCCATGCACGAAATTTAAAGCTTTGAAAGTGCCTAACCGGTGAGATCCGACTCAAACCAACCTTGCCAAACCCGAGATGACCTATGAGGCTACCAACCCAAGCTAACACACAACATCACTTCTTAACTCGAATTCACAAACTAAGGTGCTCAGCATGGCAATGCCAAGTTGTCCCAGACTTGAAGTTTTTCTAAGTGTTTTAAGCTAAAAAGAATACCAAGTTGCATTTCCAAGCGACTGGAAATGTTAGCTAGCGATTGCATTGCTCGACAACAAAAGTTACACTAACACCTACACACTTTGCACTTCACATTTCGTTTAGGTGCCGCATATAAGTTCCATAGGATTTTTGCCCACAAAAATTTAGTTTTCAACCTTAAGTGATATATCAAGGGCTAATGCGTCAACTTCCATTTAACATTTTTATTAGCTATTTTGAATTACTAAAATGATTCTACGTACTTTGATACATGCTAAAACACATAAGTATAATGCTCATGATATGCTTTGGTGAGTTGCTTATGCGGTAACACCGAGGGTGTTACACTGGCCTAGCAGTCAATCAGGCTCCGGCTCGCGGATCATGTTCCATCGCCTTTGAGGATCAATAATAATCGTTCATCTAGGTCGGTTTGATCCAACGGCCGAGGTTCCTCTTAGGGGGCTATATAAACAGCCCTAGACCCTAGGGTTTCAGTCATTATTCATTGATCAATTTATTCAGTTGATTGAGAGGTGTCCCTTGAAAGGATAACCTCTCCTTCATACACCAGGAGGATTAGGTCTAGACTCTCCAATGTAGTAACTAGAGAGAGAGGGTTGAGTTGGGCTCTTGCTCAAGATTCTGGATCTAGTCTTGGAGGCTTGGTAAAGCCTTGTATCTTCACTTCAACATTCTGTAAGACTTATACTTATTCTCTTATTTACATGGCTATGCTTACTTTGAATATATCTTGCTAGTTGAATTTCTTAATGCTTTTGTGTGCTAGTTCATAGAGCGCTTAGCCTTCTAGTTTGTCGACTAGGCTAGGTAGCTGAGCTTCTATAAGCATGGTGCTTACATGATGCTTTGCCTGTGAATACACCATGTTCCCTGGTTGTATGGTAGTTACGGGAGGTGATAGCCCCATCCATATCGAATCGAGCAGGTTCTTAAATTGTAGGACCGTAGTCACGTCAGTAGAGGTATACCTTGTGGTACTCTTTCCTGTCTAGTGGCGTCCCGAAGTGCACAAAAGTAAGATAATTCTTAACATAGTTGGGTTACTTTAACCATGTGATAAGAGTATCATAGGAATCTACCTCACCTGTTGACCTCCCAAGTTAACTAGCTTATCCTTGATGACCTATCCCCTGTGTGTCTTATTGCATAACTCCTATCATTACTTTTACCTCCTGCTCTAGTTGTGCTGGTATGTTGGTTAGTAGTCTTTCCATTGCTATCCATTAAGTCTTTACTCCATTGTTTTCCTGTGGTAAAATATAAATAACGATGCCTGGAATACTTTCGGTAAAACACTACAATGGTATATTCTGTGCGCTTGCGGAACCCTACATATTCTATTTGCACTTTATAAATACCAACAATTGTTCTAATTGCTCTAATCGACTAATGGCAGGTAAATCACCTTAATGATGTGATTGTGTGGCTAATTACTTACCATAGCTGTGACACATGTATATATTGGGACGAGAAGTCGTTCTCAACATAGACACAATTCATTTCTCCTCGTGTCACACTGTTGCGCCACCTCCGTCTACCCCATCCCGCCACTGTCATGTCATCGGTGCCGAGAGAGCATGTCTCCGAAGCCTATGTCCCCTCGTGTCCCTGCACAGGGTAGCGGCCATATCAGGTTTTTGGGAAACGCCGCCATGACTGCTCGTTGAATGTCTTCTTCCCTCTATGTTGGTGTTCCCTCTAGATATTCTTCCAAGACGCAATAGAATGCGTGGTTGGGTTTAGAATAGATAGTCATACCATTACGAGGGGAACTTTAAAATGCTTAATCAGTTATCTAAATGCTACTAGGTGTGGAGTAACTTTGCATATGTATTGGACCTAATGACACGGAGAGATGCAAGTGAAAAATGTTTTTGTAATGCTAACTCAGTGCCTAAGGTGATGGTGTTCATGTTGGATCATATTGGAGTTAGCGGATTTGAAATGCTTGCGTGGTTTGTGAATTAGGGCAAGGTTTTTACACTTATCGGATTGATCTAGTGCCCCTGGGGGGAAGTCACCTGAGCATGCGGTGTAGTGGTTGAACTTAACCCGACGGAAGATAGTTATCTTCACCTGACGGAAGATCGGGAACCCCGTCCCCATCAAGTGGTAATTAGAGTTTTAGGTATACAGTCAGGTTCGCACTTACCCTAGTTCGAGTGGTTTTGGCTAGCTTCGTCCCACAATCCATAGCTATAATTTGTTTCCTGTCCTACAACCATTCGTGCCATAGCCTTTGCATAATTCAGTTTCAGAGTCTGTCATGTTGAGTCTATATCCTAGATAAGATCTTATTGTTGGTTCAAATCGTGTTCTTTTCTAGTTTGTGTTGATCCCTCCACCCGTTGCCATCTTGTATCACAATCGGTTTGCATCTTGTGTCCACACAAAACCCTGATTTGGACTGCCTACCTTTAAAGAGTCATAACTTTTGCATCCGGAGTGATGTCATTTTTCAGCTGGTTCAACCATCAATTGAACACTGCAGGACAGTCTTTCGAAGGGAATTTGTTTAAGTTATACTCAGAGCAAAACGAAGCTTAGCACCTTTTTGTTTAGTCAATGGCTAGAAGCTGTGTAATCTTTCATATTTTTCCGTTTCTTTTCTCTTGATTTAAAAAAACTAATATTTGATGTACTTTGTAAATATGTTTCAAAAATTTACTTAGATTTCTTCTATAAAGTTTCCATTTCCATTACTCCCCTCATCTTGCAATTGCTGATTTTTTGTGTGGCTCATGAATTCATATGAATGAAGACATAGGAACGCATATGACACCATGCTTCTCTTTTGTCTCAGAGTTTCAAACACATCCTATTCAACCAGGTATTCAACCAAAGTCTCCTAATCTCAAGGATCTTTGTTAGTCATATTGATATCTAGAAGTCGAAGTGACCATTTTCTTGCGGACCCGAGCGACTATTTTTTTTAAGTTAAAAGTGGCTCTAAGGCCTTGTTATTGCATCCATAGGCTCGACAAAGTTGCGAGACACTAAATTTTTTACAAGTTCTAGGAGGGGGTTCATCCAAACACAAGAATCACCCAGGTCTCAACTCATCCCCATCCTAGCTAACTCATGAGCAACTGAATTACAAACTCGAGGTACTGACAGGACATCATTATAAACGAAATGACCAAGAAGTAATTCACGAGTATCCCTAATGATCATCCTGCTCGCAGCTAAATCCATTGAGGATGAAAGGAGGGCCTTCTTGAGCACCGACGAATCCATCTCTAGTTGTATCTGGGAGATCCCAAAATCTGTCGCCGATTGCAGCGCCTTTGCACACGCCGTTGTTTCAGCAGTAAGAGCATCCGGAACTACTGATAGGCGCTCCGCACCAGCTGCCACGGCATCACCTTGATGGTCCCTGATGATGAATCTCCAATCACCATTCAGAGTATCCTATATGAATGCACCATCACAGTTGATCTTCAGAGTCCTCGGTGGCGGAACGCACCATCTTTGAGCTCCCTCATCAGTGGAGGAGAGAACGGGGCTAATAGGGGCCATGTGCCCCCCTACGGATGGATCAGACCATTTATAATCTGGTAATGCATGAGGGTACGTTAAATTATGAGAGCATGCATGAACTACACATATTCGTTGAATCTTTTGGTCATTTGCTTCTGGTTATTCATCTCTCAAGAACATCCTGTTTTGATAGTCCAAAACCCAAATATTCCTCTCATTCCAAATTATGTTTTACTTTAGCTTTGTCCTAAATCAAATTTCTCTAATTTTGATCAAAGTTATGGTGCATACGACGACCTCTATCTCACACCGGCACGGTGGCGCTGAACGGACCGACACTCGAGGTCCCCCAAGTGGGAGCTTAGAGGGTGCAGTGTTGGTGGCCTCCGAGCTGTGTTGGTGGCCATGGACATGGCGCCGCCGAGGACGGCTCCCGTGGCGGCATCGCGGTGCACGCGGCGACATGGGCGTGGGGCCAAGGATGGCTCCTGTGGCGGCGCGTGTGGCGAAAGCGAGGGTGGAGCCGTGGAGAGCTCGATCTCCATGGCACGCTGGAGTTGCGTTTGCTATGACGCGGCAGCCGTGGTCACCTAGCGCTCAAGAATCGAGAGGTCGAAGAAGCACATGGTGGTGGTGGATGGTCGAGCGAGCCCGACATTTTTCTAGAAAAAATATTGTTGTATGGTGAGACAATAATATTTTTCCGCTTGTAACCGGCTGAAACACCCGTAATTTTAGTAGTTGAACCAACCATCCAAACAGTCTAATTCTGTCATATAATTTTACAGGACTGTATTTTACAATGGTATTTAGTCCAAAACCAGCCATCCAAACATGTCCTTAGCGGTTGTTTTGTATCCTAGATCCGATGTACGATGGCACATGCTGGTATAGGCGACGTAGTAGTATATTCTACTTCTACTGTAGTTGTACACCAGCATACACAACTTGCAAACCCCGCCACGGCAGTACACAGTGTGTCACGCTTTCTCCTGCCGGCCCGGCAGAGGCGACGCCCCCCAACCCCGCCACGGGCGCGCACGCGCGCACTACGCCGCGGTCGTGTGCACGCGCGACCCCGAATTCCGGGTCTCGCAGCCGACGTGCAGGGCAGGCTTTGGTAAACACGAGCCGCTCTGTACTTTTCGCCGATCGGCCCCATGCACGCCTTCCACTAATCGTCATCATTGCACAGATGGCTTGTGCCAGATTACCATCCGCCGAGATCAGGGAAGCTTAACTTTAACCACATTGGAACTTTGCCGAGAGAAAAATGGTGAACTCAACCATTACAGCATGATCTTTCAGCCTGTCAGCATAGCGGAGAGTTTACAGCGACGATGCTAGTATTTGTTGGCCAAGGACAGCACGCAGTAGTAGCAGCAGTACATGAGCTCCTCTTCATGAACAAAGGATCGTCAATCAGGAAAAAAGAAAAGAAAAATAAGAGATATGATCAGTTCATGTAACTCGAAATGCACGTGTGCCTTGCAGGTTAAGCGAAAACGGAACCGATTATACCAAACACAGCGCCGAACGCTTTTGCTGCGAAAGAGTGTGGCAACACCCTTTCAAAAGAGTGTGTGTGTCTGGGCATTTGTGGTAGGGCCTAGTTTTGGCGCTCCCGGGAGTCCTGATCAAGCGGAAAGCCTAATGACGGGGAGCATGTTTGCCGGAAGCTACGGGCAGTAGCATCCTGACACAACTTTTACCGGCCGGTTCGTCCAAAAGCGCTTTAGCGGACCTTAACCTCAGTGTTTCATCAAGTTGCCACGCCGATCGAACATGGCAAATGCTTGTTTATCTGCAAGTCAAATCATCACTTGCTTGGGACTAGCACTAGCTGTACTTATAAGGGGGCCAAGAAGGGGGGCTCTTAGCTTCGCATTACACACAGCAGAACACTGCACATGTGATCCTCTGCACTGCATCCACGCAAATACAAGGTCCTATCTAGACGGTGATAGACAGGTAACCACTTATCCTCTCCCCATCACCATCATGATTTCCCCTTCTAGACTGGTAATCACTCACCCTGTATTCCTTTTTAGAAGCTAGAACACACTACTAAGGTGACAGATTTTCTAGAGGCGAAAAGAGCAGCAGAAATGGAACTCTCCGTGGTGCAGCCGCCGCCGCCGCCGCGGTACATCGTCTTCGACCTCTCCGGCGCGGGCCTCCGATGCTTCAGTCCGCCCCCGGCAGCCGAACGCATCGGCGTTCCGTTTGACGCCCAGGCCATGGGCTTGGAGGCGCTTCACCGGACACAGCTGTCTCGCGCCGGCCTCGCAACGAGCCGGCCAACCCAAGTAGAAGTAGGCACGGTGATGGCCCGGAGTGTTCCTGCGGAAACCAGTGATCCAGACACCGTGTCGGACGCAGGCACGTCTGGTGTTCAGGTGGCAGAGGAGTCCGAGGACGAAGCGGATAGCTTCGATGCGTTTCTCTGTCAAGAGGCCTTTGCGAGAAAGATTGAGGCGCTGGCCGAG
This sequence comes from Saccharum hybrid cultivar R570, assembly GCA_038087645.1. Classification (NCBI taxonomy): domain Eukaryota; kingdom Viridiplantae; phylum Streptophyta; class Magnoliopsida; order Poales; family Poaceae; genus Saccharum; species Saccharum hybrid cultivar. The sequence goes on along the minus strand of JAQSUU010000108.1, from coordinate 35,814,264 downwards.
CTGGTAGGTATAAAGGGCGCCTACGAACCTGTGGCTGTGCTGAGTGAAGTTGTTAAGGTGCTCCAGTCGATCGATATGAAGAGGGAGTGTTCCCTATGAGCGACTGGGGGCATTTGATGTAGACATTTTGCTTTCCGAAACGGAGTACACGTGCTAAAGTCGCATAATGTTTTCCATTTTGTAGTTTTTAAAGATGTAATTTCTTTTTTCCAAGCCTTTTCCCATCAGAGACACTAGAGAATGCTAAAGTGACTTTTTTGCGAAGGGGAGAGGGATTATATTAAGACTCGACAAAGTACATTCCAAATTACATCTGAAACTGAGCAATGAAGTTTGAGCTACACAGTTGAAATAACTTATGTGTCTACATACTAACAATATACTATTAGCCAAAATGCTAGGGCGGTCCATGTCCACCATCACCACCCTCTGGCTATGTCACTGCCTCTCTCTCTCTTCTTTCTATTGGATCAACTTTTGACGTAAAATCATCGTGCTATAAATGGAGGGTAAATTTTCCATAGATAACAAACGAATTAGAAATTGATACAACTTTTCCTAATATACTAGAGCCCTTAAACTCTCATAATGATAGTCATTTGGTATTGGTATAGCTTTTGGTAGTCTTCTGAAGTTGCTCTAGCCAATATCATGTAGTCAAAACTCGAAACCCTAACACTCAACAAAGAACTCTTGGGGAAGGCAAATGATTGTCATATGGAAGAACTAACGAGTGTTAGTTAATAACTATGAACTATTAGACACAAGACATATAGGGGTTATAGAAGATAAACTAGTCCTATGGTATGGTTACCCGATGGTGTCAAAGTTAGTTAAAGTTAGGGCTTGTTTGGTAGAGTTTCACTTGTTTCTGATTTTCTAGGTGAAATGATTCTTTGTGATGAGTGGTTATATGACTGAAAGTGATTCCCTAGGGTCAATTAATAGAAGTGATTCTATGCGTGAAGAGAAGCTAATCTTTTTACTCACATTTTGTTTTAGATAATCACTTTATAAAATCACTATACAAATAATAAGCATTTGGAGAGCTTCTTTGGAATCAAAGAAGAGTTGCTCTAGGAGCTCCATCAAAAAGGATCGATTTAGATATTTACTCACGAAAATGACAATTTTGAGTGGAAGTAACATGTGAACAAACTTTATATATCAAGATGAAGTGATAACATAAACCACTACCTTTTGCTGCAGTACTCTTGGGGTTAAGACTCCCCCTCAAGATCAAAATCTTCACCGGTATTTGGAAAGAGGGGTACATGGAACAAAGATAATCTAGAGGTAAAGTGCACTGAATTTTATTATGGTTGCATGTATATCGACGATCTTGATCTCCTTCCCTCCTTATAACCTTATTTTTAAAAAGCAATGCAAGTGGCAAGAGCTTTGTCTTCCAATTAAAATGGATAGAGATTCAAAGTTTTAAGCTACACAACAGTCAAGTACCCCTACCCAACAATACACCGACATACGTGAACTGAGCCTAGCTCAGTTGGTTAGGTTCCTTGTGGTGAAACCTGCCCACCTGGGTTTAAGTCCTCGACTTGGTACGGGTACTCGCATTTTCCTAGATTTATTCCAGGATTTAACGGCGTTATGCTTTCAGGATCCCGTCGACAGCGAGGCGCCTGTGGTGACTTCGTTAATCTTGAGATGTGCCGGCACAGTCTTTCTGATGTGCTCATAGGGTAGGGTTTGCGTACGTGTGTTCATAGGGGGCAAGTGTGCGTGCGTGTCGAACATCTGCGTCTGTACTTGTGTAATTCAAAAAAAACAATACACTGACATACATATGGAAGATGCAACATATTGCATGCATGTTTCTCAATAGTAACACAAAAGGAAAGCTCTCCCCTCGTTAATACCCTCCTTGGTTTTTGCGGCCACTTCAGGTGTCGTTAGAAACTCATTTTGGAAATTTTCTTTGATTACACTCCTTTCAAATATTGCATAAGGAATAATGACCACAACACCAAAAAAAATTGTCTCTACTCCTTTGTGGTGATCATTGCCATATTTTTCTAGTGATCAAAGGATGGACTCATAGATTAGGGGTGTTGAGGCAGTGGGTGATATGGGAATGTTTCCAAACTTTCTACGTGAAGGGGTAGTGAAGAGCAAGGTGTAGGCTAGTTTATTTTAAGGGAGGGAGGAGCGCTACAAAGGGCACAACAACTCTAGTATAGCCAACCTCTACTCTTTACAACCTTTTATCTTCATGTTTCCTCTTCATTACCTATCCTAACTCAATCGAAGCAAGCCACCACTTCCTCATCCTCCAATCGCACCATCACTTTCGAGCTATGGCCATGGCGTCATCCATACTAATCATTACAATGTTAGAAGCCCCTGCCATCAAATCCGAGTTATAACCTTCCCTGGGCATATCTCTATCTAAGGGAACTTCCCACTCCCAAACTCTAATCCCCAAACCCAGAGAAGACGGCCCCATCCGAGTAGAAGAGCACATGAATCTCCAATAATTGAACTCTACCATATGAAATCCAACAGAATTCCTCCTTTTGTGTCAAGGTTGTAGGTTTAACACCATGTCCTTCTACAGTGCATGGGTAATTAAGGGGTCGTTTGGTAGTGCTTCACGCACCGCTTCACGGGCTGCTTCACCTGCGCGTCGACCAAATGTTGTCCTGTAGCTCCGCTTCACGAGACAAGCTTCGGAAAATACGCTGTGAGAAGAGGGGGGAGAGAGTAGAAGCTAAAAAATGTAGCTTGTGCCGATTTCTTCTGACATAGGTTGTAACATCCAGTCCCGGCATACACGGCCTAGGCCCACTCTACCGAGGAGTGGTCCCACCCGCGTAGCAACCCGCTTGATCTTTCGTCCTCGCTTCGCTCAAAACGGTTAACCGAAGGTTACTACGCGTCCCCGGCCCTGGTATTTAAGCTGGTGAAACTTCCTCAGGATTCACGGTTTGGTACTAAATTTCTGGCTGCACAGTATTTCGTGATGCTACAGTAACCGGTTATCAGTATCCAAGATACAGTATAATGAACTCGGCCTGTCCCGATTTGGTGAACAGTAGCGGATTGCTACCGTGACCGAGCTACAGTAACAACGGCTCATTCCGTGAATTTGGCCCACTGGGCCTATTTTGGGCTGTTACATAGGTGGGTCCCGACAGGGCCACAGGCATATTTGCCCTTACTGACGCTGGAGCCTGCATGGAAGGGCCGAGCTGGGATGTTGGTGTGGACGCCGAGACACGGGCGCGGACGCCGGGATGCGGGCGGGAATGCCGAGCTGCGCAGGTGCCGAGCATGGAGGTGCGGAGCGAGGAAGAAGAGATGCACGTCCGCATAAGGAGAGAAGGAAAGAAATAAATGCTTGGTCATCCGGATAAGGAGAGAAGAAAGAAATAAATGCTAGCAAGGGGAAGAAAGAGGAAAATGGGGAAAAAAAAGAAAAAGAAGGGCAATATCGTCATTTCATCCGTTTTGTTCACCAAGAAAGCTGTTTTACCAAACGGTTCATTCAAACAAATTCATCTCGAACATTAGAGCTGCTTTTTGAGCCAAAGCCAATAAAAACTAATACACTAGTGAAGCTGGGCTTTACCGAACAGGCCCTAAATGCAACTGAAATCCACATTTTCATTTCATATGTGATGTACTAGAGGAGAAAATGGCCCGTTTGTCTCGATCGGTCGGCATAGAAAAAATGTAATTGCATAATAATGTATATATACCACAGCAGATACATTTATACTTTCTCCGTCCCTGTTGTTCTTCCTTGTTCTTGGAAGGCTAACACTACTAATAACCGGACGACGATGCCACATTTGGATCGCTGATACTCAATCTGAGTCGATCCATACATATCCCCGTACTAAACATATGTTTTGCCCCAAATATTAGGGAGCACCTTACCACGTGATGCAAAATTCATGGAGAAAACAAACCAAATCCGATGCACAGGCAAGCCCTGCGCCACTGCCGTACGTTCTCCTACTATGCGCTGGTTGAGGGCTACTCCGGTGGACACGTATTCTCGTCGTTCCAAACGCGACGGACATACACCTCCGAGCCGCCTTCTCACTTGTGTACCTTCACCCACGCGGCCTTGCTCGGCACGCCTTTCGCTAGGACGTACAACAGGTAGTACCCCGGCGGCGCGAGCTCAGGCTTTCCCGGAGCGTCGACGGTTATCGTGTATCTCTGCCCGTTGGCCGTGAACGCGGTGACAGACAGCACCAGCAGCCGCTGGTTCATGGAGTACCCGTGCGTCGTGAACGCTGGCGCGTACATGGTGACCTTCACGTCGGCCTCGGCCACGGCCTGCACGGGCGTGGAGAACTGGAACGTGAACTTGGCCCCGTACGCCATCCCGTCGCCGGGGACGGTCGCCACGTCGATCATGGGCCGGTTGGCCGCGAGCGCCGGGGAGAGGTACGGCGGGGTGAACCGCTCGACGCGCACCTCGGTCTGGAAGTCGACGCCGCTGAAGTTGTAGGCGGAGTTGGTGTTGCTGCCGGCCACGAGCACGGTGGCGTCGGGCAGCACCGCGCTGGTGGCGTGGTACATGCGCGGGATGGTCGTCGGTGCCAGCGCGCGGAACCGCGAGCCCCGCTTCTGCCGCGGAGAGTACAGGAGCGGGCTCAGCACGGGCTGCCGGCCGAAACCCCAGCCCGAGCAGCCCTTCGCCGCGCCGTTCAGGATGAGCAGGTCGCCGGTGGGCAGGATGAGCAGGTCGCCCATGGTGCGGCTCACGGGCATCTGGTCGGTCGCCCACCGCGCGTCGGGCTTCAACGGGTTGATGCGCGCGCAGTCTTTGAGAGCGGCGTTGAAAATGTTGGCCTCGCCGAGCTTGAAGGCGTTCTTGGGGGAGCCACCGCAGACGATGACCTCGGGACTGAGGACGTCGCCGCGGCGGAGGTCGAGCGGGAGGAGCGCCGACATGCCGGAGGCAGGGTAGTTCCGGCCCCCGCCAGGGAGGACCGGTAACTCGCGGACGACCTGGCCGTTCCTGGGGTCGAACAGGATGGAGCGGTCGTTGGCGAAGATGAAGAGAGTCCCGTCGGGAAGGAGGTGGACGAACGGGTACAGGTTGTTCTCCACGTCGTCGGTGGTGTCACGAAGTATCTGCAGGTTATTGGCTTGGGCGTTCGACTGGCCTTCCGCCGGAACGAATTCGTAGCTGAACGCACGCCGGCCACCGAGCACGATGGAGCGCCCGTCCGGAAGTATCTGCTGCGTTCCGTACCATCTTCCTTCGGCCAGGCTCCCCGGGAACTCCCTCCAGTCGCAGTTGCCGCATGGGCTCAGGTACCTCACAACCTTCTCCCCTTCGAAGTAGCCGCCGGTCTGCACCAGGTTGCCCTCGGCGTCGAGCGCGCCCGATGAGCACCACACGTCCGTTAAGACCTGCATGCAGCAGCACGCGTGACTTTTGTCCTTGGAACCATGCAACAAACCGACGAACCTACCTTGAGGGCCCTGACCCCGCCCGTGGCGTAATCAAACTCGACGGCGTGCGCGGCGCAGTCCTGGGCGCCGACCTCCTTGCTCCGGAGGTCGAGGCGGCAGTTCCCCTTGGGCAGCCTCAGCAGCGACGGGCCCGTGGTGACCGTGTCGAACATGATGGCCTTGTCGCTCCGCATGATCACCAGGTGCATCGCGGACACGCCCGCGTTCTCGCTGATGATGGACCACGCGCCGGGGAAGCCCCCGGCGTTGTCCACGGGGAGCACCACCGTGTCCTGCGCCACCGCGGTGGGCGCGGACCGGGTCGGCACCTTCATGAGGCCGCTCTTGGTCACCGGCGCCGTGATGAGGTTCTGCTGGTCGCTGGCCCGGGGCATCACGTTCTCCTCCTGCCCCTGGTTCGCGTTGTGGAAGTAGTCGTGCTCGTTCCGCGGCTTGAAGATGTTGAGGAAATCGGTGGCGCTGTGAGCCTCGCCGCCCACGGCGGCGAGGGCGAGCAGCGCGGCGGAGAGCACGGCGGCGCGGAGGAGAGGACCCATTGTCGGAGAGAACCTCGAGGCTGCCCCAAGTGGTTTCCTGGCCCCTGGCCGGCCTCCTATAAGCTATAAGCCGGACGAGGACCCCGTTGCATGCATGCTCGCCATGGTCCATCGCGACCTCGTAATAATTGTATGGTGGGCGTGTGCTTGTTTAGGTGCGGAGAAGCACGAGTAACGGTCGTTCAAATATAGCTAACACTATTTTGTGGTTTCCGCGAACAGCAGGAAATAAAGCTTCTCTAGTCCACTCTCCAGTCCTGCAACTTCAAACGGGGCTGTCTACCTATAGCTCGGTTGTTTTAATGGCAGCCCACAAATAGTGTTGGCAAGCTTGAAAACAACTGACAACAAACAAACCAAAAAAATCGAGTGTTTCAACCGGTTTGGACACACGATTTTCAAACTCTACGATGCATCTGATTGACAATTACGTAGAGACCGCACCAACTATACTCTCACGTGTTCACATGCATATAGGTCTCAGACTCTCTGTTCGCTGTCTTATTTGGGTCGCTGGTAAAGCCAGTCTGCCACCAAGGACCCTACGTTTCTCAATTCGATGTCTATGTCAACTTCTAGCACATACTTTGAGGATAAAAATATTTTCACAGGAACTTGTATGGAGAAACTTATTCAAATAAGTTATGTATTATAAGTTATATATAAAAATGCTACGTCCATGTCAACTTCTAGACATACTTTTAAGATGAAAATATTTTCATGAGAATTTGTATGGAGAAACTTATTCGAATAAGTTAGGTGGTATAAGTTATATATAAAGACACCTTTTGCTATGTTTATGTCAACTCGTAGCACATACTTTTAGGATAAAATCATTTTTATGAGAACTTGTATGGACAGAATTATTCGTATAAGTTAGGTGGAATAAGTTATATATACAAAAACACCTTTGCTATGTTTATGTCAACTTGTAGGACATACTTTTAAGATAAAAACATTTTCATGAGAACTTGTACGGAGAAACTTATTCGTATAAGTTATGTATTGTAAGTTATATAAAAAAAAACTTGTTGCTATGTCTATGTCAACGAATGAAGACAAGGAAAAATGGGCGCGGTTTTCAAAGAGTCAAAAGCAAACCTATGTGTGGGCCTTCCTCGCTAGAGAAACAACACAGCTTGCGTGCTGGTGAACACGAAACAAAACATCCGATAAATGAGATGACGGGGAGGCAAATCTGACGTCCATTAATTCGCGCGAGCACATACAACTAAAACAACCGGTTGATGGTTAGCTTTCCCCTTGTAAATTGATGGACCAGGACAATGAGCAATCACGCAGTTGCGGCTTGCGGGCCAAATCAATTTAATTTGTTCGTTCCATCAAATCGGCCTACATCAAAATGTTATCAAAACCTCAATATATAATCAAGATTAAGTCATTGGTTTCATCGACCTAAGTTCACTTTTTGGTTGGTTGTGTGTGAAAGATGTGATATTTCGCACATGTGACTAGAAAACGTCTCCGTAGCATTTGCATCTCTCTCTCTCTTCTTCAACGGGAACATTTGCATTCTTTTTACTGTTGTAACATCATATGTTCGACGAAAGTTTTCATTCAGCCTGGGCATATTTTAGCCGAAAACCGAACACCGAACCGAAACCGAACCGAAATTTCGGTTTTTCGGTTGTTCGGTTCGGTTTCGGTTTTCATTTTTACGAATTACGGTTTTCGGTGACGGCTTCGGTTTGTAGTGCAAACCGAACCGACAACCGATAACACCGAAGCTTTCTTCGTAGCGTATAGTATCGCCCTTCCCTCCCCGCTTCCCCTCGGCCCCTGCAACTGTAAGGTCCAAATGGCTAGAGGGGGGTGAATAGCCTATTTAAAAATCTACAAGCTTCACTAAACAACCACGTTAGTATAAAAGATGGCTAAGCTAATTCTAGCACTAGCTCAACTACACTATGCAAGCCACCTATACAATTCTAGTGAAGCAAGGCTATTATCTCTAATACACACCAACAAGACTAAGTCACTAAGCTACTTACTCCTATGTGATAAAAGCTACACTAAGATTAGTACAAGAAAGTAAAGAGCAAGTGACTTGATTCTTATACCAACGATGTAGAGAAGTAATGCACTCGAAGAATCAATCACAATGATCAACCACAAGAGAAATCCTCGGCAAAGAGATGACACAAGATTTTTACCGAGGTTCACTTGCTTCCCGGCAAGCTACTCCTCGTTGTGGCGATACACCCACTTGTCGGTTTGCGAGCTAATCGACTATCAAGAGTCGAGCCCTCGGCGGGCGCCGCACAACCGCACACAAGATGGGGATCCTCCAAGCCACGAGCTCCACTAGAGTATCCAATTTGCGAACTCCCGCGGGAAAGGATCAAGAACCCCTTACAACACTTGGTGAGGGCTCCAACAATCTCCAATTGTGAGCTCAATCACCTCCGCTGCTCCAAGCCGTCTACCGTGTCGGGAAACACGGAAGAGTAACAAGAAATCCGCAGCAACTCGAAGATCAAGTGCCTCTAGAATGCAACTCTCAAGCAATGCACTTGAATCTCACTCAATCTCACTCAAGATGTGCAACTATGCAAAGAGATGAGTGGAGGGGTTGTTCTCTAGCTCAAAGGATGTCTCTAGGTCTCAAAATGTGCAAGAGTTGCCCTCAAACCCCGGACATCTTCTATTTATAGCGAAGGGGTACGCAGCTAACCGTTACCGGACGACGCAGTTCAAATCGTGATGACCGGACGCACCGGTCAGGGTGACCGGACGCGTCCGGTCACTACAGGACAAGCGTGAACAGTGCGTGTCAGAAGTTACCGTTGCCGTGACCGGACGCGCTTTAGCGTTTGACCGGACGCGCTGCACCTGGCGTCCGGTCAGAGTCCAGTAAGCTCCCACCGCGACCGGACGCGTTCGATCGCACGTGACCGGACGCGCCGCACGTCCGATCAGCACTCCGCTGCGCTCTGCCCCTCTGGACGCCTGACCGGACGCTCCGATTCCGTGAGGGACCGGACGCGCCGGTCGCGCGCTCTTCTTCTGCGCACAGGTGAACTGACCGGACGCGCTGGTCAGGCCAGACCAGCGTCCGATCAGAAACCCTAGCAGCACCGAGTTGAACTGACCGGACGCGTCCGGTCAGACCGTGACCGCGTCCGGTGCAGCGTCCGGTCACCACAGTGACCGCCGTTCGCCTCCGTTTCTTTTCCGACTTCCGGCGTAGTGGAAAATAGGCGTTTCACTTCCCCAAAAAGCGCCTTCGCAAACTGTGCTAACACCACCAAGTGTACACCACCATGTGCATGTTTGTTAGCATTTCACAAATATTTTCAAGGCGTTACGTTAGCTCTCTACTAGATCCTAATGCATATGCTCAAGACATTGATCTAGTGGCACTTGATTTCCGAGCTAACCGTGATTGCCCCTCTTGATAGTCGGCTATGTATCCTAAACCCGGTCAATCACTTCTCTACTCATCTTAGACCGGCAAAAGGAAAAATCCTATGGTTATACCTTTGCCTTGCGCTCTTAGATCCTTCTCTTCCACTTGATCATCATGTCCCTCATATTATGTGCATCTCCACCATGATCATCATTTCATGTCCATGCACCATCTCTTTGTGATCTTGTGGCCACCACTCCTTGCCACATACACCTTCATCACATGTGTTGCTTATGCCTAACTCAAAACACTTAACACATGGCATTAGCAACTTGATGTCATTAATTACCAAAACCAAACTTGGGCTTTCAATCTCCCCCTTTTTGGTAATTGATGACAACCATCACAAAGATATGAAATGAAATCAATTTTCAATTTCGATAGTATTAGCTCCCCCTACATATGTGCTTCCATGAGTTTGGTACAATTGTGCACATATGTATGGATTTGAATTTTGGGAGAGTTACTACTATCAAATTGATGCTAAGGTATATAGAATGGACCTTTGAAGCGTGATACCAATCGGAGTTGCCTTTATATACCACCCTTAGCATCGATGTAGCTAGACACCACTTGTAATACATCACTTGTAAAGATCACAAACACTAAAGTACCCCGTGAGATCAACATTATAAGCAAAGGTGTCTAGATACCGCTTGTAAAGCTACTCTCAACAAATCATCATTCAAGTTCTATTTCTAGCAATCACCATACAATCATGAATATGAATTTAAGCTTTGCAATGCAACAATTCATCATATTAATGCACATACAAATGCAACAAATAATTCATGAGCTTGCTCCCCCTACTTGTGTGCTCAATTTTAATTGATCCCTTTCCAATGTCATTCTCTCCCCCTTACAATATCTTTCTCTCCCTTTGCAACTTAACTTTTTATCTCTTTGTGACTTTTCTATCTTTGTGACTTTTCTCTCCCCCTTTGTCAACAATCACCAAAAAGGTGTCAATTTTAGTGAGAGATAAGTCAATCAATATGAGGGAGTCCAAATTATGGTTCAATCTAGATCACTTGCCTAGAATATGTAATTCGGTTTGATCCAAGCACAAGCTTCTTCACACCTCATAAAGTATAAGGGTTATCTTGAACATGTTGAATTACACATCATGAGCTCATTTTCTAGATTCAACACTAGGTTTGCAAGCTCACAAACATGTCATATGCTACCACTAGATCAAACAAACATAGAAGCAATAGTGGTACCATACATACATCAAAATCATTTGATTTTCATGAATGAGCCTATTTGTCATGCAAATATGTCTATATGTTCTAAACATGTCCTTAGCAAAGTATGAATGATATGCCAAACAACTTTACCTTGCTATGTTGGAGGAGAGGCATGTCATATAAGAATGTGAGGGGTGCACTCATTTCAAGTTGGAGAAGTCAAGTATGTTCAATTCATTCTTCAACTTGTAAAATCTCTTTTCATCAAGTGGCTTTGTAAAGATATCGGCTAGTTGATCTTCGGTGCCAATGCCTTCAATGCTAATATCACCCTTTTGTTGATGGTCTCTTATGAAGTGATGCCTTATGTCAATGTGCTTGGTTCTTGAATGTTGAACCAGATTTTGAGTCATCTTGATAGCACTTTCATTGTCACAAAACAATGGCACATTCTTGAATTTAATTCCAAAATCATTCAAGGTTGCTTTCATCCAAAGCAATTGTGCACAACAACTACCGGCACTAATGTATTCGACCTCGGCGGTAGATAGTGCAACACTATTTTGTTTCTTTGATGACCATGAAACAAGAGACCTTCCAAGCAATTGACAAGTGCCACTTGTGCTCATTCTATCAATCTTGCATCCACCATAGTCGGAGTCCGAATATCCAATCAACTCAAAATTAGACCCCTTTGAAAACCATAATCCAACATCATGAGTGCCCTTAAGATATCTCAATATCCTCTTGGTTGCTTTCAAGTGACTTTCTCTAGGTGAAGCTTGATATCTTGCACACTTGCACACACTAAACATCACATCCGGCCTAGAAGCGGTGACATAGAGCAAACTTCCAATCATAGACCGGTATTGCTTTTGATCTACCATGTTTCCACTAGCATCAATACCCAATTGATCATTAGTGCCCATTGGAGTACTCATTGGCTTAGCATCTTGCAATCCAAACTTCTTGATCATGTCCTTGATGTCCTTGCCTTGACTTACAAAAGTGTCATTCTTCATTTGCTTGATTTGAAGTCCAAGGAAGTAACTAAGCTCTCCAATCATAGACATCTCAAACTCATTAGCCATCATATTTCCAAACTCTTCACAAAAGTCTTGGTTAGTTGATCCAAAGATAATGTCATCCACATAGATTTGCAACACAAACAAGTCATTTCCAAGCTTCTTGGTGAAGAGAGTGGTGTCAACCTTTCCCATCTTGAACCCTTTAGAGAGAAGAAAGTCCCTTAATCTCTCATACCATGCTCTAGGTGCTTGCTTCAAACCATACAATGCCTTCTTTAGCTTGAAAACATGGTCGGACTTCTTGTCATCTTCAAAACCGGGAGGTTGCTCAACATAAACTTCTTTGTTGATGTAGCCATTGAGAAATGCACTCTTGATGTCCATTTGATAGAGCTTTATGTTGTGTGCACAAGCATATGCTAATAATATTCTAATAGCCTCCAATCTTGCAACCGGTGCATATGTTTCTCCAAAATCAAGACCCTCAACTTGAGTGTATCCTTGTGCTACTAATCTTGCTTTGTTCCTTACAACCATGCCATCTTGATCTTGCTTGTTTCTAAAGACCCATTTGGTGCCAATTACATTGTAGTTCTTTGGCCTTTCAACAAGTTCCCAAACTTGATTTCTAGTGAAGTTGTTTAGCTCTTCATGCATGGCATTTACCCAATCGGAATCCTTCAAGGCATCTTCTATTTTCTTAGGTTCTTCAAGTGACAAAAATGAGTAGTGCTCACAAAAAGATGCTAGCCTTGATCTAGTTTGAACACCACTTTGAATTCCACCAATGATTTGGTCCAATGGATGATCTCTTGCAATGCTAGTAGGTTAGAGTATTGGGAGTTGATTACTTCCACTTGCTTGACCTTGGTCTTGAGCTTCATTGTGAGTACCACTAGAGCTTGCTTGATTTGTATCAATTTGCACACTTTGGTTGATTACATGAACATCATCATCATCAACTTGCCTTGGCCTAACATCACCAATGTCCATGTTCTTTATTGCATTTGACAATTGATCTCCTCTCACATCATCAAGGTTTTGAGCTTCATTTTGAGACCCTTGGGTTTCATCAAACTCAACATCATGAACTTCTTCCAAGGTGCCATTTGTGAGATTCCAAACTCTATATGCTTTGCTTGTGGTAGAATAACCAAGTAAGAATCATTCATCACATTTCTTTTCAAACTTGCTCAATCTAGTGCATTTCTTGAGAATATAGCATTTGCAACCAAACACTCTAAAGTATGCAATATTGGGCTTTCTTCCATTCAATAGCTCATATGGTGTCTTCCCAAGCTTTCCATGGCAATAGAGACGGTTGCTACAATAGCAAGCCGTGTTGATAGCTTCACTCCAAAATGAATGACTCACATTGTATTCACTAAGCATTGATCTAGCCATGTCAATCAAAGTTCTATTCTTCCTTTCAACTACACCATTGGATTGAGGAGTGTATGTTGGTGAGAATTGATGTCCAATACCAAGATCATCACACAAATCTTCAATTCTTGTGTTCTTGAACTCACTACCATTGTCACTTCTAATCTTCTTGATGGTAGTCTCAAACTCATTTTGCACCCTTTTTACAAAAGATTTGAATAGATCATGTACATCACTCTTGTCATAGAGAAAGAACACCCAAGTGTATCTAGTGTAGTCATCAACTATCACAAAGCCATACTTGTTGCCACCAATGCTAGTGTATGTTGTTGGCCCAAACAAGTCCATGTGCAATAGCTCAAATGCCTTTGATGTGCTCATTTCACTCTTACTAGGATGTGCATTTCCAACTTGTTTGCCGGCTTGACAAGCACTACAAGGTTTATCCTTCTCAAAGGTGACATCCTTCAAGCCTCTAACTAAGTCATGCTTCAAAAGTTTGTTCAATTGTTTCATTCCAACATGACCAAGCCTTCTAGGCCACAACCATCCCATACTAGATTTACTAAGCAAGCATGATGTCAATTGTGTCTCACTATCATTGAAGTCAACCAAGTATAAGCTACCATGTCTAAATCCTTTGAATATCAAGTTTGATCCATCAACACTTATGACTTCAACATCATCACTACCAAATATGCACTTGAAGCCAAGATCACAAAGTTGTGCCACCGATAAAAGATTGAAATCCAAGCTCTCAACTAGCAACACATTAGATATGCTCATGTCATTTGAGATAGCAATTTTACCAAGCCCTTTGACCTTGCCTTTCTTGTTGTTGCCGAAAGTGATAGCATCAAAACCACCATTTTGACTTGTATCAATTGATTTGAACATACAAGAATCCCCGGTCATATGTTGAGTGCACCCACTATCAAGCACCCAATGCCTTCCTCCGGCTTTGTAATTGACCTACAAGATAAGATCAATTCTTTTTAGGTACCCAAACTTGTTTGGGTCCTCCAAGGTTAGTGACCAAGCTCTTTGGTACCCAAATGACTTTCTTCTTTGAGCCCATCCATGGTGCACCAATGAACTTAGCATGAACACCATTTGTACCCTTGGTAAGTATATAGAAGGAATCAAACTTAATTGAGGATACATTAGCATTGGATTTCTTGTTCATGCATTGTTGCTCTATGTGACCAACTTGCTTGCAACTTTTGCAATAGCTACCATTGTTCTTCACAAAACGAGTCTTGTGAGGAGCAAAAGCGGCCTTGCCTTTCTTGGGGTTATAGCCCAATCCCTCTTTATAGAGAGAAGCCCTTTGGCTACCCAAGCACATAAGCAAGCGGTCCTCGCCACCATAAGCCTTAGCTAAGGTGTGATTGAGCTCTTTTACCTCCTTCTTGAGATTTTCATTCTCAACTATTAGTGTGGAGTCACAAGTGAAACCATCACTACTAGATGAGGATGATGTAGATGAGCTACATGAAGGGTTAGTGGGAGCAACAACAATAGGCTTATGAAAGGATTCATTAATTATATCACATGATATGCCTATGTTGCAAGTTTTAGCTTTCTCAACATTAGTTGGCATGTTTTCACATTTTTCAACTAGAGAGGAATGAGCTTCTTCAAGCTTGGTGTGAGACTTTTGAAGCTTCTTATGGTCTACCTTTAGACTCTCATAAGACGCCCTAAGCTCATCAAGTTCTTGCATAAGGTTTTTCTTTTCCTTAAGCAAGCCCTTGCACTCCTTTCTAGATTCCTTAAAATGTTGAGTGCAATCTTCTAGCATAGTGATTAGTTCATCTTTAGTGAATTCTTCTTCGTCACTATCACTATCACTATCACTAGCATTATCATGATCACTCTCATTGTCGGATGATACCTTAGCGGCCTTAGCCATGAAGCACGATGGAGTGTCGAAGAGGGAGACCTTCTCTTGGATGGCAATGCTAGCATGTCCCTTCTTCTTGCTCTTGTTGTCATCCTCATCATCACTTGAGGAATCATCACTATCCCATGTAGCAACATGAGAATCATTCTTCTTCTTATGAGAGCTCTTCTTCTTTTCTTGCTTCTTCTTTTGCTTCTTCCTCTCCTTCTTGATAGCATCTTCATCATCACTATCATAAGGACACTTTGCAATGAGATGGTCCTTGCTATGGCATCTAAAGCATCTCATTGTATGCTCATTCTTCTTGGATGAGTTCTTCCTCCTTCTTGCACGATAGCCCTTCTTCTTCATGAATTTGCCAAATTGCTTGACAAAAAGAGTCATCTTCTCATCAATGTCATCACTATCACAAGAGCTTGAGTCTTCTTCACTTGATGATTCAATCTTGGACTTGCCCTTGGATGTGGTGGCTTTGAATGCCACACTCTTCTTCTTTTCATCATCTTTCTTCTCATTTTCCTTCTTCTTCTTCTTGACCAACTCATCCTTCTCATCATCTTCTCTATATGAGTCATCGGTCATCACTTCTTGAAATACTTGTTGAGAAGTTGAATCCTTCAATGTAGTCCTCACTAGCACGGTGATCAATGTATCAAACCTCTTGGGCAAGCTTCTCAAGAACTTCATAGAGAATTGGTTGTCCTTGACCTCCTCACCAAGTGCCTTGAGCTCATTGACAATGACTTGCAATCGATGAAACATTTTCGGTACACTCTCATCTTCTTGCATCTTGAAGCTAGAAAAATTTTCTTGCAAGATATATGCTTTAGCGGTCTTTGTGCCTTCGGTGCCCTCAAAAGTTTCTTCTAGCTTGGCCCAAGCATCATGTGCAACCTCTATGTTCTTCACTTGCTCAAATGTCTTGTCATCTAATGCCTCATGAAGAGCACTAATGGCAATGTCATTGCATTGGAGCTTCTTTTCTTCCACCGGTGTAGGTGCTTCCGGATTAGCAACCTCAAATTTTGTTTCGGTGACCTTCCACACTTCTCTATTGATTGACTTGAGGTGTGCGGTCATCTTAACCTTCCAATATGCATAATTTGTGCCATCAAAGTGAGGTGTCTTCTTGGTGTTGTTGATGTGCAAGCTTAATTGAGCCATTTCTTTTTCACAGTAGGTTGTTAAGCCTCAAATAAACGGTGCATCGGCTCTGATACCACTTGTAAGGTCCAAATGGCTAGAGAGGGGTGAATAGCTTATTTAAAAATCTACAAGCTTCACTAAACAACCACGTTAGTATAAAAGATGGCTAAGCTAATTCTAGCACTAGCTCAACTACACTATGCAAGCCACCTATACAATTCTAGTGAAGCAAGGCTATTATCTCTAATACACACCAACAAGACTAAGTCACTAAGCTACTTACTCCTATGTGATAAAAGCTACACTAAGATTAGTACAAGAAAGTAAAGAGCAAGTGACTTGATTCTTATACCAACGATGTAGAGAAGTAATGCACTCGAAGAATCAATCACAATGATCAACCACAAGAGAAATCCTCGGCAAAGAGATGACACAAGATTTTTACCGAGGTTCACTTGCTTCCCGGTAAGCTACTCCTCGTTGTGGCGATACACCCACTTGTCGGTTTGCGAGCTAATCGACTATCAAGAGTCGAGCCCTCGGCGGGCGCCGCACAACCGCACACAAGATGGGGATCCTCCAAGCCACGAGCTCCACTAGAGTATCCAATTTGCGAACTCCCGCGGGAAAGGATCAAGAACCCCTTACAACACTTGGTGAGGGCTCCAACAATCTCCAATTGTGAGCTCAATCACCTCCGCTGCTCCAAGCCGTCTACCGTGTCGGGAAACACGGAAGAGTAACAAGAAATCCGCAGCAACTCGAAGATCAAGTGCCTCTAGAATGCAACTCTCAAGCAATGCACTTGAATCTCACTCAATCTCACTCAAGATGTGCAACTATGCAAAGAGATGAGTGGAGGGGTTGTTCTCTAGCTCAAAGGATGTCTCTAGGTCTCAAAATGTGCAAGAGTTGCCCTCAAACCCCGGACATCTTCTATTTATAGCGAAGGGGTACGCAGCTAACCGTTACCGGACGACGCAGTTCAAATCGTGATGACCGGACGCACCGGTCAGGGTGACCGAACGCGTCCGGTCACTACAGGACAAGTGTGAACAGTGTGTGTCAGAATTTACCGTTGCCGTGACCGGACGCGCTCTAGCGTTTGACCGGACGCGCTGCACCTGGCGTCCGGTCGGAGTCCAGTAAGCTCCCACCGCGACCGGACGCGCCGCGCGTCCGATCAGCACTCCGCTGCGCTCTGCCCCTCTGGACGCCTGACCGGACGCTCCGGTTCCGTGAGGGACCGGACGCGCCGGTCGCGCGCTCTTCTTCTGCGCACAGGTGAACTGACCGGACGCGCTGGTCAGGCCAGACCAGCGTCCGATCAAAAACCCTAGCAGCACCGAGTTGAACTGACCGGACGCGTCCGGTCAGACCGTGACCGCGTCCGGTGCAGCGTCCGGTCACCACAGTGACCGCCGTTCGCCTCCATTTCTTTTCTGACTACCGGCGCAGTAGAAAATAGGCGTTTCACTTTCCCAAAAAGCGCCGAATCCCGCCTCGCAAGCTCGGCGGGAGGGAGAGAGGAACCCAAACCCCTCTTTACCGCTTAAACTCCACCGCCTTTGCAAACTGTGCTAACACCACCAAGTGTACACCACCATGTGCATGTGTGTTAGCATTTCACAAATATTTTCAAGGCATTATGTTAGCTCTCTACTATATCCTAATGCATATGCTCAAGACATTGATCTAGTGGCACTTGATTTCCGAGCTAACCGTGATTGCCCCTCTTGATAGTCGGCTATGTATCCTAAACCCGGTCAATCACTTCTCTACTCATCTTAGACCGGCAAAAGGAAAAACCCTATGGTTATACCTTTGCCTTGCGCTCTTAGATCCTTCTCTTCCACTTGATCATCATGTCCCTCATATTATGTGCATGTCCACCATGATCATCATTTCATGTCCATGCACCATCTCTTTGTGATCTTGTGGCCACCACTCCTTGCCACATACACCTTCATCACATGTGTTGCTTATGCCTAACTCAAAACACTTAACACATGACATTAGCAACTTGGTGTCATTAATTACCAAAACCAAACTTGGGCTTTCAGCAACGCAAAGCCCAACTCGGTGGCCCATTTAGCGCAGCCAAGCACCCCCCGAGGCCCCGACCCACCACAACCCCAGGCGGCCAGGCTGCCCCAGCGGCCAGCGCCCCAGCCCCGGAGCCCCTCAGCCCCTCCAGTAGTCCAGTGCCTATCCCCGACCCGATTTCCCCAAACCCTAGAGCAGCGCGCGGCGGCGGCTCAGGGGCACGAAGGCGAGCAGCGCGCGGCGGCACGAGCGCGCGGCGCCAGTGGCTGAGCGGCAGCGCCAGCGCGAGCAGCCAAGCAGGCGCGGCGGGCGGCGGCAGCGCGAGCGCGAGCAGCCAAGCAGGCGCGGCGGGCGGCGGCAGCGCGAGCAGCTAAGCGAGACGGCGGCGGCACAAGGCAGGGCGGCGGCGGCGTCAATGGTGCGAGCAGAGAAGCGGCGCGGGGCAGCGTTGTTCAGCCGGCGCGAGCAGGGGCGAGCGGGAGCGGCGCGGTGCGCGAGCAGGACGGCCGCGCGGCCATGGAGATGAAGGTTCGAACGCTTGCTTCTGTTTTCATCGATTTTTTCGGTTAAAACCGAAAAACCGAACTACCGAAGTTGTCGGTTTTCGCTACTCAGCAGAACCGATCGGGTGTCACTTCTTGAAAACCGAACTTTCTGTAAACCGATTAAACCGAACCGAAAGGTCAGTTAAAACCGAATGTCCAGGCTGAGTTTTCATCACAGAACATTTTGCAGCTTAATCGTCACAATAACTGAAGTATTTGGCTCTACTAGAAAAGAAAAATGTTGTATCAAGAAAAAAAGAAATGTTCTAGCAAAAGAAAAAACAAAACACTATTTTACCCTTAAACTATTGTGGTAGACTCGTAGTCCAAACTTCCTCCTTGTTTAAACTCTAAAACTAGGGATTGCACACAGTGGCGGACCCAGGAATTGGTGAAGACTGGGCCAAATTCTGATAGGCCAAAAGCTAAAAGCTACACCATAGTCTACATGATTTATATAGCGTATGTCATGTAGGAAAATAGCTATTCTCAACGAAAATTTTTAAATCGAGAAGTTCTCAGACTACATGATTTATAGTACGATAAAATAGCTATAGACATAACATGGAACATTAAAAAGTAATCAACTACCGAGAGTTCTTCAACTTACATGATTTATACGACACTAAAGTTCTAGTCCTCTTCTTATTGTATTTTATAATTAATAACTAACTATGGAGAGATCGATAGTTTCATATTCTAATTGGAATCAGTACTCAACAAATTGGAAACTAGGAACCAAAATTTGCAGAAAATTAGAGTCACAACCTTACAGTTCCAGACTCAGCGCAGCAGAGCAAGGTGGGGGCGGCGTCCAGCTGCTGGCTGGCGACGACGAAGTGCAGACCGCAGCAAGGTGGCATTGGCGGCTAGGGACGACGGCGGCCGGCGGGGTTGCGCAGGCAGCACCGGAGCCACGGAGGCAACAACAAAGGCTGGACTGGGGTAGGCGCCGCGGCACTCTGGCAGAGCGGAGCGAAGGCGCGGCAAGCCGGCAATTGCGAGCGGCGGTGGCGGCGCGACCCTAGAAGGCGAGAAGGGCAGTGATGCGACTCAGAAACCCGCGCCTCACGAGCGACGCAGAGAGGAGCGCATTGGGTGAGAGACTCCAATTGGTGCTTACTGGCTGTTGGGCCAAATTCACCGGGGCATTCCTGGGCTCTACTTGGGCCACGACTAGGGCCATGGCCCTAGTGGCCCTAGGCCTGGGCCCGCCCCTGATTGCACACCTTCAACTCTCAAAACGATTTAAATGACCTCCCTAACCTGAAGTGGTTTTGAAGACAATTTTTATTTTCTTAGTTTAAAATCATATGAACACTTAATAAAGTTTAAAACCATAGAAAATGACTCTAGCTTCTAAAATTCTAAGAAAATCATAGAGATAGATTGGGATATGGGGAACCCTAACAAAATATTTAGAACTCATGAAAATACATTTAGAGCTCGTGAAAATATAAATAAAATTAGATTTAGCTTTTGAAAAATAAAAAACCTAGAAAATCTCCAAAACAATCATGCCTTAACGTGTTTTAAAATCTTTTTTATGAGAAAAATATGAGATGCAACGCACAATAATAATGAGTGCATTCATGTTATGCATTTATGCCGATGGTGTCTTACATTTTTTTTGTTATGGAAAGTTTTCAATACGTACTTAAACATAAATTAGAATGTTTTGGAATTTTCTACAATTTTTTTTTGTATATTTTTCTTTCCTAGAGATAATTCTAGTTTTTGTAAGTTTCTAGAGATATTTTCACGAGCTCTAAAAATTATATTTGCATTTTTTATGTCCCAATATATTTACTGATTTTTGCATAATTTTTAGAAGCTTAGAGAAACTTTTTATGGTTTAAACCTTACCAAGTATTTAACCATTTATCATATTTTTAAAACTAAAAAAGACAAATTCGCATTCAAAAGCACTTCAAATCATGGCAGTGAGGTAATTTGAACGGTTTCAAGAGTTCAACGGTGTGATATCTGATTTTAGAGTTTGAGAAGGAAATTTAAATTGTGACCATAGTTTAAGGAGAGAAAAATAAAATAGACTAGAAAGCCAGGGCGCGGCGTTGTCGCGTCTGTCTATAATTTTTGTTGTATGTACCAGCGTTCGTGTGTTTTGTATAATTTAGTGGTATTTGAAAATATTAAGTATATGTCTTTACCAATAGAAATATGTTGTTATTAAAACATGTTAGGTTTAGCTTATTCAGTATGTTTCTTTTAATTTGAAATGAATTAATAAGATACAAACTTGATTTTTTTACTGTGGAAGTTTTTGAAGGTTTATATTTTTAGAGTGATGCGTGTACTTGCTAATGCTATTGAGAGGATCCTAGTTTTTTCAGCATAGAACTATATTTGCTTGTGATACAAACGACAAATTAATCAATTACATAAGAGCATAGACCTACAACTATACCAAATAAAATACACTAACACATATGATATTTTAAGTTTAATGCATAGATCTAGTCATAAGAAACTCAACAAAACTGGTTTGGCATTTTTATTTTTATTTTCTGTGATTTTTTATGAATTTTAAAATTCTGTGTTTTTTAAAAGAAAAGTTAAAATCGTAGAAAAGGAAAAGAGAGTCACGGGCTGTTTTTGGCCCATTGAGGTCGGCCGGTCCATTAAGAAGACTGGAGTGCGGGTTGATTTTGCTAAAGTTCGTGAGCTTTTTTGCAAAAAATTTTGAGAGAGGAGGCCGGACTATGGGTTGATTTTACTAAAGTTCGAGGGCTTTTTTCAAAAATGACCGGGGCTCGCCCGATCTAGGCCGTCCGCTCGCCCGATCGGACGGCCGTGTAAAGCGGGCGACGTGGCCACGCTCCCTGGCCATCTTTTGGCTCAGGTTTCATTAGGTAAGAGATTCCTTTTCTAAAGTAAAAAGAAAAAGAATCGAGAGGGATGTGCGACAACGGATTCCAGCAGCAACTAGACTCGCATGAGGCCCATTATGTCCATTAGTCTGGCTATAGTCTCGAACAGAAATGGAAAAAGTCTACTTTTGCTCCTCAAACTTTTACGAAAGTCCGCTTTTCCTCCCTCAACTCCAAAACCGGGCAAACAATCTCCCTCAACTTTTCAAACCATGCATTTTACCTCCCTAGAGCGGTTTCGAAGGCGGTTTTGCTACAGTAAACGGTGGTTTTGCTACAGTGGGCGGTTTTGTCTTTGTCTTTTTTTATTTATTTCGGCTGAATCTTTGAAAAATCATAAAATGGAAAATCCAATTTTGTTGGACTCCACATGAGTAGATTTACATAGTGAATATATAATATGGTATGCTTTAGTACAAAGTTTTTGCTACCAAGGTTTTGTCTTTTTCTTTTTTATTTATTTGGCTGAATCTTTGAAAAATCATAGTAAATCACAGAAAAATCATAAAATATAAAGTCTAATTTTGTTGGACTCCACATGAGTAGATCTACACAGTGAACATATAATATGGTATGCTTTAGTCCAACAAAATAATTATAGAAGCTGCAGCTATGAATTATTTCAATTAATTACAAAAAAGCATAGATCTAAAGTTACAACAAAAACTTTGTACTAAAGCATACCATATTATATGTTCAATGTGTAGATCTACTGATGTGGAGTGCAACAAAATTGGATTTTTCATTTTATGATTTTTCTGTGATTTACTATGATTTTTCAAAGATTCAACCGAAATAAATCAAAAAAAGAAAAGACAAAACCGCCTCACTGTAGCAAACCACAGTTTACTGTAGCAAACCCGCCTTTGAAACCGCTCCAGGGAGGTAAAATGCACGGTTTGAAAAGTTGAGGGAGGTGGTTTGCCCGGTTTTGAAGTTGAGGGGGGAAAAACAGACTTTCGTGAAAGTTGGGGGAGGAAAAGTAGACAGGTCCTCTCCTGGGTTGGAGGTTCTCCAACCATGTCTTTGGAGGCCCACATCATGCCCTCTAGCACCTATCCGGCCCAAACCATCGCCCGGAACTAGATCCCCGCCACAAAACATCCTGGCCTGCTTCGGTCCAGTAACATTTTTTTGCACTAAAAAATCATTGATGCGATGCGTGACGGCGGCCAGTTAATTCTAACCTTTGTTTTGCTCAAAAAAAATATTAACATTTGTGCTTGTGCATTTATACGAGGGCTACTGACTACATGTGCGATCGCGCGCCGCCATATCAGATTGCATTGTTTTACTGCATGCACTGGTTAAAAATGCGAATCCATCCATCGTCGTCTATAAGGCGAAGGGAGCCACGTATACAGGTACAGTAGCAAAAATCCTGCACTAAATCAGACTTAGCAACTTAGTTCTCAACATTTAGAGTGTGTGATATCTGGTACGTGTAGTTCGTTCTAGAGGATTATACAGACAAATTGGGCCACGCATATGCATATAAATAATTAGCATTAGCCAATTAGCCATCAAGCATGCATCAGCATCACATGATCGACGGGCCTGAATGCCCTGATGCTTCCGAATATATTAACTCATCCGATGCACTGCGTTATCACCAAGAGAACATCAGCTGGTATATGTGGTCTCAAATCAAATCTCTGTAAGCACACACACGGCCCCCTTGTCTAATCGCGGCCGGCCTTTGAGTGGCTGTGCGCTTTTGCTCTGTCAAATCGGCAGCTGATCGATCTCGTTGACACAGCACTATCCAGCTCTGAAACATGGGTATAGAGCCGGGGCTAGCGCTAGAACAACGCAACCAGCGAGCTCTAGCTATATAAAGTGGCCCAGAGCAGTGGCGGATCCACAAACGATGCAAGAGGAGGCTAAATAGTAATAGAATGCTAGAAATCTTACGATAGATCAATGTCGGGTGGGGCTGAACACCTACACTCTAGATTATTTTGGGCTAGAGATGAAGATGTGTTCTAAGCTGTTTTGGGCCGCGCCCCAGGCTGCAGCCCCCCTAGCTCGAGGTGTAGATCCGCCCCTGCTATTGAGTGATCGGCCCTACGTAAATTAGAGAATTCACCTGATCCACTTTTGGCCAACATTAGGTGTACCCACGTAATTACTAAGTATGTCTCTGATTGCGTTTCTTTAACAAATAAAATTGCATACATGCAATCCTCGTGATATTAATTAGACATCATATAAGCTACTGTAATTCTAACGATCTGGCTTTTGGAGCTCTCAAAAGCTAGCAACAATGCAAAACTAGCCAGAAGCTCAAAGTCTTTGATCTTGTATACGAATACGATGGTTTCTTCCTACTAGCTAGTCCTAATTATGCATATATATGGTTGTACCATGTACGTACAGCTATACAGTGTGTGTGTATATATATATATATATATATATATATATATATATATATATATTTATTGTACATACAATCGATCAACTGGCATTTATTATCTCCAGTTTCACGATCAAGTAGCACTGCATCCAAGTGCTCCAAGTGCTGCATGTTGGTACTGCAGTTGTGCAAACTAATGACATTCCCTCCGAAACAAACACAGGTCATGTTCGCTTGTCTTATAATCCGTACTTTTCAACTTGTTTTTTTAGCTGGAATAGTATTTTTCTCTCACAACAAATCAGCGAACAATATTTTCAGCCATGACTTTTTAACGAAGTGAACGGACTCTAAAAGGCCTTTGATTTAGAGGGAAGGTGATGATCAGCACACCACTAGTTGCAAGTTGCTACGGCCGTAACGTGCGTGCGTCCTATGCATACACTTCTCTTGCATGTCCTGTGGATGGTGGACGTATAAAATATATATAATATGCCATTAATCATCTCTAAGTATATCAACTTGCACCATGCATGTTTTCCTCAGACCACCGAACGATTATGTGTGTGTGTGAAGGCAGCAAGCAGGCAGCAATGCAGCGTTGCGTTTTAAAAAAATGCTCTGAGAGGCATATGCATGCGATGTGAACTGAAAAGGTCCGATTAGAAAAGTACCATTGGGGGATTTGGTGCAATTCGCATCCGATCGAAGCTGATACGCCTTTGGGGAGACAGCGAGGACTCGTCATATGACAGGATGAGTTGGATCTTTCCAGGAAGATTCCTACGCGCTTATTAGATGGAGATTGAGACCGAGGATGATATGGTTTGATTATGTCCATACATAATCTATATTTTTTTTTTTCGATTAGTCTGTCATGCAATGTCTCCGTAAAGGTGTGCATATATGCATGATGTGTGTATGAGATTAATCTTTGTATCAAATAAAAAGGTCATCTTGAATCAATTGTGGGGATGGAGAAACAAAAGTAGTCGTAGTGTACGTACTGCCAGTAATTGAAAAGCATGCTGCATCTCACGCCTAGCTAGCTAATTCTTCTTAACAAAAGATGCCAGGCAATTATGCTCTTGGTGTTATGTGTACAGTAATGCATATACTTGCATTGCATTAGTTAGTGCCATGCATGGCCGGTTATATATAGTACATTCTCCGTTAGAAAACAAAGATAGATTTGCTAGATTGCAACCTGATATATGTTTGTACTTGGAATGAAATAACAGTTGCATATTTAATCTGATACTCTGATGAGTATATATATATTGTTATCAGATATAGTTATGTGAACTTGAACCAAGCATTAATTTTGCTTTTTCAAGGGGGCTATATATAGCTAATTCATAAACTACATATATACGTAGGAGTTAATTAATTAGTAATAGCCAGCATTACTAATAAGCACAGAAACCAGATACTGTATATGATATGCACATGCACGTGTATATGTGATACATATGCATATGTGGAGGCATGGCAAAGAGAAATTTTGCATTAACAAGAGAGTGATTCAGATCATAAATATAGCAGTGCACGTGCTGTACGTGTGATCCAGAACATATAGATTTAGCTATAGCCATTGCATATGTATATACACATTCAGACACTCCGAATTGTTATAAGCTAAGCTAGAGAGTGCACATTTATCTGCGTTGTTGCTGATGTTAAGTACCTCGTCTAAAACATGCATATGCAAAACTATAATACCGGTATTCATATTTTCTGTGCTACTAATATATATTCATACGGTATTGGTTTGCACTTATCCATGCTCAATCACACTGACAGTTTAGCATGAGCTTACATGCATTATTTTACATGCAGATATATATATCCTGTGTATATATTAGTATGCACAATTACACTGCCAATTTATTTTTACTATGATGTTAAATTTGCACACATACAATTGAACTAGAATGTACCTAGCTAGTTTAGTATATAAGCAACAAAGCATGAATTGTGGTACACAGTTTGAGCGTGGGAAATTGATGAGCTAGCTGCTGATCAATATTCCACACCGCGCTGATAATGTGTCATGCATGTATATATCTAAAAGCTCTAAAACAAACAGATGACGAGAATAGTACATATATTTGAAGTCTGAAAGTATGACAATGTGATAGCTTCTGATCAATAATACAAAAGCCCAATATGGAGCATATGGATCCTTGCCTAATAAGCATGTATGCTGTATATATGCACACACTATGGATGCATGGTCAAAAGACGCATTCTTATATATTACTATGCAAAAGTAGATCAAGAACTTTATTTGGTGCATACGGAGAGAAGATTGTATACAGACATCAAGAACCAAATAATATAACGGCTGAGGAAAGCTGTACTAGAGAAGTAGTACAGAAGACAGCTGTGTTTGAGATCATGCTTGCAGAAGTTATTATTCTATTTCCATCTCTTGTGCTTGTGGATCAAAATATTCAGCTGGCATGCATATATATGCAAGTGCTCCTACACATACGAACATTCTCTCTGATCTCAGCAATGATGAAATTTGTGTTGCATAAATTAATGACAACCCATGTACCAACTGTGTCAGTGTACACGCTTGCAGCGCAGTTGCAGGCAAGAGTCAACACATCTACTAGTATGCTTCACAGTACAATCAGAACAACTGCTAGATATGATCACCAGATCCCATGCCCATGCACACAACATGCATGTCTTGATTAAAAAAGCGCGTTAATACTATTTCTCTCTTCTGGCAGCAGGCAACCAGGCATCATATCATTACAGAAAAGGCGGCAAATCCTCTTGCATTTGGTTCTGACTAGTGGCACCAGTTCAGAAACTTATTGCACCACAAGTGAAAAGGCCCATGAAGACTAACAAATCTATCACATCAGATCACATCGAAGGAGAGGACAAAGGAGGAACATTTTAGGGTCATAGCTTGAGTTCAAGGTCCACGTCTTGTGGATCGTCGGAGTTCAAACTTGTTGAATCTGCTGACTGACTTCGATCATGATGTCCCTTCAATCGGGCAGATTCCTATACAAAAATTTTGCAACCAAACATGATTATATATCTATCTATATAAATACTAATGGCAAGATAATACATCTAGGTGAACAGTGACTAGATGACTCATTCAACTCTACCTCACTCTTATGATATGGTCTACATACCTGTGGTTCAAAGAGAGGCAATGTGATGTTAGGATGCTGCGCGTAATGTGGGTTGCCATAGACAGCACTGCTGCTCGGTGATCTGGTAGTTGGCACACGTAGTTGCAAAATCAGCAATGTTAGTTGGAGCTTGTGCAAGCTATTAAGTGAGACATCTCTTAAATTCAGTAAGTGAGCATGCAGTGACAATATATGAGTTCCCACCAGGCCACCACCGTACCTTATGATGGGAGCTTGGAATTCACTGTATCGTACGTCTCTCTCTCCGTATGGCATCTACATCATAAAGCCTGAAATAATGTAAGATCTCTATCTAGCTTGGTGCAATGATTCATAATGCATTAGGATGGAAAGCACAAAAGAAGATGATATACACTGGTTTTAGGAGTTCGCTGCGCATTTTATTATATTACAATATATGTAAGATTTAGAAGAACCACACAAACAAAGAAACCACATGATGGAGCTAGATATCAAAGAAAACACACGAACGAGAAAAAGGCGACAAAAAACGAATCACAAAGAAAGAGAAGATTTAGAGCTGTCCAACCAACTTAGCTAGAAAGTGCATATATATGCAACTCAACTGAATCTGGTAGAAGCATGACTCGTCAAAGATGTTTCTTTTAAACAAACGATAGACCAATCAATTCACTGTTGGTCATGGAGAATTAGGCTTTAAGACCCACTCTTCTGTGTTCAGAAAAAAGGGACTAATTTCTGTTATCTTCACATGCATGTGTCACCGGCCTGTGCTATATAGCAACCCATACCCACTGAATCATGCATCAAAGAAGGCTTCCATTTGGATTATCCCTCTCTCATGTAGAAGCTAGATATATGCAAGTCCGAACTTCTGACAGACGAATTCCTTCCTAAGGAACTACACACTGCTAAGAGTGAGGTAGAGTTTGGTCTACATGTGACAGATAGTACTAGTAATCTTTCCAAGGGAAAGGTGTCCATGTACCGCGAAATTTTGATGGATTGGGAACGGCGACGAGATGGTGGTAGGATGGAAGGAGGAAGATGGCGACGACGACAGCGAGGACGTCGACGCCCGTGCATCCTCCTGCTAGATCGATCCAATTCAAAAGCACAAAGAAATTAGGATTCCTAATAATACATGATGGCATGCCAGCAAACTACATAGAACGAAGAGAAACGTTTTGCAAGGACACCCATCATCACTTACCAAGTTGAGGCTGCCCGTTCTGTGGATCAAGCTGGGGGGTTGGCCGAGGGGATGGAAGTACTCCGCCATTTCGCTCTGTAACCTAATCTTCTCAAGCTGCGCCACGCCGAGCCCTCGCTGCGGCTGCTTGGGCTTGTCGGTGCCGCCGCCGCTGCCGCCCCCTCTCTTGCCCCTTCTCGAGCCAGACGATCTCCCGCTACTGCTCCACCCCATGCTGTCCCCAAAGTTGCTCCCACTCATGTCCGAGACCGAAGACCTAGCTAGAAGGAAGACTTGGGAGAACAAGATGAACAAAGCTAGGTGGAGAAGGAGAGGAGGTGAGAGAAAGAGAGTTGATTGAATGATGCACGAGACCCTTTTAAAATGGGAAGGAAGAGATCTCCTTGCAGAGCAAATATATCCCCCTCTTATTAAAAGGTCCGGGAGACCTGTCCTCCCAAGCTTTTCTTGCTTCAATTTTTTAATTGCATCTAGTGGTACGGCCATCTTTAGATTATAGTTAATACCATGTGCCACAAAACCCTATCGTTTGCAAGAAAAATATGTACAAAACTAAATAAGAATGGTTAACTCATTTTTATTTGTTAGGTGGTGATCTCCTAGGATATTTTTCATCAAACCCCATTGTTGGTTAGTTACAGAAGTATACATACTACTACCTCCGATTCCAAATGTATGTTATTTATGACATTGACATGTTCTCTAATATGACACACTTTGACTTGCAATTTTGTTTAAATAAAACGTTTTAAACAGTAAAATTATATATTATAAAAGTTTTTCTTGGTGAATATGGTAGCATCAATCGTATATATATGTTGTGAATCCTTGTAGCTTTACTGGTCCAAATTAAAATAAAAGTTTGACCAGATGAAATCCTAAGATGACCTTTACATTTAGAATCGGAGGTTATGCATGTAGATACTCCCATTTACTCATTGGACAATACTAGAGCACATATATAAGCAATAAATTCTACTCCCTCTATCCTTGAATAAATCAATTCTTAAAGTTGTCTTAAGTTTTTAAGTTTGATCGAATTTATAGAAAAGAGGCCTAAGATTTATGAAACCAAATAGCTAAATACCCTTATTTGGTGTCATAAACATTTGTGCTCTCTTCTATAAATTCATTTAAACATAAAAATGTTTGAGTAACTATTGAGGAGCTTCTCGATAAGTTTTTAAGGCATTTTGTAAAACATACAAAAAAAACTTTGCCTTTTGGCGTTTACATGTTTTACCTTGTTATATATATGTTTTATTTTATACTTTAAGCATTTTCTCTAAAAATATGCCTTCAAGCACAAAGTAGCTGAGGCGGCGTTTTCAAAAGATAACAATATAACATTAAGAAAGCACCTTTAAATAGCGGTTGTGTTATAGTGATACCTGAATCTACCAAAGTTAGGTTCAACACTTCTTCCATATTAATATAATCGACATCTTTCCTCTCTAATTCATTTAAAAATAAAAAAAGTTAGATTCAATTCTTTTTATTAGAATCATGAATACTTACTGCTGATGTTTTGCTAGAGTTAGTTCACACATACCCATCCATCCCAAAAAAAAGAGTGCTGATCTCATTTTCCAACAACTCAACTAATTTCAAGTTTAACCAAATCTACAGAAAACACTATCATTTATGATATCTAATAAGTATCATTACTTTAATTATAGAATACATTTTTATATAAATTCTACTTAGAATATAAATATTAGTAGTATTTTTATAAAATTAGTCAAGCTTAAAATTAATTAATTTTTTGGAAAATAAGATATGTACTCTTTTTGGAATAATGGAAGGAGTAAGTAAGGAGACTCTAAGGTGCAAACTAAAAATACATCATGATTTCTTGGGGAGGATTTCAGTTATGAGTTACTCCTACTAAATGACATCATTTTTGAAACGTTAAATGCTGACATCGTTACGGCTTACGTGTTAATGACATGATTAATTTGGCGTTTAAAGAAATACTCCTACTACTTCCCATTGTGTGCTGACATTTCAAATCAAAGATGGAAACATCTACTATCATCATTAAATAAAGGGGGAGGTGCAAAAAGCAATGCATGGGGCCCTTTTGTTACTCCAGCTGGGGTGCAAACTCTGGTGGGATCTAGGAAATGAAAAAGACAGCTTAGGCGAATTTGACAGTGATCCAGCGGCCTTGCCTTTATTTGTCACATAGCGCTCAGGTCACTCTGCGCACGTTAGCGCGGTTGGAATTAAGCACCTAACATCTTGTCGTTAAGACGGTACGATCAGAATAATCGTGTAACACGGCCAGCTAGAAACGAAACGATGACGACGGCGACCTGGCTTGGCCAGTGCAGTAGAAAGGGCTTGACGCACTGTAGGAAATGGCGAACGTGTGCCACGTTAGGCTAGTATATGCGTGCTTTCAAAGGGAATCGATTCTACAGTTCCGACGTGTGTGTGTGTGTGGGTAATAGATAGAGCCACCTGGTCATCTTCCCTAGTTAGCTAGTAGTGAAAAAAAAAATACTCGACCCGCGGGGATAAGATAGCCCCTGGGCATTGTGCTTAAGAAGAAGACATTCTCACGCAGGTCAAGAAAACCCTCAAACTTTTGTCCCTAGACCTATGCTTTGGCATAGGACAGACGAGGATATTTTTTTAACACGCAAATAAACTACGCCTTCTCCGGTCAATAAATCCGTCCCCGAGGGAGTTCGAACTCTGACCTACATGGCGCAAAGCACACAGCAAGACGAACAGGTCTGTCGTTCGCTTGCGCTAGCTAGTCGTGAAGAATGAACCTTTCAAGCTAGACCACATGTATGTAACCGCATGCAGAACACTACTACTGCTGATAATAATGAGCTCCCGGCCTAGTACTGTCAAATGATCGATGAGATCGCGATCTTCGCCACGATGATACGATACACTTGGTACGTACCTGCAGAGATTCTTGACCTGGCGCCATTCTCATACCGGCACACGCAGCCTTTGATCTATCGTGATCCGCCCGTGCGTGCTCGCGCGCTTTGCTTGCAAATGGCGGGCAGAGACCTGGAAAATCTTCCACGATTCTTCAGCTAGCTAGCTACTACCAGCAGGTCGCGACCTCGCCTCACACGCTCCTCCTCCTCGAAGGGCGTACGCCCCCATTATTGCGATGGACCTCGCGACTACCACCGCGGCTTGCTTTCTAGTCGATCGTGCTTGCCTGGCCTGCTGCACCAACTCCCTAGCTAGCTAGTGCTAGTCCCTGGGGGCCGGGGCCGCGGCCAACCGCGGCGCGACATGTGTGCTGGCTCGCTCCGACACGGCGGGCCGCCGGGGTGAACAAGTCGTCGCTCCGTCACGGCGGAGGGAGTAAAGAAACCGCGCGGCGCGGGCCACGGAGGCGGACTAGTTTAAGTACGTACGCTGGCCAGCCGGGACAGGAGGAACCCCTGGCATAAACAAAGCGTCGGAGCGGATCGGCTTCGGTACGTACAACTCAGAGGCGATCTACACGGAGATCCGGGCGGGATTTAGCCAGCGTCGGGGAGCGCCCGTCCCCGTCCCCGTCCAGCAGAAGCTTCGCTGGTTCGACCGGTACCGTATCGCCATCGCGCGCGACGCGCCTGCAGAGCCCAGAGTCCCAGAGCACGGCCAGATCGACCCCAGAGCCAGCGCGCTAGCCGATGCTGCAGCTGTGCTGGTGGGTGCATCGATCGGACACCGCGGATGGACTGGACTGGCTGCCCGGGGGGCGGGCGGGGACATGCGGCGCAAAGATCGCGAACAACCCAGCGACGATCTCACAATGCAAGCACGCCACGCGCTGCGCCCGCCGGCTCCGGCTATCGTATTGGTAATAAGTAGCCGGGGGATCCTTGCCGATATTCGCTTCACGTGCGACCGGGACCAAGGCTAAGATATGCCGGCACGGGCACAGCGAGACGAGACGCCGAGACCTTCGGCTGCGGCACGCGGTTGCGCCCGGGCGTGGTAGGCTGGCTTGCTCGGTGGTTGCGGCCTCGTGCGCTACCGCTGGCTAGCTGTCTGTCAGTCAGTGTCAGCTGGTGATCAACGACTGAGCATCGCACGTATCGGCGCTCGGCGGCGGCGGCGGGGACATGGTGAGTTTGGGGCTTTTGGCAGTAACCTTTTTTTGGGCATCGGCTAGTTAGACTGTGGTGACCAGCGTCCTTGAGCCAGACAGCCCCGCTTGTACTTCGAGAATATATTTGGTCAAACTTCAGATGCTTTGACTCTCTAAGGTTTTTAGAATAACTTATAATATGGAATGGAGAGGAGTATTTTAAATAATTTACGTAGATCAAATATGTGTAAAAAACATGATGCGAAGTCCAGTCGAAGACATGCCACAAAACAAAAGAAAACATAAGACCTCACGGAACAAAAGGCTAGATAAACTCTCAGATTGCTTCAGTCAACAATTGCGTACGACGATCAAATAAGCTAGTAGTATTCAGCAATCGGATCCCCTAAAAACGAATAAGGTAGTAAAAAAATTGCAGATAGGTCAAAACTAAGGCATAAAACTTGGCTGGAACGTGGTTCAACGAGGGTTGCGATTCCTTCATCGCAGAGTTCTCGGATTGCAGCGATAGTAATCTAATTTAGTAGTGTATCTTTCATATCATTGCATCAGTTAATGAAAAAGAATCTTTAGTCAGTTTGTACTGAAGAACAGCACGGCATGGATATTACGGTAACTCTGACAATACTGACAATGCATGATCTGCGTCTACTAGTACAGTACTACATAACACAAGACTGAACAATATTCCTCCACATCAGCACGAATAGATTTGATTTGATCACGACTCATGAGATCAAAGGGGCCAATAACAAACCAATTAAAAAAAACAAGCTTTGCGTCGACTCCAGCCTGGACATCCAAGAGTACTGTCAGGTCAAATAATACAACGCAAACTCCACAATAATGTGCAAACAGGTGGACCAATAAAGAATATATCTTGCAAATGTAATGGAGGGGGTGATGTATCTCAGAGAAAAGAAAAAAAAAAGATTGTGTGAGTAGAGAGGTGATGAGTTGATTGATGAACCAAAGCAAGATGGCAAAGGAGTGGAGAACATCTTGTCATCAGAACCGAGAATCGATGGCTGCTATGTGGCTATGAACTTGGCGCTAAATAAACAGGAGAATCCGTCCCCATCAAACTCCTTAAAGGAGACAACATCTGCCCCGCATGGCCTTTTTTCTAATCCGAGTTTATTAAGAAGGGGTTAGTGAGCAATCGGATTAGAAAAAGAATGCATCACGCCTTGCATGCCCCCTAGTTTTAAATTTTATCTCAGTTTATCTTTTAAAGATCCAATTGCGGCTAGGAAGACCATTCCCACGTCTGTAAATACTTTTTAATAGTGCCACATATGGCTGGAGACTTGGAGAGTTTGACAAAACTGCAAGACCTTTAAAACACCATTCGATTCATGCTCTAATCAAGCTCTGAATCCGTTCAATTCAGGCGTCCGGGTCACCTTCCTCAACTCTGGCAAGGGTCTATAGCAAGGTTAATTATGGGCTTATTTGGATGCCCATGGATCTACCTCAATCCATGTGTGTTGGGAGGGTTGGTGTGAAATTTAGCTAGGGTGGTTCGATTGGAGGCTAGGATTTTTATCGGGAGGCGGCGGCCACAAAAGGGCATTTAAGAAATTTCCTTCTGTGCCGGTTCGTATTTCTGATTGCAGGCCTTAAACATGGAAGTATATAAAGAAAAATCGGGTTGGATTTTCCAGTAGAAAGAGTGTACCATGCAGTATATATATGGAGCCATCCGATAGCTTTGCTTGCTACAGGAAACTCTGGCTGTCAGTGAGGCTGAACTGAAAGCCTGAAACCCTGATCGTTCTTCTTGTGCGCACGTGTGATGTTGTGTGACGCGACAGGTGAGGTTGAGTGAGCGGAAAGTAAAGCATCTTCGCAAGGAAATGATGGAGGCAAAATCGGATCCAATCTAGTAGTAGTAGCTGCGACGGCTCCAGCAGTCCAGCTCCGACCTCCCACTCCCAGCACCAGCGCCACTTGTGAAGCTCGCTAGATTTCAGCGTCATCAACGTAGCTAGCGGCGGCCTAGCCTGTGCGTATAGCGGCTGCAGAATACCATTTGGGAGCACGTCAAGGTCCCGTTTTCCACTCCGACGAGCTGCTCGTATCTAGGATACCATTTGGGAGCACGTCAAGGTCCCGTTTTCCACTCCGACGAGCTGCTCGTATCTAGGCCTGGTTTACTTCCCAAATTTTCTCTTAAATTTCACTATGCAAAAAGAAGATTCCCCGTCACATCAAAATGCCGACACATATATGAAGTGCTAAATGTAGATGAAATAAAAAACTAATTGCACAATTTTGTTGTACTTTGCGAGACGAACATTTCGAACCTAATTAATCAATGTTTGGACAATTATTACCAAATAAAAACAAAATTGCTACAGTGTCGGGTCACTGTTCATGCCCCGAATTCAGGCCCGAATTCGGGCATCTAAACACGCCCCTAATTGAATTCAGTTGCCTTTCTCTCTTTGCTTGCTTCCCTCACAGCCAAACGACTTCCAATAGAGTAGTGATATTTGCCTTTTCCTGTAAAGGAACTTCATACGCCTTGTAGTTGTAGTAGGCGTAAAAATATCTGTCCGGTAATATAATATCCGCGAGGCTCATGGCCACAGATCGGCCAAGTAATCTCCCTGCATTTAAACGCTCATCAAGCACTAGTTAATTGATTCTTGGCAGCATCAGTCACCACACACATGTAAAAAGCCTGCACTAACGTTACATCACGAGGCCATTTCTCTACACGCTTGTTGGGCTTGTTGGCACACAACACAACTGACCTTTCTCTTTCTCATCTCATCGGTTTCTTTGGAGATGGGATTTGGGGGTAAAGAAATGATGAAACTCGAGGGGAGGCCGCCGCTGTCTTAGTGTCTTGGCACCCAAAAAAAATGGAGGAAAGTTGGGGTTGCGGCCAGGTTGTTATGGTTATCGACCTCTGGCTGACGTAGAGGGGCACGCATTTGACTAGCGCTAAAACCTCCGGTCGTCATAGACTTCATGATTGGATATGGGCATTAGCGTTAACTTCTTTATATCAACTTCTTCGTATTATTATTATATATATTCGAGTCAATTCAAAGATGCCTGGATAACCTGTTGCATTGATCATTAATCTGTTGGACATCTGTTTGATGCGTGGGAGGACATGCTAAAAACCATGTGAGGCTGAAGGGGTGCTCCTCTTCTGAATTTCTCAAAGATGTTGGGACAGCTTGTTTACGATTCAGAGACGTTATTAAGAGCAGGCCAAGCCCGTCCACCATTGTGATGCCAAAGCCTTTTCTGTTCCTGAGACGGACTGGATCAGAGTCGGTCCAGATCCTGCTTGGTGAAAACTAGAGGGGCCGAGAGGCAAACCCCATTGAGCCCAAATAATGCGTGTCTAGTAAGACAGCAAGGCAGACCCCATAGCTAGTTGACTAATCTCCGGTTGGGCTCTTCAAAAAAACTCGGCCGGGCCATATTTCTTGTCGGAGGAGATTTGTTTAGAAAGAAGTCTAATTTACCTCTTTCAACTATTGTAGTTGTCCGATTTTTCTCGTTGATCTATAAAAACTAGTTGTTTAACCCCCCCTAACTTTTAGAAACCGTTCACCTTTGCACCCTAGCGGTTTTGATGGTGTTTTTCTGATGTGGCGTCACGTCAGAAGAGGTAAATCAGACTAACTTGAAAGTTCAAGAAAGTAAATTTGACTAGAAATATTTTATTAAAAATATATAAATTATTAAAATATATTTTTACATGGAAAGATAATGCAATTAAAATCCTAAAACCTCATTTAATCTTGAAAATCAAAAAAAATATTTTAGCTCGAGAAATAATGAAACTTGTTTTAGCATTTCTAAAACCATGCTCTATGTTATGGTGTCTAGGCTGAAATTGTTTGAATCTCGATGGACTTATTTTGGTGCTTATTTTCTAGTAGAAGCTCTCGTATCTATTATAATTAGTCGATATTGAAAGTATTTGTGTTAGCTTATTTTCAAAGTATCTATGTTAGCCTACGTGGCTGCATGCCCCCTGTCGAAAATATGCATGCATGTACCATTTGTTTATTATATTTAATTAAGTTTTACAAACTATTAAATTTATAAGTTTTAAGGAAATAAATTATCGAGCGTAACCTGGCATGAAAATCTAGATGGCACGAGTCATGATGTTTGTACATATAGAATCAAGAGACATAAAGATATTTCAAGCTAGTCACCATAACATATATCATGATTTTAGGGGAAAAAATTTAAAACTAGTTTCATAATTTTCTAAGCTAAAACAAATTTTTATGAATTTATTACGATTATACCATGTTTAATATTTTTAATTGTATTATTTTTTCATATAAAAATATATTTAGATAATTTTTAATTTTTTTAATAAATTTTTAGATATTTGTTTATTAAAAAATACCTCTAATACGATTTACCTTCTTGAACTTTCCAACTTAGTCCGATTTACTCTCTCTGATATGGGCCCCCATCAGCAAAGCCATCATTAAAGCCGCTCAGGATGCAAAATAGAACGGTTTTCCAAAGTTGGTGAAGGTTAGGCCCCGTTTGGCAGGGCTTCACTTTACCAGTGAAGTCTTTTTTTTTTTTGCTTCAGCTCCATGAACGGCTTCACCGATGGAGCTGAAGCCGTTTTGATGACCCGTTTGGCAAAACAGCTTCTCATAGTAGATGAAGATGAAACAAGTTTGCCTCCTTCTGGAGTCCATGTGGACAAGGTGAAGCCGGATGAAGCCACTATTTTTGGCTTCATCCTTACGCAAACATATGTGAGAGCATGTTTTTAGAGGCTTCACCAATGAAGCCGTTTTGTTTTACCCCGTTTGGTAGAAAACGACTCCTATAGCCAGTGGAGAAGCCCTACCAAATGAGGCCTTAAAAAACTGGTTTTGTAGATTAAGGAGGAAAATCAGACGGTCAGAATAGTTGAGGGAGATAAATCGGACTTTTTTCCATTTGGTTACAAGAGAGGAGCATGGAAAAGGCCGGAGGGGATTTTGAGGCATTTTTCCTCCAAATTACTGCAGAAATGGGCCGAGTTGAGGTGCTGGTTCAGATACTTGTTTTAATCGGGAAAGACAAAGAGGAGTAATCTGCGGCCATGGTGCAGGACGCCAGTACCCCGTCCCCTGAACAACTGATAGCGCCAACAGAAGGTGGAGAAGTTGGTGCTGAACCCACGCAATTCTAATGGACAAACTGAACGCGAAGGTCAAGATGAACAGAGGAGAGGAACTCTCCTAGTCCTAGATCGGCAGTACAGATTTGTACAGATCGCCCATAATACGCTCGCGGTCAGGCGACAGGATCAGTAGTTTCACACTTCGTTTGCACGGCATGACGCAGTCGGGCAGCAATAGCATACCCTGCACACATGTAGACTGCATCCACTGCGGCATCATGTTCTCACCAAAGCTGTAGCATCGCAGACGAAATACTGACGTTTGGACCGATCAGATAACCCAGCACGCGGCAAGATTGATTTCCAGTAACAGAATAAACCAAAACTATCACGCTAATCTCCCTTGATTATTATTATTATTATATATTTAAAACAAGGCGTGTATACTGTCATCAGCTTCTTCAGAGCGAGAGGGCGACGAGGATGGCCTGGCGGCAGCGGGCGCGCGCCGTCTCGACGCGCTCCTTGACGGTCTCCTCCTTCACGGCGGCCTTGACCATCTCCACGTCCATCTCCACGAGGCGGAGCACGCGGAAGAGCTCCGTGACGACGCGCTCCTCCACGCCGCCCTCGGCCACCAGGACCTCCGCCTCCTCGCGGGCGCGCTCCGTCACCACGCCGGCCACGGTGCCCAGCAGCTGCGCGGACCCGTACCGCCCGCGCGCCAGCAGGCCCTCCAGCTTCTCCAGGAAGTCGGCGATGGCCCACCCCCGGGGCTTCTCCAGCGGCAGCGGCTTGGTGCGCTTCCACCCGATCTCGTAGTTGGGCGGCTCCTCCTGCGTCAGCGCCGTCCGCGGCCGCCGGTCCGGGGAGATGGCGGACGGCAGCCGCCGGGCCACCGCGAAGGAGGTGGTCACCGTCGCCGACGCCGGGGTCTCCTCGTCGGGGATGCTGTTCGGGTTGCCGTTCGCCTCGTCCGGAGTCGCCGCGGCGCCGTTGGGTTCTACTTGCTGTAGTGCTCGGCTATTGGCCTCTTCCTGGCTGGGTTTCGGCGTCGAGGTGGCCGGTTTGGGCGCGGCAGTGCAGCGTACGGTGGTGGTGCTCGTGGTGGGAGCAGCGGGGAGGTGGGGTCTGCGGGCGGAGAGGAGGGGTTGGGGAGGGAGGAGGGGCCTGAGGAAGGAGGCCGCCATGACGGATGACGGGATGAGTGGTCTGCTCGGACGACAGAAGCGGATGGCTGGCTATGCGATTTGGAGATAAGCTTACAAATGGGCTCTGTCGCCGGGAAGTCGCCGCGCGGAAAGAGACGTCCATCCTTTTTTGCGTGCTGCTAGATATCTAACGTGGCCTGTCTGCGTGCTGCTAGAGGTAGTAGATATTTCTAGCTTGGCTGGTATCCCCTCTAATCGTTGTCTAATATCAAACCATTTTCAAGTTTGATGAGATTTATATTAAACTAGCAAATATGCACGTGCGACACGCACGTGGTTTTGAAAACTATGTCAAATACCACTACCAGCTCAGAGTGGTCCACCAAGCCCTCGCAGTTCGAGCTGTGGCACCGCGCCGCGCGTCTCGCTCCTTGACCGTGTCACACTATTTTTCTTCGACGCCGGCGGTGACGACCATCCCAGGAGGAGTGCGGCATGTTGAGAGTCATTGGCAACCCGGACGCGTCGTCACTCTGCTACCTTGGCTTGCAGAAGCTTCAGCACTGCAGGGAGGAGGGCACAGGCATCGTTGCGTCGGACGCTAGCGGCAAGCTCAATACATATACAGTGATGGGCCTGGGTCTCGTCAAGGACGTTTTCCACGACCCGACACACCTAGCCAAGCTCTCCGGAAATAAAAAAAAGTATCAAACTTGCAGCTAAAATATGTACAAAACAGTACCTAGTAGCTAAAAAGAACGTGTGGGCATGCAGATGGTACGTTTTCATGTGCAAGCATCTTCCACGTTGCTACGTTTTCATCCTGCCTGTTAGCTGACGTGGCTGTAATTCAGGCGCCTGTAATTTTTTTTTCACACTTTCCTTAATCTCAGGCGGCTGCTCTGCATGCCTCTGCATGTCCGAGAAGAAGAAAGATTTCAAGCGGCTGTTAAATAGCAAATTCCTTTTATTTTTAGTCTGGCCCGGGCGCACGGAAGATTGCTCCTAAGTCGTAACGTATACCGGAATCGATTGATCATGGAGACGAGCATCGGATTTTGCGGCCCACGGCCCATGAAGAAACAGCAACCGAGCTTCGTACAGATCAGTCCACACAGTCGGTCTCTCCCTCACAATTGGGCCCGTTAGTTCTGGATCGGAGACACACATACCTAGCTGAGTTTGAGTTGTACGTGAGATTGAGTTTCGAACGGTTGCGTCTTATAAGATGTAAGATCTCGTATGATGGAGGGCTCATATAGCACGAAGGCTAGATCCAACGGTTATTACACAGGGAGAGCCCCTCAAAAAAAACTCGCTCTTTTATAGTAGGATTTTTTTAATGTTTACAATACCATATTATTATTTTATATTATTATAAAATCTATTTAAAAGTGCACTTATGTTGGTATTTTTCTCTGTAAATTTAATTAAAATTAAAATAATTTGACTTAGAACAGAGTTAAAACTACACTTGTTTTGGAAATCTGGCCAGAACAAGTGCGATGTGTTCATTATAAATTCTTGAGTTATTCAGGCCTCCTATGTACTTGTATACACAATTTCACAAAATTTTAGATGACGAGCTTTGAAAACCCTCCGACAATTCCCTTCAATTCAGGAAAGAGCCTACACAACTTTTTTTTTTGATGAAAAAGAGCCTACACAAGTTAATGTGTTCTCAAATTATCAAGGCAACCACAATAGTCATTAGTGCTCTCAGCAAGAGAGCCATATGTAGGACCGTAGGAGATGAGTGCAGCATTAGAGCAAGGCTAATAATATAGCTTAGATATTTTTTTAGATAAGCTTAGAAACGGGGCTCTATCGCCGCACGAAGAGAGACGTCCATACTCTATAGCCTTTTTTGCGTGCTGCTAGTGCTAGATATCTGAGAGCAACTACTCTCTTTTTTAAAATCAAGAGCAACTACTTTTGATTTGAGTGGCTCAATTTTTTTCTTTCACTCCAACAACAGCACCCAAATTTAGGTCTTCAAATTCATTCGGTGAGACAATACACAATGGGACCCACTCGTCATCCTCAGCGTTCTACCGTTTGAGCTATCATCTACGGGGAGGGAGCCATAACCGGAGAAGCCGTGGGCCCAAGAAGTCCAGGCCTGGACGGTGGCGAGCGGGCAACGGCCCTAGGCCCCTGGACGCAAAGTGCCCCTCTCCAGATGTTTATCGTGTAATTGTATTAGGTTATACCCAACAAAAACGTGAAGAGTGGCAGGTAATCTAGACGTCGTGACAAATGAGTATTGTTGGTATTTATTAAAACAAATAGAATATGAAGGATTCCGCAAGCGCACAGAATATCATTGTACCATTTTACCGGGAGTATTCCAGATATCGTTGTTTATATTTTACCACAGGAAAACAATAGAGTAAAGATTTATTGGGTAACAAAGAACCAATATAGCTAGAGCAGGGGATAAATGTAATGATAAGAGTTAAGCATAATGACACTCAGGGGATAGATCACTAAGATAGTGTAAACTAGTTAACTCGGGAGAACAACGGGTGAGGTAGATTACTGAGACATTCTTATTACATAGTCAAAGTATATATATATATATATACATCCAACTATAACTAAGACTAACTCTACTCTTGTGCACTTCGGGGCGCCGCTTAGACGGTAGAACACCCATAATAGATAACTCACTGACGCGACTACGGTCCTACAATTTAAGAACCTGCTCAATTCGGAGTGGACTACAAAGGATAGACGGGGTTGTCACCTCTCGCTGCTACCACACAACCAGAGAACAGGGTGCACTCACAGGTAGAACATCGTATAAGCACTATGCTTACACGAGACTCGGCTAGTTGGCCTAACAGGCAAACTAGCAGGCTAAGCGCTCTATGAACCCGCACACAAAAGTAATGATAACCATAACTAAGCAAGATATATATTCAAAGTAAGCATAGCCATATATATAAGAATATGGTAAATTGATAATAAGTCTTACAAGATGTAGAAGTGAAGGTACAAGGCTTTGCTGAGCCTCCAAGACTAGATCAGAAACTTGAGCATGAGCCCAACTCGACCCTCGCTCCCGAGCTACTAATCTACTACATTGGAGAGCTCTAGACCTAATCCTCCTGGTGTGTGTTGATCTGAATGAGAGATATGAATTAGAGTTTTAGGGACG
Organism: Saccharum hybrid cultivar R570; assembly: GCA_038087645.1. Lineage (NCBI taxonomy): Eukaryota > Viridiplantae > Streptophyta > Magnoliopsida > Poales > Poaceae > Saccharum > Saccharum hybrid cultivar. Next base: position 35,772,483 of record JAQSUU010000108.1, on the reverse strand, counting down.
CTCCAGAGAGGGGGTAGGGGTTGCTATATAGGTCGGAGCATCAATTCTAGACCGTCGGATCAAACCGACTTGAAAGAACGGCGGAAATGCAATCTAGGAGGTGGTGGAGAACTGACGTAACAAAGAGAGACTGACTGGTGGACCCTAGGGGCCGGCCGGCCTGTAGGTGGGGCCGGCTGGCGGCGTCTCACCCTCCACTTCGATGTGGTATCCTCTCGAGTCTTTTGGAACCTTCTAGGATTGTTTTCACTGTGGATAAGCGCGATTAAGTCTGACATCTAGGTCCACCTTGACGGTTTTCTGAGTAAATCCTCCTGTAAACACAGATTCACCAAAACTTGTGGAATTTAATAGTTTAAACACCTAGACCTATGTTGGTGATTCTTTTTGTGCATTTATATAAGTTATATTGACGGTTTATGATGGGTGTTAATGACCGTCAACAAGTACACTATTCCAAGGCAAGTTTCATCTTCCATCGCATCATCTTCTAGGATTTTCCGATGCAATCTTGGCGAAGCCCCAAATCTGATCCCACGATCGACTGCCCACACAACCACATGCCAAGATCCGACATCGAGTCTGCAACAGAGCACCACCGGCATGGGCCGCACGCTGATTCATCCCCAATTCCCAGACATGCTCATTTTACTCCAAAACCAAGGGATTGGAAGGGATTCTAAGGATTAAATTCTCTACAAGTCAAAATCCTTTTAATCCCCTCCAATCCCTCCAAATCTCTATGATTTAAGGATGAAACAAACAAGGCCTTAGTAATCAGATTGGAAGGGATTCTAAGGACTAAATTCTCTACAAGTCAAAATCCTTTTAATCCCCTCCAATCCCTCCAAATCTCTATGATTTAAGGATGAAACAAACAAGGCCTTAGTAATCAGCAGATCAGCTAAAGCCGTAAACCCATGATCAGTTTGGTCATGAACTCATTACTCATCAAGTATGGCACCACTGATCCTTACTCGGGACGTACTATAAACATAATGCAATAAGGTACGTGTATAGACTATAGCCTATAGGTAGCATAGGTTTTGCCATAGATACACATTACATTTTCATTGTAGCATCATAATTGGTTGATTGGATAATTGTTTAGGGATATATATTATTGATATTTCCAACTTCTTCGTGGTAGCGGCTAAGATTCTAATCTAGTAAATTTATTCAAGCACTAGCACTAATGATTTATCTAAATTTCAGCACCTTCATGTCATTTACAAAATATGCATCTGACAGCGAGAGAAACAAAATGAGAATAAACAAGTAGATGAGTTAACAGAATCATAACGACAATGATAATCCTCAGATAAATAGACAAATAGTTTGGCTACTTTATGTATCTAGAAGAAAGTTATTGGATCATATTGATATGGATATCATCACAAGTGAATTTCAATGTAGGAATGTTCAAAGAAAAGTTTCAGCCAATGTGTTGTTATTTAAGAAAACTTTAAAGAATATGTCGAATTATTTAAAATGAGTATTATATGCTTTAGAATGCACTTCAAGTATTTATGTTGAATCTCGAGGGAATATCCCAAGTGGGATGTCCCTGCCCCTGCTTTGACTCTCATCCAAACAACAGCATAATTGGGTCCATCCCATCCCGCCTCTGCATATCCCACCAACCAAACACACGGTTAGGTAGCCACCTGCTTGTCATCTCTGCTTCCTAGTGGAGGTGGTTTCATCCCTGCCAAATCTAGGATAACTCAAGATGACAGATGAGCAACTAAAGCTTATGATGGCACAATGAGAACCTGAGCAAGGCCGGATCTAGTGGTGGGGCAGGGAGGGGCACGAGCCTCTCCCCCTCCTCCCTACCATCGCCGAGCCCATGGTACCCCCTCTGACTCACCCTTAGAAATGAAGCCCCCTTTGAGCCACCTTTAGTCATAGAAGCTTTGGACATGAGGGGCTGAAGTGTTTGGAGAGGCTAAGGACAATGAGAATTCTCTAACTTGGGCTAGCAAAGGATTGAGCTGAATCATCGCAGTTGAATTGGATAAAAGAAAGTCCATTTGAAATGGCAAAAGTTGTCTTCTCTAGGTATGTTACCCTCTCGGCTGCTTCATTGCTTTCCCATTGTGGCGTTGCCCACACTACCGCACGCACGCGTCGAGTTGCCAATAATATATTACACACATGTTGTGGAGTAATAATGTTTTCATTGCTCCTAAGTCATGCATTTTCACTTGAAAATACTCCCTCTATCTCAAAATAAGTGATGTTTTAGGTTTGTCAAGTCAAACATTTTTAAAGTTTGATAAAATTTATAGAAAAGAACATTAATGTTTATAACACTGAAGAGGTAGAATATAAAAATATATTTCATGATAAATCTAATAATACTTGTTTGATATAAACATTACTATTTTTTCTATAATTTTGGTCAAACTTAAAATGTGACTTAGGATAAACTTAAAGCATCACTTATTTTGGGATGGAAGGAGTACGCTATAAAATGCGACATATATAGATATGGATAGTCGTTGCTTCAGTCACATGGTATTGGCATATAGATGTTGGCTTTAGACCTTTAGTACCACCACACTTATAGGACTTAAAAAACGGTATACATACAGGGCGTTCGACCCGCGCCGGACGCCCCACCTTCACTCGCTCGCCTCCTCCCCGCGTCCACTCGCAGACTCGCTCGTCTCCTCCCCGCATTATCCATTCCGCCTTCTCTCTCCTCTTCGTCTCCGTCGCTCCCCCCGCGCGCGTGCTCCTCCAGCGCCGCGCTGGCGCGCTCCTCCCCCCGCGCGCGTCCGGTGCTACGCCGGCGGCGAGCCTCCCCTCCCCCTCCCTTCCTCCCTCCCCTCCCCTCCTTCCCCCTCTTCCTCCCCACCGCTGCGACATGCACGCCTTCCTCGCCACCGAAGTTGGGGGCGACGGCGGCAGCATCTGGTGAACCCACGCACCTCTCCCCTCCCTCCTTGGTGCTCTCGCCCTCACGCGCCGCTAGCTCCATAGGCTCTGACGAGGTAGGTAGGGAGGGATCTAGATCTGAGGCACCACTCCTCCTCCTCCCCCTCTGGTTCTCGATTTGTTCCCTCATCTTACTCTCCCTCCTCTTCCTCTTCCTCCTCCTCCCTCCCCTCTCTGGATCTATGGTTTTGATGGTGGCTAGGGTTTGTGGCGATTCAGATCTACACGCAACAGATGATGTGAAATGCTTTTGCATGATTCTCTGATGTTGTAGCCATCCCCTCCTCCTCCCCCCGTTCTCCTCTGGATCTGAGGTCTCCTCCCTCCTCCTCTGGATCTGGCCTTCCTCCTCCTGCTCCTTCACTCCTCCACTGGATCTGAGACACAGCGGTGGGGCTAGGGTTTGTGGCGATTTTTTGTTGCACTAGGCTTGTTTATGTTGTTGCAGTAGTGTCTTTTTGCTGTTGCACAAGCTTTTACTTCTTTTTGTTTCACTAGTTTTTTTGTTGATGTTTCATTCTTGCATTGCAGTTTGTTGTAGTACCTTTGGGTTGCTGTTGCACAAGTATGCATTAGCACTTTCCCGGATGTTGCAGTAGTTTTGTTATGTTTGTTTCAGTTATTTTGATTTGCTTTTTCAACGAGTAAGTCTCTTTGTTTCAACATGTACGCATTACTATTTTTTGAAAGTTTCAGTAGCTTGTTCTGTTTGTTGCACTTGCTCTGATTTGGTGTTTCAACAAACAATTTTCTTTGTTGCAACAAATATTCAGTTAATGTTGCAATAGGGTTTCAGCTGATGTTTCACTAGTGTTGCTCTGTTGTTTCAGTTTCTTCACCTACTGTTGCAGCGGCAAGGGAAGGGGGGTGGCCTCTGGAGAACGAGATGGCGGCTGTGCGGAGGTGCTGGGGGTCGGGCGAGGCCGCCAGTGGGTGGACCTCATGCAAGCTGGGGGGGTGGGATCTGGAGAACGAGCTAGCGGGCGTGCGGAGATGCTACAGCGGGCGAGGATGGCGATGGGCGGACCCGTGCAAGCTGGAGGATCTGGAGAACGAGCTGGCGGGCGTGCGGAGGTGCTACGGCGGGGGCGAGGTCGGCGATGGGGCGGATCCCGCGCGCGTTGCGGGCGGAGTGGGGGCCTTTTTTCTCGTGGGGGGAGCCGTTCCATGCGGAGCGCGCGCACCATCTAGACGCGTCCGGACGGCCCGTGCATCCGGGCGTCCGGGTGCTAGAAGCGCCCAAAAAAAAAAAAGCTCAAACGGTCTAGCCCCAGCAGCTTCCCATCTGTATTGGTTTCGGCCCACTGTCCCCTCAACCATACGTGGGTCGGATGATCGGCAACGGGCCGCGCAAACCGAGTTTGGAATTGCGTTTCCTTTCCGTGTCATGAAAGGACGGTTCTAGTCGGTTTCGGCCTTCGCACAGCAGCCATCATCATATTCCGCTCGATATAAGACGCCGAGACGGCTGCGAAGCTATCCTCAGAATAGATTATAATAATCTCAATTTTCGTCCGAATCGATTCGATTACTGTATACTCCCTGTATTCTTACCGTGTTCCTTGGGTGTCACTGTATATGCTCACATTCTCCATTGGGCCATGGTCGCGACCCGCTCCAAGACAGCGTCAGGCCCACGCCCACGCTCACGGCCGCGGCCCGACTTGGCGGCCCACCCATCCGAGGAAGAGCTCATCACGTCCTTCCTCCGACCCCGCGTCGTCTGTGTCGCTGGCGACAGGCCGTGCGCGTCGTTCATCCATGACGCGGACGTCTACTCCGCCGGCCCCGGCGAGCTCACGGGCGGGCACGCTCCGGCGGTCGCGAGCAACTGCGACAGCGCATGGTACTTCTTCTCCGCCGTGAGGGCCAAGACCCGGGACGGGCAGCGCAAGGCGCGCACGGTGGACACCGGGGAAGGGTGCTGGCACTCGGAGGCCAGCGCGAAGCCCGTGGTGGAGGAGGGGCACGGCGGCCGGGTCCTAGTAGGGCACCGCCAGGGATTCTCGTTCGTGACGAAGGTGGAGGGGCGGCGCGTCCGGTCGGGGTGGCTGATGGTGGAGCTCAGCCTCGACGGCGCCGACGCCGACGACGTGGTCCTCTGCAAGATCTACTTCAGCCCGCGCGCGCGCGCCTCGGCGGCGGCGGCGTCGGCGTCGTCCGGGCGCAAGAGGAAGGCCGCCGCGGACGACAAGAACCCGGCTAATTCGGCGCGCCGGCGACGCCGCGGCCGTCCCACCGAGGCAGAGGCAGGCACGCCCGCACCCAATGATGCCGAAGAGAAGGACAACACCCAAAGCCGCCGCGGGCTCGCTGATGACAACTCTACTGTGACCGACGACCCCGACGCGCTCTGGACGGACGACTCGTTTTTCTCTTGGTGGATGAGGAATAAGGATTGGTTAATGGAGGAGTACAGCATCGTCGACCGGCCAGACGAGGAGATCCAGAAAACCTACGGGCTCGATGAGTACCTGCAGCTGCTGAAACACCATTGACTTGGCTGCGGCCATTCTCCGGTGCTCAACTCCTGAAGTCGTGATCTCGATGCAGGGCCGCGCGCCACATCGTACATGTAGTCAAGACAAGTTCAGCTGCTATTGGCATTAGGATTTTACTGGCAAAGGCATAATGCAATACAATTTGCCGTATATATGTACATGCACTCCTATAAGCGTGGACGTTTTCCGTTTTTTGATCGTTTAACGTCAATGGTAACGTGACTGTAATTTAGGATTATAGTGAGCCGATATAGTACTCCTAAGATACAAAATAGAAGAAGAGATGAAACATAGGACGTGGCAAAGCACAATGATTATGAAAATCGCAAGTCATGAATTATACTATGCTCTTGTAATTTGAGGATATTCTAGAATCCACTCCTGTCTTATAAATTATAATTTGTTCAATTGTGTACTGGGCCTGGACCCAAACGAAAGAGAAAAAAAAAGGAAAAGGAATAGAACAATCCAATGGGCTTCAATCAGGTGTCTGAGCAACACACAGTCCAGTGGGCTTCAATCAAGTGTCTAAGCACACACTCAGTCCAGTGGGCTTCCATCAGTGCTTATTCGAGCCAGGTCGCTCGCTCGCTCTGACTCCGAGTCCGATTCCGCCCGGAACCGACCCTGCCTTTCCGTGTCTCGTACGCCTTCTCTTGTTCTTGTTCGAGTCGAACTCGAAGTCGGAGTCCGACTCGAACAGGGGATCGGCAAAAGGCAAACGCGTGAATCGATGGCCATATAAAGCGGCGGTTCCCCGTGCCCGATGCCTCAACCCGGTTCCATTCCATCTCAAATTCCGAGTCGTCTCGTCCCCTTCCCCCCTCTCCCCCTCCAACCCCGCCCGCCGCCACCGCGCCGCGCCGCGCCGCGCCGCACCCTCCCGCCATGCTACGCTCTCCGTCGGCGGCCATCAAGCCGCCGTGTCGGGCGTTCCAATCCCACCCCAGCGATCTGGAGCTCGTCGACTCCTACCTCCGTCCCTGGGTCGAGACGGGCGTCAAGACCGGCGCGTTCATCCACGACGCCGACGTGTACGCCGCCGACCCCGCCGACCTCACCCGGCAGTTCGCGCCGGCGGTGGCCGGCGACGGTGAGCGGGCGTGGTACTTCTACACCCCGCTGCGCCACAAGAGCGTCCACGGCAAGCGGAAGACGCGCACCGTGGCCACCGGCGGCGGGTGCTGGCACAACGAGGCGAAATCAAAGCCCGTGTACATGGTCTCCAACGGCAAGCAGCACCAGATTGGGCACCGACAGAGCTTCTCCTTCGTCAAGAAGGATACCGGCGTGCGGGTCCGCACGGGTTGGCTCATGATAGAGCTCCGCCTCCTCAAAGACGGCGAGAAACCGGAGGAGGAGGATAGCGCCCTCGGAAATCGCGTCCTGTGCAAGGTGTACCGGAGCCCGCGCAACCCCGAGCCTAGCGGCAGCGGGGCCGCGGCGGCGGCGGCGTCGCCCGGGCACAAGGCGGAGGCCGACGACGACGAATCTAGCGACGCAACGTTGGATGACGACTACGACGACGACGACAGCTCCAACGCGTCGCTAGAGGCGGCATCTGGACCCAAGAGGAGGAGACCCGACGACATGGAATCCAGCGAAGCGACGGTGGCGGCGCCTAGTCGCCATAGCAAGGCGAACGACGAGATCCCCGGCGGGGCCGCTGCGGCGCCCGGACGCAGTGAGAAGGCGGAGATCGGCGAGGACTCCGTTGAGACGTCCGCGGCGGCGGCGCCTCCGCGCAAGAGGAAGGCCTTGGACGACGAGAGCTCCGGCGCGGCTGCGCCGGCGCGCAAGAAAAAGGCCGACGGCAGCAGCTCCCCTGGCGCTCCAGTTTCTGCGACGGAAATGCAGTGCCCTCAGTGCGGCACCCATCTGGTGGTCACTCTGAAGAGGGCCGAGTCCAAATCGGAGACGGAGCTCGCCAAGAACGAGTCGGCCCCTGGCGCGTCCGGTGCTCCTCAGCGAGGCGAGACGCGTGGTTCTTCACAGAAGAATGTTCGGTTCCATCAGTTCCTGTGAGATCCAGGGCTCCTCCCCCGACAAATCCTGAAAACAGAGCATGGTGTTGAGAGTAATCTGATGACAGAGTAAAGAGCTCATTTCTCGTGTATTTGTCGGAAGAAGGCATTAGGGGTTTGGGGTTAATAATTAGGGTAGTTTCGTGAGGGCATTACGACTTGTAATTGTAGGATGATGGTTTAGTTTAGGAGTGTTTTTTCTCTTCGTCTTTGAAAAGGAATGCAGGAAGCAGAGTTCGATACTGCTACCTGACCGGACCTTCAGAGGGCAAAAATGACGCAGCAGACTAATATAGTGCACCAAATGTTCAGACTTCAGAGCAAATTCAACCCACGATTGTACCATCTGAACGTTCCCATTGCGGAGATAGTAGAAATGCAAGTCTCAGAAAACCCATGAAACCACACTGACAAAACTGAAAATTCTGAGATGCTTGCTTCAAAACAGTTCCACACTGTATTTGTGAAGTATTTTTCTTCACAACTCTTGAGAAGGGAACGCTGAAGCATCAATGTACCATAAGCAGTAAATACTAGAGATTTATGATCCATCCCTTAAAACTTTTTTTTGTTTGCGAGAACAATGTACCATAAAGCTTTTCTTGTTCCTAACTTCCTATACGTACCTGTGTACTCTAGCTGCGGGCAGATGCCCGTACCTGCTGCCCAAAGACAGATACAGCACGACGATAAAACGCACCCAACATTCAGAAATACTATGGCTTAGGCAGCGTTTAGATCCAAAATTCAAAATTCTAAAATTGTCACATCGAATGGTTGTGGTACTTGTATGGAGCATTAAATATAGATGAAATAAAAAAAACTAATTACACAGTTTGCTTGTAAATTATGAGACGAATCTAATGAGCCTAATTAGGCCGTGATTAGACACTAAACTGCTACAGTAACATATGCTCTAATGACAGATTAATTAGGCTTAATAAATTCGTCTCAAAGTTTACAGGCGAGTTCCGTAATTAGTTTTTTTTTGTTGGTATCCGAAAACCCCTTCCGACATCCCACGAAACATCCGATGTGACACCCTAAAACTTTACACCTGGGAACTAAACAACCCCTTAGTTAATTCACAAATGCAGCAGAAATTAATGTTCACAAATCTCCATCTATTTCCCCCCAATTTATTTCAATTAAACGCAAACAGAAACTAAAGTACAAATACCTTTGTTCTCATTGAGGGCTTGTTTTGAGCGCAAAAATTTCACAAGAATCATGTAGTAATTTCGCAGAAACAATTCAATTTCATAGAAAAAAATACATGAACCGGAAATTTTTTCTTCATTCCAAACAGGTCCTAATAAAAAATAATGAAGGAGAAATTATTTTACAAAGAACTGGAACTACACAGACCAACGTGCGGACCGTCCGGCTGGCTATATGAACCGCCGCCGCGCCTAGCACGCCTCCTCGTGATCGCAACTGACAACGGTTCCCGAAAGGCCGAAACCATCCATCTTCGCCAAATCCTGAAAACAGAGCCATGGATGGGGTACTGTTGAGTAATCTGAATACAGAACCCATTTCTCGTGTATTTGTCGGAAGAACGCATTACGAGCTTCAGGGTTAATAATTAGTGAGGGCAGTACTTTTTGTAATTGTAGGATGATGGTTTAGTTTAGGAGGAAGTGTTTTTCTTTTTACTACAGCTCTTTGAAAGGGAATGCAGGAAGCAGAGTGTGATACACTAATATAGTGTATCAAATGTTCAGAGCGAATTCGACGCACGATTGAGAAATGCACGTCTCAGAGACCCATGAAACGACACTGATAAACTTGAAAATTTCGAGATACTTGCTTCAAAACAGTTACGTATTTGTGAAGTACTGTATTTTTCTTTGCAACTCTTGAGAAGGGAACGCCTGATGTACCATAACCAGTCAATACTAGAGATTTATGATCCACCCCTTCTCGAGAAGGCCCTAACACTTTCCTTGTTTGCGAGAACTATGTACCATAAAACTTTTCTTGTTCCTATATATAGGTACCTGTCTACTCTATCTGCAAGCAGATGCCCGTTCGTAAACGCACCCAACATTCAGAAATACTATGGCTTAGTTAATTCACAAATGCAGCAGAAATTAATGTTCACAAATCTCGGTCTATTTTTTTTCCTCAATTTCTTTTCATTAAACGCAAACAGAAACTAAAGTTCAGATATCTTTGTTCTTATTAATAAGAAATAAATGAAACAGGAATTATGTATTTTACAAAGAACTGGAACTACACAAACCGACGTGTGGACCGTCCGGCTGGCTATATAAACCGCCGCCGCGCCTAGCCTCGCCTCCTCGTGATCGAAACTCTCAACGGCTCCCGAAACCATTCCATCTTCCATCTTCGCCATGGCTGGCAGCCCGCCCAAGCCACCGCCTCCGACCTTCGCCGCCGGCTCCTCCTCGCCCAAGCCGCCGCCTCCGACCTTCAACAGCCACCCCTCTTACGAGGAGCTCATGGACTCCTACCTGCGCCACCGGGTCGTCTCCGGCACCAAGGTGGGCTTCATCCACGAGGCCGACCTCTACAGCGCCGACCCCTACCAGCTCACCCAAAATCACCTGCCGGCGACTGCGAGAAGTGGGGAGAGGGCGTGGTACTTCTTCACGACGCTGCGCCCCAAGGGCTCCTCCAAGACCCAAATGAAGCGCAATGTGGACACCGGAAGGGAGGGAACCTGGGTCAGCGTCGGGGTCGTGAACAACGTGCTCTCCAACGGCCAGCTGATAGGGCGGCGTCGGGGCTTCGCCTTCCACGATAAGGTGGGCGGCAACCTTGTGAAATCGGCATGGCGCATGATGGAGCTCCGCCTCGACCCCAATGAAGGAGGCCAAGAAGAGGGCTCCTCGGACCTTCTTGCCTTGTGCAAGGTGTACCGCATCCCGAATTGCAAGGCGGAGGACGAGAGTTCTATGGCGGTGGCGAAAGCGGACGCCGAGGGCCCCGCTGCGTCTGCGGTGGTGACGCCTGGACCCAAGGGGGCGGACGAGGAGATTGGTGCGGAGACGGCGGCGGGGCCTGGGCGTAAGAGGAAGGCGGGCGACAAGGACTCTGGTGCGGAGACGGTGGCGTCGTCGCCCGGACGCCAGAAGAAGGCCGACGGCGACGGCGAGAGCGCTGATGCGGCCACGACCGGGGAAATCTTCGCTGACAGCAAGGACCCGCTTGATGCTGCGGAGAAAGCAGAACAGGAGGATCCTGGAGTTCCCAGGGACAACAGCGCCCCTCTTGATGCTCAGGAGGAAGCAGAACAGGAGCCCAGAGATCCCGGGGTCCCCCCGTTCTACGATTTCTTCTCAGATTCGCCGAACCCAAAGAAAGGGTGACTGGTGAGCCATGACAAACCCCAAACGCATACCCCTGTTCTCTGTAAAATGCGCTGTTAGCACTAGTGTTAATGTGGTAGGAAGCTGAGTGCAGCACCAGTTTCTCCTGTAAAAGAACACAATTACGAGGTTGCAATTGAACAATTAGGACAGCTTTCTTGACATCACGAACCATCAGTTCTTGTGGCATGATGGATGATTTCAGAGTAGGATAACAGGGAATGCTGGAAAGCAATCACACAGGAAGCAGAGAGCTCCCTGGTTTGGTCTTTAAACGGCACAAGAACAGCAACCTACGATTGCACGATCTGACGGATCACATCACAGACATACAAATGCACATGTCTCAAGAACACGTTGAAAACTACACTAAACATTTGACGAGTTTTGATAATTCCCAGCAACTATTTCTGCCTTCAGCATAGACAGTCTCCCAGCTAGCTCAGATGTCTTCCGTGGATGCAGACAACGACCAAGCTTATTTGTTCTGACCTGTCTGCTCTATGGTTCTTGGAGCTGCAGGCAAACAAGAAATATTTAATCATCTTATTATTCCATACAAGAAATATTGTAGCTAAATGAAACAATGTACCAAATTTCAGAATGAAGGAAAGATTCAGACACCAAAACAGCAACTGTTTCTTCCAATTAATATTTAATCATCTTATTATTCCCTTAGGTTTGCGCTCTGTTATCAGCCATGAGAAATGATCCATGCATATAAGCTACAATCCATTGGCGGCCAGGATACAGTTGCAGCTAATACTTGAATGCTTTGTCCTAACATATTTTCAAAGGGCTGGCAAGACTACCTCATGCAAAAATGAGAAATATAGCCACTGCATAGTATAAGTTAATTGCAAATATTAGTGTTTGGAATTTAAAAAGTTCATCCTGCAAGGCTGTAACATATGCACATAATACATGCAGAATTTCTAGATCTACTGTTGTTACACATTATACATACCTATTCCAACAGCATCAGAGCCCCTCATGATTTTGAGCTTCCGACAGATAGAGGTAAAATAACTGCCAAGGAACAAATAAGGTCAGCACTTGCATCTTGAGTGGTATCTTGTATAGATATGAAACTTATACAGGGTAATCAGTTTACCAAATTATAGAACAAATCTGTTCAATACCTACACGACAAGTACAGTTTACATTTTTCTTTTCATCCTTCTGTTATTTGCATGTCATCGTAGCAGGTTGAGGAAAAGTTGAGGAAAAATTAACACTACGGAGACAGTGAGCTACTGATGGTATGATGTAATGCATTCACAAGGGGAGAAATAATGTGAATGGTATTTTTTCCATAGTCATATAATATGTTCTTAATAATTGCCAATAAAATGAACAAAAGATGAACCAAACTTGACCCAACTATAGTCTATGCTAGCACCATTGAAAGTAATAAATGACAATGTAAGGTACTTACTCCCAGGGAAGATCACCGACAAGCATCCAGTCTGCATCCTTATCCTCATATGTAAGGACATACTCCTGGTCTTTGAGGGCATCCACCTTTGAGCCATTAGTCAGCCTGTCTTTGCTCGACGATTTATGCAGACCACTTTGACCTTTAATATCACAGGCTAAGTAAATATCCTTGTGAATAAAAAGAAACACTGTGCAAAAACTGTTCAGTGACTTGCATGGTATTTACTTCTGTTTTCTGTTCACACATTAATCATTATTTGGTAGGTCATGAAAACTGCGCGTGTGTCCCAATTATTCGTCCATTAGCAAAGCTACATGGAACTCTGATGAAAATTGAGCAGTGGAGCTAAGGCCAATGGCAGCCTGTTAGGTTCAGTGCGTGCAGAACCTGCCTGGTCCAGGCAGCGTTTGTCGAACGCCTGGGGCTGAGATTGTTTGCCTGGCCTGCTGGCCAGGAGCTGCCTGCCGGGGGTTGAAACCAAACAGGCCCTTAGATCGTAGCATGATAAGCAGAAATTTCTCCCTGTGCACAAAATGACTGTATGTCTGTATTGTGCTTGGTGCTTGTTTACGATCATATATGCGTAACACATCGCTGTACAAATGCTATCTTCATGCAAGTCTTATGTATCTTTGCTTCAAGAAAGCAACTTTTATTCGACAATAATTACTCAAGCTCCTCCTACTCTTTTGGAGTACTAAAATCTAGTACATCACAAAGGACTTATAGCAACGGATCCAATCAATAAGCTTCCAAAAATGGCAGTGAACGGCGCAGTACTTTGGGCCTGTTTAGATACAAAAAAAAAAGATCCAAAAATTTTTGCATAGTAACTGTCACATCGAATCTTTGGAGGCATGCATGGAGTACTAAATGTAGATAAAAAAATAACTAATTGCACAGTTTGTCTGTAAATGTCGAGATGAATCTTTTGAGCATAGTTAGTCATGATTGGACAAATTTTGCCAAATAACAACGAAAAGTGCTACAGGAACTTTTCCCAAAAAAAAAAAAAATCGCATCTAAACACGCCCATAATTACAAGAGGGGGAACGCATCAAACAGAAGCATAGAACCGAACACCACTCACCAGTGATGAAGCAGCTGAACATCTTCTCCAGCGCCATGGAGAGGTCCTCGTAGCTGGAGTACATCTTGATGTCCACCTTCCTGAGGTAGGGCGCGCCATCCATGCTCACCTTGACGTACATGGGCCCGCTGCCCCCGGACGCGGCCTCCTCCGCGGGCGCCTTGCTCTTGGAGGCGCTCGCGGCGAGGGTGTTCTTCCTGTAGTTCCGCACGGGCGGCCATCCTACCACCTGCGCTCTGCACGGATCGACAGACAGCACCGCATCGGTCAGCCAGCCCGGCGAGCGTCCAGTTCATGCCCAAAACAGTAACGCCTGCGGCGAATCGAAGAGGGGTCTGTCTTACTTGGCGGCCGGCGGTGCGGCGGGGGAAGCCTGCTGCTTGTCGTCGGCGCTAGCCTTGGCAGCAGCGCCGGGGCGCTGGGCGGGGTCCGGGAAGGCGCGCTTGGCGGAGACGCCAGCGGACGCGGCGGCCGCCTTGGGGGCAGCCGGCAGCGGGCCGAGGGAGAGCGCGGCGGCGACGTCCTCCTCGCAGCAGTCCCGGTCGCCGCGGTCGGGGGACTCGGAGCCCGGCAGGCCGAGGCGGAGCGTGAGGCGGGGCGCCGGCGAGGACGAGGAGGAGGAGGAGGAGGTCGGGGTCGGCGGCGCGGTGGCGGCGGAGAGGCCGATGTAGTCGTGGGGCTCGAGGGGCGGCGACATTGGGGCGGGTGGGGAAGAGAAGAGACGGGAAGCTGGGGCCTGCGGGGTAGTGAGTAGTGACTAGAGAGAGGGGTTGGGTTTGGAGTGGAGGTGATGAGGGGGAGAGCGACGACTTGATGCGGGAGTGCTGGTGGTGATGCTGGTAATAAAAGTGGCCGACCGGGAGGATTTTTAACGAATTTCTCTCGCTTTTTTTTTCCTTTTTCCCCGGGGGGCCTTGTCCGCTTGTCGTCTTGTCGCGCGGTGTTTTGTGCTTGGGTCGCTGGCGCTGCCGCTGGTCTGTGGTCTCGATGTGTGGGTGGGAGTCTGCTCTGTGGAGGTGATGCATCTAAACAAGGCGCGGCTTGTGCGGCGTCCTCTCCAGGGCCTTGTTTAGATGCACCCTAAAGTTAGAATTTTTTCACTCTCTCTTCATCACATCAATTTTTAGCCGCTTGCACGGAGTATTAAATATAGGTAAAAAATAACTAATTACACAGTTTAGTTGGAAATCATGAGATGAATCTTTTGAGCCTAGTTGGTCCATGACTGGACAATATTTGCCAAATAAGACGAAAGTGGTACTATTCATCGGGTTGAAAAAATTTGCAAACTAAACGTGGCCCAGGTCACAGGTGGACGACGCAGAGTCAGCTCTCAGCTAAGGCCGTGTTTAGCGCCTTGTTTAGATGCATCCCAAAAGTTAGAATTTTTTCACTCTCTCTCCATCACATCAATCTTTGGACCCATGCATGAAGTAGTAAATATAGGTAAAAAAAATAACTAATTACACAGTTTAGTTGGAAATCACGAGATGAATCTTTTGAGCCTAGTTGGTCCACGATTGGACAATATTTATCAAATAAGACGAAAATGATACTATTCATCGGGTTCATTTTTTTTTGCAATCTAAACGAGGCCTAGATGTTTTTTTTGCATAGTAACTGTCACATCGAATCTTTGAACGTATGCATGGAGCATTAAATGTAGGTAAAAAAAATAACTAAGGCCCCGTTTACTTCACATGCAAACCCAAAATATTTCATCTTCCACCCATCACATCAAATCTTTGAACGCATGCATGGAGTATTAAATGTAGGTAAAAAAATAACTAATTGCATAGTTTGTCTGTAAATGTTGAGACGAATCTTTTGAGCCTAGTTAGTCTATGGTTGGACAAATTTTGCCAAATAACAACAGAAAGATGCTACAGTAACTTTTCACCCACTTTTCCCAACTAAACACACCCTAATTGCACAATTTGTCTGTAAATGTCGAGACGAATCTTTTGAGCCTAGTTAGTCCATGGTTAGACAAATTTTACCAAATAACAACGAAAAGTGTTAAGAATTTTTCCCCCAAAATTTTTCACAACTAAACGGGGCCTAATCGGCCATTTTCTCTTGCTTGTCATGGTCATCGACCGCTTCTGCCGCAAGGCCTGCAAACCGGCCCTCGGCACGGCTACTGCTAGCCAATAGCCAGGTCGGCGATTATGCTAGTTTTGGCAAGTGCACGTCATGTCTCTAAACAATGCTGTTAAACTACCGCACCCGAGCAAGCAATCACATCCACGGGACAAATTGGCCGTCCGCAAGCTAATCACATTGTATTTAATTACCTTTTCCAGCTAGTACGAGAAGCTGGCATGGCGTCCATGACCACGGACCACCAAATACGACTAGTATAATATACGTACGGTATTGCTGGAGAAAACAGCTAGGAGAACGTAAATGGAAAAGCCCAGTCCGTGACGACTCCTACCAGAGCTGAGGACGTCACGGCACACGGCTCAGGGTAACGTAGACGTGGGGATTTGACTTTAATAGGCAGCTAATAACGCGGCAGCCCAGATGGTGGCTACTGTTTTTACCACTCCAAGTTGTATTCTTCGGTTCCGCAGTTTTGGCGCATGTCCATGGTAACAGTGATCTTTGAGACTGAAACATGCAAGTCCTGTGCACGACGTTTCCGGGTACAAGTACAACAACTACTGTACGTTACTGGTAGCGGCAGGAGTCGCGATTAGGTGGTGATGAAGAAAAGAGTAGGTGCAGGTTGTTGGTGTGTTTGGAACTTTGGTGTGGTGCGTCTCCGGCGTTTCTCACGAGGAAAATCCCAAACCGGTGCTCCAAGCATGGGCAAGGAAATTAAGGAGTACACACGGTCGTGGGGTTGGAGCGCAGGGACGGAACCGCCGACACGCGAGCTTGCCCGACAGCGCCACGGACACGTCCCTCTCCTCCTTCCCGGGCCACACGGCCTCGCACCAACCCGCCCCGCACCGCACTTCACGCAACCCGTTCCCGTGCTCCCAGCCGTGCCCCGTGCCTGGCGCTGCTCCCCCGCGCCCACGGACACGCCCCATGAAGCTGGCATTTTCCTCCATCCCTCATAGGTCGCGTTAACCATTGTCCGCCCACAGCAGATCTGTCTTTTTTTTAAAAAAAAAAAGAGAGCCAACAAGTAAACATACCAGACATGTATTAACAAAGAAAAATCAAGGTATATAAAAACGATAATGATACGCTACGAGCGTCCGTCCATCCGGATGGATAGACCCACCTGCGCCGCTCACCTGCGCTGCGCATCGCGCGCGCCCCCGCCCCACTCCGCCGCACTCACTCCCTCCCACCGCAAACGCAGCCTGCCCGGTTAAGCCAAGGCCGGTGCTAGTGGTGCTGATGATGATGGTGCTCGCGCGCCGCCGCTGGTGCGGGTGCTGGTGGCGCTCGCGCACCGCCACTCGCCGTTGTTTGGATCTCATGTATTAAACTTTAAATTTTAGTCCTGCACTTTTTACCAACTTTAGCCCATGAGGATTCAAAGATTGGCTAAAAGGGCGTGAACTAAAGTTCAGTCCATTTGCTCCACACTGGGCCTAAATTGGGCTAAAAGTTTCTTGGAGGGGCCAAAGGACGCCCCATACCCCCACGGCCCCACCCACCCACCTGTGCATGTGCATGAGTCAATAAATTAGGGGCAAGCTGATCATGATAGGATGAAGAACTAAAATTTAGTCCATGGATCCAAACAGTGCATTAGCAATTAGGACTAAAGATTCAAACAGGTGTCTCAGATGTAACAACCTAAAGCGCCGGCTCTTGATTTGTTACCATCGTATAATGAACCTTGCTATAACTTACTCCCTCCGTCTACCAATAAGTAGCTAAAGAGTTACTTATTTATGGACGGAGGGAGTTCAACACAAGGAAACAATAGAAAAAAAATGTATGGCCAGAACTCTTCATCAGGTGCTACGTGAGATACGTGAAGAACATTACAGGATGTTATACGAGTATAACTTACACCAGCTTCATGCGCATGGAGTGACGCAACAGAAAATTAATTAATTCGCTTGAAGAACAATTCGATTTTTTTGTTTCGATTCTTGCGTCGGATGTTATTAGATGATTTGTTGTTTGTGGTGGATTCGAGTAAGGATGGCAACGACACTAAAAACCTGTGTACCCGCGGACACTAGACCCGGTAGGTGCGGATACGAGCCATGACTCGTGCCCACAGGCACAGGCGCGGGTACAGATTTGTACCCAACGGGCAAAGAAAGACATGTAAGAAAATAGAGGAAATTATTTTCTTGGTCTAAAAAAATGCCTCTTAGTTTCTTGGTCCTCTTTTAGTCGAACTTACTTATTTGGCCTTTAATCGAGTTTTGTTTAGTTTCTTGGCCCTTCTGTCAGTTTGATACGATAACGGGGTTAAGTTGTACGCGAAAAGACTATTTCACCCATGGCACCGAATGACAGAGATCAGCAACCTACAGGTGCACTGTACGGGTTTTTCAGGTTGCTTATTATCGATAATTTCTCAAAATGATCTACAATAATTTTTTTGAAGCATGGAATCACTATTTTTTTTTTGTATATACTAGAATCATGCCCATACGTTGCAACGGATCGAATAATACAAATGCTAAAAATCTATGTTGTGCAAGAAAACAGGCTAAAATTTGGAGAATAGAAGTGTGTCACCTATAATGGTAAAAAGTCCTGAGATGCGAATCACACGAGTCATGACTAAGTGCTTGCTTGCTTCTTCCCTAAGCCGTTGAACGTCGGCATCTCCGATCCACCTCACTGCACATTTGTACACATTAGAATTCACCTAAACACCCTAGGCAATAGCTCTTTGCCATCTCTCACACACTGCTACTAATACTATAACTGCACACTCTTGCTTGACTTGGCTTCTCAGAGTTTGTGAACAAAGCCACTGTCTACACTTGTCGCTGATGAACAAACCACGGGATGAATGTTATGTCGAACTCAACAAATTTGCAAGAGATCTGTGTTTCTCCCTGCAAATTCTGCTCAGTTCAGTTCAAAGAAAGATCTGCTTCTGCTCCCATAGAACACTGTCACATCCTTCTTCTCATGCTACTACCTACTGCTCGATCACCATGTTGTCTGGCGTCTTTTCTTCCTTCTGGACAACGCCGCCGCCGTTGTCAACTACCGAGCACGATCGGCAGCTGCATTTTGGCTAGCGACGCGCTGAACTGCTGCATTTAACTCTATAGAATGTGAGGGGTTCTCGATGAGAAACCCCGTCCACGTCTACCTAAATTTGGTCAGCCGTTTGATTACCTCCACTAACGGCCAAGATTAACCGGATAAACAGTTCTTAGGAGCTGAATCTGCTTTCGTTGACCAGCTTCCGAGATTCCTGGCTTGATTCCTTCGGTCTCCATGCGGTCTCTCTCGCTTCTCGTCCGGATCAGCCGGCCGAAAAATATATATGCCGAATCTTGGTTTTTTATTTCTCCCGGCCTAGTCCAATGCCTTCCACACTCTTCTGGTCCCCTCCTTTCTCCTCTCCGCTTCCCGCACCGTCGACCCGCACGCGCTCTTCCTCCACCCGCTCGCCAGCCTCCTCCCGCCATCCTACACATCCCGGTTTGCTTCCATCGTCGGCGACGCCCGGTGCGTTTGTTGTCTTGCTGCTGCTCTCCACGGTGTGCTGGAGTGAACCAGGATACCTGCAGCAGTGCTCCACGTAACGCCAATACCGTCGTCGCCGCCGCCGCCTTCGAAGCATACCTGCTCGCCGGTGCTACGACCTGACAGGTTAGGCCTCACGTTGTTCTCCTCTGCTCGATTGCTCCTTCCTGTGCCTTAGTTTCCTTCTTCCAGATCGGGATGACACTTTCTTGAAATCCTCACTTCGGTCGCAGATCCAAGTATCTTGCCTACTCCTACCGTCGTCATTCTGTGTACCTTCGCGGCGGGAATTCAACCGTGTGGGGGGCGCAGTGGAGGGGTGCTCAGTTTTGCCCCCCCTCCCCCGCCCTGCCGTCGGCGCTGTGTCGCCCCCACAGCTGCCAGCGTTTTCTCTCTCCCTCCCTCTCTCCCCGTGCCGCACCGCCTAAGACCCTGCGTTGGCCACGCATGGTACACGCACCTGGGACAGATGGCCCTCGGCGGTGGCGCGGTTGGGAAGGAGCAGTCTCAGGTGCTCCCATCTCCTCTCGTTTTGTGGTTTCGATTCTGTCTCTCTGATTTCTTCCTACGTTGGCTTGGATTCCTAAACTTTTCCCTTCTTCGGCCTGTGATGAAAATTCCAGACCCATTGGTGGAGGATATGAATTGATGTTCATTCGGTTGTGAGCTACTAACCATGATCTGCTGCTTATATTGTGCAATTTATGAGATTAACTCCTATAAATTGCGTGGGGTTCTCGATGAGAAACTCCGTCCATGTCTACCCAAATTAGTTATGCGGTTTGATTACCTCCATTAGTGGCCAAGATTACCCACACAAACAGTAGCTGGTTCTGCTTGCGTTGACCCCCTTCCGAGAATTCTGGCTCGATTCCTTCGGTCTCCATGCAGTCCCTCCCGCTTTTCGTCCGGATCAGCCAGCCGACAAATATATACGCCGAATCTTGGTTTTTAAGATTCCCCTCGAGCCAGTCCAGTGCCTTCCACACTCTTCTAGCCCTCTCCTTTTTCCTCTCGTTTTGTGATTTTGATTCTGTCTCTCTGATTTCTTCCTACGTTGTCTTGGATTCCTAAACTTTTCCCTTCTTCAGCCTGTGATGAAAATTCCAGACCCATTGGTGAAGGATATGAACTGATGTTCGTTCGGTTGTGAGCTACTAACCATGATCTGCTACTTATATTGTGCAATTTATGAGATTAACTCCTATAAATTGCGTGGGGTTCTCGACGAGAAATTCCGTCCATGTCTACCCAAATTAGTTATGCGGTTTGATTACCTCCATTAGCGGCCAAGATTACCCGCACAAATAGTAGCTGGTTCTACTTGCGTTGACCCCCTTCCGAGAATTCTGGCTCGATTCCTTCGGTCTCCATGCGGTCCCTCCCGCTTTTCGTCCGGATCAGCCAGCCGACAAATATATACGCCGAATCTTGGTTTTTAAGATTCCCCTCGAACCAGTCCAGTGCCTTCCACACTCTTCTAGCCCTCTCTTTTTTCTCTCATTTTGTGATTTTGATTCTGTCTCTCTGATCTCTTCCTACGTTGCCTTGGATTCCTAAACTTTTCCCTTCTTCGGCCTGTGATGAAAATTTCAGACCCATTGGTCAAGGATATGAACTGATGTTCGCTTGTGAGGTACTAGGCATGATTTTCTACTTATCTTGTGCAATTTATGAGAGTAACCCAATTGTGACCATGCCTCGAAGCTCCAAGTTGATGAACAAATGATGATTGATATGTTTCTGAGGCCTCTAAAAATCCTGTCTTCAGTCAGAAAATTTTTTATTCCTAAACTTTTCCCTTCTTCGGCCTGTGATGAAAATTCCAGACCCATTAGTCAAGGATATGAACTGATGTTCGTTCGCTTGTGAGGTACTAGGCATGATCTGCTACTTATATTGTGCAATTTATGCGAGTAACCCAATTGTGACCATGCCTCGAAGCTCCAAGTTGATGAACAAATGATGATTGATATGTTTCTAAGGCCTCTAAAAAATTTGTCTTCATTAAGAAATTTTTTTTTTATCTTTTTCATTGTGACAGATGATGAGTGGTAGCCTCTCCACTTCTTCCCGCTCTGCATTGAGCTCTTCCTGCAACTAAATAGACTTCTTATTATCTGAAGCGCTACCAGGTAGACAGGTGCCTACAATCTTCATAGACTTTTGTTTTGTGAACGCTTAAGGTAGTAGCATACTACTTTAACATAGTCATTTGGTGACAATAAGAGAAACTGCAGATGCAAGCCATAGTTTAAATGCTCCAAAGTTAGGACTGGAATATGCAAAAAATGTAGGAAGAAAAGTGATGCCTATACAATGTGGCTGACCTGCCATAGATAACACGGATTGTGAGGTGCCACAAGGATTCCTTGCATCTGCAATGGATATGTTATTTAGGAAACAAAATAGTATTAAATATTGCAAAGGTGGAGACCAATTCTCCACGAGCTGTATTCTCGCTTAGTGCACTAAAGCTCAGGACATGCCATTAAGGATTTCTTCCCCTGCAGATACGGATCCATTGTGAGTGCCATTTTTAGCAAAACTAATATTTTCTTATAGTTGTGCGAATACATAGATTCCCCACTTTTTTGTCCTTGGTTCTTATTTCTAGATTTCAGGGAATTGTATCAATGTTATGGTAATGAACTATGCCTCCTTTATCATTGGTTTGGTGTAACTTTTTCCAGCTCGAACCTGATCAATTTGTAATCACAACAGTTGTATACATGCAGATAGGTACGTGCAAATCGCTACCAACAAGATTATACATTTTCACACAAGATCTATTTTGCCTTTGAGCATGGTTTGTAGCCTCTCTTTCCTACTATATTAGCTTCGTAACAGTATTAAATGTAGCACATATGACTGTTGTTCAAACTTTCAGATTATTACACCTTCAGATATCTTGTTTCAGTAGTGATGAAATTACTACACTTGACGGACTTCTTATTTTGTGGAAAGTTAGAGGGTAAACACATATCATAAGACAATATAGCTCAGTTAGCTGATGGTGTAACTTATTAGAGGAAAATACTAAAAAGTTCAGTTATGAAAACCTATTCAACCTTTGTGCCCCATCATATGTTTCCTTCTTTTCCTCTTGATAATTGTACTTCCCATTTTTGCTTTTGGTATGCAGGGTATGACCTTGATAAACAGACATACCTTCCTCTGTACAGACTTGCCTGGGTTCCAAGGCCAATCTTGGTTACTCAGCTGGTCTCCTCAGTAAGTTGTGATATGAGGAGGCAAATTTCACTCAGCTTGGCCAATCTTGGTTACTCAGCTGGTTACTCAGTAAGTTGTGCTAATTGGCAGTAGCCATGTTTCAAATCTGTGCTTGCTACACCTTTCTTTCTCAGTTACTATTACCGTAATATTATGATTCATGTTGGCAAAAAAAAGTAATATTATGGTTCAAACAGAGGACCCCTTCATGTTGCTGCTACCATGAAAACCATCTTTATTCATGTGCCTTATATCAGATTTTGTTCATACTGAATCACTCATCAACACCATGCCTTATATTTCATGAGCTTTGGGAATGCCTGGTTCACCGGCTAGGCATGGCAACATTGTGGTTCGTAAGGCACGTGCAACAATATTAACGATCTTTGCACATACAAGTGTAGCATCCGTTGATAGCACAGGTATCTAAGTGTGTGTTTCCTTAGTCTGCATCCCTTGATAGCACAGGCAAATAGACTGGGTCTGCATGTCTTCACCGTGGTCCATAGCCCTGAGCTGTTTTCTTTTGTTTCCTGCTTTCCTTTGTACAATTCTCATCCAAAAAAAAGTCCAACATTATGAAACCAAAGACGAGGCAATCGAATGCTTTGGAGAAGAGGGCCGCAACATCATTCATGGATGTCTTACAAGAAGTAAGCAACCTTTAGCTATCAGTTTCTTCCCTATCATGTTTATTTTGTCAGTATGGTACTGAAAAGACTTCCACTCTGCAACTGTGATAGGCAAATCTGGAACGCCTGCCTCCTCATATCACAACAACGGGGTTTAGTTCTTGCCGCTGCCAACTCATCCACAATGATACGCGCTGCTTGAAATTTGTGGCTTCATCAACTGAATATACATGCTACATTTGATGTATGTCCACTGTCCACTCCATAAAGATTGCCAATATGTGGTTTCATCCAGTAGGATATGATTGTTGTGTCTGTTTTATGCTTTGTAGGATGGAGTACCTAAGTGACAGGAAACTTTTTTCATAGCTACGTATTGCAGTTCAAATCGCTAAGTATCCTGTAATAATTTGCTATTAATTTGAGAATGTTGAAACTTTTACTGAAAGTAGGTTTCTGTTTCAATTTACATAGCAATGAAAATCCCTCTGTATGAGGCAAGGAAGTCTCATCATGGACATTATACTCTGAAGAACCAGGATACACCTTATGTCTCTGTTCGTTATTATCTGTCACTCTAAGGTTCAATGACTAGCAGTGCATCTAGAGATATTTTTGCATATTGTCATTGTTGCCCTAGAGATATTCTGTCCATGACTGTTTGCCCAATTCGAATTTTGTATTACTGTACCCACGATAACAAAAAAACAATCATTTCCAACATGGTCTGCTGTGCAGATTGCGCTTTGATCTTTGACTTCAGCTCGCTACTATATTAGTCCATATTATGCATACCATGCAATGTCAAGTATATATTTCTGTGCCTTTGAATTTGTGACCACATTTGTGCGCGATGGCACGCACCCTGCCACTAGTGCTCTTCATGTACGTACATCTCCATGATCTGCCTCTGCGTCACACTATGCTCCACCTCCATGTCCCCAAGCGGCAACGTGAACACGTCGACCTTGGCCTTCCCGCTGCACGGCATCGGCATGTCTGGCCACCCGCTGTACGACGTCGGCAACTCGGCATATGTCCGGTGAGTGGCGGGACACGGGCACCGTGCTGGCTTCGTCCACATCGTGCGGCGGCACTGGTTTCTCTTCCATCTCAGTGGAAGAATAGATGGTCCTATCCTCGATGACCGTGATGGCCGTCTAGGCGGCGACGTTCCCTACTGGTGCTATCGCCCGAGGATGCCGATAACATCGACTTCTCCCTGTGCGGGCTTGTGCTCATCTCGCAGTCCGCCGCACCACCCGCGGCGCCCTGCCTCTCGCGGTCGGTGGCCAGCCCCGACACTAGCCGGGCCAGCTTGCTCTGCCGCGATGGTGGTGGATCCGGCGCCCGCATAGGTGCATATCTCCCGGCGGGACCTCGTCGGAGCTGGCCTTCTCCATCGCCAGCGGTTAGGTTTTGGGTGCCCGACGCCAAAATCGCGCCCGCCTGAAATCGCGACCAACTCGAAGGGGTACACTAAAGACTGAAAGAGGGAGTCGCCGCCTACTCCAAGGGGTAAGGCTATTTTTGTCTTTTCGCGTCCGTTCCATGTGCTGGCTCATGGTAGAGATGGACGGACTGGCCGGAAGGGCCAACAAACCAAACGAAACTCGATTCTGGGCTAAATAAGCAAGTTCGACCAAAAAATTCATCCACCCGGCCACCCCCATCTCACGCCGCCACCCGCCCAGGCGCCCACGCCGCACTGACATGTGGTGCCTGCGGGCCTCCAACCCTCTACTCCTCTCCTGTCTCCTCTACTCTCTAGTCGCGCCTCCCCGAGACTCCCACCCCCAAGATCCAGCGCCGTCCACTCGTGCCCGTCCTTCCTCCGCGGCGTCTGCCCGCTCGCCTCGCTCCGCCAACATGACCGTCGTTCGCCCTTCCTCCAATGCCAGCCGTCGGCCGCCTGCCCTCCGGTGCCGTCTGCCAGTCCACTTCGAGCTAGTCGCCATCCGCTTCGACACCTCCTCTCCGACGCCAGTCATCAGTCGCGCACCTCTTCTCCAATTCTAGTGCGGCACCTTCTCCACATCCAGCGCAGCTCCCCGCGGCATGCGGGCATGTCTTGCCCGCGGATAGCGGCCGTGGACATAGAATGGTGCCTGTAGCAGGTGGCGGGCGCGAGCACGAGTACACAGTTTTACTCGTGGGTGCGGGTCCGTGAAGCCTGTATCCGCGGGTAAAATACCCGTTGCCATCTTTAGATTTGAGGCAGGCTTTTGCAAAGTTGAGTTGTTCAAAAGTTTTAATCTATTTCTCTGAATTATATCATTTTTTTCCTAGTAATGGCTCTTCACTTGTTCCCAAACAACAAGTGTTTGCTGGGGACGTCATTTGTACATATGATTTTCCTTCTGTGGTTTAGTTTCATGTGGCTTTGCACCCTGGCATCCAAAGGAACCCTTAAAATGCGCATGAAATTCATACCCTCGGATGCCCTAAAAGAAAGGAGTTGTTCGGCTGTGCTGATAAGCCGGCTGAAAAACACCGTTGGCTGATTTTTTGTGAGAGAAAAATATTATTCCGACTGAAAAAACAAGCTTAAAAAAACGGATTATAAGCCGAATAAACAGGACCAAAGTCAACGTAGCAGCACGTCGGTGTGGACTGTCGACGCTCGACGGCAAGCTGGCGACCGATGATGCCCCTCTGCTGCTGCCCCCTTCCCCCTTGGATGTTGGATGCTCTCGTGTCTCGTCTCTCGAGTCTCGGCTATACTGCACCTGCACTGCACGTCCCCTGCTGCTGCCGCTGCTTTTGCTAGCCTACAAGGCTACAACAATGCCAGTGCACCGCGCGCGCGGGCAGAGCCCGGCCGGCCACATGCGCGGGGGCAGCAGCTAGCGCAGGAGTACTAGGTGGCTGCAGGCTGCCGCTTGCAGATGCAATGCGAGTAATGAGGCTAGCTACCTCCTAGAAGTAGGCTGCTGCCTTGGTTGCCTGCTACTCCTACTCGTGTCCCCCCGGCCATGCGCTCATCATCGCCTGAGGCCCTGTTTAGTTCAAAAAAATTTGCAGAATTTTTTAAGATTCTCCGTCACATCGAATCTTTGGACACATGCATGAAGCATTAAATATAGATAAAAAATAAAACTAATTACACAGTTTAGACGAAATGGACGAGACGAATCTTTTAAGCCTAATTAGACCATGATTGGACACTAATTATCAAATAACAACGAAAATCGCTACAGTGTCGTTTTGCCAAAAATTTTGGAACTGAACCGGCCCTCAGCCTCGCAGCACCGGCCATCATGCCTACCCACCCACTCCCGTGGTGCTCGTCTGCTCGAGCAGTCGAGCGCGCGCTCTGTCCTTGCCTCGCGTCCGTGACTCCCGGGTCTCCGGCAGGCCGTTTCCAGCTTCCACCGTGCGCGCCTGGCTGCCTGCTCTCTGCTCACTCCAACACAGAAAATTTCCTCATATCCAGAACAAGACAGTGCCCACTCTATGTTGCTGCTGTGTTAGAATAAGTCCGAGATCATTGACTAATCCAAAGTGGCCGGCCGGCTGCTCGCTTTGCTCGCCAGTCGCCACCGAATAAGGTTCCTCGTTAATCACACCATCCATGGTTGATACTACTACAGACACTGCTCTCTTGCCACCGAATAGGTTCCTCGTTAATCAAACCATCACCACCGACTGCTCTCTTACCAATTGACGATGGTAGAGGAGCAGACATTGACGCACCGAGAGAACAGCTTCAGATGTCGAGTGGTTAATGCCCAGGTGTTGCAAAAAGCCTCAAAATACTAATGGACCATATGGCAAGATACAGACACGTCTGTTAGTCAGGTTTACAAGCCATTAGCACGGGCACGGCCGGCCATGATGAGAGACGGCTTCCCCTTGTCCCTTGTCCAGCGCCCGGGCGTGTCGCCTACTCGCCTCCTGTCTCCCCTCGGCCCTCTCGTCCGCCTGCCAGTCCGTCGTCCAGCACCAGTACTGGCCGAAGCAGCGCACCACACCAAGCACACGAAAAGGGCGGTAAAGCCCAGAAGACCACAAGAAGCCACTGTTTGTCTGTTCCTCCCAGTGGGGGCAGCCGACTGCAAAGCCGTGAACTGGCTCAGGCGCCCAGCCACCACGCCCGTGCGTGCGTGCGTCCGTGCCTGCGAGTACGACGAAAAGGCGCCCCCGTGCATGGTGCATCGCTGCCGGAGCACTTCTTCGATGCATGCACGCATGCTGCTCCTGCACCAAGCCGTGCAAGCGTGCTGCGGGGTCGGACGGTCGGTGCTCAGCTGCAACTGCAACTGCAAGCGCGCGCTCAAGCGACAGCCATGGCTGATGCCTCAACTGAAGTCAACTCGTGTCCATCTGCTGCTACGGGGTACAGTATGGGTCAAGTGGTTTGGTCACAAGTAGCAGGAGCAGGATACCGGCAGCCGGCAGGTCAGCAGCGCTAGTTCTGCTCTCCAAACTGCGTTGCCGCCTGTTCCTCTGCGTTCGGCATGTCCCTCTGTCTCGCCTGAGCATCTCTCCTCTGTAGTACTCACTCCTACAAAATAATGGAATTCTCATATTTTGTAAAGTCAAACAGTTTCAACTTTGACTAAAATTATATGAAAATATACTAACACTCATGAGACAAAATAAATATCATTAGATTAGTTATAGAATATATTTTCATAATATTTTTTTTCGAGACATAAGTGTTAATACTATTTACTATAAACTTGGTCAAAGTTGGACTAGTGTTTGACTAGCATGTTTTCCATACTTGCATTCTTTTCTGGACGGACGGAGTACTGCCTCTTTCCTCAAAAGAATGCAACTATGGTATGCGTGTCAGTTAAAGTGCTTCACATTTATCCAAGTTTTTAGTAAACAGTATTCACATTTATGGCTTCAAATCAATTTATTATGAAAAATACATTTCGTAATTAATCTAGTGATGTTTATTTGATATTATAAATATTTATATTTTTTATCTATAATTGATCAAACTTGGTATATTAAAACATGACACTATTCTAGAATTACATTCTTTTGGGGACCGAGGGAGTATATAATAAAAGCTTCCTGAGCATCTTACCATTGTCTTCGAGCGTATAACTAGATCTATAAAAAAGTGTTAACAGTTTCATTGTAACTCCGAGAAGATTGGAAACTTAAGTTTCTAAATCTTCTATGAGGAGCACCGTTAAAAAAAAAAGATAGAGTTGGCTCTCAACTCCTCGCTTTCTCTTGTAATGGAGTTTGAATAGCTGGTCAGTTTGGCAAATCTAGATCAGATGGCCATCAGGGTCTTTGTATGAAAATCAATGGAGTCATTAGAAACTATTAGCACTATATACAATAATTTTCTATTGAAATTTTTAAAATGTTGGGGTTGGCGGACCCCAGTGGCATGTTGTAGCTTCGCTCCTAGTTTGGCTAGAGAAGTTGAGAGCAGAGTTGAAAAAGATAAAGTAGAGCGGTCCTAGATTGGCCCTTAGTGTTGCCATTTGCACGGCAAAGCTGCGCAAATGGGTACTTGCGCAAGAAACTTATCGTCATTACTCCAAATCATAAAGGATCAATACGCCCTTCGTCTTGGACTTAGGCCATTCTTAGATTTTTATATGAGTTTCATTAGCATTAAATATGACAGATATTGATGAAGAGAGGGGATCAAAGATTCATGGAGATAAAACTATTCCATAATATTTCGGAGTCAAGTTTGATTCAAGTTTATAGGAAAATAGTATCAACATCTATATCTTCAAATAGGTTTAATATAAAAGTATATTTCATAATTAATCTAATCATATTTATTTGGTATCATAAATATAGCGTTTGTACTTTTTTATATATATTTAGTTAAATCTAAAATTATTTAACTCATTGAAAAATGAGAATAACATTCTTTTGGGGGAGTAACATAGAACATGGAATTTTGGTAGAATTTCACATGAATTTATCTTGTGAAATGAGTCCCCTGTTCCAATGTAGGCCACGCGGCATTCCTAACCCATTTCCTTTTCTTTTTTTTCCCCCCCGGATTGGGCCCTTTCTTACAGGCCCACCCTAAGCCTGTCTCGGCTAGCATGTACGTGCTCAGGCATTTTTGGTTAGTTGTGATTCACTACAGCAACAATTTTCTTTTTATAACAAATAGTCAGCCTTGAGTATTTCATCGGTCCCAAATAAAAACACATCTTGCTTTTCAAAAACTTAAAATTTAATGAATAATAAGTGTCATTAGATTGAGCATGAAATATACTTTTATAATAAATTTATTTAGAGATACAAATATCGATATTATTTTCTATATGTTTAGTCAAAAAGTTTGACTCTTTGAGAAGCAAGATGTGCATTTATTTCGGGATGAAGAGAGTATGTCATATTTAAGGACAAATCCAGGTATGACGCTTCCCATGCAATGGAGCTCTCCCTTGAGCCGCCCTTCTATTTTTTTTGGAAGAAGAGGAGGAGAGAGAATGAAAGGAAGGAATAATAAAAAAAAAAAAAGAGAGAAAACAAAATTCTTTAGAGCATCTCCACCCGATTGAGAAAAATAGTGTTTTTAAAAAAACTGTCATATAGAGAACGAGGTGAAAAACTATCCTCCAAATCCCCATTCTCATCCCATTTTCCTTTTTTTCAATCTCTCAAAAATCTGTGTGGATCCCTGCAACAAAAGGGACAATGCTTCAGCCCCTTTCCCTTTCTCAAAACAGTTATTTTCCCAGGACGTCCCTCATAGGTTTGCATCCACTGTCAGAAGCGAGCCGTTACGCCACTGGCTGTCCTCACCGAGTTCATGGTGGCTGGAATTGGTCTGTCGTTTGGGTTGCCGTTGCACCTGACCACACACTGCCGTCCTCGGCATGAGATGCCACAACACCATGTGCTGGCGCCATTGAAGAAAAAACCTACCGCTGATCGGACATGGATGGCAACTGAGCGGGTCAGGGCTGGGTAGAGCGCCCGTGCCCCCAAATCTGAAACCCGAAACTTAAACTTAACCCGACCCTGAACCCAATGGGAACCCAAAACCCGATTGGACAAGACAGACACATAGCACTAAAATTTGCTCACTAAAAAACCAAAATCTCACAAAAATGCTCTCTAAAAAATTGAACTAAAATCTCACATGTTACGGGCCAAATTTGAAGATGCAAAGCATGGTTTCGGGAACCCGAAGCAGCAAAACCGTGGGGCAAAATCTATGCCGCCTCCGCCCTCCCCAAGGCTAAAACCCATGGTACCTGACCCGCACCGCACCCCTTGCCATCCCTACGAGCAACCACAGTGTTGCTCGAAAGCAGTACATACCAGCTAGCCAAAAACACCGTGATACCGCTTCATAGAGTAATCCATAGCAAAATGTACCCATAAGCATATGGAATACCCATAGAGAATAAAAAAATGTTACTTTTTCTTACTCCTCGCTCTCTCTTTCTCGGTCTTATGTAGGATTATAGAGATGGAGATTTTTTTTATCTTAGAGGGGATCCACCTTATAGACTACTTTATAAACATTCACTATGTTCGCTTGAGTTACTTTTCAGTCATGGAACAACGTTTTCTTTCACAACATTTCAGCATAAGCGTAAGCATAAGCCAAATTTAAGCATAAGCGAATAGGGTATTGTAAAAACACGGTAGTGATTATGGACGGATCATGTAGCTGCTAGAGGAGCGTTGGCTTGCAAGTCGGCCCAGGAGATGGCAACGGGTACCCGAAACCCGAGTACCCGACGGGTATTACCCGATAAAGAGGCGGATATGGGATGAATTTTCTACCCGTGGGTATGTTATTGGGCAAAATCCTATACACATCGGGTATGGCGGGTACGGGTGCGGGTGTATAGTACCCATACCCGCGGGTAAGACATACCCGCAAAAATAAATAGTCAACCTCAGTTATTTTAGCGCATATAAGTTATGAATTTGGCCCATTGAGACATCCATTATATTTCTAATAGATTGTCTTTATTGTAACGATGCTAATAATGTTTGTTAGCATGTTTGTAACTTGTTGGAAGCTTAGAATGATTTATTTTTGCATGTGACTATTTGATATTTTTAGGTAATTTTCGGGTATGCTATCGGGTACGGGTTACCCGTCGGGTGAGAATTACCCGGCGGGTACGGGTATGAAATTATTTTTTTACCCGCATGCGGGTACGGGTAACCCGACGGGTAAAATTTTGCGGGTGCGGGTACGGGTGGGCACTACCCGTCGGGTACGTACCCGTTGCCATCTTGACCTAGGAGTATGCTGGTAGGTGATCATGTTTCTCCCGTTCTCCCTCCTCCTCTTTTTTTTTTGTGACTTGCTGCTTGTATTAATCAGAGGGGATCATTGTTACAATCTTCAGTCAACAGATTAGCAGTACAGGAAGGGGCTAAAAGCCACTCACCCGTCCTGTTGCCATCTCGACAGTGACGAGACAGCATTTCCCCGTTGTGAGCGGACCGTAAGTCCACGAGCCTCTCGCTAGGTGAGACGACGCTTATCAGTCGAAATCGCAAGAGGGTACAACCGTGCAGGCTGCAAACGTCCTCTTAATTCTTCGTGCAACATCGTTTCCACTTTTCGGAAGGGAAAACGCCTTGCGTCGCTCGGGGAAAAAAAAAGGATACTAGCGAGAACGTACAGGGGACGCCATGTTGCATTTTTGGGGACGTTGGCAGACACGGGCCGCGAGGCTGTGCACAGTAGTGGGCACGCTACTGGCAGAGTCCAAGCGGGCACGGTGCATGCCGGCCTGCCGTAAAGGCCCATGTTGTTGTTGTTCGACCACGCACGCCCAACGACTTTGAGGAGGATCTGCCTTAATTTGATAAGATAGTTTTTCCGTTCCGCGGGGGTCTTGAAAGTGACCACGTTCTAATAAGCAACCAAGCAAGGCTTTAGGTTTTGACACGCATGGGTCCTTTTTCTTTTCTTCAGGTTCATTTATCTTGCACGTTTGAGCATTTTGCCTAAAAGCACGGTTCCGGGGCCGGCCGGCAGATTGTTGAGGAAGAATCAGACCTTGGCCGTGTTTAGATCCGGAACTTGGGCCGCCGAAGTGGGCACTGTAGCAACTTTTGTTTTTTAGTGCAAAAAATTGTCCAAAAAATAATTAATTAGACTCAAAATGTTCGTCTCGCAAAGTACAACAAAACTGTACAATTAGTTTTTGATTTCATCTACATTTAGTACTCCGTGCATTTGCCGGTATTTTGATGTGACGGAGAATCTCCTTTTTGCATAGTGGAATTTAGGGGGAGAATTTGGGAACTAAACCAGGCCCTTAAACTAAAAAGTTGGATACGTTTCCTTTCCACAATGTAGCAAGTGCATGCAGCAGAACACAGCAAACAAACGTCGACGGCCCAAGCAAGTCCAAAACGTGTCCGAAACCAAACGCACCGCGGCCATACCCATCGTGCTCTGCATCTGCGCAGTCTGAATGGCCGGACTCGTTGCCATCTGGGAAGTAGCTACTGTTGCTTTGCAGCGCGGCTAGGTTAGAGGTTAGGTGGTGACAAATATACTACTGTAGCACTTTTCGTTGTTATTTGGTAATTAGTGTCCAATCATGGCTTAATTAGGCTTAAAAGATCCGTCTCCTCCATTTCGTCTAAATTGTGTAATTAGTTTTATTTTTTATCTATATTTAATGCTCAATGCATACGTACAAAGATTCGATGTGACGAGAAATCAACTGTTTTTTCGTGAAATATTTTTGGAACTAAACAGGTCCTAGAAGTTGTTCAAGGGAAACAAAAAGCATCGGCGCAGCATGTTGTTGTCGATAAAGCAGCAGCGCAGCAGGTTTGGTACTGGATCGGTACCCAGATCCGAAAAGGGACCCCGCAACGCCACAATCTTCACGCGAGTTGCGAAATACCAAACTCCAAAAGAGACACAGGACCAAATCGGCTTGTCAAGGTTGTTTCTTTCTCACTCATGCATGGACTTTCTGTGGTGCTTCCTGACCTACGGAGTAGCTAGCTAGCTCCCTCCGCTCATCCAACGTCTGGACTTCTAGAGGTTGGGAGGGCGACATTACTGTTGCGTTTGGTTTCCTAGCTAGGCCTGGTTTAGATGCACCAAAAGTTAGATTTTTTTCACTCTCTCCATCACATCAATATTTGGACCCATGCATGAAGTAGTAAATGTAGGTAAAAAAATAACTAATTACACAGTTTAGTTGGAAATCACGAGATGGATTTTTTGAGCCTAGTTGGTTCACGATTGGACAATATTTGCCAAATAAGACGAAAGTGGTACTATTCATCAGGTTCATTTTTTTTTGCAATCTAAACAAGGCCATAATTTGTAGTTCGGCTAGAATCCTAGTCTGGGCAGTCTTAGTCTACTCCCATCAAGCCAATCCATGGTTGTTTGGTTGTTTGTACTATGTTAGCCTGGCTTAGACCTAGGGTGTGTTTAGTTGCCTAGTTTGTTTTCATACAGTCACCTCTTCTTTCAATTGGTAAGGTTACCTCTTTGAGGCATTTTGTCAAACAAGTGATGAGCATTCTGACGAGCAGCAGCTTCCCTCAACTTCTTCCCCGCCGGTGCCGCTAGCGCCAATGCCACCTCCGGCGCCGTCTTCATACCCATCCCGGCAGTGGCGGAGCTGGATTGAGGTAAAGGGGGGCTAAACAAGGAAGATTTAGGACTAAAGCTAAATATTAATGGTAATTTCACATAAAACAACAGTGATTTAGTAAGTAATCAAACTGATTAGGGGGGCTGTAGCCCCGGCAGCCCCCCCTTTGGATCCGCCACTGCATCCCGGCACCATGATTCTCCACATCCCGCCCCGTCCTCCCTCCCTCCCTCCCCTGCTTCATTTGGTCCACGATAGAGAGCACGCAAATGAGCGAGCACGCAGAGCACGCAGGACCACGACGCGGGTGTTGCTGCTCGACGATGGGCACGACATCCGAAGCGCAGGATGGAGAGCACGGCGGTGGCCGCGCGAACCGCAGATGAGGGAGCTCGCGGTCCAGGATGGAGAGCACGGTGCTGTGGCCTCCTCTTCCTCGGCCTCAAGGACCGCCTCCACATCGAGGTCCTTGGCACGCTCGGAATTTGTGAGGCCAGCGAGGTGCCCATGCCGTGCTCGCGCTGGAGAATGGCGGCGGCCATGGCAACGGCAACCACCACCACCCAGCAGCTCCCGCAGTTCAGGTACGGCAGTGGAGGAGCTCGAGCGAGGAGGTGGAGTGCATCTCTGGCGAGGAGCTCCATGGCCTCCGACGACGGCGACAAGGATGTCCTCCTCCTCATCCAGTAGGTCCCACTCGACATGGAGGAGGGCCTGACGCAGATTTGGCGAGGAGCTCGAGCTCTAGTGAAGAAGAGGACGGCGGCGGCCATGGCCCGCGTGCGCGCCACGCAAGAGCTCGAGCAGGGGAGGGGAGGTGCGGCTGCGGTGCGGAACGAGCAGGGGCGGTGAGGGGAACGAGCACGAGGGTTGGCTCGGGGCTGGCTTCAGGAGAACGACCGATTTGGGCGTTCAATCCTGGCCAGGCTAAAGGGGTACGGATGACCAACCCTAGCCAGACCCTAGCCCATTTCCAGGCAACCAAACAAGCTAAAATTGGCTCCAAGGAGCAAGCTAAGGGTTAGCCACCCAACCAAACACACCCTATGCATATAGCGGCATATTGTCTGTTATGTTATGTCATAGGAACAATTATTATTGTTGGTGAATGCAGCCATGCGCCCATGCAGGTCATGTCCATGGACGATCGAGGCTTCTTTGTAGATCATCAGGCCCACCTGTCAATGCACTATAGAGGAACTACCGGTCAATCCTCCCCCATATCAATAGACATGAATAATCTCTATCTAATTCCGTTAGATTTAGCTTATACTTCATCCAATTGAAGATATATGTCCATTATGATATGGTCATCTCCAATATAACACTTTGGCTAGCAACATATATCTGTAACAGTATATTGGTTAAATAAAAATATCTATATATATTGCGAAAATAGCAATGGCAGCATCTCATACCATGAAACAATATATTAGCTATCTTTTGTCATGAATGTAGTGATGGCAATATCTCCTACCATGAAATTTATGAGAGTTCCTTATAATAGATTGCCTCCACCCCTAAAATAATGTAACTCACGTTCTTTGATTAGTCAAATGATATTAAGTCTGACTAAGTAGAAAATATACTAATATCTATAATATATAATAAATATCATTAGATTAAGAATAAAATATAGTTTTATAACAAACATATTAAAAAATATAAATGTTAATATTTTTATAGACTTAATTGAACTTAAAATTCTTAGACCCCTCAAGAAACGAGAATTACATTCTTCTTGAATGAACAGAGTAGAAACTATGAAATGCACGAGGAATTCATGTAAACCGGCAAGACAAGGACTTGTGTAGGAGATCTGAGTTTGCCGCGTACCCGAAGAATGAGTTTGTTTGCGCTTTGCACCATCTCTCTCCACGTGCTTCATTCAACACATTAACACACGAGATCAATAAAAAAAAAGGAAACACATTAACACAATCCTCGTTAACCATTCATACCGTCCTACGACATGACCTCACGCTTACGTCACCGGGTTCAGCTTGCTACGGCTAAACGAGTTGACGTGGCAGCCGCAGGCCGCGGCCGGGCGGCGCCATACGCGTCCGCCAGCTGGACGCTCTCCGGGACCCAAGTGTCAGAACCGGTCAGGGGAATACAGGCCGTACGATCGGCGCGGCGGAGGCTCCGATGTGCGGCCACGTCGCAAATCGACGACGACGGCGGGTGCCGCGTCGCTCGTGGGTGGCTTCCTCGCGAGTCGCGACTCCACCCCGCCGTCTGGTTTCAAAGCGTACACTTTTTTTGCATGTAGCCCCCCGCAGTTAAAGTTAATTGATTGATGAGGACAGATTAAATAAAGACTTTGCCAGGAAGCCTTTCTGTTATTTCTTAGAACGCACTTAAAGCAAGGTTATTGGGTCCGGTGACTGTGAGAGGGACACTAAGGAGCCGTTCGGCTGGAATTATAAGCCGCTGAAAAACACTGTTGGCTGATTTTTTTTGTGAGAGAAAAATACTGTTCCGGCTGAAAAAACAAGCTGAATAAGACAGATTATAAGCCAGATGAACCTGACCTAATTTGGTATCTTTAAGATTCTCGCATTGGATGCGTGCACCACATGACATGGATGGGATGGTGGTTGTCGTGTGAACAAGTTTTAGATATTTGTAAAGGTGGTGTGTGTGTGGGTGGGTGGGTGTATTATATGTTGGTGTACTCGTATCTCACAAAGATGAAAGATACTTTTCCATCTCATCATGTACTAAGACTAAGACCTTGTTTAGATTCCTAAATTCACCCCCAAATTTCACTATGCAAAAAGAAGATTCCACATCACAACAAAATGCCGGCACATGCATGAAGTACTAAATGTAGATAAAATCAAAAACTAATTGTACAATTTTATTCTACTTTGCGAGACGAACATTTTGAGCCTAATTACTCAAAGTTTGGACAATTATTACGAAATAAAAACAAAAATCTACAGTAATTCGGCACAGTGATTCGGGTGCCCGAATCAGGCATCTAAACGTGGCCTAAGAGTACGGGGTTGTGCAAGATGGGCATGAAGAAGAATGACTGATAGTACTTTCCCATTAATCATTGAAAAAGGTAACTTGTCCATTGTGATTTTTTTGGATTTTAACTTTACAAGGAGGACCAAAGGGTTGAACTTATTGATCCCAGTTGAAAATTCTTCTGTTATTTCGTGCATTTACTTATACAAATATCTTTAGTTATGAACTTATTGACCTCAAAAGGAAATTATTCTCTTATGGCGTACATTTACTTATGCAACTATATTTAGTTAACGACAAAATTACGAATAAAATATGTACTAAAGCCAAAGATCTTTTGCACTTTAAGGTCAAAAACATATGCCGTCAAGTTTGTTTTTTCTCTACAAATCATTGCTACTTGCTTACCTTGATCATCTAGTCAATGACTTCATTGGGCTTAAACCTCTGTTTCTGTTATATATAGACAATTTGTTTTGGTTCATTACTTATAGGAAGCTTCATATCACTGTTCTGTTATGAACTAGTGTAACAATAGCATCCTTTTTCATCAGCCAATGGAGAATCTAGTGCTTTATCATCGGTTACAACGTTTGGGCACTATAAACATAAGCTTCACCAAATAACTAAACAATGATATTCTTTTGAGTTATTATTAGACACAATGATAATACTCTTCTTTTTCCTTTTAATTTACACACATCATGTACTAGCTTGATCATAGTCGGGTAAGTTTCTCAACCATAATTTATTTTGTCGGTTATGAGGTCTACCATCTATTCTGTCAGTTACGAATCTAGAAGAATACAACAGTAGCCATATATA
Organism: Saccharum hybrid cultivar R570; assembly: GCA_038087645.1. Classification (NCBI taxonomy): domain Eukaryota; kingdom Viridiplantae; phylum Streptophyta; class Magnoliopsida; order Poales; family Poaceae; genus Saccharum; species Saccharum hybrid cultivar. The sequence goes on along the minus strand of JAQSUU010000108.1, from coordinate 35,735,286 downwards.
TATAATGCTAGTGAAGGTTTGCGCCCTAATTCTGTTACTAACCAATGTAATGTCTACTCCCTCCATAATGGTAATTCAAGTTGTTTTGGACAAGGCTTAGGTCAAACATTGGAAATATAAATCATAAATGACTTTTAAGTTTTGAGTTTGGAAATGCGAAAACCATATGAATAGATTTGTCTTGAAAAGTACTTTCATGAAAATATATACATATCACTTTCCAATAAATATCTTTATATAAATAAGAAGTCAAAGTTATGTTTTGGATACCGTGTCGCTGTCCAAAACGACCTGAATTACCAATATGGAGGGACTATAACAGTAGGTCCTTTTTTCTATCACCTTTAACACCAAGGCATGATTTAAAAGCTCTACCTTCAGTTACAATGATGATTTTATATGGTCTATAATCTAAAGCTTTTATATATACAGTGTAGGCGTAGTGGCATAGATATAAGCTCGTGATTTTTTCCAAAAGGAAAATTACTTCATGTTCAAAGACTTCATAGATATATTTTAAAGAAACCAATGAATGAATACATATAAGGCTAGTGAAAGGTCCCGTTAAGGTTTGTGTCCCAATTCTGTTACTAACTAATATAATACACGTTTCCTATACCTCAGTCGCCTGATATCCACGCGACTGCTCAGGCGACGCCCGCCCGCATCGACGCCTCACGCCAGACGCCTTCCCTCCCTCCCTCTTTCTCCCTCGGCGCCCGACGACCTCCCGACAAGCTGCTCCCCGGTGAGGGCCATGGCAAATCCAGGCCACCGTCTCCTCGCGTCCGCGCCCAACCGCGGATTCGGCGACCACCCAACTCCAGCAGCTTCGGGCGGATCCGGCGGTGGCCATGGCGGCACCGGCGAGGTAAGCCCTCCCTCCCTCCTCCTCCTGGATTTAGGGTTTCGACGAACTTTCCTCTCTCTGTCTCTCTCCCAACTTCGGCGGGCTTAGAAAAAATAGGGGATCTGGGGGAGGCAGGTAGGTCAGGCGGTGGGGATGGTAGAGGGCGGTTTAGGGGCCCTGGCAGCGGCAGAGGCAGCTGGCCCAGGTCGGGGCGGGGGAGTTGCGGCCGTTTGTCAGAGTTGGAAGAAATCAGGGGAGAGGAAGAGGGAGGCCATCGCGGGCGCGGTAGCGCTTGGCCGAAGCTCCAGCGAAGCTTCGGCCAAGCCCTACCACGCCGCAACAAGGCAGCGGCGGTGGCACAGAGTCGGGGCGACGGGAGAAAGAAGATGGATAGGAGACAGAGGTGGAGTGTTGGATGAAGATCCAACGGCTCAGATCAATTGTCTGAAACAAAGGGAAATTTCAGGCTGCCCGTAGGATAGCAAATCCCAATATAATATCCATAACAATAAACTCTAACTTCTATGATTTTATATGGTCTATAATCTAAAGCGTACACCGTGTTAGGTGTAGTGGCATAGATATAAGCTTCTGTTTTTTTTTTCAAAAAGAAAATAATTTCATGCTCCATTTCAAGACTTCATATATGTAATATTTTAAAGAAATCAATGAATTACAAAAGTATTTTCTCTTTTGCCATACCGTGTTGAATGTGCCACAGCCCACGAGCACTAGACAATGGCCAATGGCCGCATGGCTAAGGCTATCAATGATGAGTATCTTAAAATGCCGCGATCTGAGGGGCTTAGGGCATGTTTAGTTCCCTTAAAATTTTGCAAAATTTTTCAGATTTTCCGTCACATCGAATCTTTGACACATGCATGAAGCATTAAATATAGATAAAAAATAAAACTAATTACACAGTTTAGACGAAATGGACGAGACGAATCTTTTAAGCCTAATTAGACTATGATCGGACAATATTTGCCAAATAACAACGAAAAGAGCTACAGTGCCGTTTTGCAAAAAAAAAATTTTTTGGATCTAAACCGGCCCTTAAATGCAACGGGGCTCTCGTTTCCCTCACCTTCCCGACGGCGACTGCGCAGCCATCCTCCTCCTGCTCTCCTCTTCTCCATCTCCTCTCTTTCGCTCTCCACCCTCACCAACTCCTACCTCCCGAGACAAATTCCGAGGCCGACACAAGAAAAGGGAAAGAACCACAGGTAATTGCCTTCCTGTGCCATCGACTCCATCTCTCGCCCTTCCGTCATCGTCTCCCCTGGGCGGCGGCCGCGGAGTAAAGATCCGACCCGCTTGGGATTGCTTGCTTCTCCTTTTGTCCGGTAAGGACGCCCCGCTTGAATCGATAGTTCATTTCCCTCTGCATAATTCGAAATTCTCCTTCAGTGACGGATACCAATCGGTCCATTTTTGTTCTGGATTAGTGTGCTGCGTGGCGGAGTGCTAATAGCTGGTAATTTTCTTTAATTTTGACCCCGCGTTAGGTGCGCCGCTGGACTCCAGTGCTGTACATGCTCGACGACGGTGCTGAGCTCCTGCGATGGCCCGAAGAAATGCCGGCGCAATGCAGCGGGAGGGTTCGGCGGGTTCGGTTAAGGACTGGTCGGAATTCGACCCCTCGCCGTCCCCCAAGCTGGCGTACTCGCAGTCCTACGTCGCCATGAGAGGGCTGTTGACGTCGGTGGCTTCTCTGGACCCTGTCCTGATGTCCAGCAGCCTCAAGTCTCTGTGGGCAGCCTTGTCATCGCACAGGCACGCTCGGTCCTTGGAGAGGCCAAAGTACAAGGGGGTGAACTGGAAGAGGCCCATGTTCCATCTGCTTGTGTGCTTCTTGGTGGGAGTTTTCATTGGATTCACACCACTCTTCTCTCTCGATTTATCCAACAACATAGATTCTGAAAACGAGACGCTTCCATTCGATGGAGATGTGGTTGACAGACAAATGCTGGAACTTAAAAGTACAAAGTTGGAGCCGTTTGTGGCTGCGGCAGAGACTGAAGCCACCGAAGAACAACTGGTTGATGAGAGTCCTCCAGTTCCAGCGATGTTGGATGATGAGGCGGATTTCATTGAAGCGTCGCATGTCCAACCTTCTGTTAATGACTCTGACTTTGTTGCGAGGAAACAGCTGATAATTGTGACGACAACTTCTGTTCGACCACACCAGGCGTACTACTTGAATCGTCTGGCTCATGTGTTAAAAAATGTACCACCTCCTCTTCTGTGGATTGTGGCGGAGTGGCCATATCAGTCCCGTGAAACAGCGGAGATCCTGAGGTCTTCTGGCGTTATGTACAGACATCTTATCTGCAATCGGAACAGTACAAACATAAGGAAGATTATTGTCTGCCAAAAGAACAATGCAATTTTTCATATCAAGAAGCACCGTTTAGATGGTATAGTACATTTTGCTGATGTGGAGCGAGTGTACTCAGTTGATTTATTTGAAGACATGCGAAAAATCAGGTGACCTTTCTGTGCTGACACTTTCTTTGCGGTACTGGAATTTATAGTTCTGTTTATCACAAATTTATTCGTGGACAAATTTTGAAATGATGGACAATCCTAACATTGCATGGATATACACGGTTTACTGATGTACTTTTAATCATCAAAATACTTTTGACCCATCGTTTGCTTGCTTATGCTACCTTTTGCCATGTATTTTGCTTGTCAATGTTGTAAAATCTTTAACTGCTTGTTCCATACTGTAGCCTGTGATTGCTAGTTAGTATTAAATATTTTTTTTGCTTCTAAAATCCTCTGATATGGAGTGGTGTTGCCATGTTGTAAATGATACAATCAACTCTGCTAAAACGATACTTTTCTAGAAACTAAAGGTATTCAGTCTATTTGGTTGGATGGAGATATGCATTTTAGGTGGAGCTTGATGCAAGAATCCAGTTCTTCCTTTTTGCCTTTTCCCCCACTTTACCAGTCTTCCTTTCTAGTAGCTATAATTTCATTTTTATGTGTGCTCTTATGCTTGCTAGAGCTGTAGAATGGCCCACCATACTAAAGCATATTTCATTTTCAAAATTTTAATAGTAAGCAGAGCTTTTGCCATTTCTTTCCTCCACTAAATAAAAGCTTGCTTGATGATTACTTTAGATGCCTTTAAAGGATATCCTACTAAGCGTATCGCCTTTTTTGTAATTTAACTAACCGCCTTCTGGTGTGGATGCAAATGCAATGTAGTATAACGTCCTGGTCCGATTTTTCTTCCCCCGAACGCGAGATGCATGCCATTTCACTAAAGAAGGAATAAAAGTCGCCACACCCAGACACCCACAAGATATCAGTTCACTCACGCCACAAACAAAACCAAGAAACAATCGACGACTATTGCCATGTTAGCAACATTATTCAGCTATTCAACTCCCAAGATCCTTAGCCCTGGTTGCGATCCATAGTGAAACCTCTCCCGCCGCAGTCTGTACCAGTGTGTCCAAGTCCAATTGTTACTGAATTATAATAGGTATGCAATAACCGTCGCATTAGATTACAGAGCAATAATATTTCCTTGAGATTCCTGACACGACAAGGGGATTATGACCTCCCTACTCTGTATATAGGTGGCTGCTTTTTCACATCTGAGAACAGCCTAGGATTTAATCACTATAGTACAACCATGAGTGCTCCTGTAGTACTTTCTTCAATATTTATGTGGGAATGTATGTTATTTATAACACAGTAATATTCACCGTTACCAATCTTCTATGAGCACTTTTCGTCTCAAAGTGACAGTAAAAAATGTTCCTCATGGTTTTGTTCAATGTCCTGCAGGCGCTTTGGTACGTGGCCAGTAGCAACACATGTTGGATCCAGGTACAAGGTGGTTTTGGAAGGACCCATTTGTAGGGGTAATCAAGTCACTGGATGGCATACAAACCAGAGAAGGGGTGTACCTCGTCGGTTTCCAATTGGTTTCTCTGGGTTTGCTTTTAACAGCACTATACTTTGGGATCCCCAGAGATGGAACAGCCCCACTTTAGAGTCTATTATACTCCATTCAGGTGGCAGAGGTGGCTTGCAGGTTAGTATTATCACTATTTTTATTAAAAAGAAAAATGGAAAACAAAGAAGAAGATTATATGTTTTCACATAGATGTGGAACTTTGGTTTCTTAATAGAGACAAATCTACTGTGTTGATGTTTGATCTTAATGGTATATCTGCCTGACTAAATTTAATCCAGCAGAGCATGCTATAAATCACCCCAATGTCTCCTTTGTTGCATAAAACTGCAATATGAAGATTCACTAGATTCGGTGAATTACTGAACTTACAGGTACAACGTCTTGAGAGGAATTTGAACCAAATGTAACCGAAGTACCATCCATACATTATAGCCACATGAAACCAGTGTTGTTAAAATGTATAAGTGCCACATGAATATTTGTTATGGGTGGTATGCAGCACTGAAATAAAACCTACCAAAGAGGCAACTTACTAAAGCACACAAGGAAACATCTTTCTGTATATTGATGCAAATCTTGGCACTGCAGGAGTCAAGATTCATTGAGAAGCTTGTCGAGGACGAGACTCAAATGGAAGGCCTCGCAGACAACTGCACTCGGGTTATGGTCTGGAATTTCGACTTGGAACCTCCACAGCTGAATTACCCTACTGGCTGGCTGCTGCAGAAGAACCTAGACATCATCGTGCCTATAACCTAACCGCGATGTTGCTGTTGTTTTTGTTGCGCCTCCTAGTATGGAATGATGATGATGCCTATGCCTTCCTGAACTTGGTAGCGTCCAGGATCATGCGAAGCTGCTCTGCCAAGACCTGGTTCGAATAATGTGTTACTAGTAACAACAGCTGAAAGCAAACAAGCCTGCCTGACAAAAGGAAAAATTCTTTCTCCCCCTGTTGTGCTGCATTCTCAATGCTCTTCAACCTAGATAGGCTTGTATATTTCTTTTCCTTTCATTTTTCTCCTTTTTTCCTGTTCTTTATGCATACATACATACATACACACATATTCATTCATTCATAAGTACATATATACATACATCTTACAGTACTTCACAGATGTTAACGAAAGCGATCTGGCGACGCTGATGAGATGATGGCATATGTTGCATCTTGCATTGTGCTTGTGCAATGGTGGTGTTAGGCAACCATCGATGTCCGTATCAGACGAGGCAATAAAGTTGCAGCGTACTGTGGTAGCAGAGTACTGATTATAAACTTTAAACTTGCGTGTCTCTTGGTCCACTTACGAATTGTTCGCCAAATAGTATTGCAGCAAGGATTACAATTGTGAAATTGCCTACGACTGAATCAAACTTCTGTGACTGCCTGAAGACCGACTGAATCAAACTTCTGTGACTGCCTGAAGGCCCGACGCAGGCAATTTCACAATCGTAATCCTTTGCTGGCTAATATAAATCACTACCGTGCTGTTTAGTTCATAGAACAGTAACGCAAATGGAAATGAAATCAGTTCAAATCGTATATGTTGCCATAACGTCCACATTTGCGTTACCAATGCTACAACCTGAACCATGATCCCATGAACGGGAAGACTGCCACCAACAAGCGCATCAAGAGTGGCGCCTGCTTGTACCTGGTACTGCCCAGCCCCATCGTTCTTGGCATCCGCCGTCGTCTCATTCTCATTGGAGCTCCTACTCCCTGCTCCACTCTTCCGCCACTGCCAGCGGCAGTATAATCCGCATCTTCCTCCCCAGTCGCTGAAGGCCGCGATTTCGTGCTGTAACCAGTATTGCCATCTGAGAATGAGTTTCTGTTCCTCTTTGCCTCCTGGGCAGCAGCAGCGCTGTTGTCCAGAAGCTCATCCCATCCTCCATATCCGCCACCGCTTTTGCTGGCTCCCCAGCCATCTCCACTGCTGCTGCTCTTGGTGTTATCATCATCAGCTCCAACAGCAGTTGAGGCAGCATCAGCAAAATCGTTAGAAACCCTTGACTGGTAGCTGCGCCTCCCTCTCCTCCCCTCATAATAGCTGCTGCCGCTGCTGCCGCTGTATCTACTGCCTCGACCACCTGTTGCAAAGTCAGTGGCGTCCTCAGGGTAATCTTCCTCTTCGTCTTGGACTGGTCTCCTCCACCTGTCGTCGCGGTTGCCTTTTCTCCTTCCCCATACGGCTTCAAGCAGAAATGATATGGCCGACTGACCGAGCGGGAATGCCATGGCCATTAGAAAGGCCTTTGTCCCCGTTGCAGCAAACATGGACACAAGCATCACCGGTAGCAGGAATCCGTACGTCTTAAATACCTAGGCCACAAGTATAGAAAGCAGCAGGCCATTGATCAGTCACTACAACAACGAAGCACAATTATTCGTTCGTTGATTTTATTACCGTACTGATCTGATATGCATACTAAATTACTGATGAAATGAAAAGCAGCAGGAACGGAAGCTGATAAGTCTGGGTTAATTGATTGTAGTGATCAGTAGAGAATTATAAGTAGAGATTTTGTCTAATTAGATATACTAGGCAAAAGAAATATATTGTTGCTTGATTTAATACCAGAAAAAATGAAGGATGATTTGATTTAATTTCAAGCATTTTTAATTAACTCAGAATGACTGGCAAAGGATCTATGATCCCAATCCCATTATACGTTCACTGTCCAGTTAGGTAACATTAGTATCTATCAAGGTTCAAGCACGCAATAAGATAGAAATTATTGATGAAAGGGGGGGGGGGGGGGGGGGGGGGGGGGGGGGGGGGGGAACACAGGAACAGAAATTCTATACAATACGTATGTAGCAGACCTTGGAGAACCAGGGCTCGTCGAACAGCTCTCCGGCCCCTCCAAATCCGGGGAACGCAGCCTCATCCTCGTAATCGTAATCGTAATCGTCCTCTAGAGAAGAGGAACCGTAGTCTTCTTGGCTGCCGTCGGGGTCGGACCACCACCTCCTCCTCGTCGCCCTGCTGCTCGTGGTGGCGGTGGTGCTGTCTCTTCCATGTGCGCTGCCGTTGGAGAACCACCAGCTGGAGGAGCCGCGGCGGAGGGAGGAGGAGAGGATAGGAAGGGGCGGTCTGCCTGGTGGTGCTGGAACTGGAGGCGCAGGGGCTACTATCATTGCATTGCCTGCCGGCCGCCCGGCCGCCGCTGCCCGCTTTTGCGTGACAGAAAGCTGTGTACAGGGAGGGGAGGGAGAAGATAATCTTTCCCTTTCCCTTTTCTTAATTTCTTTTCTATTCAAAATCTTTAGGAAAATGAATTTGGGCTAAGTGGGGCCAGAGCCCCATGTAGCACGAGTTTCCCACGTGCACAAGCTCCTCCGTGGCCCTTTCCACACCCCCCCTCTTTTTTTCATTTTTCACTTAACCAAAGACAATCCAGCTTCAAAGTACCATGTTTTAGTATCTCATTAAGTTTAATCATTATGTGTTATATCAGATAAGTATTATTAGATTAATTACGAATGTATAATGTATTGATTTGAAGCCATGATGTGAATAATATTCACTAGAAACTTAATCAGATATGAACACTAGAAACTCGATCAAATATGAACTATTTTAACTGACACACTACATATAGTTACGTTACGTTTCATTCTTTTTACAGAAATGATACAGTGCGGGCGTCCGACCGTCCGGACACCGCGCTTCCTGAGTCTGTGCACTACCAGCCCAATAGGCTTGTTTCCCTTTACCTTCATTCTTTCACCGTTTCTCAGAATAACAAAAAGATGGCGCCGTTCCCAACTAGCACGGCCATCACATCGTTCCCTACCACTTGCCCCCTGCTCGCCTTCTCCAGCGGCGACCACCTCCGCTTCCTCCGCCCTAGGGCCCTTGCTCGCCTCTGTGATGCCAGGCTGCGCCGCTAGAGTCACGCCTACCGCCCGCCCCTGCCCTCATCACCGGAGCCGGCGCCGGTGTCCTCATCACCTCCTCCTGTGGTTGGAGACCGTGAAGGCGTCGCGGTCGTGCCATACTTCGCGCTCGCATCGAGGCTCCGCGCGTCCCGGTGCCCCAGCAGAAGAAGCTCGGGGCAGCGAAGCCTGTGGTGCACTTCGCTCCGCCACCTCCCAACCCTGATCTACCCATCGAGGCGGTTATCGAGTTCCTCAACGCGCCTGACTTGGTGGCCACCTCCCACTAGAGTGTCGCGGCTTATATGTTGCAAGTGTATGTTCAAGTGTTTCAGGTGTTCTAGAGGTATGTTGCAATTGTTTCATAGATGTTGCAAAAGTAGATCGGGATGTTGCATATGTTGCAAAGTGTTCCAGATGCATGTTGCATGTTTTTCAGAGGCATGTTGCAAGCGTTTGTTCAAAATGTTTCATCTGTTTTAGACGTATGTTGCAAGCGTTTTTGATCTAGATGTTACATATGTTGCAAGAGTATGTTTGAAATGTTTCATCTGTTTCAGTCTTATGTTGCAATAAGTGTTTTTATGTTGCAAGTTCTAAGTGTTTTATCTGGATGTTGCATATGTTTCACAAGCATGTTGCAAGTGTATGTTCCCAATATTTCATCTGCTTCAGACGTATATTGCATTCAAGTGTTTTCATGTTGCAAGTGTTTCGTGTTTCAGAGGTATGTTCAGAGAGTCATTGGGGCAGGGCCTGGGCGCTGTGGGAAGGGGCGCGGCGAGCCAGGGGACGACGGATGGGGCGCGCAGCGTGCCTGGGGTCCTACGGACGAGGCGTGCTCGTCCTCATCCTCGTCTCGGCTCCTGGGTCCCGTCCGCGTGGAGGGAGAGGAGGGGGTTAGGGGGAGGAGCGGCGGGCGCGGGTGGGGCGGGGTACACGTGCAGGGCAAGACGAGGCAGATGGTAAAGGACTGCAGCGATACGGTGGGAGTGCAGCGCGTTTCTGATGGGCTGTTTTGCTGGACCATTCGGTACCATTCGACGAAATCCTATCCCATTGGACATCTAGTCCCCAACAATTCCCTTCTTTTTAAGACACATAGGGACTATCTCACGAAAGCATCTAGACGGTCGATTTTTCAGCCTAGCACCGCAGACAAGTCCATGCTACATCGTATCTCTGAGTTGCAATTGCAACCAAACATATCTCAGGACTCAGGTCACCCCATCGGCTCATCCAACCAAACATGGGAAGCCCTCCGTGCAAGGAAGTGGGCCTGAACTCGTGTCATAACAGGTCCCATTCGAAGGATAGAAGGCATTTGAGTCGGCGCCGCCTCTGTACTCAGACTCGGAGTCAGAGTCAGAGTCGGCCATTCTGGGAATGAACTCAAAGAGGACATGGCGGCGTAGATCAAATTTGATGTCGGCGCGTTTCCTGGACGGAGCCCGACTTCAACTCCTTTAGGCAGGCGCAGGGGGAACACATGGCCAGTTGTCGCTCCATATATATCGCGGTGACGGGCCGGCTACGCCTCTCCTCATTCGATCCCGTTCCCGCATTGCAACGACTAGGCGAAAAATCAAAACGATGGCGCCGCCCTTCTCGGGCTCCAAGAAGCGCCCTCTCGAGATGGTCGTCCACGACCCCACCGCCACTGCCGCCAACAAGCATGCGCGGGACGACGACGACGAGGAGACCTCCACCACCACGTCGTCAACGTCGACGTCCCCCAACTCCGCCGCCCTGTTCCTGCTCGCGGCATCGGCACCGCCGCCATTCGGTGACTTAGAGCCCATCAGCGCCGTCCCGATTTCCATCGTCCCGCCGCCTCAGCTGCCGCCTCACCCGCGGACGACGCGGTCGCCCGTTGCCGGCAGGGAACAGCCGCCGTGCCTGCGCAAGCATTTCCTCCTGGCGTTGGGGCTGCGCGCCGACCTGCCCGTGAACTTCATCGACGCAAAGTGCCTGACAGCCATCGACCTGGACCCTCACCAGAACCGGCTGCGGATCCCGAGAGACGGTGCCATCCACCGCCTCCGCCTGCTCCTGACCCCCGCCGAGCTCCACGACGCCAACCTATTCTTCCTCCCAGACCCAGCCCCGAAACCGGAATGGAGGTCAGGCAAGCAGAAGCAACAGCCGGTGGCGGAAGCGGAACCGCAGAACGACGGCGCCTCGGCCTCCTCCAGCGCCGCCGCCGAGACCAAGACCAAGAAGATCAAGAAACCCAAGGCCAAGGGGAAAGTGCATGGCGGGCTACGCGTGCAGCTGGTGAACCTCGACGCCGGCGCCAAGGACCTGCTGCTGTCGCGGTGGGAGAGTAGCCACGGCACGATCGTCAAGGGGGAAGGGTACCTCGACTTCATCCGTGATCAGTGCGGCTTCAAGGCGAAGGACGCCATCGTGGTCTGGGCCTTCGTGCAGCGCTGGTTCCGCATCTTCGGCAAGGACATCTTCGGCGACAGCCTCCTCCATGTACTCATCGTCAAGAAAGACGACAAGCAGCCGCAACGGTGCCGCTACTGCCGCCACCCACCTGTACCCGCTGTCGATCCATCGATCATGAGCTCGTCATAGCGTAGGCAGGATCCGTTTCGAATACCGTTGGTTTCGTTTTAATACAAGGCATATAGATTATTTTTGCGGGCTAACATACGAAGAAACTGGATGATACTCGACGCTAGAAGGAATGCAGAATAATGTTCGACAGATGTATCTAACCATATCTATAAAAGTCGTGGACGCCGGCCGGGTCCGTCACAGACACATGTTACTGTGTCCCACAACAGTGCCTTGCAACAGTAGACCCGCTAATACAGTACCGGGTCCTATAAAGTACAAGCCCGCTAAGAAACAGTAAAACCCGTTATGAACAGTCAAGCCCGTTAAGAAACAGTAAACCCCGTTATGAAACAGTACCCATCAGCACAAACCCCATCAAGAAACAGTAAACCCGCTAAGAAACACAGTAAAACTCATTATGAAACAGTAACACCGTTAAGCAAACAGTACGCGGGCTCCCCTGCTAGTTTATATATATATATATAACTCTCATGCCTGACAGAGCACTAGTATATCTTATTACTCCAGCTTTTGTCGTATTTATGTGCTATGTCATCTGATCTTGATTCAATGCAAAATTACAGCATATAGTACTTTTCTTCGTTGCGACACATTTATGTTAAAATGCTTATTAATTCGGTTCAGCATCGGTGAGAACGACCGATATACGTGTTGCACCGTACAGAACAAAATGAAATGGCTCAAAATATGAAAATAGCTATGCATTTAAAATACCCCTCTGTCCCAAAATAAGTGTCGTTTTGGTATTCATCCGGTCAAACTTCTTAAATTTGACTAGATTTATAGAAAATATGAGTAATATTTGTATCTCCAAATAAGTTTATTATAAAAATAGATTTAATGATCTATCTAATGACACTAATTATGTACCTCTATATTTATTTTTAGGGTCAGTCGGCTTAAGAGAACCGTTCCTAAAAATGGGTGATTTCTAGATGCTTGCCCTAGAAATCGAGTTTCAAGGGCAACTGATTTAGTCAACCACCCTTAAAAATAGCTGCAATACAAATAAATTCATAACTTTTTACCTAAAATCGGATGAAAGACAAAATTTATATCAAAATTGTAGAGCTCAATGATATCTAAAACTTTGTAATTAATGAATTTTTTTATTTGAGATCATTTAGGGGCCCATATATTGTAGCTTATAGAAAACAAATGGGGTTAGCTGTTGTCTAGACAGTAGAATCATTTTATGTCCTCTATTTGTGGCACCAATATTTTTACCACAATTTGGCATGCATGATATATATTCCATGATTGGATTGGTTTACCACTTTTGAGTTATCTGTTGCTTTTATTTCAGCAAAAAGAGTTACCACAATGCAATATTCGTAGTTCTATCAGCATAATCAACCATTTGTTTCCGTTGTGTCCACTTTATTTATTATGTATTTTCTCCCCTTTGCTTCTATCGTTTTGTAGCTACTATGATCTTTGAGGGTGAAGTTAGCATGGCTAGTCGATTGAATTTTAATGATGTTGTAACAGAGCCGACCAATTATATGAAATGAAGTAAGAAAATCACCCGCCGAAGCAGATAATTTAACAAACTTAAGCCCGTATAACCCGGTAGTCCGTGAAACCACGAAGGATTTCAAACCAACCAACATACAAACCAAGATCGTACAAGTTTAGCAGCCACAGTCATATATTACATAAAGTTCGCAACATCAGTTGAATACATCGGAGTTTAGAACATAAAGTTATTACAAACCAAGTTCATAATGAAATAGCGGAAGCAAATAGTTTTAACGCCACACACACACGTTTAGTTCAAATACAGTGCCAGGAGATAGTCATTTCCAACAAAAGCATCAGATAAGACATACGGAGCGACCATTGCCATTGGTCCTAGTTGTCGCCCATCGCGGGGTACAGACAGTTGTTGCAATAACCGTAATACATCTGACCATCTGCAACAACAATGGGAACAACGCCCTGAGTACGAAAAAGTACTCAGCTACACTTACCCATCTTAAACCAAAACAAAATAACACCAAAGAGTATGCAAGGCTTTCTCTTAGTGGACTAGCTGACTCATTTACGAAAGAGCAAAAGCTATCAGGAATAAACCATTTTAAGTACTTTGCATCATGTTTATTATAACTATTAATCTAGGTAAGCACCTATGTTATAGCAATCACTTGATTAACCAATAACATCCAGTTACCAATTTGAATTTAGCATTTCCAGTATCATCCATATATCCATCAGTGTTTCATCATCATTACTACGATGCCGTAACTCGAGTCAATTCACTGTCCAGGAGCGATGGCGATTCGAATCGATTCCTAACCAGCTGGTGATTTATTCCTCACACAAACCACACTCACCCGCTAAAGTGAGCTACAGATCACCAATGACACTATCCAGGTAAACGTCGCGGGACAAACTAGAGCCGCAGTACCCAGGGACCGCCCGACAGCCAGGACACACCTTGGGCTCACTCTTCGCGTCCCCGTTACACCACTTCAGCACCAGTACGCGCATCCGTGTAGATCCCGGCCCGAATAATGCCACTAGCTTCACGGTTGAAAGGTACTTTATTTGGCCAGCTAAATGTGAGGCATGCGTTCAACATAACAAGAGGGACGAGCACGATCGGTCCTTAACCGATACAGACGAAAAACTAATAGCACCCCAGAACCCTGTCTGGTTGCCTCCAACTTTTCCGTCCGATCTCCAATTTTCCATCAATACGTGGTTATCTCCAGGATATCATCCATTTCATAGCTAAAGTATTCCAGTAACCACCTATAATTGCAGGTGACTGAAAATCACCGATCGCTATCGGTCTAAGCAGGGCTAAGCAGTTATTCGATCTTAAACCTATCAGGGTAAGAAGGTAATAAGGTAGGCAAGGATAGTAATAAATACATCAACGGTTTCACCCAACTCCTATAACTTAATGCAACAATATATAAAACTAATATATATAAAGGATTGCTTTTATAAAGTAGGAGACTTAGAATGCTTCGGGGCTTGCCTCGCTCGAACGAACTAGGTTGATGATCCACGCACTCGGGCATGTCCTCTCCTTGCTCCTCTTCCTCTGGCACCTCCTGTGCCTGGATTTCCTGTAGGTCGGTCCCGGTCTGCTCCTCTTGCACTGCTACTGGCACTTTCTCCTGCGATCATGTATGATGTAATTGTATAAGTACTTATGCAAACTGTGCATCGGATACGATGACATACGATGATCATGATGACATGATATGTAGATGAACACATTGAGACTTTATTGGATAGAATAAAGGTAAAACCCTTCTACAAGATAGTCAACATCATCCAAGGACAAGTACCACGAGTACATGTCATTTACTGCATTCTCTTCTACTACTAACTCCCGTTCTTTTCTGCTAACTAACATGTAGCCCTAACATGAGTGCTACTATACTTCATCAACACAACCATATTAACTTGTCAAGTAACATCAGCAAGTGATTTGATGCTTCAAAGATACACCAAAGTTTTACCTTTAAACTAATCATACCTAAGAATATTACTTTATTTCACTTTTAAACTAGGGTTACAACAGAAACCTATATTTCTAGTGCATAGAAAAATCTATAAAAATTACAGTAGCATAGTCATACCATAATTAGCCTACCATAAAATTTTCATAATAATTGGATAAGTAAAACTGCCTACACAAAAATAACAAGCTAGGGGGTATAAATGAGCATGAAAATACTTTGTACTATGAAAAGTATCAAACAACAGATTTAGTATTTTTCCCATGATCTACATAGTAAACAAATGCTATACAAAAATTATCATATGCATGTTTTATACTAATTTTTCTCTCTAGCAAAAATAACAAAGATCAGCCAATAAAGGCACTTGAACTAGACATCAATATTTTTCTACAGAACATGCATGACATATATTTTTCATACAAAGTGCATTATATAAGAAAACTAATAAAACTAGAACCATATTTTTCTGAGCGACATGTGATTTACTATGTATTTTCTAAGAAAATAGAAATTACAAGAATTAAATAAAGCTCCACAGAAAAGTATCACAAAATCAACATGCAATATTTTTAGACTATAGATCTACCCCTAAGAAACCTAGCAAAATTTGTTTCAACAAATTTGGAGCATTATTTTTTGAGTTATGAAATAAACAAGTATTTAACTATTTTCTGAAAAATCATTTCGGAATCTTTTTTCCAAAAACTCGTGCTTAAATCACTGGGTACACCCGGTGCAGTGCACCCACGCGGGCGCGGAGAGACAGACAGGCGGGGCCTGCGGGGTCAACCGGCCCCACTTGCCAGCCACAAAGAAGGGAGGGAGAGGTTCGACCGGCGAGGTTGCCGGCGATGAGGTCACCACCGTCGTACTCCACGCGACGAGCCGCACCGGCAGAGGTGGCTATCAGAGCCAATGGCTCACCGACGTATGCTCGTCGGTGTCCATGGCGGCAAGGCAGCGCTGCGAGGTGGCGGGGTCGCCGTTCCCGGCCATGGCGGGGCCAGGGAAGGTGCGCACAGGGTTCACGAGAGAGAGGCGGACACGGTGCTCAAGAAAACGGAGGGAGAGCAACAGCAAAAGAGCTCCGGCCACGGTGAGCCGAGCTCGATGGTCATGGCGCCGCGGCGGAGGGGAAACGCCCGATTGGGCCTTACCTTCGCGAGCACGACGGCACGAGCGGGAGCACGGGGAAGCGGAGGTCGAAGCGGAGCTAGAGCCATGAGGGATTTGGCGCAGGTGGAGCAGCGGCGGTGCTCGGCTGCGGCGAGCTATGGCGGCAAGCTTGCGGCTGCGCTGCGAGCGAGAGGAGAAAGAGGCGAATGGAGAGGAGGAGCGCGGCTCGGGCGGGCTTAAGGCGGACGTGCAGAGCGGCGGGGCCCGCCGGAGCGCCACCCGGCCGGCGTTGCCGGCGTACGGGCGCCACGGGGCGGTCGCGGCCTGCGCGTGGTCGGAACGGGGGCGCGACGCGTTGGAGAGGGAGGCGCGTGCGGGGCAGGCACGGAGCTGGGCCGGGCGGCTTCGGCCGTGGGCCGAGAAGTGGGGCGCGCGGCCCAAAAGGTAAAAACCGATTTTCCTTTTTATTTTTCAAATCCAAAATTAACCAAACAGCCCCAAATTCAAAATTTGAACTAGAAAATGGCATTTTCAAAACTTGACCCAAAACAAAAGTTGTTTAGAATTTGATTCTCTACAACTTTGCTTAAAGGTGCATTTTCAAATTCCAACTAGATTTTGAATTAGAGATTCAAAGTTTATTTTAATCCAAAAACTCATTTTCTAACTTATTTTCAAAAGCAAAATTTGAGAAACTTTTGAATACAAAACTTGCTCCAAATTTCATGCTAACCAATTCTAAATTATTTGCACTACCAAACAAACTTGTTTATTGACCTAAACAAGCACACTCATGGCATAACTCTATTTAAACAAGCAAATGCAACATTTATGTTTCGAAGTCATGTTTCACATGTTTCAAACCGACGTTTCCTTTATATTTCATGTGATTATGAATGCACGATGATGCTCATGCGCATGATTTGCAATGCTTAATGCATGCTTAACACCCGAGGTGTTACAGATGTACACTCTGATGTGGAGTCAGTTGTGCCATTATTCTAGCTCATGAATGTACCACACCACAAAAGTCCATCAGCATCATGTTCTGTGTAGGTATCATACAACTATTACTTATTAGGTACCTTTTTATAATAGATGTGTTATTTTACATCTATCGTGTATTTTGCCAGGTGCATCTTATACTCTAGATTGTGTTTGTGATGACACCTTGAAATCGAACATTGGGACAACTTTCGCAGATGTTGAGTAAGCGAAGGAGTTCTATAAATCCTATGCTCATCATGTGGTTTTTTAGTCCGTGTTGGGCAGCACAAAGTTGTTGATGGTGTGGTCTTGTGCAAGCGCTTCTTTTGTGCAAAAGAAGGTTTCGTGGTAAGAGAAAATGCAATCCAGTAGCAAGCAGAAGAGGTTTGAGAAAAGAATCACTAAGAGCTTGTTTGAATGTTGTTGCATTCATCTCAATCCACATGTGTCGAGGTGGATTAGGGTGTAATTTAATTCAAATTCCACTCTAATCCTACTCCGACACATGTGGATTGATGTGAATCCGACTACATCCAAACAAGGCCTAAGTGTAGGTGTGAGGCTATGCTTGTTCTCAAGTGGACTGAGGACCATAAGTACATTGTGACAAGATTCATAAGGGCCAATAAAAATATTACGTGGAGTGCAAAAAACAAATTGTCCACATGCCATGAAGCAAGCATTAACACATCACAAAGCACATACGAAGTATTTTCTTGGATAACAGACGTAATAGCTTGGATTATAATTCATAGTATGTTGCATAATCTCAGTCTAAAATATACTCAGGTTAATCCATTCCTTGTCTATGGGTCCATGACAAGCTATCCCCTGAAAGCTCTAGTTTGGTTTTGGTGAATTGATGAAACCCTAGCAACTAACCTATGTGCTCTAAGTGTATGTGAGATAGGTTGGTAGATATCCCAAGTGGTGGAGCAAATGGATGAAAATCATGGTGGTGATGGCCATGGTGATCAAGTGCTCGGTTTGAAAAAGAAGAAAGAGAAAAACAAAAAGCTCAAGGCAAAGATATAAGTGGTAGGAGCCTTTTGGTTTGGTGATCGAGACACTTAGCGAGTGTGATTACATTTAGGATTGATAGCCATACTATTAAGAGGGATGAAACTTGTATCGAAATACGGTTGTCAAAGTGCCACTAGACGCTCTAACTCATTGCATATGCATTTAGGATCTAGTGAAGTGCTAACACCCTTGAAAATGTATGTAAAAATATGCTAACACACATGCACAAGGTGATACACTTGGTGGTTGGCACATTCGAACAAGGGTGGTGAAGTTTGGGAAGACAAGGAGGCCACTGGCGTGGCCGGATGTTGACATTAATTAACACAATCGCTAAATAGCAACGGCGCTAAAAATACAAGGTAATAAATTAACATGTCACTAAATACTAGTCACCTTTTGTATTTACCTATACTTCTTAGCATGGAACTAGGTTGTCATCCCTAGTGAAATAAGCTTAGAAGTATATAAGTGGCACTATGATTTTATATGACTAGGCAGAAATATAAATGATATAAAGATATGATCAATTAAGAATAAGAACAATTAAGAACATCTACAAGCGGACAGATAATTATACCATTAGAGCATTTTACCTAGAGTATTACCAGGTTGTCATTTATAATTTTACCACTGGAAAGGTCTAGCTAAACTTTTATCTAGAGTGTTGATAAACTTTATATTCATGATAAAGAGAGTAAACCAATGCTATGCACTCTTACTCAATAACAAGGATAAGTCACATGATAAAAGATATATATATGATAAGTAATGATCAGTCAGCATAAATAAATAAGTAGATACACTCCGAGCTCCCTAACTATTACTAATAACGTAATCCAATCAAAATATTAGAGGAATAATTCCTAAGTATTCAAGTTACATGTCAAGCTACTACAACTAATAATCATTGTCAAGTAATACTACCATATGTCCCAACCACAATGGAGCCATGAACAAGAGAAGTTGAGTTCAGAAACCTCTGATATACGAATATATCCTTAACCAGACAATGCTGCTCTACCAATAATCCACTGCACAGGGGGGAGGACTACAGAGGACTCAATGGGCCTATAAAAGTCACACCCACGATCTACCACACGACCCTGAACAACTGGAGGCATCCGTAGATATGCAAAGCATCTAAGCACCACGCTTACATAATGCATACCACTCATCTTATGGCCAAATAGACGAGCGCTATACGAACATGTGATCGAACTAAATAGCAACCTAACTATACTAGAATTGAAGTAGACAATGAACGATGCATTCAAGAACATAATAAAGATGAAGAATAATGTTGACATTGCAATAATTGTGCAAAGACAGAATTACAATAAGAGCGGAGAACTAGAACATTACTAAAACTCCACGCTCGCTAACGATCGGGAATCCAAGCTAGGTTGACTCATCTTGACTTCCTTTAGATCTGATCTAACTATGCTAAAGCTATGAACTAGAGGAACTCTGATGATCTAGGGTTTCTAGCTCCAGATAAACTGATCTTCAAATGACTTGATGCCTTCAGGGGGGTCTGCCCCTGTATTTATACCCCGGTGGGACGCACGCAAGCCATTGGATCAAACCGACTTCACGTAGGGCTAGGATTGATCCTCAAGGTCGGTAGAAGAATACTCCAGAAGCTCGTGGAAGGGGGAGAAGGGGGTGGCCACCCGGCCACCCCCCTGGCCGGCAGGCCCCACCTGGCAGGCACTCGGCCTCCGCTTCATTTCGGTGTCTTCTGGGGTCTTCTATAATATACTAGTATTTATCTCACGGCGAAATTCCAAAAATTCTTTTAATAATTAGGTATCTCTCTCCACTTTTCTGCATAACTCCCTGCAAACATTAAAATTCAACAAAGCTCGTGGAATTTGTCAGATAACACCCTAGTCTTCTATGTTTTTATGTATTTTGACCATTTTCTCATGTTTATTTTACTATATATTGTTGACGTTAACGACCGTCAACACCAGACGCAGGACCGGACGCTGGGCCTGCGCGTCCGGTCAGTGTTGGGTACGCTCGGCCTCTGTCTGGTGGATGACCGGACTCTGGTGGAGCTGACAATCAGACACGATGAAGGTGAGTCCGATCAATGCTGACGCATGGTGACGTAACGCGGTGGAGCTGCATAAAGACGACCGGACTCGGGACTGCGTTCGGTCATGCATGACCTAACGCGTCCGATCGCGGTTGGGCGCCTCTGGATCGCCTCTGGACTCAACCTAACTCTGGGTGTTCGGCGTCAGGTCAGGTGACACGGTGCATCCGGTTGTGGCTTGGTTTGCGCGCGAAGGCATGCGAGCTGACGTGGGGGCGCACGTCAGGTCAGCTGTGGCTGTGTCCGGTCACTTTATTGACTTAAGCGTGCGGTTGACTAGCCGTTGGAAATCAACGGTGACCATTTGAACAGTGACACGTGGAGGCCGATCCACGATTGGACGCTAGGGTGCCGCCCGTTCGGTCGATCCGACCGGCGCGTCCGGTCACCCCGCAGCCTGTGCTGTTTTGAGCCCAACGGCTCTATTTCATGGGGGTTTCTATTTAAGCCCCATGGCCAGCTCTTGCTCACTCTCTTAGCCATTTATATTGACATAGTAACCTTATGAGCTTAGCCAAAGCTCTCCC
The DNA here is from genome assembly GCA_038087645.1 of Saccharum hybrid cultivar R570. NCBI lineage: Eukaryota > Viridiplantae > Streptophyta > Magnoliopsida > Poales > Poaceae > Saccharum > Saccharum hybrid cultivar. Next base: position 35,714,776 of record JAQSUU010000108.1, on the reverse strand, counting down.
ACTTATCTCCATCATTGATTCATCATCTTTGTGAGATTGGGAGATAATCTAAGTGCATTGCTTGAGTGTTTGCATCTAGCGGCACTTGGTGATTGTGTTTCGCTGTGGGATTCGCTAGTTACTCTTGGTGGTTGCTGCCACCTAGACAGCTTGGAGCAGCGAGGATCGTCTAGCGGAGGTTGGTGATTGTCTTCGGCTCCGATCGTGGTGATTGTGAGGGGTTCTTGACCTTTCCCCGATGGAGAGCCAAAAGGTACTCTGGTGGATTGCTCGTGGCTTGTGTGATCCTTATCTTGTGTTGGTTGTGTGGCACCCTATTGAGGGTTTGGCATGTGATGCCAATTAGTGCGTGAACCTCCAAGTGAGTGAATCACCACAATGAGGACTAGCTTGTCGGCAAGCAAGTGAACCTCGGTAAAAATCTTATGTCACCTTGTCCAAGGATTTTATTAGTTTTCTTGTGATTAATTGATTGGCTACATCTTGTGATTGGCTCATACATCGACACGTCAGTATAATCATCGCCATCCCCTCTTGTATTATATTTCTAGTGTGTAAGCTAAGCTCTTTAGTATAATTAGTTTTAAGAGCTAGCTTTCATCGAGTCTAGTGGTTAGTGTGGCTCTTTAGTTAGTCTTTGAGAGCTCACTAACTTAGTGTAGTGACTTAGCAGATTGTGTGCTTAGTGATCATAGTCACTAGAATTGTGGTAGGTGGCTTACTCTTTTACTAGGCTAGCGCAACACTCGCTTCGCCATTTAATTGTCTAATATATTTGCAAAGTGTTGTTTGTAGAAATTTTTAATAGGCTATTCACCCCTCTCTAGCCATTAGGACCTTTCAAGTGGTATCAGAGCCATGGTCACGGTGAATTTGATGCTTAACAACCTTTGATGTTAAAATGGCTCAAATCAACAACACGAAGAAGCCACCCCAATTTGATGGCACAAATTATCCATATTGGAAGTCAAAGATGACCACTCATATTAAGTTAATCAATAGAAGGGTATGGAAGGTGGTGGAGACCAAAATTGAGATAGCCGATCCGGAGAATCCCACCGCCGCCGAAGAAGTGCTTCTCCAAAACAATGACGTTGCTCTTAGTGCTATTCATGATACTATTGATGAGAGAACATTTGAGCAAATCAAGAACATTGAGATGGCTCATGAGGCATGGAAGAAGTTGGAGGAATCATTTGAGGGCAAAGCAATCAAGGGTGCAAAGGCATACATTCTCAAGGAGAAATTTGCTAGCTTCGATATGAAGGAAGATGAGAATATGCTGGACATGTTCCATAGGATGGATGTGCTTGTCAATGATCTCAAAGCATTTGGTGAGAAAGTGGAGGACAAGGACTTCTCTCATAAGTTCTTGAGATGCTTACCCACAAGATTTGGCATGTTGGTCACCTTGCTAGTAAGGACCGGTTTGGACACAATGACACCAAACCAAATCTTGAGAGATATCATAACCGATGATGCTTATAGAGATGATGATAAGAAGGAAGAAAAGAAGGAGAAGAAAGATGAGAAGGATGAGAAGAAGAAGAGTGTGACATTCAAAGTCGCATCATCATCAAAGGGCAAAGCAAAGCAAGATACATCAGGTGAAGATGAAGATTTAAACTTTGATGACATGGATGATGAGAAGATGGCTCTCTTTGTTAAGAGGTTTGGCAAGTTTATGATGAAGAAGGGCTACCGTGCTAGAAGAAAGAAGTCTTTAGCCAAGAACAAGGAAGAGTCAAGAAGGTGCTTCAAGTGTGGAAGCAAGAATCATCTTGTAGCTCAATGCCCATACAATAGCGACAATGATGATGACAAGAAGGACAAGAAGAAAAAGAAAGAGAAGAAGGACAAGATGACCATCAAGAAGAAGAAAGATGGTTCATATGTAGTCACTTGGGATAGTGATGCTTCCTCAAGTGAAGATGATGATAGTGATGATGGCAAGACTACTAAGAAGAAGGGTCATGCAAGTATTGCCATACAAGAGAAGCCTTCTCTCTTCGACACACCATCATGCTTCATGGCTAAGGCCACTAAGGTACAAACTTGTGATGATGGATGTCATGATGAACATAATAATGAAAATGAATGTGAAAGTGACAATGATGATGAACCCACTAAAGATGAACTAATTGACATGTTAGAAGATGCTAAAGAACATTTTGACATTAAGAGAAGAAAATGCAAAGACTTGGGTAAGGAACTAAAAGTCCTTAACAAGCCTGTGATTAGCTCAATGCATCTCATGAGAGGCTAGAGAAAGCCCATGAGAAGCTAGACGAGGCTCACAAGAAGCTTGAAAAAGCTCATTCCTCTTTGCTTAATGAGCAAAATGAGAAGAAGCATGTTGTAACATGTGACAAATGTTTAACATGTGATATAATTGATGAATCATTCTATAAGCCTATCATTGTTGCTTCCACTAACCCTTCTTGTAGCACATCCACTCCACTTCTACCTCATCTAGTAGTGATGGTTTTACCTATGATGCCTCACTAATGGTTGAGAATGAGACACTCAAGAAGGAGGTAAAAGAGCTTAATCACACCTTGTCTAAGGCCTATGTTGGTGAGGACCGCTTGCTTATATGCTTGGGTAGACAATGGGCATCTCTCTACAAAGAAGGATTGGGCTATATCCCCAAGAATGCCAAGACTGCCTTTGCTAATCACAAAACTAGTTTTATGAGAAACAATAGACGGTATTGCAAAAGTTGCAAGCAAGTTGGTAACATAGAGCAACAATGCATGGACAAGAAGAAGAATGCAAAAGTATCCTCAATTAAACTTGATTATTTCTATGTGCTTACTAAGGGTACAAATGGTGTTCATGCTAAGTTCATTGGTGCACCATGGATGAGCTCAAAGAAGAAAGCCATATGGGTACCAAAGAGCTTGGTTTCTAACCTCCAATGACCCAAGCAAGTGTGGGTACCTAAAAAGAATTGATCTTCTTTTTGTAGGTCAATTACAAAGCCGGAGGAAGGCATTGGGTTCTTGATAGTGGATGCACTCAACACATGACCGGTGATGCAAGAATGTTCAACTCAATCAACACCAATGATAGTAATGGCTACTGTATATACCTTTAAAAATTTTTAATACAAAAGCATACTGTGGGGATCTCCCCCATAGTTTTTAGCGTTAAAAAAATGATAGTAATGGCTATGATCGTATCACATTTTGTGACAATGGCAAAGGCAAGGTCAAAGGGCTTGGTAAGATTGCAATATCCAATGGCTTGAGCATATCCAACGTGTTGCTAGTTGAGAGCTTGAACTTCAATTTGCTATTCATGGCTCAATTGTGTGATCTTGGATTCAAAAGCATATTTGGAGTAGATGATGTGGAGAATCTATACTTGGTTGATTTTAATGCTAGTGATGCTCAATTGTCAACTTGTTTGTTCACTAAGTCTAGTATGGGTTGGTTATGGCATAGAAGGCTTGGTTATGTTGGAATGAAGCAATTGAATAGATTGATTAAGCATGACTTAGTTAGAGGCTTGAAAGATGTGTTTGAGAAGGATAAACTTTGTAGCTCTTGTCAAACCAGCAAACAAGTTGGAAGCACCCATCCTAAGAAAATCCTGATGAGCACTAGTAAAGCATTTGAGTTATTGCATATGGATTTGTTTGGGCCAACACAATACACTAGCATCGGCGGAAACAAATATGGCTTTGTGATAGTGGATGACTATACAAGATACACTTGGGTATTCTTTCTAGTGGACAAGAGTGATGTGTTTGTAACTTTCAAATTATTTGTCAAAGGCATTCACAATGAGTTTGAAACAACCATCAAGAGAGTTAGAAGTGACAATGGTAGTGAGTTCAAGAACACTAGAATTGATGAGTTATGTGATGAATTTGGAATTAGACATCAATTCTTGGCCAAGTACACTCCACAATCAAATGGCCTTGTTGAGAGAAATAATAGAATACTCATTGATATGGCAAGGTCTATGCTTATTGAGTACAATGTGAGTCAATCTTTTTAGGCCGAAGCAATCAACATCGCTTGCTACTACATCAACCGATTATATTGTCACCCATTGAAAGAGAAGACACCAAATGAGCTCTTAAATGGTAGAAAGCCCAACATTGCATATTTTTGAGTGTTTGGTTGTAAATGCTATATCTTGAAGAAAGGCACTAGATTGGGCAAATTTAAGAAGAAGTGTGATGAAGGATTCTTACTTGGATACTCAACCACAAGCAAAGCATATAGAGTTTGGAATTTGGCAAGTGGTACACTTAAGGAAGTTCATGATGTTGAGTTTGATGAAACCAAGGGTTCCCAAGATGAGAATGAGAATCTTGATGATGTTAAAGGCATTCAACTTTCAAATGCCATGAAGAACATGGATATTGGTGAATTAAGGCCTAGGCAAGTAAATGATGATGAAGATGATCAAGTACAAGTGCTCTCCAACTCAAATGTGTAAGATGATACAAATCAAGCAAGTTCAAGCAACTCTCATGACAATGTGCAAAATCAACAAGTAGCTAGTACATCATCTCAACCCAATGATCAAGCAAGTGCAAGCAATCAAGTTCCAATACTACAACCAACCAATATTGCAAGAGATCATCTATTGGACACTATAATTGGAGATATTTCTAGAGGTGTACAAACAACATAAAGATTGGCTTCTTTTTGTGAGCATTTCTCATTTGTATCATTTATTGAACCAAAGAAGACAGAAGAAGCATTGAAAGATGTTGATTGGGTAAATGCTACATGAAGAATTGAACAACTTCATAAGAAATCAAGTATGGGAACCAGTTGAAAGACCAAAGAACCATAATGTGATTGGAACCAAATGGGTCTTTAGAAACAAGTAAGATCAAGATGTGATAGTAGTAAGAAACAAAGCAAGATTGGTAGCATATGGTTACACTCAAGTTCAAGGTCTTGACTTTGGAGAAACATATGCTCCGGTTGTAAGATTAGAAGCAATTAGAATCTTGCTAGTCTATGCTTGTGCCCACAACATAAAGCTCTATCAAATGGAAGTCAAGAGTGCATTTCTCAATGGCTACATCAATGAAGAAGTATATGTCGAGCAACCTCCCGGTTTTGAAGATGACAAGAAGCCCAACCATATGTACAAGTTGAAGAAAGCATTGTATGGCTTGAAGCAAGCACCTAGAGCATGGTATGAGAGATTGAAAGATTTTTTACTCTTTAAAGGGTTCAAGATGGGCAAGGTTGACACCACTGCTTTCACTAAGAAGATTGGCCAAGACTTGTTTGTGTTGTAAATCTATGTTGATGATATCATATTTAGATCAACCAATCAAGACTATTGTGAATAGTTTGGAAAGATGATGGCTCATGAGTTTGAGATGTCCATGATTGGAGAGTTGAGTTACTTCCTTGGTATTCAAATCAAGCAATTGAAGAATGGTACATTTGTGATGCAAGACAAGTACATTAAAGACATGCTCAAGAAGTTTGTCATGATTGATAGCAAAGCCATTAGTAGACCAATAGGAACAAATGGTAATTTGGATAGTGATGCAAGTGGCAACATGGTGGATCAAAAGTTGTATCGATCTATGATTGGAAGCCTACTCTATGTGACCACATTAAGGCCGGATGTCCTGTTTAGTGTGTGCATGTGGAATTTCAAGCCTCACCAAGAGAAATTCATTTAAAGGCTACAAAGAGAATATTGAGATACTTGAAGCATATACTAAATGTTGGTTTGTGGTATCCCAAAGGAGCAAAGTTTGAGTTGATTGGATATTCAGACTCCGATTATGCGGTATGCAAGGTTGAGAGAAGAAGCACATCAGGCACATGTCAATTATTAAGAAGATCACTTGTTTCATGGTCATCAAAGAAGCAAAATAGTGTTGCAGTATCAACCGCCGAAGCCGATTACATAGCCGTCGGTAGTTGTTGTGCACAAATTCTTTGGATAAAGGCCACATTGAATGACTTTGGAATCAAGTTCAAGAATGTGCCATTGCTATGTGATAATGAGAGTGCTATCAAGCTCACCAACAATGCAGTTTAGCATGCAAGAACAAAACACATTGATGTCTGCCACCATTTCATTAGAGATCATCAACAAAGAGGGGACATTTGCATTGAGAGTGTGGGCACCGAAAATTAACTTGCTGATATATTCACTAAGCCATTGGATGAGAAAAGGTTTTGCAAGCTAAGGAATGCGTTGAACATATTGGATTTCTCAAATATGTGTTGATGCACCCCCCACTTATATGACATGCCTCTCCTTCGACCTACAAAGGTAAAAGTTGATTGGCATGACATACATCCTTTGCTAAGGACATGTTTAGTGCATCTAGTCATTTCTCATGTCTTATAGGCTCATTCATGAAAATCTAATGAATTTGATGCTTGTATGGTACCACTATTGCTTCTATGCTTGACTTGATCTAGTGGTAGCATATGACATGTTTGTGGGCTTGTGAACCTAGTGTTTGATCTTGAAAAGAAGCTATAAGTGTTTAACTCAACTTGGTACAAGATAACCCTTATTGGAGGTGTGAAGAAGCTTGTCCTTGGATCAAACCGAGTTAAATATTTTAGGCAAGTATTCTAGATTGAACCAAATTTAGGAAAATGATCCTTATTCCATTGATTGACATTGATAATCTTAAACTATCTAAAATTAAACCTATGTGGTCATTGATGACAAAGGAGGAGAAATAGTACACAAAGATAGTGAAAAGATGACAAAGGGAGAGAACTTTGACATAGGGGGAGAAATATGACAAAGTAAGGGGGATCAATTAAAATTTGAGCACATAAGTAGGGGAAGCAAGCTCATGAACTTGTATGATGCATTTGGATGTGCATTCTCATATGCCTGCTTGCATTTGTCAAGTTTAAATTCAATTGACATGCTTGTGTGGTGTATGCTAGTTGTAGGCTTGAATGATGAAATGAAGAACTAGCATGCATAGGTTGAGTAACTAGACTTGTGTTTACATTGTGAAAACTAGCCCCTTGCTTCTAATGTTGATCTCATGGGGTATTCTAGTTTTTGTGCTTGTCTAGTTACTAATGGTGCTAAGGATGGTATATTGGTGCACTCCGATTGGTATCACGCTTCAAAGGTCCATCTCTTATACCTTAGCATCATTTGGTAGACATTGCATCCTAAATTTCCTATCTAAGCCTATGTGCAAGCTTCAATCCAAACTCTTAGCACATATGTAGGAGGAGCAATGCTACCAATTTGGGTTTATGAAACTTGTCCATATCCTTTTACAAATGGTAAATATGCTTGGGCAAGCAATATGGATTCAAAATGATTTAAATTCACATCTTTATGATAGGGTTGTCATCAGTTATCAAAAAGGGAGAGATTGAAAGCTCTAGCTTAGTTTTAGTGAATTGATGAAGCCCTAGCTACTAACCTATGTGCTCTATGTGTATGTGAGATAGGTTGGTAGATATCCCAAGTGGTGGAGCAAATGGATGGAAATCATGGTGGTGATGGTCATGGTGATCAAGTGCTCGGTTTGAAAAAGAAGAAAGAGAAAAACAAAAAGCTCAAGGCAAAGGTATAAGTGGTAGGAGCTTTTTAGTTTGGTGATCGAGACACTTAGCGAGTGTATCACATTTAGGATTGATAGCCATACTATTAAGAGGGGTGAAACTCGTATCAAAATGCGGTTGTCAAAGTGCCACTAGATGCTCTAACTCATTGCATATACATTTAGGATCTAGTGGAGTGCTAACACCCTTGAAAATGTTTGTGAAAATATGCTAACACACGTGCACAAGGTGATACACTTGGTGGTTGGCATATTTGAACAAGGGTGGTGAAGTTTGTGAAGACGAGGAGACCACTGGCGTGACCGGACGTAGCACCAGACGCTGGACCTGCGCGTCTTGTCAGTGTTGGGTACGCTCGGCCTCTGTTTGGTGGATGACCGGACTCTGGTGGCACTGATGATCGGACGCGGTGAAGGTGAGTCCAATCAATGCTGACGCATGGTGATGTAACATGGTGGAGCTGCACAAAGACGACCGGACTTGGGACTGCGTCCGATCATGCATGACCTGACGCGTTCGATCGCGGTTGGGCGCCTCTGGATCGCCTCTGGACTCAACCTGACTCTGGGTGTTCGGCGTTAGGTCAGGTGACACGGTGCATCCGGTCGTGGCTTGGTTCGCGCATGAAGGCATGCGAGCGGACACGGGCGCGCGCGTCAGGTCAGCCGTGGCTATGTCTGGTCACTTTGTTGACTTAAGCGAGTGGTTGACTAGCCGTTGGAAATCAACGGTGACCATTTGAAGCAGGGACATGTGGAGGCCGATCCACGACTAGACGCTGGGGTGCCGCGCGTCCGGTCGATCTGACCAGCGCATGCGGTCACCCCGCAGCCTGTGTTGTTTTGAGCCCAACAGCTCTATTTCGTGGGGACTTCTATTTAAGCCCCGTGGCTGGCTCTTGCTCACTCTCTTGGCCATTTGCATTGACATAGCAACCTTGTGAGCTTAGGCAAAGTCCTCCCACTCATCTCCATCATTGATTCTTCATCTTTGTGAGATTGGGAGAGAATCCAAGTGCATTGCTTGAGTGTTTGCATCTAGAGGCACTTGGTGATTGTGTTTTGCTGCGGGATTCGCTTGTTACTCTTGGTGGTTGCCGTCACCTAGATGGCTTGGAGCAGTGAGGATCATCGTGCGGAGGTTGGTGATTGTCTCCGGCTGCAATCGTGGTGATTATGAGGGGTTCTTAATCTTTCCCCGGTGGAGAGCCAAAAGGTACTCTAGTGGATTGCACGTGGCTTGTGTGATCCTCATTTTGTGTTAGTTGTGTGGCACCCTGTTGCGTGTGATGCCAATTAGCGCGTGAACCTCCAAGTGAGTGAATCGCCACAACGAGGATAGTTTGCCAGCAAGCAAGTGAACCTCGGTAAAAATCTTATGTCACCTTGTCCGAGGATTTCATTGGTTCTCTTGTGATTAATTGATTGGCTCCATCTTGTGATTGGCTCATACATCGACACGTCGGTATTATCATCACCATCCCCTCTTGTATTACATTCCTAGTGTGTAAGCTAAGCTCTTTAGTGTAATTAGTTTTGAGAGCTAGCTTTCGTCGAGTCTAGTGGTTAGTGAGGCTCTTTAGTTAGTCTTTGAGAGCTCACTATCTTGGTGTAATGACTTAGCAAATTGTGTGCTTAGTGATCATAGTCACTAGAATTGTGGTAGGTGGCTTGCTCTTTTAGTAGGCTAGCGCAACACTCGCTTCACCATTTAATTGTCTAACATATTTGCTAAGTGTTATAGTAGAAATTTTAATAGGTTATTCATCCCCCTCTAGCCATTAGGACCTTTCATCCTCTCACCCTTGAACCCCACACTCCCCACCGTCCTCTCACGCTGCGCTACCACCTACCATGGGCAACCACCTCACCATATCGTTCGCCGCTCTTGCCGCGGGCTCGATCGACAGTTGGGTTTTCAGAGCCATTAGTGGCCACATCACTACCAGGTTTGCCTTCATCAACACCCACAAAGGCCGCTTCCTAAAGCTGGTCACGAGCGGGTACGGGTCCAAGCCAGAGGACATCGAAGCCTCCTCAGGGCGCCTGGCCCGTGAGCACCGAAGAAGACACCCGACGAGCTAAGGCGAATAGGGACACATACGAGAAGTCGAAGCAGACAACCTTATGCTATCAGGCGAAACTATAGGCGGGGTGAATCAAAGACTAGCGGGTAGACGATATCACTTGGTATTTTTGTTTTGAAACCATCACTCGATAATTTTTAGTTGTGGAGAATAAAAAGGGGGTCTGTCTACTCAACACCTAAGTGTTTTAGGGGCACCCAACACCTGAGTGTTGGTTGATTAGAAAAACACTCGATTGGAAAAAAAAATAAAATCGAGTGTTTCTGGTCCCAGCAACACTCGATTGTCATGGCCACTAGATTAAGATCAAAAGAACCAAATAAAACTTATCAAAATAATGCAAAATATAATAAGCAAACAAAAAAAATTAGGCAAATTATTTCTATGGACCATAAATTGGAAGATTTCAAAGGAAACCAAACAAACATACAAAAATTCAAAAAAAAATAGATAACTGTTCGAGTAATTCTGACCATTCTCAGTTACAAACAATCAGTTTACAGCAGTTAAACACAGAAATTACACCCAAATCGGAATAGTAAATGTGGTCTAATGAGATGTAATCTGTAACTACTATCCAATGACATGCTATTTTTATGGAACCCAACGCAAGGGACAAGGTTGAAAGGTCCTAATATGGCTCGAGGAGGGTGAATAGTCTATTTGAAAATTCTACAAAGCACTAAAGCAAATGATTAGTATGACAAATGGCATAATGCAATTTTGCTCTAGTTCTACAAGGGTTGCAAGCCACCTATCCAGCAATTCTAGTTGCTATGATCATTATGACAATCAAAATCTAAGTCACTACGAGCTCTCAAAAGCTAGCTACACTAAAGAGCTCAACTAGGTGAAAAGCTACACTAGCAAGGATAATACAAGCTCTCAAAACTAATTACACTAAAGAGCTTATCACAACTAGTTTGTGGGAATGTAAATGAGAGGAATGTGATCTTTATACCACCACGTCGAGGAATGAACTAATCATAATAAGTTGAAGACCAATCACTAGGAGAAATCTAAAGAATCAATCATAATGGAGACACAAATTTTCTCCCGAGGTTCATGTGCTTGCCGGCACACTAGTTCCCATTGTATCGACCAACACTTGGTGGTTTGGCGGCTAAGAGGTGTAGCACGAATCTCGTCCAACCCGTGGACACCGCAAGAACCTACCCACAAGTGAGGTAGCTCAATGACACGCGTAATCCACTAGAGTTGTCTTTGGCGCTACGCCAGGGAAGGCACAAGAACCCCTCACAATCACTGAGAGGTGGCCAAGAACAATCACCAACTCTTGCCACAACTCCTCCACTGCACCAAGCCATCTAGGTGGTGGCAACCACCAAGAGTAACAAGAATCCCGCAGCTCAAACGGTCTTCAAGTGCTACTAGATGCAAGCTCACAAGTAAATGCACTTGGAATCACTCAATCTCACTTTGGATTTACAACCAAGCAAGGGAGATGAGTGGGAGGGAGTATGCTCAGCTCAAGAGGATGTCAAGATGATAAAAAAGGCTAAGAGAGTTCCACAAGAGCCGGCCACCAACTATTTATAAACATCCCCCAAAAAATAGAGTCGTTAGGCTCAACACTGCTGCCTGCACGGGGTGACCGGACGCGCCGGTCTGATCGACCGGACGCTCGCGCCAAGCCCACGAATGGTGCAACATGTACCTCTTTGAATATCGTTCGTTGATCTCTAACGGTAACAAAACATTCAACGTGCAGTCAACGAAATGACTGGACGCGCTCCTCAGAGTGACTAGACTCAGGTTCACGCAGAGCCCGATTGAGTCTAATAAGCTCCCCGAGCGACGAAAATATGACCAGACACGTCCAGTCAGGGTTGACTTGACGCGCCCGACGTCCGGTTAGTGCTCTGTTCCTCCCACGTGCTCGCTAGCGACTTACGTCATCTATCGTCAGTGATCGTCGGACGCAGGCCCTGCGCGTTAGATCCACAGCGTCCACGCCTCGGTAAAAGTGACCGGATGCGTTGGTCAGAGACCAGGCAGCGCCCGGTGCAACTATAACAGAACCGACCAATTATACGAAATTAAGTAAGCAAATCACTCGCCGGAGCAGACGGTTTAGCAAACTTAAGCCCGTATAACCCGGTAGTCCGTGAAATCACGAAGGATTTCAAACCAACTCGCACACCAGCCAAGGTCATAATAAGTTTAGCAGTCACCATCACATATTACATAAAAGTTCGCATCACAGGTACATCGGAGTTCAAATATAGTTATTACAAACCGAGTTCAAATAGAAAGTAGCGGAAGCAAATAGTTCAAATCCACACACACTCACACGGAGTTCGAAATAAAGTGTCAGCTGATGATCATCTCCAACAAAAGCATTAGGTGAGACGTAAGGAATGACCATTGCCCATGGTCCTAAGCATCACCCATCGCAGGATAAAGGTAGTTGATACAGTAGTCGTAATACATCTGCCCATCTGCAACAAGTGGGAACAAAACCCTGAGTATGAGAAGGTACTCAGCTAGACTTACCCGACATAACCAAAAATAAAGTGACACCAAGGATTATGAATGGCTTTATAGTGGTGTAGCTGACTCATTTGCAAAAAGGCATTTTTAGCATTTCAAGAACCTTTTCCAAAAGCGTTATATCAAGTTAATCATTATTAACCTGTCGGCTACATTTGCACCTATACTAGAGCAAGCATGTGATTAAGCAATTAATCATAACCAATGATCATTAGCACTTCCATAATGTCATATCCATTATAACTATCCAAGTGTTCCATCAACATTACTACGATGAAGTAGCTCAAGTCAAGTGTTCACTATCCAGTGAACGATGGCGATTCGAATCGATTATTAACCAGCTGGTAATTCATTCCTCACACAAACCTCACTCACCCGCTAAAGTGAGATATTGGTCACCGAGTCAACTGTTGAAAGGTCCTTGTTTGGTTTTGGTAATTGAGTGACAACCTTAGGTGGACTAATTGTGTTTATGTGAGATACACAGGAAATTAGTCCACATGTGATGATGTCATGAAGGAGCTTAATACACATGAGATTATGCGAGGAGCTTAATGCACAGGAGATTGCATCGTGTGGCACTAGGTGATCGTGTTGCAAGCCGGAGGTGCTTGTTACTCTTGGAGGTTGCCACCTCCTAGACGGCTTGGTGGCTTGTGGCTCCGTCGAAGCTCGCAAGAAGATTGTGCGAGGCTCCGGAGAAGCTTTGTGAGGGGGATTGTGCTCACCCCGCGGGGATCGCGAAGAGCAACTCTAGTTGAGCGTGTCATTGAGTTACCACACTTGATGGTGGGTTCTTGCGGTGCCTTTTGAGAGGCTCGGTGTGTGATCGATTAGCCGCCGAACCACGAAGTGTTGGTCGACACAACGGGGACGTAGCTTGGTGGCAACCAAGTGAACCTCGGGAGAAAATCACCGTGTCAACATTGTCTACTCTTCTCGGTGGTTTGCCTTCATGCAACACAAGCTTGTATTTACTTTCATTTATACTTGTGCTTGTGCAGTTGCTCTCGTAACTAGTTTGCTTGTGTAGCTTGCTAGTTGTCTTCTTGCTTGTGTAGCTAGAAGTATCCCCTTTGCGTGGCTAATTCGGTTTGTGTAACCTTGTTAGTCACATTGCTTAGTTTGTGTAGCTAAGTAGTTTGCACTCTCTAATTTGGCTTGTGTAGCCTTGTTATTGAGCATTGCTAGTGAGCTTAGGCTTTGTGCGCTTTGCTTACTAGAATTGTGTAGGAGCTCCCTCTTGCTTGCAAAGTACTAGTGCATAGGTTTGTGTGACCTTGCTCTAGAATTAAATAGGAAAGCTCTTGCTAAGGAAAGCACCTTAGTTGCTTAATTAGGATCTTTGTGAGGTGCTTGTGAAATTAGATAGAGGGGTGTAGTCTTGGCTAGACCGTTAGTTTTAATTCCGCATTGTTTTCGGTTAGCCGACGTGTTTAATTTTTAGAAAGGACTATTCACCCCCCTCTAGTCCGCCATCTCGACCCTTCAATTGGTATCAGAGCCGGGTCTCTCATTTGTGGTCTTCACCGACCCGAGAGAATGTCGGCTTATGGGCTAGATGTTGAGTGTCCACACATTTTTGATGGCACACACTTTGCACAGTGGAGAAATTGGATGCAATGCAATTTAAAGTTTATTTCTCCTCAAATGTGGTGGATCGTAGATGTGTGCTTTTCCTTTGCGATTGATAGAAAGAATGCAACTCAAGCGCAAAGTAAATGCCTCCATCTCGATAGCCAAGCTACTAACGTTTTCTATCGATCTATGGATAATAGCATACTTTGTGAGATCATGGACTTCAAGTCCGCCCATGAGATTTGGATGTTTCTCAATGATAAATATGGGGCGATCTCCAATGATGATGAGCCCAAGGAGGTGGCGCATGAGGATGTTGAGCATGATCACAACAAGGTGGTTGTGGAGGATTGCTCCACCTCACGGTCAAGTGATGACAAAGATGATCATACCACAAGATCACTTGACAAGAAGAATGATAATGCCACAAGTGATGCAAGCAATGATTCTACTTCATGCACACTTGATGGTGAAGATGATGGCTATGAGAGTGATGCTTCAACAAGCTCTTCAACATCATCACATGGTAACACTAAGATACATGTTGGTGGTTTTGTTGTGGATTGTGATGATCCAAATTTAGAGCTTCTATATAAACTCTCAAGAGCCTTGAAAAGAGAAATGGAAAGAGCAAGTAAATTGGAAAATGAAAACTCTTTTCTAAAGACCACATGTGAACAACAAAAGCATCTACTTTATGTTACTACTTGTTCACATGAGGAGCTAAAATTGGCTCATGAGGAACTAAGTATTGCTCATGATAACTTGGCACAAGAACATGCTTTACTCACTAAGAAGCTTTCTAATGAAGAAACCAAAACTAGTGAGAGCTCATCATTTGGGTCAAATGATCAATCACATATTACTAACCCTTGTGATGTAGGCAAGAAGCATGTATCCACCTCTTGTGATGATTTATTGGATATGCCATGTTCTTCACAATTAGATGCTTGTTCTACTTCTATGTCTTGTGAGACTAACCTTTTGAAGGAGAACAATGAGCTCAAAAGTGAAGTGAAGAATTTGAGCAACAAGTTGGAGAGGTGCTACAACTCTAAAATTGCCATTGAGCATATCATGACCAATCAAAGAAGATATGGTGATAAGAGTGGTATTGGCTACAACAAGAGCAAGGGCAAGATTATGAAGAAGCAAGATGCAAAGAAGCTATCCCAACTCATGTGCTACCGATGCCATGAAATGGAATATATTGCTAAGTATTGCCCTACCAAGAAGCCTCAAGTTGAGCCAAAAGCAAAGCCCCAAGCTCAAGTCAAGATCAATCATGAAGATGTTGGTGACTTGATAATAAAGAAGAAGAAAACAAGAAGGGGTGGAAGAACAAGGCATCCAATGTAAATTCAAGATGTCAAGATGATGAGCAAGAATCAAAATGAGAAAAGAGATTTGGCTCACATCGAGTGCTTCAAGTGTGGAGATATAGGACACTTTGCCTCGGGGTGTCCTACCAAGCTTGAGAAGAAGGCTCAAGCAACTCATGAGAGGCAAGGCAATGAAAAGCACAACATGAGCAAGGAAGAAAAGGCTCAAGCAAAGAGAATGTGCTACTCATGCCGGGAAAGGGGACACATGGCTCATTCATGTCCCCTAGGTAACACTTCTAAGCACATTTCTTTTGATAATACTAATGTGCTTAGAAAGGATGACAATGGTACCTCTATGATTGCAATTGCAAAACATCCCGCTATCCATACTAAGGCTTTGCCTAAGTATGTTGCTCATAACTTGAGAGGACCCAAACTTGTTTGGGTACCATCAAAGAGTGGATGATTGTTTGTAGGTACCATCGGCATTGGAGACTTGATTCAATTGGTTTCATTTTGTTCATCATATATTGAGTCAAGTTATGAAGCTCAATGCATATCCAATCCCAATGCCAAGTCAAAATAAGTGAAGTCCAAGTGCTACAACATACAAGTGCAATGTTGAAGATTGTGGTGATTTATTGGATATATTTGATGGCTTGCAAATATTCAAGTTGAAAGCTTGCTATGAATAAACATGAGCTAACCAAGGTATATCTCTTGTTGATCATTTCATTTGGGTGCATATGAGTTGATTGAATTGGATAAATGTGCAATGTTACTTACTATGAGATGATTGAATGGATATATGTCTTGTGAGAGTGTTCAAACAAGTTGATCTCAAGTTTGATTCACACTTGTTGAAGTATAGCTCTAGTAATTGAAATCTGTCCTATATTGAAAATCTGAGCTAGCAGTGATCTTAGCCATGTTTGAGTGATCAAATCTATTTGGATTAGCTTGAAATTTGGTATACATGCTCTAGTCTTGTGGTATAAGAAGCTGTACAAATTTCATAAGAATTGGATAAGAGATGCTTCGGTTTTGGAGTGGATCTTGTCAGCTATAGTGCAGCAGTTTTCAGCATGTAGTAGTGGTAGAAGAATTGAAATCTGGTAGCAATCTAGATGTCAAATGAAGCTCAAATTTTTATAGCTGCTAGATGACTTAGTGAAGCTCATCTCCACCAAATTTCATGGCTTTTAGATCCGTATATTGGGAGATATGAATTATTCTTTGAAGGGTACAGAATCTGCCAGAAAAGTGAGTATAAGAACATTTGATTGTGGAATATACTTGGTGTACATGTTTAGTACTCAAATTTGAAGATCAAGATCAAACTTAAGATGAAGATGAAGTTTAAGTTCTAGTGATGATTAGAGATCATTTGGTAGAAAGAAAAGGACTTAAACAAGTAGAAAGAGTTGGACTCAAATGTAGATTCAAGGATTATTCATCAAGATTGAGTTCATCATTTGGATCAATCAAACTATATCATTTCAAGTGAGTATCAAGAGTGGTTCTTTGGAGAAAGGTCACTTCTCCCTAGTGAGGGGCTTGCCGCCGTGTGTAGGTGAAACCAAGTTTGGGACTTGAAAGGCTAACATGGAAGTGGTGATCCGAGGAACTTGTGATGCTTAGTTGAAGCAATCAAAAGGATTGATCTAAAGAGCAAGCAACACCCAAAAGAGAGTTAGTCATTGCAATTCAATTGATATTCTAAGTGATTCTCTCATGCAAGCAAAGATGATATAATGAAGCAAGCCAACCACAACTCAAGATAGTGCACTTGATCATTAGTGGTTTTCAATTCATATGGGTGAAGAATGGATTTCTCTATGATGATTGGTCTTCACCAAGTTTATAATTGGACTTCACATTGCTATTGGAATAATGAATTGGAATCTATGTGACTATCCTCTACTCCAACATAGCAAAGGTATCATTGAAATGTGCATGATCATCTCATCCCTTACTAGTATGTGGTTAGTGCATATAATACATGCTTATTTGGATCATGCATAACAAATGAAAATTTTAGATTCATAGCCTACCACTATTGCTTGATTGTTTAAATGATCTAGTGGCATGAGTATGAATTTTTTCATGAGCTAGTGAACCCAAGTACTTGATCTAGTTTGGATTGCTGATAAGTGACAAGTACAACATTGGCAAGATAACCCTTAGCATGTGGTGTGAAGAAGCTTGTCATTGGATCAAACCGGACTTGGAATCTTAGGCAAATCAACATAGTTCAAGTCATACAAGAAGCTCATGACAACGATAAGAGTACAAGCACAAGACAACAATGAAAATGGATATCTAGTTTGTTTCAAGTGGTATCTAGACTCAAATTGATCTTCCAAGTGGTATTCACTAGTGGTGTCTAGATCATGATCTACAAGTGATATCTTACAAGTGGTACTCATGAAGATAGCAAATGTTCAAGAAGTGAATATTATTGTCAAATCCTTCAAAGTGGATCCATACTAGAAAATTCTTTCAAATGGTATCACATTCCTACTCATGGTATCTTCACGTGGTATCATTCATGCAAAACGATGGTTTCACAAGTGATCCTCAACTTTAAGTGATCAAATCAAGAAATGCTACCCTCATCTTCAAGTGGTATCTCAAGTGAATGATATATGCTATGACATAGGGGGAGAAGCCCCACCGATTGGTATCAAGGTCAAAGATCCTATGTGGTATCTCAAGAACAACCATAAAGTTTGTCATTCCAACATATGTGGTAATGTCCATAAAAAATGCAATGATCAAGTCTCAACCATCTACCTCAATGCTAGCCTTTACATCAATGAGAAGCACATCTTTTATGAAAATTGATGACAAAGGGGGAGAGATTGGACAAAGATATGCAAGATTTCCTTTTGAGGAGAGATTGCTTTGGAGAGAGATAGATAATATTGGACATGGATATGGACAAAGAGGGAGCAACATTGAAGAATGTAAGGGGATCAAAATTCTTGGACAAAGAAAGCACACAAGTAGGGGGAGCAAGTTCATGAACATTGATTGATTGCATTTGATATGTGCATAATTCATGTGCTTGCTTGCATTGCATAAGTTCCTAAATTCAATATGCATGCTTGTGTGGTGTATGCTAGTTATAGAACTTGAATGATGATTTGATAACTAGCATGCATAGGATGTTAGCTAGACTTGTGATTATCATGCAAAAACTAGAACCATGCTTATAATGTTGATCTCACGGGGATTTTAGTGTTTTTGATGTCTAGCTACTCATGATGCTAAGGATGATGACAAACTTGTGATTTTCAAATGGTATCAAGCTACTAATTGGTATCGAGCTACAAAGGTTTATTCTATACACCTTAGCATCACTTAGTAGTGCTAACCCTTCCACAAATTTCATATTTTTGCATATGTGCAAGCTTGAAACCAAACCATTTGAGCACATATGTAGGGGGAGTTATCACTACCAAGTCAGATTTTATGGTGCTTATCCAATTCTTGACATAGAGCTTAAATGTTGGATAAGTAGTATAAAATCCAAAACAAGTTAGCAATTTACACTTGTGTGAAGTGCTAGCTTGAAAAAGCTTAATTTCCATATCTTTGTAGAGTTGTCATCAATTACCAAAAAGGGGGAGATTGAAAGGTCCTTGTTTGGTTTTGGTAATTGAGTGACAACCTTAGGTGGACTAATTGTGTTTATGTGAGATACACAGGAAATTAGTCCACATGTGATGATGTCATGAAGGAGCTTAATGCACATGAGACATGACATGGAGTCATGTGACCAAGGTGGAGAAGATCAAGATGAGGCTTGGCTTGATGGACCGGTTGCTAGGGTGAAGGGCAAGTTGTGTGATGGCTTGGCGCCGAAGGACCGAGGCAACGGTGAAGAGCAAGTGAGGTCAAGATCGATGAACCAATACGGTCACGTGATGATATGAAGTGGATCATATCATTTGGTGATTGGTTGGTGCATGTGTTGCATCAACATCAATGGAGATGAAGTGGAATGCGCAAGGCAAAGGTATAACCTAGGGCATTTCCATTTCACCGATCATAGGTGTGTAGAGAAGTTGATGATCGGGTTTAGGATAGATGGCCGTACTATTAAGAGGGGCAAACTTGTTTGCATATCGGTCATCTAGTGCCACTCGAGTGATCTAACTAGGCATCGTTGCTAGGATCGAGTGGCGTGGCAAGTTGAGTGGTTAACTCCTTCGGTAAAATGATTGTGAAAATGCTAACACACGTGCACAAGGTGGTGAACACTTGTTGGTGTTGGCACATTTGCGAAGGCGGTGGAGTTTGAGCGGTAGAGAGGGGTTTGGGTTCCTCTCTCCCTCCCGCCGAGCTTGCGAGGCGGGATTTAGGCGTTTTCGAGGAGTTGAAATGCCTATTTTCCACTACGCCGGAAGTCGGAGAAGAAACGGAGGCGAACGGAGGTCACAGTGGTGACCGGACGCTGGACTGGACGTGGTCACAGTTTGACCGGACGCGTCCGGTCAGTTCAACGCAGCCGCGGTTGTTAGGGTTTACAACCGGCGCGTCCGGTCCCTCGCGGAACCGGAGCGTCCGGTCGGGCACCCAGAGGAGTAGAGCGTGGCGAAGAGCTGATCGGACGCGCGGCGCGTCCGGTCACACGCGATCGGACGCGTCCGGTCGCGATAGGAGCTCTCTGGACCGCGACCGGACGCTGGCACTGTCGCGTCCGGTCGTTGCGTGGACCGCGTCCGGTCGGTGCGTCGCGCGCGCGGGTACTGTGCGCACCTGCGCGTCCGGTCGATCGCGTTTGACCGTTGGCGCGCAGTGACCGTTGAGATCGAGCATTCGGTGTTGAACGCGGAGGGACACGTGGACGGCGCATGGCGACCGGACGCGGTGCAGCGCGTCCGGTCGTCCCGAAATCAGCCCAGTGAAGGGGTAACGGCTCTATTTGACCATGAGGTTATAAATAGATGCCTTGGGCGGCCTTGGCCGGCAGCTGAGCACACTATAGTCTTTGTGACTTGTGTGGTAGTGCTTGGGAGCCCTCTAACTCACTCATGCTTGATAGTGTTCATCGGATCGAGTGAGAGAGCGATTCTAGTGCGATTGCATTGAGAGATTGCATCGTGTGGCACTAGGTGATCGTGTTGCAAGCCGGAGGTGCTTGTTACTCTTGGAGGTTGCCACCTCCTAGACGGCTTGGTGGCTTGTGGCTCCGTCGAAGCTCGCAAGAAGATTGTGCGAGGCTCCGGAGAAGCTTTGTGAGGGGGATTGTGCTCACCCCGCGGGGATCGCGAAGAGCAACTCTAGTTGAGCGTGTCATTGAGTTACCACACTTGATGGTGGGTTCTTGCGGCGCCTTTTGAGAGGCTCGGTGTGTGACCGATTAGCCGCCGAACCACGAAGTGTTGGTCGACACAACGGGGACGTAGCTTGGTGGCAACCAAGTGAACCTCAGGAGAAAATCACCGTGTCAACATTGTCTACTCCTCGGTGGTTTGCCTTCGTGCAACACAAGCTTGTATTTACTTTCATTTATACTTGTGCTTGTGTAGTTGCTCTCGTAACTAGTTTGCTTGTGTAGCTTGCTAGTTGTCTTCTTGCTTGTGTAGCTAGAAGTATCCCCTTTGCGTGGCTAATTCGGTTTGTGTAACCTTGTTAGTCACATTGCTTAGTTTGTGTAGCTAAGTAGTTTGCGTTCTCTAATTTGGCTTGTGTAGCCTTGTTATTGAGCATTGCTAGTGAGCTTAGGCTTTGTGCGCTTTGCTTACTAGAATTGTGTAGGAGCTCCCTCTTGCTTGCAAAGTACTAGTGCATAGGTTTGTGTGACCTTGCTCTAGAATTAAATAGGAGAGCTCTTGCTAAGGAAAGCACCTTAGTTGCTTAATTAGGATCTTTGTGAGGTGCTTGTAAAATTAGATAGAGGTGTGTAGTCTTGGCTAGACCGTTAGTTTTAATTCCGCACTGTTTTCGGTTAGCCGACGTGTTTAATTTTTAGAAAGGACTATTCACCCCCCTCTAGTCCGCCATCTCGACCCTTCAACTATCCAGGTAAAATCTCGAGTTTGTCAGGAACCACATGTACCCGGGGGCCGACCGACTGCCTTCCGGTCTTATCATCGCGCCCCCGTGTCCTACCACCCCTTCTTCGGTACAGTGCGCTACGGGCAATCCACTCAGCCCGAATGATCTCTCAGCTTCGCGATCGAAAGGTACATTATTCGGCCAGCTAAATGTGAGGCATGCGTTCAACATGACTCGAGGCCCAACAATGGTCGGTCCTTAATCGACACAGACGGAAATCACTACAGTCCGAAACACTATAAGTTTCCATCCGGTCTCAACTTTAAATCAACACTTAGTTATCCCATGATGACATAATTCACCAAGCAGATCCAGGTAACCACCTATAGCTCGCAGGTGACAGGAAATCACCCGACTTCTACCGGTCTAAGCCAACTAAGCATCGACTCGACTGCGAATACCAGGGTAACAAGGATGTAGTATAACAAAGGTAAATAAGGTATAATGCAGCAACGGTTGCAAACAACTCCTGAACGTAATGCATCAATTAAAGTAAAGCATTAATTAAATATTTACAAACCGAGGGAGAAATGCTCCGGGGCTTGCCTCTCTCGAAGGAACTCGGGCGATGATCAGGGCACTCCGAAAGTTCCTCAACGTTCTCCTCGTCGGCCTCGGGAACCTCCTGTGGCTGCACCTCGAGCTGCTCTTCCGGTTCCTCGGGTACGATGACTGGATTCTCTGTTTGCGATCCTATATGATGCAGGTGCGTAAGTGCTTATGCAAAAGGTGCATCGGATGAAAAGGCACACAATGATTATGCTTGCATGCAAGGTAGATGAACATGATTTACTTTATTGGGTAGAATATAAGAAAAATTCTTATACAAGGTAGTCAACATCATCCAAGAACATGTACTATAAATACTTGTCATCTACTGCACTGTCTTCTACTACTAACTAGCATGCAACCACACTCAAGTACTGCTACACTAATACTACAACCACGGTAATAACATGCTAAGTCACCACATCTAGTTAAAAATGCTTCAAAGATACACCAAAGATTTACTAATTCACTAATCATGCACAAACAAAGCATAATTAAACCCTAATTAACACTAGGTTTGAATAGCAACATCTATTTTGACAGCACACAAAAATCTGAGAAAATTACAGTAGCATAGTACTACTCTAAGTAGACTACCATAAAATTTTCATGGCATTTGGATAAGTAAAATAGCCTACACAAAATGACAAGCTATGGCATAAATATGAGCATGAAAATACTTTGTGTTATGAAAAGTATCAAACAGCAGATTTGGTATTTTTCCTAGGTTTTACATAGTAAATAATCACTGTACAAAAATTATCACATGCATGTTTTATACAAATTTTGCTCTCTAGCAAAAATAACAAAAATCAGCCATAAATAGCACTTGAACTAGACATCTATATTTTTCTACAGAACATGCATGACATATATTTTTCATGTAAAGTACATCACTAAAGAAGAATAACAAACTTAGAATCATATTTTTCTGAGCAATACATGATTTACTATGCATTTCTAAAGATTAATAGCATTTTCAAGAATAAAATAAAACTACACAGAAAAGTATCACAAACTTGACATGCAATATTTTTAACCTGTAGATCTACTCCAAATAAACCTAACAAAACTTGTTTCATCCAATTTGGGGCTAAAATGAGCAAAATACAAATTTCCAAAGTATTTTCACTGAAATAAGGAATTTATTTTCTTTTTCTTTTCTGGAAAACCCAAACTAAAATGCTAGGCGTCCTCGGATCCGTGCACCCCGAGTCCTACTGTGCCGCTGCGAGTGGGCCCCGTGACCCCACCTGCCAGTGGCACCAGGGCGAGACGGAGGCTCGTCGGTCGGAGACTCGCCGGCGGTGAGCAGCTGGCGACGAGGTGAGCACCATCGTGCTCAGCTCGACGAGGCGAATCGGCTCGGCTAGAAAATGGGGTTAGAGGGGGAGCGGAGCGGCCTCGCCGGCGTTAATGGCGGCGCTGCATGGCGGCAATGTCGCCCTTGCCGGCCACGGTGAAGCGAAACGAGGCGGGCAGCAGCTACGCGCGTTCAAGGCGGACAAACGAAGGCGAAACGGGGAGGGAATGGGAGACGGAGGAGCTCCGGCCACGCACGCCGGCCAACGGCGGCCATGGCGGGCAGCGGAGGAGGAATCGCCCAATAGGCCTCACCTTGACTCAAACCGAGGCGTTGGTTCGCGTCCTGAGCAGAGGAAGAGGTGACGGAGCGGGTGAAGAGGCGAATCGGAGGGAGGCGCGGCCGTTGGGTAGGAACGGCGGCGCGGAGGTTCGCGGCGCCGGTAATGGCACGGCAACCGCGAGCTGCAGCTGCTGTCTGAGCGAGGGAGAGGAGGAGGAGTGAGCGGGCGCGGACTGGTGCGTCGAGGCGCAGGTGAAGGCGAGCGCGTCCGCGGGGGCCACCGGACGCCGCCCCACCGGCGTCGACGGCATGCGGCCGCCACGCGGCGCCGAGCGCCTGAGCGCGGTCGGAACGGCGCGTCCGCGCGTGGGAGAGGGAGGCGGAGGCGGAGCCGAGCGGGCCGGGCGGCTTCGGCCAGTGGGCCGGATGGGAGGCGCCGCCCGATAAGGTGAAAAATGAATTTTTCAATTTCTATTTTCAAATAAATTTTAAACAACAGCTTCAAATCAATTTTTGAGCAAGTAAATGGCATTTTTTGGAAATGGCCCAAAAATGAAAGTTGCTTAGAATTTAATTCTCTATAACTTTTATTAAGGGACCAACTCAAATTTCTGCATAGATTTTGAACTGGAATGTAAAAGCTAAATATGAAAGGTTTTTGACCATTTTTAGGAATATTTTTAAAAGCCAAATTTGACAAAACTTTGAATACCAAAGTTGCTCCAAATTGCATGCGAAACAATTCTAAATTCTTTACACTACCAAACTAGCATGTTTATTAACCTAACAAGCATAATCATGGCATAGTTCTTTTTAAACAAACGATTGCAACATCAATATTTCAAAGTTATGTTTCATTCATTATTTCATGCAATGCTAATGAATGCATGACAATGCTTATGCTAATGATTTGCAGGTGCTAAATGCATGCGTAACACCGGGGTGTTACAGCAACCCTCACCCTCGGCCCTGCGCGCGCCCAAAAACAACTGACCAGACACTGACGTCAACGTCCGGTCACTCTCTGCTTAGCGTCTGGTCAACGAACAACACCTCCTTTTTAATTTCTAAGATCGAAACGACTACGTCCTTGCTTCCAACTTGCTAACCACAGAGTGTAGAACTTGTGTGCACGTGTGTTAGCATTTTTTAAAACATTTTACAAGGGTCACATGTTAGTTCACACTAGGTCCTAATGCATATGCTCATATGAATTCACCTAATGGCACTTGATAACCATTTTAACCATGAAATTCCCCTCTTCATAGTACGACAATCGATCCTAAGTCACTCACACCCTCTATGGTGTCTTAAGTGTAAAACAAAAACCTATTGATACATTTGCTTTGATCAACTTGTTTTTGTTTTTCTCTTTCTTCTTTTCCAAGTTGAGTCCTTGATCATCTTATGGTCAACACCATCATCACCATGATCCTTCTCTAGGCTCCACCACTTGCATGAGACTTATCATTTCATATCTACACACTTAAGACAATGATTAGTCCCTAGGTTTCATTAATTATCCAAAACCAAACTAGGGCTTTCAAATATGGGTGGCGTGTGGGCCCGAACGATTTCAAGGGGGAGACGTGGTCTCCAACACCGGAGAGGCATGGCGCGTGGGAGCCAGGGCCAGACGTGGTGGGATCGAATGCACGGACGCAGGCGCAGGCATCGATGGACTTCCGCGCTGGAATCAAGTGCGTGGACGTAGACTCGGGCGTCAACGACAATAGCGGAGCCACAGGGTACGCCAGGTAAGTCTAGTAGTATAATATACATATTATACATCTTTATTTATATAAAGAAAAAGAAAAAAATCACCTGGATCAGGATCACGCCATAACACAACTACGGAAGCAGGAAGGCCTAGGACGTTGCTTATGTCGGAAGGGTTAGTATTTGATTTTTTTATTCTAATACCTGATCGGAGATTTAGAGGTTGGAAGTCACGGTCTCATGGGATGGAATCGAATGAGCTGATGCGCAGCGCAGAAACACTTGAGCGCTTCCTAGATTTACCGTAAAAGGGGGGCCGTGCCCCCGCCCCCCCCTAATGAAAAGTTTTAGGAAAGAAACTTTTAATGCCATCACTTTAGTTCTTATGAATTGCTAATGTAGTCCTCTCTACCTAGTGCCTTGAGTGAACATTTTTTTGGTTTCCTATGTTTTTTATTAAAATAAACCGATTCCTATATTATTCACGTAAGTTTCTACATAATTACAAAGAGCTCTTATCGGCATCTCTCGAATCTCAATCTTACTTGAAGCTCCAGCACTAGGTCCACAGGGGATTTTTTTCAAATAATATTATTTTAATAAATAATTGCAGATCTAGGCGTTCTTTTTACAAAATTGCAAAACTTGCATCCTGTTGGCTATTGAATTGCCGACAGCCTACGTGGCGGATGGAAACCATAGTGCACAGTCCTGTCGGCAACTGGTTAGCCGATTAAAGTCTTATCGGCCGTCCTGTAGCCGATTGGTCCAATCGGCTCTCCATTGGCCGATAGGTCTGCATAGCCGGACTAGACTCCCACACCAACAAAGCAAGTCACGCCTCTTTACTATTTTTTGCTTTTAGAATTTCTTTTTATATTAGGCAAAATATCTAAAAAATCTCAAAAAATTGTAAATTTCTAAGTATATGCTTAGAAAATCAAACACAACCTATTTTAGTATGATCTAACATCATGCTTTTGGCTGTTCCTTATAACCACTGAAAGTTTTTTTTTTTTGGTTTCAGTCCTTTTCTATCTATTTATTTTGCAAGAATAAAAAACAATCATAGGCCGTTGAATCCTGAACTTTCTCTACAATATAAAGATTTTCGTTACCAAGTTGTTGATGTAATTTTGATTAAGAACAAAACTTATCTTATTGTAATTTGGTTCATCGATCGATGGTTCAACTAATCAAATGTGAACAAATAGTACGCATGCGTTAGTGGAACCCCCCACGAGTGTGTTGCCACGTGACAAATAGAGAATCTCACGTCATAATCATTAGTTGCCATACCATTATTGTTTGATATATCGACAACTAATTCCTTATCACCTCCGGCATGAACAGTCACGAGCTCTGGGGTTTTTATTTTAGCACAACCTAACTTTTTCTATTATATATTGATGTGTACCTATCTATAATATTTTTGAATATTATGGAATTAGAGAAATGAAATTTCTCATTTCATAAAACTAACGTTTTAAAAAACATGTCACAAACAAAATTTGCAGGAACTAGCTCTTTTAGTCACGTCAAATTTATCCGGCGTCCATCGTTCCGTTTTATCCGCTGAGCATCTGCCATTTTTCTTATAAATATAAAATAAATAATAAAAAAATTTCCTCCTATGCTGGCGCCCTGCCGGTGGATCAAGCGGGAGGAAGGTGCACTGGTCCACTGCAGCCTGATCTAGCCTCACTTCCTCTACCTTCACAGTAGATTGCCGTCTACTCCCTCCGTCCCTGAATATCTGTCGTTTACGCTTCCCGATAAATAACTTTGACAAAATATATATTAAAATATATTAATATTTATGATATATAATTGGTATCATTGGAAAGATCTTTGAATCTAGTTTTATAATAAATTTATTTAGAGATAAAAATGTTGCACGCATTTTCTACAAATCAAGGCAAACTTGCTGCACGAAAACCGGAAACGAGATAAATGGGGACGGAGGGAGTATCTGACCTGCCCTCCGGGTCTTTCACTCAGCCTAGGACATCGTCAACTCCGCTACTTCGGGACGTGTAAAGTGTTCTTTGGATGGGCTAGCATGGTTAGTCAGTCACGTTGATTCATTTAGCGCGACTGTAGTGACCAGTCGCGCTACGACATTTGGCGTGACTGAAACGCTAGTTACTAATTTTTTAGTTACTGACATGCTCTTTTTTAAAATACTAGAACGTTCCGCACGTTGCTACAGAAATCGCTGGTGAAATTATACTACTTTTATTTACTAATAGGATTAAATAAATATCATAATACATATTAGTTGATGATTATTAGCATTCTGATGTGGACAACTAAATATATGTTAATAAATGATGTGGTTTGCTAATGTGAATAGCTTGAATGAAAGCATAATGTCATGTGTTAGTTGAATGTGTTAATGGATGCTGATGTGGACATTTTGCATGACGAGATAGTTGAATGTGCCAGTGGTGGGATGTTCTAGTGGATGCTGATGTGGACACTTTACATGACAAGATAAATTGCTAGTAGGATTTATCTTTATAAGAGATATATATTAGTTTTCATCAATAGTCATTAACCATTTGCAATATTTAAAATCTCTCACTATATCGTAAAATGAATATTAATATGAATATGGATACATATATCCATATTCAAATTTTATTGGATATGAATTCTTGCAAATTGAAACACTCGATGTCCAGGTCCATCAACTGCCATCTCTTTGCTGGATTCCAACGGAGGCATCTAATGCCAAAAGCACATGCAACAGTCGCATTAGTAAATGCAAAGGTAAAGAAATAAAGCAACGTTGTAAAATGTTCGAAGGAATGACTTGACCGCTGAGTACCTGCTGTGGCAGAGTGGTAGAGCCTGAGCCTGAGCCTAAGTCTGAGGCTTATCGACCACAGAACGGCCGACAGACCGGATTGACGGCTAGCCGGCCCTTGCATGCAGATATGCCTATCGGAATAGATAACCTTGACGTGACCATTTTCAGATTTATGTGGCACGACTAATCAGCAAGTCGTCGATATGCCTATATCGGCTGACTAGTAGCCGATAATTGTACAATCGGCTTTTCAACTTGCGATAGACATTTATTCTTGCAATTTTTTTTATAACACGATCTAGATTTGCAATTATTTATTAAAATAATATTATTTGGAAAAAAATTCGTCCACAGGCCAGGGGTCAACTTGCCTTCCCTCTGTCCCGCTCGGTGGATGACTGGATGGCGTGGAGACGTGACGTGGTGGGGAGCTTGAGTCGGTGCTGCCTCCGCGTAAATTCGAATGAGAGTCGAAGTCGGAGTGGCGAGCGAGCGCCGGCGGCCATCAAGTCGGCGACGGCACAGCAGCAGTCCCGGACGGAGATCGGTTTCGAACCGGCCGGCGCGTAACTCCCATGCCGAGTCGGACTCCGCCTCCGACTCCGATCCGTGTCCGTGAGGATGGCCAGTTACCCGCTCCATATATATCGCGGCGGCGAGGCAGCGACGCCGTATCTCCAGTTCTCCACATTCCACATTCGATTCCGTTCCGCCGCGAAACAAAGCACCGGAAGATGTGTTTCGCCGACTCCAAGCGCCCTCGCGAGATGGTCCTTTACGACCCTGCCGCCGCCGCCGCCGCCGCGTCCCAGTCCCAGCAGCGCGCCAACAAGCGGGCGCGGCAGGACGAGGCCGCCGCCGCCAAGTCGTCGTCGTCGTCGGCGGCGGCGGCGTCAGGTGCGATGGTTCCGTACGCGGGGATGACCGTCCTTGACGTCGCACCCATCAGTAGCGCCCCGCCCCTGCAGCTACGGCCGCCGCCGCCCGCTGCTGGTGCTGGCAGAGAAGAGCCGCCGTGCCTGCGCAGGCATTTCCTCGTGGCGCTGGGGCTCCGCGCCGACCTGCCCGTGCACTTCATCGGCGACAAGTGCGTGACGAGCACCGACCTGGACGCGCACCAGAACCGGTTCCGCATCCCGCGCGAGGGTGTGGACCGCCGCCTTCGCCCGATCCTGAGCCTCCAGGAGCTCCACGCCGCCAACCTCCTCGAGGACCCATCATCCCCGGTGCCGAGGAAGAAGCGGCCGAGGCAGCAGGAGCTGCAGCTGCAGCAGCCTGGACCGTCAGAGCCGCAGCAGAATGCTGGCGCCGCCGAGGGGAAGAAGATGAAGAAACCCAAGAAGAAGGGGAAGGTGCACGGCGGGCTGCGCGTGAAGCTCGTGTGCCTCGACGCCGGCGCCAAGGAGCTGCAGATGTCGCGGTGGGAGAGCAGCCGCGGCACGATCGTCAAGGGGGAAGGGTACCTCCACTTCATCCGGCAGTGCGGCTTCAAGGAGAGGGACAACGTCGAGATCTGGGCCTTCGTGCAGCGCCGGTTCCACCTCTTCGGCGCGGACGTGTGCGATGACAGCCTCCTGCACCTGCTTGTCGTCAAGAAGCAAGAGGAACCCAGGTGCTGCTACTGTCGTGCCCCTGCGCATGTGCCACCTCTCTGTCCCAGTCTCCTGGCTCCCACGCCCGGCACCGGCAGTTGAATCCATCCATCGGAATTCGTGATGGTGGACAGTAGGCAGGACCCGATATACTGTAGTTGATTTTCTTTCCTTTATTTTTTGTCCTTTAAACACGATTTATTTCGCGGGCTTAGCATATGAAGTACTGCTAGTAGTAGTAGAATGTCAATACGCGCTACTAATGTTCAGGAATTTTGTAACCAAATGTATCCTTTTGGCATTTGCCATGTTGGTTGGCTTTTTATGATTTCGGGTTAACGCGAAAACTCAGTATGCACTTAGGCAATTCAAAATGAAAGCAGGTGGATCATATATTTCACTTCATCGAGGGTCTGTACGGTTAGATTCAGGCCTTGAAGCATCAACCTCGCGAACTTCAATTGTTTCTTTCAGAGATCGGTATCGCTTTTATCGTAGTTGCAAAAAATTATGGGACCAGAAGAATTCCTGCATTGGCTCAAAAAGCTGGCCAATGCATGACCAAAACCCATTATATTTGACGGAGATGAAAAGTTCATCAAAGCTTGGAATTGGTATCCGAGACACAAAACTTAATCGTGACGCAAGCTCGAATTGGGGAGAAGTGGCAGACAGGATTCGTTTGATATTGGGATAATATTTGGAGTGTCAAGGTTACGAACAAGACCAAGATGTTTTCATGTTTTGTGGCGTTTAGCACGTATTGTTGACTGAAGCAATACAAGATGCACATCAGTTTGTAGTTGGTTTGATGAATACTGTTTCCTGAAGTGTAAATGTGTTTGATAACCTTAGAGCATCTCCAGAAACTATAATTACTTGTTAAACCAATAATTTTAGCAAGTTAATGAAATATGTAGCAACTCTCTAGTAGTATGAACTTCCTGAAGCTGGTGTGGTTTCATCGAGACGAAATTATTTTTCCGAGTGTGGAATGGATGTGTGGTTTTCCACGAAGCTGGTGTACGTTGAGTGAACAAAGGAGAATAAAGCGAATACATAGGTGACTGCTGGATGCAGGAATCGTCCGTTGATCAGTGGTTTAATATTTTATCATCTTCGATGGATCGTGTGAAATAGCTACTGCGAACTGGTTGATAATGTGGGTGTAAACAAATTATATATAAGACGTTTTAACATTTTTAATATATAAATTGGTTTAATTACGTATCTAGACATACTAAGTCGCATCTTGTGTCTGCGTTGGATTTGCTTGATGGTTGAAATGTTGAGGCGAGAATCCATAAGCCACTCATAACTAAGGGAGCAGTTTAATCCATCATTTTTTATCGTAGAAATTTTAATTTTATGGAATATATGTGGTCCGTGTATGTAAATGAGACAAATATATATATATGTGTGTGTGTGTGTTATTTATATATAAAATATATTATCCTTCGTCTCAGCACAAGTAGTCGATATGTCCGAGTGGTTAAGGAGACAGACTCGAAATCTGTTGGGCTTTGCCTGCGCAGGTTCGAATCCTGCTGTCGACGTTTTTTTCTGGCACTATCTTTTTGTTTGCTTTCTTCTCTTGTCTGAATCCTGCTGTCGACGATTTTATTTTTCTGGCTCTAGTAGATCACTTTTCGCATTATCATTTTGTTTTCCCCGATGTACTAACAGCAGGGAGATGCTTTCTATTCTCTAGGTGACAGATATATAGCAACTATACTAGATCTTTTTTTATCTAAAAAAAATCTATCGTTGCTGTGAGTGTTGAAGCAAAATTTTCTGCCATAACTCCCCCAGCACATTATCATTTTGTTTTCTGTGATGTACCTGTTAATAAGCATTCGCGGTAGGAGCGGATTTTTGAACTCCTAATTGTAGCGGGAGAAAACATAAATTTACACATTAAGTGAGGCCCATGTGTTATTGGTGATAAAAAAAACATCTCTCCAGTAATTCAAAAAGGTGTATTGATAGCACGGTTACCACTTTATCGAGAGAGTTCTAATGAACATTTGTGAAAATGTTCTTACGCAGGCAGCACCCGCAGTTAGCCTTGTAGAAAAGTTACGATCCACGTAGACTTAACTAAATGAGGCTAATGTCCTTCACAACGCGAACTACCAGTAGCCTGCTCTTTGCTTGCCCCACGTATTTCTCTCTCCTCAGCACTTGCTTTTCTGCTACAATACTCTCTTGTCCCATCGGAGCTAATGCATACTGAAACCACAACACACTCTCTAGTACTCAGATGTGGTAATGGTCTCTTAGGGTGTGTTTAGTTCGCGAAATTTTTTGACTTTGACTACTGTAGCACTTTTGTTTGTATTTGTCAATTAGTGTCCAATTGTAGACCAACTAGGCTCAAAAGATTCATCTCATGATTTTCTACCAAATTGTGTAATTAGTTTTTTTTTCCCGTCCACATTTAATACTTCATGCATGTGTCCAAACATTCGATGTGACGGGAAATCTTAAAAATTTTTGGAACTAAACATGACCTTATACAAGCTACACTGTGCCTTTTTGAGACCACCACTTTAGCCGATTCGGATCATGGGATGTGCTGTGCAGACGTGACGCTTAAGGCAATACTCCAGCACGACGCGTTGGGGAAGGTCTTAGCCGCCACAGTTCTTTCTTTGTCCAACACCGTACAGTAACACCCATATAGCCAGGGTCTAGATATGACACGAGGATTCAAGGAATAGCATGCATGGGAGGGTATCAATCTCAAACTCCATTGTTCAATAGAACGGAGTACAAGCTCAGTACAGACGGGGTTTTCAACTTGAGCAAGAAGAGTAGTAACCAGCCCGGCCGTGATCTGCGACCGTGACGGCCGTCCACAGCAGGCCGCTCCGCAGAGTACCCGCATGCCTTGAACGCGTTGACCAGGGAAGCATAGGGGTGCGTGCGCTCATGGAGAGCTCTCGTCTAGTCGTTTTGACACGAACGCAGCAGCGAGACCTTTTGTTTCTTTTCTCAACCCTGTTTTACCGGGACCGGCGCTGTTGGAGGCCGGCAAGGACGTCGTCGTGGACTCTGCATTTTTTGTGTATGAGCCAACGCCCAACGGCGATGCAAACTAGAAAAACATTTCAGCCGGCGGCTCCTATAGTATACTACTCCGTCCCAAAAAGAGTGACGTTTTTGACTTTTAGACATCGTGTTTGACCGTTCGTCTTATTCAAAAATTTTATACAAATTATAAAATAAATAAATCATTATTAAAGTATCTCTAATGATAAAATAAGTCATAACAAAATAAATGATATTTATACAAATTTTTTGAATAAGACGGATGGTTAAACAAGATGTCTGAAATTCTAAAACGACACTCTTTTTGGGACGGAGGGAGTAGTAGCATAGAAACTAGGGCTTTGTTTAGATGCACCCTAAAAGTTAGAATTTTTTCACTCTCTCTTTATCACATCAATCTTTGGACCCATGCATAAAGTAATAAATATAGGTAAAAAAATAACTAATTACACAGTTTAGTTGGAAATCACGAGATAAATCTTTTGAGCCTAGTTGGTTCACGATTTGACAATATTTATCAAATAAGACGAAAATACTACTATTCATCGGGTTCAAAATATTTGCAATCTAAACGTGGCGTAGAGTCCAATTTCCCCGGGTCCCGACTCCCCGACCTGCTCTCGCTTCGCAGACCGCGGCATACCGATACCGGCATATCCGCCAAAATCATTGCATTCACACGGGGTCCGCTACGCAGCGCCCCCACCCACCAGGCCTCAGCTCCAACAAATCCTCCATCCAACCTCCAAGCGAGAGGCCATCGGCCACCCACCACACCACTACCCGCAATCAAGTCCCCATTCATTCACTCGCTGCGCTTCCTCTCCTCGCCGCGCTGTCCCCCCCCTGTACAGCCCTCCTTCACGGCCATGGCTCCGATCGCTGTCGGCGACTCCCTCCCCGACGGCCAGCTCGGGTGGTTCGACGAGAACGACCAGCTGCAGCAGGTCTCCGTCCACGCGCTCGCCGCCGGCAAGAAGGTCATCCTCTTCGGCGTTCCCGGCGCCTTCACCCCGACCTGCAGGTCTCTACCCCTTTTCCCGTGCCCGTCTCTTCCTCCCACTTTCTCGGAGATCTCCGAGCTTTTTGGCCCTGTGTTTTGGGGGGAGAAAAGTCTTTTTTCTAGGTCTCGTCGAGGCGGAGGGCGATTATCTGGGTTTTTTTGGGGGGATTAATTAGTTCCAATTCGGATTCGGAGTGAATACTAGTAGGGTTTTAGGGATAAACCCCCCTGGTCTTAGCCATGCCAGATCGACAGCCCATCTGCTGCAGGCGGGGTACCCGGCAGAGAAGAGCAACCATGCTTGCGCGCTGAGAGGATCGTGAAATAGTCCGGCCTTGAAGTGTAGCAGAACCGGTTCCACCTCCTAGTCAGCGTCAGGTGCATTGCTGGCAGTGAGGAGCGGAACCTGTCAACGTTGGATAGAAAACCACGGTCTTAGGGGAGGGAGGGGTCTATTGAGTTCACGCAACGGTGCAGCTTGAATAAGGACTACCTTGTTGAGATCTGGGCCTTCAAGCAGCACCCGTCCCACAACTTTGGGAAGATAATGTGTCGTGAGAACCTTCTGCATGTATACTGGTCCTTAAGAAGGATCAGCAACTGCCGTGCAACTGTGGCCCCCTCCCACAGTGAATGGATTGTGATGGTGTAGGGCTGTAGGCACTAGGCAGGTCCTCCTTGATTAATTGTCCCTTTACAGAAGGAAATTGAATACACTACATGCCTGTATATTTTTCATGCATGGTAGCATTCCTCTTGTAACTACTGAATTTTATCTAGTCTAACTACAACCCATGAATTTTTTATGCATGGTAGCTTCCCTCTTGTAACTACTGAATTTTATCTAGTCTAACTATAACCCATGATTTGAGTTTAGTGCGAACAAAAGGTATTATCTTTTGTTTGATTATTTGCGAATCACGGCTAGTCTGTGTTAGTGCTTATTAGTATTGTAAAATTGGTTATCTGCTTTAGCTTGAGAAGTTCAATGGAAAATTGCAAATTGCTTAAATTATAAAAAGATTTGCATTGAAGGTAATTCCACTAACTGAAGCCAAGAGTTCTATTGCTCTTGTATCTCTGAAATCCTTATATTATTTTGTGAAAAGCTGAAGTACTCAGGCTCTCTGTTCTGTGCATTTCTTCTATGTTCATAGCAACCAGCATGTGCCAGGCTTCATTACACAGGCTGAGCAGCTCAAAGCCAAGGGTGTAGACGAGATCCTGCTTATCAGCGGTATGTTTCCAACATATATTTGCCTATCTGTATTTGCAAAGACAGTTGTTTTGATAATTTTTTCATTGCAAACATCCTGAGCTGAATATGAAGCAGTGCACTCAAACTTATATTGTTCTTTCAGATACTGTGATTTTCTTAATGTTCTTTGCCTAGCTGTATGGTACCTCTGCTGTAATGTTATCAGTGTTGTCATGCAATTTTTTTTCCGTCACTGAATGTTTGAAACTTAAATAAAAAGCAAAATGCTAAGTGATGATCTGCTATGTTTCATATTATGGTGCATCAGTAAATAATTGCTGCCAGGAGGCTAGCATGTAGCATTGATCATATTTAGTAACTGTAAATCTGTTCTACCCCCTTCCTATTACACCGATTGAATTCCATCAATTTGCCATGTTGTGCTTATGACTTTGATCAAAAGTAGCTAGGCCAGACTGACATGATTTGTTGCTTTGTGATATGCAGTTAACGACCCATTTGTCATGAAGGCATGGGCAAAGACTTACCCTGAGAACAAACACGTGAAGTTCCTTGCTGACGGATCTGGAGCATACACCAAGGCACTCGATCTT
Organism: Saccharum hybrid cultivar R570; assembly: GCA_038087645.1. Lineage (NCBI taxonomy): Eukaryota > Viridiplantae > Streptophyta > Magnoliopsida > Poales > Poaceae > Saccharum > Saccharum hybrid cultivar. The sequence continues at coordinate 35,679,525 of JAQSUU010000108.1, read as the reverse complement.
GAGCTTGATCTTACAGAGAAAGGACTGGGCGTCCGCTCAAAAAGGTTTGCTCTTCTGGCTGACGACCTCAAGGTCACTGTCGCAAACATCGAGGAAGGTGGACAGTTCACAATCTCCGGTGCTGAGGAGATCCTGAAAGCACTTTAGGAGTTTGATCTCTTCTAAAAGCCCAGCAATGTTGTGGACGGTCAGTCTAGTTTGAACTTGTCTTTGAATAACTTGTCGTCGGACAAGATCAGTTCCACGTAGTATATGAAACTGTCGTGGTTGAGTCATGCACAATTTGGTGTTCGTATGCTATATATATTCGCCGGTTCGAGTAACTTTTGATTCATCGTGACACAAAGTTGATGCTGAGAGAACCACAAGAATTTTACTGCCATTTGCTGTCATTATGCAGTGCAGCTTTGCGCACTCTCAAATGTCAAACATGAGCGGCCATGGCAATGGCGTGAGGATGCGTGGCGACGACCATTACGCAGTGCAGCTTTGCGCACCCCTCTCTAAAGTCAAACACGAGCGGGCATGGCAATGGCGGCGTGAGGTTGCGTCGCAATGGCGAGCTGACGGGTTATGTGCTCGCCGTGCAACAATTTCTGGTAGCAGACGTGTTCAGAGTAAATTTGGACAGGAACGCATGCTATCATCCCTCGGCCAAGCCCCACATCCCGTGGTCCTATTTTTGTATATAAACTTGAACTATTTACATGTTCGTTTCCGAATAGTATGGACACCGTCCATGCACGCAAAACTGGTCATCTCGAACCTCACTCACAGCACCACTGCTATCTGTGTGTGAAGCTCTTCAACCCACTCGCCACACTGTCGATTTGTTGTGTGTGAAGGAACTTCTTCGTCACCACCCTGTGAATCTTCTTCAGCTTTCTACCGTTATTACCATCCGGATGCTTCTCGCCGTCCTCAGCATCTTGATCTTGCCAATGCACGCAGCTGCCGTGATGCGCTTCAGCGGTGGCGGCATCAGGAACAGGAGACTCTAGACTAGGCCGTCTCCTAGACTTGGTCCGCTTGTTGGGATCGCAGGCGACGGCGTCGGCGTGGAGAACGTCTTCGATCCGAGACAGAACTGCGAAAGCTAGGCTCTCCAGTGTCCTGGAGTAGCTCTCCAAGAGGGCATACCCAACATCCTGAAATGCAACAAATAGCAGCACATCGATTCAGTTCATCATCATGGACGACAGAAATCTGGAAAGGAGCTGGAAAGTTGTGGCTCTTGATTTCGGTACCGTGTTGTACTGGATCTTGCTGATGTCGAGCGCCGATTGAGGGATACCGGGGAACCTGTGCTTGAGGATGAGCAGGGCAGTCTGTGCCCGCTCTTCGAACTCCTCTCGCTTCTCCAAGCTGACGCCAGCATGGGCCCACGATAGCTTGTGACAGATCTTCCTGTGCCAGATGACGACGGAGGCCTCGATCCGGTCCTTGAGATCCACGATCTTGTGCTCTGTCGACAGGTCTACGGACTGCAGGAGCTCGTTGGGGTCGAAAATGTCGTCGGTTATGATCTTGTATATCGAGTCTCCAAGGATGGACCTTCCATTCTGCAACACGCATGAGTAGTAGCATAATTTTCAAGAAAGAGACTACTAGTAGTCTGAGTTTTTTTATTATTATTATCTAGTGAATTTTTAGCGGCCTCGTTCTTGTTGAAAGGAAAAGGACCTTTGGCAGGTACTCGATGTACTCCTCGGGGATCTCCATCTCTCCGAGGACATCGGCGTTGATGGCCATGGCCGCCTTGAGCACTTGCCCTACGAGTACGAGGTCCTTCTGGTGCTGAAGCCACTTCCTGGACGCCTCCGACAGGCCCTCGGCGGGGACCCTCACCGTCGGGATCCACCATTTGTCGCACGTGCACGTGCCGTCGTCGTCCTCGCCCCCGTCTGCGTCTTTCGCCACGTACCAGAACTCCTGGCCTCACCGAAACTGTCAAGATACTCCTGTTCCATTCCACGGCAGAGATGAATTCAGAAGAAACAAACAAACAGCACCGTTGCATCTGTATATTTGATTGGATGAGACTCTAAAGAAAGATACGGCCATGCTTACGAGGAGCATGGCGTCGAGTTTTCGCAAGGCGGGGATGTTGACAAGGAGATCATCGCGCTGCTGAGTGCCCATCACCTGAATGGAGATCACATAAGGACGAAATGCATTGTACATGTCATAAGTGCAATCGCATGGTGAAATTGGCCGGAATTAGTGGCGTCACAGTTACTTATTCAATTGCTGACCTCGATGTTTGTTCCATCCTCGGATACTTGTTGCGAGGGGGCGAACTCGACGATGTGGTCGGCGACCGAGAGGAGCCAGTCGATCTCCCTCTTCCATCGCGCTCTCCGCTCCGCAGACATGGGCTCCAGGCGGCGCTGCTCCCCGAATATGGAGGCTGCGAGGTTTGTGATGGCATTGGAGAGAGCGAGAGCGGAGGACACCCCTTTGCCCGTGCCGGACATGTCCTCCCCAAGCAGCAGCTTGGCGAATTTCTCCTTCATCAAATCCAACTCTGCAGCGCAAGATCGATGTTATCGCAAGAGAATTGAAGAACACATATGGTTAGCAGCAGTAACGGTGATCACATCACGTCACGTCACCTGAAGGCGGTCCGCTGTCGCGGACGGTTTTCGATGGCACCGGCGGCAGGTCCTGGGAACGGGTGGGAGTGGCGGCCCGCGAGCCGTGGCTCCTGGACAGCACCCGTTTCTGCAGCGGCAGCGGCGGTGGCGCCGTGGTGGGCGCGTCGTCGTCGTCCTCCGCCATCGTCCCGCTCCTGACGCTGCTGCCGCGCGGAGACGACGGCGAAGAGGAGGAGGACGACGAGAACGAGGGGCTGGGCGAGACGGCCCGCCGCGTCCTCGACAGGAACCTGTCGAGGCTGTGGCCGCGCCGCAGGAACCCACCGACCATCACAGGGTCATGCGAAGAGAAACCATGCACGCGCGCGCCCGCTCACGGGCGCGCGCCGATCGATGTGGACGCTTGCCGGGAGCAGCGGGCGAGCAGGAGCAGCTAGTCAAGATCGAGACGACGCTGTGTGATGAGCTAGCTGGGCGCGTGCATGGCCTGCCCGCCGGAGCTCGACGGACGACGGGATGGGTCGTGAGGGCGCGCGCGCAAGGCAGGCAGAGGCAGGACACCGGCCAGCCTTCCGCTCCGACTGCTAGAGGAAGGGGAGGCCTTGGAACTTTTGTGTTGCTGCGTGCCTTGTGCGCACGTGCATGGCCAGCCAGCCCCTCCCCCGGGCGGCACAGGCGCGCGCACGATTGGCTGCCAGCGTCGAGGAGAGAGGGGCATGGTCATGCTGGGGAACAAGCCAAAGTTGGAAAACCAAAGCCAAGCAGGGAACGCGCCCTTGTTGCGGCCAAATTTAAGCAGACTGCTCTATTTCAGCAAAACCAGCAAGATCGATCATGTCCCGGTTTGCGTTTGCATGTACATCACTACATGTTCTGCAATTTCGCCGGTACATATATGCAACTACTATGCAGTGGCCAAAAGCAGGAGACAAAATGTTTCCACGTTCACGTTAAAATTTAAGGTTTTACGGAGCAGATTGCAAATATTTAGCAATATTTTTTATTCGGAACACACAATATGTGCTTTCGTTAATGCTAGGAAGCGGACGTCCGGGCGGCCGGACGCACCGTTGGTGGGCCGCGCGACGCCAGCCCAAGAACCCCCGCTCCTCCGTTTCTAAATAAAAAATTCAGCGCGTCCACGTATCGCATGCCGCCTCCCGTGCTCGACGGCCGGCCTTGCCAGGCCACTCCGGCGCACCACCGCTGCCATCCCCTGCAGTGCCTCCATCCCTTGCCACGCCAAGCCTGTCCTCCACCGCGCCCGGGGTGCGCTGGCCTAGGCCGCGGAGCCGGTGCTCGCCCAGGAGTGTTCGCGCGCCTTGCGCAGGTGCTTACCTAGGCAACCGAGCAAGTCCTCGCCCAAAGGCGCACCGGCGAGCTCGATGTGCCGTGGCGGCGTCGAGCTCTATGATTCGTCCAAGCAGCAAGGTGACATTGCACGTTGGAAAAGCACGTTGCAAAAGTATGTTTCAAGTATTTCAGATGTTTTATCTGGATGTTGCAAGTGTTTCATGTGGATGTTGCAAAAGTAGATCCAGATGTTGCACATGTTGCAATGGCTGTACACTTATGTTGCAACCTTTTGTTCCCAATGTTTCAGTTGTTTTTCTAGACGTATGTTGCAAGTGTGTTTATCTGAATGTTGCACGTGTTTCACACATATGTTGTATGTGTTTTATCTGGATGTTGCATATATTTTCCAATGCTTTTTCAAGCGTTTTCAAACATTTTTACAAGTGTTTCAGACATATATTGCAAGTGTTTCAACTGTTTTCGAACATATGTTGCAAATGTTTCATTTGGATGTTTCAAAAGTAGATCGGATGTTGCATCTCCCTCCTCGCCTTCTGCTGCCACGCCTCGGTGTCTCCTCCTCTTCTCGATGCTGGTGATGTTCGGGCGATGTGGGTGAAAGTCCTATGTTTGGTGTTGGTAATTAGTGACAATGCCTAAGTACTAATTCTATGCCTAAGTTGTATATAGCATATGAGGATTAGTACATTCCAAGGTTGGTGGCAAGATGGACATGGTGATCATGATGGCCACACTTGGATTTGGTCGCAACCCTAAGTGATCAAGGCAAAGGTATATGCTTAAGGGTTGTGTTTTAGTAACCAAGACACATAGTGGGTGTGGTTACATTATAGGATAGATAGCCGTACTATAAAGAGGGGAATGACGCGGCTATTGAACTCCTAAGTGCCTCTATGTGTGCATTTCATAATCATATGCATTTGGATAGAACTAATATCGCCTCGAAAAATGATTGTGAAAATGCTAACACACTCACACATGGCAAGATCACTTGGTGGTGTTAGCACGTTTGCGATGGCGGTGGAGTTTGAGCGGTAGAGAGGGTTTGGGTCCCTCTCTCCCTCCCGCCGAGCTTGCGAGGCGGGATTCAGGCGTTTTTGAGAAGTTGAAACGACTATTTTCCTCTACGCCGGAAGTCGGAAAAGAAACGGAGGCGAACGGAGGTCACAGAAGTAACCGGACGCTGGACCGGACGCGGTCTCTGTTTAACCGGACGCGTCCGGTCAGCGTTCAGCGTCTGCGCATGTTTCAGTTTGATGATCGGACGCGCAGCGCGTCCGGTCACTGTCGACCGGACGCGTCCGGTCGTTCAGGGTGCTTACTGGACTCCAACCGGACGCTGGCACTGTGGCGTCCGGTCAGTTCTACAGCGCGTCCGGTCGCTGTTTCGTTGAGCGCTGCTCAGGCTTGACCAGCGCGTCCGGTCAGTTACGGGACCAGCGCGTCCAGTCGATCCCAGCACGTCCGGTCTGCGCGACGAGCGCGTCCGGTCAGTGCTTCGCAGTTTAGCCGTTGCGCGATCGGCGCGTCCGGTCAGTGTGACCAGCGCGTCCGGTCAGCGCGACTTCGGCTGTTTCAAATTTCTAACGGCTATATTCGAAGGGATACGTCTATAAATACTCGTTGGCCGGCTCAAGGCTCTCTCTCTTGCACTTTTGACATACTTGTGAGCACTTTGAGCTAAGCAACTCTCCTCCCACTCATCTCTCTTGCTTCTTTGCATATTCGAAGTGAGATTGAGTGATCCAAGTGCATTTGCATTGTGAGATTGCATCTAGTTGGCACTTGGTGGTTGATTTGCTGCGGGATTCTTGTTTCTCTTGGTGGTTGCCGCCACCTAGACGGCTTGGAGCAGCTTGGAGGCGTTGGCAAGAGTTGGTGATTGTTCTTGGCCACCTCCGGTGATTGTGAGGGGTTTGTGCCTACCTCGGCGAAGCGCCAAAGGCAACGTTAGTAAATTGCTCGTGTCATTGCAACCTTTTGCCATTTGGTAGGTTCTTGTGGCGCCTTTTGAGAGGCTCGGTGTGAGACCGATTAGCCACCGAACCACGTGGTGAAGAGGGACACAACGGGGACTAGCGTGCCGGCAAGCACGTGAACCTCGGGATAAATCTTCGTGTCATCACTTTCATATTGTGATTGATTGATCCCGGTGTTCCGTTGTCTTGGTATTCATTGTTGATCATATTGGTTGGCTCAATACTTCGCCCCTCGGTGAAACTCTCCTAACTCAACTCCGCATTACATTGTTAGTTATCTTTGCTAGCTAGTTAGCTTTGCTAGAGTAGCTCCTTTGTGTAGCTTGCTAGTTGTAGTTGTAGTTACCTTCTCGGTTTGACTTGTGCGGTTGAGTGCAAATATACTAGAATTGTGAATTGGTTAGGTGGCTTGCAAACACCTCGTAGGCTAAGCAAAACTCGCATCTCGCTACTTGTTATATTGATAAACTTGTTTAGCTTGTCTTTGTAGAAAATTTTAAAAGGCTATTCACCCCCCTCTAGCCATCAAGACCTTTCAAGTGGTATCGGAGCCGTGGTCACCGTTTGCAAGGCTTAACAACCTCGGTGTAAGATGGCTCAAGTTATGTTCAATCATGTTAATGGCAAGCCTCTATTCTTTGATGGTGTCTCTTCCTTTGATCATTGGAAAAGGAAGATGAAGCAATATCTAGGCAATATACATGAGAAGGTTTGGGATATGACCAAAGAAGGATACATCATTCTTGATGAGGAAAATCTCACTCCAAATGACCGCATCAACAAACAATGCAACACGGCGGCACTTGACACAATCTACCGTGCCATTGATGACAAAGTATTTGAGCAAATCAAAGATCTTGAAAAGATAAATGAGCTTTGGATAAGGCTTGAAGAAACATATGAAGGCACTTCAACGGTAAAAAGTGCCAAACTATATATGCTCAAGGACAAGTTCTCCACTTTCAAGATGAAGGATGATGAATCCATCCCAGAGATGTTCTATAGGCTCCAAGTCATTGTCAATGATCTCAAGGGGCTTGGGGAGAAGGTTGAGGACAAGGACTTCTCACACAAGTTCTTGATGTGTTTACCCAAGAAGTTTGCTACCTTGAGAAGAATGATCTTTAGAGAGGGATTGGACAAAGTCAAACCAACCAATGTGCTTGGAGATATCATGACCGATGCCCAATACAATGATGATGAAGATGAGGTAGAAGAGAAGAAGGAGACCAAGGTCAAGCAAGAGAAGCCCATTGCATTCAAGGCTTCATCTTCTAAGGGCAAGAGCAAGGTGGAGAGCGACGATGATGATCCATTTGATGATGAGACCATGACCCTCCTTGTGCACAAGATGGGAAGGTTCATGAAGAAGAAAGGATATGGGGCAAGGAAGAGGAGAGACACTATAAAGGCAAAGACCCTTTGCTACAATTGCAATAGCCCCGATCACATAGTGGCGGATTGCCCCTATGAAGATAAGAGATTTCATAATGGGGACTTGAAGCTCAAGAAGAACAAAAAAGATAAGAAAGAGAATGAGAAGAAAGCAAAGAAGAGCTTCACATTCAACAAGAAGAAGAAGGGTGGTGGTTATGTAGTCACTTGGGATAGTGACAACTCCGATAGTGATGATGATGAAAGCTCTAGTGATGATGAGAGGACCACTCGGCGAGCCATTGCAAGCATCGCCCTCTCCAACAAGCCATCCATCTTCGACACTGCATCGACATGCCTTATGACCAAGCCTACCAAGGTAAAATATGATGATAGTGATGATGATTCTTGTGCTAGTGATGGTTGTAGGAGTGATGATGAGGAGGATGAGGACTACTCCAAGGATGATCTATTGGGCATAATAGATCAAATGAGCAAGGGCTACAAGAGGACCACCAAGAAATACAAAATCTTGGAACAAGAGCTCATTGCCAAGAGCAATGAAAATGATGCCTTGATGGAGGAGCTTGTAGCTCTCAAAAAGAGTAAGGAGTGCAAAGGAATTGAACAAGAGCTCAAAGCTCTTAGGAAATCCTTTGATGAGCTAGAGGCCTCTCGTGAGTGTCTAAAGGAAGACCACGAGGACCTTGAAGTTGCTCACACTAGGCTTAAGGAAGCCCACTCCACTCTACTTGAGCTCATCAAGGAAAAGGACCTCAAGTTGGAGAAGTTCATGAAGGAAGCTAAGGAAGAGCAAGTGATTGTCACTTGTGATATTGGACTAACATGTGATATTATTGATGATTCTTTATTTGTTGGTCCTACTAATGCTTCATGTAGCTCATCATCATCCACCACAACCAACTCTACCTCTACTACTAGTGATTCATCACTTGTGGTTGAGAATGAGACTCTCAAGAGAGAGGTGGATGATCTTACCCGCGCATTAGGCAATGCCTATGGTGGGGATGCCCGCTTGCTAAAATGCTTGGGTAGCCAAAGGTTCTCTCTTAACAAAGAGGGTTTGGGCTATACTCCCAAGAAGGGCAAGGCGGCCTTTGCTACTCCAAAGCCTCGCTTTGTGAAGGGCAATGGTCGTTATTGCAATAGATGCAAGCAAGTTGGGCATCTAGAGATTAATTGCAACAAAATGAACAAGAACAAGAAAAATGCTAATGTACCTTACATTCCTTTTGCTTCTTGTTATGTGCTTACCAAGGGTGAGAAAGGTGTGCATGCTAAGTTTGTTGGTACACCAATTGTGGGTCCAAAGAAGAAGGCCATTTGGGTACCAAAGAGCTTAGTTACTAACCTCCAAGGACCCAAGCAAGTATGGGTACCTAAAAGACATTAATTTGTTTTGTAGGTAAATTACAAGGCCGGAGGAAGGCATTGAGTGCTTGATAGTGGGTGCTCTCAACATATGATCGGTGATTCAAGAATGTTCAACTCTCTCAAATCAAATGATAGTGGCATTGATAGTATCACATTTGGTGACAATAGCAAGGGTGATGTAAAGGCTCTTGGAAGGATTGCAATCTCAAATGATCATAGCATTTCCAATGTGCTCTTAGTTGAAAAGTTGAACTTCAATCTTCTCTCGGTTGCTCAATTGTGTGATCTTGGTTTCAAGTGCATATTTGGTGTTGATGATGTGGAGATAGTTAGTGTTGATGGCTCTAACTTGATCTTCAAAGGCTTTAGATATGAGAATCTATACTTGGTTGATTTCAATGCTAGTGACACTCAACTTTCAACATGCTTGCTCACCAAATCAAGTATGGGTTGGTTATGGCATAGAAGACTTGGTCATATTGGCATGAAGCAATTGAACAAGTTAGTGAAGCATGACTTAGTTAGAGGCTTGAAGGATGTCACATTTGAGAAGGATAAGCTATGTAGTGCATGTCAAGCCGGAAAGCAAGTGGGCAACACTCATCCATTAAAGAGCATTATGAGTACTTCCAAGGCATTTGAGTTGTTGCACATAGATCTATTTGTGCCAACTACATATACAAGCATTGGTGGCAACAAGTATGGCTTTGTGATTGTGGATGATTTCACTAGATATACATGGGTATTCTTTCTTGTGGACAAGAGTGATGTATTTGATATATTCAAGAAGTTCATCAAGAGAGTGCAAAATGAGTTTGAGACCACAATCAAGAAAGTAAGAAGTGACAATGGAAGTGAGTTTAGAAACACAAGAGTTGATGAGCTATGTGATGAACTTGGAATCAAGCATCAATTCTCGGCCAAGTACACACCTCAATCAAATGACCTAGTTGAGAGGAAGAATAGAACCTTAATTGATATGGCAAGATCAATGTTGAATGAGTATAATGTGAGTCATTCATTTTGGGCCGAAGCAATCAACACGGCTTGCTTCTATAGCAACCGCCTCTATTGCCACAAGTTCCTAGAGAAGACACCATATGAGATATTGAATGGAAGAAAGCCCAACATTGCATACTTTCGGGTATTTGGTTGCAAATGCTACATCTTAAAGAAGGGCACTAGATTGAGCAAGTTTGAGAAGAAATGTGATGAAGGATTCTTACTTGGGTACTCCACTACTAGCAAAGCTTATAGAGTTTGGAATTTGGCTAGTGGTTTACTTGAAGAAGTGCATGATGTTGAGTTTGATGAAACAAATGGTTCTCAAGATGAGGAAGATAACTTGGATGATGTGAGAGGAACTCAATTGACCAATGCTATGAAAGAAATGGACATTGGTGATATTAGGCCAAAGCAAGTGATTGATGTGGATGACAACAAAGATCAAGTGCTCCAAAGTCCAATTACACAAGCTAGTGGTTCTCTAATGCAAAAGCAAGCTAGTACATCATCTCAAGTGCAACAAGATCAACAAGTAGCTAGTTCATCATCTCCAACTCATGATCAACATCAACATCCAAGCAATCAAGTCCAAGTGCTTCAACCAACTAACATTGCAAGAGACCATCCATTGGATTCCATCATCGGTGACATACAAAGGGGAGTTCAAACTAGATCAAGATTGACATCATTTTGTGCTCACTCTTCTTTTGTGTCAATGGAAGAACCCAAGGACATTGATAGAGCATTGAGAGATCCGGATTGGGTAAATGCAATGCATGAAGAGCTCAACAACTTCAAGAGAAATGAAGTATGGGAATTAGTTGAGAGGCCTAAGGATCACAATGTCATTGGAACAAGATGGGTCTTTCGCAACAAGCAAGATCAAGATGGGATAGTAGTAAGAAACAAAGCAAGACTAGTGGCTCAAGGTTACACACAAATAGAGGGTCTTGACTTTGGTGAAACTTATGCCCCGGTTGCAAGATTGGAAGCAATTAGGATCTTACTTGCCTATGCTTGTGCTCATAATATCAAGCTATATCAAATGGATGTAAAGAGTGCATTTCTCAATGGGTACATTCAAGAAGAGGTGTATGTGGAGCAACCTCCCTGTTTTGAAGATGACAAGAAACTCAATCATGTATACAAGTTAAGGAAGGCTTTGTATGGATTGAAGCAAGCACCTAGAGCATGGTATAAAAGATTGAGGGACTTCTTGCTATCCAAAGGATTTGTTATGGGCAAAGTGGATACTACTCTCTTTACCAAGAAGATTGGGAAAGACTTGTTTGTGTTGCAAATATATGTTGATGATATCATATTCGGTTCAACCAATCAAGATTATTGTGATGAGTTTGGGAAAATGATGGCAAAGGAATTTGAAATGTCAATGATTGGTGAACTTAGTTTCTTTCTTGGACTTCAAATCAAACAAATGAAGGAAGGAACATTTGTGAGCCAAACCAAATACATAAAGGATATGCTAAAGAAGTTTGGTATGGAAGATGCAAAAGGAATCACTACTCCAATGAGCACTAATGGAAGCTTGGATAGTGACAAGAGTGGCAACATGGTGGATCAAAAGCTATATAGATCAATGATTGGTAGCCTACTCTATGTGACGGCATCAAGGCCCGATGTAATGTTTAGTGTATGCATGTGTGCAAGATTTCAAGCCTCACCAAGAGAAAGTCATTTGAAGGCAACAAAGAGAATATTGAGGTACTTAAAGCATACACAAGATGTTGGATTGTGGTATCCCAAGGGTGCAAGTTTTGAGCTAGTTGGATATTCGGATTCCGACTATGCCGGTGACAAAGTGGAGAGAAAGAGCACCTCCGGGACTTGTCAATTGTTGAGAAGATCACTTGTCTCATGGTCATCCAAAAAGCAAAATAGTATTGCACTATCTACCGCCGAGGCCGAATACATCGCCGCGGGTAGTTGTGCACAAATCTTGTGGATGAAGGCAACATTGAAGGATTTTGGAGTCAATTTCAAGAATGTGCCATTGCTATGTGACAATGAAAGTGCCGTGAAGCTAACCAACAATCCGATTCAACATCAAAGAACAAATCATATTGATGTTCGCCATCACTTTATTAGAGATCATCAACAAAAGGGTGACATTGCTATTGAGAGTGTGGGCACCGAAGATCAATTAGCCGATCTATTCACCAAGCCACTTGATGAGAAGAGATTTCACAAGCTAAAGAATGAGTTGAACATACTTGACTTCTCCAACATGAGTTGATGCACCCCATATATGACATGCCTCTCCTTCGAGCCCTAAGGTACAATTGGTTGACATGTCATACATTCTATGCTAAGGACTTGTTTAGTGCATCTAGTCATAATTTACATGTTCTAGGATCATTCTTGAAAATCAAATGAATTTGAAGTTTATATGATGCCACTATTGTTTCCATGACTTGTATGATCTAGTGGTAGCATATAACTTGTTTATGTAGCTTGTGATCCTAAGTGTTTAATCTAGATCACTTGTCTAAACATTTGCTTCAACATGGTGCATGATAACCCTTCTAGTGAGGTGTGAAGAAGCTTGCCCTTGGATCAAACCGAAGCATTTTATTTATGCAAGCAATCTAGGTTGAATCACAAACTTGATCCTCACCCCATAATTCAACATGATAATCTATCTAAAATTGGTCCCTTGTGGTCATTAGTGCCAAAGGGGGAGAAAATGTTGTTCACAAAGATAGATTCTAAAGGGTGAGAAAACCTAAAGGGGAGAATTGATAAAAGAAGGGGATCAACTAAAATTTTGAGCACACAAGTAGGGGGAGCAAGCTCGATTGTTGCATTTCCATGTGCACTTCATATGTATGATGCATAGTTATGCATTTCTTTTTCTCCGATACATTGCTTGTGTGGTGAATTGCTAGTATAATTTGAATGATGTATTGAGGTACTAGCATGAATAGGAAGTAGTTAGAATTTTCTTGCTTCATGTTTTTCAAAAGTGGTACTAGAACCTTGCTTATAATGTTGATCTCACGAGGTTTCTAGTTATGTTTGTGCTTTTCCAAGTGGTATCTAACTACACAAGGTGCTAAGATGGTGTTTATCGCTACTCCGATGGTATCACGCTTCAAAGGTCTATAATCTAAAACACTTAGCACCTATTAGTAGTCAATGCTCCTAATCTTTCCTATATAACATGTATGCTTCCAAAATCCAAACATATAGCATACATGTAGGGGGAGCCATTGCTATCAATTTGAATTCATGATTACATGTCCATAATTCTTACACATGGTAATATACTTGGGCAATGTGACATGGGTTCAATCAAAATTTTATCATAATATCTTTGTGAAAGGTTTGTCACCAATTACCAACAAGGGGGAGATTGAAAGTCCTATGTTTGGTGTTGGTAATTAGTGACAATGCCTAAGTACTAATTCTATGCCTAAGTTGTATATAGCATATGAGGATTAGTACATTCCAAGGTTGGTGGCAAGATGGACATGGTGATCATGATGGCCACACTTGGATTTGGTCGCAACCCTACGTGATCAAGGCAAAGGTATATGCTTAAGGGTTGTGTTTTAGTAACCAAGACACATAGTGGGTGTGGTTACATTATAGGATAGATAGCCGTACTATAAAGAGGGGAATGACGCGGCTATTGAACTCCTAAGTGCCTCTATGTGTGCATTTCATAATCATATGCATTTGGATAGAACTAATATCGCCTCGAAAAATGATTGTGAAAATGCTAACACACTCACACATGGCAAGATCACTTGGTGGTGTTAGCACGTTTGCGATGGCGGTGGAGTTTGAGCGGTAGAGAGGGTTTGGGTCCCTCTCTCCCTCCCGCCGAGCTTGCGAGGCGGGATTCAGGCGTTTTTGAGAAGTTGAAACGACTATTTTCCTCTACGCCGGAAGTCAGAAAAGAAACGGAGGCGAACGGAGGTCACAGAAGTAACCGGACGCTGGACCGGACGCGGTCTCTGTTTAACCAGACGCGTCCGGTCAGCGTTCAGCGTCTGCGCATGTTTCAGTTTGATGATCGGACGCGCAGCGCGTCCGGTCACTGTCGACCGGACGCGTCCGGTCGTTCAGGGTGCTTACTGGACTCCAACCGGACGCTGGCACTGTGGCGTCCGGTCAGTTCTACAGCGCGTCCGGTCGCTGTTTCGTTGAGCGCTGCTCAGGCTTGACCAGCGCGTCCGGTCAGTTACGGGACCAGCGCGTCCGGTCGATCCCAGCACGTCCGGTCTGCGCGACGAGCGCGTCCGGTCAGTGCTTCGCAGTTTAGCCGTTGCGCGATCGGCGCGTCCGGTCAGTGTGACCAGCGCGTCCGGTCAGCGCGACTTCGGCTGTTTCAAGTTTCTAACGGCTATATTCGAAGGGGTACGTCTATAAATACTCGTTGGCCGGCTCAAGGCTCTCTCTCTTGCACTTTTGACATACTTGTGAGCACTTTGAGCTAAGCAACTCCCCTCCCACTCATCTCTCTTGCTTCTTTGCATATTCGAAGTGAGATTGAGTGATCCAAGTGCATTTGCATTGTGAGATTGCATCTAGTTGGCACTTGGTGGTTGATTTGCTGCGGGATTCTTGTTTCTCTTGGTGGTTGCCGCCACCTAGACGGCTTGAAGCAGCTTGGAGGCGTTGGCAAGAGTTGGTGATTGTTCTTGGCCACCTCCGGTGATTGTGAGGGGTTTGTGCCTACCTCGGCGAAGCGCCAAAGGCAACGTTAGTAAATTGCTCGTGTCATTGCAACCTTTTGCCATTTGGTAGGTTCTTGTGGCGCCTTTTGAGAGGCTCGGTGTGAGACCGATTAGCCACCGAACCACGTGGTGAAGAGGGACACAACGGGGACCAGCGTGCCGGCAAGCACGTGAACCTCGGGATAAATCTTCGTGTCATCACTTTCATATTGTGATTGATTGATCCCGGTGTTCGGTTGTCTTGGTATTCATTGTTGATCATATTGGTTGGCTCAATACTTCGCCCCTCGGTGAAACTCTCCTAACTCAACTCCTCATTACCTTCTTAGTTATCTTTGCTAGCTAGTTAGCTTTGCTAGAGTAGCTCCTTTGTGTAGCTTGCTAGTTGTAGTTATAGTTACCTTCTCGGTTTGACTTGTGCGGTTGAGTGCAAATATACTAGAATTGTGAATTGGTTAGGTGGCTTGCAAACACCTCGTAGGCTAAGCAAAACTCGCATCTCGCTACTTGTTATATTGATAAACTTGTTTAGCTTGTCTTTGTAGAAAATTTTAAAAGGCTATTCACCCCCCTCTAGCCATCAAGACCTTTCAGTGGGCCCGCGTGGGGACAGGCAGCGTCGGTGGGGCGAGTCGTTCGAGCAGCGCAGAATCCGAGCGGGTGGGGCGTGCGGAACGGAGCAAGTGCGGGGCGTGGGGAGCACCGTCCGGACACGGGCCTCGCGCCGGACGTCTGAGCGCTAGTCGTTCCGTTTTTATATACATGTGCATGCTACACACGCACAATCACTCCTTTGGACATGCACACCCATACCTAGTGGCAGAGCCAGAAAGGCTACAATAAAAGTGCTAGACTAAATAAGGTGTGGTGAATTAATTGAAAATGGATTCAATTTTATTTTTTACGACTAACGCTTTTGCATCATATATGAGGTTCTAGAGGTAAGGCTGGTTGTAGAAGCACTACCCCGGTTCCGCTCCATCTCACACCAAGTTCCTTATGCATACGCGCACACTCACCCCTACAACGTCAACCCTCGTTATGTCTCTCGTGCCAAATCATCCAAACAAGTAACATAGCATATATAGCAAGTAGCATGGAAAACCCTTGATAGTGATGAGTATACAATAAATACATAGATGAACAATACAAGATGTGAGAGCCGATAGTATTGAGGAGAGGCTCCAAAGCTTCCATAGTGAAGGTCTCTCCGGCAAAGCCAGTTAACGGATGAGGGCCCTATGTACTTTGTGAAGCCTAAGTGTGAGGCCTGAATGTAATGAGAGGCCTAAGGTGAAATGTAAGGCTTGAGCTTGTGACTCATGAAAGGCCTTTAGAATTGGTATTTTGTATGATATTGTATGGGATATATGAACTAGAATGCTTGGTGTTGTATGGATTTTGTGAACCTTGGTATTGTATGGAATGTGTGATCCTAGAAACGTTACATTTCATAGATTTTAGAGCACACATATGGTTTCTTCAAATACATGGTTAACATTTCGTCAATTACATCTTACTTGAAAAAAAAATACATGGTTCCAACAACATCAACAAGCACTAAACTCAATATCCTAGCAGCTGCAATCAAGGCATCCATCTTGGACTCCATCTTGCTTTCCTGCCCAAGTACCCTTCTCCCCTGCATGGAATCAGCTTCTTCTTCTTGTGTACATCCACCATGGTTTAATCCGGGCACTAGACTGACAATGATTCCCGAATCACTAATTTCTTCGAATAAGATCTTTGCCACTCATAAAAAAACGCATCTAGCGAGTACCTAAACAAGTGAAACGAATCAACTTTGCCACCAAATCAAACTCAAACCAGAAAAGTTTACTCAGCCAAAATACTTATCCTAGGTTCATTTCTTGGGCATTTGAAGGAAACATGACCATAGTTCTCATTAGTCTTTGCCATAAGATCAATCACCCTCTCCCTCCTGCACTTATCGCACTGAATGAGTGGGAGCCTAGTCTCTACCCGTACTGTGTTGCTTTCTTCAAACGCTGGCTACCAAGATGCTTTGTTCCGTGAGGACAAGGGTTCCATCCTACGCGACATGGCAGCAGGGGGAGCATGTAGTAGCTATAGGGAACAAAGAACGAAAGGGACTACCGTTAAAATCTGAGACAGGAACGACAAGCGGTTGGAGAGAATGGAAGAGAAGCAAGACAACTGTTTGTTGGAAGGGCGAGGGCAAAAGGGTATTTTCATGTCGCTCTGTGCCCGGGACAGACAACCCTCCACTTTGGATGGCTGAGGATAATAATGTACATCTCCTCTCTACAATGGCAAAAAAGTAGGTTCCCATGTAGTAATGGCAATCGGAGACTTGACATTCATAAGAGTGACAGATAGTTTAAATATCCCGGTGGTTCTTCCTCTATGGCAATGCAAGTTCGTGGTTCAGGGTGAATCCCCTCTAGTTGTTCTTGGCACATGGCATGCCTTCGCGGTGAACTTATCTTGTTGTAGCGGTTGTTGATGAGTTGTTATCTTGATTGTGTTTGTAGCTGTGAATGGGGCTTCCCGTTTTGTCCTAGCTAAAAACCGTGGTGAGTTGTTTAGTCTAGTTGTTAGTTGGGAATTGTGTTATGTGTTTTTGGTCCACTTTCCACTTAAACAACTAGGCCAATTCTTGTTTTATATTTCTTGTTGTAATAAAAAAAAAAGTGGCAAAGCTTTTCCCATCCCTTTGAAAGAAAAAACATAATAAACCATGCAAGTCTTTGATCCTTTGTTGGAATAATATAACTTATGACCTCCACAATACCTGAAAAATAAACAAGAAACGGAAGAACAAAATGGTGCTGGAGATTGCTCGTGTAGGCAAAAAAACGTGAATATTAACTCTTAGTCCACACTAATTGTCATTTGTTTCACATCAACAATCAAAGAATATGTATTTCTGTAAAACCATGGAACATTACACATTTCCTGATTACAATCAGTCCTAGGATGGCATGAAGCATTCTACTTTCACACCATGTATGTTTAGTATACAGAGGGAAAGTGAGGAAGAAATGAGAAAAATAAACCAGGCAATTGAATTCACTGGGGAGGAAAAAATGTAACACGCAGACACCAAAGTTACAACACAAGATGGAAACATACAACAGGGATGTACAGGGTTGCATTACAGTATGCACAAGTACCTCGGTGTTGCTGCAAACAAAGAACATTTTCGCTAGCTTGCTTCAACTGAAAGGATCTCAAGCTCCGCCCACCAGAGCGGAGATAACCGTGGCGTCGCAGCCTCAGGTGAAATTGACAGTGCTTCTCGCAATCTAGTGGTGACCTCCCTCATGGTTGGTCTCTTCTTCGGATCGCTTTGGATGCAGTCCTGGACCAAATCACATATGATTTCTAGGTCCTTTTCTTTGTGATCCTTCAAGTTAGGATCAAGCAAACAAGACATGCTCCAGTTATCCCTAATGCACTCCAAAGCCTGACAGAAATCACGACATTTCATGTTACTTTAAATGTGGTATTTTTGAAGTTTCAGTAACTAGTAACTATCCATAGTGTCTTTGTCGTCATTACCAAGTTCGAAAGGGAACCCTTTTCTTCAGAGTACAGAGGCTTTCCTGAGATGATCTCCAGCATGAGTAGACCAAAACTGTAGACATTCCCAGCTGGATCCGCAGCTACTCGTTCACGGTGATCAACTAAGTCGTCATCCTTGGGCATGTTTCCTCTTGAATATACTTCATGCCAAACACTCATGTCTACTATCTGTGGAAAGAATTAAGGAACTAGTGTAAGGAGAAAAGCATTATGTGAAGTGTTTATCTAAACTCCCTGTCCAAATGAACTAGAAAATGGTTCGTCTAATTTATGCAGTAGATAAGTGTGCATCAAATTCACCCTTTTAACCAAATATTGATAATATAACTCTAAATCAAATGGTATAATTGCATGAAGAACTGATAGTGATTTCAATGATGAAGTTTCAGTCTTATACTATGTTTGTTTCCTACTTATCATCAAATCTGGGCAGGCAGTGTTAGGGAATGCCCTGTAGAAGTCTCCAGTCTCCAGATATTCAAAGAAAGAAAAGCTGACACTCATAAGCACGTTTGTACCTTTGCAGCTCCATCCTCAGATAGCAATATAGCACTTGACTTTAACTCTGGGTGTGTTATTGGAGGGCTAAGCTCATGCATGTGTAGGGTGCAGTATGCTACTCCCATAATTACCCTCATCCTACCATTCCAATCAATAGGATCAAATCCCTCGACTGCAACAGACAAAGCAAAACATTTCAATTCGACCACAAAGATCAGAGGGTAGACATAAAAAAATGTGGAATAGATCAACGGCTGATACCATGGAGGTGTTCATATAGCGTTCCATTGGGAGCATATTCCATTACCATCATCCTCATGAAAGGTTCTTCCTCCTCACAGTACCCAAGCAGGTTGATATAGTTCTTATGGTTGATTCGCGAGAGTGAGTCTATCTATGTTGTCAGGAAGAAAAATAAGGAGGTTAAAACAAGTTTGTTTAAAGGCCACCTCTCAAAATTACAAACTTAGAGCCTTAGATGCACTGAGTTAATGAAATTAAAATATATTGCATTACCTTTTTCCTGAATCGCCCTTCCGAATGTTTTGACCAATCTTTGCTAGAAGTAATCATGGTTGATACAACAGCAATCTCAACACCACTTGATAAGGTTCCCTTGTAGACAGTGTACTGTGGATATGTTGCCACAATGTTACTGAAGTCCTCACATGCACCTTCCAGCTCAGAGCGTTGCAACTTTGGTACTCCTAAAATACACAAGGGGGAAAATTACCACAAATAAATAGAGGCAATTTAAGTAGATAATTCTGACACTCTTTCAACTGACATGAATTTGTTACTCGGATAAATCTAAATAACAAGGTCCCAAAAGAACAAAGAAGGCGTTTCAATGGTTTGGTAATCTACACATGCTGGAACCTTTAGAAGGAAAAAACCCGAAGAATCTTCAATAGCGCCCAAGAATCGGCAATGCAGGTCGCCTCAAGAATAGAAGAGGACGTTGAGCAAAGGAAGAGGGTAATCATGAGGGGGGAGCAAGCTGGGGATCTTAGTGTATCCGTGTATCGTGGTTTTGATTTCTGTTGGGTGCCCAACTAGTTGGGCTGCGACCTGTACATAAACTCTCTTTTTCCTATCTTAATTGAGAGGCAGTGCTCCTGCCGCTCGTTCAAAAAAAAAATCTAAATAACATATTAATATTACTTAATGCAAGACATTAGTTCACTTCTATACAGACTGCTGGCACGTAGAGGTGGAACAATTGTGCATACTTTTATTTAAAATGATCTCCAAAGGTGAAAAGTAGATGCGACTATGAGATGTTTTTTTCTTGCATAAAATAAGATTACTTCTTGAGATGGATCAGATAGCAAATAAAAACTTTACCTGTTACAAATGCCTTCTGGAGCTGACCACTGAGCCCTGTCTTCCATGGACCTATTGTTGTCCCTGACTTGGTGCGGCATAGCAAAAGCATACATGCGATGCCAATAAGAAGTGCGACCAGTGGCACCACAATGAGATAAAGCCATTTGATGGACCTTCTTTCTGTAACTTCTTCGGCGGTAGTACTGGGGACCATCGGTGGACTACTTGGGGGATTTACAGCTGGTACAGGTGCATTGTTGGGACTGAATGCTGAAAATGAACCAGTTCCAGTGGAAGGAACAGGAACAGCAGCTGGAACAAGAGCATTTGCAGAAGAAGGTGCAGCAAGATTGCTATCTTGAAGTAACCTGCGCTGGCTAAGCTGTGCTGCTGGATTTCTTGCTGTGTATTGTGAAGGAAGTTGAGCTGGGAAAAAGAAGCAAAGATATCATTTACGGACTAGCTTATGCATCTAGGACTCGACTTGTTTTTTTTTCTCTCTCTAACAAGCTTTTTGTATCATTAAGGAGAAGAAAATATAAGGACTTGAGCTTAGTATAGTCAATTGGATTACCAGAAAGGTTGCTAGTGTCCTTTTTGTTCTCTTGTGAGGAAGAACCAGATTCCAACCTAGAACGGTCCAGATTAAAAAAACTGCTACCATCAGGATCTGCAGATAATTTCTAATTTCCAAAAAAGAAGAAGAAGAAGAAACGGGTGATAACTTAGAGGGGAATTTGTAGCACTGATTTTTTTTCTCTTACCCATTCTCAGCTCTTCGATTCATATTACCCCTCCCGAGATTATCATAAATATTGAAATCATTTTCCTGATCAAAGTTCCCATAGGAATGTTGGATCAGAGGCCACTGAAAGCAGTTATTGGAAAGCAATCTGCAGAAGCGAAAAATATCATGACATTGTACTTCCTGCTGATGAAAACTTTCACGAAATTAATCAGTCAGAAACCTACAACTGCCTAAGTGATTGCATTTCTGCTATCTCTTGTGGAACTTCCCCACTCAAGTTGTTGTTGCTTAAATCCAGTATCTCCAACATTGCAAGAGCACTCAATTCCTTAGGTATTGCTCCACTGAATAAGTTATTGGAGAGTACACTGCAAGTGGATAGCTAGGTGTCAATCATTGTCATGGGTGTAGCAACCAGTCAAATACTACCATATCAAATTGCCAATCTAATTTGTGCAACAAATGACAATTTATATTCTGGCAAAGGCATTAATATATCACTATAGTTTTTCCTCAAACGCGCAAGAGAACTGCATATCATTGCATTATAAAAGGAAATTTAAAGGTCTATACAAACTGAAAAATAATAGCAGAAGTTTATGACTATACTTACAGAGCCCTCAGATGGCTAAGAGTTCCTAGCTCTGGACCTAGGGTGCCTCTTAAGGAGAGATCCTTCAGGTTTCTGGAAAAAAAAGGTTCACACTAAGTAGAATACTCCAGATGCTAATGAGATAACATAGCCAAAGCATATATAAAAAACAACTGCAGCAGTAAAAAAACTAACGTTCTCATCTTATTTGGCACATGGCACTGTACAAAATGTCGTCTGAGATTTTTTTTTTTATAAAAAAAATAACAACAGCTGTGTAAGAATCATCTTCTTAAATAACAAGAAGATTCACTGGTAAAAATGAAAACATGTGATTCCAAGAATCACTGATAAGTACTTCTGCATTTGCATCTGAAATATCAATGATAACTAGTGGAGATGGTGGTTCCTGAAGAACTATGTGTACACCAACGATGGCCCCTGAAATCTAATGTAGGCAGAGTACAGCATTTTGCCCATGGTGATCCCACACCATAAAAATAAAAATGCCACCAGGAATAGAAACCAATCATATAAAACTAGCTGCAGCCACTTGTTCAAGTTGGCTGAGTCAAGAAACCACTCTAATACACCAAATAATGAGCTTGCTCAGAGGCTTCAATTGAAAACTAATTGGGAATGATGCATTATATAGGAGTCTGAACAATGTATTCACGGCAAATACAGACAAAAAAAAACGTAACTGTGTAATCTGCTAAAAATCTTTTACTGTATGCTTTTAAAAAGGTAGAAAATAGTTTGAAGCGTAGCATGTTCAAGGGCATATTACACCAAATTTTAGTTACTAGAGACGCTCTAGGGTGCATGGAAATTTCTCCAAGCGGAATATAAAAGACCCCTTATTTACTCATTCGAAGCCTCATCATCGTATCCACTCTGTCAACCATTGAACAGCTAGTTTTGTTTTATAACTTGTCTGAATTAAGAAGCAGACTATGCTTGAGTTAGGATAAACTCGACAGAAGAACTGGTACGTTTCTTTTCATGTATTCAATGTAAAGTCAAACCACGATAACTGCAAAGGGAGAAAGTTTTTAGAACGAAAAGTACGGGCGCCAGCCGCCAGCACAAAGATTCATTGAACAATCAACCAATGCCACTACACTCTTCTGCCGTGAAAGATACAGTCAAATGGAAGACCCGTTAAACAGGGGAATGAAACGTTCGTTGTTGGCAATCATGATCATCCATGCTGAGACGGTGAAATGGAATTTCAAACCACTGCACAATCAGAAGGGGGGAGAGAGCATCCAACTCACAACATCACAACTCTGCCATGGACGCAGCGCACGCCGTTCCAACTGCAGGGGTCGCCGTCGCGCGGGCTCCAGCCCACCATGGCGCCATACGGATCCTCCTCCACCCTAGACAGGAACTTGAGCAGTACCGACCCTGCGCACGCCACAACCACAAGAAACCCGCGCCAAGTCAGCACGGCAATGCAAGCACCGAAACCAAACACCGGTGTCGAGACGCCGGCCCGTACCTTCAAGGTTGACCGCCGAGCAGCCATCCACGGCAAGATGAAGCGCCAGCACGACGAGCGCCAACGACGACGAAATGAAGCCATCCATCCTGCGCATCCTTTCCCGTTCCGCAGGCGCGCGACGATCGAGACGACGACGGCAGGGCGTCGTCACATGATCCTCTTCGCGAGCCTCTTGAGCAGCCTGGAATGCATGGTCAGGCGCGGGGGGCAGGCATTGCGCCCGCTGCAGCGACGATGCGAGCTCCACCCAGGCACGGCAGCCTCAAGTCCGCTTCGTGCCTGCATGCAAAGAGAAAACAGACAGGAACAGCTCAGAGGTGCCAGAAAAAGGGCGACGAGGAGCAGAGGAAACTTGCAATCACCATAAAGCAAACAAACAGCTTTAGCGACTTTTTGTTTTGCCTGACGATTTTTGCTTACACCGCACGCGATTCGAATCAAGAAACTGAAAAGAGGATTCGAGGAGGGGTGCTTACACGGCGGCGGGTTGGGGAACGGAGACGAGGGGGAAGAGAGAGAAAGAGAGAGGACGGGAGGGAGAGGGAAACAGCGGTCGTCCGCTGTTGGTGGAACGGGTAGTAGTTGGAGAAGAAACCAAGAACGGCAGGCGCGACACGAGGAAGCAAAAAAAACACAAACGCACTAAGATTTCACGGCGCATCCTCTTGGCTGTAATCGTGTTTGAGATCGCGTCTCGTTTTTTTAAAATAAAAATCGACAGACGTGAGTGGAATTCTTCCTCCGCCACCTGTAGGACAATTCCACTTCCACGCCAGGATTCGAGAGGCAGGCTTAAAAAAAACTGGGATAATATACAAGGTCGGTCGTTGTCAAGGGTGGAACAGGACAACCATTCTGCAAGTCTGCAGAACGCGCGCGCGCGCGCGCGCTCACATTGTCGTCGCCGGCGACGGATTCGACGGTCCGCATTTTAAAAACCCTCTCTGGCGCCCATCATCACATATGGCAATAGAATATGGCCCGCGCCGCATTGACATTATTCCGCCCCCTGTCCGTGGTGCCAATCGCGGCCGGACATCTCAGCGACGCCAAATGCTGTGCTTGAAAGGGAAAAGGGAAATTTCTGAACAAGGGAAGGGAATAGTTAAACCGGGTCAAGAATCCCAAACCGATTGCAGCTACTTTTTTCGAAAATAAAAAAATGAAATCGAAGAGCTTGTTAAGGGAAGAGGCAACAAAACGGAGCTAAGAAGGTTTCCGGGACGAGCTGATGGGAAATGCGATCGACCGACGGCGATGGCCTTGCAACTCGCGGAGGCGCTGCAGAGATCGGCGGGCCCTTACCCGTGGTTCGGCGCCGCGGCCTGGCGGCCGGCGGCTGGATGCCTGGATCCCTTCAGTCGCGCGGAGCTCCGAGCTCCTCACCAGCTTACGATCCGTCGTGGCGTGGGACGGTGGCCGGCGGCCGGCGGCGAGCCGAGGCGGGGAACGGCGGGCGCGCGCTCGCGCCTCGCGAGTCGCGGCTGGTTGGCTCGGGTTCGAAGAGACTGGGCCCTGTTTAGTTGCCATGCAAACTCAAAATATTTCCTCTTCCATGCAAACGTGGGGAGTTTATAGTGAGGCCTGGGCCCTATTTAGTTGCCATGCAAACTCAAAATATTTCCTCTTCCACCCATCACATCGAATCTTTAAACGCATGCATGGAACATTAAATGTAGGTAAAAAAAATAACTAATTGCATAGTTTATCTGTAAAGTTCGAGACGAATCTTTTGAGTCTAATTAATCCATTGGACAAATTTTACCAAATAACAACGAAAAGTGCTACAGTAACTTTTCACCCAAACTTTCTCAACTAAACACAGCCCTGGTTTAGATATCAAATCCACCCAAAATTCTACTATGCAAAAAGAAGATTCTCATCACATCAAAATACCGGTATATGCATGGAGTACTAAATGTAGATGAAATCAAAAACTAATTGTACAGTTTTGTTGTACTTTGCGAGACGAACATTTTGAGCCTAATTAATCAATGTTTAAACAATTATTATCAAATAAAAACAAAAATACTACGATGTCGCACAGTGTACTACAGTGCATTCGGATGCCCCGAATCGGGCATCTAAACCAGGCCTGATTTTTTTTTTCTTGCTGATTGACGATGCCTTGGAGCTGTGGGCCAGCCTAGCTGTCCCCCCATATCCCCTGGCTGTGCCTTGTCTTCCCTGTTCTTTTTCGAGAAAAATAATATATTTGTTCAGTTTATGTCCGTCGTTCTTCTTTCCTTTTCTTTTTCGACGAAATTTGTTTATTTATTCATTCAGTTTATGTCCGTCGTTCTTCTGTTGAGAAAAGGAAAGGAAATCCTCCTCGCCCACCGCACGTCGTGTTGCCGCCAACCGTCGTGCCCGCCATTCTCATGAAGTTTACGCGCACTTCCAACAGCATCTGTTCCCTAGTTTTTTTTTAAAAAAAAATTGCATCTATTCCCTACTTTATTTGCCTACAGTACTCTTTTCTTTTGAGAATAAGCAGTATATACTCATATCCTCATCAAATATATGTACAATAATATTTAAGTTTCAACAAATGATAATGGCATGGATACCATATCAACATAAGGTTGCATCAAGAATTCACTTTGAGCTCTTAGGGCATCTGTAGCGTGCAAAAAAGATAGGTCTTAAAGAATTTAGAGTCAATCTTATACATTGTAGACTCTTATGTTAGAGGCACCTTTAGCAGAAAATGCTAGAGGATCGGTCTCAAGTTAAAGATCACGTTAAAAAAAATTCACCATGCCTAGATGTGCTCAAGCGCAAGAGGGGGCAGAGGCCGTGCTGGGATAGAAAGGCGGCGATCCCTTAGCGTGGTGATTAAGCCGGCATCGGAAGCGGACCTCGACCGAGTTTGATGACGCAATTGGTGAGGACGTTGTTGGCAACACTAAGGTACGCCTCCCACTCCGAGCAAGCGGACCTCGGAGATGAGCGAGTGCTACGTGGCAAAGGAGAGGGTTATTGTACTCAAGTATTTTATGTAGCGAAGGACGGTGATGATGGAAGCATAGTTGTTATAGGGGTAGACTCACCACATTCCCATTGCTCACCTTGGTTAAACCTATTGCATTGAGCTCATTTATAATAAGATTAAGACATGAGTACTTGTCTTTCATAAGCTCATTAAGTAACATAGAAGAAGATTTGACCAAGTATTTTTGTTGACGAACGTTGCTAGAACCATCGTGAAGCTCTTCCAATTTTAGCCAAATCTCATTAGCTTTAGTAAACTTGTAGACTTGATTAAACACATCAATGCTAAATGCATTAAAAATGCAATTTCTAGCTCTAGTATTGAGGTGAGGTGGATCTCCTTCTTGTCACTAGTGGTGGGTTTTTGCATTCTTTAGGTGTTTCATCATGGCTCTAGTGACTCTCAAAACACCTAGATTAACGGCTTATATGTAGCAACACATACACGTACGCCAATAGGAGGAGTCTGTGTTCATGCCATCAAAGTACAGGGGTCTATCAGGTTCCATCCTAACCACTCTAAATAGTGTCAAAGGCTCAACGGAGATTAGACCAAAGATTCAAATTTGTGCTCACCTAAGGTCCGGAAACCCCTTATAGACACATATACAAGATCTATCTAGATGTGCACTAAGTTTTCTAAGTGCTGCTATCTTGAACGCAAGAGTTTCATATCAACAGACCTTCCTCTTGGCATTGTTAATCCTTTCATTTGTCCTACATACGACTTCATAGGAAGCAAAGCTAGGGTTATTGTCACCTACTGTTATCATTTTATATTTTTCTACCTTTGCAGATACGGTATTTACGTTTATCGCTACCATTTTTGTTTTAGTCAAAACATGATAAAACCTGAAAAATGATCCTCGGTGACCGATATCTTCTGATTTTGCTTTCATCCCACTAGCCCATTTTTTCTTTGAACCGTTACATACATGCTACCCCCGGCCACATGTCAGCCTCACTATTTTTCTTCCCTTATGCCTTAGTTGGCCAGGCCAATGGTTCATGGAATTTCGTCCAGATGGAAGATCTTGAGATATGGACGGATTTAGACATGTAAGCTGATGTAATATATGTGAACAGACCAGCAGGTGGTTTCACCGTAAATCCAATGTACTACTGCCAGATAACTACAACCGACTACATTCATTAATCATTATATGACAGCATCAACCAGACCGACCCTCTCCAATGTGCCAATGTCAGGCAACAACAACCGACTACATCCATTATATAATTAGCATCAACCAAACTGACCCTGACATTTCCAATTTTCCACCATCACCGTTGTGCTCCAGTGATAGCAGCTGCTTGTCGCAATCGTCCTATGAACGTCAGTTGACAAAAGATTGACTAAACACCACAATCGTCCTATGAATGTCAGTTGAGAGAAGATTAACAAAACAATCTGCTGGGTTGCGCGTGCCATGCGAAATCAATGTATATCCCAAAAGAAGCACGCCTGGTGATGATGGCAGGATGACACAGGACCATAGCATCTGCCAATAACCAGTCAGAAGGCGCCTTTTCTCAGTCGTGGTAATTATGATTTCTGTAACGCCATCTGTTGGTCAGAATGTGCCTTTTCTACGAGCCTTTTTACTACGTGCCATTATAAAAGATGTGTCATTATAAAAGATGGTCATTTTCTCCATACCACTAAAAAGTTAGAACGGACCCTGGTACCATGACACTTATCTCTTTTTGCCTTCCAAGCCATTCCGTCGGTCTTCTGTTTGATTTCTGCCGTTTGTCAGCCCTGACATGTGGGCCTAACTAGGGATGTCCAAAATGCCCCCCTCTCCCAATCCCTCGCTAGGCACTCACGTTTGCATCGTCGCTGTCTCGTCTGCGGGTGGAGCTCGCGCTGCATAGCTCGAGCGGGGAGCTGCTCCTCCCTTGCGCCGCCGACGCCCATCCGCGGCTCTGTCTCCTCCCACGCCTCATCACCGCGCTCAGGCGCGCCGCCTCACCGTCCTTGGCTCGTGCCTCTGCGGAGGAGGTCGGCCACGCCCTTGCGCGTGCGCCC
The DNA here is from genome assembly GCA_038087645.1 of Saccharum hybrid cultivar R570. NCBI lineage: Eukaryota > Viridiplantae > Streptophyta > Magnoliopsida > Poales > Poaceae > Saccharum > Saccharum hybrid cultivar. The sequence continues at coordinate 35,651,879 of JAQSUU010000108.1, read as the reverse complement.
CGCTGCGCTCAGGCCCGCCGCCTCGCCGTCCTCGGCTTGCGCCTCCGCGGAGGAGGCTGGCCGCAGCCCTGCGCGTGCGCCCCGCCGCCTCGCCGTCCTCAGCTCGCGCCTCCGCGGAGGAGGCCGGCCGCGCCCCTGCGCGTGCGCCCCGCCGCGCTCAGGCCCGCCGCCTCGCCGTCCTCGGCTCGCGCCTCCGCGGAGGAGGCTGGCCGCACCCCTACGCGTGCGCCCCGCCGCCTCGCCGTCCTCAGCTCGCGCCTCCGCGGAGGAGGCCGGTCGCGCCCCTGCGCGTGCGCCCCGCCGCGCTCAGGCCCGCCGCCTCGCCGTCCTCGGCTCGCGCCTCCGCGGAGGAGGCTGGCCGCACCCCTGCGCGTGTGCCCCGCTGCCTCGCCGTCCTCAGCTCGCGCCTCCGCGGAGGAGGCCGGCCGCGCCCCTGCGCGTGCGCCCCGCCGCGCTCAGGCCCGCCGCCTCGCCGTCCTCGGCTCGCGCCTCCGCGGAGGAGGCTGGCCGCACCCCTGCGCGTGCGCCCCGCCGCCTCGCCGTCCTCAGCTCGCGCCTCCGCGGAGGAGGCCGGCCGCGCCCCTGCGCGTGCGCCCCGCCGCGCTCAGGCCCGCCGCCTCGCCGTCCTCGGCTCGCGCCTCCGCGGAGGAGGCTGGCCGCACCCCTGCGCGTGCGCCCCGCCGCCTCGCCGTCCTCAGCTCGCGCCTCCGCGGAGGAGGCCGGCCGCGCCCCTGCGCGTGCGCCCCGCCGCGCTCAGGCCCGCCGCCTCGCCGTCCTCGGCTCGCGCCTCCGCGGAGGAGGCTGGCCGCACCCCTGCGCGTGCGCCCCGCCGCCTCGCCGTCCTCAGCTCGCGCCTCCGCGGAGGAGGCCGGCCGCGCCCCTGCGCGTGCGCCCCGCCGCCTCGCCGTCCTCGGCTCACGCCTCCGCGGAGGAGGCCGGCCGCGCCCCTGCGCGTGCGCCCCGCCGCCTCGCCGTCCTCGGCTCACGCCTCCGCGGAGGAGGCCGGCCGCGCCCCTGTGCGTGCGCCCCGCCGCCTTGCCGTCCTCAGCTCGCGCCTCCGCGGAGGAGCCGGCCGCTCCCCTGCGCATGCGCCCCGTCGCGGAGGATCTGGAGGAGCCGTCCATCCTCAGGCGCGCCCATCCCCAGCTTCTCGGCCTTGGGCAGCTCGACGCCGTCCTCGAACAGCTAGTCGATGACGAAGAAGGACGGGAATCCGAGGTGTGGGAGCTCGCAAGTCCTCCTCTGTTTGCCTACACCGCCTGCCAACCTCCCCGCGGACGCGGCGGCCATCACCGCCGTCGTCGTCAACGCGGTCGCGGCCGTGGCATCCGCCTCCGCGACGGTCTTCTCCGGCGTGTCCTCCCTCCATCACAACAGCCACGACGCGTGTCATGGTCGAGGCCACGCCGTGCTGGATGCCCTCCGCGGCGAGGTTCAGCGCGCCGTCCGCCGCGCCGAGACGGCGAAGAGGCAGCGCTCGGCGGCGGGCTTGGGGCGGCGGGGACCAAGGTTCCCATGGAGTTGCGCCGCTCGATGCGCCTCGTGGCGGCGGCGGCTCTGCATCTCTCGACGGCGCCAGCACTCCTCCTCGGTCTCGGTGGGCAGCGAGGAGGTGCGCAGCAGCGGCAGCGGCGTGGCGGGGGACGGGTCCCGTCGGCGTCGCCGTGGAGGAAGGACAGAAAGAGAAGGTTTGGGTGGCTGACAAACGGGCCCCACTATAGGGCAAAATGGTCCTTTCATCGATCTGTTTGACAGCGTTAGGCAAAATTGGACGGAATGACGTATTGGGCAAAAGAGATAAGTGTCATAGCACCGGGGTCCGTTCCAACTTTTTAGTAGCATGGAGGAAAAGACCATCTTTTATAATGGCACACACGGAGAATGCTCCTTTTCTACAACGGTGGCTACAGAAAGGAAGGCTGTACAGCTACTAAGAATTTTTTGGTACAGACTAATGCTATCTGAGGAACTCCTCGAGCTAACGAGGCTGTTGAGTTCATGAGCTAACTTGGTAACATGCTCCTCCTTCAGCCTATCCGCGTTGCGGCTCAGAAGATTGAGCCATGACATGGAGGAGATGTTGCATATCTTGCCCTCCTGGAAGCTGTTGATGCAGGAGAACGCCGCCAATGTGTCTCCCTGCATCAGTTTTAGGCAGAATCTTTCCATTATGACGGGTGGGCGGGACACGGCTGTGATGGCACAGGTAGCGCCACAGATCATCCAACAGCTGTTCCTGAATAGTGATGAAGAACTAGGGGTGAGACAAATGAACTGTTCCACCAAGTAACTGGACATGAACACAATGTTTCTGCTCCTACAAGTGATAGTTGCTAATGTAAGTACCTTCCCGTGCCTATAAGCGTCAAGTACCATACGGAGGTGTCTTCGCTCATCAAAATGGTACCCATTCAATAACATCTCGCGAAACGCATACTCAAAGTCATTCCACCTTTTTGCTGCAGCGCAGGCCTCCATGAAAGTATTGAAAGTAAACTTGTCAGCAGTTGCCACTCGACTAGAATCTGCTTTACTCCTTATCCTGCAATTCAGAATATCATGGAGCAGATCTTTCGCGTCTTCAAGCATTCCATGTTTAATGTATGACTTCAGCATGATGTTGCAAGTCACAGTATTAGGTGAACAGTAGTTGCACATGTGATTGAATATGTATTTAGCATTTTCCATGCCACCATTGTCTATGCAAGTCTGAATGAGTCCTGTGTAGGTAACAACCAGTGGTTTGTTGGCAACCTTGCATATCTTCTCAACCTGCAATGTAGTTGTCATCGGACAGAAGTTAGTGAGGCGAAACAAGCAATCTGAAGGCATGAAACAACAACAGACAGATGGCTCTGGATTTGCAAATTTTCTCAAATCAAAAGCTCTGCAATGAAAACTGGAGGCTCAGAATAGGTTCAGAGCCTAATTTCAGCCTTATCTTACACATATCTACAGTAATAGCTCAGAACACCTCTACAGTACAAGTATGGTTTCTGCAATCTTGCTTATGCATCTATCAACAGTCTTCCTTTGTGTAGGCAGAGATGCCTTGAAACACTATATCTTCTGTTCGCTCGACAACCAAGATTAAAGATAAGCGTTTAAATCTATCGATTGCAGAAAATAGTGTATTATAAAATTATGAAAAATATATTCAGGCCAACACAATATAGCTCATTGATCCTAAACCTTGCAGTTTAAGTAGTTATCCTTCAGTATGCCCAATACAGAATGGCCATAGCAAGATTTAATTTCCGTGTCAACATAAGCTATGTATGTTGCACATATTAACTACATTTTGTTAAGTACAAACCTGGAGAAGTGCTTCTTTGCACCGTCCTCCACTGCAAAGGCATCGAGCTAGGTCATAATACAGACTAGCAGAACCAACAATTCCACGACTTTCCATATCCTTCACAGCCATTACTGCTTCATCAATCTTTCCTTCTCTCCAAAGTGCATTTACAAGAACTACAGACAGCAGCAGGTCAGATATGTCAATTATACTTAACATAATAATCAAGTTAAAGTTGTAGCGAGCACCTTTATAGTTCAGAGCACCAGGTATTGATGATTTCTCCACCTTATTGAAGAACTCATAAACCAAATTGTACTTTCCACAGACAAGCATCACCTGCAGTACCAGAAAGTTAGAATAGACTGAGAAGGGATTATGCCACATAAAGAGCAATGCAAAAAAAAAATATTGAAAGTATAATGCTACTGTGAAAAATAGACGAGATAAGTGGAGAACGAATAACATGAATCAACGCATTTCAATCGGAATGAGCTGCTCAATTATCGTCAGACAATAATGAAAGGTTTGCAGAAGCATCAATAAGGACCACCATAGCTGGGTCTGAGATGGAGTGCACAAGAACTCTGTCACATACTCACATGCAACATCAAGATTAACGTACCTCCATAACAAGACCATATGTTGAATTTGTTGGACGAATGTTCTTCTCTTTCAACTGTTGCAGTACCCAAAATGCCCCTTCCCATTGCTTTTGTTGCACACAAGCATTCAAAACCTGCAAAGAGGTAAAAGTAGTTATGTGCTACTGAAGACCAAGTGACCAAAATATTTGAAGATTCTTGTTTCCTGGTCTATACAATCCAGTTCGGCAGTTCCACATGAAATTTGCTACAGATATTACTCACCGCATTGTATACAATGAGGTCTGGTTCCAAGCGAGGATCCCAATTCTGAAGAGGGCTCAATTTGAACTTCTTCCTAGGAGGAGAACGCATGCAATCAATCACATCAAATAGTTCTTTCACAAGACCAGCTTGCCCAAGAGTAACAGCAATACAATGATAAGCTGCCATGTCAGGATAAGATGACAATTGGTTCTGCAAATGACATATGAATAAGGTCAGATTAGGTTTACATAACCATAAGGCAAAGATTAGAACTAGTATTACCTGCATGCTGTAAAATACATTCAATGCCTCGAGCGGTCTCTTTGCCTTCCCTAGAACATCGAGAACTGTTGTGTAAATATACCTGCATCAGATAGATAACATTATGAACATAGCATGCATTTTGTATGCTAAAATTATATATCTATTCAGTGCAAAATCTTTAAGGCCATAGGAAGGTACCCAAGAGAACTTAAATTTAACTAAAAGCTAGCATTTTTAAGGTTGATAAGACAGTACATATCACATCAATAGCAGTTGCTAGAATGCGTGACATCTAAGAAGAGTGTAGCGATATATGAGTAGACAATTACTTAACCTGCTCTTGTAGGATTTGAACCTTTCACGTGACTGAAGCCATTCAACAACTTGCAAAACACGTTTCCAATTTCCATATCGCCCCAACATTTGAACGATCCTTAGGATAGAGTGATCAGAGAATTTGATTTTTGCATCATGAATCATTTTGGAGAATTTCCACTCTGGAGTGTTTACATCTGTAGCATTGAGCCTTCGAAAAATAAATAACCATAAGGATTGATGGAACCTCAGTAAGTTCATTGGTGTCATTTAAATGGGGAATCCAAGTCGAGCAGCAAGATCACATATTTTAGTGTGAATGATGATGGTAGATGGTAATATCAGTCAATACAAGGAGCAGTTTGTAGGTAAATTGGATGAAAGTTGGGAAATTGCAAAGAAAAGTGATGCTCATGCTAAGATTACATTGACGCACCATGAAGGCCCAACTTTTCAAAAATAGAGAAGAGTACTATGTCAGACTTAAACCAGGATAACTCGAGCATTTCAACATAATAATCAAGTATATAGAAGACTTACCGACTAGCTAACTTCTGGATTCTCTCTTCCATTTCCATTTGAAGGATCCGTGGCCTATTCCTGACATCAGTAAATACCTCAAAAGTTTTGAAAGCAGCTCTATCATCAAAATCTGTAGCTTCCGCATCCCTCCTAACAAATTTCCCTATTTTAACATTTGCTCCTCTATGCAATTGAACCGTTCTAGGTTCATCACTCTCCAAATTATCACTTGAATGGCTATCATGCTCAGGCGTTGCCTGTGTACTCCTATAATTTTTGCTTACAGTAGTAGACTTCTTAATGTCAATCTCTCCAAGCCTACGCACTACAAAGTTTCTCCCTAAGCTCTCCACTCTTTGCTGGTTTCTTTGAACGTTACTGTCTGCGTTGACCTCAGTATTGGAAAATGTCTCTCCAGGATATTTGAAGTCTATACTACTACTTGTCCTAGAATAGCCATGTTTTCCCATTTGAACCTTGGCATTCTTTGATGAAACGCTGCTATTCGGAAGGGCAGAAGCCCCAGATGGAGTATACGTTGCTCGCCCTTGTAAATCGTTCCCTGCAACTGACTGAGCCTGTCTGTTCCTCACCAGCTGATGAACAGACATACTACCCCTAGTATCTTTAGCCTTTACAGGTGACGAGAACTGCCCATTGCCTCCATTTCCTCTCGTGTCACCACGAATTATTCTTCTCTGTACATAGTCTTCAGCCTCTCCTTGCCTGCGACGGCTATTTTTTACACGTCCCATTGCTCTTTTATCCACAAATCCCGTAACATCCTTCTGATTCTCATCCTTTGCCAAGTCCCTCCGAGGCCCCTGATTCCTTTCAAATGGTTTATTCCTTGCATCACCAGAACTCCTATTCGTTCGTAGGTCATCACCCGCAAACCTTCTCCTTGACCTCCGGTCATCCGAATCGGCGCCATGTAAATTCTTGCTCCTGTCCAACTTCACTGACTCCATGATTTTCACATAGTCAGTGAAAGTCGGGCTGAACGTCAGCTCCTTCTCGATGTGTCGAAGCTCTGACGACCCGGCGCCAACCTCACCACCAGCCACAGCACTGTCACTTCTTGAATCAAGAACCCAGCCCCTCTTCCTCGCTAAACCCCAACGCAGTGGCAACATGGAGACGCTCCTCTCGGGAATCAAGAACCCGCGGCCATGGCACAAATTAGGCTGCGGAGTGGGGAGGAGAGCCCCGCAGCCACCCAAACTGAGCAGTCCCATGCTAGCATTGGGTGGCGCCGCCATTCCCCTCGTCCAGAGCTGCGCCCACTACTGCATTGCTTATTGGCTTACTGCAGAAAAGGTTCTTGCTTATTGGCTTATTACAGAAAAGATTCTAACCAAGAAAGTTAGCAGGCCAGAACCAGGCAGGAATTCTAAGGCTCGAGCAATCGGAAGAAGCGCGTGTACCTGCGGTTGATCGCGCCCTGGCTGGCTGCCTCCGGCGTTATCTCCTCCTGTCTTGCGGCCTCGTCTGAGGAAGAAGTCGGGAAGATTTGGGCCCCGTTTGTATCCCTGTGGATTCTGAAAATCGAGATAAAAAAATCACGGCGCTTCTAAAAGGGAGGGATAAAGAGCGAGATAAGAAAAAAAAAATTAAGAAGCAGATTCTTGAAATCTCCGAATCCCTCTCCTACCGGATAAACAAGCTTCTCTACTCCTACCGTTTCTTCTCGGCAGCGTCCCGATGCCACCGACCCGCGCGTGCCGCAACGCTGGCTCAACCCCGCCGCCGCGAGCTGCTCCAGTGCCTCCTCCGCCCCGCCCGCGTGCACCGACGCCCCGCGCCGCTGCCTCCGGCCGTCGACACGGGCCGCTGCCACCACCGTCTCCCTTGCACCCCTGCACAGGCGCCGCTACTGCCGCTCTCCCTTGTGCGCCCGTGCGCTGCTGCCTGCTGTGACCACCACCCCAGCTGTGCTCGGAGAGAGCAGGAAGAGTCCCGAGATTGCAGAGAAGGGAGGGAGGGATAGAAGTAGGGGAGAGATAAGACTGAGAAATTGGATTTATGTTTTTTTTATGTCTGCGTACTATATATTATTCGCCCTTCGTTTCAAATTATAATTTTTTTTAGAGAGTCAAAGCACATCAAATTTGACCAAAATTTTATAAAAAAAATTATAAATATTTTTTTTGACTTAGGTAAACCCAGCTTTAATAGAAAGCTCAGTGGAGATAGAAAAAATATACTATAATAATATAATTAATGAAGATGTAATGATACTTAGTTGGTATCATAAATATTATTATTTTATTATATAAATTTGGTCAAGCTTGGGATGCAAGTTTTGATTCTCTAAGAAAGTTGAAATTACTTATAATTTGGGATGGATGGAATATTTAAAAACTACATCATTTATGTAAATTGCGTTACTAGGAATTGATTTATAGATTGATGGCAAGATCAAAGGCATTACAGATAATGCACCATTTAGCAAGTCATAATCTTAGTCTTACAGAATTACTCAAACGCAGTCGCCTGGCGGGGCCGGGTTGCTGGTGACGCGGTGAGGTGGCGAGCCACCGGCCTCCGGCCGTGGGAGCGGGACGAGGATGAGGTTCGTCGCCGTCGACCTTCCTTATCTTTAGGGGAGGACGGGGTCGAGTAGGCAGGGGCGGACGGTGGGCCGGCCGGCTGGCGGCGAGGCAGCCGTGGTTGGGGGCGGCGGGGGAGAAGGCGGAGGTAGGGAAGGTAGGGTGCCAATGAGCGAGAAGAAGGTGGGGAGAGGCACTGCGGAGAGACGAGGAGTCACTATGGAGAAGGTGATCTCCATCAGTCACGTGCTGAGGAATAGACCCATAATCTTATGCTAGAATCTAGAAATTCAAACAACCTAGATTTTGTATCATTCGTAGTCCAAATTGTACAATACATGCCTAGAATTTATATATTCCTATAACGGAAATGTTGTGCCAAGGGGGTCGGATCGTCTGGAGGCTCCCCTTCGTTGGCCGTGACACCAGCCCAACGGCCAAACAGCTGTATCCTCTCCAACACTCGGACGCTTCCGTTCTCCAGAAGGCTTCCAACACTCGACGCTTCCGTTCTGCAATGCCGTGACTAGCATCTCCACCGCGCCTGAGCATGGCCACTCACCTTCCTCCATCTCCATCGTAGCCTACCATGGTTGTCTGCCTTCCTCCATCTCCGTCGCGCCTCTTGTCCGTCGCGGCCTTCTCCAGCGCGCGGACAGCCTTCTCCACCGGAGCGGTGACAGCTTGCCAGATTCGTCGTGGCCTTCTCTAGCGGAGCGGCAAGCTCTGCTCCACCAGCGAACTCTACATCGGTGAACGCCACACGCCGACGAGCCTCCATTCCCAAGGAGCAAGGAGATGTTGCGCTGAAAGCGCATGTTGCAAATATATGTTTCAGATGTTTCACAGGTTGCAAGTGTTTATTATCGGTGAGAGAGTAGATTGAGATGTTGTAAAAGTAGATCGAGATGTTGCACATGTTGCAATGGCTATGCACGTATGTTTTAAGTGCATGTTTCTAATGTTTCATCTGTATCAGACGTATGTTGCAAGTGTTTTCATCTGGATGTTGCAAATACATGCATGTTGCAAGCGTATATTTCAAGTGTTTCAGCTTGAGCCAATATTGTGATTAAGGTCAGTTCTCACAATCAGAGGATTGTGATCAGACATATACCTTGGGATCTTCCTCAAATTATAAAGGGGGAATTCAACCTCCCATGAGCTAGATATCAACACTCTATCAAGTTTTTCCAAAGTAGGATTCTTTCTATTATTGGACCAAGTGAATTTGCCACCAGCAAGAGGTAGCTCTCTAAGTTCATAGGCATTGATAATAAGATTAAATACAGAAGAGAAATTGTTTTCATTAAACTTCTTGTTCTTTTCAGAACTATATCTCAGGATATTAAAATCTCCACCCACGAGAATAGGATATTTGGCTTTGAAGCAGAAATTAGAAACCTTGGGAATTTATCTCACCCTTTTGTGGACTATCTTCATATGGACAAGGATTTCATGTCATAGGAAAGTGCTAAAACTGATGAGGGGATCAAAGATATGTCTACTACTGTCCTGGTGACTATAACTATTGGGCAAGCTACCGCCAGAGATATTGAGAATGAATTCAGACTAAAGGTTGGTCCTACATCTTCTTGGAGATAGTTTGCCAAGAGAATTGGAGAGGGCAAATATCAGATGAGGTTCCCAAATTCACAAACTATAGAGGATATGGCTCACTTTACTGAGGTCAGGATGAGGTATAAACCTAAGGTGGTGATCAAAGTTGAGAAATGGAACCCTGCTAACATTCCATGTGAGAAGAGATCTTATTCAAATGTCTGTATGGTGGTTTCGAAGGTGGGATTGCCCCTAGAGGTTGATAAGGAGAATTTGAACAAAAATGACTATGTCAGAGTTAAAATCGGGTGCAGGGATGTCACTAAAGTCCCAACATCTGTTGATGGTCTGCTGGATTTTTAACTTCTATGACTATTTCTTCCAAAGAGAAGTTCCACAGGATGGTTATACTAACCCTGCCGGTACTCAATGGATAAGGAATGATAAAGACAAAACAACAGATGATTTTCCCTCTCCAAAAAAGCAAAGGATAGACCCTACCAAGAGTGTGGGTCAAACCTCTAAAGCTGGTCTTAGCAAAGTTGTATCTGATGGCAAAGAGAGACAAGTTTCTGTAGAGTATACTCAGCAAATGGTTGGTACTGAGGAAGAAAGTGAAGATGAGGGGTTGAAGATAGGAGACTTAATTACTCCTGAATCTGATCAGCTTAGATTTGGTTCTTTTGATACAGTGGAGATCAGAATGTTGAGTAGTATCAATGTGGATGACACAGCTAGAGTGGTCATAAATGAATATGGGTCTAACTTTGAGAAATCAAAATCTGATCCCTTAACCACAATAGAGGCAAAGAAATCTATTTGTGGGAGCAGCAGGGCAAAGTACTTTCAGTTGAAAGATTACATGATCAAGACTGGTACTAGTAAAAGTCTACCTACCATAGCTGAAGAGAAGGAAGAGCTAAGTGTGATAAAAAGAGTAGTCTTTGTGAGTCCTATCAAAGGCAGTCAAGGAGGCCCTGAAGTGGACATATCTAGCCAAGAAGAAGCCACTCAGCAAGACAATCAAGATCTTGATTGGGAAATTATCCAAGAAGAGGAGGGCCAAAAATCTGATGTAACTGAGATGGGCATGGACAGAGACAAAGAAGTTGATAAAGAGATAGTAAACATAGAAATTAATGAGGAACATATAATCGCCAACACTCACTATTCTGTCAGGCTAGAAAATGTGATGACTGAGGAAACCGAGTTCAGTCTGGAAAAAACAAAGGAGCAATCTGAAATTTGGGAAAAGCAGGCTGCAAAGTTATGTTCATCAGTAGAGAAAAACCAGAAGAAGGGGCAAGATGGGTGGCCAGAATGGAAGGAAGTGAGACAAAGCAAGAGATTAAGGGACAATGGAGCTACACAGATGAGGTAGCTCTCTAAGTTCATAGACATTGATAATAAGATTAAATACAGAAGAGAAATTGTTCTCATTAAACTTCTTGTTCTTTTCAGAACTATATCTCAGGATATTAAAATCTCCACCCATGAGAATAGGATATTTGGCTTTGAAGCAGAAATTAGAAAGTTCACTAAGAAAACTTTCTTTGAATTCATCTTGAGCTAGCCCATAGATATTAGCTAAGGACCAGTGCTTTTTAAGATTTTTATCAAACACATTTGCAATGATCATGTAATCACCAATATCAAAACTCTCAACATCAAATCTATCATTTTTAATACCACTTAACAAACCTCTAGACTTGCCACTTGAAGGAGTCCAATGCCAGCTGAATTCTTTAGCATTATCAAGTTTCCTGAAAAAATTATCAGAATAAGACTTCTTCTTAGTCTCCTGAATCCCTATGAAATCCACTTTGTGATCCCAAATTAACTCTTTAATATAGGTGCTAAGTCCTTTCTTAGCCACCCCTCTGCAATTCCAAATGATGCCTATCATTTGATAACTTTTTAATGGTTTTCTTTATCTGAGATTGAATCTAGGGCTAACCTTGGATTCATCTCCTTTAGAGTGCACATAATCAGCAGAAGGTTGGTTCTTGCCACCTCTAGTTTTTCTTTTATTTTTCTTGGAGGATCTGCTCTTCCTGATGCTAGCAGTAAGAACATAAGATTCCTCCTCAGAATCGTCAGTAACCAAATCAATAACATTTTGCTCTTTTAAGGGAAGATTCACATCTTCCAAGCTATCCACTGGTTCATTTGTTATATTAGCATGCTCATTAAGTTTCATTCTAGCATTTTCCAGATCCTTACAACATGTTGAATTTGGTGACAAAGTGAAAGAGATTTGGAGTAGGAAAATCACTGCTAAATCTGCCATCGATACCTGGTGTATCAAGATGGACAGAGTGAAAAAAATTCTTAAAGGATGGGGGCAAAATATTAAGGGGCACACTAGAAAATATAAGAGAATTCTAACCGAAGAATTGGAGAAGTTGGAAAGTCCAGAAGAAGAAATGTTCCTTTCTGCTGATATGCTAAATAGAAAATCCTTTATTCAAGCTGAAATGCTTAGACTAACTGAGGAGGAGGAAAGTTATTGGCATAAAAGGTCCAATAGTATGTGGCTTTTGAAGGGGGATAATAATACTACTTTCTTCCATAGAGTAGCGAATGGGAAAAAACAGAAAAATACTATCTTCTCTTTAAATCATGATGAGCATGTCATAGAAGGGGATGCTGCTCTGGTGGAGCATGCTACCCAATTCTACAAAGACCTCTTTGGTCCCTCTACCGCATCTGGATTTTCCATGGATCAGAATTGCTGAGATCAGTCTGAAATAGTTACTATTTAGGAAAATGAGGAATTAGAAAAGCCCTTTTCTGAGTCTGAAATTAAGGAGGTTGTATTCTCTATGGAGAGGAATACGGCTCCTGGCCCAGACCACTTTCCAATTGAATTCTACCAGCACTGCTGGGAGTACATCAAATCTAATTTAGTGGCCCTGTTTCAAGATTTTTATAGCTTGAAGTTGGATATTGGGAGATTTAACTATGGTATCATAACTCTCTTGCCTAAGATAAAAGATGCTAATAACATCAAACAATATAGACCTATTTGTCTATTGAATGTCATCTATAAAATTTTCACCAAGACCTTGATGCTTAGACTTGATAAAGTCATGGGAAGAATTATTAACAAAAACCAATCTAGTTTCTTGAAAAACAATAACATCACGGATGGCATAATGGCTTTGCATGAGATTTTGCATGACACCAGTACTAAAAAGAAAGATGGGCTGATTATAAAATTAGACTTTGAAAAAACATATGACAAGCTAAATTGGGATTTTCTTTTTGAGTGTCTTAAACAGAGGGGTTTTGGTGATAAATGGTGTGAATGGATTAAATTGGTAATGATATCTGGTATAGTTAGTGTCAAAGTTAACAATACTACTAGAAGCTATTTTAAGTCTGGTAGGGGTGTCAGACAAGGGGATCCTTTGTCCCCTTTCCTCTTCAACATTGTTGCTAATGCCTTAGCTAAAATGATTTCTCTTGTCCAGAAAAACAAGTTGATTCAAGGCCTAGTGCCAGAATATATTGGCAATATTGCAATATGCTGATGACACAATCTTGTGTCTCCAAGATGATAAGGAGCAAGCAGCAAATCTGAAGCTCCTCATTTACCTTTATGAGGCCATGTCTGGTCTGAAAATTAATTTCTCTAAAAGTGAAGTGATCATGGTGAGTCAAGATAATAATAAATGCTTAGACTTTTTCAACATGTTTAATTGTGCCATTGGGAGTTGGCCTATAAAATATCTTGGAGTCCCCGTGTCTGGCTCCAGATTGCATGTTGCTGACTGGATCCCCATGATTGAGAAACTTCTCAAAAGATTAGATGGATGGAAAGGTAGCTCTCTGAGTTTGGGTGGTAGACTGGTGTTGATTAATTCATGTTTGAGTAACCTGCCAGTTTATGCTATGTCCATATATTGGTTGCCTGTGTCAACTATTACCAAAATGGACACTGTTAGAAAAAGATTCTTTTGGCAGGGAGGGAATTTAAAAAGAAAATACCATTTGGTCAAGTGGACAAAGATAACTAAACCAAAGAATAAAGGTGGTTTAGGAGTTAAAGATTTAAGGAAAATGAACATAAGCCTCCTTTGCAAGTGGTGGTGGAAAGCTGAAAATGGGTCTGGCATTTGGCAGGACATTATCACCAAGAAATATTTGAAAAATGGGATAATTTCTCAACTTAAAAAGAACAACAAAAACTCTCCTGTTTGGAATGATTTGTTAAAGGTAAGACACATATACTTAAAAGGCAGATCAATGATGGTGGGAAATGGTAAATCCACTAGTTTCTGGCATGACCGTTGGTGCGGTATTGTCTCCTTGGCAGACAAATTTCCACAACTTTATGCTATTAATAAGGAACAGAATGCGTCGGTGGAAACCATGAATCAGAGGAGGTGGCACCTTACGTTTAGGAGGTGGCTGCACGAAGACCTGCAAAACCAGTTAAGATGTTTGTATGACATTGTGAATCGTTGTGGTACAAATAATGAGAGGGACAGGGCTAAATGGGATTGGGAAAAGGCTGGTACTTTCTCGGTTAAATCAACGTACAAACACTTATGTAAAAATGATTATGGGCCCAATTTCAAAAACATTTGGAAGGCTAAGATGCCTCTAAGAGTTAAAATTTTCATGTGGCTTGTTCTGCAGGAAACTATCCTAACTAAGGACAACTTGTTTAAAAAGAATTGGAAAGGTAGCTATACTTGTGTTTTTTGTGATGAAAAATATGATGACAATCATTTGTTCTTTGGTTGCTTGACTGCTAAATACATATGGAGTTTGTTGGCGTATTCCTTAGGCACTATTTGTAGGCCTGGAAATTTGGAGCAATACTAGGTTTGGATTCATAATACTCTCCCTCAAGGTCCACAGATGCATGCTGTAGGTCTAGCTGTTGTGTGCTGGGCAGTCTGGAAGATCAGAAACACAGTGTGTTTTGAAAACAAAAGAGTCACGTCTTCTACCGAGATTATTTGCATGATGTGCGCTTTTCTTACATACTGGACAGGTATGCTTAAGGATGGCCTGAAGCAGCAGGTGATGCAAGGGGCAGAAGCTGTGAAGATGGCGGCTCTTTCATTTCACAAGCAAGATGTGCAATCTTTCTCCACCGATGATCGTCAGTTGATCCCCTATACTAGATGAAGGCTAATGTTCGCATTTGATGTAGTCTCGGCGCCTTTCTGGGCTAGATGCCTTGTACTAAACCCGTTTAAACTTGTGGGGTAGTTTTTGGTTGGCGCTTCTTTCGTATGCCTGGGTAGTAGTGGTAGTGGTTATCCATGCTCATGTTCCCTGTGTGATCATGCGCATGGGTCGTCTTTATATGGTTCTTATTGTGCTATGGCTCTTGAACTGTGAATCTCTGTAATTTTGTTGCCTTGGTAATGAAATTCGGTTTTACCGTTGTGGAAAAAAGGGCCGTTTATAATTGTTAGTGGCTATTGGGCCGTGGGCTGGATATCCATTACGAGTTTATCTATTGCTAGTGAATGTTGCACACTAGTAGTGACGTTTTTAAATCCGTCATGGACAATTCGTCATGGATTACAAGGTTTCTTCGTAGTGGTTTTAGACATATGTTTCAAGTGTTTCATCTGTCTTCTTTTGTATGTTGCAATTGTTGCATATGGATGTTTCAAAAGTAAATCAAGTGTTGCACATGGGATGTGCGTGGGAAGCAGCGGCGGTGCGGGAGACGTCCAGGGTGACACGGGCCCGCTACTGGGGTGCTTGCTCACAAGCCCGACGCACTGGGGTGCTCGCTCGCTCGCTGAGCGAGTACCGTCTGATGCTGGCGTCCCGGATCGGACGTGCAGGCGCTAGCTAGTCCGTTCGTGTAATCTCAAACCAATCCAGACGAGCCCTTGGATTGACAAAAGATATTTTACAGACGGGCCATTGCGGATAGGCAGAAGAACGAAAGAACTCAAAGAAGGGAGAAGTTGTTGTCAAAAAAAAAAAGAAGGGAGAAGCAAACTTTTAGTCTGGGTTAGGCCATTTGGTTGGTTCGAACCCTGCTTTTCTTGTCCACGGACTACTAGTTAATGATATGTTGTTTAAGCTTCCTGTTGATGATCGTGGACTCTAGTTTGCGGCAGGTTACTATCCACAAACTGAAATAAACACTGTAACAATCACGGGTTAGATTGTTACAAAGCTTGCATTCTGTGATAATTTGCGGTGCATATTCCACGATCTATAAACTAAAATAAATAGAGCCTAAAATAAGATTATTTGATTCACGCTGGACCATAAAACAACACTTGATATACAACTCGGTTAAACAACAAGCGTGAATCTATAATATATCTCTGTTATTTTGTTTTGTATTGCTTGTGCCTTGAAAAAAATAGAGATTTATTCAAATTTACTAGTATCTGTCTATTTAGCTGCGTGCTAAAATTTTACCCCGACGGCAGCAGCTTGAGTTTCAACCAAAAAAATAGAGAAAAAAGACACCGGCAAAAAAAAGATAGTCCGGGAGGCTGCAGGCCCTTGAATACCTTATTTAACGGTCTATATTTGTTTTTTCAGAGGACTGATCTTCATTAATTAGAAAGCAACATCAGTTGCACTAAATTTACAGCAAAGTTACGGAGTATAAAATATGCCATAGGCATACCATGCCTTGCTAGAAAATCAACAAGTCTATTTTGATCTCTTTGTAAACAAACTCAGCTCCAAAGCTCATTCGCGAGCGCTAGTGTTTCCTCTGCTTGGAGAGTTGGGTGGGATCTGTTATCAGATCTCAAATTCAGGGCTCGACAAATTGAATGACAATTAGTTTCGCCGGTGGTTTTGATTGTAACTCTGTTGGCTATATTTTATAATAACTCTTCTCAACCAATACATATATTGGTGAAGAATCTAGCAAGGACCTAAAGAGGAGGTCAATAGGTCTGCTTTTTAAAAATTGCAACCTCAAACGAAGCTGCAAGCAGATCGTCGGACAGAATGCAAGTTTCTACAAATATTTGCTACATTAACTAGATTGAGACATCATGAAATACGTATAGTGCATTTGTTTTGGTAATATGGTAGATGTTAATATTTTTTTTTGTAAACTTGGCCAAAATTAGGTTAATAACTTAACAAAGCTAGAATAGTACTGTGTACCAGTAGCATCGTACTCCCTCTATTCCAAATTATAAGTCGTTTTGACTTATTTTGATTCATCCAATTTGCTATACATCTAGACATATTATTGATCTCGATGTATAGCAAAAATAGATCTAAAAAAAAAGTCAACTTGTAATTTTGAACGGAGGGAGTATTTCTATACGGTGAATATACGAAATAGAAAATTCATTAAACAATAGGAGTTATATACGACGGACCATTTTCTAAAAAAATAACATACGACGGACTCTACGGTGACCACCGGTACTTGTCAGCTAGTACAGTTCTACGGTCCAGACAGTAGAGCGGGGGTGGTGTGGAGGCGTGGAGACTGGAGAACCGAACGCGGTTTTGAGTACACAAGCGGGCGAAAAAAGAGGAAGAGAGAGAGAAAAAGAAAAGAAGAAAAAGGGAGGCCCGCGACTGTAGTGGGGAGATGTCTCGGCATGCTGCCCCGGCGGCGCCGCCACCGGAGCGCGGCGAGATGGACGAGGTGGTAGAGGCGGACCCGGATGCGGAGGCGGAGGATCAGGAGGAGAGGTGGGCGAGGCTGCTGCCGGAGCTGCTCTCCGACGTGGTGCGGCGCGTCGAGGCGTCCGGCGGCGAGCGGTGGCCGGCGCGGAAGGACGTCGTCTCCTGCGCCTGCGTGTGCCGCCGGTGGCGGGAGGCCGCCGTAGCCGTCGTGCGCCCGCCGGCGGAGTCCGGCAAGATCACCTTCCCCTCCTCGCTCAAGCAGGTGAGGACGGAAGCTGCGGTTTGAGCTGCTCGCACATAGGTCAGTAGAGTGTCTTAGGCTCTTAGCTGCCGATTCAGTGTGTGCGGCGGCGTTGGTCTGTGTATATCCATGTCGTCTTGAGGAGGGATCGATGCAATATGCGATTTTGGTCCTTATTGGCGAAGCTTCCGTGATGGGTGATGGTATTCACGCATCCTTCTAGGTAGTTCTGTGAAATTTGAGGGCGAATCTGGCCTCTGCGTACTTTTGGACTGTCAGTTCTGGCCATGAAACCATGAGGTTGCTTACTCTTGCGAGTTCGAGAAATTGGAGTACTGGTAGGGTTAGTAGATTTGTATGGTTTTATATATGATAAATTGCTAGATGTCTGTCAACAAATCTAGAATGCAAAATCTGTCGATTACCGACCTCACGATTTTGCAAAATGATTCAAGCTGACCTCTGTCTCTTGAAAACTCAAGAGCTCCATGAACTGCAACCAAGTTTAGGGTTAGGGGTTTTGGTGGGTAGGGATTTGTGGTCGAAGATGGTGCTGTCGGCTGTGGTGGTGGGAATTGATGACGGGGGAGGTACATTTAGTTCTAGTTAGCGAGGGACTGGCAGTGATGACGGATGCAGTGGCAGGAGCTGCTAGAGACAGAAGAGGCGGGCAGAGTGGGGGTGCCGGAGCCAGTAGGAAAACTACGAGAGAAATGAAAGGAGTCGTATGGTGCGCGGTAGTGAAGGAGGAAGACCAAAGGACCTTACCTGCGGCAGCAGAGGAAGGTTGGCAAGCCAAACAGGCAACAGAGGGTAGGAAGCAGTGGCATGGTTCTTGTTGTGGGCGACACCGCAACACGTAGATGACAGGAGGCGACAGGCGTGGTGCTTCATGTGACCCATTGAATCAGGTGTACAGGTATCATTGAAGTAGCAATAAGGAAAAGAAAATAGGTTGCTGGATCTCCGTGCTAAGGTCCAAAATCTGACGTGCTTTTGGCCCAGTAATCTATCTGAGACTTACAGTTGTGTACTCAGAGTTAGCTTTTGGAGGTGACTAAATTTGGCCAATTAGTTTATCCAATGGTTTCAGTGACAATTGATACTGACCATGGGTTTACAAAAATATTCCACAATCAGAAATGTCTAGTTTTTGGCTTTTTGCTACAAATTAACGTGGCAGATGGAATGTGGAAGTTAGCATTTTCTGGGGGTTTGTGGTAGTGCTCGTTTGCATATCTTTGTTAGCTTAAGTTACTTTGGTTATTTAAGATTCTAATGAGAGAAATAACCTGGCAGGTCGATTGCATGGTTTCCCTTATATGGCGTCATCAGCGATTTTGATATGTACCAGCTATTCAGATATTTAGGACATAGTTTGAGAAATTTCCTTGCAAATTCAGTATCATAGTGTTTCTTATTTGACATCTATGTGCCTAAATCTTACACCATTTCTCAAAACACAGCCAGGGCCAAGGGAGAGCCCAATGCAGTGCTTTATCAAGCGGAATAAGAAGAACTCTACATTCTACCTCTACCTTGGCTTCACAAGTTGTAAGTACAAGATATGATGTGTACGTTCATTTAAAGTCCACTTTAAGAGAATCTAGCACCTTTTTCATCGTTAAATAATGGATGATGTATTCTTTCTTATGGAATTCTGGCAATTTCACTTCCATACTTAATTGCTTCCTGTCATCAGGTTATTAATTGGACCAGCATAATAGATTAAATTTCCTGGACAATGGGATGCATTTGTGTTTAGCTCATTTGTGATCATGGGGAAACAGGGTAGATTGGATAGTGAACCAGGACAAGTAGTTTGCATGAACACTACACTAGAATAGTTACTTGTAGCCCTTGTAGTCCTGTAACATACATGGAATCATGGATAGTGACAGTATTTCACATCTGCTCCGCCCAAAATGGGAATGGGTGTACAAGCTCTTACTTACACTCAACAGCTCAGCGATGGCCAGGCTACTTGTTTCCTCATGAGACTCCCTGTTATTATCTTAGATTTTCTGACTGTATCTTTTCAACTGAGGTGCATCTACACCTAAGCTTGGGTTAAAGAAGCCTCATAGTACACATAATGATCATATTTTTTTATATAATTTATGCTTGTGTGCATATTCCATCAAACGCTACATGTTTTTTTATGTAGAATTCTTTTGAAATGCACAACTACACATTCCAAGCTGGGTGTGGATTTGTACTTTTATGTTTACATAGACGTCTGTTTATATATATATATTTTTTACATTAGATATATTTTTTTCTTCAGCCTTCTCACCTTCAGATATTCTTGATGATTAATACCTTTTCTTTCTCTTTTTTTGGGCATCTAACAGCACCTGTGGATAAAGGGAAGTTTCTCATGGCTGCTAGAAGATTTAGGCGTGGTCCCCATACTGAGTACATTATATCTCTTGATTCAGAGGACTTATCACAAGGGAGCAATGCATACATGGGGAAACTGAGGTGAGGTTTAACATGATTCCAGAGTTCTCCTGAACCTTCTTGGATTAACTCTGCTTATGAATTGGTTGCTGAAAGTGACGTGTTCTGGTGCGATTAGGTGGCACATACATTTCATGTAGTTGACAACAGATTTTTGAAAGCATAAGTTAAGATACGCATAATGAATAAAATTGCAGGATTTGTGAGTTCCAACTGGTACCTGTGTTTTGATATGCCTTGCTCTTCAACTACCTGGTAATATGTTTTGATGGTTTACACGGTACACTGTTTTAGTACTCTTATTAAAGAACAAACTTGAGACTCCCCGAACCCACTAGCATGCCTTATACATTACTTGGTCTTAGGGCTTGCAATAGATGGAATCCATTGCAACTCTGCAATTGACTGGTTAAGTTGTATCCTTGCACTGCTGACGTATTTGGTATTACAAAAGTTCATTGACCATCTAATTGTTGGAAAAGTCAGAGCACTTCACTGTCTTAGGTTAGGTTATATGCCACTTTCCCTTGTTTAAATTCTCTGTGCAGACAGCATACTCTCTCCCTCCTGAAATATAAGGGATTTTGAGTTGTCCTAAGTACTGTCATAAGCTTGACCAAGTTTACACACAACAATATGTTTATGACACTAAATTAGCATCATTAGATACATTATGAAAATATTTTCTTAATTTACCTCTTTGATATGGTTGATGTTAATACTCTTCTCTATAAACTTGGTCAAACTTTGGACAGTTTTGACTAGGACAACACAAAATCCATTATATTTCATCAGGACGGAAGGAGTAGATTATTGATCTCCTGTTATGTTTTAATACTTGTATTGGAAACTGTTTCCCCACCTTAATATACCATTCTACTTCTGCACCCTGCTTAGATCTGATTTTTGGGGGACAAACTTCAAAATATATGATAGCAAGCCACCATATGATGGTGCTAAAGCATCAAGTAGTCGGTCTAGTCGTCGTTTCGGAAGCAGAAGGATCAGTCCCCAAGTATCGGCTGGCAACTATGAAGTTGGTCAGGTTTCATACAAATACAACTTGCTCAAATCCAGAGGCCCCAGGAGAATGTATTGCACTCTTGAATGCCCTTCAGCCCAAGAGACTTGGGAAAACTCACTCAAGACAAAGTTCAGGAGGCCCTTGGGGCCCACAACTTTACGGAATAAAGCACCCCGCTGGCATGAGCACCTGCAGTGCTGGTGCTTAAACTTCCATGGGCGGGTAACAGTTGCATCAGTCAAGAATTTCCAGCTTGTGGCTGCTGCTGACCCCAGTGACGCTACTAGCAGCGTGGATGATGAAACGGTTCTGCTGCAGTTTGGTAAGGTCGATGACGATATGTTCACGATGGATTACCGGCAACCACTCTCCGCGTTCCAAGCCTTTGCCATCAGCCTCAGCAGCTTTGGGACCAAGCTAGCCTGTGAATAGCGATACAGCTTGATGCTCTTGTGTGGCTATATGGTTTGTGGTGGTGGTTGCTTGCTTGCTTGTTGTTGTTACTATGTGATCTGTTCTTTTTTTTTTTAGTTGAGTATCGATGTACTATTTGTACCATGCTGTTGTACAAGAGATGTACTATACTGTTGTTGTGTCGTCAAAAGGACTTGTTCAAGAAGGAAACTCTGTGTTATGGACTTTTGCTCTGGTTCCGTGCAAAAGACATTCCAATGTACATATGTTCATGGTGGAGTGATACTTTTTTCCCCTAAAATATCGTTTTGTTTTGTTTTGTTTGGATACTACTGTTACTAGTGCTGAGGTGCTGAGCACCTCTGCACCTGTTAGGGAAATCTTCTATGGTATCATTTTGTGCAATTTGTCAACCTCAACCTGGACTCCTGGGGTTGCTCTGCACATAAGTTTACCAGGCGTCAACCGTATTTGTGCATTTTCGCTGGTCTCCATCTATCTGTCTTACGAAGCTGCTGTTGCAAAGATTGCAGGAAAACTGGGGATCGCAAGCCCATCCACTCGATCAGCTACTGTCTGAACTCTGAATACTCCTAGTCAACTGAAATTGCTTCTAGGATCACTATTCTTCTAGAATTCAGAAAGTCCAGCATGCATGCTTGGAACGGCATCCATTTCCACAGTAAATGAGAGTGACAATGCAAACGAACTGCCATACTTTTCCAAGTCGCTCCAAAACTGTGGAGAGAGTTTTAGCGACGGCACCATCCATGCGGGATGCGCGTCATATATTGTTATATAACCATCGTTCATTTACAGGAGACATATAATATAGGGAAAAAAAATGTGGTCTGCTTCCGGTCGACGGATCGATCTGGCCAGGCCGCTACGCTAGCAACTAGGGGACTAGGCGTAGGTGTCCATCCTAGTGCTGCTGGCTTTGCCGACCTCGGCCTCCAGCGTCTCCATCTGCTGCTCCAGCAGCCTCAGCCTCTGGTGCATGCTGTCCAGCCTCCGCCGCGCCGCCTCATCTGCCAATACACAACGCAACCACTGGCGGAGCCAAGGGGGGGTCAGCAGGGGCCATGGCCCCCCTGACAATACAAACTTCTTTATAATATACAAAGAGTTTAATAGTCTATGTTTATATTAAAAGACTATAATAAATAAAATCATGTTATATATGTCTACTAATATCCTCTAGACAACAAAATTGAATAGAATACAATTACAATAAAATATTTTGATTTATCTAAGTTTGTTTGTCTATCATAATAGGGCATATATATCTATTGAAATTGTTGGTTCTATTATAATACTTATGTTTCATTATACTTTATATTTTACTGAACGCATACTTGACTAGCAATAACAATTCAGTGATCATATCTTTTTATTGTGAATCGCATTATAGATGTAGACGCTAATATACATGCATGCACATCACTTCTACGAACAAACACACATCTCCTACTCTACTATGAGCACTTTCGAAATACTGAGACGATATATTTTAAGATTTATGAGTCATCACATGCACCACATTGTCGACAAAACACTCACTTACCATGGGTATGAGCACTTCCGAAATACTAAGCTAGTAGATTTTAATATTCATGAGTCATCATATGCACCCCAATGTCAACAGACACGGTCGTCTACCACGGGGAAAATAACGAGCATGTTAAATCATCAAATACTGAAATAAAACTAGGAAAATATAGCTTAACCCCGGAACAAAAATCTAAACAATTAAGCTACAGTCAATTCTCATATGTCGAAACTCTTTGACCGGCCCCCCCAATGCATAATTCCTGGCTCCGCCACTGAACGCAACTACAGCTGAAATCGATCGTTTTTAATTTGTGCACCCACCATTTTCAACAGTGATCACTCATCTGATCATCGCATCACTCTCGCTACAAATTAAATTAATAACAGTGCGGTGAAAGGATCTCTATCTAGCTCGATCATCGGGTTCTGTCAGAAGGAACGAACCTAGCTGCGCGACGAACTGAGAGACGGTGACCTCCTGCTGCCCGGCCTCGGTGACGACGACGACGGGGGTGCCGCTGCCGCCGGCTCCGGCTCCGCGGACGGTGCCCGCCGCCGCGTGGCCGGGCTTGGTGGACGACGTCGTCCCTGCTCTCGTCGCGCTCGCAAGCATGATGGCTCTACGCGCCCGCCTTCTTGTTCAGCCGATCGAACCCCTTCGATCGCTTGCTTCCTGTCCCAGGCAATGAATGACAGCTGATGGTAGTGGTCAGTTAAAGTTTGGAAGCTAGTAATCAGAGACGTGTCCGCTGGAGCGGCGGGGACGACGCGTTTTATACCCACGCGCGCGCGAGCGTGGACAGGAGGAGACTTGGGGGAGGGGTTGGGTTGGGCCGCGCCGGACCTCGCGATCGAATCGGGGCTTCAGATTGCCTTGTGCGCGGGGTCGAGAGAGGAGACTGACTGGCTGGTAACGATCGATCGACCTCCCTCGGTTAATTTGTGGCCATATGCATCGATGATCGATGCATGCTGGCCGTTCAAGAGTCCGACGCGGCCGGCGACCTGGACACGCGGGAAGACCCGATGCACGAAGCAAGGCCCCACGTCATGATGAATTGATGATCGGTGACCCACGTCACGTACGTCGTGTGTGCGTGCGTGCCTGGAAAGATCAAAAGATTCTCTCTGGTGAACGACCGGTAGTTACTCATTTCAGAGGATGGCTAGAGGTTATTTTCTGCGTGCATCCACTGTACACCCGACGACCGACGAAATGGACATCCATCGGTACAAGCAGTAGTAGAGCTCTGTCATGAAAAGATTACAACTTTAGATGTACTCTCGATTAAATATTTGAAATTTGATGAAATAATTTGGTAAAATATTAATATTTATGACATCAAATAAATACACTATAAAAATATATTTCATGAAGGATCACTAATTTAGTAAGATAAATATTAATATTTTTTACATTTATATATTAATCAAACTTACGGTACGACACTATTCTAGAATTATATACTACATCCGTTCTAGAAAAAATACAATTCTAGCACAGTGTCACGTTTTAGTACCTTGAGCCTAATCAATTATAGATAAAAAATATCAATGTTTATAATACCAAATAAATATCATTAGATTAATTAGGAAATATATTTTCATAATAAAGCAATTTAAGTCATAAATGTGAATATTATTCACTAGAAACTTGATCAAACATGAACAACTTTTCGTGGCACGCAACCCATAGTTACGCATTCTTTTCGGGACGAAGGTAGTACATCCTACGATAACAGTTGTATGTAAAATAATATAGTAAGGCAGTGTTTAGTTGCTGGGGTGAAAAATTTTAGGGTGTCACATCGGATGTTTCATGAAATGTTGGAAGGGGTGTTCGGATACTAATAAAAAAACTAACTACATAACTCGCTTGGAACCGTGAGACGAATTTATTAAGTCTAATTAATCTATCATTAGCACATGTTTACTATAGCACGACATTGTCAAATCATGGATTAATTAGGTTTAAAAAATTCGTCTCGTAAATTTATCACAATCTGTGTAATTAATTATTTTTTCGTCTACATTTAATACTCCATGCATGTGTCTAAACATCCGATGTGATAGGGTAAAAAAATTAGGGTGGAACTAAACCCCCTAATTATGTGAACTGATCATAGATCAGTTGGTTGGGTTCCATATGGTGGAACCTGTCCACCAGGGTTCAAGTCCTCGACTTGGCGCTGGTGTTCGTATTTTCCTGGATTTATTCCAGGATTTACCGGCGATATGCATTAAGTGGTAGGCGACATTCCCGTCAACAGTGAGGCGCCTTTGGTGACTTCGTGAACTTCAAGATCTGCCAGCTCAGTCCTTCGGAGGTGCTCATAGGGGTAGAGTTTGCGTACGTGTATTCTTTGGGGTGAGTGTACGTGCGTATTGTGGGCGTCTACGTTGTACTGTGTAATTAAAAAAAACACCCAATAATTATTAATTATTAATGCAGATCGACCTGCACAGATACATGCATGGCGTCATCATTCGCGCATGTACCTGTGCGAGATCTATCGATCATGCCGATCCAGGGGCAGGATTTTTTTTTTAAGGTCTAGGCCTGGGAGAGATGGCAATGCATGAATGCTGTGCCGTGTCCCTTAACGTGAGCCGTGAGGTGGATGTGCATGCATCCATCGCAACTGGAGGAGTCCGTTGCGTCATTGCTTGCGTACGGGCTTCCATCGCGTTGTTTGCGTTGACCCCGGATATTATTATGTTTTTATATATCTAGCGCCAACGGCGAAGTACAGTGACCTTTGATTGAATTCTGCTGCTGCTTAGCTCAGTCTCAGCGAGAGTTTTATCTTAATTTCATTTGTATTTAGTATGACATATCAGCAGATTTGATGATTTGTCAGATTAACTACAAAAAGAGATAGAGGATTTTTGTTTCATCTCGATGAAACTTGTTGTCACAATTACCAATAAAACGTGGCAGTCCTAGAAATAGTGTCTTAAAACTCTTCAGTGAGAATAACCTTAGTATCAGGTGCATCCACGCTAGCCTCACTAATACAAAGCTATTAGTTAGCTTTTCTCTGCTAGCATCTAAGGATTAATACTGATAGATCTAAATTCTAAAGAGGGTCTAAAAATGCAAGAGGTGGTGCTGGCCTCCATGCAATACGGAATCACTTTACACTTGCTCCCTCCGTCCTAAAATATCTGTTGTTTTCGCTTCCCGACAAATAATTTTGACAAAATATATATTAATATTTATGTTATATAATTGGTATTATTGGAAAGATTTTTGAATCTAGTTTTTTTAATAAATTTATTTAGAGATACAAATGTTGCACGTATTTTCTACAAATCGAGTCAAACTTATGACACGGAAACCAAAATAGATAATTTAGGACAGAGCGGGTACACGTATACGTCAGGCAGCCCTGGCTAGCTTCGTTGCTTGGAGAAGAAATTCATTGGTTTAAGACGGTACGCCATCCGATGGAAAGCCACAGGCCAGGCCACAGTGTCACAAGCCCGTGCGCTAGCTCGACCATATTGGGCCGCTGGCCCCAGATAAGAGAGCCCAGTGAAACGGTGTCCTACACACATGGCTGCTGCTGCAGGAGCTGAGGGGTGGGCCCAAGCCCAACCGAGGAAACCGCTGGTCCGATTCACCATGCCGTGGTGCTTCCGGATTCCCTCTATTCACCATTCCCCATTCCCCAGCGACGTGTGAACGTCAGTCTGCCGGCCCGGACACGCGCACTGTGCACGATAAAAGCCGAAACCCGAGCAGCCACCGGCCCGTACTTCCGTCGGCCGTCGCATCCCGTCGCGGCTGCGCCGGGCATTGCGCAAATCACATTGATCAAGCAGGAGCAGCGGCAGGCAGCGCCGCCGCCGCCGCACCGTCCATCGCGCGTGCCACATCAAGCACAAGCAGCCAGCGACCGGGGAACGCCTAGGCTTAGCAACCAAAGCCTACCGCGACGGGCGCGACCGCATTGCCCCATGGCTAGCAGTACTAAGCAAGAGCAGCAGAGAAATTCTAGCCGCCGCGCACCGTGGCACAGATCGATGGATGGATTTTACCTATGCCAGCGTACGTCACGGGCCTCGGATCGCGTCACCGCCGCAGTACTACGTTATCGCGTGCTCACACAGCTGCAGCCTGCAGAGCTGCTGCCGCTTGAACACTGAACAGGGGGGAATCCTACTGCTGCCAGCTTTGCGCGAGGCCCCGCCGGCCGGCCCCGGTGGCGCATGTTGTCCCATGGATGGCACCGCACGCGCAGTGCGCCGACGAGGAACCCCAAATCCACTGGACACGTGTCCAGCTGGGATAGGGAAAACGCCCTGGGGTTGCAGGTTGCTGAATGCTGACGCTGGCTGGCTTGTGTCCGTTGTGAAGAGCCTCAGTGCAGTTTACTCGCCATCTGTCAGTTAAGCCTGAATTATACTACGTACGTACTACTCTCTGGTTCTTCTGATGAATGAATAGGTAAAACGGCTGAACCAACGACCCAGGCGTTGGGAACTTCCGATGCCAAATCCCAATCCCTATTCAAACATGCCCAAGCACGAAAATTTACTAGCCGTGTTTGTTGGGAAACATCGCGTTGGTTACCTACCTAGGGCGACGTAAATTTGCAAGCCGAAGCCAATAGACACGATGCTGCAATTTGCAGTTAGATAGTAGGTGGACCAAATGTCCCTGCCAGGAGTAAGGAGACAACAGAATGTAGCCATACCATACGTGATAACGTGAACTACTGTATTTTTTGATCATGTTGCCCTGTATGGGTCGAGTTGTCGACACGTCAACGTTCGAGAGATGCCAACCGCACGAGGCATATATTTGGTGGCATGGCTCAACTAGTAGGATTAATTAAACTAATAGGTGATAGATACATCACGGTTACATACGATACGATAGCGGCACATTGTTTCCAACAAAGTGGTAGGGCCAACCGATCGACACAGACAGTATACCTTTGCAGCAGGCGTGAGGCATCCTTGGGCGTTGAACGGAATGAATGAATGCCAGCTTAAACACGGTGTCTGGCTCTGGCTCCTCACGAGCGTCACGAGGAGGCCCGATGCCAACATCCCAGCTGCATGATTGGAGTCACTGCAAAGACTTCCAGTACGGGGGGTTCGTCGAGGTTGGCTAGCTCGCCTTAAAAAAAAACGGCCCGTCTTTGTGAGGTACGCTTAAGTACTGTACCTGTACGTACTCGATCGATGCATGCTTCGTATCATTCCTTATTAATTTAAGATCAGGCGAGGTACGTTACAGTTGGCAGCCCCAAGAGCCGATTGGTCCTTTTGTGATTGCAATCTGCAATGCGATGGCTGGTGTTACAAAGGACTCGCAACTTGCAAGCCGGCCGGATTCTATGGTTCGTCCTAGCGCAGGCATAATTCCTCCGAGAAGCTGAATTCTCAGTCAGCCAGAGCCAGCCGGCGGCTGCTTTCAGTCGAGAGAATTCGGGATCGTCAGCGGCGCACCATGTGCGGCCACGGTCCATGATACTAGAACTGTAGCGGCGAGCCGGCGACCGCACCGCACGCACGTGAACTCGAGTGGCGGCCGCGGCGCCGGGCACGCAGCGCGTCCACCCTTTCCACCTCAGCTCACACCGACAGTTGAGTTCCACTCCCACCCGACGCAACCGGAGACCGCGCTCCCACGCCTTCCAGTCCACCCCGGTCTCACGCAGACGCAGCGCGCACTCCACTACCCCACCCGCGCGAGCGCGATCCCCCGTCCGCGTCAGTCCGCACGTGACAACGGTGAGTAAACCGAACGAAAGTGAGGGAAACCAGCGAAAGACCAGCCACTAGTCACAAAGGCGAAGGGGAAAAAAAGCTTGAGGGAAGACGGGAAGTGGATATGGATGGCGTATGGGTCGGATGCGGGATGCCCCCGTGCTCGCTGCTTTGCTTTCTGGCCCATCATCGTCTGCCAGACGCCCAGACCGTCACACGCGCGCAACCGGGCACCGCAGGTCCGCCGGCGCAAAGTTGACAACAACGCCGCGCGCCCTTGCCCGCGCCCGCCGTCTTCTGCCTTCTTCATGACTTCACGAGGGACCCGCGATCCACGCGGTTGGCCGTGCCGTGCGGCCGACTGCTCGAGCGACGCGGGGGCTCGACACGACTCCATGACACCCGGCTTAATTGCTTTGAATTTTGATGGTGTCTGGAACTCTGGATGCCGCGGCCTGGCGAGGGGCGAGCTCGATCGATCGATCGATCTCCCTGTCCGTCCGGCCGTGAATGGCGGGCGAGGATGGCAGGGCGCATGTGAGACGCGCGCGACGCGTCTGCAGATCAAGCTAGCTGCCTCTGCCCAGTGTACACCTGTACCTGTGAACTGTGATTGAATGAATCCATGGATCGGGACGTACGTCGGGTCAACATGCGAGGGCCATGCTATAATTGCTAATTTGCTGCTCCTGTTGGGTAGTAGCAGCGCCATGCACCTTGCTTGTCGACAGACCACGAACGTTTTGTAGCTAGGGACGGCAGGGACGGAGCCCAGTGGAGGCCAAACTGGGCTCCGGCCCCCCTTCTCTGTGAGATTTCACTAGCATTAATAACTGTTTTTGATGGTTGCGGCTGTTGGAGAAGATAAACAGTGCATAGAAGTCAATAGAAACAATGTTATTGAAGGGGTATGGCTAAGTAGTAGCACTGGCAAGCAGGTGGAGAGTAAAGTGAATCTACCTGGCCACAGTGTACCATGTCAAATTGGCCCCCCTTGATTTCCTGCCAAGCTCCGTCACTGAGGGACGGTGTGCGCAATGAATTCCGTCGCTGCTGTGTGGCTATCAACCGTGAGAGACGAGAGTGCTGCGCGGTACTCCCTCCGTCCCACAATACTTGTCGTTCTGGGAACCAGCACGACTACCAACGAGGGTGGCAAAAGACCTGCACGCCCCTGCTCCGGTGTCCAGTCCTTCCTCCATCTCCACACGTTATTTCCTCTCGTACATTCCGGTTCGCTCAGATCCAGATTTCTGACTCCGGTGCAGCGGTGCTCCTTCCCCGTATGAGGCCACGCGCGCGAGAGGGAGGGGCCGGTGGAGAAGAGGGAGAGCGCCGGTGTTGGTGGCGACCGGCTGGGGAGGCGATGGCGGCGGAGGTGACCGGCGGGGGAGGTGATGGCGGCGGAGGTGATGCGCGGTGGAGGAGGTGACGGCTGGTGGCGAGGTACCGGCGGAAGAAGCCCTGCGGCTACGCCTCCTCCTTGCCCGGCGGCCGAGCTTGCATGAGGTCGTGGCGCCATGGATCTTGAGCTGGGCGTCGACCTCGGCTGCGCCTGGATCTGGGCGGTGCGGTGGATGGGGAAGAAAGAAGGGGGTGGCGCCCGCTCGGGGTGCGCTGCTCGACGTCGGCTGCTCCACCTCCGATCCAGATCAGCCGCTCGGAGGACGACCACTTCGCCTCGACTGCTGCTCCGCGTAGGAAGAAGAGGACGGGTGCGGCGGCACTCCTAGGATGGAAGAAGAAAGAAGGGAAGAGAACCGCGAGCACCACGCCTCGACTCCTCCCCACCGTCAGTTGTTTTCATTTTTCTATTCATAGCAGTGGAGGACATGGAGATGACCGATGGGATCGGTGGTGTACTATACGTGGAGTTGGACCACCCTATACAAGCTAAAACGTCTTCCTTTGCGGTACTTTTTTTTAACGCCATAACGTCCTCTATTATGGGACGGAGGGAGTACGTACGTAGTACTGGTGGATGCTGACTATTTGCAAGCTTGGCGGAGTACTAGGCTGTAGGCACGATGGTGCTCCCACTGTCACACATCGGGCTAAAAGACTCAAAACCCCGCGTCCCCGCGCCAACTTTTCGTGTTGAACTGGCTTCACCCGAGCTAGGACTAGGAGTAGCTAGGTGAAGACCGTCGCCACCGACAAAAAAGGAACCATAGGACCATGTAAACTCGTGTCTGTATTTGATTTGGCTTAAGGCGTACTCCCTTCCTCAGCGACACGGTCTTAAAAAAACAATTTTCACTGTTACTTTTTACTATAAAGTATTTATAAAATATAGTCAATATATATTTTTATGAAACTACATTTCAAGATGAATCTACTTCCATCACTTTCGTATTTTTAAACTCAACCCAAAAGAATTTATCTGTAGTTAAAGTTTAAAATATTTGACTTAAGACAATATCAAAACGACGTCCTTTAGGAAACCGGAGGGAGTACGGGCTTGTCAAAGGCAGTTTCTTCTTTTTCTAATCTTGTAACCTAGGGTGGTTCTCAGCCCACCAACATGCATGGACGTTGACTAATATGGAATAGTTGTTTTGGTCCCTGAACTATTACTCTAGGCATATTTGCATCCTTGATCATGTTATATATGTTGGATAAAATATCACAAATTTCAACTTGCTAGTAACAAACTCCCTCTATATATATGTACCTCAAATGGTTGGGGTTCAAATTTACACATATGCATAGATATGAAATGTGGGAGAATTATCACTACATAGCGATGCTAAGGTTTATAGAATCATAGCTTTGTAGCATGTTTACCACAATGAAAACCTGGCATCACGGTTGGCTAGACTTCACTTGAAACATGCATTTATTACTTGGAAAGCACACTTAGCGCACATGTAAAAGCACAAAAGAATTACACATCTATAACTAGTGCTCATTGCATCATTCAAGCCTATCGCTACGCAAACATCACACACAAAGTATATTTTTGAAATTTAACTACTATGCAAGCAAACACATGTTATGCACAAAACATCAAAAACTCCATGAGCTTGCTCCCTACTTGTATGCTTCACTTGTCCAAGAATTGGATCCCCTTCTAATCTTCAAACTTATATTGTTTAATGTTCTTTTCCCACCTTTGTCGTCCTTGCTTGATTTCTCCCTGCTTGGTGCAATTATTTCTATCTTTACACTATTCTCTCTCCCTTTATCATCAATTGCCACAAAGGATGTTTGGACTACCACTTTGATGACAATGGCTAGGATATGAACTTGAGCACCAGCTTGGAGATGAGGGAGGCCACTTGGTTAGAGAGTATCACTTAAGCTTGAGGATCACTTGAAGAATACTGCTTGAAAGATACATGCTTCATTTGCGTTGTTGTCTTCTTAGTTCTTCTTCTTAAAATAGTTTGTTTCCATGAGCTTCTTTCTCATTGGTTTGGTCTTGTTGAATTGCATAAGTTTCAAGTCCGCTTTAAACACTCACCAAGCTTCTTCATACGACATGAGGGGTTATCTTGCTTGTTGCTTGTATAGTTCTTCAACTTGATCAAACACTAGTCGTAGTACATGAACACCAAGTCCAGCTAAGCAACTCTAATTTGATTCACTATTCCATAGAACGAGCTAATACAATCCACAAATTATATTAGGAGATGAGTCCTTAAATGCATATCGGCCATATTATTTGATACTAAATCACGTATATAATAAGAATGATACAAAGACCTATTGAATCTTGTATCCATATCTATATCTATATGTATATATCTATATCTATATCTATATCTAATATTAAAGAGCAAATCTGTATTATATTGACTCTACAAATTAACAGTCACTACCAAGCCTGATTTGTTATGAGTGCATTTGTGTTAACGTATAAAATACTATATATATTTTAAGTCAGTTATGTGATTCTATTTTTAGTAACTTCTGTCATGTCTTTTGTAAAAAAAAATTCGCAACAAAAAACAATACAATCACGACAAGTCGATGCTTACCACAGCGAGATATAGACCTAGGGTTTTAAACAAAAAAAAAAAGATATAGACCTAGACTAGAGGAGAGGACCCCACCGGGGCATTGAGCGAGAGGTGACCCCACCCGGGCATAGAGCGAGAGGCGACCCCACCAAGCCGTGACCTCACTGGTCCTCCCCTCTCCTCTCCCTCCTTCCCTCCCTCGCTCCAGCGAGTACCGACGACGCCTCCCACAGCTGGAGACCGTACTTTACTGGCAGTAATCTTCCCACCCGCCTCGGCGCCTCCTCCCTCTCTCCCAACCTCGCCCGCTCTCGCCTCGCTGTTCTCCTCTGTCACCTCTCCCGGAGAAGCGTGGCTCCTGCAGCCGGCCTCCCACCTGCTGCTCCTCCTCCGCGCGCCGAGCACCACACGACGCGACACGGCCGAGCACGGTTGCTGCCAGTCCGCTGCTTCCGCGGCGCCGCCGCTCCAGTCTCGTGCTGCAGCTAGCGGAACGGAGATCCGTGGGGACATGAACCAGGGTTTCTCCTCTCTGTCGGTGAGTGATCCTGGTTCCTGGGTCCTGGCTTGCTTGGCGGGTTGTCCTGTTTTTCTGGGAGTAGGTTCCGCTCTCAATTCGGATCCAAATCTCTCATTCTCTTGGTTCGTAGGTCGTGAATTTGCGTGCTGCGCTACTAGTCTCCTACCGATCCCACTCATGGTTTGGTTAGGTTCTTCGTCCCCTTCAGTTTGGGAGGTTGAAATTAGTTGACACCGTAGGAGTAGGAGATAGGACTTCTCGTTCTACATATCATATCCAAACAGTCAAGGTGCTGGTGCAGTTTATTTTGCAGAATTTTTGCGTGTTTGATTAACTTCCGCTCGCTCGACGCAAGTCCGCCCTGGCCCTGCGAGCATCCGCCCTGATTCTGCCCATTTTGGCTGGAAATAGCTTTAGCTTCCGATGCGAAGTTGCTGATGTACCTCTAGTGTTTTACTCCATTGCATAGTAGTTTATGGAATTCTGGACCGTATTGGGGTTAATGTATGTTGTGTGGATGGGCTGAGTCACCGTGAGACTTTTGTTTGTTTCTTTCTTGGAGGTTTTACTGTGGTGCTCAATTCAGGTGAACATGAGGTTGGATCTAGACCACAGAATGCATGGTGTCATGCACCAACTGCACACGGTCCACAGATAGTCCCCAGTCATAGATGCCTTTAATTGACTGCGTGTCTTGACAAAATGAACAGTACCCACTGCTCTTGAAATGTACTAGGAATCTATGATGACAGTGAAACTGGACAGAGTTGTAGAAGATACTATCTGGATGCAAATCTACTATTCCTGCAGCAGACTTTACACTGGAATTTTGTTGTGAGCAAAGGAAAGAGGTCCCATGGAAAGTTTCATGTGATTACATTTCAAGTTGGTTGCCTTTTTTAGGATCTAATTGACATCAGTACGCACATCAGCTGATAAAGAAAGGATGTGATCCACTTCTAATACTTGCTAGCCGGCCAATGTAGATCACTAAATAAGCCTAAGTTGATGATAAAAAGTTCCCCTCTCTTCTGGGAGTGCTTATGTAGTCACATGTTCTCATGCTTTTCAGTTACATGTTACTATCAAGTGGCTTGTGGTTTTTGAGAGAAAAAAGGTAAAAGGTAGTTGAATTATATTATGAAGTTTGCAAGTTATACTTAACCTTCAAACAACTTGTAACACTGCTAGCCTTTGTTTTTTTTTATTAACAAAGTAATGCCTTTTGAATCATTTGCTTCGTTACTGGATGAATTCAGAATTCAAATTATGTGAAACCTGAATTGCACAATTATTATTTATTTATTTATTTATTTATTTTGCAGTAGAATTTGTCTATAAATTGTTTGTAATGAAAGAGAATGCAAGGTTTCCATGCAAGCATTGTTGCAATAAAAGCTTTTGATTCTACAAAAACCTCCTAATGAGAAAGTTGTCAGAGTGGCTTCTTATTTTCTATGATTTTATATGAACATCCTCTTTTTGCACAGGTATGAACTAAATTTATCAATGGTCCTATTGAATACGGAGCTACTATTATAGGGCATATTCTGTCATGCAAATGATGGTGGCTGTAAGTTGTGATTAAGGAACTCCATTGTCTGAGAAATGGATGAAACACCATCTAGTTCTGGGCAATCCGAAGCTAGTTCATGTGAACCTAATTGGTGGCCACCAGACTTATTAGAGAAGATAGAGTCTGCTTCCATATCAAGGAAACAGGATGTTTTGGGTAATCTAAGGTCCTCATCCTGGAAGGCTTCTCAATTACTGTGGTCAACAGGATCTTATTCAGGGTTAATCCCTAATGGTTTCTATTCAATCATCCCGGTGAGGATTACTCTTTAGCTAAGTACTTTTCCCCCTTCTGGAGACATTTCAGTAAACCACACTAGATTGATTTACAACTGTTTGCAAAAGCATGCTAATCACTTCTATTTATCAGTGTCTTTATTCAATAAAAAAACAAGTTTCTAAATATTAGGCATCAAGGGAAAAGTGATAGAACTTAGATACAGATTTCAGTACTTCATAATATTTTTTGTTAGCTTTCTTCACAATTTGATCAATACAATGATTTTGTTCCTCTAAAGAAAACAGATAACAATTTAGTGAAAAGTTTTCTTTGTTTCAATTCTTTATGAGTTTGGGAGTTTGGTATTTTCATTTTCTCTACTGTTATGCTGCTAACTTGTGATCAATTCATGTAGGATAAAAAGTTGAAGGAGACTTTCCCAACAATTCCATCACTAGATGACTTGCAAACTCTTGAAGCAGATGGGCTTAAGGCTGACATAATTATTGTAGACACTGAGAGGGATAAGAAGATTTTCATGTTGAAGCAGCTTAGTGCTGCACTTGTGAAAGGGTTAAGCTCTAGCCCAGCATTAGTGATAAAGAAAATAGCAGGTTTGGTAAGTTTTTACGTGTTATTTGGATACAGTTAACAATTTTCTGTCTTCCAATGTGCAATTCTTTGGATCTCAGTTTCATGAATCCATCACAACATCTATTGATACTTTTTATAGCTACAGAACATTTAGAGCTGATTTGTGTAATGGTGTTCAAACATTTCCATGGGAAATTTTGGACACCTTGCATTAACCACACTAAGGGCATCCTTGCTGAAATGATGTTAAGAGTTACTAAGCATTGCCTTATAGTTTGTTCATGTGTGAAACTTAGCTTACTTTTCCCATAATAGGTTTTTGACTGCTTCAAGCGACAAAATCCTGATGCCAGTCCAGCAAGAGGCTCGATTGAAGATACCCATTTCTTTGGAAATAAAGGACCACAACTTCTAGGGCAGATAAGACATGGATCATGCCGACCCCGAGCTATTCTATTTAAAGTTCTTGCAGATGCCGTTGGCCTTGAGAGTAAACTTGTAGTTGTATGTCTACTTTAAACCCCTTTCTTCTCTCTCTATATAGTCTGTTCTTCGTTTTGCTTATATTGTTTGTGTTAAAATATAAGTTCAAAAATACTTACAATATGTCTTTCATAGGGTCTACCTGATGACGGTGCTGTTGGATTTGTGGACTCTTACAAACACATGTCTGTGGTAGTTTCGCTAAACTCTATGGAACTGCTAGTGGATCTTATGCGATTTCCAGGCCAGTTGATTCCGTTTTCAGCTAAGGCTATCTTTATATCGCATATATCTGCTGCGGGGGAAAGTGACTCAGCTGAAAATGACTCCTGTGATTCTCCCCTTGAGCCCAACAGCCCTCTTTATGGATTGTCTGATAAAGTTGAAGCTGAAGGGTATGCTTATGTATTAAATATTTCCTCTCGGTTATGTGATTCAGGCCTTGTCTATGTTTCCGTATACTGTAAATATCTATACTTGTTCCATCTCAAAAAAAAAAAAAATCTATACTTGTTGTAGAAAAAAATGCATATGGTTTTACTGGTTATTTTGCATGTTGAGTCGTTGACTTATTGAGTGTTTCACATATTTCAATAATTTAAAGGAAAAGGTCAAATACAGTTGAACTCCTATCTTGAACCTTCAAATAAATAGCAGTAACATAGAATTTTCCAAGGCAGATAAGTGATTGTCATCATGGCTTGCATTGTTGGGTAGGCTAATAGTATTCTACTCTGTAACAGAAAATTCTAATATAGGCAATTATAGCCATAGTAATGGAAGAAAATGAGAGTACCCTGAGAATTATTCTATCATATTTTTTTGGAATAAAAGGTGTACTCCATAGCTGGAAGACATAGGTACTTAGGTTCTTAAACAGCTGTTCAGCAGCTTGTAGATACTTTACTGAAGTGAATCTTCACACTGGTAGCAATAGAAGTTGAGATTGTTAGTGGCATGAAGGGAAGTATATACAATATATGAGCATGTTAGACAGCAAAATTATATGGATAATTTCATTGTACTATGTTATTGTCACAAGGTGTGACATTTGAAAAGCATGGCTATAGAGGAATTTACATGCTCAGATACATGAGTGACCACCAGTCAGCTGTATATATTCATAACTTTTCATCTCAGTTTTGATCATGCGCAAGATGAGAACATTTTGTCTCTATCTCAGTGCAGAATTGAATCTTCATCAAATCTATCTGGACGATCACTACGTAATATGATGTTGAGATCAAGGACATTTTCTGAGGGGAAATTAAGGTAACACCTAATAATGATTTCATAGCTAGTTTATTGGAAAGCTTGTTTATATCATCACTAGATGATATATTCTGCAATTTTATGGTAGCTGCGTCTATAGTTTGGTTCCTTGTTCATTACATTTGCTTATAAGGTGCTAATTCTGTAAACCAGCACGTCATGTAGTGAACCAAATATAGCAAATGCCTTTTGGAGGCGCAGCCAAAGGAGAGGAGTTGCCGAGGAACCCCGTGGTGCTAGTTCCAGGTTTCCATTTCCCATTCAACTCTAACCGTTGATCACTTTAGTCCAGTTCTCTTTATCTTTTGTATAGTTGCTTAAATTTCTTATTGTGAAACCTTTATTGCTGAGATGAGGACAAAAGGGTTTTTTTTAATTATGGTTGAAACAATTCTAGGTGCTATCCGTTATGATAGATGTGCAAGATTCCTTTTGAGGACTAATCTTTGTTCTTTTTGGTTGATCTTCAAATATTCTTATGTTCCTTAATGAAGATTTCACTATTGATATCATCATAACTTAGCATTAGTAGCCCCTCCAGAACTTGTGCCTTCAAACTGTTGCAAGTTTGACCCACATTATCTTCATGCAACTTATGGTCGGCCATATGAAAATGGTATTTTAAATGTGCTATGAAAATTACTTCTCGTGATACTTGGGGTTGCAAGTTGGCTTCTCTCTCTCTCAAATACACAGGATAACTGTATCATTGCATTAAGGAGAAAGAAAAAATATCTACAAGATATGCAAACTCACACAACCTTACCTGTTCAGGTGTCCCACACGCCTAATACACAAAACAACTCGATCAGAACAACTAAAACAACATTTAGGAGGCAGCTGCCATAAGCTGTTAAGGTATAATAGTCAAGGGTATTAGTGTAATCTCCTAGTCTAGTTTTTCTTTTTACCTTAACATAAGCCACTCCAAACCTTTTGAAACAACCTATGCCAGAGGTTCCCTTCTTGAAAATTCTTCTAAGAACAACCTGAACACTTGGTGCTGCACCATTAAAAACGCATTCATTTCTGCATCTCCAAGCTTCCAAGGTGATCAACGAGTTTACTCCGCCTTTTCAGTATCCTGGAATCAAAGTATTAATCCTAAGCCACATTCACAGAATACCTGGACTCGTGCTGAGAGGTCCGGTAAACCAGAGCGGCATAAGAGTAAATACCAAACTTGTCTGGAGAAGACACAATTTGTCAAGCTATGTTGAATTATCTCATACTCTTGATCACATAAAGGGCACTGTTTTGGATGGGGCAGTCCTCTGCGGGCAATTCTATCAGAAGTCCTTCATCTATTATGCGCTACCAGCCATGGAAAAAAAGACATTTCTTTGGTGCTCAAGATTTCCATATAAGCTCCCAGGACTCAAAATAAATAGCCCCATTGAAGAAGGCCATATAAGCCAATTTTGGTGAATACCGACTGGATTCCACGAATCTCCAGCGATGATCATCCTGTACATCTGGCTGTAGCTGCAGAATAGTGACCAAGTCCCATGCACCAAGAAATCCAGAGAGGGTCGCAACAGAAAAGTCACCATTGATATCCTGAATCCATCAGTTATCCATCAGGACTTCTCGCAGTACGCCCGTTCTCTCTTCTCTTTCGAATTCAAGCGAAAAGATTTGAGGGGCCATACCAGCGATGGATCTTCATTAAGCCAATTATCAGTCCAAAATAAGGTGGTACACCGTTACCCACATTACATTAGCAACCATGGCAATTGGGCAGAACGACAGAAGGCCTTGACCGAGGCATGAACTTTGGATAGGGAAAGCAGCCCAAGGTTTGTCAGGTTGCGTTTTGGCAAGACATAGCCATTGCATCCTCGAAGTCCATCCAAAGGATTTAAGATCAAGCCCTCCAAGCTCTTTCAGGTGACAAACTGGCCATGCAATCAAATAATGTCCACCATTTTGCCTCTTTTCTTCCCCTCCAAAGAAACTCTGGCGGATTTTGTCTCTAGCCTTGATGGCCCAAGGAGGAAGGTAGATAGACCACCGTTGAGGTCATAACATACTTGACCTGAAACAGTCTCCAGCCTGACTCATAAGATCAGCCTTCCACCCAGGCAAAAAATCGGCAATACGGTTGATGAAGTGGGTCGGCTCAAAACCCACCCATATACACTTTTATGCAATTTCTAGTTCATTCTGTGCATGTGGCTGTAGACCAAATGAAGTGGATCAATAAGTTGGTATGCACAGGCTCACTTGCATCCCTAACAATATTCAAAGTTGTGTTCTAGTGGTCGTGTCAGTTTATGGAAGAACCAGAATGCCACTTCTGTCCTGTGACTAGAATGGGTATTATGAAACCGATTTTGGTTGTTTCATGATTATGGATTTATGGTTTCCATGTTTTTCTCCATTTAGTATCTACACCTATTTTGACCTACTTGAGTGGTGACTTACATGATAGTTATGGACATTGATCGTTGTCTTTGAACCCAGAGTATCTGTGTACTTATTGGACTTCTCTTTTCATTTTCCTTTCCCTGGTGTAGTCCTGAGCATCCATTAATGAGAGCAAGGGGAAGATCTATACTTGGTGGTGAGAAGCAATCATTTCAAGAATACACAGAATCTGGAGCTGCTCCAAGGTTTGCCAATCATGCTATTTTGGGGTGTCATGTTCTTGATTCTTCTTGTCACTAATATGTTGTCCTGGTATCATAAGTTCCACTCATTTGCTCCTTCAGTCTGCTTATTTTCATTTTATTCCCTAGCTAGCGACAACTGTATGATTGTGTATATCCATTTATCTAGGAAGTGGATACAAGATTTGTTCTGTCTTTACTGAGACCAACTTAGTGTTTGGGTTCTTCTTCATAGTGCAAAGCTCAATTTGAAACTGCATTTCTTTATGTGGCACCGCCCAAGTGTCGCTTCTTTATGTGGCTGGTCGCGCACAAGTGCTGGACGGCTGATCGCCTGGCACGTCGTGGGTTGCCTCATCCTGAGTACTGTCCTCTTTGTGACCAAGAAGAGGAGACAATTGGCCATCTCCTTGTCCATTGTGTGTTTGCAAGAGAATTTTGGTTCAATCTGTTCAGACAGGTTGGTCTTCAAATCCTGTCCCCTCTGCCTACAGAGCTATCCTTCCATGCTTGGTGGGAGAAAGCTAGCAGCAGCACTGCTGATGGGTTGTTGAGGCAAGGAGTTAATTCACTTACTATTCTCGGTGCTTGGACTATTTGGAACCATCGCAATGGGTGTGTTTTTTATGGAGCAGCCCCAAATTTAGCTGGTGCTCTAATCTTAGCCGGCGAGGAACGCTGCTTGTGGTCTATGGCAGGGGCTCGAGGGCTATCTTTCTTGACTGCCCTCCTCCCCGGTAGTTAGAGTGTCTAGCTCAGCAGTGGTCGTCTTATATGGTTATTGCTGTAAAATGTGATTCATTAATTTGGGCTAACCCTAGAAGGGTAGCTATATAGGTACCATACATGGGCCACATGGGCCTAGCCTCATGGGCCTAAAACATTCACACTCCAACACCCCCCGCAGCCTGAACTACCGGCGCAGCGGAGTTCAAGGCTGAACACGAAAGAAAACAAGTAAGAGCAGAACACACACAGGACCCCCCCGCAGCCACAACTAGCCACTGGAGACGTTGAGGCTGGAGCGAAACTCGGAGAAGGTCGAGGAAGGGAGACCTTTGGTGAAGATGTCCGCAAACTGGGAGGTGGTCGGGACGTGAAGAACCCGGACGTCGCCGATAGCCACCCGGTCGCGGACGAAGTGTAGATCGATCTCCACATGCTTGGTCCTCTGGTGCTGCACGGGGTTGGTGGAGAGGTAGACCGCGCTGACGTTGTCGCAGTAGACGAGCGTGCTCCTGGCGAGTGGGCGGTGAAGCTCAGCCAGGAGCTGGCGGAGCCAGGCGGCCTCGGCCACGCCGTTGGCCACGGCACGGTACTCTGCCTCGGCACTGGAGCGTGAGACCACCGGCTGGCGCTTGGACGACCAAGAGACCAGGTTGCCGCCGAGGAAGACAGCATAGCCGGAGGTGGACCTGCGGGTGTCCGGGCATCCCGCCCAGTCTGCGTCGGTGTAGACAACCAGCTCGGCAGTGGAGGACCGGCCGAGGAGCAGCCCGTAGCCAAGTGTGCCACGGAGGTACCGGAGAAGCCGCTTCATAGCAGCCAGGTGGGGCTCCCGCGGAGCATGCATGTAGAGGCAGAGCTGCTGGACGGCATAAGTGATGTCCGGCCGTGTGAAAGTGAGGTACTGAAGTGCGCCAGCAAGACTCCGGTAGGCGGTGGAGTCCGCTGGCCCAAGCATCGGACCCCCAGCCTCTGACAACTTGCCCTGGGTGTCCACCGGTGTAGAACAGGACTGGCAAGCGGTCATCCCTGCTCGCTCCAGAATGTCACAAGTGAACTGCCGCTGGTGGAGGAACAGGCCTGAAGGTCGGGGCTCAACAGTGACACCGATGAAGTGGTGGAGCACCCCAAGATCCTTCATAGCAAATTCCGTCTGGAGTGAGGCAATGATGCGATGGAGCAGAGACTCGCTGGATGCGGTGAGAACAATGTCATCCACATAGAGGAGCAGGTAAGCAGTCTCACCCCCATAGTGGTATATGAATAGGGAGGTGTCAGACTTGGCCTCCGTGAACCCAAGAGTCTGCAGGAAGGTAGCGAATCGAGAGTACCAAGCGCGGGGTGCCTGCTTGAGTCCGTAGAGAGATTTGTTGAGCCGGCAGACGAAGTCAGGACGAGAAGAATCCACGAAACCTGCCGGCTGACTGCAGTAGACCGTCTCAGTCAGGGTGCCATGGAGGAAGGCATTCTTGACATCCAGCTGATGCACAGGCCAGGAGCGCTCGAGAGCCAGGGAGAGGACGGTGCGGACTGTAGCAGGCTTCACCACGGGACTGAAGGTCTCAGCATAGTCAATGCCGGGTCGCTGAGTGAAGCCGCGGAGGACCCAGCGAGCCTTGTAGCGCTCTAAGGAACCATCAACCTGCCGCTTGTGCGTCCAGATCCACTTGCCGGTGACAATGTTGGATCCCGGCGGACGAGGCACTAGGTCCCACGTCTGGTTGGCGAGGAGGGCCACGTACTCCTCGTCCATCGCGCGGCGCCAGTGAGGATCCGCCAAGGCCGCGCGGACGGAAGAGGGTACCGGAGAGATCCCCGGCTCGCAGGCGGCGGCGGTGAGGGCCTGCGGGCGAGACGCCTGCCTCGTCACCATCGGGTGAGTGTGACGAGGGTCTCGGTGAAGAAGAGGCGGGTGGTACACCGGCTGGTCGGCGCGAGAGCGTGGCGATGCCGGCGTAGCATGCACCGGCGACGACGGCGCTGGTGACGAGAGCGGCGGAGCCGGGTCACGTCGGCGCTCGTAGACGATGCCGAAACGTCCGGGAGGAGGTGAGGACGGACGTGGCTCCCGACGGCGCTGGTAGACGAGTCCGAAGCGCCCGGGAGGAGGAGGGGTCGGTGTGCGCGGTCCCGCGAGCGGAACGGCAGCATCTGGCACAACGGGAGGCAGCGAAGCCGCAGGGAGCGAGGGTGGAAGCTCCGGGGCTGCCTCGACCGTGTCAGGCACCGGAAGGTCCTGGTGCGGCGAGACGGTACCACCAGGAGAGTGCGCCGGAGCAGTACCTGCAGGGTAGAGGGAGAAGGGTGGCGGAATCGC
Organism: Saccharum hybrid cultivar R570; assembly: GCA_038087645.1. Taxonomy (NCBI): domain Eukaryota; kingdom Viridiplantae; phylum Streptophyta; class Magnoliopsida; order Poales; family Poaceae; genus Saccharum; species Saccharum hybrid cultivar. Next base: position 35,609,217 of record JAQSUU010000108.1, on the reverse strand, counting down.
CGGGTCAGTGGGAAAGAAGGAAGTCTCCGCAGGGTCAGCGGGAGGTGTGGGTGGAGAGGTGGTGGAGTAAGGGAAGGCCGACTCATCAAACACGACATGGCGAGAGATGAGGACACGGCGAGAGGTAAGGTCAAAGCATCGGTAACCCTTGTGATCCGGAGAGTATCCGAGAAAGACACAGAGGGTCGACCGGGGAGCCAGCTTATGGGGAGCGGTGGCGGCGGTGTTAGGGTAACACGCACACCCAAAGACACGAAGGTGGTCGTACCGAGGAGGGGTACCGAATAGAGCGTGGTGAGGCGTGGGAGCTGGGCAAGCAGTAGAAGGTAGGCGGTTAAGGAGATAGGTGGAGGTGTGCAGACACTCAGCCCAGAAGCGAGCGGGTAGAGATGCCTGGAGCAGAAGAGTGCGCATGATGTCATTGGTGGTGCGGATCATGCGCTCTGCCTTGCCGTTTTGAGAGGAGGTATACGGACAAGACATGCGCAGGTGGACACCGGAAGAAAGGAAGAAGACACGGGAGGTTGAGTTATCGAACTCACGGCCATTGTCGCACTGGACAGCCTTGATGGTGAGGCCGAACTGAGTGGATACCCAAGCAAAGAAGTGGCTAAGAGTGGAGAACGCCTCGGACTTGGCCCGCAGGGGAAAAGTCCAGGAATAATGGGAGAAATCATCGACCACCACCAAGTAGTACTTATAGCCAGACATGCTGAGAACAGGAGAAGTCCACAAGTCGCAATGAATAAGATCAAAAACACGAGGGGCATGTGAGGATGAGGACTGAAAGGGAAGACGAACGTGACGGCCCAGCTGGCACGCATGACACAAGTGATCATCGTGAGTCTGAGAGCACCGAATGTCGAAACTACGACTGAGCTGCATCAGGGCATCCCGGCCAGGATGGCCGAGGCGACGGTGCCAAGTGGTGGAGGAAGGAGTGGTGGCGAAAGCGGCTGAGGAAGGCGAAGAAGGTGAAACAGGCGCCAAGGAAGGCGAAGAAGGTGGAAACCGAAGGGTGTAGAGAGGCCCAGTGCTGTTACACCGGAGCCGAGGAACCCGGGAGGCCAAATCCCGCACGGTGAGGCCAGAGGGGTCAAACTCAACCGAACAAGAGTTGTCAGTGGTGAAGCGGCGAATAGAGAGAAGGTTGTGAACCATCCCGGGAGCCACAAGAACATCAGGAATATGAAAGGAGCCGTGGGAACTGGCAGTGCCCACGGAGGAGACAGGAATGCAGGTGCCATTGGCCACCATGATGGAAGAGGGGCAGGAAGGGTGGGGAGGACGGAGAGAAGAAAGTAGACTCGCATCGGGTGTGGTATGGAAAGTGGCGCCCGAGTCGGCGATCCAATCAGAACTAACTGGTGGAGTGCTGGTGGTGGTGCTGAAGGAGGAGGCCAAGGTAGGCGAAACCCAACTGACAAGCCCTGGTGAGTCACCAGAAAGAACAGGATTGGCGACGCCTGAGCCCCCCGCGCCAGCGACTCCGGCGGTGGCGGCCATGTTGTTGGCGGCGCCTGGAAGATGGCCCAACGGCGGCGGCGGGGGAGATGGAGTCGATGGCAGAGGGTAGGGAGCCGACAAGGCTCGGCGCGCGACACGGCGATGGCACGTGGTACGATAGGCAGCGGCAGTGGCGCCGGCTCTTGTACGGCGCAAGCCCGTGTGCCAACCACTGTTCAGGCCAGGGACAGGGGCACCCAGGTTTGCAGGGGCAGCAGCCGAGGAGGAGGGGCAGCCGAGCCAAGCAGACTGTAGACCACGCGACGCTTGCTGCTGCCGCTGCCTGCCAGGGACAGGGGTACCAGGGACAGGGGCACCAGCCGAGCCAGGCAGGTGGCACGCGCTCCAGCAGGGAGGGAGGGGCGACGCTTGCTGCTGCTGCTGCCTGCCAGGGACAGGGGCACCAGCCGAGCCAGGCAGGCGGCACGCGCTCCAGCAGGGAGGGAGGGAGGCCCTGCCTGCCACTCGTGCCGTCCCGCCCCTCCCCCGCGGCGGCCGAGAGGGAGCGCCGAAGACCGAACCCGCCTGCCCGCCGGTGCCGCGCGAGCCACCGGTGCCCAGCCATGAGGCCTGCTGCGGCACCATGTTCAGCGTCGGGCTCGTCAGGTGCGCCGGCCTCATGTCCTGCAGCCGCGTCGACCTTGAGGTGCGCTGCAATGGCACGGCGCTAGGAGGGGGGAAGCGGTCCTGAGGGGAAGGGAACGGGTGGGCTCCAGGAGGTGGGAGCACGGGTCCATACGGCGCGGCCAGGCCGGATCCAGGAGACGGCGCGGATTCAGGAGACGGCGCGGATCCAGACAGGCGGGCGGCAGCAGGTGAAGCAGAGCAGAGGAGGGAAGGTGGAGGAGGTCTGGGGAGGAAGATGGGCGGGAAGAGAGGAGCCATGGCCAGCGGCGGCGCTGCCAGAGGGAGCGCCTGCGGCTGGGCTGAGCAGAGGAGGGAAGGGGGAGGAGGTCCAGCCATGGCCGGCGGCGGCTCTGCCAGAGGGCGGCGGCTCAGGGAGGAAGAGAAAGAAACTGGCTTGATACCATGCTGTAAAATGTGATTCATTAATTTGGGCTAACCCTAGAAGGGTAGCTATATAGGTACCATACATGGGCCACATGGGCCTAGCCTCATGGGCCTAAAACATTCACACTCCAACAGTTATGTCACCGGCGCGATTGTAATCCTTCAAACTGTTGGGGCATGAGTGTGTGTGTGTGGTGTGTGAGGTGTTGTTTGGGCTCTTGCCCTTTACTCTCTTCTTAATATAATGAAGCGCAGCTCTCCTGCGTTTTCGAGAAAAAATTTTTTGAAACTGCATTTCTACCCTATTCTTTTTTTTCCTCGAACACGCAGGAGAGCTGCATATCATTATGTTAAGAAGAGAATGAGTCTAAATGACCCGTACAACTACTAGAGGGGCAAAACCATGACAACCGAAATCACCGGGGGAAAAAAAATGACCAACAGCTATACAGTCAAGACCATATGCTACAGAGCCCTTTGGCTCCCCGCTATACACCACAATTTGACCTCATCTCTAATATCCTGCATGATGGTATTGAAACTAGGCTGAGTTCCCAAAAAAACACAAGTACACAACCATTCCTATGCTTCCATATCCACCATGCCACTGAGACGACCAATGAGTTGAAACCCTTGCAATAGTATTTAGGATTTTTACCATATTCTAAACTCCTATGGCTCTCAGTTGGTGGTGTCTGGTTTTATACCGACTACCGGATACGGGATACATGATTTGGGTTATTTGTGGCGCTGGAGACAAATTGCTTTGGTTTTTCTATTTTGTTAACTGGAATATGATTGAACCATGTGGCGTACTCGTCGTATTTCTCGCTGCAAGTAACTCAAAAGTGTAAAATATATTCCATTTTGTAGTTTATATGTTATACGAAAATTCCTGGCACTTTTAAAGTTAGAACCTAACTAATGTTTGGATCACTCTAGGCATGTGATGTATTTCCTATATTCTAGAAATCTGAAGACTGAACTGTGTGAACTAAAAGCCTGGCAAGTGTAGAGAACTTGGTTTGCAATGGTTGATGCAATAAAGTTTGAGCTATCTGGACTACATTTTGAATTGCTCTGTCAGGTTTTAATCATGGAAACCATTTGACAATAATCAAGAATTTTCGATAACTGAAATATTAAAAAGAATAGTTTTTGGTGTATTTTCTTTCATCCTCTTTCTAAACTATGAATGTGGCTATGAGTGCCTCAGTAAGAAGTCCTGGCTTTTGTAGCTAACATTATCCAGATGGATGAGTATTCTTCCTTTTGTTTGGAGAGCTCTTTTTGTGCTCTATAGAATACATGAAACTTTCAGTCTCACCTATATAGCCAATCAAAAAGGATGCTTGATTATGTGAGTACTTCAATAGCTGAGCACAGTTGTGGGCAAAATGTATGTGAAATGAGTTGTTTTCTACCAAATTGCGGCTAGTGTTCTGGTCGAGGTTGGTTTGTGTTTTCTTCGAGTGGAGAGTGGGTATAAAATCTTTTCTGTTCGGTGTGAGTGGGTGTTTTACAGGTTCTAAACCCATCTCTTTTCTTCTTAATTTAATTCATAATGCAGCTCTCCTGCATGTTCCGAGAAAAAAAAAGAGTTGTTTTTCTTATGATTTGGCTGGCTGGGGTGTCTAGAAATCTTTACTCACATCTAGCCTTGTTAAGGGCAAAACAGTTGTTACTTTTTTTCTTTCCCTATGTGAAACCTCTTTTTTTATGAATCTATGTGGAACCTCTTCTCATAAGTGTGAAAAAATATTTTGGTTAGCAATTCTGTTATTGAACACACAATCATATGCACTTGTAGATCAGATGGTCTTGAGGGCACTTCAACTTCTAATGCTCGAAGAATAAGGCGAAGAAGCATTAGCATCACCCCTGAGATTGGAGATGACATTGTGAGGTAATTCTAGTTTTGAATAATTTGATGATAGCTGATATGTCCGTTTTTCCTTTTCATAATTCACTTATGGCATGTGTTGCTTTCACTGTATCTCATTTTTCACGGCATGTTTTGCTCATGGCTGAGCCTACATACTGGCTATCTGTTATCCTCATCGATCATCATACTGCTATGTTTTAATTACATATACATGCAGGTAGTCTAGATACTGTTATTGAGCAAGAAGCATTTATTTTTAAATTAAACTGTTTAACAGGGCAGTTCGGGCTATGAACGAGACACTAAAGCAAAATCGCCTTCAAAGGGATCATGTCGAAGGTTCATGCTCATATGTTACGGAAGACCAAAGCAACGCCAATGACTGCCCAAATAAAGTATACCTCTACAAGTTGCATTGTTTTCATCTTCTTCTCCATATTGGTCCTCTGTAACTTGTGTGCACAGGGAAAATCTGTAGTGGAAACCACATCTTAGGTGGAAACATGGAAACCAATTCAGGAAACGTATTTCGATCACTCAAAAAAATTGTAACTTGGCACATCCATTGTGCATGTATAGATAGATGTACTTTGTCGCACTTTTGCACAAAAAAAGGGGTACATCTATGGATGTACTGTAGATGTGCCAAATTACAAATTTTTCGTTTAGTGATCGAAATACTATTTTTTATTTTGTTTCCATTTTCCACCTAAGATTTGGTTTCCACTGCATATTTTCCTGTGCATGTAGATGTAATTGTTAGTTGAACCTTGGCAGCTTGGGCTCAAAATTTATATTCATGTTTAGGATGATACATCTCGGGGAATTGGTGCTATTGACAGTGACTCAAGAAACCGAACTGGTTCTACTCAGAAGGCCGTGTCATTACCTTCTTCGCCTCATGAATATAGGGGTCAAGTTGCCCCCAAAAGTGATGATTTTATAAGTAAAGAGAAGATGGCATTGGCATGGAACAAAGTTTTCCAGAGCTCCCCATTTCTTAATAAGCCTTTGCTGCCGTTTGAGGAATGGAACATAGATTTCTCCGAGATAACAATTGGCACGCGGGTTGGAATAGGTAAGTAACCTTGAACTTCCTACTATATTCACTAAAGTCTACAGTGTCCTTATTATAGCTTATATGCTCAATATCCTATCATATTCTTGTATTGCCAATTATGTTCTTTAATATGCTGCAAAACCTGTTTAGTGCTTCTATTATGGTGTGCTCTCTTTTCACTATGTCCTTCACTATATTTGCATTGTTGTTATCTCATATTTCATTCTTCTGCTTAGAAATGACACAATTCTTTTCTGGTTGTCTTTTGGCATTTTTGTTCCTGATTATAGCCTACCAAGCTATAACTATTTACTGAATTGTTTCATCAGGATTCTTCGGAGAAGTTTTCCGTGGCATATGGAATGGAACTGATGTTGCCATCAAAGTGTTTCTAGAACAGGATCTGACAACTGAAAACATGGAAGATTTTTGCAACGAGATATACATCCTGAGGTATCAGAAATTCTCTTGATTGTTTTACTCGATGTCCTATTTTTCATTATATATTAACACTAATTGTGGTAACTTATTCTTTCCTTTCAGCCGGTTACGACACCCAAATGGTAACCATCCCTTTTGACTGATGTGAAACAGTTCTCAAACTGCTCCACACTAGATACCTAAACTACCTTCTTGTAAGATTGCTTTCTAACCGTGTGGGTATATATATATTTGTGTTCTGTAGTTATATTGTTTCTTGGTGCATGCATTACACCTCCACACTTGTCAATGGTTACTGAATATATGGAAATGGGATCATTGTACTATCTCATCCATATGAGTGGTCAGAAAAAGAAACTTAGTTGGCGTAGGAGGTTGAAAATTATCCGTGATATATGCAGGTATGATCTTTTCCATTCTATATTTTTCTTCTACCAATTTTTTTAAAAATTATTTTTTCTTTGTAGCACTGTTGAGCCTACCCAACTTGCTTGGGACTAAAAGGCTTTGTTGTTGTTGTAGCACTGCTGCATGCGTGAAGTGGAAAGTAGCATCCAATATGAAGATGCCATGCTAATGACATGATGGATGCTATTTTCCCATTTGCACAGCTCTAGTGTTACTGAGCAATTTGACCTTAAATGATATCAGCCTTTTTAAGACAATTGAATTTGTTAGAGTTATTTTCGTCACTTAGACTTTAATCCTGTCAACATGCCTTTTATTATGAATTGTCTGAAAGATTATCTTGTTCACTTAAAAGGGGATTGATGTGCATACACCGCAAGAAGATAGTTCACAGAGATCTCAAAAGTGCAAACTGCCTGGTGAACAAGCATTGGACTGTCAAGATCTGTGACTTTGGTCTATCTCGAGTGATGATTGATAGTCCTATGACTGATAATTCCTCTGCTGGCACCCCGGAATGGATGGCCCCTGAGCTTATACGGAATGAACCTTTTACAGAGAAATGTGATATATTCAGCCTTGGTGTTATCATGTGGGAGCTGTGCACATTGAGTCGCCCATGGGAAGGCATCTCCCCAGTTCAAGTAATCATTCATCCACTATTTTATCGATATAGTTGCAGCATGCATGCACGTCCTAAAGGTGTTTGTTGACTGAAGCATGTGGTGCATTTTAATCCCTTGCCCAAATATGCTGTTCTTCTTGCTCAGAGCCTGAGACCACTTTTAAAGTGCCTCTCTGATGCATTCATATTCTCAAATGTTCTTGTGGTCGGGAAAGCTGTTTACTGACAGATGGTCTGGGCAATTACAGGTGGTGTACGCAGTTGCTAATGAAGGGTCACGGCTTGAGATTCCTGAAGGACCTCTCGGCAGGTTAATTGCAGGTAAATACTCAGAGATCTTCGAGTTTTGTGTGATTTAACTAAGTGGAGATCAGATTATTAGAAACGTCAACTCACGTTGAGCTGATTAGTTTATATCCTGCTTCTGTTGCAGCTTAGCGACTACTGTTTTTCGTTTGGTGCAGATTGCTGGGCAGAGCCTGAGAATCGGCCGAGCTGCCAGGAGATCCTAACCCGTTTGCTGGACTGCGAATACACTGTCACCTGAATGGAAGCTGCTTGCTCGTCCACCCAATTCTTGCACAGGTGAAAACATTTCTTGTATGAAACCTGTAAAAAAAAAAGGCTGCCGATTCTGCGGACTTGAGGTCACATATTGAAGCCCTGTGTTTTTTTTTACAACGGCGACCCATTCTCCCAAAAATGTAAAAAATGCTTCCCTGGTTATAGAAGAACATGTCTGGTTCGAGAAACGTGCCTTGCATCGCAGGGCAAGCTGGTTGTTGTGCCTTATTCTAGATAAGTAGCATGCCCTCGAATCAACCAAGTGATTGTTCCGAAGAATGTTGGCAGTACTCTGAAGAATGTTGCCAGTACTCCGGGGAATATGGTAAGGAAGTGCATGGTGCTAACTGCTCCCTCTCGCCTAAAAAGAATGTCATGCCATCCTAGATTTGGAATAAAAATATTATCAAATTTATATCTCTAATTAGGTTTATTATGAAAATATATTTTATTATTTATCCAATGATATATTGCATATCATAAATTCATAGTATTTTTTTTATATATTTGGTCAAATTTGAGATCTATTGACTCAATCATTGTTTTTGGACGGAGGGATTAGGAAGCTATTTATCTCAACACGCAAGATGTCCAACTAAGCAATGTACACAATTAAAATTCACTAGCACATGCAATTGTAATGTCCACGTCAGCAAAACAAAATAATTTAGTTGTCCATGTTATCATACCACGTAATCTACTAATCTGTAATTCCCACAGCAACGTGCGGGGTGGGTATGCTTCTAGTTAATATAGAAATACATGTAAGCATAGACATGTGTCATTAAAAAAATGTACGAGCTTTATTCTCTTATTTTTACACAATAAAATGTTATATGAGTTATATCTTTTAACACTGTTGGAGCTGCTCTTATAGAAAACCAGAGATTATTGCACAATTTTTTTTTTTATATTTTTTAAAGTTGAATTAAATATCCCATGCATTAACTTTCTACTTGGGAAAGAGAACCATATATCCCATGTGAGCTAATTTGTTTTTCTGGCCATATGACATTGTGTTTGGTAGTGGTTCATACTTACTCCTGTCCCAAATCAGTGCACATCTCGCACTTCGAAGAGTTAAGCAATTTTATGTTTGATCAAATAGATATAAAATAGTAATGTTTATGGCACCAAAAATAGATATCATCAGATTAATCACATCATATATTTTCACCCTAAACATATTTTTTTTATAGATCTAATCAAACTTTAAGATTTGTTGACTCCTCTGTGTGAGATGAGCACTGTATGGCTTGTTTGGTCGGAGACCTGGACAACTAGCCTGTTGAAAAATGTTGCATGAAAGTTGCCTGGAAATATGATGGAATATGCCTGGTCACTGGTTAGGCAACTTGGGTCATAGTCTGTTTGTTTGGTTGGAAGCCTATGCCTCAAAACGCCGATAAGAGAGAATAAAAACATTAGTCCGTGTTTAATGGCATTGTATATGGTTAGTTGAACTCTTAATGACTCTTTTAGATACTAACAATTTACATTATACTTTTTCTAGATTTATACTAAGATTAAAATAAATATTTGTAATCACAATACTTTTTACATATATTTAAATTTAAAAGAGCGAGAGAAAATAAAATGAAAGAAACGTAGTAATCATTGGGAATGTCGTTTGCTTGATTTGACGTGAATAGAAAGTCTTTAGAAAAGTTATGCTGCGGCCATACAAATTGGTGCGTAATCATGGCCATTAGCCCAGGCAAGAACGGTGACCGGAGCCGGATGTTCAGGGCCTGTTTGCTTCGTGGACTCCTAGGTGAGCTCTCCACCTGGCCACCATTTTGACCCCAAGCGTCCAAAATTAGACATCTCAGAGCCGCGCTCGCGCCAGATAGCTTTGCTGGGTGCAAAGCAAACACGCCCTCATTTTCGTCGGTCTGGATGAGCTACCTTTGTCTGGACCAAGAAGTTTACTGGGATCTCAACCAAACAGCATGCATGTGTTTAGATAATTTCAACACGGAGCCGCATCGAGAGTTCGAGACATACCCTTATTTTGGGACCGAGGGAGTAAACAATGAGCACTTGCTCCAAATACCTTGTTCCCTTCAATTTTCTGGCCATATCTATTGTATTTTATGGCCACATCCACTGTCCTTGCATTATATTTTGCTCTCGTGCCCACGAAGTGAGCTTAGCTCAATGGATTAGACGTTGATTCCTTGTAGTCAAATCTATCTATTCATACTCAAGTCATCTCAAAATCTACTAGTGAGGTGGCCGGGGGGACGCTTGTATTGTGATTTTTTTTTTTAAAAAAAATTATACAACGGGTCGTTGGCGCTACGGCGAGTGTGGTCATTACAATGATAGCCTCACTCAATAGTCAGTGGCACCCCGCGAAACTCGGCGTGCCAAAAAGGAACCGCCGAAAACAAAGCGCCGCCCAACTGCCGGACTTCTTCCACGCCCAACAGCAGCCGCCGCACCCATCTCTTTCGGCGCGGGCGCCTGCCCCGAACGGACGAAACGCACGCCGACCGAACGGCGGCCAGCCGCGAGCCGTCTGGCATCATCGCCACGAAATCGCGATCGGTTCACGAGTCCCGCCTCGGCACGGCGCCAGCCGCGTAACTTCCCCGGCCCGTCCGTCCCACCCACCTATCCCGCGCCGTGCCGGCCGGCTGGCCAACCGAACCACGCCGAGGCCGATCTCTCTCTCTCTCTCTCCGACTCCGTCCCCAGCGCCAACAGCTAATCCCTCGCCGGCTCGGTGTCCCGGTCAAACCCGACCGACGGGCCGATCCAACGGCGGCCGCTCGCCCACACGACAGCCCCATGCATCTGCGCCGCTCCTCCACGTGCCGCGTCGCGGTCGTCGCGGCCCACGGGCCGGCGCTCCTCCCCTCGCCGCCCGCCCCCTCCCCCTTCTTTTATTCCCCACCCCGTCTCGTCCTCGTCTCCTCCACCGCCGCCCCCACATCTATCCGTCCGTCCGTCCGTTCGTCTCCACGCGCAAACGAGAGAGAGAGAGAGAAGGCTAGGTCGTCGTCGTGACTTGTGAGGTGAAGAGAGATCTGGGAGGAGGAGGAGCCAGAGCCATGGACGGGAAGTTGCCGCCGCCGAACCCGAACCTGCCGTACCGGGAGGACTGCTGGAGCGAGGGCGAGACGGCCGCGCTCGTCGACGCCTGGGGCTCGCGCTACCTCGACCTCAACCGCGGGAGCCTCCGCCAGCCGCAGTGGCGGGAGGTCGCCGACGCCGTCAACTCCCGCCCCGGGGCCTCCGCGCGCCGCCGCCCGCCGCGCACCGACATCCAGTGCAAGAACCGCGTCGACACGCTCAAGAAGAAGTACAAGGCCGAGCGCGCGCGCGGCGGGCCGTCGCCCTGGGCCTTCTACGGCCAGCTCGACCTCCTCGTCGGGCCCACGCTCACCGGCAGCAAGAAGCCGTCCCCGCCGCGCGCCGCGCTGCCCGTCTTCCGGAGGCGCCAGACGCCGCCGCGCTCCCCGTCGCCGCAATCTCCGCCGCCGCTTCCCATGGCGCTCCCGCTGCACAATTACCGCCGTGGCTCCGACCTCCCCTCCGCAAACCTCATCCATAAAGCGGCGGCCGCCGCCGCCGCTGCTGCCGCGGAGTCGGACTCGGAAGATGGCTACAACAACAACGACTATGACGATGACGAAGGCTCTCAGCAGTCTCCGTCGCGTTCTGTATCTTCGCGCTCCGGTGGTGGTGGTGGTGGTGGTGCTGCTCCTGCTGTTGGCAGCAAGAGGAAGATGAGCAGCGGGAGCGGTGGATTCGGGGAGCTAGCGAGGGCAATTGAGACGTTCGCGGATATGTATGAGCGTATGGAAGCCGCTAAGCAGCGGCACGCCGAGGAGATGGAGAGGCAGCGAATCAAGTTCCTCAAGGATCTGGAACTGAAGCGGATGCAGGCTTTTGTGGACATGCAGCTGCAGCTTGCGAGGGCAAAGCATGCCAGGAAGGGTGATGCTTCCTCAGAGATGCTCATGTCTCTCGCCGCACTGCCATTCCTCAGCAGCCCTGCTTACCTCTAAATTGGAAGAGTTAGGTAAAGGAATATTTCGGCCTTAAATTAGGATACAGTCAGTTGCTTGCTGTGATAGACTTGTTAGTGGATTGTTTATTATGTGCTTGCTAAGACACTGTCTTGTTTCATACGAACCACGGAGGTATTGCAGGTCTTTAAAATTTAAATGTACCTTGCAATGCATTATCAAGTTTTTCTTAGATGAGATGGAATTTACTGGTTTATGACATGTAACTGTCAATGTATTACAAATTTATTCTCAGCTACTTTTGTTCTGTATCACTTACATTCTTTTTTGGCAATTTCAGTTTATTTATGATTGGTATGCAACTTTGCATGATGAGAAACCTATGCTATATTTATGATACGGCAATATTTTATGACTGTTATGTTATTTCATTGTCACCAGCCTTTCTAGTTGGGGAAGGGAACTAATAGTTTTTTAGTGTATGTGACCCTTTGCTGTAATGCTACATCAAATTCTGTGTTCCCATTTTCTTTCATTTGAGATGCTTGGTTTTACCTTTCTAGTAGCTGGGGACAGGAAGTCAAATACTTCTCTCTCTCTTTTTTTGGATAGTGTATATGAGCATCTGCTACTTCAACTATGTGTTTGGTGTGACTGTGGTTTGTTAGATTTTTGGTTTCTGGTTTTAGCTTTTTGTTTAGATGCACTATTGCTGAAAAATTCTGGTACGATCTTTAAAGGCTGACTGGAACTAGGATTAGAAGATTAGGAGAGGGGGGTGGGGGGGGGGGGGGGCATAAGTTAATTCAAAGATAAAATACTAACTTGTTAAAGTACTTCTCAACCTCATGGGCTTTAGTAGAAAAATTGGGTTATGAGGGGGGCCATGGCCCCTGCTAGTCCCCTACTGGCTCCATCACTGCTTAAAGAAATGTTCATTAGTGGATGATGATGATCCTTTGTATTGGGTTTCATTTGGAGTCTCTGTTTTAGGAATTTGAGGATTCTGTACTAGGGTTCAGTTTGGAGGGGGTTCTGCCTGGGAGGCATTTGAAGATCTGCTTCTGAACTTCTCATCTGATGAATTAAAATTGTTCAATAGTCCTCCGTTGTAGAATAGTTTGCTTCTAATGTATCCAATGTGTTTATGCTTGTGCCTGATATATCTTAATTGGGGATTCTCACAAATCTTTTCTGAAAAAAATAGCTCATGCCATCCTTGTATAAATGAAACTGATGTGCACAATGCTGATAATCAGAATATGCTTATTATGTTATAATGGCCTCTGCTTATGGCAATTTGCTTGGGATGTGATACTGCATTTTTATGTGCCTGTTAATTGCACCGTACTGTATTTGTTTGTTTGCCATGGTAGAATTTGTCATCAAAAGTAGTTTACATGTATCCAGATCTTGCTGTGCTCACATTATGGTAGTTGCAAGCTCCTCTGCATGATAATTCTGGTTACTTCATTAGAACACTTAATGGTATGTACCTGGTTATCTTTGCATTTGAATTCTGTTGTAAGCCAATACCTTATATGGTATCCGATTGTGCTGGGGAGACCAAGAGCAGAGCATCTATGAACTGCAATGCTCATTAGCCACCCTGACCGTAGAGTTAAATTAAATTGTGCTCAACTTACCATTGTGCCCATGCCCCATGCAAATATTTAGAAGTAACATGCGAGATTTTACTCCTATTTCAAGTTTGGTGCTTGTTTGCTTTTTTTTTTTTCATTGATTGGCTTCATACTGATTTGCATTTTTCTTTTTCTGAACGCAATGGCAGGAGGTCTGCCGTTCATGTAAGAAGAAAAAAGGTTATATACATGGCAGGATCTTGTGTTGTAATACACTGATATTGTAGTGGTACTTCTACAAGGTCATTGATGTCATGTGACAACAATGGTTACTGCAGATTCGCCCCTGCAATAATGTGGCATTAAGCTCCCCCAAACAAGACGGGGCACAACTCCTTTTCTGAAAGGAGCAACCTAGGATATCCCTCCTCGTAGCCAAAAGTGACTCCTACACCTTCTGATTAACACAATTGACATTGTTTTGAACAGTTTCTCTCCAAATCATAGCGTCGATGGGTTTAGATCCCCTTCAATTTCAAATACTCTAAGCATAATCATTTTTAAATACTCTTGGCGTGCTGAATGATGGTTGGTGTCAACTGATACTGATCTAAATTTTTTAGTTACCAATTTTTATCCAATTTTCTATTATATCATCTGTTGATGTACCTAATGGTTTTAGCCCAGTGTTGCATTCTCTTCTGCACTTGCTGGCATCGATCTTGCAGCGTTCTTCTGCTTTAATATAATCATAATATGCAGGCATGCAGCTCTCCTGCAATGTTCAAGAAAAAGCAATCTTGCAAGCATTATTTAAAGACTACAGTTGATTTTTTTTTACTTCATTGCAGCATGCTTGTGTATTTCTGATCATCATTTTTTTTTGGGGGGGGGGGGGGGGGGGGGGGGGGCTCATCATCAGATTTATTGTTTGTACACTTTAACCATCGGATTTGTAACTTCAGAAAACTCTACCACTTGTTCACAACAGTACTGTGTACTGATATGTTTATTGATCTCTGATTCTGATCATCTGATGTTCCAGATTGTTAGGAGCTAACGGGATGATGTCGCTCTCAGATGAAGATCGATCTGGGCTCGGTGGTAGACTGGTAGTAGCACTTCGGTACATAGACGGCCTAAAGCAGTGAAGTTGGTAGTGGGAAACTGAAGTGAAGTTGCTGATGCGCGATGCCTGTTCTCGCCAGTCGACCAATCAATCCCCACCCCATGTGCCATGGTCGACGAAAGATCGAGCACCCCTCAACCTTTTATAGTTTTCGCGTTCCATAAACACAGTCATGTAAACAATGCCCAAAGGCCTTTGTCTGTTAATTTATTTTGCAATTTTCATGTAAGTCTGTAACTCAATTTCAAATGGTTCAGTTAAATTTATATATCCCATGACATGGCTATGACCGATGGATGCATTTCTTGTTTACTCCCTCTATAAATAAAATACAATTCTAGATTTAAGTTTGATCAAGTTTATAAGAAATAATATTAATATTTATGTCTATAAATAGATTTACTATAAAAAAATATATTTCGTATTTAATCTAACGCTACACGTTCGATATTATAAATATCTATAATTTATAATTTTTGTTACATTTGAAGTTGTTTGACTTTTTATGAAATGATAGTCAGTACTACCCAGCGCGAAAGTAGGGACGACAGCGGATCGGGTACGATGCAGGTAGAGCAAATATCCGTTTGCGACAACGCTGGTATTGCGCCCACGTCCCACAGGTCGTTTGCATTAATAAACATATAGAAAGATAAAAACAGGTGAAGTTTGTTATCTATATTTCGCTATCACATACTTCATTCATCCCAAATTATAACTTATTCTAAAAATCTTAAAGAGTCAAACCATCTCAAGTTTGACCAAATTTATAAGAAAAAATAATAATTATGATGCCAATTAAGTATCATTAGATTCTTCATTAATTATATTTTCATAGTATATATAGTTGAAGTCATAAATCTTTGTAATTCTCTTTTTAATTTTAGTCAAACTTGAGATGCTATGATTCTCCAATATTGTTGGAATGACTTATAATTTAGAATGTAGAGAGTATGTGCTATGCAATTATACAAGTATTTGAAATAGACTAAATATTTATCACAATTCCTATCTATCACTATCACATGCCTGATTTGTTTTAGTCTGTTCAGGCGACGGTGCATGTGCACCAGCCGCAACTGCTCAGCGCATCACACCCGAGGCGGATGCGGCAGAGGACTTTCGTCTCTCTCGCCAGTTGCATGCGGCAGGATGACCGGCCGTGTCCTTGCCGCTACGCTAGAGCCTAGAGGTTGAAGGCGATGAATGATGATCCAGGTATGGTTTAGATTGTAACTTTTTTAATCTGGGCTATTGTAGCACTTTCGTTTGTATTTGATAATTAATATCTAATCATAGATTAATTAGACTCAAAAGATTCATCTTGCAAATTACAGACAAACTGTGTAATTAATTATTTTTTACCTATATTTAGTGCTCCATGCATGCGTCTAAAGATTGATGTGATGGAGAAAGTGTAAAAATTTAGAATTTGGAAGGTAACTAAACGAGGCCGTAGTCATTCAATCAAATTACTTCAACCGCTGTAGCATCGTTTGATGTAGGACAAGTTTTGAGGCACCTGAAAATTAGCATCTCCCAATATTTATTACTAAGCTGTCAAATATGTCGTTACCAACTGGAAATGGATGATTTTCTTATATTTAGGTCCGATGGGCACTGCACCTTGCAGGTGCGATTTAGCACTCGCCCCTCGTTCATTTCGAGCCCCGACCTAATGAGACTGCGAGTGCGATTTGGCACCCGTGCCCGCACCTTAGAAGGTGTGGCGCCTGCGTGAATCTGCACTCACGAGTCCAACTGTCATCCCCATGTTACTGTCTCAGAGTCGTAGTCCTAAAATAGGTGTACTTTTAGCATTTAAAATTTATTGTAAAGTGAGTGTACATATATGTTGTAGTAGCTTTTTTTTACTTTCTCTATTTTCAAAGTATAACCATTGCATACTTACTTAATAGGAGTAAGGGTTATATAATTTATATGTAACATTGATCTCCTCTAAGAATTTTAGAAATATATTTATTTTAGGACATAGAGAATGTGGTTACTCCACACTTGTCCAGTGCCTTGTCACTTTGTCAGTCTTCACGTGCGTCCAGGCCTCCAGGGTGGCAGGGTCTGAACTTTGAACCAAACAGGCAAACAAACGGGCAAACAACTGCCGCAGCTCCTCGAGGATTTCACGAATGGGGTTCGACAGTCATTCGGCCACGTTTAGTTTTATGGCGTAAAGTTTCATATGTCACGTCACTACGGGGCGTCGCTTTGGGTGTTTAAAAAAACAAATTACGTGAGTAAACCAAGAGATGAATTTATTAAGTCTAATTAATCCGTTACTGACACATGTGTTACTGTAGTACTTTATTGTCAAATAATAAACTAATTAGACTTAAAAGATTCGTCTCGCAAAGTAGTCGTGCAATTAGTTATTTTTTAAGTCTATATTTAATACTTCATGCATGTGTCAAACATTTGATGCGATAGAGTGTAAACTTTTAGCGATGAACTAAACTAGGTCCAATTCTGTTTTCCACTGTCGCTTTAGGCCTTTTTAGAAAAAAAAAAGGAGCACCGTCGTGCCAATGCACCAAAGCAAAACTGCAAAACACTGCACGTCACTGTACAGCAGCCTCGCTGAAAACTACAAAAGGTGTCGTTAATCTTAACTTTAACTAGATTTATAGGAAATAGTATCAAGATTTGTATCTTCAAATAAGTTTTGTGTAAAAATATATGACATAATTAATTTAATAATTTTTATTTGATATCATAATATTAGTATCTTTTATATTTTTGTTCAAGTTAAGCCTGTTTCTCAAAATACGAGAGACTTATTTTAGAACAAAAAAAAAAGTAGTGCAATTATGCAATTTTAATTTGCTCCGAAATTCCGCTTGCTTTGTTCCCCTCTTATTTGGACACTACAGATCCATTATACTGGAACTTGCTAAAAAAAATACTCCCGCACTTTAACATTGTAAACATGAATTGTCCATTTGTCAAAATATATGTATGTTTGTTGCAAAAGGGTTTATTTGGATCCTCTAAATTGAGCTGAATTGGAATTACTTTCTTAGACCACTTGTTTGGATGGACCATGAATTGGAAAGCAATATATTATACGCTATTCCACGAAATACACAACATACATTAGATTCACACCCCAAAATTGTGAAATTGATTCTAGAGCACCCCTCATCCCTCCCGACGCTCGCCGAGCACTGCTGCCCTCCTCGACTTGTCACTCACTTGACACATACCTTTGGGAAAGAAGCGATGAGGCTAGGTGGAGTTGATGAGAGCAGTTTAGACAAGAACGCCATGGCCGTGGCCTACCTCTTGGGAATAAATTCTGTTACACCCAATCAAATTCTGGGTAATTCAATTCCCGTTAAAAGCAATTGTTGAAATCTTATTACTTGAATTAGATCAATTTATAGGATACAAATAGACCCAAGAGAACTAACAATTGATTTTAAGTAAGATATTGTTTCTATAATGGTTAGTAATATGTTTTAGGAGAAACTAGTAGACAACCTTTCCTCGAAAGACTTTGAAAGCCCTAGTCTGGTTTTGGATAATTGATGAAACCTAGAGACTAATCATTATGCTAAGTGTATAGATATAAAATGATAAAGTCCCATGCCAAGTGGTGAAGCCTAGATGATCATGGTGATGATGGTGATGACCACAAAGTGATCAAGGGCTTACTTGGAGAGGAGAAGAGGCAAAATCCTATGGAGCTCAAGACAAAGGTATAAATAGGATTTACTTTTGGTGATCAAGACACCATAGAGGATGTGATCACTGAAAGGTCCTTGTTTGGTTTTAGTAATTGAGTGACAACCTTAGGTGGACTAATTGTGTTTATGTGAGATACACAGGAAATTAGTCCACATGTGATGATGTCATGAAGGAGCTTAATGCACATGAGACATGACATGGAGTCATGTGACCAAGATGATGAAGACCAAGATGATGCTTGGCTCGATGGACCGGTTGTGAAGGTGAAGGGCAAGTCGAGGCTTCGAAGCGAAGGACCATGCGATGGTGAAGCTTGAGCAAGACTTGGCGCCGACGGACCGATGCAACGGTGAAGAGCAAGTGAAGTCAAGGTCGATGGATCGAGACGGTCACGTGATGATATGAAGTGGATCATATCATTTGGTGATTGGTTGGTGCATGTGTTGCATCAACGTCGGAGGAGTTGGAATGGAATGCGCAAGGCAAAGGTATAACCTAGGGCATTTCTATTTCACCGGTCATAGGTGTGTAGAGAAGTTGATGACTGGGTTTAAGATAGATGGCCGTACTATCAAGAGGGGCAAACTTGTTTGCATATCGGTCATCTAGTGCCACTCGAGTGATCTAACTGTGCATCGTTGCTAGGATCGAGTGGCGTGGCAAGTTGAGTGGTTAACTCCTTCGGTAAAATGATTGTGAAAATGCTAACACACGTGCACAAGGTGGTGATCACTTGTTGGTGTTGGCACATTTACGAAGGCGTTGGAGTTTGAGCGGTAGAGAGGGTTTGGGTCTCTCTCTCCCTCCCGCCGAGCTTGCGAGCGCGGGATTCAGGCGTTTTCGAGGAGTTGAAATGCCTATTTTCCACTACGCCGAAAGTCGGAAAAGAAACGGAGGCGAACGGAGGTCACAGAGGTGACCGGACGATGCACCGGACGCGGTCACGGTTTGACCGGACGCGTCCGGTCAGTTCAACGCAACAGTCAGGCGCGCGGGTGTTAGGGTTTGCAACCGGCGCGTCCAGTCACTCGCGGGACCGACGCGTCCGGTCAGGCGCCCAGAGGGAACTGAAGTTCGCAAGGTCGATCGGACGCGCGGCGCGTCCGGTCACACGCGATCGGACGCGTCCGGTCGTTGAGGGAGCTTACTGGACTCCAACCAGACGCTGGCACTGTCACGTCCGGTCGTTGTCTGGGGCGCGTCCGGTCGTTGCTTCGCGGGCGCGCGGAGCAGTGCGATCGGCGCGTCCGGTCGGTTGAGCGGCGCGTCCGGTCGTTGCGTTTGACCGTTGGCACGCAGTGACCGTTGGAGGATCGGACGCGGTTGAGCACGTCTGGTCAGTTCGACCGGCGCGTCCGGTCGTCCCGAAATCTGCCCAGTGAAGGGGTAACGGCTCTATTTGACCATGGGGTTATAAATAGATGCCTTGGCCGGCCTTGGCCGGTAGCTGAGCACACTTTGGCCTTAGTGGCTTATGTGGTAGTGCTTGGAAGCCCTCTAACTCACTCATGCTTGATAGTGTTCATCGGATCGAGTGAGAGAGCGATTCTAGTGCGATTGCATTGTGAGATTGCATCGAGTGGCACTAGGTGATCGTGTTGCAAGCCGGTGGTGCTTGTTACTCTTGGAGGTTGCCACCTCCTAGACGGCTTGGTGGCTTGTGGCTCCGTCGAAGCTCGCAAGAAGATTGTGCGAGGCTCCGGAGAAGCTTTGTGAGGGGAATTGTGCTCACCCCGCGGGGATCGCGAAGAGCAACTCTAGTTGAGCATGTCATTGAGTGCTTCAAGTGTGGAGATATGGGACACTTCGCCTCGGGGTGTCCTACCAAGCTTGAGAAGAAGGCTCAAGCAACTCATGAGAGGCTAGGAAATGGGAAGCACAACATGAGCAAGAAAGAAAAGGCTCAAGCAAAGAGAATGTGCTACTCATGCCGGGAAAGGGGACACATGGCTCATTCATGTCCCCTAGGTAACAATTTTAAGCCTATTTCAATTGATAATACTAATATGCTTAGAAAGGATGGCAATGGTACCTCATTGGTTGGAATTGCAAAACATCCCGCTACTCATACTAAGG
The DNA here is from genome assembly GCA_038087645.1 of Saccharum hybrid cultivar R570. Lineage (NCBI taxonomy): Eukaryota > Viridiplantae > Streptophyta > Magnoliopsida > Poales > Poaceae > Saccharum > Saccharum hybrid cultivar. The sequence goes on along the minus strand of JAQSUU010000108.1, from coordinate 35,589,244 downwards.
CTATGCCTAAGTATGTTGCACCTAATTTGAGAGGACCCAAACTAGTTTGGGTACCATCAAAGAGTGGATGATTGTTTGTAGGTACCATCGGTATTGGAGGCTTGATTCAATTGGTTTCATCTTGTTCATCATATATTGAGTCAAGTTATGAAGCTCAATGCATATCCAATCCCAATGCCAAGTCAAAATAAGTGAAGTCCAAGTGCTACAACATACAAGTGTCATGATCAAGTTGTGGATGATTTATTGGAATTATTTGATGGCTTGCAATCTATTTGAGTAAAAGCTTGCTATTGGATGATCATGAGCTAACCAAGGTATATCTCTAGTTGATCATTTCATTTGGGTGCATATGAGTTGATTGAATTGGATAAATGTGCAATGTTGCTTGCTATGAGATGATTGAATAGATTAAATGCTTAGTAATCAAGTTTGGATTGGTTTGTGTTGGATAAATTCATGAGATGACATTTAGTAAGTGGATTGGATGGATATATGTCTTGTGAAAGTATTCAAACAAGTTAGTTTCAAGTTTGATTCATATTTGATAAAGTATTGCTCAATGTATTGAAATCTGTCCAAAGTTGAAAATCTGAGCTAGCAGTGATCAAGTCTGAGTTTGGATGACCAAATCTATTTGGATTGGCTTGAAATTTGGTATACATGCTCTAGACTTATGGTATAAGATGCTGTAAAAATTTCATAAGAATTGGATAAGAGATGCTTCTGTTTTGGAGTATATCTTGTAAGCTATAGTGCAGCAGTTTTCAGCATGTAGCAGTGGTGGAAGAATTGAAATCTGGTAGCAATCTAAAAGTCAAATGAAGCTCAAATTTTTACAGCTGCTAGATGACTTTGTAATGCACATCTCCACCAAATTTCATGGCATTTGGATCCGTACTTTGGGAGATATGAATTATTCTTTGAAGGGTACAGAATCTGCCAGAAAAGTGACAATCATTGGATTAATCTAGAGTCACTTTGATTGAAAGGTCCTCAAGTTGGAAACATGTTTATAAGTGGTTGAGGTACCTAAGTTTGGTTTTGGATTGATCTAGAAGCATGAAAATCAATGAGTATAAGAACATTTGATTGTGGAATGTACTTGGTGTACATGTTTAGTACTCAAACTTGAAGATCAAGATCAAACTTAAGATGAAGATGAAGTTTAAGTTCTAGTGATGATTAGAGATCATTTGGTAGAAAGAAAAGGACTTAAACAAGTGGAAAGAGTTGGACTCAAATGAAGATTAAAGGATTATTCATCAAGATTGAGTTCATCATTTGGATCAATCAAACTATATCATTTCAAGTGAGTATCAAGAGTGGCTCTTTGGAGAAAGGTCACTTCTCCCTAATGAGGGGCTTGCCGCCGTGTGTAGGTGAAACCAAGTTTGGGACTTGGAAGGCTAACATGAAAGTGGTGATCCGAGGAACCTGTGATGCTTAGTTGAAGCAATCAAAAGAATTGATCTAAAGAGCAAGCAACACCCAAAAGAGAGTTAGTCATTGCAATTCAATTGGTATTCTAAGTGATTCTCTCATACAAGCAAAGATGATATAATGAAGCAAGCCAACCACAACAACAAAGTGCACTTGATCATTAGTGGTTTTCATTTCATATGGGTGAAGAATGGATTTATCTATGATGATTGGTCTTCACCAAGCAATAAATTGGACTTCACATTGCTATTGGAGTAATGAATTGGAATCTATATGACTATCCTCTACTTCAACATAGCAAAGGTATCATTGAAATGTGCATGATCATCTCATTCCTTACTAGTATGCGGTTAGTGCATATAGTACATGTTTATTAGGATCATGCATAACAAATGAAAATTTTAAATTCATAGCCTACCATTATTGCTTAATTGATTAATTGATCTAGTGGTATGGATATGAGTTTGTTCATGAGCTAGTGAACCCAAGTACTTGATCTAGTTTGGATTGCTAACAAGTGACAAGTACAACATTGGCAAGATAACCCTTAGCATGAGGTGTGAAGAAGCTTGTCATTGGATCAAACCGGACTTAGAATCTTAGGCAAATCAACATAGTTCAAGTTATACAAGAAGCTCATGACAATGATAAGAGTACAAGCACAAGACAACAATGAAAATGGATATCTAGTTTGTTTCAAGTGGTATCTAGACTCAAATTGATCTTCCAAGTGGTATTCACTAGTGGTGTCTAGATCATGATCTACAAGTGATATCTTACAAGTGGTACTCATGAAGATAGCAAATGTTCAAGAAGTGAATATTATTACCAAATCCTTCAAAGTGGATCCATACTAGAAAATTCTTTCAAATGGTATCACATTCCTACTCATGATATCTTCACATGGTATATCATTCATGCAAGACGATGGTTTCACAAGTGATCCTCAACTTTAAGCGATCAAATCAAGCAATGCTACCTTCATCTTCAAGTGGTATCTCAAGTGAATGACACATGCTATGACATAGGGGGAGGAGCCCCACCGATTGGTATCAAGGTCAAAGATCCTATGTGGAATCTCAAGAGCAACCATAAAGTTTGTCATTCCAACATATGTGGTAATGTCCATAAAAAATGCAAGATTCACGTCTCAACCATCTACCCCAATGCTAGCCTTTGCATCAATGAGAAGCACACCTTTTATGAAAATTGATGACAAAGGGGGAGAGATTGGACGAAGATATGAAAGCTTTTTGAGCTTTGGGGAGAGATTGGAAAGATTGGACATGGACATGGACAAAGAGGGAGCAACTTTGAAGAATGTAAGGGGATCAAATATTCTTGGACAAAGAAAGCACACAAGTAGGGGGAGCAAGCTCATGAACTTTGATTGATTACATTTGATATGTGCATAATTCATGTGCTTGCTTGCATTGCATAAAGTTCTTAAATTCAATATGCATGCTTGTGTGGTGTATGAGAAGCTTTGTGAGGGGAATTGTGCTCACCCCGCGGGGATCGCGAAGAGCAACTCTAGTTGAGCGTGTCATTGAGTTACCTCACTTGAGAGTGGTGTCTTGCGGTGCCTTGCGGGGCGTGCCTTGAGGGGCAAGTGACTTGAGGGTCACACCGGGAAACCATCTAAGTGTTGGTCGACACAACGGAGACGTAGCTTGGTGGCAACCAAGTGAACCTCGGGAGAAAATCACCGTGTCAACTTCGTCTACTCTTCTCGGTGGTTTGCCTTCGTGCAACACAAGCTTGTATTTACTTTCATATATACTTGTGCTTGTGTAGTTGCTCTCGTAACTAGTTTGCTTGTGTAGCTTGCTAGTTGTCTTCTTGCTTGTGTAGCTAGAAGCTTCCCCTTGCGTGACTAATTTGGTTTGAGTAACCTTGTTAGTCACTTTGCTTAGTTTGTGTAGCTAAGAGTTTTGTGCTCTCTAATTTGGCATTAGTTGCCTTGTTATTGAGCTTTGCTAGTGAGCTTAGGAGCTTTGTGCTTTTGCTTCACTAGTTGTGTAGGAGCTCCCTCGGTTGGCAAAGTACTAGTGCATAGGTTTGTGTGACCTTGCTCTAGAATTGATTAGGTGAGCTCTTGGTAAGCTTAGCACCTTAGTTGCTTAATTAGGATCTTTGCAAGGTGCTAGAGAACTTAGAAAGAGGGGTGTAGTCTTGGCTAGACCGATAAGTTTAATTTCGCATTTGTTTTGGTTAGCCAACGCGTTTAAGTTTTAGAAAGGACTATTCACCCCCCCTCTAGTCCGCCATCTTGACCCTACAATCACACTTAGGATTGATAGCCGTACTATAAAGAGGGGAATTTCCGGGGCTATTGATCACTTAAGTGCCACTAGATGATGACTGACATGCATGTGCATTTAGATCTAGTGGAGAGCTAACCTAACTCCTTCAAAATGATTGCGGAAAATGTTAACACACATGCACATGGTGATGTACACTTGGTGGTGTTAGCACATTTGCGAAGGAGATGGAGTTTGAGCGGTCGAGATGGGTTTGAGCGATAGGATTCGGTGAATTTTCGGAAGTGTTCTTCACTATTTTTAGTGCACCAGACGCTGGCTTCGGGAGCACCGGACGCTGGCCCCAGCGTCCGGTCACTGTGCAGCGAGGCGCCTGGCCAGTTTTGGTCACTGGCGCGTCCGGTGCAGAAATGAAGTGAGTACCGAATGCGTGACATCAGCGTCCGGTGTGAGTGACGTAGGGAGCTGTTGAGTGCCTGTGTGGACCAGACACTGGGGTGCATCTGATCGCACCCTACCGAACGCGTTCGGTGTGCAAAATGCGTCTCTGGAACCTCTCTGTTCCGCATCGGACGCTGGGGTTTCAGCGTCTGGTGCAGCACTGTGCTGCATCCGGTGTTTGGTTCTGCGCGCGAGCTATCTGTTGACCGGACGCTGGCTGGGCGTCAGGTGCTTAGCACCTACGCGTCCGGTGCGCTATGTTCTGGCGCGGTGCGATTCAAGTGACCGTTACGATCGAACGAACAAGATTTAAACGATGACACGTGGCAGCGATCTAGCGGCTGGCGGGGTGGCCACCGGACGCTGGTCAGCGTCCGGTGCGTGAGCACCGGCGCGTCCAGTGCACCCGCGTAGAGAAGGGTTCAGTGCCTAACGGCTCTATTTCGTTGGGAACCCTTATAAATATATATTGGCCGGCTAAGGGGCGTGGCTCTTGGACTTTTTGACATCCTAACATCCACTTGAGATTAGCATACTCCCTCCCACTTATCTCCCTTGCTTGATTGGCAAATCAAAGTGAGTTTGAGTGATCTCAAGTGCATTTACTTATGAGTTTGCATCTAGTTGACACTTGGGTGAGCATTGGCTGCGAAATTCTTGTTACTCTTGGTGGTTGCTGCCACCTAGATGGCTTGGAGGCAGCGGAGGAGTTGTGACAAGAGTGATGCTTGTTCTTGGCCACCTCCCGGTGATTTGTGAGGGGTGTTGTGCCTTCCCCGGTGGAGCACCAAAGGCAACTCTAGTGAATTGCTCGTGTCATTGAGTTACCTCACTTGCGGTAGGTTCTTGCGGTGCTCTTAGGGAGCTTGGCTTTGGATTGCCAATTAGCCGCCGAACCACGAAGTGGTGGTCGACACAACGGGGACGTTGAAAGGTCCTTGTTTGGTTTTGGTAATTGAGTGACAACCTTAGGTGGACTAATTGTGTTTATGTGAGATACACAGGAAATTAGTCCACAGGTGATGGTGTCATGAAGGAGCTTATTGCATATGAGACATGACATAGACTCATGCGACCAAGGTGGAGAAGATCAAGATGAGACTTGGCTCGATGGACTGGTTGCAAGTGTGAAGGGCAAGTCTGAGGCTTTGAAGCGAGGGACCGCGTGTGACGGTGAAGCTTGAGCAAGACTTGGCGCCGACGGACCGATGCAACGGTGAAGAGCAAGTGAGGTCAAGGTCGATGGATCGAGACGGTCACGTGATGATATGAAGTGGATCATATCATTTGGTGATTGGTTGGTGCATATGTTGCATCAACATCGAAGGAGATGGAATGGAATGCGCAAGGCAAAGGTATAACCTAGGGCATTTTATTTCACCGGCCAAAGGTTGTGTAGAGAAGTGCATGACTGGGTTTAGGATAGATGGTCGTACTATTAAGAGGGGCAAACTTATTTGCATATCGGTCATCTAGTGCCACTCGAGTGATCTAACTTTGCATCGTTGCTAGAATCGAGTGGCGTGGCAAGTTGAGTGCCTAACTCCTTTGAAGAAAATGATTGTGAAAATGCTAACACACGTGTACAAGGTGGTGATCACTTGTTGGTGTTGATACATTTGCAAAGGAGGTGAAGTTTGAGCGGTAGAGATGGGTTTGGGGCCCTCTATGCTGGAGGCGGTGATTTCGTGGAAGTGAAATGCATATTTTCCACTATGCCAGAGACAGTGATTTTCTCTAAGTCATCGTGGATAGAAACGGAGGCGAACGGAGGTCACTGGGGTGACCGGACGCGGTCTCAGCTTAACCGGACACGTCCGGTCAGTAGCAGCTACTGCAGAGGCGTGTGGGCTAGGGTTTTACACCAGCGCGTCCGGTCAGGCGCTTAGAGGGTCTGCAGATCACGTGGTCGATCGGACGCGGTGGCGCATCCGGTCACGATCGACCGGACGCGTCCGGTCGCGAGTGGACCCTTACTAGACTCAAACCGGATGTCGGGTGTAACGCATTCGGTCAGTTCTGCAGGCGCTGTGTGTGTCCCGCGCGTCCGGTCTGTGCAGGTGGCGCGTCCGGTCAATCTCTTGACCGTTGGTGTGCAAGTGACCGTTGGGATCACGCGGACAACGTTGAACGCAGGGCGACACGTGGATGGCTGTAAGTAACTGGACGCGGTGCAGCGCGTCCGGTCGTCCCGAAAGACGCCCAGTGAAGGGGCCAACGGCTATATTCGTTTGTAGGGCTATAAATACTTGTGTTGGCCGGCCTTGGCTGGTGCTTGGCACCCTTAGGACTTAGTGTCCATGCTTTGGGAGTGTTAAGAGAGCCTCTAACTCACTTGTGCTTGCAAGAGTACGAATCGATTGCAAGTGAGTGTGATTCTAGTGCATTGCATCGTGAGGGTTGCATCGAGTGGCACTAAGTGTTCGAGTTACAAGCCGATGGTGCTTGTTACTCTTGGAGGTTGCCACCTCCTAGATGGCTTGGTGGCTTGTGGCTCCGTCGAAGCTCGCAAGAAGATTGTGCGAGGCTCCGGAGAAGTTTTGTGAGAGGGATTATGCTCACCCCACGGGGATTGCGAAGAGCAACTCTAGTAGAGCGTGTCATTAAGCTACCACCGTTGATGGTGGGTTCTTGCGGCACTCTTTGGGAGAGCTCGATTGTGGATACCGATTAGCCACCGAACCATGAATTGTTGGTCGACACAACGGGGACTAGCTTGGTGGCAACCAAGTGAACCTCGGTGAAAAATCATCGTGTCAACTTTGTGTATTTCTTCACGGTGGTTTGCATCCTCTCTACGCAAGCTTGTACTTACATTATATACATAGTGGTTGTGTAGTTGCTATTGTAACTAGTTTGCTTGTGTAGCTAGCTAGTTACCTTCTTGCTTGTGTAGCTAGAAGTATCCCCTTTACGTGGCTAATTTGGTTTGTGTAACCTTGTTAGTCACATTGCTTAGTTTGTGTAGCTAAGTAATTTACGCTCTCTAATTTGGCATTGGTTGCCTTGTTATTGAGCATTGCTAGTGAGCTTAAGGGCTTTGTGCTTTTGCTTCACTAGTTGCGTAGGAGCTCCCTCGGTTGGCAAAGTACTAGTGAATAGGTTTGTGTGACCTTGCTCTAGAATTGATTAGGTGAGCTCTTGCTTTGCTTGGCACCTTAGTTGCTTAATTAGGATCTTTTATAAGGTACTAAAGTTATAGATAGAGGGGTGTACTCTTGGCTAGACCGATAAGTTTAATTCCACATTTGTTTCGGTTAGCCAGTGCGATTAAGTTTTAGAAAGGACTATTCACCCCCTCTAGTCTGCCATCTCGACCCTTCAGACGTAGCATGCCGGCAAGCACGTGAATCTCGGGAGAAAAATTGTGTGTCACCTTTGTGATTGATTTCTTGGATTTCTTCCGGTGATTGGTCTTCATATTATTATAATTGGTTCATTCCTCAACGCGGCGGTATAAAGATCACATACCTCTCTTTTACATTCCGCAAACTAGTTGTAACAAGATCTTTAGTGTAATTAGTTTTGAGAACTTGTATTATCTTTGCTGGTGTAGCTTGTCACCAAGTTGAGCTCTTTAGTGTAGCTAGCTTGTGAGAGCTCGTAGTGACTTATCCTTTGATTGTTATAGTGATCATAGTTACTAGAATTGTTGGATAGGTGGCTTGCAACCCTTGTAAAGCTAGAGCAAAATCGCTTTTCGCCATTTGTTATACTAACCGTTTGCTCTAGTGAGTTTGTAGAATTTTTAATAGGCTATTCACCCCCCCCTCTAGCCATATTAGGACCTTTCAGACTTTCTCTAATCCGAATGTCTTATAAAAAACTAGCAAGATGCTTCCCAATTGCGCAACTAGTATATCATTTGATCTACCCTACTAATTCACTATATTTTCTTTGCTAAATCTACCAAAAAAACCTCCCTCGCTGAAATGACCTCCCTCCACACACCCTAAAAAATGTACCTAGAAAAACAACTCCATAGAAATCAACATCTAGAATGCTCCTGAGTCTTCTCTCTCCTTGCTCACTCACATCTAACGGACAAGATTACGTGTATGGTCCTCCTCGTCCCTTCCATCTCCCACGCCCGCGTCTAGCCAGCCCCTGCTCCCGCGACGGGCAACCAGGGTCGATCCCTCGTGTTGATTGACCACGGAATCGACCACGGAACGACTCCTTCCCCCTCCTCTCCCAACGCGTGATCCACTCCCTCCATTTGTGCAGTGAGAAACAGAGCTACCGTGGGCACGACCTAGCTCCTCCATGGCCGACAGCACTTCTTCCCCCCTCCATGCACTACTACAAAAAATCTTTTGCGAGACATTTCTATTTTTTTCCTGAGGCGAGCAGTAGTTACAACCGCCTCGGTTAATACCTCGGATTAACATAGGCGGGCATTTTCTATTAACTGAGGCGGTTACACTCGGAAAATAGATTTACGGAGACGGTTAAACCAAAAATTTATTAACCGAGGTAGGCCTAATAAGTGGCCCGCCTCAGAAAATGGGGCCATTTTCGGAGGTGGACCACTTACAAGGCCCGATTCGGTTAATAAGGCTGAATTTATTTGAAGCCCATCTCAGCCCATCTTAGCCCGGAAACTACTCACGCTATATATACGAAAGCTAGGGTTTGGACCCAGCCGCTCAGCACCCCAGCCGCTCTCTTTCATTCACTCCCTCACCCCGCACCCCAGCCGCTCTCTCTCATTCACTCCCTCACCTGTCCGCCACTCCCCTCCCTCCCCATGGCGCACTGCTCCCCTCTCTCTCCCATGGCATGGCGGCTCCCCTCCCTCCCTAAGGCACGGTAGAGCCCTTTTTCCCATGGCGCGGCGGCGCCCCTCCCTCCCCTGGCGTGGCGACACCCTCCCTCCCAAGGCGCGGCGGTGCCCCTCCGTCCCATGACGCGGCGGCGACGATGGTGGCGCTGTGGAGCAGGCAACCGCGGCGATGTAAGGTCCTAAATGGCTAGATGGGGGGTGAATAGTCTTTTTAAAATTCTACAAGCTTCACTAAATCAAGATGTTAGTAAAACAAATAGCGAAGCTTCTCTAGCACTAACTCAACTACACTATGCAAGCCACCTAAACAATTCTAGTAGATATGAAGGCTATGATCTCTAATCCACAACAACAAAGTTATGTCCCTAGGCTAATTACTCTTAGGTGACATAGAAGCTACACAAAGTAAAAGAAAACAAGAGATAGAGCACAAAGGAGATGAGCAAGTGAAAGATTCTTATACCGACGTTGAAGAGTAGATATATAGCAATGAATCAATAACAGTTACAAGAGAATCCTCGGCAAGGGATGACACAAGATTTTTACCGAGGTTCACTTGCTTCCCGGCAAGCTAGTCCTCGTTGTGGCGATACACCCACTTGATGGATCACGAGCTAATTGGTATTCCAAAGCCAAACCCTCAGCGGGTGCCGCACATCCAACACAAGATGGAGATCCTTCAAGCCACGAGCAATCCACTAGAATAGCCAATTGTGATCTCCCATGGGGAAGGCTCAAGAACCCCTCACAAATCCACCGGTGAGGCTCGAAACAATCTCCAATCATGAGCTCAACACCACCGCTGCTCCAAACCATCTAGGGCATTAGGAAACACCCAAGAGTAACAAGCAATCCATAGCCAACTCAATGGATCAGGTGCCACTAGATGCAACTCTCAAAGCAATGCACTTGAATCTCACTCAATCTCACTAGGATGCACAATCAAGCAAGGAGATGAGAGGAAATGATGTTCTCTAGCTTAAAGTATGTCTCAAGTGCTCAAAGAGTCAGGAGTTATGTCCCAAGGCCGGCCAAACAAGTTTTTATAGTCAGCCCTCAAAGATAGAGCCGTTAGGCTTAAGAAACTGCTCTGCGCGCTGACCAGACGCGCAGGTCGATCTGACCGGACGCGGACACAGCGTTTGATCACTGCGCACCTCCGCCCAATGCTTGTCACGTGTCCCATTTTAAATTTCGTTCGTTCGATCTCTAATGGTCACGAAACGTTATCTTCTCAGCCATAGCATGACCGGATGCGACGTTAGAATTGACCGGTCGCGCCCTGGAGTCCGGCTGCGATGAATTCACATTGCTGAACACTTCGACCGGACGCACTGTAGAACTGACCCGACACGGCGCACCCGACATCTGATTTGAGTGCAGAAAGGGTCTAGAGAGCATTTTTGTCGACCGAACGCGTCCGATCGTGATTGACCGGATGCGCCACCGTATCCGATCAACCCCCCGTGTTCTGCTGTCCCTCTGGGCGCCTGACTGGACGCGTTGGTCCCACGAGTGACCGAACGCACCGGTGGCAAACCCTAGTCCGCGCGCCTCTGCTGTAGCGTTGAACTGACCGGACGCACCTGCCGCGTCCAGTTACTTCGACCGTCTTTTTTGTTTTTAGCCCTTTTTTCGAAAGATTCTCTCAAATATGCCCCTGGCCGAAAGATTTCAAAAATTGGACCCTGATCTTGGCGCCATAGTCTTTGGCACCAAGATATAAGGCCATGGCGCCATCCTCATTGGCGCCAAGCCCAGCCGTTGTGGCGCCGACGTGGAAGGTGTCTTGGCGCCAGGCTCATTAGCGCCAAGGCTTGGCGCCAAGCCTTGGCGCCAGCCTCTTGGCGCCAAGCCTTGGCGTCATAGATCTTGGCGCTAAGACCCCACTCTTTAACCAGCCCCACTCTTTCTCCCCGAGCCATTCTCATTTTCTTTCTCCTCCTCTTCGGGTTTTTTCCTTTGTCCACTTCGGCCAACCTCTTCAATCGACCTATTGGACCGTGAAAAGTTAGATTTTATCCATCGATCTTCGAGAGCCAGGTATCCTCTCACTGTTCCTTGTTTATTTCGAATCAATTTGGTAAAATAAAGTCGTATTCTTAACCTATGAAACTTCACATGTTATTGGTTCATGCAGTTTTTAAAATTCGCATGTATTGTACAACTGTAGGATGCCTAGGAATGAAAAAGCTAGAAAACAAAGGTATGCGTTGATCTTTTTCATCATATATTAAACCCTAGGTTTTAGGGTTTATTGTTATTTGTTTTGTTATATTAGAACAGAATTTGTTGAATTATAGTTATGGACGGATGACCGAAAGTCCCTATGTCCCAAAGCCGCTCCCTAGCGGTGTGCCAATACCCATGTGCTTCTGTGGCGATCCTTGCAAGGTAGACATTTCCGAAGATGAGGCAACGTATAAGCAGAGGTAATGGATGTGTTCTAATTTTGCATGAGAGCCTACAAAGCGTCAGCGCCGCAGTACATTTATTGTGAGAAATTGCTATTGTTTATTAATTAATTTGTGTTATATGAAGTCTTGCATATTAATTGGATTTGTAACAATTGTATTTGTTGCAGACCCCTCCACCGCTCTGTGATTTTGAGCGGTGGATCGACACTGAGATCAAGGAGGCTGACATGCGGCTTCTACAAGGCCTGAAGGAGTGGGATGCGGAGCGTCTGGAGATATTAGAGAAGAGACGCAGAGAGGAGGTAGCAGCAAAGGAGCACAAGAAAGAGGAGGAAAGAAGGCGTGTTGCTGCGTGTAGGGAGGAGAGGGAGAAGAAGCTTGAGTGCGTGCGCCGAGCGAAAGTAGCGATGGAGGAGAATCCCGATGCCTAGAAAAAGGAAAAGTGGCCTCGTTGCACTCAGTAGTTGGCTAGTTGTATGGTTTAATCATAGATAATGTGGTCGATGTAGTATGCAATGTGTTTAATCTAATGTACTTTAGGTAAATCATGTACCTAGGGCATGTTCTGTGTTATTTAGTTTGTCGTCGTGTACTTCATATGCACTTTAAGTGTTTGGACCTTGCATAGTGTTGTCATATATTAGGTTTAATGTTGTTGAGGTGCTGAAACTAGTTCTCAAGGTGCACATAAAACATAAGGAAATAGTGGATTTCACAATTCAACACGTATAACCTAGAGCATGGCATGTCAGAACATGTACCAAACTAGGGCACATATGTCCTAGACTAAACCTAATATGCCTTAGGTAATTGGAGCAAACAACAAGCACATTACATGGCATGTGTACACGATAGATTTGTTCTATCTAGTAGTGCGGCCACATAGCAAATTGTATTGCCCCTTCTCCACAGTACCCTCCCATTGTTGGTGATGGAGGCGGCGGGGGTGGTGGTGGAGGCCCGTTGTTCTTGTGATTAGGGCAGGTGCAATATGGATCATGGCATAGTCCGTCCTATCAAACGGCACCACTATTACTATCGTCGGCTTCGTCGTCCTTGTAACCGCTGCTAACTTCCCTTTCTAGTTCGAAGATACAGTCTTGCAAGTAGTAGATGTACTATGCGTGCGGATAGATTGGTCTAGGATCGACCCACCTAGTGAAGCCACAGTTTTCTTTGGACTCTGAACACTGCATTTCAAAGATTTTAGTGATCACAATGCAGTTAGTTTGGCCTATGAGATGCAAAGCAACAGAGAAAAAATTTGAGTAAAGAATTTTAAAACCAATTACCTCTGCTCATGGACATTTAAAGAAACGACGACCTCCATCTAAACCCTCCACGAACATCTGCACTAAGCAGTCCTCACCATGCCTATATTTTGGCCAATCTTCTTTCCGGTTATCGTATCCTCGGAGAGGGCACTCTTTGGTGAAATCTCTCTTGGTCTCGATAGGAAAATGATACACTGGTTCATCAAAGTCTTTCGGACTCAGAGACCCCTCCCACACAATGGGAGTTCCCTTAGTCCCCCCTTTCCCTTCCCTCTAGATGACCCTCCAGACATTACTACTCGCAGGTGAGCAACTACTGGTTTCAAGTGACTTGCATCGTATGGAGGAAGGTGTATATATAGGCAGTAGTGGAGTGGAAAGTCGTTGTAGTGTGGCTTCAATGCTCCTGAAAAGCCTAGATGCCATCCCTGAAAAGCCTATTTAAAAAACTGAAAAGCCTATTTGAAAACTCATCTGAAAAGGCTAGATTCCTTGATCAATCAATTTATCTGTAAAAGACGATATACGATAGGATAGTGACATGATAAATCACTGAAAAGGCTACATGCTATCGGTGTACTGCACGACTTTACATGTGGCAGAAAATTTTGGTAGAGTTTTTCCTGTTTTTTGATTCAATCGAAACACAAATATCACATTAACATATGTCATCAACAAATATATATGACATTCATCTCAAACAATATATATGAGCAGCCTAAAAGCGTATAAAGTCCTTAATATGCCATAAACTCCATAGTAGCTCGTACAATACATAATAATAGGATATAACAGTCCATAATAATAGTTCATACAGTCCATAATAATATATAATAAAAGTCCACAAGTCCATCAGAGTCCATAATAATAGTCCATACAGTCCATAATAATCTACCAATGCCCTCATTGTCTCCTAGACCTACCCTTGCCCTTCTGTCCAAGAGCGTGGGTGCCTGGAGTGTAAGGGTCAGGTGGTCGACGTCACCTGGTACTGACCTGCTGCGTAGGCTGAGTCCAGGGAGCATCCTCTAGCTGAGACGGTCCAAGCTCCTCATGCCCCTGGTCCACATCCTCGTGGTCATCGTCCTCATCCTCGTCCTCGGTGCAAATGCCTCGCGACCCTATAGGTGCGTGGCTAGATGAACCTACGCCACCTCTGGGTGCAGAAGGCACGTGCACATCCTGCGTCGTGGCTGTCCTGCAACCATAGCGCGCAGCGGCACGGCATGGCCGACGTGCCAGTCTCTGGTGCACAAAATCATGTCAACTGAATGTATTAAATGTGTTAGTAATCTACTATTTGCATATTTATAGAATCTTATGTCAAGGAAGCTACATGTGTCGTCGTCCCTCACCCTCGGACGAAAGCGTTCTATTTCTTCGAACGACACCCTGAGGGTGTTGCCCTACAACAAAGTTCAAAGTTATAATTCATTGTTATACAAATTGATATATAAAAGTAGAGCAAATGACATACCACTCTGTCCTAGATCAGTCCTGCTCTAACCTGGCGACCTACACGAGTAGAGTGGTCGTACGCCGTGTCCTCGTCCTTGGATGACTCAATGTCAGTGTAGTCATCGTGTGTCCACTGTAGCCTAAGCCTCAGACGAGTCGCTTGATGGTACCAAGCTTGGTACCGCCTGTACTCTCTGTTCGTGTGCGGCTCGTCGTTGTCGTCCACGTTTTCGTCGAACATCTCCCACTCGTCGATGTAGTCTTGGTGGTGCCGGGCCCAATCAAAGATCTTCCTATTTTTCTTACGATTGAGCCTGCAAAACACGTACACCAAAGTTAGTGAACATCGTGTGACTATAACATGCATGAATGGAAAAATTAAAAATTTCGACAGAGTTTCCTTTATTTGTTGAAGCAAACCACACATATATGCATTCCATAGACATACAAACATACCAACAATTATTTCATCCATCTTATTCGACATTCATCATGTGGTAATAATAGAAGTGCAACTCTAGGAAAACGGTCCAATTACAAAGAAGAGAACACTTACTTGTGCAAGTCAACACCGGTCGACACTGGAGATGGTGGCCAAAGCTGCCTTGCTCCAAACTGGTGTGCATCTCTATGTGGAAGGTGGTACTCGACAGCATAGAAGCAGATAAGAGGGCATCTCACCCTATAGAGCTCCCTGTCGCTGTCACACATGTTGCTCACCAGAAAAGAAAGTGCGCCCTCGCCCGCGTACGGCTCCCAAGTCACCTGCAACGTGTCCAAACAAGAAGTTAGATAGCATAATAAATAATTTATTGAATCCACCATGTATAATAATTTATACTTACACTAGAGGCCATGTGCCTATCTAGCTCGTCCATGTACTCTTTGTATGCCCGCTCTATCCTCGCGTGAGGAACTGTCACCTGGTCCCACAAGTACGCCCACATCGGCTGTAGACGTGCGTTCTGAACTGGGAACCAGTCGCGAGGAGCCCGCACCACGGGATGAGCAACTGCAAGCCATGACCACATCCATAGCTAGAGTAGGTACACACACCCAACAAGTGAGGCTGACTGTGAAGACCGCCGACACGCCTCGCAAAGCTGGCGGTAAAGGAAAGCCAACACTGCAGAGCCCCAGCTGTAGTGACCCGCCTGGTCCCAGTTAGTGAGGCAGTGGATCCACATCCACGACGCAGCGTCTCCCATTCCGTCGAGGAAGAGAACATAGCCGAACAAGTATAGGATCCACGCCCTGCAGTAGTACTGAACTGTCTGGTGGTCTGCCCCTGGAGGACACTGTGCGAACTCTGTCCGGAGCCAGGAGAGTAGAACACCAGAAGTGCACGCCCCTTGCTCACCCACCTCACGTCCAAGGAAGCCCTCCACCCGAGCTCTCCAACCCTCTGACCTACACTGCCCTGTCACTGCCCTCCCACGAATCCTCAGACCTAGCATCTTCTGACAGTCCTATAGCGTGACTGTCATCTCCCCAAATGCCATGTGAAAGCTGTGAGTCTCAGGCCGCCACATATAATTTTAGCAAAACAAAAATGCAAGTCAAAAAGATAAGCACATGAACAAATGATTATGAATAGAACCTATGTGTTCATAAAATACCTATCAACCAGCGAAGTCAAGCCCGCTGAGTTGAACAAGGGCAGCCCACGATGAACCTAGAAAGATATGACATCTAGGCTAGCTCTCGATAGGTAAGGTGTGTACCTGTCATCGTACTGCATTTCCAAGAACCCTCCATGTACTCTAGGACGAAGGAGCGGAAGGTCCTGCATGGAAACAAATGACAAATGTTACTTGCCACACACATATGCGCTTATAATTCGAAGTATGTGATATGGAAGTGTAAAATCTTATCTGCCCCGCCGCTACGAGATGTCCTCAGTGGGTCTCGTCGTACACCGGGTCCAGAAGGTGGAATTGTGCCATCCTACAAAATGAATATAGTCAGTAAGTTATAAATTAAATATGCATTGAAATATAAAGCGAGAATTGTACAATCAATACGATGGGTATTAAATAATGGAAACAACTACAAGTCACACCTTAATAATTTGCTAATGGCAAGTGCATGAATTGTGGCCAAGTCTACCACACTTGCCACACTCATACTGCTCGGGGTCAGTAAGAAATGGGGTCGCTCTCCCACGTCGCGTTCTACCGGGTATCTGATCCATAACCATCTTGTGCCTCGTCCTCTTTCTAGAGCTCCGCTTGTCCCAACGGTAAGCTGGATCCGCAACGTACTTTGGACCGTCGTATGGAGGCCACTCTCTAGGGTCCCGAAAACGCACGAAGCGGGGCCTCCATGTTTGGACAAGCGTGTCCACACTGAACTCGTGAGGTATCCTGGCCTTGATATCATAGTTGCTATGCCTAGCAGCTGCCACAAGGTGAGAACATATAAAGTGATATTGCCTTGGTTTACTACAAGTGCATGAGAAATCTTGGAGGACTACCACATGAATCCTCGACTCTCGGACCTCGCCATCAGACGTAGTACCGCCAGTATGCTTCACCTCATATCTTCCCGTGGCGTGGTCAAAACATGTGACCTCATGTGTGCCAGCCCTCTCCTTCGCCTTCTCTAGATGTGCCTATGGTGTTGGAACCCAAATCTTACCATCACTCTGCAACTGCAATGCATGGCCGTGTCTATCGTTGAATCAGGCAACAAGCTTGTAGAATGTGAATTGCACGATAGCGTTCATGGGCATACCACGAATCCCCAGTAGCAACTTATTAAAAGACTCGGCCATGTTGCTGCACTGAAACTCATACCTCCAACCACCTGCGTCGTGAGCTCTTGTCCATTTCTCCACATCTCTCATCAAAACTGTCAGCCATTGTCTACCTTCTCCATTAGATGCGGTTCTGACCTCCTCTAACTTCCTCCGGAAGTACCTGTACTCAAGCTGTCGAGCTGCCTCCTAGAAAAGATCAAAATTATCCTTGACACCATCCTTCCAGAGTAGATTCTCAGCAAGGTGCCAAGTACACCAACAATGGTGCAAAGGTGCATACCCCTCTATCTCCTCTCACACAACACTAAGTATGCCCTGGTGCCTATCAGATATGACACCCAGCTATCATTGTTCTCCCTCTCAACCAAAGCAAATGCCAAAGGAACAAGCTTGTTGTTTGCGTCACACGATATGGCTATGAGAAGTGTGCCACGGTACTTGCCAATCAAGAATGTACCATCAATGGAGAAGACTGGATAGCAGTGCCTAAAGGCCTCGACACACTGAGGGAAGCACTAGAAAGCACGAAAGAATATCTGTCTCCCATCCTTCCATGCGCCTGGTCTAGGGATGTACTCATAATGCATGCCTGGATTCACTGCTTTGATTGCATTGAGAAGTACTGGAAGCTGCTCATAGCCATCCTCCTAGTCCCCATATATCATCTTCCATGCCCGCTGCTTAGCCCTCCAGGCTTTGTCATAAGTTATGTCATATCCTCCATAGACCTCATTAATTATTTTGATAATTGTCCTGACCTTCATGTTCGGCTCTCCCTGTAATACTTTCATCAACCGCTTGGCAATGAGGGTAGATGTCAACTGCCAATGCTTCGTGCTGAGATCATGTGAAGCACAAGTATGTGGCCTGATAACTCTTGTGATCTTCCACTTTCCAGAGACCTTTTGCTTCCTTGCACAAACCCTCCATGGACAGCGTTCCTTCTCACACACAACCGTGTAACGCCGCTCCGCATAGGAATGCAGGACCTTGTAAGGTCTCTTGCGTATCACTGTAAATGCCTGCAACCATCTCTTCAATGCAGGGAGGTCATTGAAAACCCTCCGCTTCTCTATCTTCATGCTAGGACCAGCCTCTGGAGCTTCCTGTAGCTCATCATCACGTCCTTCGGCAAACGCCTCATCTGAATGAGTAAGATCACTGAACTCATGAACCATAGGATCACGGCGGCCGGGGAAGATACGCCTCAGCATCTCAATGTCACTCTCCATGAGCTCTCCAATGGGACGATCATCGTCAGAATCAACAGCCCTTGCGATCTCATATGGCTCTGAATCATTCATAATTTCAACACTATTGGAGGCACGGATTCCATCTCTAATCTAGACTTGAGCATCAGCAGGAGGAGCGCCCTCATTATCAGGAACGTCTCCTGCAACATAGCCACAAATAGGAGGAGATGATAAGAAAAGTGGATGAAAAGAAGAGACTAAGCTACAAAGAAAAAATGATGTCTAATTGACACTTAATCGGATGATTCTGTGTCAAAGGGATCTCCTGAGGAGGATGTGCCACATCATTGGGGGCAGATTGGGCATCGGGAATGGTAGGCGGAACCTTCGCATCCACATCATATTCCGGGATGGGAGGGTTGAAGTATGCCAACTCACCCATTGGCGGGGACAACCCAAGAGGGATGGGATCAACTAGTACCCGATGCACGACCACGTCCAAACTTTGGAACTGGCTCTTCATAGCTGATCTCACATAGTTCTCCCATTAATCTGCACACCATATTGAGATCATCTTCCTTAGCATGTTGGGAGGGGAACCTAGGTGAAGTACACCCTCAACTATGATGCCATCATCTCCATGGCAATGTACCTCCTCGCGAGCCCTTGCAGCCAACTCACTAAACGATGGCTTTTCATTGAATAGCACAGGCACACTTTGCATGTCAACAAACTCAATATATCCATAACGATCTCGTTCCACAGTGCCTCCATGATATATGCTCACTAGGTTGTCCATCTAGTATTCCATACACAAATACAAACACACCGAGTTTAGTCCAAAGTAGTTTTCATATAGTACCTATCTAATACATACTAACTAACTAGAACCTAAGTAAATAGGTTAACAACTAAGTATATGGATATAATCTAATAACTAATTAGCTAAATCTTACCAAAATAGCAACATATCTAACTACATCTAAGTACCTATGTCTCTATGTATGTACCTATTTACATATCTATATCACTAAATCAATAAACTACCAATGTCGTCACATTTACTATCAATTCACTACTAAATACTACTAAACACTACTAACTATGTCAAGTAATTATCAAACTAACTATGTCAAGTAACTATATCAAATAACTATGTCAAGCGCTACTAAATATATAACTACTTAACTAACTATTAGCAACTACTAACAAAGTCGTACCTTGCGCGGCGCGGTGCGGACGACGCGGGGGTGGGACGGCCAGGCCGAGCAGGCGGACAACGTGGGGCGTGGCTAGGCGGCGCCGGTGTGGCCGTGGGCATGGCCGGACGTCGCCGGTGCGGTCGCAGGCGGGCGCGGGGCCGCGCGGGCGTGGGCACGGCGCGAGGGCGGTGGCGCGACGTGGGCACGGGCACGGGGCGAGCGCGGATGGAGGAGGAAGAAAGGAGAGAGAGAGAGAGAGAGAGAGGAAGAAAGAAGAGATTTTGTTGTGCCAGGGCTTGGCGCCAAGACTTGGCGCCAAGCTGGCTGCCACCTAAGCGCCACGCCGGCAGGGCCTTGGCACCAATGAGCATGGCGCCATGCTGTTGTATCTTGGCGCCGGGGATTATGGCGCCAAGATCAGGGTCTATTTTTTAAAATCTTTTGGCTAGGGGCATATTTGAGAGAATCTTTCGAAAAAAGGGCCAAAAAACAAAAAAGACGGTTACTTCGACCTCAGCGTCCAGTCACTACAAGTGACCTTCATTCACCTCCGTTTCTATCCACGATGACTTAGAGAAATTCGCCGCCTATGGCGTAGTGGAAAATATGCATTTCACTTTCACAAAAGTGACGAATCCATCTCTACCCCTCAAACTCCACGTCCTTCACAAATGTGCTAACACCACCAATTTTTCACCATCTTGTGTTCGTGTGTTAGCATTTTCTCAAATATTTTTCAAGGAGTTAGCATCTCACTAGATCATAAATGTATATGCTCAAGGATATGGACCTAGTAGCACTTGATTCATGAGATGACCGTGATTGTCCATCTTGATAGTCGGCTATCAATCCTAAACCTGGTCAATCACTTCTCTACTCATCTTTAGACCGACAAAAGAGAATCCTATGATTATACCTTTGCCTTGATCATCTCATTCCTTGTCCATCACCTATGAGCATGTTCACCATCATCTTTATCTTCATACACTTGTGATCTTATGGCCATCACCATCATGCTCCTTGCTCCTTCATCACATGTGTTGCTACGCCTAACTCAATTCACTTGACACAATGACATTAGCAACTTAGTGTCATTAATTATCAAAACCAAACTTGGGCTTTCAGGCGATGGGGCACGTGGATCTGGCCTTAGGACGTCGGGATCCGGCAGGTCCTTCCCTAGGGCACCGGGATACGGCGGATATGGCCTCGGGGCGCGCGGATCTGGCCTCGAGCTCGCCGACGGGCCCTCCTTGGCGACAGATCCAGGCGGGAGGACCTCTCCGTCGACCCCCCCCCCCACGGCGGCGGTAGTGGCGTGCAGGCCTAGATCTAGATCTGGGCTTTTTTTTGTTTTTTTGGATTAACTGTGGCGGGCATGGAACTGCCTCGGTTAATGGTCACATTTACCATGACCTTACTGTTGATATTTGTTAACGCGCACAGAAAAGGATCCGCAAGCGCACGGATATCGGTGAGCATTTCACCCGGGAGATATTTCCAGAGTATTGTATTTGTTTATCCGCAAGGAGAAAGCGTGCGATGACTAACCTAAATCTATACTCAACCCCTGGGCCGCACTACAAGGTAGCGAAGATATAAGCGATTAGAGAAGATTACTATGATAGTCTGGTTTCAACCTATGGTAAGCTATGAAACTATTGGTCTATGGGGACATATCGATGAAAAAGAGACACCACAGAGGATGCTTAACCAGGGCACTTAATCCTACCAATCCTTCTGACGGGAGGAGGCTCCAAAGGTAACAATGGGACTGTCACTTC
Source organism: Saccharum hybrid cultivar R570 (assembly GCA_038087645.1). Lineage (NCBI taxonomy): Eukaryota > Viridiplantae > Streptophyta > Magnoliopsida > Poales > Poaceae > Saccharum > Saccharum hybrid cultivar. Next base: position 35,568,221 of record JAQSUU010000108.1, on the reverse strand, counting down.
CCATGCTACTATACACCGATCCGGCCAGACAGGGGATATCTACGAGTATCTCTAGCCTAAGCATCACGCTTACGCTACAGATAATTACCCTACCCTCTACTATGGAAGAGAATAAAGTAAACTCGTAAATCATAGAACAATAATAACAACGTACTTAGTATTGCAAGTTAAATTACCGTAGAATCCTATAACCAAGCCTCGGGTTAGGAGACTTGATCCCGCAGGTACAAGCCGGAGAGGAGACACCGACATGCTGGGCTTCCTCCAACTCTCCCTCCACTCTAACTCTCTCAATGTAGAAGAAGAACTCTAATCTCACATGGAGACTACAAAGCTAATCTCTCTTATATGTGCCTTAAGAGAGAGATCCATTCAAGGGACCCCTCCCTGCTGATCCTCACAGGAAATAATGAATTAGGGTTTCAAGGGATGTCTCCTCCAGGGGCCAGGGGCCTTGCTTATATAGCCCTCTATGAAGCACCACAGCCCTCGAATCAAACCGACCTTGATCTACGATTATTATTGATCCTCAAATGCGGTGGAGGCATGATCCAGGAGGTGGAGCCTGATTGGCTACTTGGGCGGGGCGCCCGCCCGGCTTTCGGGCCCGTTTCGCCTCCGGTTTGTTTCTAGAGTCTTCTCATATCTTCCAGATTACAGAAAAGTTATACGTGGCCCTATTGTCTCTATGTAAACCTGACATGTGGGCCTTCCATGGTTCTTTTCAGCTGACCCCTGCAGAAACAGACATTCACTAAAAGTCGTGGAATTATGTCAGTAAACCCCATATATCTAAGTGGTAATTATTGTTTAGTCCTTTTTCATGTTATATTGACGGTTAAAAAATGATACTTATCTACCGTCAACACTTACCTCGGCAAAAACCGCCTCCGTTAATGTTTTTTGCCCGCGTCCTTAAAAATATTGTAGTAGTGATGCCCGGCCGCCGCAGTCTAGAGTTGGCCCAAGTGCCCAACTCCATCGTCCCCGCACGGCTAGTTTGGGTGTCGCCCCAAACCCTAGCAGCCGCCATTTCCCCTTCCCCGCGCGCCGCCGGCAGGGCGCCGTGTCAAGGGCACACGCGCGTGCGGCGCGGCCGCGGGGGGATATGTCGTGCGCGGGCGCCAGGAGAGAGAGAGAGAGAGAGAGAGAGAGAGAGCCTGGGCTTGGCTCGCAGGCGGCAGCGCGACGACGCCGCGGCAGGAAGCACTTCTATGCTAGGTTCTTGTAGACCCATTTCAGAAACATGGTTTTTGCAGGTTAGAACGTGCTTTTTTTGGAACAAAATCCTTTCTTTCTGGTTTAATGTGCTTGGTCATTTATCAGTGTTGCTTTCTTTGCAATGCCAGCCGTACAGACTTTAGTGAGGAGCCAGCTTTTCATCACTCCAAAATACTGTTTTCTAATGGCTACGCTTTTGATGAGTTCTTCCCTGATGTGATCGCATCCTCTATCGACTGTGCAATTGATTTGGGGACAGCAGTGTTTTTTGATCGTTATATGTTGGGTTCATGGGCAACCTGAATGGTGGCAGGAAGAGGGAAGATAGCCACAGGATGCGGCAGTACAGATTGCAGCTTGAACAGGAAGTTGGTGATATCTTGAGCCCTGAATTTATTTTTCGCTATACTATAATGGTGTCACCTGATGTGAATTACTAACCCTGTGAAAATTGGGCAGGTCAAGAAATTTCTGAGGCAGCTTGAAGAAGAGGTTGATCTGCATGTGGTGTTGCTGCACCTATAGTGAAGCCTTCTATGAAGCTTCCACACAAGGTGTGGCCTTGTGGGTTTTGCATAACTCTGGTGACTAATTTAAAAAATGTTTCCTTATGCTTATTCGATGTCATCTTCTAGCCAGTTAATGTATTCAGTGACCATGCTCAATTGTCCTTTGCATGATCTTTTAACCGGTGGCTTACAGATAGAAACATGAGATGAGACTAAACCAAATTAACTTTAGAAGGGAAATTCAATCTGTACTCAGTTGTCCTTTGCTTACCTGTTTAAATTTAGATGAAAATTGCAATATTGAGTATCCATTTTCTTAAAGTATTTGTTTCCATTTTCTTGTCATGACTCATGAGAAGCCACTGCATTTTCTTTAAGAATTATTGTCCATCATGAGCAGGGGTGGATCCAGCGCGGAGGCTCGATTAAGCCCGTCCATAAGCCATCTGCATGCCATATATTTCTTTATTTGTAGTCACCGCTATCACCTCGGCTATATATATGAAGCTCGTACAATTATCACTTTTTCATGAAGAAATAAATTTGATGTACTTACTCTTTTGTTCAAACATATATGAACCTCGTATATCATTACTTTCTCGTGAAGAAATAAAGTTGATTTACTAAATCTTTGTTCAAACATACAAGAATACTTGGTGAGAGTGTTAAAAAAAACTCTACTTGTTGCGTCTATTCGGCACTTTTGGGCATTTTTGTTTCCCTGGAGCGCGGCCCGTCCGGTGCAGCGCGGTGTGTTTTTTTGCCCAGATGTCGCCTGGGCCTGGGCCGCATGCTGCTTAAAGTAGCTGCGAGCCTGGCGCCCGGGGTTTCTCATGGGCTCAGTTGGTGGGTCGTACTGGCGGGCTTCTTTTCACCCTCTCCCGGGAGTAGCCTCGTTGCGCGGACGCGGAAACGTCCATGCCCTCTTCTAGGGTTCCTCTACCCCTTTTATCCCCCGCCGCCGCTTCTTCTTCCCGTGCTCTCTGCTCTTCACTCCACCTCGCTCTCCACTCTCCTCGGTGCGCAAGTGTGTCTCCCTTCTTCCTTCGTCGGTGCATGGTGATGGCGGGGTCGTAGGCGGGCCATGCGTGGCTCACGGCTACTGCTCCCTGTCCGTCACGTTGGTTGACGAGTGTTCCTGCCTTCTTCGTCATCTTGTTCCTTGGTCCTTCAGACGAGGAAACACGAGGCGGTGTTTGGCGTGTTTGTTTGCCCGGTCGTGGCCTTGTGGTGGACGCTGGTCCACAAGCTCAGGTTATCTTCTTCCTCACCAAGCTATGCACTTCTTTGTCACGTGGCCCGATTTGGTGGTTTACGTGTTATATTTCGTTGTGACGCTTAGATTTTGGGGTGCCTCGAGGCAGTCTTTGCTTAATCTTATGCGATATGGCTGGATCTATGATTGCTACTCCCTCTGTTTTTTATTAGATGCCGCATTTGGTTTTCGTATCAAGATGGAGATTAAGGCCTTATTTAGATGCCTTCAAAATTTCAAATTTTTACTTTTCGTCCCGTCACATCGAATCTTTAGACACATGCATGGAGCATTAAATATAGATAAAAAATAACTAATTGCACAGTTTGGTTGTAAATCACGAGACGAATCTTTTGAGCCAAATTAGTCTATAATTAGACACTAATTGCTAAATACAAACGAAAGTGCTACGGTAGCCAAGTTCCAAAGGTTTTGCATCTAAACACCCCCTAACTCCGAGTTAGGTCGGTTGGTTTCTGTGGTCCAAACGATTATGCCGCCTGGTTCTCTCTCCTTGCATCGCTAAGGAAGTAAGGATAAGTAGAGCACCCTTTTTTGAACTCTACAACTTGTTCAGGCAAAAAAAAAACCCCCTTTCAGACCATACGGCCCCGTTCCCAAAAGTTGAGGGGCTGTTTGGATCTGACTCTGGCAAAGGTGCCTAGCCTAGGCAGCTCCCAGACCATCGATTTTGGCCTGGTTCAGTTCCTAAAAATTTTTACCTTCACCCGTCACATCAAATATATGACACACGTATGAAGTACTAAACACAGATAAAAAAAAACTAATTGCACAGTTCTCAGAGAAATCATGAGACGAATCTTTTAAGCCTAATTAGTTCATAAAAAGCCGTAAGTGCTACAGTAACCAACATGTGCTAATGACGGATTAATTAGTTTAATTAGATTCGTCTCGTAGTTTCCTGATAGATTCTGTAATTTTTTTTATTAGTATTCGAAACCCCCTCCCGACATTCTTCTGATGTGACACCAAAAATTTTTCTTTTCGCGAACTAAAAATGGAGCCTTCGAGCACAGTGGTCGGATCGGATGGCCTGCCGGGGGTGCGCTGCAAAACCAAACAGAGGTCCTGTTCGGCTGTGCTGATAAGCCGGCTGAAAACACTGTTGACTGATTTATTAGAAAAGAAAAACATTATTTCAGCCGAAAAAAAGTTGAAAAAGATATAAACCAGACCAAACAGAGCAAAGAATTCACGGCCTCGTCGTTCCTCCCCTGCTCCTCAATCTTTTCGAGGTGGTGGGCCCGGAGCACCCTCCGCCTTCCACCTCACTTTTCAGTTCCTCGCCCTCCTGCCCTCGTCGTTCTCGACCCAAAATTCACCTCTCGCCCGCTCTCCGCCTCGCCGACGGCCGGGTCCTCGCGACCCCATCCCCAGCTCCCTCGATCATCAGCCAAGCCTCACCGCGCTGCAGAGTGCATCGCCGAGCCCCCGCCCACCCGACAACCTCGCCTCCAATTGTTCTCCCGTTGTTCGTTGGCCTCCTCCTGCCCTCCCCTCCCCTCCTCGACTGGTACCATCGGCGTGGATCTATGCGGACTCGGCTTCTGTATTATACCTCATTGGTAAAGAGTTCATTTCGGTTCTCCTTTTCCCATTCCGTTTCTGCGAGCAATCGATTCCATGTCTCTGTTTCCGAGATGGATTCGTCCACTCCTTTGTTTTTCCGCCTTTTTTGCGTGATTGGTGGAGTTTATTTCCTTCCTTTTTGCGAGTTTTTCCGCCTTTTTTGCGTGCTTGGTGGAGTTTATTTCCTTCTTTTTTTCGCGTTGAGCTCGCCCCGGATCCTCATTGCATTTTCCTTTTTTTTTGTTTTTTTGTTTGCAGGGGATGGAGGTGCAGGTGGTGGATTTGTCCTCCGACTCCGAGGGCGAGGTGTCGGCGCACTCGCCCGATCACATGCGCCCCTCTCGGCAGCCGGACCCCAATCGCGGGGGTGGCGACACTGGTTCCAGCGCCATGGACATCCTCTTCGAGCAAGCGGCCGCGGGCGCGGCGTGGGGTGACGCGCTGAAGAAAGGGAAGGAGAAGGTCGTCGAGGGGGAGAGCGCGGGGCCTCCAAAGCACGGTGGAGAATTGCTCGGTGCTGCTGGCCGCGTCCTGGGAGCTGGGAGTGATCCGTGGAGCGCAGTGGTGAGCAAGTGCAAGGCTTGGGACGGTGGGAGTAACGGAGCTGGGTGTTGGGGTAGTTGGGGTGACCGGGGTGATCAGCTTACTAACTCGGCCCCCATGCCGCGTCTAGGGTCAGAGAGGAAGGGGTTTCATGAGACATCCAGTGACAAGTGGAAGGGTATTCTTGGTGCAAGCCCTGCTGATCCTGTCAACTCACTGTGGAGCTCCTGGGATACTGACATGAAAGATAATAAGGATGAAACCTTCTCCCAAAGGTCTGCGGTTGCTCGTGAAATTTCTAGCTGTGATGATTTTCTTATGGAAGATAGTAGCTCGTCATGGCTGTCGAAGATCAAAGGGCTGCACTTCCCACTTCCTGATGAGCATCAGTTGAGAACCAGGCAGATTGAGAATGATGAGATTTTTGCCCGCAGACTTCAGGAGCAGCTCAATCAGGAACAGCCGGGCTCTCAACATTCTGAAGTGGTTGTTACACTAGACTACTCAAGCCTTAATGTTTATGTTTCCTTTTGGTGTCTTTTTCAACTAATTTTTGTTTCTTAGTTGATTTTACCTTTTGTGTGTATGCTTCTAATTAGTTGATGTGGATGTAACCAATAACTTTTTCATTGCTGACATCTTGTAGGTTGATACAACAATAGCCTGGACATTACATGAGCAAGATGCTGAGCATGCCAGATTTGCTGCAAGAGAAAGCCAGTCTAGTTCTGTAAGTTGTCACGTTGTGTGAGGGTAGTTTATCGCTTGCGAAATCAATGTAGATATGTTTATGCATAATCAGATCTTTTATTTATGAACTGTTATGTTGATACCTATAGTTTTGTTTGAAAGTTATGGAACACATTGTCAAGTTGGCCAAGAGCTATGTTAAATTAGACTGTAACCATCTGAAATTCAGCACTTGGTGGATTCATTAATTAGAAAACAAGTCTCAAAACTACTACATACATCAACAAAAACATTATATATAACTTAAAAATATCTCTTCCTGCCCACCATTATTGGCTTACTTTTTAGTTTTGTGCACATATATTTCCCTATATTGGCTATGACATTACATATCTATTGTCCATTCTGTTATAAGAAAAACCCATTCTCATTTATATGAATATGCATCCTGAATTCCAGACTCATGTACATATTATCTCCTATTTGCCATTGTTTTCTATACTATTTTCTGAATTTCCATAGCATCCTTTCTTTTGTAAATGTACTCTTGTTCTACTCAGAGCCAGAGGGACAGATCAATGGCACACCTATATTCTTATGGACGTCACTCACCCGTTCAAAGCTTTGCTTCTTGGGCATCCAATCGTACTCCAATTCCAATGCCAAGCAGAAGAGGTTTGCAAAGAAACTCCAACTGCCCTCAAGCAGAGCAACGCAATGTGAGCCACTTCTAATTTATTTCCTGGACCTCCACCTCTGTCACGTGCATTGACATTTGTCCATTGTCAGATGCTTATCTCTCAGTTAACCAAGGGATGCTTCGGAGAAGACATGGATCTAGAAATGGTTAGAACTTACTCTATATGCTAGAGAGGATCATGCTATGTTTGGATTTTGAGGGCCTTTGCCTAGAGTCTTCTTATCTTGTACAATACTAAAATGTATGTAGAAGCAACTTGCATATACTAAAATATTCACACATCTTGCCTTATGCTGATAGTAACAGAGAAAGTATGGGGAAAAAAAACTTCTTTCGGATCCCAAACTGGATGTGAAGAGGATATTTCTCAAACATTTGAATATCCACATCACAATGCTGAGTTCTTTGTTTGTGTAGAGAATGGCTGTACTGGACTCGCTTTCTGAAGCATTTAGGAACTGCGAGGACACACTTTCTCCAGATTCTGATGTGTAAGCATTTACTGTTCTGTAGCATTTTTTCCCAACACTATGTTTGTTTAGATGGTCAATTCCGCAACCATGTGTTCTCTTATTTTGATAAATTCATACCTGGTATCATATTTGGTTGATTGTGTGTTTACCATGTAGCACATTCTGCAAAGTTTTGTATACAGAAGCGTGAATGCTCCAAACAGCTGATGTGTGCTCTGTAGTAGCTAGTAGGTGCCTGAAATGGCTTGTCCCATGGCCCCATTTTGAATGGGATTCTGTTGACGTTTTATTTCCTTGCTTGTACAAACTTCTTTACATCCATTCTGACTAATCAACTTTTTATCACTTATAGTGATTATGAGGACAGCATAGCATTTGATGTCGACATCCAGTACAGAGGTGCTTCTGATGATCAAATAAACAGCCTGCCACTATCACTAGTTGAGGTATGAATTCAGTCTTACTGAAGATGGATTGTGCACACCCTTATAATTTGACTCCAATCCTTTCATTTGTCAAGGGTGAAAATTGTTCGGATGAACCCTGTAACATATGCTTGGATTGCCCTGCTGCTGGTGATTCCATCCGGCATTTGCCATGCTTGCACAAGTTTCACAAAAAGGTACACACCCAACAGTTGAATGATTCATAACTCTTTTTCTGTTCTAACGTTCCAGTTTAATGTGTTCATTGGATTCAACTCTTCTTCTGCAGTGCATTGACAGGTGGCTCGGGATGAGGACATGGTGCCCGATCTGCAAGTCAAATGTATTCTCCCAGTAGGCCGAGGGCATCTCTTATACTTTTGGAGTAGCATCAAAGGTAGATTATAGCCGACTAATAGGAGGCATTAGTACTGCTGGTACAGCTGTGATGTGTACATTGTGTTGGTGTTGACTTTGCTCTCTTCTGCCCCGTGGTTATCTGAAGGGGAGCATCTGAATGCTGTGGCTGTGGAGAGTTTTTCTGCTGTGAGACAAGTCAGGGAACCTTATTAGGCTACATGCATGCAAGATTGCAAGTACCTAGAGTACGTCAGTTTTGGGGTATGAAGGGCTGAGTTGGACTTGCGCCCTGACCTCGGGTCGCAGACTTGTAGTTCCAACTTTCAGTTATAATTGTCTTTGATCCAATTTGATGTCAATTTTTCTTCACCTATGTGTCTAGGATCTCAGGCCTCCTAGGACGGGGGATAACACTGGACGTGCCTTAAGTTCATTTTCTTTTTTTCTTCCATAAATTGATTTCCTTTTTCTTTCTTCCATGATTAATTGATTATACTTTTTTTCTTCCATAAATTGATTTCCTTTTTCTTTCTTCCATGATTAATTGATTTGACGGTGGGATGAGGGTTAGTCCGCAAAGGCGCCCCGTCCTGCAAATCGTCTTCGTGGTTCATGGCTGTTGCGGAGACCCGGACAGCAGCCTGTGAGGGATTGCGCCCGTTACTGTAGCTACGGGTATTGTAGCTAACTCACCACGTTTAAAGGATATGGATGTGACTTTTCTAAGGTTAGTATATATATGGGGAGAAGAACCTCTACTTCCGTATCAACTAGCAATATGATGCTAATTGATGTCGTAACTTTCACTTTTATTAGTGGGCTTAAACATTAAAGTCCATTAGAGAACACACATAATAGACTTGGATATTTATTAGAATTATTGCATTTCCCTCAAAAAAATTAGAATTATCGCATCTAGGTTTAGGAGAACTATATATACTGTATAAACTCTAACAGTTGTTGTGCTCTCGCGCCGATATTCACAGGCCCAGTTTAGATCCAGAAAATTTTGCAAAAGAACAGTAGATTCCCCGTCACATCGAATCTTTGGACGCATGCATGAAGTATTAAATATAGATAAAAAATAAAACTAATTACACAGTTTAGACGAAATGGACGAGACGAATCTTTTAAGCCTAATTAGACCATGATTGGATACTAATTGTCAAATAACAACGAAAATGCTACAGTTGCATTTTGCCAAAAATTTTGCCAACTAAACAAGGCCACAGTGAGCGAGGCTGCCAGACTGCGAAGTCGAGGCCCTTGAGGTTGAGCACCAGCAGCTGCTCCTGCCGGCAGCTCTCGAGGGACTTTCCGATGGTCATACAGTACACCTCACCGTCTGCTTTCAAGTTCTTCATTCACTTGGCTGCCCACCTTGGCCTTAGCCCTGTTCGCTTTGTCTTATGAGTCATACTTTTTCAGCGAAGGAACAATATTTTTCTCTCACAACAAATCAGCGAAAAGTACTTTTCAGCTTGTCTTTTCAGCGAAGCGAACATAGTAACCGTTGGCCTTAAAACGCGAAGAGTTGATCAAACCGAGAGAAGGGAGTCTGTGGCCACTTGTTATTGCTAGTGATAAGCACATAGCAAATTTATGCGGCTGATAGTAAACGTTAACACTGTTAGTAACCATTGGCCTTAAAACGTGAAGAGCTGATCAAACCGAGAGCTATCTCGTTTAGAGCAACTTAGAGAGTCGGTGACATATCTTCTACTCCCATTGTTTCAAATTATAGGATGTTTTGATTATTTTCTTTTTAGATAAATATATAGTAAAAATAGGAACGTAAAGAGTATTAAAATCGCTTTATTAGAGAATTAATGAACTGGAGCTACAAATCAGTAAATAAAACCGATGTCGAGTATGCTGCCGGCAGGCTAAACAGATAGTACGTTTGCAGCCACACAACAAAAACAGGAACAAGATTTGATTTGAGAGTTGAGACCCGACGGCGAGTGCTCCTACGCGACACAGAGCGCCCGCCACGACGCGTCGACGCCAATCTCCGGTTCAGCCATCCCAGCTCCGGATCACTCTCTCGGCTGCCACTGGTCCGCTCCCCCTCTGCGTCTGCGGCTCCCCCTCTCCGCTCTTCCCCCGCGGCCCCGCCGAGATATTTCCTGAGACTCTGAGAGCCCCCCGCTCCTGGTCATGTCGCTGCTCGCCGTCGCCTCCTCCACCCGCACCGCGGCAGTGCGGCCGCTGTGCGCCTCGGCGGCATCGGGCGAGGCGGCGCCGGCGCCCGCTGCGACGGAGGCCGCAGGGCGGAGGCCGGTGAAGGTGATCCTGCCGAAGAAGAAGCCGCAGAAGTGGTCCACGGGGATGGCGCCGGGCGAGTACGGCGGCGGGCCGGCCACCGTCAAGCCGCGCAAGTACTGGTGGGGGAAGGAGGACCGCGACCCCGTGGGGAACACGGACGACTTCATCTGGAACAAGGACTTCCTCCCCCACATGGAGCGCGTCATCGCCAACGGCGGCGCCGATGCAGAACCCACCATCGCCCGCCTTGCTCCGGTATGTATCTCATCTCGAGTTCCCTCACAGACCTGTTCGATTTAGCGAACGAACTCACATGCTTCGTCGTAGTTGTGAGTTGTCTCAAACCTTTCATCGAGCTTAGAGTCTAGGAGTAGTTAGGTTCTGAGCAAAAATTCGTGTGAGCAGGTGGATGAGGAGGAGTCCGGGTTTCTGAGCATCAACCGCGCAATGAGCCTTGACAGGTCACTATCTCACCCCACCTGGTTATCAAGCAAACTCTCTGCTCACCAATTGTTGTTCCGACTGCAAAGTTGAGTGATCTTTGAATGGATTACAGTGTGGACGTTGATCTGAGCCAGGAGCTTCTGGCGCCGACCAGGCCAATCTTGCAAACCCAGGTTGAGGCTGCCTGGAGAGGACGGGCAATTGGTGCTGAGGTGAGATTTCCCTTTGTTCAAACTTCAATTCCCTTTTCTTTATTAATTATGGGCCTCCTTTGCCTCCTGGAGATGGTGAGTGGTGACACAGGTTGTGTTATTCGAATACCGATGTAGGCTGTGAATGGAGCCAGCACTCCTAGATGGAGGCTAGTCCCAACTCGCAGGGAGCAGGCAAAGTGGGACAGAGCGGCCAAGGCAGCCACTGGTGGAAGTGTAAGTAACTACAGTCCTTTGTTAGTTGCTCTAGACCCTGCCTGATGTAGCAATCTTACAACTTATATTCACAATGTTTTATATCATGTACTCTTACATATGACGGTTTGTACAGTGTTCTTTGTAGTATTTTCGTAAACTTTGTCTCGTTCTTTTGGTCCCATTTCAGGATGTTATACTAAGGGAGTCAAAGTCAAGAGTGCAGCAAGGGGACCCTAAGGTATTGGCAGCTCGGTCCAGAGAAGACTACTTAAAGGTAGTCACTTTCTTGGGCATGCAAGAGTTGCATGCTGCACATTTTATGTGTCCCAGTATGATGTGCTCTTGAATATGAAGTACGCATAGATTATCTATTGGTCTTTGATAACTTTCATATTTGCAGCTGAAACAAAGATTACAGTGGCTCACTTTAGGCATCGGTGGCATTGGTGTAATCTCTGCTTATATTTCATACTCTCCTGAAGTTGCTGCCAGGTATGAGTTTATTTATTTTCTTGCTACCTTCTAATGTGACTTATATAACTTTTAGTTTTGTCTGTTTATGTAGTGATAAAGTTGGAAAATCTCTTTTTTGGTTACCACTTCTAGGATCGATTTACTTCAACTGACAGCAGTTACTCTTCAGCTTCGGTGCAGGGTTGATTGGATCATTGGTGTATCTCCGCATGCTTGGAACCAGTGTAGATTCTCTAGCAGGTGGAACTGGAGAAACTATCAAGTATGCTCCCTTCAGTTAGCCATTTACTTATTTCACAAATCGCGTTTGCAGATAGGCTTTCGAATAAAAATGTACTTAGACTTTCAGTTTGGCACAGTCAGTTTGTGCTAAATTTAGTTTCTGACCTCATTCTACAGGACTGTCAGTTCTATTTTCAAAGTTGAAAGTTACTCATGTTCAGCTCCTTTGAATAAAAATAATGTTTGACAACCTTTGACAGTAAACTAAACATATAGACTAAAGATATTTTTTGTATGAGATCTTTTGTAGAGTTGTGCTTCAATTTCAAGGTAGATTATGGAGATCAAATCTAGATATTACTACCTCCGTCCCTAAAAGAATGCAATTATAGCACAGTGTCACGTTTTAGTACCTTAAGTTTGACCAATTATAAATAAAAAAATATCCATGTTTATGATACCAAATAAATACCATCAAATTAATTACGAAATGTATTTTCATAATAAATTAATTTAAAGACATAACTATGAATATTATTCACTAAAAACTTGGTCAAACGTGAGCCACCTTTCGTGGCACGCAACTCATAGTTGCATTCTTTTCAAGACGGAGGTAGTACCTTCTTGTTGTGACTCAGCACACCACACTTTTGTTGATGTGTCCAGAGTTCCAGACCTGTTTTTGGTTGATCTACAAGGTTTTAGCATCTTATTTTCATGCAGACCAAACAGAGTAGTATGGTTTTAGTTTGGTAATCTATCATTTTTTTTATAGTTTAACCAAAGAACATGAAAAAAAATGTTGGTTCTCATCTCAATATCATGTTAAGTCAATCCCCTTAGTAAATAATTATTTATTTGTCATAGAATGGCCACTCTTTTGTTTTCTAAATGAGGATGTGACAGATCTAAAATAGCTGCTAGGCAGCTTGTAGAACTTGTTTGTGATGAAGACAACCCTTGAATTTGTTACTGCGTACTTACAGGAGCGCTGCTGCACAACCAAGGTTGCTTATTCCAGTGGTACTTGTGATGATGTATAACAGATGGAATGGGTAAGCAGATGAAGTTCTCTGTGAACTTTTACAATTGATTCAGAATATTTGGAAGAAGTGCTTCTTCTTACAAGAATCTATGTTCTTTCTATCGTGGTTCAGGATATTAGTTCCGGATTATGGTTTCATGCAACTGGAGTTAATACCAATGCTTGTTGGGTTTTTTACCTATAAGATTGCTACGTTCGCTCAAGCAATCCAGGATTCTATACCTGCAGTTGGAAATCGTGAAGGTTGAAAAGTGTCCTGTTGTATATAAACAAAGGTGGTAGCCCTGATCCCTGGTCAGTGGTCACCCAGATAGTAAGGTACCATTCTTCTTTTCTTAATCATGAAAGCAATATGTGTCAACAATAGTTTTCCTTTTTTTTATCTTACGCTTTTTTTGAGGGGTATCTTACGCTTAAGAAAACAGCAAGCAGGATGTCTATCTATTATTCATATAAAAGAAAAGAAGTTAAACCCAGACATACAATACATTAGCCGCGAAAAGGGAAACACCACCCAAGACACACCTATGGGGAAACACCAAATAGTTCTTTTTTTTTTTACAAAAAAAAGGTGTTTCCAGTATGCTTGCAGCCAATGCATGTGCTTCTGACCATTAAGGACCATTAAGGATGTTCGTTATTGTGTCCTGACCTCATGGTGCCCTTGCAGTGCATGATCCTTGACTTGAAGGACCAGACACCTATTCAGAATCTCAGATGCCCTACTTTTTGATGTCGACACTGGTTTTAAATTGCAATGAGTGCACTCCCAGCTAATGCATGTGACTCTGACCATGGAAGAATTGTAAAATATTCTGCATATAGGGTCCCTGAATGAGCGTTTTTGCAGGCAGCATATCTTTTTTTTTTTATTTTAATCCTTGCACCTTGAGAAATGAAAAAGAAGTACAACCTTTTATCTGTTAATCTGATCCAAATGCTTTATTTTATAGGTCTGTATAGAAGAATCTGATCTGGTGTCATCACCAAGTAGATGAGGTGCTCGTTGAGGATGCCATTTGAAAATCTTGAGTGCTTAACTATAATGTTTTGCACAAATTTTCTGACGAAAGGTGGTGCAAGGTGATGTTACCACATTCATTCCATACTGCACGCAGATCATCAATGTATAAATTTACGGCCCCGAGCTTTTACCTCAATGATTAATTGACAACACAATTGTATGGCTGAATTCCATTTAGCACTGAATGCAAATTATGCAAGCTGCAAGTACACTCATTTAAAGAAAGTCGGTCAGAAGTACACCTTACGAATGCTGAAATCTTCGGGAAACTAAGGCCCTGTTTGGTTTATGAATGTTAAAGTTTAACTCCCATCACATCAATATTGCGGCAAATGCATAGAGTACTAAATGTGACTAATTGCATGCATGTCGACACAGATTAGGAGTAATTTACGAGACGAATCTATTAAGCCTAATTAGTCCAAAATTGTAAACTTTTTGTCAAATAAGACGAAAGTGCTACAATATTTGTTAAACTTTAACACCTCTAACCAAACAGGCCCTAAGGCCATTTTCGGATCTAATAGCTGCTAATAGTTAGCTAGCTAAGACCCTGTTTAGATACTATGGTCTAAAGTTTACTTAGTTGACTACTAAAGTTTAGACCACTTTAGCACACTATGTGGTCTAGTGAGCTAAGGTTTTTTTTTTGTGAGGTTGGCTAACTTTAAACAGCACTTTACACCACTATTTAGAGCATCAAGAGCTAAAGTTTAGTGGCTAAACTTTAGACCATGAGATCCAAACAGTCCTAACCATTAGCTGGTTTGGTCCAACCAGAAAGATAATTGTTAGTTTGGTACCCAGCCAACAATTAGCTAGACTATTACTAAATAGACCTGTTTGGATCAAATAAGCTAATTATTAGCAGTTTCTGAGGAGTCAAACAAATTTAAGTTTGACCAAATCTATACGAAGGTTATAAACTTACCGAATTAAATATTATTAGAGCAAAATTGTTTATGATTGATACCATAAACTTTGAGAACTGTTTTTGAAATCTGAGAGGATGTGGTACTAAACGTAAGGGCGATGCTTAATGTTGACGAGGGCAATGACAGTAAAGCGATCACTAAATCAGCCAGGAAGGGGCGGACATCTTCTGAGCTGTAGTAGCACTGTTATCAAGGCTACAAGGTTTGGCTTTTCTTTGGAACAGCAGTATCCACAACTCCAGGCTTGTTTCGAACAACAAAAGGCATTTCCCAGGAGTTGCGAAGAAAAAAAAAAACTCCACGCAAAATCATCTGATCGAACGAAAATGCCTGCTACACTACAACAGCCCCTACCTACGTACTAGTACGTACGTACTACCCCTTTCCATTCCATTCAAGTTTGCAGATCTACGGAAGCTGAATGTTGTCACAGATTTCACATGATCCATCGAATTCATTGAGGCCCCGTTTAGATGGCCAAAAAGGCCCAAAATTTTTTGCGCATACCTGTCACATCGAATCTTTGGACGCATGTATGGAGCATTAAATGTAGGTAAAAAAATAACTAATTGCATAGTTTGTCTGTAAATGTCGAGATGAATCTTTTGAGCCTAGTTAGTTCATGATTGGACAAATTTTACCAAATAACAACGAAAAGTGCTACGGGAACTTTTCCCCAAAAATTTTTGGATCTAAACACGCCCTGAATGTCACTTGCACATACCACTCGTAATAAACTGACTGCGCCGCGGAGGGTAACAACACGTGAACCAACCATTAAGAAAGCGCAGATGGAGAATGATTGATTTCCTTCCCTTCCATTCCAACAAATCATCATGGCTGAATCTGCCTCCTGACCCGAGTCACCAATTCACCGTTGCCGAATTTTACAGCAGCAGCAGCAGCAGTACTACTACTCTAACATTCGTAACTCATTTTTTGACTGCCTACCAAACTGAACTCGTCCCTCGCAGCAAGGCCGGCAGCATCCTTTTGGCCACCAAAAGAATCCTAAAATGGTATATCAAAAACAGAATCTAATAAACCAAAAGGAGCGGACTAGTAGGTGTGAAAAGGGCGACAAGGCGCGGGGGTGGGCGTGGGGTCCCCACCGCAAGCAAGCCGGCCGGCCCGTCACTGAGGCCTGGGGCCCGGGCGCGCCGCGCGGCATCCCGTCACGGCGTCACGCGGGAAGGCAGGCAGCCCCGGGCGAAGCGGAGCCGGAGCCCTACCCCCCGCGCCGCGCCGCGCCCCCTTCGACCGCCGAGTCAGTCAACGCTCCCCGCCCACCTCCTCGGCGGCTGCGGAGGCGGACGACGCGGCAGCGGCGGCGGCGGCGGCGGCCGATCGGGCGTTAGTCGGGCGCGGCCTGCGGCGGCCCGGGGACGCGGAGGCCACGCGGCGGAGCGCGCCGCCGGCCGTCCAGTAGCGGCGGCAGGCGCGGCAGAGGTGGCGCGGCTGCCGCACGTTGTAGTTGTTGAAGTAGCAGAACTTGGTCTCCCGGCTGCCGCACCGCGGGCACGGCAGCGGCTCGCCGCCGCCGCCGGTGCCCCCGGCGGCCCCGGCCGTCTGCTGCAGGGGCAGAAGCGGCTGCGGCGGGAGCGGCGGGGATGGTGGCGGGGGAGGATGAGGAGGAAGGACCGTCGCCGTCGTCGGCGGAGGCGCAGGCGGCGGAGGGGCGGCGCCCTCGTCTGCGGCGCGGTGATGCGCGTCGGGGGGCTGGATGACCTTGCCGAAGAGCTTGAACCCCGCGGCGTCTGCGTCCGGGAGGTGGTTGGCCATGGATTGGGGTACGGTGGAGGAGCGGGAGGCGGAGGCGGGGCCCGGGGTGGGTAGGGGACGCCGGCCGGCGCCGGGTTTTATACACGGGGGGAGGTCGAGGTCGAGGTCGAGGTCGAGGAGGTGGAGATCAGGAGATGGTCATCGCTTCTTCCCCGCTCTCTCACTTTGCTTCATGCGCCTGGCCTGACTTCTTTGCGTGACCACCCGCGGCCCGCCCGCCCGCCCGCTACTAGTAATAAAATAAGGCATGTGGTCGGATGGATCATGCACGGATACGGGCTCTCTCTCCCAGTCCCAGCATAACTTTTTTTTAAAAAAAAAAATTACTCCCTCCGTCCAAAAAAAAAAAAATCATTCTCGCTTCCCAAAAAGTCAACAGCTTTTAACTTTGACCAAATATATTTAACAAAATATTAATATTTATGGTACATAATTAGTATCATTAGGTAGATCTTTGAATATACTTTCATAATAAACTTATTTAAAGATATAAATGTTGCACGCATTTTCTACAAACGTAGTTAAAGTTGAGAAAGTTTGACCAGCACGCTTCCCACGGCGACTCTTTTTTATGGGACGGAGTAGTACAATAAGATTGGAAGGTCTGGCTGAAGGCTGGACTGGAGCATGGACCATGGCATGGCATGGGGAAAAAAAATCACGCGGAAACGCTGAGAAGCGTGCCGGTCATGTGGCCCGGAGATTTGGCCGCACAAGGGTTTCGCTCCCTTCGCCGCCCAGAAGCAGTAGGTGCAGCGGCCTTTTTGGCTGCCAGCCTCTCGTCGTGTTGACCTTGATGGGTTTCTTTTTTTTCTCGTTATCATAATCGGTTGACTTTCATGCATGGTCGCAGCTTATTTTTGGAATAAAACGGATTGGACGCATGTGGCGAGTGATTCTTGTGTGCGGCGGACTCAAAGCTCGATCGATCGGCGGCAGGGGAAATAAAAGCGCCTTGTTTAGTCGCTAAGCAACGCACGGAAAGTACTGGATGATTCATGGAAGGGATTATCTGGTTGCCTGGTTGGTACTCCTACTCCTGCTACTGGCTCAGAGGCCCGACATGTGCCAGGGAGTACTCAGCTTATCTTTTTAGACAGTGTTTAGTTCCTTCGAAATTCTAAAAATTTTACAAGATTCCCCGTCACATCGAATCTTTGGACGTATGTATGGAGCATTAAATATAGATAAAAAAAATAACTAATTACACAGTTTAGTTGTAAATCACGAGACGAATCTTTAGAACCTAATTAGTTCATGATTGGACACTAATTGCTAAATACAAACGAAAGAGTTACTGTGCTTCCAAAAATTTTACAGGAGCAACTAAACACACCCTATAGCTAGGCGTTGACATTGTCGCTCTCTCTCTTCCGAATTCTTTTTTTGAATTCCGTTGTGTGTCAGTGACTCGATCAGTGCTGAGCTGAGCTGCGGAAAGCGGAAAGACACAACCAACTTGATTTGCTCAACTTGTGTGCTGCTGCCGCGCAGATACGGGCGATCCCTATGAGCGCGACCAGAAGATAATCCTCTTTGTTTTATTATTATTTCTCTTCCAACTTCCAACTGAGATGGGAGAAGACAAATCTATGGCTACTAGGCATCTGAAGCTGGTAAAGAAACTGTGGTTACTAACCTTCCAAAAGCTTACCATATAGTAATATGGTTACCAAGAAAATCTTCAAAATCAGTGAGAAAAATGTGTATTCTAACAGGACGTTCTTAGAGCCGATCGAAGCACATGAACAGATGCAACGAACTTTGTGAGGCAGCGGAACGTACGCCTGGCCCTATCTGGAATGTGTAATTAAGCTATCTGTATCCTCGATGGAGTTGACACGCCGGTCCAAGTTAGGTCGAGCCTCTGATTTTCCGCCGTGCATGCATCAGCTCACCAGCAGTCTTGTCCAATCAATGCAACCATGCTTCGGGAGCTAGGCCTTGTTTAGTTGGCAAAACTTTTGGCAAAATACAACTGTATCACTTTCGTTGTTATTTGGTAATTAGTGTCCAATCATGATCTAATTAGGCTTAAAAGATTCGTCTCGACCATTTCGTCTAAACTGTGTAATTATTTTTATTTTTTATCTATATTTAATGCTTCATGCATGCGTCCAAAGATTCGATGTGACAGGAAATCTACTGTTCTTTTGCAAAAATTTTTGCATCTAAACTGGGCCCTAGCTTGTCTCTCATCGCAGCACGTAACGTGACATATCTATCTCTTGGTTCCGTCGCGATTCATACATACAGTAAAAATAAACTCGTAATGACGTCTGCAGCTTTTGTGCGCACAGCACAAACAAGTGCGTGAGCCTTCTTGTCAAACAAGCATAAGCATGGGATAGTATAATCTTTTTTATATATAAAAAAGTAGTATTTCAACTCCCAAGTCAACATCGATCGTGTCTGCCTTGCCAGCAAGGGACACCCTTTGCCGAGATCATGCATAGACCTAGGCCTTGTTAGATACCCAAATTCACCCTCAAATTCTACTATGCAAAAAGAAGATTTCCCATCACATCAAAATGTCGGCACATATATGGAGTACTAAATGTAGATGAAATAAAAAACTAATTGCACAGTTTTGTTCTACTTTGCGAGACGAATATTTTAAGCCTAATTAATCAATGTTTGGACAATTATTACCAAATAAAAACAAAATTGCTACAGTGTGACGCGATGTCTACTATGCAAAATTTGCCTCCAAAATTTGGTATCTAAACAAGGCCCTAGTCCATTTTATGAAAAGCTCAAACTTGTCGTTTGTCACGTTGTTAGCTCATTCAAGTGTGTAGGACTCCTTTTAGAAAAAATGTGTAGGTAGATAAAGGACTACTCCCTCCATCTAAAAAAAGATGCAATATGAGATCTGTACAAGTCAAACTAGCTTGACTTTAACTAAATTTATAGTAAATAATATTCATTTATGTCTCCAATTAAATTTACTACGAAAATATGTTTTATAATTAATTTAATTATGCTTATTTTGTACCATAAATGTTAATGTTTTTTATACAGTGTTAGATAAACTTCAAATCGCTTGACTCATTAGAAGTGAGAAATGCATTCTTTTGTAAACGAAGGGAGTATATCGCAGCACTGAGGGCGAATCTGGGTCAGATGATCATCAGGATCTTGTCTAAAATAGTGGAGCCATTAGAGACTATTAGCACTATATGCACTAATTTTCTATCGGTTTTCTCAAAAATTGTCAGGGTCAACTAACCCCGACGATAAGTTGTAGCTCTGCCTCTGGCAGCATCACACTAATCCAACATTTTACCATGCGGCTGCTAGTCGATTATCTACTCCATTTGGTTCCAAAACATAGTTTTGTTGGGTTTTCTCTAAGTCACACTTTGCTAAGTTTATACAAAGCATATTAACATCTAAAATAACAAATAAATGCATTATCAAGATATATTTCATGACAAATTAAATTTAACAAAACTAACGTGATGTTGTAGATATACATGCATTTCAATAGACTTGGTTATTGTGGCAGAACCGCCTAATCTAATGCCCTCCCAAGAGTACTCGTCTCCCATTAGACCCTAAGTACCCAAGAGAGAACACTAATGTCGGCGTTCGGTCCCGCGAGGGTCCTAAGCCAACGAGTGAATCTGTGCTGCGTGTCCCTAATCTGGATGGTGATGCAAAGAGAATACACGGGGGTTTATCCTGGTTCGGGCGAAAGAAGGCCCTACATCCAGCAGGGGGGAGAGGTATTGTATTTTCTTGCACCTAAGTGCTTGCGTAGGGGTTACAAGCTGTGAGAGAGGGAGCCGATCCCAGGTCTCAGAGAGAGAGGGAGTACAAAGGAGATTGCTTGAGATGTTGATCTTTTATGGTGGGATGATGACTGGTTTTTGCTTGTTCGTCCCGTCTTCTGTCTTGTGTCGTCCTTCGTAGAGTCCCCTGCCTTCCCTTTTATAGGGTCAAGAGGAGGCAGAGACGCCGGGGGACGCCTTAGAGATGAAGTTTTGTCGAGTGTTGTGGAAGCCGCTGTAGCGACGTGCTCCGGGAATGGCCGGCCATCCTGGAACACCATGGTGACGTAGAGGATAAGACTGAAAGGATCAAGATGCCCAAGAGGGGGGTGAATTGGGCTTTTCTAAAAATTAATTACAAGAATTAAATCCTACAAGCCAAAGTTCACCCCTAGTGCCTACTAGTGTTCCTTGTGATTCTACCGGTAAAAGTTTTGCACCCTAAGTTTCAATCCTAGTCTAGCATGGCAATTCTAGGAAAGTGAATCAAGCAATGAAAGTAATACAAGAAAGTAAATGCTTGAAAGTAAGGGTTAGAAACACGGCGATGTTTTCCCGAGGTATCGGAGAGTCGTCACTCCCCACTAGTCCTCGTTGGAGCACCCGCGCAAGGGTGTAGCTCCCCCTTGATCCGCGCAAGGATCAAGTGCTCTCTACGGGCTGATTCTTTGACACTCCGTCGCGGTGAATCGCCCAAAATCGCTCACAAGATGAGTTGGGTCATCCACAAGCTCGCCGGATGATCACCAAACTCCCAATCACCACCAAGCCGTCTAGGTGATGGCGATCACCAAGAGTAACAAGCTAGAACTCTCACTTGACCACAACAAGCCTAATGAGAAGGTGGATGCACACTTGCTACTCCCTAGTCACTAATGAGGGATTCTCAAACTTTGATTCTCAAATCACTACCCTCACTAGAGCTCTTGCACTTCCTTACACTTGAAAGGTGTTTCTCAGCTGAACAAATGAGCAAGAGACCTCTAAAAGAGGTGGAGGGGATGTATTTATACACCCCACAGTCAAATCCAACCGTTACCTGCCAACTCAGCAAAATACGCACTGACCGGACGCGCCGGTCGAACGTAACGGTCGAAAAACTGAACGACAACGCTGAATGCCCGGACGCACCGACCAGGGTTGACCGGACGCGTCCGGTCGTGCAAGATCCTTACTGTACTTTGACCTGACGCTCGGTCACGTCCGATCAGTGATGACCGGACGCGTCAGGTCAGCGAAGTACCTTACTGGAACGTGACCGGACGCGTCCGATCATTTCCCAGTCGCGTCCGATTAGATCTTTTACCCTCTGAAACACGTGTCAACACGATCAACGCGTCCGGTTCTCGCAGGAACCGCGTCCGGTCAATCAGGTTGAAACGCAGTGACTGTTAGTACTGACCGGACGCGTCCGGTCAAGACAGAGACCGCGTCCGGTCAAGGTAAAACGGCTCTAACGACTTCGAAACGCGACGCGACTTGAACCGAGTTGCTTCCAACTGAACTTTGAGCTTTACCTGAGCTACCTAGTGCTAAGTTTGACAAGTGTGCACCACACCTAAACAAAAGACTCACCTAGGTCAAGCTACTCGCTCATGCCCCCCTTAATAGTATGGCCAAAGGAAAGAAGCGAAGATCCTAACGACTATTCTGGATGTAACTCAACACCTTGACATCCGGAACTAACCGTCCTTAATGTTGCCGTTGATCCTTTGAAAACCGAAATGATTTCCACCAAGGGACATGAATACGATAGTTCCCAAAGCAGTTATCAACCCCATGACCTAACTTATCAAAGTTTCTGCAAAACATACGTTAGTCATGGTAATAATACGTTGTCATCAATTGCCGAAACCAACTCCCGAGGCCTAGATGCTTTCAATCTCCCCCTTTTTGGTGATTGATGACAACACTCAAATTCATAAGATTTAAGAGTAGAGGTTTTCGAACATGCTTGGTTCACATAAGCAAAAAAGCAATAAGCACAAGGAGTTAGGAATTGCTTATGTGTTCCAAGCCAACAGAGTGTACTCACAAGATACAACATGAAGAGTTAGTACACATAAAACATAGCTCATATGAAATCGGAGTATGGCACGGAAGCACAACCTTATGAGCTGGAACCAATTAAGTGACATGATATAAAATAGTGACAAGATAGACCATATATGACTTACGTATCTCACAAGCACACATGTCACAAAATGCAAGACGGGAAAGTAAACATGATGCATGAATGTAGCACACAATGAAAAATGAAACCCTCTATCAACACTCCCCCTGAATCTACTCTCTCTCCCCCTTTGGCATCAAACGCCAAAAACAAAGCTAAGGATCCGACGGGGGAACAGAAGCAGTCGTGTCGGGTGCCGAGGAGCGTGGAGTGATCACAAACTGTGAAGTATCCTCCTCAGACTCTGAGCTGTCAGGCTGACCCTCTGTAGATACACGTGGCAGTGAAGCAGTCTGGGTCTATAGAGCAGGAGCAGGAACTGAAGAAGTAGTGGCAACAATAGGAGCAGTCTCTGTCACCTGAGCCTGAAAAGCACCAACTATCGGAGGATCTGACGAGGCAACTGACGACGGCACTGTCTCTATAGTCCCGGTCCCTGTCACTGGCGGAGCCACAGTCTCGGAAGCTGACATCCCTGAAGAGGTCACAACAGTGGTATGCGAGGGTGTTGGCTGACCAGTCAACTCGCTGTAGGAGGCACTCAAGTCAGTGAAAGGAGTGCCCGTCAGAAGGTGAGGTCTGGGCTGAACTGGTGGAGTGAACCCCGTCTGAATAGGAGTGTAGCTCGAGGACTGAAAGGTCTGAGAAACCTGCTGCTGGGGAGAGATAAACTGAAAGCTTGGATGTCCCTGACTCTGAGGTCCACTGGACTGTAGTGCTGGAGCAAGGACAGACGGTGGTGGAGGAACCCCAACAGTGACGAGATGTCGCAGGAGCTCAAGATACTGCTGCTGGGTGGCTGCCTGCTGCCTCTG
The DNA here is from genome assembly GCA_038087645.1 of Saccharum hybrid cultivar R570. Taxonomy (NCBI): domain Eukaryota; kingdom Viridiplantae; phylum Streptophyta; class Magnoliopsida; order Poales; family Poaceae; genus Saccharum; species Saccharum hybrid cultivar. Next base: position 35,545,087 of record JAQSUU010000108.1, on the reverse strand, counting down.
CATCTCAAACTGCTGCCTCTAAAACTCCAGCTGCTGCCTCTGAAACTCGTCCTGACGAGCCTAGATCTGAGCAAATGCAGCTGCTGTGTCCTGAGCCTGTCGCTGCATCTCAACCTCCTACCTCTCCTGAGCCTGGGTCAGCCTCTCAAGGATAGCCACCATGGCTGGGTCTGAGCGGGAGGCTGATCCTGAACCACCGGCCTCATGGTCGTGAGACCGAGGAGAGCGGTACTGGGGAATAGGCTGGTAGTCCTCGTCTGTGCTGTCAATGGCATCATCCTCAACAGGATCAGCTGGCTGAGCATCAAGATCTGCAAGCTCGGCCTCAGCAAGACCCTCTACGGCCTTGTCCTACTCAGCTGCTGTCTGTGGAACCTCTGGCCTCTGACGCTGTCCCGGCCTAGGTGCCTGCTCTCTAGTAACTGAAGCCCACAACTGTCGAATGTCATACTCTGGGAAAGCAGTGGTGGTATCTGATATCTCAGCTCGAATCTCTGCAGGCAAGTCACACGCAGATCTGATGATGAAGCAAATCCAGTGCGCATACGGTAACTTCCGATGACCCTTGAATCCCTCTGCCAAAGTATCCTCCATCTCACATAGCATCAGATCCCAAATGTCGAATGATGTCTGTGAGATGAGGTGATGCACCACCCATAACTGCATACGAGTCAGTCCCTCTCTGTATCCCAGCCTCGGAAGAAGAGTCCGCCTCACAATAGCATCAAGCACTCTAGCTAGGGGTGACAGGCTAGCAGGTGTACGTCTAGACCCCTCGCCAAACGGCTCACGGAAGCAGGGTCTGATCATGTCTGTGGGTGGCACTGTACCTCCGTGAGGGCGTCTCGGTGGAGCAGTCTGACCAAAGCACAACTGGTGTATCTTCGTCTCTGAAGCAGGAAGTCTGAGGATCTCCCGTACCCTGGTGATGTACAGTCTACGGTCACGGCCTCGGAATGCAAAGTGTATAAACTCATGTGCAGGGTCAATCCAAAGTGAAGAGTAGAACTCTCTGACCCAAGTCCCGCAGTAGGCTCCAGTCCGTCCAAGAAAGTCTGACAAGCCAGGTAGAAAGGACAAGTGCGGACGGAGCTGCTCACCAACCACCTCAACTAAAGCCTCCAGTCGACAGACTCTCTGAGGTCTGAATGCAATCCCGCTGTCAACATAGGCTCTATAGAAGTCCTCGTGCAGAGGTGTGTAGAAGCCCTCTGAAGCTCGGGGGTCCCGCTGAGGTGGGAACCACCGACCAACCTCGATGAACCGAAGGGCCTGCACCTGACGTGCTGTAGCTCCCCTCAGGTCAAAGTGCTCGACTGGCGGGTGACCTCGAGCCCTGGGAGGTGGACGACCTCCACGTCGCTGGCCCTCTGGCCTAGGAGTCACCTGAGCTCATGTACGTCCTGAGCGACGACGCGGTGGAGAGTGAACTGTCTGCTCCTCTGTCTCCTCTGGGTCCTCTATGGGCTGCTCTGCAGGTGCATCCTCGGTCTCTTCTGTGGCCTCAGTACCGAGCTGTCGACCTTCAAGGTGAAAGCGACGCTCGCCAATGTGAATCCCACTGCTTCTGCCACCTCTCTCTGCAAGCTCTGCTGCATCAGCGACTGCCTGCGCTATCTCTGCCTCAGTGGGTGTCCTCTTTCTCTTCTTGGTGGCTATCTTCTTTCGCTTGTCATGGGCAACCTCTGTCAGCCTAGGAGGACTTTCGTCCCCGTCACTCGGTGCACCACCAGCATTCTTGCAGCGAACCATACTGACAAACTGCTGTGACTGAGAAAACCCGGACAATGAAAGATGGTGTACTGACACTCATGAGGCTTGGCCTCAATCCGTATCCACAGGCTTGGCCTCGGATTCAAATCTGATCAACTGCCACACAAAGCACCGATAGGACTCACTGAAAAGATAGAATAGATAGAGCTACTATAAGCGACATATATTATCTAATAGATAAGTGAGGTCCTAATGAAAGCAAGCATATGAGATAAGATCTGAATAGAACACGATAGCTACCTCCAATCGGTGAGAATCCGGTGAAAAGATGAGGGATCTTGACGCGCGAGAATTTCACGGGGACGCCGGATGAGCGCTGATTTGCCGAGACAAGCAATAGATGAATTAGAATTTCAACGGAAAGTTACAGTAAACCCTAAGTAGAAGATCAAGGTAGCGTGAAGAAACCTCATGGAGAAGGAGTCGCACGGAGAAACCTCGACGAAGAACGGCCGAAGTGAAGGCGCGCGAGAGCTAGGGTTAGGGCAAAGTGGAAACCCGCGAGGAGGACTTCGGTGGTGGCACAAGTGGCTGAGGAGGAGCTGCGGCGGCGTGGGCGCGGGGCTACTGCATCGTCCGAGGCTACGGCGGCGCTGGCTCGGGGCTACGGCGGCGCTGGCTCGGGGCTACGGCGGCGTCCGAGGCTACGGCGGCGCTGGCTCGGGGCTACGGCGGCACTGGAGAAGCGGTGCGGCGGCGGAGCGAGGGCAGCGCGCGGAGCTCCGGTGGAGGGGGAGGAGGCACGGCGTGGCACGGCGAGAATCGAGCTAGGGCTCGGTGGATGCGGCGGTGGAAGAAAAACGGAAAGAGAAATAAATGAAATCGAGACGAACGGTTATATGAGGGCTCAGATCCGCTTTCAACACACTGACCGGACGCGGTGGTCGCCTGACCGGACGCTGTGGAGCAGCGTCCGGTCAGAGTCCAGTAAGCTCCTGGAGCGACCGGACGCGTCCGGTTAGGGCTGACCGGACGCGGACAGAGTACGGTCAGAGATCACTCGGGAAACTCAAGCGCATGATCGGACGCGGTGGTGGGGTCCGGGACCGGACGCGGTGGTCACAACGACGCGTCCGGTCCAGCATCCGGTCACAGTTCCAAGAGAAAGTCTTCGGGATGACCGAACGCGCTGGTGGTCGCCGGGACCGGACGCAGTGGTGAAGCAGCACCGCGTCCGGTTCAGCGTCCGGTCCAGCGTCCGGTCGCTGTTTAACGCCTTTCTTCAATCCGATCTTTGACGCGACTTCTCCCAATCAAGTTCCAATTCAAAGAGACTCAAATAAACACCAATTGGAACCTGATATGAGTGACCTCACTCAAACCCTCAAGTTTTTCAAAATATTTTGCCTTAGGCTAGTATTATTTTTTAGGAAAATATGCAATAAACACCCGAGGAGCAACGTATGGCCATGCAATAGAGTTTATGAACCCTTGGGAGCATCAAATGCTCTCTCTATTCATGGACGAACACAGAGGTTGCTCAAAGCAAAACCGAAAAGAAACGACAAAGCAACAACCATGCATATGCAATGCAAAGCGAGAAAGAAAGACTAGGTTGCTTGTCAAGTTTGATCCACGGTTAGGCTTCTTCACTCCTCCAAAGGAGGGTTATCGTAACCGTGTTAGACAAGTCCTAGATGCATTGTGGAGAATTAAACATGACATATAATACAATGCAATGCAAGGGACAATACAAGCTCATTTTTTAAAGTTACTAGAATCAAGCACATTTAGTTCACTTCTCAACCTACAAAAGGTAGCCTCATCTAAAGGTTTAGTGAAGATATCCGCTAATTGATTTTCACTCCTTACACCTTCTAGTGAAATATCATTTTTAGCAACATGATCTCTTAGAAAGTGGTGGCGGATATCAATGTGCTTGGTGCGTGAGTGTTGTACCGGATTATTAGCAATTTTAACGGCACTTTCATTGTCACATAAAAGTGGCACCTTATCAAGAACAACTCCATAGTCTAGGAGGGTTTGTTTCATGTATAAGATTTGTGCACAACAAGCCCCCGCGGCAATGTATTCCGCCTCGGCGGTGGACAAAGCCACACTATTTTGCTTTTTAGATGATCAAGATACTAAAGACCTCCCAAGCAAATGGCACCCTCCGGATGTGCTTTTTCTATCAATTTTGCAACCGGCATAATCCGAATCGGAATAGCCAACTAGTTGAAATCTAGCTCCTTTGGGGTACCAAAGACCAATGCTTGGGGTGTGCTTAAGATATCTTAAGATTCTTTTTACGGCACTTAGGTGAGGTTCTTTAGGGCACGCTTGAAAGCGAGCACACATGCACACACTAAACATGATATAAGGCCTAGATGCGGTAAGGTACAACAAGCTACCAATCATAGAACGGTAGAGAGTTTGATCAACCGGTTTACCTCCCTCATCTAGGTCGAGATGTCCATTAGATGGCATTGGGGTCTTGATTGGCTTACACTCTTCCATCTTGAATCTCTTGAGAAGATCCTTGGTATACTTTTCTTGAGAGATGAAAATCCCTTCTCTCATTTGCTTGACTTGAAAACCAAGGAAGAATGTGAGCTCACCAATCATAGATATCTCGAACTCCTTCGACATCAATTCACCAAATTCCTTGCAATAATCTTCATTTGTTGATCCGAAGATAATATCATCAACATAGACTTGGCAAATGAAGATCTCCCCATTGAGCTTCTTGGTGAATAGTGTGGTGTCAACCTTCCCAATAGTGAAGCCCTTCTCAATGAGGAAGTCCCGGAGGCGCTCATACCACGCTCTAGGGGCTTGCTTGAGCTCATATATCGCCTTGGACAACCTATAAACATGATTAGGATATCTAGGGTCTTCAAACCCGGGAGGTTGATCAACATAGACTAGTTCATTTATGAAGCCATTTAAAAATGCACTTTTCACATCCATTTGATATAGTTTCATTTCATGTTGCGATGCATATGCAAGAAGGATACGAATGGCTTCAAGTCTTGCAACGGGTGCAAAGGTCTCTCCAAAATCAAGACCTTCAACTTGAGATAACCCCTTTGCAACTAGTCTTGCCTTGTTCCTCACTACTATGCCTTGGTCATCTTGCTTGTTGCGGAACACCCACTTGGTTCCAATGACTCTTGCACCTTTTGGATGCTCTTCAAGTGTCCAAACTTGATTGCGGGTGAAGTTGTTCAATTCTTCATGCATAGCATTCACTCAATCCGGATCTTGAAGAGCTTCTTCTACATTCTTAGGTTCAAGACAAGTGACAAAAGAGTGATGTTCAACAAAAGAGGCAAGCTTTTGAGATCGAGTCATTACACCCTTTGTAGGACTCCCTATGATGAGATCTTGTGGATGTGCTTGAAGTAGAGGTGAGTTTCTTCTTTCAACCACTTGAGGAGATGGTTGGGGAGCATCAACATCTTGAGCTTGTGCCTCGGCTTGTTCATGAGAGATATGAGTATCTTCATTTTCAACTCTCTCATTCTTATCATCATCTTGAGGCACATGTGATGAAGATGGTGGATTGACAATTTGTACATCGTCTTCATCATCTTTAGGCTTGATGTCTCCCACCGGCATGTTCTTCATTGCCTCTCTCAATGGTTCATCACGTACATCATCACAATTCTCAATTGCTCCTTGGGAGCCGTTAGATTCATCAAATTCCACATCATATGTTTCTTCAACCAAACCGGTGGCATGGTTAAATACTCTATATGCTTTGGACTTTGATGAGTAACCAACAAGAAAACCAATATCACAACATCTTTGAAACTTCCCTAGGTGTTGACGCTTCTTGTAGATGTAGCATTTGCAACCAAACACCCGGAAGAATGAGACGTCCGGCTTCTTCCCATTTAGCAACTCATAGGGGGTCTTGCCAAGAAACTTTTGTAGGAAGAGGCGATTTGAAGCATAGCATGCGGTGTTGATTGCCTCGGCCCACAATTTCTCCAGTGTGTTGTACTCATCTAGCATTGTTCTTGCAAGGGTGATCAATGTCCGGTTCTTCCTCTCGACTACACCATTTTGTTGAGGAGTGTAGGTTGATGAAACTTCATGCTTGATTCCAATTTCATCACAATAAGCTTCAATGTTAGTGTTGTCAAACTCTTTGCCATTGTCACTTCTAATCTTCTTTATCTTGACTTCAAATTCATTTTGAGCTCTCTTTGCAAACTTCTTGAAGCAATTTGCCACTTCGGATTTGTCATGAAGGAAGAAAGTCCAAGTGTATCTTGAGTAGTCATCCACAATCACAAGACAATAGAGATTTCCACCCAAGCTCTTGTAAGTTGTAGGACCAAACAAGTCCATGTGTAGAAGTTCTAGCACTCTTGATGTTGACATGTAAGCTTTGGTTGGATGAGTATTTGCAACTTGTTTGCCAGCTTGACATGCACTACAAGGTTTGTCCTTCTCAAACTTTACATCCTTCAAATCTCTCACTAATTCTTTCTTCAATAGCTTGTTGAGAGTGTTCATTCCAACATGTGCAAGCCTCCTATGCTAAAGCCACCCAAGTGAAGTTTTGGTGAACAAGCATGTCATCAAGTTTGCATCTTCAGAGGTGAAATCAACAAGGTAGAGATTGTTGTATCTAAAGCCTTTGAATATCATTTGCTTGTCATCTATCTTTGAAACTACCACTTCATTGGGTGTGAATAAGCATTGGTAGCCAAGGTCACAAAGTTGCCTAACGGATAGCAAGTTGAAACTCAATGAAGCAACATAGAGCACATTTGAAAGAGAGTGATCATTTGATATTGCAATCTTGCCTATACCCTTGACTTTGCTCTTTGAATTATCTCCAAATGTGATCTTCTCTTGACATACCCCATTTTCTTCAAGTGAGGTGAACATACGAGGGTCACCGGTCATATGTTGAGTGCAACCACTATCAATAACCCAATGAGATCCACCGGTCTTGTAGTTCACCTACACACAAGAGATCAAGCTTTTTATTTAGGGACCCAAACTTGAGAGGGACCCTTAACTTTCTCAACTAGTGACTTGGCAACCCATATTTTCTTAGGCCTATTCTTGTTTGGGGGACCCAAGAACATGACTTTCATTTTTCCACTTGAATCTTTTCTAAGCATGTAATGAGCATTGAAGGCAAAGGGTCTAGCATGCTTGGGCAAGGGTTGTGGTGGTGGAGTTTTGCACTCATGAGCAAAATGGCCCTCTTGTCCACACTCAACACATCTCTTTGGCTTGGGCTTTGACTTGCTTTGTTGTTGTTGAGCTTTAGCCTTCTTCTCTTGATTTTTCAAGTAACCAATGCCACTTCTATCCATCTTCATGACGGTGTTCATTAGTAGCTCACTTTGCAAATATTTGCCTCTTGTGAACTTGCTTAGGCCGGTCTTGAGATGCTTTTTCTCTTGCTTGAGTTTTTTGTTCTCTTCAATAAGTGACTCATTTGATGTTTGCTTTTCAAGAGCCATCAACTCTTTTAGCTTCTTGTTCTCATTTCTAAGCATCTCATTTTCACTCTTGAGCTTGACATAATCATCATAGTTGTCGGACTCAACCACATTTTTGCCTTTGCTACTAGAGCCTTGCTCAATGCTCTCAATAATCAAGTCATCACATGATGTAGCTATATCAATCTTAACAACTTGGTTAGTAGCATCATGTGTCTCAAGAGAAAGCTCATTAGCAACAACAAGACTATCATAATTGATTTTCAATGTAGTATATTTGTCTTTTAGCAAGTTGTTCCTAGTGTTGAGCTCATCATGCTTCTTCTCAAGTTTATCATGTTCATCTCTAAGCTCTTTGTTAGAAGTTTTGAGCTCCTTGAGAGTAGAAGACATAATTTTATTTTGATCTTTGAGCTCATTACTAGTCTTTTGTGCATTCTCAAGCTTAGATGAGAGTGAGTCAATTTCGTTTTGGAGCTCATCATTTTCATTTCTAGTTCTTCTTATGACTTTAGAGTATTTGTTCAACAATTTTACAAGTTCATCATAAGAAGGTGCATCATATTCATCATCACTATCACTATCACTATCACTATCATCACTCTCATTGTTTTGTACCTTTCGTTCACCCTTGGCCATAAGGCATAGGTGAGAAGTGGACGATGATGGCGAAGGTGGCGGTGAAGGTGGTGATGAAGATGTCGGTGAAGATGATGATGGCCCAATCACAAATGCGGCGACCTTCTCTTTCTCATCGTCGCTCTCATCGCCGGAGGACTCACATGATGACTCAATTTCGGTGAGCCAATCACCAACAATGTAAGCTTTGCCTCCCTTCTTCTTCTTGTGAAACTCTTTCCTCTTGCCATCCTTCTTTTTGTATGGCTTGTTCTTCTTCTTCTCATCTTCTTCATCACTTGAATCATTTTTCTTGCCCTTGTTCTTATTCTTGTACTTGTCTTTTGGAGGCTTAGGGCATTGATGAGCTAAGTGGCCAAGTTCACCACAATTGTAGCAATCCATCTCGGATATAGGCTTCCTTTTGCTACTTGTGAAGAACTTCTTCTTCTTGCCATCGAACTTGATGCCACTCTTGTTGAGCTTCTTTAGCATTTTGGTGGTCTTTCTCACCATGAGTGCAAGTGATGCATCATCAATATCACTTTCACTTGAGCTTTCTTGCACCATCATGGCTTGGCTCTTCTTCTTTTTCTTGTCATGGCTAGCTTTGAAGGCCAAGTCCTTCTTCTTAGAAGATGATGGGCCCTCTTCTGGAGTGATGTGCATGTACATTTCATGTGCATTGATCTTTCCTAATACTTGTGTTGGTGTTGCGGTGGAGAGATCACTTTGGTGAAGCACGGTGATAATGTGACCATACTTCTCAACGGGAAGAACGCTCAAGATCCTCCTTGCAACATCCGATTGACTCATTTGAGTGAGCCCGAGAGCATTGAGATCCTCTACAAGAACATTCAATCGAGTGTACATTTCATTAGCACTTTCTTTGGGAAGCATTTCAAAAGAATTAATTTTCTTCAAAGCAATGTGATAGCGTTCCTCACGCTCACTCTTAGTTCCCTCATGGAGAGCACAAAGGTTTTCCCACAATTCATGAGCGTTTTTTGCATTACGCACACGATTGAAGATATCCTTGCCTAGGCCCCGGTAGAGTGCATTTTTTGCCTTTGCATTCCACCGATCATACTTCTCCTCGTCACCACTTGGGTTGGCGGGATCCTTGATAGCGGGAAGCCCTTCGGTTGCGGCTCTAAGACACCCAACATCTATGGCTTCGAGGTACGCCTCCATACGAATTTTCCAATATGGAAAATCGTCTCCCTCAAAGATGAGAGGTGGTCCTTCCCCATTAGACATCTTGCTCTAGGCGGTGAAGCCTAAATTAGGAGCAACTCAGCTCCGATACCAATTGAAAGGATCAAGATGCCCAAGAGGGGGGGTGAATTGGACTTTTCTAAAAATTAATTGCAAGAATTAAATCCTACAAGTCAAAGTTCACCCCTAGTGCCTACTAGTGTTCCTTGTGATTCTACTGGTAAAAGTTTTGCACCCTAAGTTCCAATCCTAGTGTAGGATGGCAATTCTAGGAAAGTGAATCAAGCAATGAAAGTAATACAAGAAAGTAAATGCTTGAAAGTAAGGGTTAGAAACACGGCGATGTTTTCCCGAGGTATCGGAGAGTCGTCACTCCCCACTAGTCCTCGTTGGAGCACCCGCGCAAGGGTGTAGCTCCCCCTTGATCCGCGCAAGGATCAAGTGCTCTCTACGGGCTGATTCTTTGACACTCCGTCGTGGTGAATCGCCCAAAACCGCTCACAAGATGAGTTGGGTCATCCACAAGCTCGCCGGATGATCACCAAACTCTCAATCACCACCAAGCCGTCTAGGTGATGGCGATCACCAAGAGTAACAAGCTAGAACTCTCACTTGACCACAACAAGCCTAATGAGAAGGTGGATGCACACTTGCTACTCCCTAGTCACTAATGAGGGATTCTCAAACTTTGATTCTCAAATCACTACCCTCACTAGAGCTCTTGCACTTCCTTACACTTGAAAGGTGTTTCTCAGCTGAACAAATGAGCAAGAGACCTCTAAAAGAGGTGGAGGGGATGTATTTATACACCCCACAGTCAAATCCAACCGTTACCTGCCAACTCAGCAAAATACGCACTGACCGGACGCGCCGGTCGAACGTAACGGTCGAAAAACTGAACGACAACGCTGAATGACCGGACGCACCGACCAGGGTTGACCGGACGCGTCCGGTCATGCAAGATCCTTACTGTACTTTGACCTGACGCTCGGTCACGTCCGATCAGTGATGACCGGACGCGTCAGGTCAGCGAAGTACCTTACTGGAACGTGACCGGACGCGTCCGATCATTTCCCAGTCGCGTCCGATTAGATCTTTTACCCTCTGAAACACGTGTCAACACAATCAACGCGTCCGGTTCTCGTAGGAACCGCGTCCGGTCAATCAGGTTGAAACACAGTGACTGTTAGTACTGACCAGACGCGTCCGGTCGAGACAGAGACCGCATCCGGTCAAGGTAAAACGGCTCTAACGACTTCGCAATGCGACGCAACTTGAACCGAGTTGCTTCCAACTGAACTTTGAGCTTTACCTGAGCTACCTAGTGCTAAGTTTGACAAGTGTGCACCACACCTAAACAAAAGACTCACCTAGGTCAAGCTACTCGCTCATGCCCCCCTTAATAGTACGGCCAAAGGAAAGAAGCGAAGATCCTAACGACTATTCCGGATGTAACTCAACACCTTGACATCCAGAACTAACCGTCCTTAATCTTGCCGTTGATCCTTTGAAAACCGAAACGATTTCCACCAAGGGACATGAATACGATAGTGCCCAAAGCAGTTATCAACCCCATGACCTAACTTATCAAAGTTTCTGCAAAACATACGTTAGTCATGGTAATAATACGTTGTCTTCAATTGCCAAAACCAACTCCCGGGGCCTAGATGCTTTCAAAGACGGTGAAAAGCCCCCGGATCCTGTGGCATGCAGGCCTTGCTTCTTTGTTGACCGGCGGTTGGTCGAGGCCGGGTCGAGGACGGGTCGAGGTGGGTCGACGGGGAATGGATAAGGCTGAGTCCTGGGAATTTCGGGGTACGATACTCGTCGTATTCTCCCTCGAGGGGGATCAGTGGCGGTACAGTGCCCGGCATGGCGTGTACAGTGACAGGTTTTCACCGCCCATCCTGGGATGTGCAGTAAAAAGTGAGATTTGACACTGGTACTTGCTTCCATGCCGGTCATCGCTGTAGCCATGGGGGTAGGAAGTGGTTGGCGGTTGCATTAAATGCCTTGACTTTTGTCTCAGAGTTGGTGAGTGAGGTGGGTCGACCGGCTTGACCCAGGGTCGTGCGAGTCGGAGATTTCTCGGTGGTCGAGGCCTCCCGTCGAGCGAGTCTCGTGCGAGTCGAAACGTGGTCGAGGCGTTCCGTGCGTGGTTTTGGCTTGTTGTACCCACGTGGGTGGAGCCTTGGCTTGGTTTTCTCAGGGGGTTTGTTCTTTTTAGTCATTGAGTTTGGGTACCCCTTGTTTAGGTACCCGACAGTAGCCCCCAAGCCTTTGTGTGAGTGTGGTCACTCTTGTAGAGGCTCAGTGAGCCATGAACTGGAGTCGTAGCGTCGTAGCTCTTCCGGTGGGTGCGCGCGAGCGCACCCGCCGGGTGTAGCCCCCGAGGCCTCGGTGGAGTGTTTGACTCCTCCGAGGTCTTTAGTGCGTTATATCGAGGGGTGCTCCCGCGTTTGAGCCCCCGTGGCGTGCTTGGTCCCCTTTCGTTTGGGGTTAGCTTTTTGCCGTCGAGCCCCCGAGCCTCGTGCGCACGAGGTCGATCAGGGTCTTGCCCGTCTTTATCGTACGACCCTCACGCTCCTTTTAGGAAAGGAGGAGGGGTGGGGAACGTCGTACTACCCTCGTCGGGCGAGTTCCAACGATCTCCGGTGAGCTGTTAGCGGGGAATTCGAGTGGGAGCCCGTGCTCCATTCGGTAGGAGTCGGCTAGCGGCCACGGAGGCGCTCTCCAAAAATACTAAAGAGTAGTCGTGCGGATCTCGATTCCATGCGATAGGATCCGAGGGCTCGATGCCTCCCTCCGAGGGGATTCCACCGTCGACCTCTCTTCTAGCCTTGAATACGTCTAGGGGCGCCTCAAGAGAGTGGCAGGAGCCCTGTCCATGTATGGGCGCATCCCCAGTTGTCCCTGACTCCGTTACTCGAGGGCAGCTGTCGAACCCCGGTCGAGGGTGTAAGGTCCAAATGGCTAGAGGGGGGGTGAATAGCCTATTTAAAAATCTACAAGCTTCACTAAATAACCACGTTAGTATAAAAGATGGCTAAGCTAATTCTAGCACTAGCTCAACTACACTATGCAAGCCACCTATACAATTCTAGTGAAGCAAGGCTATGATCTCTAATACACACCAACAAGACTAAGTCACTAAGCTACTTACTCCTATGTGATAAAAGCTACACTAAGATTAGTACAAGAAAGTAAAGAGTAAGTGACTTGATTCTTATACCAACGATGTAGAGAAGTAATGCACTCGAAGAATCAATCACAATGATCAATCACAAGAGAGATCCTCGGCAAAGAGATGACACAAGATTTTTACCGAGGTTCACTTGCTTCCCGACAAGCTACTCCTCGTTGTGGCGATACACCCACTTGTCGGTTCGCGAGCTAATCGACTATCAAGAGTCGAGCCCTCGGCGGGCGCCGCACAACCGCACACAAGATGGGGATCCTCCAAGCCACGAGCTCCACTAGAGTATCCAATTTGCGAACTCTCGCGGGGAAGGATCAAGAACCCCTTACAACACTTGGTGAGGGCTCCAACAATCTTCAATTGTGAGCTCAATCACCTCTGCTGCTCCAAGCCATCTACCGTGTCGGGAAACATGAAAGAGTAACAAGAAATCCACAGCAACTCGAAGATCAAGTGCCTCTAGAATGCAACTCTCAAGCAATGCACTTGAATCTCACTCAATCTCACTCAAGATGTGCAACTAAGCAAAGAGATGAGTGGAGAGGTTGTTCTCTAGCTCAAAGGATGTCTCTAGGTCTCAAAATGTGCAACAGTTGCCCTCAAACCCCGGACATCTTCTATTTATAGCGAAGGGGTACGCAGCTAGCCGTTACCGGACGACGCAGTGAAAAACGTACTGACCGGACGCACCGGTCAGGGTGACCGGACGTGTCTGGTCACTACAGGACAAGCGTGAACAGTGCGTATCAGAAGTTACCGTTGCCGTGACCGGACACGCTCTAGTGTTTGACCGGACGCGCTGCACCTGGCGTTCGGTCGGAGTCCAGTAAGCTCCCACCGCGACCGGACGTGTCCGATCGCACGTGACCGGACGCGCCGCGCGTCCGGTCGGCTCTACGACCAACTGTGCCCCTCTGGGTGCCTGACCGGACGCTCTGGTTCCGTGAGGGACCGGACGCGCCGGTTGGAAACCCTAACACCCGCGCGCCTGACAGCTGCTAAGAACTGACCGGACGCATCCGGTCAAACCGCGACCGCGTCCGGTGCAGCGTCCGGTCACCACACTGATCGACGTTCGCCTCCGTTTCTTTTCCGACTTCCAGCGCAGTAGAAAATAGGCATTTCACTTCCCCAAAAAGCGCCGAATCCCAACTCTACAGCTGAAACTCCACCGCCTTCGCAAATGTGCTAACACCACCAAGTGTACACCACCATGTGCATGTGTGTTAGCATTTCACAAACATTTTCAAGGCGTTATGTTAGCTCTCTACTAGATCCTAATGCATATGCTCAAGACATTGATCTAGTGGCACTTGATTCCCGAGCTAACCGTGATTGCCCCTCTTGATAGTCGGCTATGTATCCTAAACCCGGTCAAGCACTTCTCTACTCATCTTAGACCGGTAAAAGGAAAACCCTATGGCTATACCTTTGCCTTGCGCTCTTAGATCCTTCTCCTCCACTTGATCATCATGTCCTTCATTTTATGTGCATCTCCACCATGATCATCATTTCATGTCCATACACCATCTCTTTGTGATCTTGTGGCCACCACTCCTTGCCACATACACCTTCATCACATGTGTTGCTTATGCCTAACTCAAAACACTTAACACATGACATTAGCAACTTGGTGTCATTAATTACCAAAACCAAACTTGGGCTTTCAGAGGGCCAGCTTTCGATCCCTCGAGGTTTATATTAGGCTCGGAGCCCGTTATCCATTTGTCTGGAAATATCCGTCCGCGGATCCCCTTCTGGCCCGTTGGGGCGTGTCTTTTTAGGAGGAGAAGCGAGAACGGTGCGGTAGTGGGCGGCGTGGCGCGACGGTTACGGAGTGGTTGGCGGACACGTGCTCTTACCCGCGGGTTTCGAGGGAGCAGTTTTAGGTAAGGGCATTGAATGCGGGAACTGTTCCTACCTTTTCGCCGGTTCCGCCCGTTGGTCTTCCATCGGGGTATAAGTACGAGGTCCGGGGTTCCGTGTGCCCTCCCATGAGCCATTTGTGTTTTGCCCACTTTCTCCTTGTGCGCCCTTCAGCCGCTCTTCACCGCCGCCGTCACCTCTTCCCCTGCCGCCGCCGCACGCCGTTTTCGACAACCATGGCGGGAAAGAGCCAGATCCTTCCTGCGGATGCATGGGCTCGTTCCTTAGTGACGGAGAGGAAGCTGGAGGAGTTGGTCCGCGACAGTCTTCTGCGACCGAGGGCGAGCCGGAGCCAGCCAGAGTGGAGGGTGCCGCCGTCCGACCACCGGGAGCCGGCGCCCCCGGAGGGATACGTGGTGAGCTTCGTCGCTTTCCACGAGAGGGGGCTCGGGATGTCGCCGAGCCGCTTTATGCGGGCGCTCCTCCACTACTACAAGGTGGAGCTTCATCACCTCGCCCCCAACTCCATCTCGCAGGCAGCCATCTTTGCGGCGGTCTGCGAGGGGTATTTGGGGATGGAGCCGCACTGGAACCTGTGGCTCCACCTCTTCAAGGCGGAGCATTTCACCAAGAAGGCAGGCGAGCGAGGAGTGTGGCGCGCAGTGCATGCTGGGAGTTGCACCCTTCAAGTCTGAGTGGGTCGAGGCGAACAGTACATCCCGGCGCAGCTCATTTCGTCGAACTGCGGGTGGCACGACGGGTGGTTCTACCTGCGCAACGACGACGACCGGCTGCCGAAGTTTTCCGGCCGGGTCCTGATGTCACGCGAGGACGACTGGACATACGGCGTCGTCGAGGAGGAAAAGCCGAAGCTGCAGCCGCTCCTCGATGCGTTAAGGAGGCTTCGACAGAGCGGGTTGACCGCGGGGATGGTGGCCACCGCGTTCCACCGTCGAAGAGTGCTGCCGCTGATGCAGCGCCGACTCTGGATCGACGAGATGACGTTGAAGGTCTCGTTGGAGGGGAGTCAGATGTCGCATGAGACCCTCCCCCTCGACGAGGTTGCCCGACGCACGCGGTGGATGGTGGGGAGCTTCAAGCAGGAGGACATCGACAGGGTCCCGATGCGACCCACCCAGTGCTTCGAGCCCCTGGTAAGCGTTGTTCCGATAGCCTCGGGTCCCTTTGCTTCCCAGTTCTCTCAACTAAGTCTGTCGAGGCCTTCGTGCAGGATCTGTCGGCGGTCAAGGAGTCGTGGCCGCTAGTTCCGGAGGATCGGGCTGCTCGAGAGGCGAGACGCCTCTCGGCGGCCCAGAAGAAGGGAGAGAAGGACGCCGTGAAAAAGCGTCAAGTCAGGAAGGCCCTCAAGCGTGAGGCGTTGAATAAGCGCCGCCGCCAGCAGAGTCTCGAGGGTCTCCCTATCGAGGAATCCCCCTCTAAGACGGTCTCGGGGGAGGATGAGGACAGCGACGACGATGACGCCGTGTCGCGGTACGATACCGCGACTTTTCTAGTGAACCTCCCCGACGTACGGCCCCTGCTGGAGCCGATCGGTGGGGGGTCGACCTCCCAGGCGTCGAGGGAAGTCTCGGCGCCCGTCGAGGGGGAAGGAGAGCCAGTGGAAGGAAGGGCTCGAGCGGGGCCTCTAGAGAGGGGATCTACCTCGCCTGGGGTCCCGCAGGGGAGATCGGTGGCGCCGCACCCGCGAGTCCGATCGCCTCGGACTTTGCCGACGGGCGGAGCAACAACGTCGGCGTCTGAGGCCACGGCGCCATCGATGGGCGTGAGGACTCGAGGCCAGGTAGCCTCATCGGCGCAGAGGACCTCAGGCGCCCCGTCAGCCCGGGCTCCGAGGAGCACCAGGCCAACCGGAGGCTCAACGGAGGGGCCCTCACAGAAGCCGTCGGGTGGCTCAGGGAAGCCGGAGTCTAGGCCCCTGATTTCCTTGTCTGGGTAAGTGCCTCACCTTGCCTTTCTGACAAAGTCATCTTGCTCTTTATTCTGACGCGTTTGTTCGTTGCTCAGCCACAAGCGCAAGGTGGAGCTCGTGGCTCCAACTCCCATCAAGGTGCTCAAGTCTGGTGCCGCCCTGATGATGCGGACGCCTGCCGACGATGCCGCCTGGGTCGCAGGGTACCAGGCTGCCATGGAGCGGCTCAAGACGAAGGAGGCCGCCGCCAAGGCGGGAGCAAGCGCTCAGGAGGTCGCCGGAGTTGGTGATGCCACGCGGGAGCCAGAGCCGGTCGAGGCAGCCCCGGGTGGTGCCAGGCTCGACGCGCCTGGTGTTGGTGGGCCAGAGCCTGGGTCGACCGCGAGGACCCAGGCGGCCGTCGAGGCTATTGAGGCCGAAACATTCGTCCGTGACGCGGGGCGAGCGGATGTTGAAGAGTTGAGAGTGGCAGTGGAAGCCCCGCCGGTTGCGGGGAAAGAGGCGGAGCAGCAGGAGTCGCAACCGGCGCGGGAGGAAACGCGACCGCAGCCGCAGCAGGACCAGCCAAAGGTCGATACTGGCTATAATCGATCTCACCGTCGACGACCCTCCTTCCGACAAGGGGAAGCAGAAGGCAGACGTCGAGATGGTCGATGCCCCAGATCGGCCCGGTACTTCCGTGACATCGGGGGACGATGTGGCCGAAGCATCTGTCAGGTGGCCTGATTTCGCAGGGTTGGTGCTTGCACGGGCGGAGGAGGAGCTCCCACGCTGGGGTCGGTCGACCCTCGAGTTCAGGGATGCGTCTAACCCCAGCGCCGAACCCTTCTTTGCCCTTGACGACAATGATGAAGTGCAGCACTGGGAGTTCATCGAGGGACTCCGTAAGCACTCCGTGCAGTCTCTGCGAATGGTCACGGACACCATGGTGCGGGGTATGTCAGAGGCCTTTGAGGTGAGCCGTGTCCGTTCGTCTTTTCTGGCGTTTGTCCCCCCCTTTCTCCTTGGTTCTGATCTTAGGTTTAACTGTGGCCAGGAACTCAAGGAGCGATCTCGCTGCAAGTCGCTCTTCATTCGTCATGAGAGCAGCGTATGGGCGGCGCTTGCTCGTCAATGTGCTCTAGTCGAGGAAGCCAATAAGCGGCTATCCAAGAAGAGCGCCGAAGTGGACGAGCTTCGCGTCGTCCATGCAGCGGTCAGGGAGGAGGCGGCACAGGCTCGGGAGGCCGAGGCTAAGGCGCGTGAAGATGCGGCCAAGGCCCGGGAGGAGGCGGCCAAGGCCCGTGAGGACCTTGCGCCGCTATTAGCGCGCGTGAAGGAGCTCGTGGAGGACGTCACTTTAGTCAGCGGCCAGCGTGACGCCCTTAACGTCCAGATCGGGATGGCGTCCGCTCGCGTCGGGACCTTGGAGAACGAGGTCGCGACGTTGAAGGGGACGGTTCGAGAGAGGGACGAGGCTCTCTCGGGCACCGGTCGGGAGATTGAGGCGCTGAGGGCGACGGTCCACGACAAGGACGAGGCTCTTCGGGCGGCGGAGAAGGCGCGCGAGGAGTTGCATGATGAGGTCGTGGGTTGGCAGACCCATGCTGAAGGTAAGCATTTTGTCGCGTTTTGACTTTGGCCTCGAGGTCCCAGGTCTTTGCTAACTTGGTGTTTGTGTTTCAGAGCTGGAGAAGCAACAACACGTGGCCCAGACGACGGCTACCTCGTTCCAGAACCTCTTTGAGGCCGAGGCCGGGTGAACTCAGCTACTCCAGGGTGCGATCACCTCGGTGTGCGATGGCCTAGGGGTCGAGCCCGATGCCAATACTGAGGAGGACGCGCCGGGAACTCGTTTGTTCGCCGGATGGCGGCGCTGGGTTGCCTCGTCCGCGAGAAGATACGAGGCGGGCTGCATCATGGCGTGAAGAGGGCCATGGCGGTTATCCGATCTAGGTTTGAGTTCGACATGGGCCTCATTGCTGATGGCTTCATCACGGATCCAGACCGGACTGACGAGGAAGACGAAGCAGCCTGCCTGGATCTGATCGAGGCCGCAGAGGAGCCCGGGGGTCACCTTGCGAAGCTATTCGAGGTCGAGGTGGTCCCGCCTGCCGATGACGAGGGCCTGTAAGCCAAACATGGGCATGAAGGCCCATGTAATAGGGTAGTTAGTACTCATGACTTACGCTGTGATGGCCTTAGGGGCCCTGAAACATTAATATGTAAATGTATATGTTTGTTTTCATTCGAGTCTTTTCTTCCCTTTCTTGCTTGAATCGTATTCTTGCATTATTTTCTTAGCACGCGGTTGCACCCCTTGGCGTGAGGGAGCGAGTGGAGGTACCGTAGCCTCGGAGGCGTAAGCGATCTCGCGGCTCGGCAGCCCTCAAACCTTAGGGTGCGTTTGCAGCCTCGTGGATTATGTAAGAACTCGATTAGAAGCGTATGGGAACGTTAGACGTGAGCTTTTTCAAAATCGTGAACTTTTATTAGGTCTACTTAGCACGCGGTTGCACCCTTTGGTGTAGGGGAGTGAGTGGAGGTACCATAGCTCGGAGGCGTAGGCGATCTCGCAGCTCGGCAGCCCTCGAACCTTAGGGTGTGCTTGCGGCCTCGTCGACTTATGTAAAAGTTCTCGATTTTGAAAATGGCGATTTTGAAAAAATGCGAGTTTTTTGGGGACACAGGGGGTTCCCCCTTGCAGCCCCCAAGGGAGGTTCGACTCTGAGAAAACAGGGTCGTCCTTCCTGGTTTTTATGAAAGAATACTTTGAACACCGATGTATTCTTTATTCTATCATGGGATTGCAAAATAATTTATAGAGCCTCGAGGCTTTAGGGAAAAAAGCGACGTAGCTGTTCGATGTTCCATGCGTTGGTGAAAATTTCGCCTTTTTCGTTCGATAGTTTGTAGGTGTCAGGCTTCAATACTTCCGTGACGATGCACGACCCTTCCCATGGCGGAGTAAGCTTGTGTCGTCCCTTGTTGTTCTGGCTTCGTCGGAGCACTAGATCACCGACGTTGAGGTCCTGTCTGTGGACGTGTTTGTCGTGGTAGCGTCGGAGACTTTGCTGATACCTTGCAGAGTGTAACAGAGTCACATCGCGCGCTTCCTCGAGCTGGTCGAGGGCGTTCTCTCTTGTGGCGTCATTGTTTTGCTCGTTGTAGGCTTTCAGCCTCGGGGATCCGTATTCTACATCGGTTGGGAGCATAGCCTTGGATCTGTAGACTAAGAAGAATGGAGTGAATCCCGTGGCTCGACTTGGCGTCGTTCTTAGGCTCCACAGGACCAAGGGGAGCTCGGCGGCCCATTTTTTTTTGCCATGTTTGTTTAGTTTGTCGAAAATCCTCGGCTTTAGGCCTTGTAGAACCATGCCGTTGGTACGTTCTACTTGGCCATTTGTTTTTGGATGAGCTACGGCCGACCAGAGCACACGGATGTGATGGTTGTCGCAGAAACCCAGAAACTTTTTGTCGGTAAATTGGGTGCCGTTGTCCGTGATGATGCAGTTAGGAACCCCAAAGTGGTGGACGATGTCGGTGAAGAATAGCCCGGCTTGCTCAGACCTGATGCTGGTGATAGGATGGGCCTCGATCCATTTGGAAAACTTATCAATGGTGACGAGGAGGTGGGTGAAGCCACCAGTTATCCTTTTCAAGGGTTCGACCAAGTCGAGCCCCCAAACGGCGAACGGCCATGTGATGGGAATCGTTTGCAAGGCGTGAGCTAGGAGATGGGTTTGCCTTGCATAGTACTGACATCCTTTGCAGGAGCGTACTAGCTTAACAGCGTTGGAGACTACGGTTGGCCATTAGAAACCTTGTTGGAATCCGTTTCCAACGAGGGTTCGAGGTGCTGCGTGATGACCGCAAGCCCCCGAGTGTAGATCTTTGAGCAGATTCTTGCCTTCCTCATTTGTGATACAGCGTTGTAGGATGCCCGTAGGGCTGCATCGATAAAGCTCTTTGTTGTCGCCAAATATCACAAAGGTCTTGGCTCGGCGAGTGATCCGTCGAGCCTCGGTCTTATCCAAGGGGAGGTCCCCTCGAGTGAGATGGTCGAGGTACGGAACACTCCAGTCGGGCTCGAGGTTGGCTAGTGGGGTCGAGCCTTCCGCCTGCATGACTTCAGTCTCGGTCGAGGGAGCTTCCGCCTCAGGTGGGGGATCGAGTGATGGACCGTCGGCCCCCCGTCTGCCCTGGTGTTGACGGACGGTTGATGGAGATCCCTCGCGAAAACATCAGGTGGAACTGTGGCTCGACTAGAAGCGATTTTCGCGAGTTCATCGGCAGCTTAATTATATCTACGTGCAACGTGGTTGAGCTCGAGGCCGTTAAACTTGTCCTCAAGGAACCGTACCTCCTTGCAGTAGGCTTCTATCTTGGGGTCATGACAGCTTGAGCTCTTCATGACCTGGTCAATTATGAGCTGGGAGTCACCACGAACATCGAGGTGTCGGACCCCTAGTTCGACGGCGATGCGCAGGCCCGCGACGAGCGCCTCGTACTTGGCGACGTTGTTGGAGGCAGCAAAATGAAGCCGGATTACATAGCGCATGTGGACTCCGAGGGGCGAGATGAAGAGCAAGCCCGTGCCTGCTCCTGTTTTCATCAGTGACCCGTCGAAGTACATGGTCCAAAGCTCAGCCTGGAGCTGAACCGGAGGAAGTTGAGTGTCGGTCCACTCCGCTAGAAAATCTGACAGCACCTGGGATTTGATGGCTTTGCGTGGCGCATAAGAGAGGGTCTCACCCATGAGCTCGACCGTCCACTTTGCTATTCTACCCGAGGCTTCTCGGTTCCGGGCTATCTCTCCCAAGGGGAAAGAAGATACCACGGTCACCGGGTGGCCCTCGAAGTAGTGACGAAGTTTGCGCCGTGTCAAGATGATGGCGTACATCAGCTTCTGGATTTGCGGGTAGCGAACCTTGGTCTCCGAGAGTACCTCACTGATGAAGTATACTGGCCTCTAAACGAGCAAGGTATGTCCTTCCTCGGCCCTCTCGACAACTAAGACCGCGCTGACCACCTGAGTCGTTGCGGCGACGTAAAGCAGGAGGGGTTCCCCTGTGGCCGGAGGGACGAGGATCGGAGAGTTGGACAACATAGTTTTGAGCTTCGTAAGGGCTTCTTCTGCCTCGAGGGTCCATGAAAAGTGTTCCGATTTCTTTAGGAGACGATACAGTGGGAGCGCCTTTTCGTCGAGGCGTGAAATGAAGCGACTAAGGGCCGCGAGGCAGCCCATGACCCTCTGTACGCCCTTTAGATCACGGATAGGGCCCATTTTGGTTATTGCAGTGATTTTTTCCGGGTTGGCTTCGATGCCACGTTCGGAAACGATGAACCCTAAGAGCATGCCTCGAGGGACGCCGAAGACGCACTTCTCGGGGTTGAGCTTAATGTTTTTTGCCTTAAGGCACTTGAACGCAATGTCGAGGTCGTTCACCAAGTTGCTGACCTTCTTGGTTTTGACAACGATGTCGTCAACGTAAGCCTCGACGGTGGGTCCGATGTGCTCCTCGAAAACATGTTGCATGCATCGCTGGTACGTAGCACCTACGTTCCGTAGACCGAAGGGCATAGTAACATAGCAATACATGCCGAAGGGGGTAATGAATGAAGTCGCGAGCTGGTCGGACTCCTTCATTTTGATCTGGTGGTAGCCAGAATACGCATCTAGGAACGACAGAGTTTCACATCCTGCAGTAGAATCAACGATTTGATCAATGCGTGGCAAAGGAAAAGGAACTTTCGGACATGCTTTATTCAAACTAGTATAGTCTACACACATCCTCCATTTCCCATTCTTTTTCTTAACTAATACAGGATTAGCCAACCACTCGGGATGATGAACCTCCTTGATGAATCCGGCCTCCAACAGCTTGTGGACCTCCTCGCCGATGACCTTGCGCTTCTCCCCATCGAAGCGGCGCAAGCGTTGTTTCACCGGTTTGGAGCCGGCTCGGATCTCCAAGGCGTGCTCGGCGACTTCCCTGGGTATGCCCAGCATATCCGAGGGACTCCATGCAATGATGTCGATGTTTGCGCGGAGAAAGTCGACAAGCACTGCTTCCTATTTGGGATCGAGGGTGGCGCTGACGCTCAATGCCTTTCCGTTCGGGTCGGTAGGATCGAGGGGCACGAGCTTGACGTCTTCCGCAGGCTCAAAGTTGCCGGCATGTCGCTTGGGGTCGGGGATCTCTTTGGCCAAACCGTCGAGGTTTGCAGCCAAGGTCGCTGACTCCAGGACGGCTTCCCCGTGCTCGATGCATTCTACGTCGCACTCGTAGGCGTGCTCATAGGAGGGCCCGACAGTGATGACACCGTTGGGGCCTGGCATTTTGAGCTTGAGGTAGGTGTAGTTGGGGACCGCCATGAACCGAGCGTAGCAGGGGCGCCCAAGAATGGCGTGGTATGTCCCATGGAATCCAACCACCTCGAAAGTGAGAGTCTCCTTCCTAAAGTTGGCGGGAGTACCGAAACAGAAACACACGCAGATGCTGAACACTGACCGGACGCGTCCGGTCAAACAGAGACCACGTCCGGTCCAGCGTCCGGTCACCTCTGTGACCTCCGTTCGCCTCCGTTTCTTTTCTGACTTCCGGCGTAGTGGAAAATAGTCGTTTCAACTCCTCGAAAATGCCTGAATCCCGCCTCGCAAGCTCTGTGGGAGGGAGAGAGGGACCCAAACCCTCTCTACCGCTCAAACTCCAACGCCATCGCAAAAGTGCTAACACCACCAAGTGATCACGTCATGTGCGAGTGTGTTTAGCATTTTCACAATTATTTTTCGAGGCGTTATTAGTTCTATCCAAATGCATATGATTATGAAATGCACATCTAGAGGAACTTAGGAGTCCAATAGCCGCGTCATTCCCCTCTTTATAGTACGGCTATCTATCCTATAATGTAACCACACCCACTAGGTGTCTTGGTTACTAAAACACAACCCTTAAGCATATACCTTTGCCTTGATCACGTAGGGTTGCGTCCAAATCCAAGTGTGGCCATCATGATCACCATGTCCATCTTGCCACCAACCTTGGAATGTACTAATCCTCATATGCTATATACAACTTAGGCATAGGATTAGTACTTAGGCATTGTCACTAATTACCAACACCAAACATAGGACTTTCAATCTCCCCTTGTTGGTAATTGGTGACAAACCTGTCACAAAGATATTATGATAAAATTTTGATTAAACCCATGTCACATTGTCCAAGTATATTACCATGTGTAAGAATTATGGACATGTGATCATGAATTCAAATTGATAGCAATGGCTCCCCCTACATGTATGCTATATGTTTGGATTTTGGAAGCATAGATGTTAGATAGGAAAGATTAGGAGCATTGTCTACCAATAGGTGCTAAGTGTTTGAGATTATAGACCTTTGAAGCGTGATACCATCGGAGTAGCGATAAACACCATCTTAGCACCTTGTGTAGTTAGATACCACTTGGAAAAGCACAAA
Source organism: Saccharum hybrid cultivar R570 (assembly GCA_038087645.1). Lineage (NCBI taxonomy): Eukaryota > Viridiplantae > Streptophyta > Magnoliopsida > Poales > Poaceae > Saccharum > Saccharum hybrid cultivar. Next base: position 35,521,609 of record JAQSUU010000108.1, on the reverse strand, counting down.
CATAACTAGAAACCTCGTGAGATCAACATTATAAGCAAGGCTCTAGTACCACTTTGAAAAACATGAAGCAAGAAAAATTTAACTACTTCCTATTCATGCTAGTACCTCAATATACCATTCAAGTTATACTAACAAGTCACCACACAAGCAATGTATCGGGGAAAAAGAAATGCAAAACTATGCATCATACATATGAAGTGCACATGGAAATGCAACAATCATGCTTAAGAGCTTGCTCCCCCTACTTGTGTGCTCAAAATTTTAGTTGATCCCCTTCTTTTATCAATTCTCCCCTTTAGGTTTTCTCCACCTTTAGAATCTATCTTTGTGAACAACATTTTCTCCCCCTTTGGCACCAATGACCACAAGGAACCAATTTTAGATAGATTATCATGTTGAATTATGGGGTGAGGATCAAGTTTGTGATTCAACCTAGATAGCTTGCATAAATAAAATGCTTCGGTTTGATCCAAGGGCAAGCTTCTTCACACCTCACTAGAAGGGTTATCATGCACCATGTTGAAGCAAATATTTAGACAAGTTTTCTAGATTAAACACTTAGGATCACAAGCTACTTAAACAAGTTATATGCTACCACTAGATCATACAAGTCATGGAAACAATAGTGGCACCATATAAACTTCAAATTCATTTTATTTTCATGAATGAGCCTAGAACATGTAAATTATGACTAGATGCACTAAACAAGTCTTTAGCATAGAATGTATGACATGTCAACCAATTGTACCTTGGGGCTCGAAGGAGAGGCATGTCATATATGGGGTGCATCAACTCATGTTGGAGAAGTCAAGTATGTTCAACTCATTCTTTAGCTTGTGAAATCTATTCTCATCAAGTGGCTTGGTGAATAGATTGGCTAATTGATCTTCGGTGCCTACACTCTCAATAGCAATGTCACCCTTTTGTTGATGATCTCTAATGAAATGATGACGAACATCAATATGCTTTGTTCTTTGATGTTGAATTGGATTGTTGGTTAGCTTCACGGCACTTTCATTGTCACATAGCAATGGCACATTCTTGAAGGTGATTCCAAAATCTTTCAATGTTGCCTTCATCCACAACATTTGTGCACAACAACTACCCGCGGCGATGTATTCGGCTTCGGCGGTAGATAGTGCAATACTATTTTGCTTCTTGGATGACCATGAGACAAGTGATCTTCCCAACAATTGACAAGTCCCGGAGGTGCTCTTTCTCTCCACGTTGTCACCCGCATAGTCGGAATCCGAATATCCAACTAGCTCAAAACTTGCACCTTTGGGATACCATAATCCAACATCTTGAGTATGCTTTAAGTACCTCAATATTCTCTTTGTTGTCTTCAAATGACTTTCTCTTGGTGAGGCTTGAAATCTTGCACACATGCATACACTAAACATTACATCGGGCCTTGATGCCGTCACATAGAGTAGGCTACCAATCATTGATCTATATAGCTTTTGATCCACCATGTTGCCATTCTTGTCACTATCCAAGCTTCCATTAGTGCTCATTGGAGTAGTGATTCCTTTTGCATCTTCCATACCAAACTTCTTTAGCATATCCTTTATGTATTTGGTTTGGCTCACAAATGTTCCTTCCTTTATTTGTTTGATTTGAAGTCCAAGAAAGAAACTAAGTTCACCAATCATTGACATTTCAAATTCCTTTGCCATCATTTTCCCAAACTCATCACAATAATCTTGATTGGTTGAACCGAATATGATATCATCAACATATATTTGCAACACAAACAAGTCTTTCCCAATCTTCTTGGTGAAGAGACTAGTATCCACTTTGCCCATGACAAATCCTTTGGATAGCAAGAAGTCCCTCAATCTTTCATACCATGCTCTAGGTGCTTGCTTCAATCCATACAAAGCTTTTCTCAATTTGTAGACATGATTGAGTTTCTTATCATCTTCAAAACAGGGAGGTTGCTCCACATACACCTCTTCTTGAATGTACCCATTGAGAAATGCACTCTTTATATCCATTTGATATAGCTTGATATTATGAGCACAAGCATAGGCAAGTAAGATCCTAATTGCTTCCAATCTTGCAACCGGGGCATAAGTTTCACCAAAGTCAAGACCCTCTATTTGTGTGTAACCTTGAGCCACTAGTCTTGCTTTGTTTCTTACTACTATCCCATCTTGATCTTGCTTGTTGCGAAAGACCCATCTTGTTCCAATGACATTGTGATCCTTAGGCCTCTCAACTAGTTTCCATACTTCATTTCTCTTAAAGTTGTTGAGCTCTTCATGCATTGCACTTACCCAATCCGGATCTCTCAATGCTTTATCAATGTCCTTGGGTTCTTCCATTGACACAAAAGAAGAGTGAGCACAAAATGATGTCAATCTTGATCTAGTTTGAACTCCCCTTTGTATGTCACCAATGATGGAATCCAATGGATGGTCTCTTGCAATGTTAGTTGGTTGAAGCACTTGGACTTGATTGCTTGGATGTTGATGTTGATCATGAGTTGGAGATGATGAACTAGCCACTTGTTGATCTTGTTGCACTTGAGATGATGTACTAGCTTGATTTTGCATTAGAGAACCACTAGCTTGTGTAATTGGACTTTGGAGCACTTGATCTTTGTTGTCATCCACATCAATCACTTGCTTTGGTCTAATATCACCAATATCCATTCCTTTCATAGCAATTATCAATTGAGTTCCTCTCACATCATCCAAGTTATCTTCTTCATCTTGAGAGCCATTTGTTTCATCAAATTCAACATCATGTACTTCTTCAAGTTGTCCACTAGCTAGGTTCTATACTCTATAAGCTTTGCTAGTAGTTGAGTAACCAAGTAGGAATCCTTCATCACATTTCTTCTCAAACTTGCTCAATCTAGTGCCTTTCTTCAAGATATAGCATTTGCAACCAAATACCCGAAAGTATGCAATGTTGGGCTTTCTTCCATTTAAGATCTCATATGGTGTCTTCTCTAGGAACTTATGGCAATAGAGGCGGTTGCTATAGAAGCAAGCCGTGTTGATTGCTTCGGCCCAAAATGAATGACTCACATTATACTCATTCAACATTGATCTTGCCATATCAATTAAGGTTCTATTCTTCCTCTCAACTAAGCCATTTGATTAAGGTGTATACTTGGCCGAGAATTGATGTTTGATTCCAAGCTCATCAACTCTTGTGTTTCTAAACTCACTTCCATTATCACTTCTTACTTTTTTGATTGTGGTCTCAAACTCATTTTGCACTCTCTTGATGAACTTCTTGAATATGTCAAATACATCACTCTTGTCTACAAGAAAGAATACCCATGTATATCTAGTGAAATCATCCACAATCACAAAGCCATACTTGTTGCCACCAATGCTTGTGTATGTAGTTGGCCCAAATAGATCCATGTGCAACAACTCAAATGCCTTGGAAGTACTCATAATGCTCTTTAATGGATGAGTGTTGCCCACTTGCTTTCCGGCTTGACATGCACTACATAGCTTATCCTTCTCAAATGTGATATCCTTCAAGCCTCTAACTAAGTCATGCTTCACTAACTTGTTCAATTGCTTCATGCCAACATGACCAAGTCTTCTATGCCATAACCAACCCATACTTGATTTGGTGAGCAAGCATGTTGAGAGTTGAGTGTCACTAGCATTGAAATCAACCAAGTATAGATTCTCATATCTAAAACCCTTGAAGATCAAATTAGAGCCATCAACACTAATTATCTCCACATCATCAACACCAAATATGCACTTGAAACCAAGATCACACAATTGAGCAACCGAGAGAAGATTGAAGTTCAACTTTTCAACTAAGAGCACATTGGAAATGCTATGATCATTTGAGATTGCAATCCTTCCAAGAGCCTTTACATCACCCTTGCTATTGTCACCAAATGTGATTCTATCAATGCCACTATCATTTAATTTGAGAGAGTTGAACATTCTTGAATCACCGGTCATATGTTGAGAGCACCCACTATCAAGCACCCAATGCCTTCCTCCGGCCTTGTAATTGACCTACAAAACAAATTAATGTTTCTTAGGTACCCATACTTGTTTGGGTCCTTTGAGGTTAGTAACTAAGCTTTTTGGTACCCAAATGGCCTTCTTCTTTGGACCCACAATTGGTGTACCAACAAACTTAGCGCACACACCCTTCTCACCCTTGGTAAGAACATAACAAGAATCAAAAGGAATGTAAGGTACATTAGCATTTTTCTTGTTCTTGTTCATTTTGTTGCAATTAATCTCTAGATGCCCAACTTGCTTGCATCTATTGCAATAACGGCCATTGCTCTTCACAAAGCGAGGCTTTGGAGTAGCAAAGGCCGTCTTGCCCTTCTTGGGAGTATAGCCCAAACCCTCTTTGTTAAGAGAGAACCTTTGGCTACCCAAGTATTTTAGCAAGCGGGTATCCCCACCATAGGCATTGCCTAATGCGCGGGTGAGATCATCCACCTCTCTCTTGAGAGTCTCATTCTCAACAACAAGTGATGAATCACTAGTAGTAGAGATAGAGTTGGTTGTGGTGGATGATGATGAGCTACATGAAGCATTAGTAGGACCAACAAATAAAGAATCATCAATAATATCACATGTTAGTCCAATATCACAAGTGACAATCACTTGCTCCTCCTTATCTTCCTTCATGAACTTCTCCAACTTGAGGTCCTTTTCCTTGATGAGCTCAAGTAGAGTGGAGTGGGCTTCCTTAAGCCTAGTGTGAGCAATTTCAAGATCCTCGTGGTCTTCCTTTAGACACTCACGAGAGGCCTCTAGCTCATCAAAGGATTTCCTAAGAGCTTTGAGCTTTTGTTCAATTCCTTTGCACTCCTTACTCTTTTTGAGAGCAACAAGCTCCTCCATCAAGGAATCATTTTCATTGCTCTTGGCAATGAGCTCTTGTTCCAAGATTTTGTATTTCTTGGTGGTCCTCTTGTAGCCTTTGCTCATTTGATCTATTATGCCCAATAGATCATCCTTGGAGTAGTCCTCATCCTCCTCATCATCACTCCTACAACCATCACTAGCACAAGAATCATCATCACTATCATCATATTTTACCTTGGTAGGCTTGGCCATAAGGCATGTCGATGTAGTGTCGAAGATGGATGGCTTGTTGGAGAGGGCGATGCTTGCAATGGCTCGTCGAGTGGTCCTTTCATCATCACTAGAGCTTGCATCATCATCACTATCGGAGTTGTCACTATCCCAAGTGACTACATAACCACCACCCTTCTTCTTCTTGTTGAATGTGAAGCTCTTCTTTGCTTTCTTCTCCTTCTCTTTCTTATTCTTCTTGAGCTTCAAGTCCCCATTATGAAATCTCTTATCTTCATAGGGGCAATCCGCCACTATGTGATCGGGGCTATTGTAATTGTAGCAAAGGGTCTTTGCCTTTATAGTGTCTCTCCTCTTCCTTGCCCCATACCCTTTCTTCTTCATGAACCTTCTCATCTTGTACACAAGGAGGGCCATGGTCTCATCATCGAATGGATCATCATCATCGCTCTCCACCTTGCTCTTGCCCTTAGAAGATGAAGCCTTGAATGCAATGGGCTTCTCTTGCTTGACCTTGGTCTCCTTCTTCTCTTCTACCTCATCTTCATCATCATTGTATTGGGCATCGGTCATGATATCTCCAAGCACATCGGTTGGTTTGACTTTGTCCAATCCTTCTCTAAAGATCATTCTTCTCAAGGTAGCAAACTTCTTGGGTAAACACATCAAGAACTTGTGTGAGAAGTCCTTGTCCTCAACCTTCTCCCCAAGCCCCTTGAGATCATTGACAATGACTTGGAGCCTATAGAACATCTCCGGGATGGATTCATCATCCTTCATCTTGAAAGTGGAGAACTTGTCCTTGAGCATATATAGTTTGTCACTTTTTACCGTTGAAGTGCCTTCATATGTTTCTTCAAGCCTTATCCAAAGCTCATTTGCCTTTTCAAGATCTTTGATTTGCTCAAATACTTTGTCATCAATGGCCCGGTAGATTATGTCAAGTGCCGCCGTGTTGCATTGTTTGTTGATGCGGTCATTTGGAGTGAGATTTTCCTCATCAAGTATGATGTATCCTTCTTTGGTCACATCCCAAATCTTCTCATGTATATTGCCTAGATATTGCTTCATCTTCCTTTTCCAATGATCAAAGGAAGAGACGCCATCAAAGAATGGAGGCTTGCCATTAACATGATTGAACATAACTTGAGTCATCTTGCACCGAGGTTGTTAAGCCTTGCAAACGATGACCACGGCTCCGATACCACTTGAAAGGTCTTGATGGCTAGAGGGGAGGGTGAATAGCCTTTTAAATTTTTCTACAAAGACAAGCTAAACAAGTTTATCAATATAACAAGTAGCGAGATGCGAGTTTTGTTAGCCTACGGGGTGTTTGCAAGCCACCTAACCAATTCACAATTCTAGTATATTTGCACTCAACCGCACAAGTCAAACCGAGAAGGAAACTACAACAACAACTAGCAAGCTACACAAAAGAGCTACTCTAGCAAAGCTAACTAGCTAGCAAAGGTAACTAAGAAGGTAATGCGGAGTTGAGTTAGGAGAGTTTCACCGAGGGGCGAAGTATTGAGCCAACCAATATAATCAACAATGAATACCAAGACAACCGAACACCGGGATCAATCAATCACAATATGAAAGTGATGACATGAAGATTTATCCCGAGGTTCACGTGCTTGCCGGCACGCTAGTCCCCGTTGTGTCCCTCTTCACCACGTGGTTCGGTGGCTAATCGGTCTCACACCGAGCCTCTCAAAAGGCGCCACAAGAACCTACCAAATGGCAAAAGGTTGCAATGACACGAGCAATTTACTAACGTTGCCTTTGGCGCTTTGCCGAGGTAGGCACAAACCCCTCACAATCACCGGAGGTGGCCAAGAACAATCACCAACTCTTGCCAACGCCTCCAAGCTGCTCCAAGCCATCTAGGTGGCGGCAACCACCAAGAGAAACAAGAATCCCGCAGCAAATCAACCACCAAGTGCTAACTAGATGCAATCTCACAATGCAAATGCACTTGGATCACTCAATCTCACTTCGAATATGCAAAGAAGCAAGAGAGATGAGTGGGAGGGGAGTTGCTTAGCTCAAAGTTCTCACAAGTATGTCAAATGTTCAAGAGATAGAGCCTTGAGCCGGCCAACGAGTATTTATAGACGTACCCCTTCGAATATAGCCGTTAGAAACTTGAAACAGCCGAAGTCGCGCTGACCGGACGCGCTGGTCAAACTGACCGAACGCGCCGATCACACAGCGACTACGCTTGCGAACCACCGACCGGACGTGCTCCACGCAACGACCGGACGCGCGAAGTACGACCGGACGCGCTGGTCAAGCCTGAGCAGCGCACAACGAAACAGCGACCGGATGCGCTGCAGAACTGACCGAACGCCACAGTGACAGCGTCCGGTTGGAGTCCAGTAAGCTCCCTGATCGACCGGACGCGTCCGATCGACTGTGACCGGACGCGCCACCACGTCCGATCAAAAAACCGAAACACACGCAGATGCTGAACACTGACCGGACGCGTCCGGTCAAACAGAGACCGCGTCCGGTCCAGCGTCTGGTCACCTCTGTGACCTCCGTTCGCCTCCGTTTCTTTTCTGACTTCCGGCGTAGTGGAAAATAGTCGTTTCAACTCCTCGAAAACGCCTGAATCCCGCCTCGCAAGCTCTGCGGGAGGAAGAGAGGGACCCAAACCCTCTCTACCGCTCAAACTCCAACGCCATCACAAAAGTGCTAACACCACCAAGTGATCACGTCATGTGCGAGTGTGTTTAGCATTTTCACAATCATTTTTCGAGGCGTTATTAGTTCTATCCAAATGCATATGATTATGAAATGCACATCTAGAGGCACTTAGGAGTCCAATTGCCGCGTCATTCCCCTCTTTATAGTACGGCTATCTATCCTATAATGTAACCACACCCACTAGGTGTCTTGGTTACTAAAACACAACCCTTAAGCATATACCTTTGCCTTGATCACGTAGGGTTGCGTCCAAATCCAAGTGTGGCCATCATGATCACCATGTCCATCTTGCCACCAACCTTGGAATGTACTAATCCTCATATGCTATATACAACTTAGGCATAGGATTAGTACTTAGGCATTGTCACTAATTACCAACACCAAACATAGGACTTTCACCGGCACGACTCCATGGAAGCCCCCGACGCTAGGTTAGAGGTGCGTCCTCGTGATTCCTAGAAGGTCGAGGGTCTGGGCATAAATGATGTTGAGACTGCTGCCTCCGTCTATGAGCACCTTGGTGAGGCGTGTGTTGGCAATGATGGGATCGACGACGAGTGGGTAGACTCTAGGATTGGGGACGTAGTCTGGGTGGTCATCACGGTTGAAAGTGATGGCCATCTCGGACCAATCAAGGAAGAGGGGGGTCGCGAGTTGCACGGAGAAGACCTCTCGACGTTCCCGCTTGCGCTGCCGTGTTGAGAGGCGCGTCGAGGGTCCTCCGTATATCATGAAACAGTCATGAATCTCGGGAAACCCCTTGTCTTTGTCGTCTCCCTTAGGATCCTCCTTCTTGTCATCTTTCTTGATGCCTAGGCTTTCAAAGTATCTCCGGAGCATGTGGCAGTCCTCGAGGTTGTGGTTCGTGGGCCCCTTGTGGTAGATACACGGTTCCTTGAGCATTTTGTCGAAAATACCCCCGCCGGGGGGTCCTCAAGGTTTCTTACGATCAGCAGCGGTGACAAGGTCATCGGCCGGGGCCTCTTGTTTGCCCTGCTAATTCTTCTTCTTCTTCTTGTTCCTCTTCGAGCCTCGGCTGGAGCTCGCGGGATCCTCTTCCTTGTGCTTCCCTTTGTCCTAATCGCTGCCAAAAATGGCACCAACCGCCTCCTCGCCGGCGGCAAAGTTGGTGATGATGTCCATCAAGCCATTTGCAGCGATGGGAGTGCTGCGGCCCAACTCTCGCACCAACTCTTTGCAGGTGGTACCAGAGAGGAAGGCCATGATGACGTCGGAGTCGGTGATGTTGGGAAGCTCGGTGTGCTGTTTGGAGAAATGTCGGATGTAGTCCCGGAGGGATTCGCCCGGCTTTTGTTTACAGCTTCGGAGTCCCATGAGTTTCCCGGACGCATGTAGGTTCCCTTGTGTAACACCCTCGGTGTTACCGCGTTAGCAAGTCACTAAACATTTCTTGAGCATCATGTTTAAAGTATTATTGCATGAAATCATTGGTGTAAATAAGGTCTCGCAACTTAAAGCACTCAATGAAATGTTAAAATGAAAACTTAAGATATTGCGTTTTATATCAAGTAGGGGTGTAAACCAATTTTTACTAAACGAAAATGCTATAGAACATACTGTTGGCGCCTTAATAAAGTTTGAAGTACGAATTTTGTAGAAGATGGTGCACCTTTGGTCTTAGCAAAGTAAGGATGCTAGCTTATGTTGTTATTGGCTTAGAAATCTAACTTGAAAACAAAAGCAGTCAAAGACTTAAGAGGATTTTTCCAGTTCAAAAATAGTTTGACAACATCGAGTTCACGATTTGATTTTGAGAAATCTAGTTCAGTAGTGGTGTCGGGTTTTGGCTCCTTTAGGTAGTCTAAGGTACCCTCTTGGGCTTGGTCAAGACGGTTAGTCTCAGGTCGAGTTAGGTTGGTTTTTGGGCGTGCTTTAAAATTCGTGCATAAAAGTCGACTTGGACTGTCAGGCCGGTGTTCGCGGTCACCACGTCGGTCGCTCTGCGCGCGCGCTGCCACACCGGGCCGACCGCGCCCGCTTTGCCTGACCACCTCGGGACAGGTCACGTGGGGCCGCTGCTACTGCTCGCGCAGCTGAGCGCCGTGGCCACCTGCCCACGCGCTGCCGCGCTGCCTACCGCGAGCGCTGTCCCTGCCCACGCCCTGCGTCGCTGCCCGCTATTCCGTGTACTCTGCGCCCGTCGAGCACGCGGCCTAGACCGTCAACCACATCTCGCTCGGGGCAGGGACGTACCTAACCGAACCGGCCATTTCCTCTGCCATTTTGACCACCGGAGCCACACCATCAATTTGGCGTGGAGAAGGCTCCATCATCCGCGTCGACCCGTCTAGGGCTCCGCCTACAGGTCGTCTAGCCTTCCGGCCCCGCACCGCCTTGACTGGTGTCTGGCCGAGCACCAATTTTGGCGTTGCTCGCCGTCGGGCCAATAAAGCCGCATCGGCTTGAGTCGAGAGCAGCCGACCATCCCCATCCCGCTCGCGTTCAATTGGCTGCATCGCCCCCACTTTACCTCCACCATGCTCACCCTTACCGAATCGCTACCGCCACCTGGGCGCGGCTGACGCGATTGTGCCGCCACGGTGCGCCGCCGCAACTCTCGGGTCGCACGTGGCCAGCCTCCTCCGTCGCTCTCCAGCTTCAACGAGCGCTGCGGCCAGGTCCTAGGTATGCCTTAGATGCTCTAGCGCTCGCCAATTGGCTTCGCGGTGGACTTGGGTGGCTGGAACGGTCGCGCCACCGCCGCCCATGGCCGCTCATCGTGGCCACCGGTCCCGCGAGCTCCGCTGCTCCTGTGCCTCCGTCTAGGGTAGGCGCTTAGGCCGTAGATGGTGGTCGGCCCGTTATCTGGGCCGGTGGGAGCCTGAGGTGGCTGGCGTGGCCGGGCAATGCTGGCCGGTGCTGCTCCGGTGAGCTCGGGGCATCGGGGACCAACCGGTTGTGAAGGCGAGTTTGTACGAGGGTTTTTGTGCATAGTGGCTGACTGCAGGAATAGGGCGTATAGGAGTCACGAGTTTTTGCTGAAGTACGAGGACTCTTTTGCAAGAGTGCCAGCGCGCCTGCGGGCTTTCCCGCATGGGCCATGTGTGGGCCGCCTGTCGCGCACGCGCGCGGGAAGGCCGAGCTGCTCTGGGTCGGGTGAGTTGCGCTGGTGGGCCACGTCGAGGAAAGTCGTTTTTCCTTTTCTAGCAAATTAAGAAATGTTTTCCAAATTGGTTTTGACATTATATTTGGTGTGTTATAATAAATCATGTAGGTGTCCTAAAATCATGAAATAAATTTTGTTAGACTCCTGGAATTAGGCTCTATTTGTTGGTATAATTAGTTTGTGCTTATATATATGTTGACTTTAGGAACCATCAAATTAATCGAGAATGCTTAATTTTACGAAGGTAGTATTTGTAAGAATTTTTGTGGTAAAACCATGATAGCGGTGACCTTGAGAATTTTATAGTAGGTTCTTGGAGCTATTATGTACTTGATGTAAATTTTATAGCCCTAAACAAGACTGTTAGGTATGTAGCTATATATATTTTAATAATTAAAAGGAATGAGAACATAGTAGTGATTTATAAATAAAACGCTTGGTGGTAAGCTTAATCTTAGTTTGACAAGGGTGATAGATAGTTAATAGCTTGGCCATTAGAGCTATCTTGTTAGTATAGTTTATGTGTTCTAATTTTAAGAGTTGTTGTTGCCTAAATACTAAATTGTTGCATCATCATCATCGCATGCATGTAGAGAACGAGTTGGTGGAGTTCGTCACCGCGGGAGATCAGGAGTACGAGGAGATTGTCGAGGAGTACGAGGAGGAGATTCTCATAACGGAGGAGATCCCGGAGCCATCACTGACTGACTTCACTGACACCCCGCCTGCCCAAGGCAAGCCCCGGTGCATAACCCTTATTTTTGCAAATCATTATATATATATGTTGTGCATTTACGTTACAGGAATTTTATGATACCCACATGCATATATCTACATCTACCCATGAGTCTTACTAGTACAGGATCGTGTAGCTGCTTTGCTTAGGTTTATCGGTAGCGTGAGTAACCTGTCGTTACTCACAATAGATGGTTATTATTATTATTACATTCATGATGAAATGATGGAAAAGGAAATGGTGACCGGGCAGGGATATGGTATGGGTATTGGTGGGTGTAACAGGTTGTGTCCCGCGGCCATGGGGCATAGCTTGGTTGCACTATTTCCCTGTCCGTGTCAATTAAGGACCGTCCGTTGCATGGACCCTGGTCAAGTCACAGATTTATTATCCCGAGCACATACTTGCTTATGGGAGCAGGAAGAATTGTTACTCTCTTGTCATGGGCTCCAGCTCTTTTCGGACCGACTAATTGGAGGCGGGGATAGGTGGAGGTCTAAGCATCACTTTGAGGCCGGGCCTCAAGTGTGGGAGTTTGGAGTCTAAGTTTGGACGGGGACCTGGAACCCGTGACAGGAGTGGAATGGGTTGGTCTCGCGTGTGCCTGGGGTGCAAGCGAGGCGTGTGTTTTTCGGGGTACCCAGCTGGGCACATTGATTCGCGAATCGCCGTTTCTACGTGACGGTACGGCTTGACTACGATCTGGCACCGTAGTAAGAACTGACATATGAAAGATGGAAAAATGCTTTTGATTGCTCCACCCTTGTTTGATGATAGAACAGGTGCTTACATAGCAGGTGGAAAAATAAATTTAACATGGCTGCTAATAATCTAATGAAATAAGGACTCACTCGTAGTATTGCTTTCCACAAACAAGAACCATAAGCCATAAAGCCTATCATAATCCTTGAGAGTCGGGAATTATATTCCTAGTCGAGTAAGTCTTGTGAGTACATTGTGTACTCAGGGTTTATTTACCCTTGTTGCAGGTGCTGCTTGAGAAGCTAGCTATTGTGTGGAGGATTCTTCTGGTGGGCACAGACGGATCTTTATACCGCTCCGCTAGATGTTGTTTATTTCCGCTGTTTAATTTACTGCACTCTGAACTTTGGTACTGTAATAAAGAATTTCTGAGACCCTTGTTGTATGAAATGGATTAAGTATTGTAAGCTTGTACTCATTATTGGATCCCGTGTGTAAAATTGTGGAACGCTTCGAGTTCTCCCGTTGGGTGTGCTCGACGGAACTGCTTGACTTGGCTCACTTTTGGGTGCTTAGTGTCTAGTGGAAGACAGCGCCTCTAAAAGTGTGTTAATTTAGGCGGTTCTGCCACACCTTGAAGTTCCCCTCGAACACTCTCACCAAGTCGCTCCAGTCGTGGATCTGTCGAGGTGGGAGGTCCTCGAGCCAGGCTCGAGCGGTGTCCGATAGGAACAAGGGAAGTTGTCGAATGATGACCCGATCATCGGTAGCCCCACCCAGCTGGCAAGCCAAACGGAAGTTGGCGAGCCAAAGTTCGGGTTTGGTTTTGCCGTTATACTTGGTAAGGGTCGCGGGGGGTGGAATCGAGCCGGAAGTAGTGTTTCGCGAATGGCCTTGCTAAAGACCCGAGGGCCTGGTGGCTCGGGTGAAGGGCTTTGATCCTCCGAGCTGTCATAGCGCCCGCCCCTGTGCTCGTGGTAGCCTCAAGCTGCACCGTCTCCACTCTTACGCCTTCGGTGCTCGTTGATGTTGTCACGGGCATCTCGAGGTTCGCGGTTGTCGATGATGCGTTCACGGACAGAGGCCGCCTTGTTCCGCTGGGGGCGGGCTCGGGATGAACCGAGGCCTCTCTCTCCTGTCGGGAAGGCTCCGCAGGCTGCTCCGAGGCAAGCCCACGTCGCCTTGAGGCGGAACTCTCGGCCTGCTGCATGGCAGCGGTCTCGAGGAGTCCTCGGATTTCATCGCGGGCCCGACGGGCCTCGGGGTTTGATGGCTCGGGCATGTTACGAAGGAGAATGGCGGCCGCGACAACATTCTGGCTGGCTCGGCCGAAGACCGGAGGTTTGCCTGCCTGATCCTCGACGATGCGACGATTAACGTCGCGAGCTCTCTCTCGAGCTCCTCCGCCGTGTGCGCGTGCCGCGCGCTCGTGCTCGAGGGTTTGTTGAAGTAGGCGCAGGTTTTCTCGTTCCTCGTCGAGCCTGTCCTGCAATTCGCGGATTTGCTCGAGTTGCACTCCTTGGTCCGCAAGGAATTGAGCTTCATCCCGTGTAGCAGGGGGCTCGACCTGAGGTGGCGTGGCGTTCCTTCCTCCAACGGCTGCCTCATCCTCTGAATCCGACGCGATAGCCCCATCGATATTGAAGCATTCGCGAGTCGGGTCGTAGGTGTCATCGGTAGAGTCGGAGTCCGAAGAGCCAAAATAGTAGTATAACGGGTGCATGTGAGGTCGTGCGTCTCTGAGGTTATGATGACGAAAGGTAGTCGTACGGAGCTCCGTATCCGGGGTCTCCGTGGAGTCCAGGTACTCGGAAGCTGGCGTGGACGCGACGAGGTCGAGGGTGGAACGTAGATGGTGTCCGGGGAGTTCCTCGTAAGCGCTCATGCTGGTGCTTACAGAAGAAGCATACACCCGGACAACCGGGTCCAGTCCATACGGGAATGCCGGTGAGGGCATGGTTCCCGGTGCCGGAGCAATCGAACTGGCTGGTGGTGGTGCCGCGCCGGGCGGTGGAGCGACGGGACACCCCGTCGGCATCTTACCCTCAACCAAGCTCATCCTACACAGATCCTCAGTGAGGAAATCCATGTCGGCGTCTAGCTAAGAGGCGCCGGATCAGGGGATACCGTCACCCTCCGCGAGGCGATGATGGCGGTTGCGCTAGGCACGCCGTCGCCTGGCGGCACGTGCCTAACGAGAGCGACGGTACCGGCGTAGCGCTCCCCCAGGCTGGGAGAGCTCGTGGTCGCCGTCGGTTGGGTGCCTGGGCAGGAGGAGGACCATGTCGTAGCCGTGGCCAAGAGACATGAACTCCAAGCTCCCAAACCAGATCACCATGGCCAACAGAAGTGGACGTTCGGGGTCAGCCATCCAGAAGAATGGCGGGAAAACGATGTTGGCACGCAGCGTCCCCTACCTGGCATGCCAACTGTCAGTGTTCGGTCCCGCGAGAGTCCTAAGCCAACGAGTGAATCTATGCTGCGTGTCCCTAATCTGGATGGTAATGCAAAGAGAATACACCGGGGTTTATCCTGGTTCGGGCGAAAGAAGGCCCTACGTCCAGCGGGGGGGAGAGGTATTGTATTTCCTTGCACCTAAGTGCTTGCGTAGGGGTTACAAGCTGTGAGAGAGGGAGCCGATCCCAGGTCTCAGAGAGAGGGAGTACAAAGGAGATTGCTTGAGATGTTGATCTTTTATGGTGGGATGGTGACTGGTTTTTGCTTGTCCGTCCCGTCTTCTGTCTTGTGTCGTCCTTCATAGAGTCCCCTGCCTTCCCTTTTATAGGGTCAAGAGGAGGCAGAGACGTCGAGGGACGCCTTAGAGATGAAGTTTTGTCGAGTGTTGTGGAAGCCGTGGTAGCGACGTGCTCCGGGAATGGCCAGCCATCCTAGACACCATGGTGACGTAGAGGATAAGATGGTGAAAAGCCCCCGGATCCTGTGGCATGCAGGCCTTGCTTCTTTGTTGACCGGCGGTTGGTCGAGGCCGGGTCGAGGACGGGTCGAGGTGGGTCGACGGGGAATGGATAAGGTCGAGTCCCGGGAATTTCGGGGTACGATACTCGTCGTATTCTCCCTCGAGGGGGATCAGTGGCGGTATAGTGCCCGGCATGGCGTGTACAGTGACAGGTTTTCACCGCCCATCCCGGGATGGGCAGTAAAAAGTGAGATTTGACATTGGTACTTGCTTCCATGCCAGTCATCGATGTAGCCATGGGGGTAGGAAGTGGTTGACGGTTGCATTAAATGCCTTGACTTTTGTCTCAGAGTTGGTGAGTGAGGTGGGTTGACCGACTCGACCCAGGGTCGTGCGAGTCGGAGATTTCTCGGTGGTCGAGGCCTCCCGTCGAGCGAGTCTCGTGCGAGTCGGAACGTGGTCGAGGCGTTCCGTGCGTGGTTTTGGCTTGTTGTACCCACGTGGGTGGAGCCTTGGCTTGGTTTTCTCAGGGGGTTTGTTCTTTTTAGTCGTTGAGTTTGGGTACCCCTTGTTTAGGTACCCGACAACTAAACTAAGTGATTCCGTCGAGCACACCGCAAGGGAGAACTCGAAGATCCACATTTTTACATTAGGATCACAAATGAGAGAGTAAAGCTTACAACAACCTTGCCATTTCTTACATCACTTTTAGTACAACATCGGAGTAATTTGTTATTTGATTAGAACAACGGAAAAATAAAAGATTATCAGAGTTCAGCGGAAATAAAATCATTTAATGATAAGATAAACATTAACATGAAGAACGTTTATATGCATGAAATGATAATAGGTTAATAGTATTTTCCTTGTAAAACTTTTGGTGAGAGTTTTAATAAATAAACTCTACTCCGCATCGCAAAGAAAATCATCCCTGAGCCCACCAGGAGGTTTCCACACACAAGTGTCAGCTTATCAGCACCTGTCACCTGCAACAGGGTAGAACAAACCCTGAGTACTCAATTGTACTCCGCAAGACTTACCCGTCAGGAGGAAAGAAAAAGACTCCAAGGATTATGCAAGGCTTTCTGTCTTTGGGTTTATTGCATTTGCAAGAAGCATTACTAAAGGTGCATCCTTACATTCCTTTTTAATAGCAATCCTCATTAGTTCATTAACCAACCATTCTATGTAAGCACCAAGGCTACTTTCAAGCAGGTGATAAGCAATCAGAACCATTTTACCATCTTCCATAGTTCTTGCTACGATGCCAGATTATAGTCATGTCGGACCGTCAAATTGACGGCGATTCGCGAATCAATGTGCCCAGTTGGGTGCCCCGAAAACACATGCCTTGCTTGTACCCCGGGCACAAGCAAGACCAACCCATTCCACTCCTGTCAAGGGGTCTAGGTCCCCGTCCAAGCTCGGACTCTAAGCCCCCAACACTGCAGGCCCGGCCTCAGTATGGTGCTTAGACCTCCTCAACCCATATATATATAACCACCTAAAAAGCCGGTCCAGAAAGAGCCGAAACCCATGACAAGAGCGAAACAAGTCTTCCCGCTCCCATAAGCAAGTATATGCTCGGGACAAGTAGGTCTGTGACTTGACTATGGAATCCATTGCAACGAACGGTCCTTAATCGACACAGGCGAAACAAATGCAACCAGAGCCCCGCTCTGTTGCCCAACCAGGTCCAAGTCCATCCAACCCGTTCCGCCCGGTCTTCAATTATCCAATTATTTTTATATTCCATGTGAAAGTAACATGATAATAGTAACAATAATATATTTCCTATCTCTCACGAGTGACAGGTAATCACTCGACTTCTACCGAGATCCTATAGCATAGCACACTACACGATCCTATCATACTAGTAAGACTCACACACACACACACATATATATATATATATATGTGTGTGTGTGTGTGTGTGTGTGAAGTGGGTTCCATTCAACTCCTTGAAACTTAATGCACAAGCATAATTTAAAATGCAGAATAATAGGGGCTATGCACCGGGGCTTGCCTGGGTAAAACAGAACCAAGGTTAGCATTTCATCATGGCGGCACGACCCTCGAACACCGTCCTTCGGCTACTCCAGATGACTTCGCGATCCATCCTCGTTCCTATTGTGATATACATGGATGCAGCGTAAATAATCAATGGCAACCGCAAGGCTTAAAGTACGATCTCGTTCTCTCAAGCTAACGAGCTAGCTCTAATGGCTAACGTACTGGCCTTGTATCCCCGTCGACGAGTATAGCGTCATTTCCCAACACGTGTTTTAGCTACTCGAACCCAATATGCTGCTTTATCCATTTTATCGATTTAATAGATATTTAAACTAGGGCTCATTAACTATCCTAGCAACTAATTATTTTGGAGCTACAAAAATTACAGAGAGTGGATAATGATATTAGGAGTTTACTGTAAAATTTTTAGAGCCAACATTTTTACCATTTTCTTACAAAAATTCTCACAAGTTTATTCTTAGCAATATTAAGCATTTTAGAATAATTAGCGAACTCCAAAAAAAAATTATACAACTATGTGGATAAAAACATACTAATAGATAGACCCTAATTTTTGGAAGCTAACAAAATTGGTTTCGCAATTTTAGGACTTCTACACAATCTTATATCGCATTTACAAGTTTACGTTAAGGACTAAATCGGAAAAGGCTGAACAACCAACTGCCACCAAAACGGCCTAGCGGCCCACTGCAGCCCGCGCAGGGGCGCAGCAGCGCTCAGCACCGACGGCAGAGCAACGCGGGATGCGGCTGCGTGCAGCAGGCCGGTCCATCAAGCAGCCTAGGCGGGGAGCCCGCGCGCGTGCAATGCGGTTTTGCAAAAGAGACCACGACCTATCGGATTAATACGCGGCACTATGCATACTATTGCAACAGAGACGTGGTTCGCATCCAGAACCCTGCGAGAATCCATCTTCGCAACGGGGATGCCCCTGGGCGGCGTGCGCTGTGGCGCGACGTGCGAGCGACGGCCAGCGCCACCGCTACGGCTTTTCCGGCCGGGGAGGGTTCATCAGCGAGCGCTCCCGGGCCGGCGGCCTACTCCACCTATGGGCGCACACAAAGGGGCGGAGGCACGGGGCGCGGCACGCCATGACAGGGTTAGCCACGGCAGCGGCCATGGCTGTCCGGTTCAAGGTGGTGGCGCGGGCGTTCAAGCGAGTGAGGGGGACGAAGGAGGAAAAGAAGTGGTGCGCGAGCACCACTGGCATACCACGGGTGCTGCCCAGGTGCTGGTGGGATCGGTGAAGGTCGTGGTGGCCCTGCCCACGCGCGAGCGGACAGAACGGCGGAGCCCCGGGACGGACATGGTCGCGTCACCACGTCTACGATGGGCGCCCTGGCAAGCTGACACGAGCACCCGATAACGGAGGTCAAGGTGAGTCCAGTGGTACAAGCAATCGAACCAATTTGTGCCTTACTCCAACCTTACCGGCATGGCGACGCACTTGGCCGGTGGCGGCCAAATCACCAAATTGGCGGTCGATGGAGCTCAGCCAGGATTGAGGGTAACATGGCGGCTAGGCGACCCCTTAAGCCGGCTTCAGGAGTGGGGAATTGTGCTGCGAAGCTCGGGCTAGGCGAGTAGGAGGGGATAAAGGAGGTGGCGGCTCTACGCCTGACACATGACACAGTCATGGAGAGAGCGCGCGAGAGACCGAGTAGATGAAGATGGGCGGCTCCGATCGGTAGAGGTTAATGCGAGCACGTGGTGCAGTTGACGAGACGGGGGTGGAGAGGGCAAGACGTGACGCACACGGCATGCAAGTGGCCGGCCCGAGCGGGAGGCGCCGGCGTCGGCCTGCGGCAGAGCAGGGCAGGGCGGTGGCCCATCACCACTGTGATTGGGTCAACGACCCAAGCAAGGCGACAGCGACGTACACCCAGGGCACAGCATGGTAAGCGCATCGAAAGGGTGGGACGGCGCCACGTCGACAAAGCGATGGCAACCGCAGCGCGGTGCGATCCCGCGGCCAAACATGTGGGCAAGGCGCGCACGCAGCAGCGGGGCCAGCTGTAGCCAGCTGGGGCCGGCCCACCCAGGCCCAAAGCATGGAGGGGCTCCGGCACAATGGGGCAACAGCGTTAGCAGCGGCTGGGCGCGGCGCATGCGCGGCAGGGCGCCCTCAACGACCGTGTCGCGACTCACGGCGCGGTGTTCGCGGCCACGGGGCCAAAAAGGCCGAACCCGTGCCCTGCACGCATTTTAAAGTGCGCACCAACAATTACTCGGCTCGGAGGTGATTCAACCAGCTTCATAGTCCTAAAGTGGGCAATGCCAGCTACCCAGAGAAACAACCGTCGAGGCCAAAGGGTGACTAAAGAGGGAGAGAGGAGGATGCCAACACGGGCTTGCCAGGCTGCGCTCTGGAGCGCGAACTAGGCACCGAAACACGATCCACAGAGCGTTCTAGGGGTTTTTGATAATTTTTAAAAGGTTAACGCTACACCCAACTCAACTGTAACCTACACCATGCTCAAGTGCTAGGTTAGAAGTAACCAATTATGCAAAAACGTGAATATAGCGTTTAAGAAATTAAATCAAAATCTAAAGGCCAAAATGGCATAGTCATTCGATTTTTAAACTCGGTCGTTTTCGTTCTAGAAGTTGGAATCAACTTCCAATTTAAAATCTTGAGCTCCCCCTATGCTATTGAATAACATTTATTTACCGAAACAAAAGTCGCATAAGATTTGTTTATCATTTTATGTGAGATAAAATTGTAAAACTTGAGAGCTTGTTGTGAAAATTTTCCCTTAGGCTTTAACCGAGGTGCTAAGCGGGGTCGTAACACCAGGGGTGTTACAGTTATCTTAAAGTTAGAGAAGATTAACTTAGAACAAAACTAAAATGACTTTTATTTATGGTACTGTGAGAAATTCTCTTGGGAATATCAATGAGAACAATTAATTCTTATCGTTTTTGGTACTACCTCCAATCACTAGTAGTAAGCGATACTTTGAAGATGTCTAAACCTTGTCCACTAGTTTCTTGTATTCTAACATATGTCTATAAAATGCACTCTTAACGGAGGTACTCCCTCCGTTCGCAAAAGAAAGCGATTGTTGAGTATGGAGGTTGTCTAGCTAAGAAAGAATGCAATTCTAGATGGTGATGAGCAGCTGTGACCTAGAACAATTAACGTGGGATCCACTGAAATCAACTTCAACCATTTGTCTTATCTGTTTGCCTAGCCACTCCATGAGCTTCTCTCTCTTGTATGCGTGGAAGTATATTTCCAAGACAAAATCTACTCGTATATAACTTTGAATTCACTAAAATTTTGTACATAAAAAAGTAACTCATCACAGCAAGAGTTTAGAATGATTGGCTTGAAACAATCTTACTTGAAACATTGCTTATTTGTCACCAGAAGGTGGACTTTCCTAGGAGCTAGGACTATTGGGTTGGTGAGCTAGGAAATCGACTTGTCAAGCTGCTAACTTGCTCCACCAGAAAGGCACAGCTGATCAACGTAATCCTGTTCGCTGTTCCCACGTAAGCTGCCGGCCTAATAAACTACGCTGCTTTGCGTGGAAACAGTACTCTACGTGGACAATGCGACGGAGATGGCATATTTGACATATGAGCAGCAGCCAACATGTACGAAAAGCACAGCTGACACAGTCCGTCTCATCTCATCTTAGGCCTTGTTTAGATGCAATGCTAGAGTTGAAATTTTTTCACTCTCTCTTCATCACATCAATCTTTGTACGTATGCATGAAACATTAAATATAGATAAAAAAATAACTAATTGTACAGTTTAGTTATAAATCACGAGACGAATCTTTTGAGCCTAGTTAGTCTATGATTGAACACTAATTGTCAAATACAAATGAATTCTAACTTTTCGCGATCTAAACGAGGCCTTCTCCCCTCTGGATTTGGATGAACCGTCCGTCCGTAATTATCTCTACTATAATTGGA
The DNA here is from genome assembly GCA_038087645.1 of Saccharum hybrid cultivar R570. Taxonomy (NCBI): domain Eukaryota; kingdom Viridiplantae; phylum Streptophyta; class Magnoliopsida; order Poales; family Poaceae; genus Saccharum; species Saccharum hybrid cultivar. The sequence goes on along the minus strand of JAQSUU010000108.1, from coordinate 35,500,402 downwards.
TTCTCAAATTATTTTAGGTCCACCAAACAAAGCGTCCCCCACTGATGACCTCCAACATTCATACACACAGAAAATTGCACCCAACAAATCCCTTTCATTAAAATCAAGGGCTACAAAACATCTCTCCTAGCCTTCAACCAGATCGTACGGCCACGATATCTTCCAGGCTTCAACGCTACACTTCAACGCAACGAGCCCGCCCGCGATCAGCGCTCCTCTCCCCCGCGGCCGTCGTGATCCTCCTCCCATCAAATCAAAGGAGTTCCTTTGACGAAGAGTTCAGCGGTTCCTCCGCTCGCCCGCGATCAGCGCTCCTCCACTCGCCCGCACGTGGCTTCCGTCTCACGCCTCGCGACCAACGATCGAAGCCGTAATCATCATCACCGAGGTAATCAGCGAATACAAAAAAGAAAAGAAAAATCACCGTTCCAAACCTGCGAGGCCGCCGCTGCAACGATCGCCCGCGCCATCGTGCCCACACCACGTCCAATGTGCCACCGACGCGCCGATCGAGTGAAGAACCCCGACGCCTGCCATCATTCAACGAGCTGAGGGTCGATCTCCTACCCTAAATCGAGATGGCGTCGTCCAGCTTCGTGTCGGTCTGGTCGGAGGCGACGACCGTGTGGATCCTGCCCTCCCGCACGCCCACGGCCCGTGTGGATCCCGCCCTCCCGCACCCCCAGGCCGCTGCTCGGCGCAGGGAGCCCAGAGCCGGGGGAGAGGCCGTGGGGGGCACTGCGCGTCTACGCCGGCTGCGCTGGGTCCAGGCGCTCAGGCAGCGGCGGCGTGGCGGCCGGCGGGTCGCAGACCGGCGGTGGGCGGCTGGGTGGACGGCAGCGAGGTCGACTCGTCTGAGTCCGCGCCGTCGTGGTCGCTCGAGGACGAGCGCTCGGTGGGGGCCGTGTCTTCAAACTGGGCGCCGCGGTGGCGTCTCGAGTGTCCTCCGGCTCAAGTGGCTCCAGCTGATCAACGGCTACTCCTCCACTAGACCATCTTGCGTCTGTTACTCATCTGTATCGACTTTGTGTCATTGTGTGCAGGTGCAGGCTGCAGGCTGCGATAAGTGAGGCAGCCGAGTGGTGTACAGATAGAGATGCCGATTGCACATATAGGTATGTAATATTCACCCTTTAATCCTATTGCATGAGTGCCTAATTTCATATTGCTGAGCCGGTTGCAAATCACCACTGATAGAGCATTGCTGAGCCTGTTGCACACCTGATGGATGGATGAGGTCTGTGCTCAGCCAAGATCATCAAATTGGCAATAGAACTCTTTCGCTTTTATAGATCAGGTATTTGTTTTCCCAAGTGCTATCATTGGTATGCTACTGACATTCTACATTCTTTTAGAAAACATGCAAATTGTGTTGCCCACTATCATGGTATTGTAAACTCATAGAAATAGATAGAAGTCTTTACTCCGTTTTTTAATCCATCATCGTATGTTTCAAATTGTTGACTTTTAATACATGTAGTTGTGGACTTTTTGTTGGTGTCTGGTATGCTCTTAAATGACTTCCACCATTTGCCTTGTGCTTTTGATTCAGTAATGGCAATGCCATTTGTAGATTTTAGTGGTGCGCCAGGACCTCATCAAGATGGGGACAACAGAGCAGACAACAATAATCGCTAGCTTAGCTGCTTCTATTGAGCCGAGCGGTGCTTGCATTGCATTGCATTTGTGGGCAATGGCGGGAGCCGGAAAGACATGGAAGAGAGGAGAGGGGCGAGCAGAAGCAGAGCAAGAGGGGATTTACAGTATATAGTACCTCATAAATACAAGTAGTAATCAGAGTTAACTTATTATCTGTCATGCATATATATCGACTTCACTAAGGACAGGATTCTTATCGACATTTTGAAGAGCCGTGCAAATGAATGTTTTGACACCTTTCCTGAAGATCTCCAAGGTCTACTTAAGGTCTTAGGCATATTGTGAATTAGATGGTTAAGGCGATACATAACTTTGTTATGTCTTGTTATGCATGGCAACGGATCAGGTGGAAACCAAGCTTATGTGCAAACTTTGGAAACCATCAATCTGGACCGCTGGATCTGCATCCGATGGCTTCAGATAGAGGTGGGCGCGTTTTGCAATTAAACGCCCGCAATTAGCACACTAGTTGCGTTGTTTTGCGAAAACCCCCCAGCGCAAACAGGAGCCTGGTCCGTCGTTCCGGCTGGCAGCGCGTCGATTCGCGCAAGAGCCGCGGATCGCGCGTCCTTCCATCTGGCCGCCGCCGGCGCATCCAGGTCCTTCGACGAGCTGACCCCTGCGTCGGCAAGCGATCGGCAAGAGGTTCTTCCGTCTGGCCGCCGGGAGCGGGGCACGCCGGGGACGCCGTCGCGCTCGTCGGCAAGCGATCGGCCTCCACAAGCTGACCCCTGCGTGGATCGAGACGGTTGCGATTTGGAGTCCGCCGTGGAGTTCGTTGCTACATGAGTCCGGTCCTCCTGTTGGTACGTGAGTGTACCATGGATTCGTTCATGGTTGTTTCGATAGTGAGATGCTTGTAACCAATTTGTAACAGATCAGTCTGTAGGCGAAGGCACGTCAAGAGGCCGTGAGTCTGCGCCGTCGCTGCCATGGAGTCCGGCGCGCGTGACGTTCCCGCTGATGTTGTCGTCGCCGTTGATGCTGTCATCGTTGAAGATCCCGTCTCCATCGAGGCTGCCGCCATGGATCATGTCGCTGATGCCGTTGGAGCAAGTGATCCCGTTTCTGCAGATGAACTGGAACATCCTAGCACACCACGGTCAAGTTCCAAAGAAAATTTGAAGCCAAGGATTGGAATGATCTTTGATACACTCACAGATGTGGAGGATTTCTACAAGTCATATGCATATGAAGCTGGTTTCTCTGTTCGTGTTGGTCAGCACAAGAAGCAAAATGACGAAATATTATTCAAGAGGTATTGTTGTTCAAGGGAAGGGTATAGAAAGGAGAACGTAACAAATGTTAGTGATGATTCTGGGAAGAAAAGAAAGTCACATAATATCATGGAAACCAGATGTGGTTGTGAGGCACATATTGTCGTGAAGCTTGGCAGCGACAAGAAGTATCGAATAGCTTCAATGGTTGAGAAACACAGTCATCCTTTTGTGTCGCCAGATAAGAGGCATTTGCTAAGATCCAACCGTAATACCAGATAAGAGGCATTTGCTAAGATCCAAACGTAACAAAGGAGAAGAAAGCTGGAAGTAAGGGTAAAGGTAATCGGACGTGTCGAAAATGTAAGCAACAAGGAGATCATGATGCACGCAATTGCCCAAACAATGTCGTTGGCTGATATTTCAATTGAACAATGTACTATTGTGCGGCGCCAGCCATGGAATGCTTCTTGAAAACACTTTTAGTTAACTGCAATGTACTTGCTTGTCAAATTTGAGATGTCAATTTGCTCCTTTTTTTTTATTCCAGTTCGACTCTACCTTCAGTTTGATCATCTGGCCGAAGCCATAGTTCACAATGTATATGCACAATATAATAGTTTATTTTCAATTCTGTGACTCCACTGAACTGGAATCAAGTTCTTGCATGAAACTGAACTGAACTGCATTTCACAATGCATCCTAACTGAACAGCATACACATCGCATAAAAAATAGCTTGACAAACTTCAGAAGAACCACTATTTGGTTTCCAATAATTCCTACTACAACAGACAGTAGCAGCTAGATGTCCGTGTTGATGCTTGGCTTCACTACTGCTATGTTCTTCAGTGCCTTTTCTCATTGTCTTCAGTACCCGGCTACAACAGACAGTAGCAAACTAGCAACAGACTGCTATGTTCTTCAGATGATTTTCTCATTGGCTTCAGAACTAACATGTCGAGCCAGCTGGGCGGAGACGCAGCCGCGGGGGTGAGCTGCGACGGCGAGAGGCGCAGTTCGGCGGCCCGGCAACGGCGTCGAGGCAGTTGGGCGAGGCCGCGGCCGCGGTGGTGAGGTGCGACGGCTGAGAGCCGCAACTCGGCGGGCCGGCAACGGCGTCGATCCAGCTCGTCAGGGCGACGTGTGCGGCCAGCCGCGCATGGCGGCGGCGGCGGAGAAAGGCGAGGCGGAGGGCGGGCCGCTCACGCGGCGGGATCTCGCCTGCGACCGAAGGACCTGGATGCGCCGGCGGCGGCCAGATGGAAGGACGCGCGATCCGCGGCTCTTGCGCGAATCGACGCGCTGCCAGCCGGAACGACGGACCAGGCTCCTGTTTGCGCTGGGGGGTTTTCGCAAAACAACGCAACTAGTGTGCTAATTGCGGGCGTTTAATTGCAAAACGCGTCCACCTCTATCTAAAGCCATCGGATGCAGATCCAGCGGTCCAGATTGATTGTTTCCAAAGTTTGCACATAAGCTTGGTTTCCACCTGATCCGTTGCCGTTATGCATTATGTGTTTTCCAGATAAAATACGTTGTCATATACAATTTTGTGAAAGTTGAACCATATAAAAAATATCATCATTTGGTTGTTTTCAAGTGCATTCCTAAAATGAAGCCGTGGCGTTAGCACGGGCAGCTATACTAGTAAGTAAGAGTTAACTTCTGCCCTTGTCGCGTGCCTAAAGCTTTCGCCCATCCCCGGCCGTGCGATCGCGAGGAGCTGCCTTTTCCGCCTCCTCTGCTCGAGTAGGCGGAAAAAGGAGAGGGGATAGGATGACGCAGCGGTCGACGTCGGTTGCTTCAGGGATCAGGGGAGTGGGGTTGCGTAGTATCAAGGCTAGCCCCTGCCAGGCCCTCCGGCACCTCATTGTTGGCTTGGAAAGGAACCCCGAATGTTCCTACTACTGCTTTCCATTCAGGCCTCGTTTAGATTGCAAAAAAAAAAGTGAACCTGATGAATAGTACCACTTTTGTTTTATTTGGCAAACATTGTCCAATCGTGGACCAACTAGGCTCAAAAGATTTATCTCGTGATTTCCAACTAAACTGTGTAATTAATTATTTTTTTACCTATATTTACTACTTCATGCATGGATCCAAAGATTGATGTGATGGAGAAAGAGTGAAAAAATTGTAACTTTTCATGTGCATCTAAACAAAGCCTCATTTCCCGTCAGATTCCTGCCCCCTGCCCGCGCGCCTATTATAGGATCAAACAAATTGATTAATTCCTACATTTTTTTCCTCGGAACAAAATTAAAGCAGACTCCGCTCCTCTCCTCCGTCGCTCGCACGGTTGCGCCACGGCCAACGGGCTTGGCATCCCGCATCCGTTCGCTGTTTCGCAGTAACCAAAAGACCTGACTTGCTTTTCCGTCGGACCGTCTTCCCTCTCATTGCTCCTTCCCACGCTCCATTTTGTTGGCCCAATGCTTGGTTTTGGCGGCAAACTTGTAAAAAAAAAAGAAAGTTCCAAGGGCACGTTTGTAATTGTAAGCTTCAATAAGAAGTTCGGAACATTATATACATCATTTTGGCAGTACTTATTATTATGTATGTTTTATCAGTGCTTATCAACGGGCTAATTTGGTACTTCATCCTCTTATAAGCTAAAGCCAAGGCCCCAGAGAAGGGGTGTCCCCGTTGTCTTATAGTTATATGCCTAATTAGTTGACGACCAAAATTTGATTGCCAAAACTTAGGCAAGCCAAAAATTTGACAGATATTTGGTTGCCTACTAAAATTTGCCAATATCTCACATTAGCTTGCTAAATTTATGGCAAATATTCTTGCCTTAGTTTTGGCATTTTTTTCTTGCCAAATCTTTGGTATGGCTATTTTTGGTAGCCAATCAAGTAGGCCCTACATGCGAAATTACCATGGTCTATAGAACAGTTTACAATAATTACACGTGATTTTTTTATTTTGTGTTGATATATTTGATTGTCATCATAAGTTCTTCAACGCCTCGAATTATCTTCCCCCTCATGCGTTTCCCTGTGGATGCTCCTGACATGCCATCAACATCGGAAGTAGGACCCGATGGCTCCGCTGTCCCCTTTTCTAGTCTACGATCGTCGCCTTCCTTTTCCTTTGGTTCATCATCCTCTCATCTCCCCCGCACCGTTTCTCATCATGTGCTCCATTGTCGCTCTATGATTTGCTCCACAGTTTCTGCATGTGCGTAGTTGTCGCCCAGGTCTAGACGTCGGCCGATGTTGGTGTTGCTCGAACATTGATGCACACCGCGCAAATTAAGTTATATAAAACCTCATTGTTGCCGTAAAAATCATAAGAACGTATTAAAAGAAATCGAAACAAAACCAAAGATAGCAATTAGACAAGTAGTAAAATGACATTATGCCAAGAAGGATTCCACTTCAAGTGAGAAACTTATATAGAGCTAAGTGAATTTATATTAGAAGATTTCACAATGTCTGGCCAGTTTCATAGAGCTGCCTTTTTCGATTTTTGAGCTTCACTTCTTGATTCTTTAATGGAGTGATCTGATGGAGGAGTAGAGTAGGGAGCACGTGAGAATTGATTATGAAGTGATTCTAGTGACGATTAAACGGGAGCGAGATGGGGAGTGAGTTTTTTTTAGCTCTTAGTGTAAATGGAGAAGTGATTCTCGTCGACTCCCCATCAGAGTCTAGTTGCATTTTAACCGTCTCATAGGGATCCACAGAATCGACTCCGAAGAAGGTGCGAGCGGAGCTCTGCCAAACTAGCCCTTATTCTAGTTCGATTAGACAAGTATCAATTGCACTAGGAATTATGACATCATGGATTTAAATCAAGTCCAAGTTCTAACCGTTTATTGTTCGGACAATACAGATTTAACATTGACAACTTACTCAAACAACAACAAATAGCACTTGTTTTCAGAGTATTCAAGGTTTTCGTCGTAAGTACAAGGCATATAAAGGCCAGTTTGTTTGGGCTTCCTAAGAGTTTTTTTTTACCTCGGCTTTTAAACCTTTCAAAAGCCAAAAGCTTCCGAAAACCAAAATTCAGAAGCTTTTGGGCCAGTTTGTTTGTCTTCGGTGAAGTTTAAAAGGTAGTAATCTAAAAATGACCAAAACTTCAAATAAACAGGGCCTAAGATTTGTTCCATAATAAAATTTTCAATGTCAATATCTGGAAGCAAAAATATACATTACCGACCCAAGACTGACATTTCTAGATTATGTAGAAATACTTTCATAATGTACGGTTATTTTGATTTAAGAAAATACATTTTTATAAACAGTGCTAGTCAAAATTCCTTTTTAGAAAAATTTGGTTTAGAACCCAAGATGGACTTGATGCGATTTTCAACTCAATCATTTTTACTTTAACGCAGCATAATGCATGCCATCACTTTATGCCTTTCTTTTTATATATAAAAAAGCAACAACACTACCCTGAAAAAGGCACTGCGATTAATCACAATCGTTGAGGTAACGTGACAGGGCTGAGATAAAACCCAAGCACAGAACACAGGTAGACCACTGCAGCAAAAACCGCGTCCGCGTACAATAGCGAGCGTCTCCAACCCACCACCGCTTCCCCCGTTCCCCACCCCGACCGACTGCTCCTCCTCCCCCGCGCCATCCTCAAGGCATCGCCGGCGCCGCAACTTCGCTGAGGAACCCAGCACCCCGGCCCCGATCCGATGGCCAACAGCAACCTCCCGCGGCGGATCATCAAGGTGCGCGCCCGATCTGATCACCCCGGAGCAGATCTCTCGCCCGCCTCCGATCCGATTCGTTGTGTCCTCGCTTGTTTTTGTCTAACCTCTTTTTGGTTCTCATGTGGTTGGATCTGTGCAGGAAACGCAGCGGCTGCTCAGCGAGCCAGGTTGGCGTGCTCTCTGTCTCGCGGTTTCGGTGGATTTCGTCTAAGTTTTTCGGTTTTTTTTGAGGGCCGAGTTTTGATTCTGTTAGTCAAATGGTTTTGTTTGGTTCGTTCGTTCGTGCAGCACCGGGGATCAGCGCGTCGCCGTCGGAGGAGAACATGCGCTACTTCAACGTTATGATCCTTGGGCCGGCGCAGTCGCCCTATGAAGGTACGGGCTTCTGATTCGGATTTTTTTTATGCGCTGTTCGTGCTGCGTGGTGCAGAGACTGAGTGGTAATATTAGAGTGTTTCTAGATATCGATAGTCGAGTCGAGACAATTTTTTTCAAAAGATGTCTCTGGAAATGGGAGAAATGCTGAAATGTTTGCTTTAGTTTATGTGCACATAGGTAAGCTTGTATTGTTTGGTTGGCTGGTGACTTTTGACTTGTCAGTTTTAGTTTTTGGGTGGAATTGTGGCTGATGAGTCTCAGCTTCTATTTGCACCATTCTATTAGCTGCAGGTAATTTTAGTAATGTTTTGCACTAATATAGTATGTGGTGGTCATTACTCATTAGTAGCTTTGTTTTATGTGTGCTGTTTCTACATGTTTGTGTGGGAAACAAAAGACATATTTTATTTCCTACTAGATTATAGTTGTCTGTAGGCTGTAGCTATTTTTGATGAATAAGCAATAATATATTTTGTTCCTTTCATGACCCCATAGTTCTTATCCATGTATGCTGTGATGATCTGATTTGTGTAAGATGTAATTGTAATGTAACAGATTCACTGCTTATCTTTTTTCTTGGAGGTAAGGACTAAGGAAGTTACTAGTATGCACCTAGGGCAATGGTGGGTTAGTTGATTTCTATTCTAAAATGGTAGGGAATGACTGTAACGTACCAGTGGAAACCAGTTTCATAAGGTGGCAAGGGGAGACATGACGAGCCACCCCTTCCAATCGCCTAGGCCTAGGCACGTGTAAGGCGAGGCAAGGTGATGCCATATGCCAGAGGATAACAAGGGGGATCCTCTCTCTGCGCCTCTCATTCACACGTGTAAGCCGCGGCTCCCCCTCTGCCCCTTTGGGGCCCTTCTCTCTGTGCCTCTTGCTTCAGATTCACTGCTGCTGTGGTGCTGCCCGCAACTTCTCCCTGCCTCTTCCCTTCCCTTTCCTCCCTGCTCTATGCCCTCAGATCGACTGCTGCGGCTGCCCCCTTTCAGATTGACTGCGTTGCAGCAGACCGGAGCAAGTTATGTGCTGGCCATGTGCACTGTAGCCAGCAGGGATGGCAGCGGCTGCAGGTTCTTTGTCTTGTTGGCCAGCTCACCTCCCGTTCTTCCTATCTTCTCCGTCCCTCCATCCATCTCTTTTGCTGATCTTTTTTGTCGTGGAGACCTGGATACCCAGAAACGTAGCGTGTCTCATTGCCTAGGCGATGCCTTGAAAACCATGGTGGAACTCACTTTTATCTGGCTTAGTGGATTATTGTGTTTAGCTCATTATGTGCGTTATAGCAATCACCATAATTCTTTGCTTGTACTGGTGATATTTGTAACTGAAAAATTAATATTTAGAGCATTTATTGGTTTCCTTGTAATCATACTTAGTTCCTGATAGTGTTACTTTCGCTTACTGATTGGTCAGGTGGAGTTTTTAAGCTTGAACTCTTTTTACCTGAGGAATATCCAATGGCTGCCCCAAAGGTAACTATAAATTTTGCTTATTGTCTGTAACATTATTGTGCTCTATACTTTGTAAGCTAATCTTGTTTGTATTTTAACTTTGAGTAAAACTTCTCTTTTCCAAGTTGACTTGTGCTTTCTTTTGCATAGTTATTTGAATCACCAAACAGCTTTGTATGATGTGTGGTATTAGTTTAACTACTTGTCTGCCTGATTTTCTTTTGTTTGAACAATACAAACATATTTTGGCTGACTCGGATTTGTAGTATGTATTTGGATTAAGAATGTCATCTGTTAGAAGGGCTAACTATTTTCTGCCCCTTCTCTTTGGTGTCCATTGAAGTGTTAGAACTAGTCAAATACACTGTTCTATTGTGTATAATCTCAGTGGACACTTATTTAGCTTGTGCTGTTGCAGGTTAGGTTTCTGACCAAGATTTATCATCCCAACATTGACAAGGTAGGCATGCATATCGCATATTCCTTTGTAGTGCAGTTTGCTTGCTATGAATTGTTATTCACAGAGGACTTTACTGTTGCAGCTTGGTAGGATATGCCTTGACATTCTCAAGGACAAATGGAGCCCAGCACTTCAGATTCGAACGGTTCTTTTGAGGTCTCTATATCTGTCTCTAGTGTCAGTGTACCGTACTTTATGTTTTTGCCTACAAAAACATTGTTTCTTCTTTTTTAACCTAATAAACCAAAGGAAAAAGTCCATATTACTCCCTCCATGTTTGGCCTATGTCCAAATAACCCCCCAAACTAACATTTGGTTCAATTTACTCCTTCCAACTATTTAAGAGGTCCAACTAACACCTTAAATAGTTTTTTCTTTTTTTGTTTCTCTATGTACAAATTATATTTTAGTTTCAAATTTTGTGAGGTGATAGAGGACATTGTATTTTGTATTAGAAAAATGCACTATGAATTTTTCATCATTATGTTTTATACGATATTGTACCTCCAGTGTTAATTTATTATTAAATTTATTAAGCTATCAAAATAGTGGCAAAAAGTTAAGATATATTTTTCTAACATAACTTATGATGTTCTCTATCATATCACAAAAGTTGATATTAAGGGGGTGTTTGGGACTGCTCCACAAACTCTGCTCCATAAACTCCACCATGGAGTAGCTCCACAAAAAACTGGAGTTTGTGGAGCACCTCTTTAGGTGCTCTTACAACTCCACCCTTTTTCCTCGAACAGAGTGCATGGAGCTGAAACCGTTTGGCTGAAAAACGTGGAGCAGAGCAGTCCCAAACACCCCCTAAGATTCAACTAATACGTGGAAAAACAAAAATAACAAACCAAGTTAAGGGGTAAACTAGACCAACTGAAATAGTTGGAGGGAGTAAATTGAACCAAATGTAAGTTTAGGGGGTAATCTAGACATATGCCAAACTTAAGGGGAGTAATTTGGACTTTTTCCTAAACCAAATGTGCCAAGGGAAGCTGTTTCTCTTTTGTTCTTGTGCAGCACCAAAATATGACTTTATGAACGATGTTTAGTTTCTATGCCTTTTGTATCCACGGACATGCTAGCTATCCCTTGACATTGTTCTGGCTTTCAGTATACAGGCTCTCCTGAGTGCGCCAAATCCAGATGACCCTCTTTCCGATAACATTGCAAAGCACTGGAAAGCCAATGAGGTAGAAGCTGTTGAAACAGGTAAATTAAAGTTGACAAATCAGTCAATGCTGTCTCTTCTGCCTCTGATTTCCCTATAGCTGACAATGAGAGATTTCATGTCATTTGCAGCCAAGGAGTGGACTCGCCTGTATGCGAGCGGTGCATGAGAACCCGGTTCTGTTCTTGATGTAATAACCCGTCATACTTCAGTCCTAATCTATTGCCATTTGCTTGATATAAAAACAGACTGGAGATATTTGCCATGGAAGGAAGTCTCTAAATGACTACCACTCTGAATTGTTTGGTTGTACACCTGTGGTCGGTTCCCTTTACCTTTGGGCACCTTTGACTAATCAGTATCTGTGGTAGAACTTGCTGTCACTCTAATATATTTGTTACTTCATGTAGAAGAGTTTCTCAACTGTCCATAGCGTTGAAACTGAGGCTGGTTAGCTTGGTTGCACTTGTTGTACCTTTTTTCTTTGCCTGTCGATCGTCGATTGTTGTCTGAGAATGCAAATTGCTGTGAAACTATGGTCGCACCTGATCACCTTTGCTGCGAGGTGCTTTCCTATAAGTGATCAGAGGTTGGTTTTATCACCATACTTCGTCTGCTTTACTTGGATTTGTTTTATAATACTTTTTTTAGTCATAATTAGGTGGAATACGAAATCCATGAATATTATCCTACAGTTATGCACTGGATAATAATCTAGAGTATTGTGGCTTCTTGGGTTGTGTTTGTAGGTCTAAACAACCAATACATTATGGCTTGTTTGGATGGTGTCATGGTGACATAGAAAAGCTGCATGGCCACCTGGGGCAAGTTTTGTTGTCTGGCTACAATGCAAACAACGCTAAATTCGTTGGAGCAGTGTAGCCCATGTTAGGGATGAGTTGTTTTTTTTTTTTTTTTTGCGAATAATGTTAGGGATGAGGTCATGGCTGTATGAAAGCCGCTACCACAGTACCACGGCAAACGATCTGCTTTGTCTGGGGGAGCGGAGCTTCATTGGGTGTGGCGACTGGCGAGTGACGAGTAACGCATGTGGCGGGGTATTGAATTTAGGATACAGGGCCTGATTGGTTGTTACCAAAATTTGTCTTGTCTAAGATTTGGCAAATCATGATTTTGACTATTGTTTGGTTTTCTATTTAAACTTGTCAATCCCTCACATTTAGCTTGCCAAATCTATGGCTGATTTTTTTACCAACTTTTGCTTGCTAAATTTTTGGCATGACAAATTTTAGTCATAAACCAATCTAAGTATAGCCTCCTTCCATGGTTACCAATTTGTAGGAGTGGCTCCATGCATCGAATAGAGCTAGCTCAAGCTCACCCCACCCAAGTGTCTAATCCACCTCTGCAACATACGAGAGGAAGCTGCAAAAAATGACTTTCGAACAGACCCAAGTGTCATAAATGCAACATAAAAGTTAAAATAGATATAAAATAAAGAGTAAAGTCCATCATCGGTCCCTAAACTCGTAAATCGACTGTTTAGGTTCTCAAACTTGTTCAGCTGTGTCATCATAGTCCCTGAATTTGGAAATCATCCGTATAGGTCCTCAAACTTGTTCAGTTATGTCACATCGGTTCCTAAACTTAGTTTTGAGTCTCATTTGGGTCAAAACAGGACGATCTAAAAACTCTATATCAAAAATTAATTCATAACTTTTTCATATGAGCTCGAATGAAGACAAACTTTATATTAAAATTGTAGCCCTCGACGTGATCTACAACTTTATAGTTGAACCATTTTTGAATTAAAACTGTTTAGGGTTCCAAAATATTATTGTAAGTTTATAGATTTTGAAATTAAAAATTTAAAATTAAATTTTGGGACACTAAATGACTTCAAATAAAAAACTTTTCAACTACAAAGTGGTAGATCATATTGAGAACTATAACTTTCATATAGACTATGTCAGTGTCTAAGATTGTTTGATAATTTTAAATTTCAAATTTCAAAATATATAAACTTACAATAATATGTTGGGACCCTAAACAGTTTTAATTCAAAACTTTTCAACTACAAAGTTATAGATTGCGTCGAGGGCTATAATTTTGATATAAAGTTTGTCTTCATTCGAGCTCATATGAAAAGTTATGAATTAATTTTTGATATAGAGTTTTTAGATCTCCCTGCTTTGACCCAGATGAGACTTAAAACCAAGTTTAGGGATCAGAATGACATAACTGAACAAGTTTGAGGACCTAAACGGGTGATTTCCATGTTTAGGGACCGGAATGACACAACCGAACAAGTTTAGGGATCAAGATGACATAGATGAACAAGTTTGAGAACCTAAACGGTCAATTTGTGAGTTTAGGAACCGAGACGACACAATGGTACAAGTTTAGGGACCGGTGATGGACTTTACTCTAAAATAAAAAGGCACAATTAAACTTTTAGAATTACAAAAGACACCGCTCTCTCTTTTGATATCAAGTAGAAAATTGTCTTGAAGTACGGAAGTATAGTAAGACTAGCATTCTCTATTCTGCGTTACTGTAGAAATAGCATTGTAAACGACAAGCGACGGCTCCTGTCATGGACGGTTTCATTTTCTAACAATTTTCGTGGACAAGTCGATCGTTGATATATCTGTGTTAGTGTGATCACTGTCACAATGTCACTATTCCTGATACGGAAGGCCAATATATAGCACGGGTCGATCTCAATTCTTGAGCCAACCCTCCCATCAAACATGTTCGATAGGTTTGGCTCCTGCATCAATATCTGTTGTATTTCTGTTGTCTACTCATGGATGACCTAGGTGCCGCCAAGTTCATTTGGCTTATAAGCCGTATTTTTTCAGCTAACAAATAGTGTTTTTATCTCATAATAAATCAACAAACAGTACTTTCAGTCATAACTTCTCAGCCAAACGAACAAGTGCTTTATTAGCCCCTGTTTTGATGAGTTTCGTGACCGCGTGGTGCGGTAGTAGGAATTATAGATTTCTCTGTGATCTTACTCGTTGCTTTCTAGTTCAACCAGAACCTTCCTATGCAAGTGATGGCGAAAAAAAATTATGTGCCGCAAACCATTTGAGGGATTTTTTATGAGCCAGCTATAATTGAATTTAAAGGTCTTTTTAGAACATAGGAATTTCAGAAATTGCTCAAGAATTTACAGAAATCAACTCAATTTTATAGGAAAAATTTAGAACCGCGTTCTAAACATGACCTTAATCGTATCTAAACAGGGTCATTTCGTCGGCACTACTTCCGCAGTAATTTTCAGCGAACGAATAGTATTTTCTTCTCACAACAAATCAGCATAAACATTAGCACGAACTAAATTTTAGCGAAACGAACAGCCATTGTCTCGTTCATATGCGCCGATTGCATGGTCTACACAGAAGCACAGTAACTGAGCCGTCGTCGGGTCAGACCCGAATGGACGCCACGTTGACAACGCACACGGAAATCTGCAGTCAGCAAGTCCGCGGTGAAAAGCGGGCCGTCCTATAAACCTACGGCTTGCCCCTTGCACAAATTCCCACTGGCAGACGGGCCAGAACAGCGAATGCGCGCTCTGGCCGCCCACTGTCAGTGAGAGCGGCGGGGCCACAGAGAAACCGAGCCCCGTCCTCCCGTCCTCCCGTGCGCCCGGGGAAAGACCAGCGCGGCAGCGCAGATTCCATCGACGCCCCGCTGTCCCGGCCGCTTGTCTGTTGTTTATTCTTCCGTCAGCCTCACCGGAAGCGGCGCCTCCACCCAGCTGCTGCTTCCGGAGAGCTCGCGTCGCGCGTGCGTGGGTGCGCGCGGCGGCGAAGCAGCACCGCACCACCCTTCCCCCACGCGTTGCGCGGGCGTCTCGATGGCCGACGGCGAGCCTTCCCTCACCCGCTGGACCTTCGAGGTGACTGACTGGCCGAGCATGTGCCTGAGATCTCGTGGCGCTCTTCCCTTTACTCCTCCCCCTCGTGTCAGTACCACTCCTTCCCCCAGCATGTGCCTGAGATCTCGTGGCGCGATCGGTTGGCCTCCCCCCCGCAGGATTTCGTGGTCTACTACGAGACGCGCCTCGGCATCCGGCGCGAGCCCAACGGCGATGATGGCGACGACCGCGACGAGGGCCCAACGCCGCGCGGCGGATCCGACCATGCGGCCAGCCACCACCCCGCCGCTGCTGTCCGCGCCAACGGCGGCGCGGACCTCGCCGTCTTCGAGCAGTTCGACCGTATGATGCGTTGGCTCGTCTGTGCCTCGTGTCTTCGGATACGTTGCTGAGCTGTTGCTGCATTGGTTGGTGATGGTTTTGGAGAATCCTGTAATTAGATACTTCCCTGGTTTTGGTTCGCAGGAGAGGAAGGTGGACGTCCGCAATGGGGCTATAGAGGATGGACCACCGTAAGACCTGCTGCTCTGCTTACTTGGCTGTACATCAGAAAGAGTTTGACTACACTTTTTTTTTTTTATCTGAGCCACTGAAATGACGCTCTAAAGTTAGCTAATTCCATCTGTTACTCTGTTCAGCAATTAGTAACTACTAGTTAGTGTGGCCAAATTTACTTGAAACTGCACTATAGTGTTTGTTTGATTTGGATGTCAGCTAACTTGGGGCTGAAAGCCTTCATTCTACCTCCATTGACTGAATTCCAGAAATAGCAGGTTTCTATTAAGAGTTTAAGATAGAGATGCTCCTAGACTTTTATGCTCTGCATGTTGACCAGTATGCTCCGTGTGGCTTACATGATGAAAATTATACGATTTTGGATGCTTGGTGCCCCTGATGCAATCTTGTGCCTGATTTTGGACTTACGTGCTCAAGCACATTCTCAAAAAATCTGGATCCAATTGTTAATGTTTAAGCATTGTTGTATTATTTTCTTTGGGAAACATAACCTTTCAAGACCATGTATTTCACTTGCCATGCAAATGTATTTCCCCTTTTATGCACCTGTGGTTGCAAATGTATTTCCCCTTTTATTCCCCTGATGCAAATGTTTAAGCATTGTTAATGAGGTTGCAGGCAGAAACCTCAACTTCCTTCATTTGAATCTGCAGAAATGCGCAACTTAGCTGAGACATTGTTGAGGTAAAACTCTTTCAAAAATCTGTGCATGACATCACTCATGCGGCACTGTAATGTATTTTGGACTGTTGTTACTATAGCTTCCTGGTCCAATGCCTACAGGGATATAATTCGTGGGAGTCCGGATGTTAAATGGGAAAAGCATAAAAGGTCTGGAGAATGCAAAGCGTCTTCTCAAAGAAGCAGTTGTCATGCCCATTAAATATCCCAAGTAGGCTTACTTCTCAGTGAAAATATATTGTATGTTATATGTGTACAACCTAGAAAATCTTTAATAAAATTAAAGACTTTTACGTCTTGGAGTACCAATTAGATGTTTTTTTCATTTGAACTTTGTTTTAATAACTTTAGCAGCAAAGTTAAAGAAAAAACATGTTTATAGATACTTTCTTAACATATTCTTTACATGTTATTTGTATCTGTATATGTTTATGATATAATGACGTACAAGGTTTGTTTAATCAATTTGTGATGCATGGCTTTTCACATTGGCTTCCATTTCTATTAATTTAAAAGGTGAACTCTATCAACCATTGTTTTGCAGTTAGGTAATTGGTTAGTTTATTTACCTTCAATAGTTTGATTACTGGAAGCTACATTCATATTTCATAGAGTAACTGTTTTAACCATCCAACAGTAATATTCACTCTGACTGATTTTGAAAGGAGTCTTTATTTCAACGAAGGTCTAAAGGACAGATGTAAAATTTGTATTAGTCAAGGTCTTAAGGATTTCTTTTGTACACTCAACTTTTTTGAATCATGCGTTGTCCTGTTGGATATTTTCTTCTCTGCTTACTAATTACCTGCTTCTTGTGTTCTAACTTGTGTTTCAATCCCAGATACTTCACTGGTCTATTATCACCTTGGAAAGGCATATTACTATTTGGTCCACCTGGAACAGGAAAGGTTTGCACTTCCAAAAATCATTTGCATTTTTTGTCTCGTTTTTGAACCATATATGATATTCCTGTTGTTTTTAGTTCTTTATGTATATTTATATTTTGCTAGGCCAGCTATATTTAGCGATATTTTGCTAAGTGATACTTTTGCAGGTCCATGTTGCTCTCAAGCTAATTCCCCCTATTTAAAACAAATAATACTATTGACTTTTCATCATGGAACTTTAGTAGTTGAGCAAATAATCCAAATATCTGGCATTGTATAATTGAATTACCAAGTTACAGCATTTCGTTGGAGTGTACTTGTTACTCTTTCTTTAATGAAATGATTTGCAGCTGTCCTCTATACGAGAAAAGAACAGTTCTTTGGAATGTTCTACTCTCTACTGCGATTTGGCTAAGCATATAACTATCAAAGATAATAGAGAATTGGCTGCTCTACTTTGGTGTCTAAGGATCAAGCTCCATAACACGCGGAATTGTTACCTGAAAAAGTTGCAGTTGATCTGTTCCTTTTCTCAGTATTTCTTTTGTCTTTAGTTATACTGAATCATTAAAAATGGATAATGTTGTTGACGTGTGTATAAGTGCATTGCCCACCTCTTCCCAATCGCTTAAGCTTTTGGGTTCAATTGGTTGGTGCGTGCAACTTAACATGGTATCAGAGCCAGAGGTCTCGAAACTTAAGTCCTCCGCCCTTTTATTTCCACGTTTGCACGTCTCAGGCTGTTGCGCCTCTCTCTGGCTGCACGCCTCTCTCAGGCTGCACGTGAGTGGGGGTGTTGAAGTGTGTATAAGTGCATTGCCCACCTCTTCCCAATCGCTCAAGCTTTTGGGTTGAACTGGTTGGTACGTGCAACTTAACAAATGTCGCTTGTTAACGTCAATAGTCAATACTGGTTTGTTTTGCTTGTTTCCTCTTATCCTGCATATTTCTGCCAGTATGTATGTTAGGCTGTTAGCTGTGATGCTATATCCAGGCTCTGCCAATTGCCGATCATCTTCAAGTGCAACTGTTATAATCTCAGCATATTTCATTTCAGACAATGCTAGCCAAAGCTGTGGCTACCGAGTGCAAAACAACCTTTTTCAATATTTCTGCCTCATCGATTGTGAGCAAGTGGCGTGGTATGTCACTGTCTTCTGTTTGTTTCTTGACATGTTTTTGCTGGTTCATGAGCATGCATCATGTTCCATATTGGCGGTATGAGCTAATGCATTTCTTTTATTGCTCCATTTATTGCTGCAAATTTGCTATAAGATGTAATATTTTTGCCTGTTCTACAGAGATTTCCTTGATAGAAGTATTTAGGTCCGCTCAAAGCTACATAACTGTGGAAATTTAGGGCCTGTTTGGTTCTAACCCTGGCGAAGGTGCCTGGGCCAGGCAGCTCCCCAGGCCGTCGATTTCGAGTGCCTGGTGGCAGGATCAATCTGCCTAGGCGAGCACCCCCAGGCCACGCCGCGAATCAAACAGGCCCTTAATCCTTCCAGGAAATTTAACACTTGTTCTGTGCATAACTACAGAGCTTAAAGATGAACATAAATTGTAACCGGACTCAGTTCGCCTCAACATTACTTCAATATGCAACCAAGGGGACCAGAAGATGGATGACTCTTGCTATGTTTCCCTTTCTATCTTGTTTGTATATTCCCCTGCCACATACATGCAATGCAGCAAGGCTTAGGGCCTCCTATGCTGCCCACTCGAGAGCTGTTCTTTGTTATCATAGTGCAACTTCTCAAAGCTTCTGACCTGTATCTCTTTGCCTTCAAATAATCACGTTATGTTCCCTGGCATGTATTTACATGGTCTTCTGCTAATCTATTGTTATCTCTTTTGTGGACATTGTTGTCACAAACTTCATAGTTGCATCACAATCTACCATAACACTACCTGCCACATAGCTGATGGCCAACTGCTTACTAATTGATTGCATGAAGTGCAGATGGCCAAGTGCTTACTAATTGATTGCATGAAGTGCAGCACACACACTCCTTAATCTTGATGATATGATTACTTTATGCTTTTTATCTGGGGTGTGTTTGCTTCTACTTAAAGTGGCTGTACTAGTTTTGGCAACAGTATTCATCATTTTACAAGCCGCAGCCGCAGCACAACTAACTTGTACAACAAAATATATAATTGAACTTTTGCATATAGAGCAAATATGTAGCCTCGAATACACGTAGCCTTATTCCACATAGTGTTCATTCCTGACCTCACTCCCAGAAAAGTTTTGCTTATTCTAATAGTCCGAGTGATGCAGGCGACTCGGAGAAACTAGTGAAAGTGTTATTCGAGCTTGCAAGGCATCATGCACCATCTACCATTTTCCTTGATGAGATTGATGCTATCATTAGTCAACGTGGTGAAGCTCGTAGTGAACATGAAGCTAGCCGGCGATTGAAAACTGAGCTATTAATACAGGTACCTTTCTTGGGTTGTACAAAGCCTGAAGTATAATCGGTTATCTTCCATTGAGAACTTTGAGCTTCTCAACCACAAATTGGTTGCAAGCATAGCTTTTTGGAAACTACAAAATCTGGGAAATAAAGACATTATACCTAACTACACGGGGATAAGCAAGCATCTCAAGCTTTCCAAAGTTGACATGCAGAATATCCTTGGCTTTCTTAACTTCTTTGAACTGATCACAAACTAGTCTTCAGTTTTGTGAACAGGCTCTACGGTATTGGTTATTTCATAACATTTTGATTTTGTTGCTGCAGATGGATGGGTTGACTAAGACAGATGAGCTTGTTTTTGTTCTAGCAGCAACAAATTTACCATGGGAGTTGGATGCAGCAATGCTGCGTCGGCTGGAGAAGCGTGTATCCTTTTCTAAATGATCTTGTGTTTCAAATAGTTGATTTACAAATTTCATACATATTACCACATTTTTCTATAATTTTCTGAATGTGTGATTGCTATTTGATTTCTTATTTGGTAGTGAACTGCAAGAGTCAGGTGCGGTAGCAAGCCTCATTTTCTTTTCTGTTTTAGAAATCTTGCCTTGTCTGACAAGCCTTCATGGCAGATCATCGTGAACTCTCAGTATACAAACCATTGGCATAATTGTATAGTGCCCTCTTAATCATTTTGTAATCTAAAATCAGCGGTCTGATCTTTACTCCTTTCCAATTACTCAGTTATCTTTACAACTTCTGGCACAAGTGATTCTTTTGGCACCATTCTAGATAATGTTTGGTCAATATCTAGAAAATTTATAGCACTCAGCAGCCTCCAGAATGCTTATGTCAAAGCTCAAGTTGCATGAGAATGCATTAGTGTGGTGGTTGGGCACCCAGTTGTGGTGCCAGCCAACCAGGGCTAGAACCCAAGGTGTCACAAAAAAGGGCCCTTCGCTGTGTAACTGCTTCCAGAGATGTATGTGATTGTGTCCTGGGCAGCCAGCCGTCGGGGTCTTTTCTCGACCCTGTGGTTGAGGTTTCTCCTTAATGCAGTGCCTCAGGGAGGTCTTCCCCCCAAGGGATTGATTTTTTTTTTATTTAAAAAAAAGCTTGTCACATTTTTTTAGAAAAGAGAACATCTCTGTTTTTTTAATCAAAAGCTCAAGTCTGATGACAAATCTGAAGGAACTTTTTTTTTCCCATAACTTGTCAATCAGATTCTTGTTCCATTGCCAGAGCCAGATGCTAGACATGCTATGTTTGAAGAGCTCCTGCCATCTACACCTGGCACAATGGAGATTCCCTATGATGTTCTTGTGGAAAAAACTGAAGGATATTCTGGCTCTGATATTCGCCTTGTATGCAAGGAAGCAGCAATGCAGCCCCTAAGACGGTTAATGTCAGTTCTAGAACGCAGGCAAGAAGAGGTCCCTGAGGATGGTATGTGACTTGTTCGCAACTAGTAATCTCTTCTTTTCAACAATTCTGTTCTTGTGAACAGGAACAAATGACTACTTGCCACTTTATTGCTCTTTGTTGTCAAAACTTCTCTTTAATTTCTAGGAAAATCTTACTTGTATGTATGGGTTGCACCTAATGCTTGCAGAATAGAAAATAAGTAGTGTCACAGATTAAAAAAAAACTAAATTTGTACTATGATAGTACCTTTCAATGCATGTTATTAAAAAGTAAATTATCAGTAAAGTGCTACTCTTTCTATTTGGAGTCGGTTAGTCTTTAGAGCTTTTTCTATGGGACATGTTGCAGAGTTGCCTGAAGTTGGCCCAGTAACTACAGAAGATATTGAACTTGCGTTGAGGAATACAAGACCGTCTGCTCATCTTCATGCACATAGATACGAAAAGTTCAACCAAGATTATGGCAGTCATGTCCATGGCTAAAGGTGAGCTGTATGACCAAGAGTATCCGTGTCTTTGATTTCTGAGGTGTTCTTTGAACTACTCCCTAAGCATCTGTAACATTCCTTTCAGGGCAGAAGCCTGTTGTAAGGTTTAATTTGTATGCTCATGCGTGGTCTAATAGATCAATACTGAATTCATCGACGTGCTGAGGTATCCTTGTAAACATTATGCTTATCCTTGTATGCTGTACATTATCATTCATTTGATGAGTAATAAGCTCTTTTGGTAACTCAGTCTCACCTGGATAAGGAGAAACTAGTATTTTCCCTGCTTATGTTTTGTCAGCCAGTTTTTGAGTTTCTTCCAGCGAGCAGTGTGAACCTCTGTGTACTTAGAAGAGTCAATCCAATTTGTTTTTGCGACACTGATGTATTTTTAGTAGCACTACCAGAAACCCAGAATAGTGAGGTCAGATTTGTAGTTCAGTTTACTTCCGTGCATACACTTTTCTGTTCAGTACACCAGAAACCCAGGATAACTGTACCTAGTAGTATAGAAAAATGGGCTAATGCATGGTAAATTATGGTTTATTTGCTTCCAGTCTGGATTGATCAGCATGTAGTGGCTCACAAATCACCTTCCTATGAAGGTCTGCGCTTCTTTTGTCATTCGTTCTCTTGGCGGGTTTGAGCTTTCAGCCGCACAACATACTCCTCTGTCCCTTTTTTAAGTGCCGCTATGGTATTCGTGCTGGTCAAACTTTATTAAGTTTAATAGGTTTGTAGAAAATATTAGCAACATTTGTATCTCCAAATAAATTTATTATAGAAATAGATTTAACTATCTCTCTAATGATACTAATTATGTATCACAAGTATTAATATTTTCTTGTATATTTGGTTAAAGGTGAGTATGTTTGACTTTTCGAGAAGTGAGAACGACAGATGAAAATGGACGGATCGAGTAGACATCATACATAGTGGCAGACCACGCTCAAAGTTATAGGTATAAAAATGGACATAACGATATAATGGTATAAAAATAGACCACATATGCAATAACGTACTCCCTCCGTTTCAAGCTATAAGGCGTTTTAACTTTTCTATAAATACATAGATTTTGCTACGTACTTAGATATACAATACGTTTAGACACAGTCGAAACAATGTATCTAGAAAAGAACGTCTTATAATTTAGAACGGAGGGAGTATTGAGTATAAATCACAAGAATCAAAAGTACACACATTTTGATGAACGACATATCTAAAATGTTAAGATAACGAGGTAGTTCTTGCAAATAGCGTGGGTAACTGTTTTTTTATGGTAACATGTGGGTCTTTTTACTTGAAAATAACATACAATTTTTGTTTATTTATTAGTTGTCCTCTCCCCATGAGCCCCCTGCATGAAATCCGTATAGCTAAGGCCAGTCTCAGTGGGGTTTTATCAGAGTTTCATGGGCATTAAATAGGTTGATGTGGTACCGTATTGATGGAGAGAGATGATAAGAGTTTTATGGGAGTAGAGAGAGTTTCATGGGGATGAAACTGTTCTGCACTGTTTCCAAAATATAGATGCATCCTTAACAGAGCCATGAAATCCCCACTGAGACTGGCCTAACATCAATCAATTTCTTAAGTTCATTCAAAGATCATGTCGAGGCTAAATAAATGTTACTTTCAGTTTTCTCCGTACGAGCTCCATTCTTCGATAAAACCACCGTCCAAGTTTTTCAAATGTTCCATTCCTTGGCCGTTCTATAAATTGAAAATTTTGATGATCCTATACCTTCTCTTAAGTCTTGTTTGGATGTATGTATATCTACTCCAATCCACATGTATTGGATTGGACTGTAATGGAACTTAGTTTAATTCGACTCCAATCCACTTCAACCCATGTAGATTGAGATGAATACATGCACACCCAAACAAGGCCTTATGGATTTAGTTGCCTCTTTTTTGCCATCAAACATCACCAAATTCATCACGACGCCGCTCATGCGTTGTTAAGCCATTTCTGCCTTAAGTAGCCTCTAGCTGCCCTGTGTCAACATCCATTGACACCTCAAGCCTTTGAAAAAAAAAATAGTATGGAACCATCTCTGACACCAGTGAGCTGTTGGTCTCATGCCCACTACTCATGCCACTTTAACGCACTCCTATTGCCATTTGCGAACCATGTTCGTTTCCGCTTGTGACCATCTTCGATCTGGCGAAGAAAAAGTCGACAATGGTTCGTTTCCGCTTGTGAACGTCTTCTGGCGAAGAAAAAGTCGACAAATTTCGGTCGTTGCTCTTGAGCTTTTCACAGATATGCATCGTGGAATTGATGGACCAGTTACATGTAAGATTTTTGTGATCTCGTCATAATCTGGGCCATTAGAAATTATTCCTCGCCTAGATCATCGCCATAGAACTATAGAAGCTGTTAGATTTATGCCATGATCATTGAATTGGCTCATCGTCGTTGATGGTGGTGCTAAAACTTTCTGGCCAGAAAGCAACTTGGCGAGCTTAGGGCTATGGTGTGAAGACATGATAAGATGGCGAGGCGTAGAGCACGATAGGGGAACTAGTGACGTGTCCGGTTTAAATAGCTCTGGTGCATGCATCTGTGATCTCTGACTTGATAGTGCATGTATTATGTGGTTTCCTTGTTTTTTATATATTACCATGTAAAAATCTAATCTAAATTTAGCTATTTATTAATTGCATTCGACATGACTCTTTATTTAGAGACTTTGCTCTCAATTTTGTATATAGAAATCAAAATTACTAATTCGTACGCGCAACGAGAAAAAGCCTCTCCGTATCTATACGCCAAATCGGCCCTGGGGTTAGGGGGTGGGTGGTGGTGTCTTCGATTCATTGTCAGCATAATTTGCATGCATGGACAGCCAACCGGTGTAGTGTATGCTGAAAAATCGAAGGCGACGAATTCAGCTGTCACAGGTACGTTACGCTTAGCAGTTAGCACTGCTCGGCGTGGCAAGGCAACTACTTTCACGTTGAGGACAGGAAGTACGTAGCAGATGTACACACGTCGATTAAACACACGTGAAGCCGCGGCACCAGCGCGATCATCTCGGACAGGGCCGGCGCGGCGAAGTATATCATCGACAGCCGAGCTGCCCATGCCCTGCTCGGCCATCAGCCCATCACCCTGTGCCTCACGCTCCGGTACCAGCACCTCTGCACCTGCACGGAGTCGCCGACGTTGACAAAGAACGACTCCGGATCTGGCTCCACGGGGATCCATCTGCCGTCGCGCAGCGCGATCAGCAGACGACCGGACGTCGAGTTGAACCGCAGCACCGAGATGATCTGCGGATCTGTGTGCTCGCCGAACCCCACTGCTCCGCCGCCAGCCGGCTCCGCGGGCCGCGGCTGCCGCATCTCGCCAGAGGGTGGTTGTTCACCCGCAGAAGCATGTCGCTATCGTCCCACTGCATCATGCGGCTGAGTTCGTGCCTCCATCCCCAACCCTTCTGCCTGTTAGGCAGTGTGTTATAGCCAAGGTAGTATAGTGGGCCGAGGCCCAGTGAGTCCGGCCGGGTCGGTGGCCTTGTAAGCCTGTTGCGTGAATATAGCAGCAGGTGGTGTGCGTTGGAGCTCATGGAACAGAATATTGCTGTAACCGTCTCCTGAATATTCGTAGCTCCCACGGAATCCTACCGTGTTCTTCCCACCCCGAGCTCTGTTCTTGCTGTTCTATCCCAAATCCTTGCTATTCCCAATCCAAATTCCTATCCAGTTATCAGTTCCCATAACATTTGGTATCTGGAGCCTATTTGATTTGGGCGAATTTTTTTCCACCAAAGCCTGGCGCCGAAGAAGAAGAATCCACCCAAATTTCAGTTGGAGATGACGGCCTCTGTTGACGAATTGAAGACGACGATGCAGGCCATGGCGAAGCAGTTCGCCGGGTTCCAGGACATAATGTTCACTGCCCTGGACAAGCTTGGAGCGCTCGAGACCTAGAAGGAGACGGCGGACGGGTCGCTCGGCACCCTATTGCAGAAGACCACGGCGACTGCGACTCGGGTCGAGGAGACGGCGTCGCGTGTATCTCGCCTCGAGTTTCGTCCTCCACCACCATCGCCGCCCCCGCCTCCACCTCACTAGAGCGCGCAACATCATCCGCCACCAGTTGCGGAGTGGAGCACGCAACACAATCCGCCACCAGCTGTGGCGGGTCTCGACCTCAACACGGCTCCTAGAGCGTCAACGAGTGCGACGCCTCCGCGACCGAACTCACCCATGGGGCACGGCGTTGACAATCAAATTCGGGACGCTGGTGGCGGGATCCTCGGATTTCCCCCGCCTCGCCCAGGCAACGGTACGCACTATGGTCGAATTCCCCACCCACCTCCAGTTCACGCTCCTGCTTCTGATGAGGATTCGGGACATCACAATCCCCCGTTTTCGAAGATGGAATTCCCCAAATTCGATGGATGTAACTCCCGTTGGTAGCGTGACCAATGTGAACTCTATTTCAAGGTCTACACGATGCAGCCGGCCATGAAGACGCGCTTCGCCGCTCTGAACTTCAAGGGAGCCACGACGACTTGGTTGCAGACCGTACAACGATGCGGACGGATCGTGGAATGGGAACGGCTGTGCGAGATGGTAATGGCCAAATATGACAAGGACCAGTACGAGATTCTACTTCAACAATTGGACTCCCTCAAGCAATCGGCCTCGGTGCTGGAGTACCAAGCGGAGTTTGAGAAGGCCTTCGTGATGAAATCAGATCTGCTCTCTTGCTGCATCGACCGAAGGATGTGGATACAACAAGTGCCCTGGCGTTAATCCAAGAGCAAGAACTCGAGCAGGGAAATGTCAAGTCATCTGGGTGGGATTTCACCAGATTGACTGGACCAAAGCACAGGGTGGTAGAGCCAACTAAGTCAATAATCAAGACGATGAAAACTGAAGCGGAAGACAAATTGGCTTGCCTCAAGTCGTTCAGACGACGCAACGGTTTGTGCTTCAAATGCGGTGAGAAATGGAGTCCCGCTCATACCTGCCCAGCTCATGTATCCTTACATGTTTTAGAAGAAATCTTGGATGCCTTGCTTAGTCTAATGATGAGGAAGACAGTGATGTGGAAATCCCAGAAGAGCAGGAGGTGCTAACAGTTCAGGATGTGCCTGACGAACAAGCAAAGTCTAGACAAACCATGAAGCTGTTGGCTCAGATTGGCAAACACAAGGTGTTGGTGCTGGTTGATTCAGGAAATGTTGGCACATTTGTGAGCACCAATCTGGTTCATTAACTGAAGTTGTCCACTGAAGCTTGTGAGCCTACTACCTTCAGGGCTGCTGATGGGGGTCAGATGTTGTGATCAGCAAGTACCAACTCTAAATTGGTTTATCCAGGGCCACAAATTCACTTCCACAGCTAGAGTGTTACCCCTGAAATGCTATGACCTCATTGTGGGGGAAGATTGGTTAGAGGATTGTAGTCCCATGTGGATTGATTATAAGCTCAAGAGAATGAAGTGTACTTATAAGGGAAAGGAAATTGATTCGCAAGGAGTTCAGCCTGACACTTCACAGTGCCAACCAATCAGTGCAGCTAAACTCAAAGGCTTAATGAGGCATGGTGCTGTATCTCACTGTGTTCAGATGTTGGTGCCACCTAGTGACTGTCTTCAGGATGTTTGCAGTATTTCTCTCTCTGAAGAAGATACAGTTGGGTTACCAGAAGGGATTCAACAACTCTTGACCACACATCAAAATCTCTTAGCTGAGCCAGTTGGATTACCACCCAAGAGAGAAGCTAATCATAAAATACCCCTGATACCTGGTGCTCAACCAGTCAAAGTCAGGCCTTATAGATACTCTCCAGTACAAAAAACTAAAATTGGGAAGCAGTTGAAACAAATGTTGAGCCAGAGTGTTATCATACCAAGCTCTAGTTTCTTTGCTTCTCCAGTACTATTGGTAAGGAAAAAAGGATTGGTCTTGGCATTTTTGTGTTGATTATAGACATCTAAATGCTATTACAATGAAAAATAAGCACCCTATGTCTGTGGTTGATGAACTCTTAGATGAACTAGCTGGATCACAATGGTTCACAAAGCTAGACTTTAGATCTAGATATCATCAAATATGCATGGCTGCTGGAGAAGAGTACAAAACAACATTTAGAACTCATAATGGTTTGTTTAAATTCCTTGTCATGCCTTTTGGTCTCACAAATGCACCAGCCACATTCCAAGGATTCATGAATATCATTTTTGCTGATGTGCTAAGGAAAGGAGTTCTAGTTTTCATGGATGATATTTTAATATACTCTGCCACATTAGAAGAGCACATCAGTCTGTTGAGGAAAGTATTTGAGATATTGGAGCAACATCAGTTTCTCATTAAAAGGTCAAAATGCTCATTTGCTTGTTCCAAAGTGGAGTACCTTGGGCATGTGATATCTGGTCAAGGAGTTGCAACTGACCTAGCTAAGATTACAGCTGTACAACAGTGGCCTGTTCCTACAACTGTCAAACAGTTAAGAGGTTTTCTAGGGCTAACTGGATACTATAGGAAGTCTATCAGGCATTATGGTATGCTCAGTAGGCCACTGACTGAGTTACTAAGGAAGAATGTGCCCTTTCAATGGTCTTCAACAGCTGAGGAGACTTTCCAATTACTGAAGCAGAAACTTGTGGAAGCTCCAGTCTTAGCAGTGCCTAATTTCAACAAGCAGTTTATTGTGGAAACTGATGCTAGTGATTATGGAATAGGAGCTATGTTGATGCAAGATCAACATCCTATTGTGTATTTGAGTAAAGCTCTGGGTCCCAGGAATCAAGCACTCTCTGTCTATGAGAAAGAATGTCTAGCTATTCTCTTAGCTATTGACAAATGGAGGCCATATTTGCAACATCAGCAGTTTGTCATCAAAACTGATCATAGGAGCTTGCAACATCTGACTGAAAATAGGATATCTTCTAAAATGCAGCACAAAGCTCTTATGAAGTTGATGGACCTGCAATATACAATCCAGTATAAGAAGGGTATTCATAATACTGTAGCAGATGCTTTATCCAGATGTCAAGAAGCTGGTGAGGACACAACTATTTCGAAATGTTTACCAACCTAGGTTTAGAAACTGCAGGAGGGTTACAAGGATGATCCAGCAGCTCAGCAATTGCTTATTGAGTTGGCAATTTCAAAAGAAAATGATAAAGGATACTCCTTGGTGGAAGGGGTGATAAGATATCAAGGTAGAGTTTGGGTTGGAGATAATACTGTTGCACAACAAGATATATTGACTGCACTACATGACAGTGGAGTTGGTGGTCATTCTGGAATTGCTGCTACCTATGCTCAAGTAAAGCATCTATTTGCATGGCCTCATATGAGACATACTGTACATGACTTTGTGCAGAGATGCCAGACCTGTCAACAAGCCAAGATAGAAAGAATAAAGACCCCAGGACTATTAGAGCCACTGCCTATTCTAGATCAGACCTAGGAGATTATAAGCATGGATTTCATTGAAGGGTTACCAAAGTCAGATCATTACAATGCTATTCTAGTGGTGGTGGATAAGTTCACCAAGTATGGTCATTTCTTGCCTATTACTCATCCTTTTACTGCTCTACAGATAGCTCAGCTCTTTCTCAATCAAGTCTATAAGTTGCATGGGTTGCCAAAAGCAATAATTTC
Source organism: Saccharum hybrid cultivar R570 (assembly GCA_038087645.1). Classification (NCBI taxonomy): domain Eukaryota; kingdom Viridiplantae; phylum Streptophyta; class Magnoliopsida; order Poales; family Poaceae; genus Saccharum; species Saccharum hybrid cultivar. Next base: position 35,471,477 of record JAQSUU010000108.1, on the reverse strand, counting down.
AGATAGAGATAGAGTTTTCACAAGTGCTGTCTGGCAGCAACTATTCAAGCTTTCAGATACTAAACTCATGATGAGCTCTTCTTATCACCCACAAACTGATGGCAAACTGAGAGGCTCAACCAATGTGTGGAAGGTTTCTTGAGGTGCACTGTCCACTGATGCCCCAGACAGTGGAGCAAATGGCTTTCAGTAGCTGAATTTTGGTACAACACATCTACTCATTCAGCATTGGTAAAGTCTCCATTTGAAGTACTATATGGGTACTCACCAAGGCAGTTAGGCATTGCCAATCTGCAACTCTGTACTGTTCCAGACCTTGAACAGTGGCTGACAGTAAGGGAACTGCTATCTCAGCTCATTAAGCAACAGCTGATGAGGGCTCAGCAAAGGATGAAGGCCCAGGCTGATAAGCAAAGGATAGAAAGAGAATTTCAGGAAGGTGATTATGTATTTCTCAAACTGCAACCATATGTGCAATCCACTGTGGCTAACAGGTCAAATCAAAAGCTCTCATTTCGGTTTTATGGGCCCTACAAGATAGTGCAGCGCATTGGGAAGGTGGCATACAAATTGGAACTACCACCAGGATCCAGATTTCATCCAGTTGTTCATGTGTCACAATTGAAGAGGCACATTCCTGCAGATTATTCACTTACTCAAGATTTGTCTACTGTCGGCACAAACCCATTCAAGAAGACTGAATCGGTATGTATGCTGGACCATTGTGTGATTCTAAGAGGGGCTTCATCGGTTCCTCAGCGGAAGATTTAATGGGTTGGACTACCGTCAGGCATGGTGACTTGGGAGGATGAGTACTATCTGAAGAAGGAGTTTCCAGAGTTCAAAGCTTGAGGACAAGCTTTTGCTTAAGCGGCGGGGAGTGTTATAGCCTAGGTAGTTGAAAGTCCCTAATTTGGTTTTGGCTAATTGATGAAACCTAGGACTAACCTTTGTATCTAAGTGGATGATTTAGATAAAGGTGGTCATTGAATATGAGACATGACATTGACTCATGTGACCAAGATGATGAAGACCAAGATGATGCTTGGCTCGATGGACCGGTTGTGAAGGTGAAGGGCAAGTCGAGGCTTCGAAGCGAAGGACCATGCGATGGTGAAGCTTGAGCAAGACTTGGCGCCGACGGACCGATGCAACGGTGAAGAGCAAGTGAAGTCAAGGTCGATGGATCGAGACGGTCATGTGATGATATGAAGTGGATCATATCTTTTGGAAAAACAAAATGGGCTCAAGGCAAAGGTATAACCATAGGGCCATTTTGTTTTGCACTCAAGACACCATAGAGGGTGTGAGTGGTTTAGGATCGATAGCCGAACTATTAAGAGGGGAAGTCTTATTGGTTATTCGACGCACGGGTGCCACTAGGTGAATTCATGAAATGCATTGCATGTAGGGCCTAGTGAGCTAATTGGAAAACCTTCGAAAATGATTATGGAAAATGCTAACACACGTGCACAAGGTGGTGATCACTTGTTGGTGTTGGCACATTTGCGAAGGCGTTGGGGTTTGAGCGGTAGAGAGGGTTTGGGTCTCTCTCTCCCTCCCGCCGAGCTTGCGAGCGCGGGATTCAAGCATTTTCGAGGAGTTAAAATGCTTATTTTCCACTACGCCGGAAGTCGGAAAAGAAACGGAGGCGAACGGAGGTCACAGAGGTGACCGGACGCTGCACCGGAAGCTTACTGGACTCAAACCGGACGCTGGCACTGTCGCGTCCGGTCGTTGTCTGGGGCGCGTCCGGTCGTTGCTTCGCGGGCGCGCGGTGCTGTGCGACCGGCGCGTCCGGTCAGTTGAGCGGCGCGTCCGGTCGTGTGGTTTGACCGTTGGCGCAGTGACCGTTGGAGGATCGGACGCGGTTGAGCGCGTCCGGTCAGTTACGATCGGCGCGTCCGGTCGTCCCGAAAAGTGCCCAGTGAAGGGGTACAACGGCTCTATTCATTTAGGATGCTTATAAATACTTGTTGGCCAGCCCTTGGGGAGGTCTCTCGTGATTTCTAACACTCTTGTGCATCCTTTGAGCTAGAGCTTCTCCCTCCCACTCATCTCTCTTGCTTGATTGCAAATCAAAAGTGAGATTGAGTGATCCCAAAGTGCATTGCATAGCTTGAGGGCATCTAGTGTCACTTGTGGGTGGTTTAGCCGGTGGATTCCTTGTTACTCTTGGAGAGTACCGCTCCTAGCCGGCTTGGAGATTGTTGGAGGCGTTGGCAAGAGAAGGAGATTGTTCTTGGCCACCTCCGGTTGATTGTAAGAGGTTCTTGTGCTTTCCTCGGCGGAGCGCCAAAAGCAACTCTAGCGGATTGCGCTTGTCATTGAGTTACCTCACTTGAGAGTGGTGTCTTGCGGTGCCTTGCGGGGCGTGCCTTGAGGGGCAAGTGACTTGAGGGTCACACCGAGGAACCATCTAAGTGTTGGTCGACACAACCGGTGACGTAGCTTGTCGGTGCACAAGTGAACACCGGGTGAACAAAAATATTGTGTCTCTTGTCTCCCGGTGATTGGTCTTCATATTGTGATTGTTGTCAATATTGATTGATTGTATATCATCTTGGTGATTGGCAACATCTTCACTCCACCGTCGGTATAAGATTCACAATCCTCTCTCTTGCATATACTTTTACTAGATTATCTTGTGTAGCTCTAGTGGTAGCCTTTGCTAGTAGTTGTTAGCTTGCTCTCTAGTGTAAGTTTAGTGACATAGCCCTTGTGTGAACTAGAGATCATAATCTACTAGACTTGTGGATAGGAAGCTTGCATCACAACCGTAGGCTAAGCAAAACTCGCTTTACGCCGTTTGTTATTCTAACAAGTTTGCTTAGTGGTTTGTGTAGATTTTTTTATAGGCTATTCACCCTCCTCTAGCCATCTAAGACCTTACAAGTGGTATCGGAGCCGTGGTCACTGTTTTAATCAAGGCTTAACATCCTTCGGTGTGAAAAATGGCTCAAATTGTGTTCAATCATGTTGGGGGCAAGCCACCGTTCTTTGATGGTGTTAGTTCTTTTGCTCATTGGAAGAGAAAAATGACAATGTACCTTGGTTCTATTCATGAGAGAGTATTGCAAGTCATCGAGAATGACTTTGCTATCAGTTCCCATAACATAGTGATCCACTGCAAAACCTTTAGTCAGCAAAGGGAAGAAAATAGGACGGGCAGAACCGTAATTCTACATGTCTTATTACGTCTGATGCCGACTCGAGCATAAATCGTCGGACACTCTCGCAAGCCCACCGCCTCGTTGCTTGTGCTTTAACCCCACTGCTCGCTCTGCCCACAAGTTTATCTCTTCTCTTATACACCTAAAAAGACTCTAAAGTAATCATCTACCTGGTGATAATAAAAACGTATACTATTCGGTCACAAGGACTACCAAATACACCTTATAATACAAAAACATATACTATCCGGTCATAAGGACTACCAAATACGCCCATGCTATCTACGCCCCGCTGTAGAGTCTGCATTACGGAGATCAAATAAAGGAGGGAATCAATCAAATTTGAGAGTCGTCCTCCCCCCGAGCGCTCCTCTACGGGTGCCTCGGGGGCAAACCACTGGTGTCGCCTAGACCTCCCCTCCCTGCTTCCTCTCCGGTCGCCATAGCCGTCCTCTGACATGCGGCGCCGATGGCCAGTGGCTGCCCCGAAAAAAGGGAGCCGTCGCGCCCTCCACTCCCTCCCTCCTCTTCTACGCCACCCGTCCTCCAACCTCCCTCTCCGGCAAGCAGGAACTCCGGTGAGGCTGATATGCGCCTCCCTAGGCTGGATCTGCCGTCTAACGCCCCTTATGCTATGGATTCGTCAGTGGCTGGCGGCTGCTAGGGTTCAGCTGCTCCTCCTGACGACGATCGACGGTGGCTTCTCCTGGGCGGTCGGAGGCTACTACGGTGGCTGGCCGGCTGGATCCAGGCCCTAGCAGCCAGATTTGGCCTCCGTTAGGCATGCTCAGCGGCGACTGGTCTGATTCGTCGGTTAGCTGGCCTGACGAAAGTGGTGGCCACCCAGTGGCACGGGTCGCCTACACGGCGGGTCCGATGGCCCGGCTGTCCGCTGGGGCCGGTCTCGCTCCTGGTGGTTGAAAGGTCTTGATGGCTAGAGGGGGTGAATAGCCTAATAAAAATTTCTACAAAATATGCTAGACAAGTTGATTAGTAACAACAATTAGCGAGATGCAAGTATTGCCTAGCCTGAGGGGTGTTGCAAGCCACCTATCCAATTGACAATTCTAGTTTGGTTCACACAACCACCACAAAACAAACCGCAAGCTAGCAAAGCTACAAAGCTACTACAACTAGAACTACACAAGCTAGCAACTAAACAAGAGCAACAACAAGTTAAACAAGAAGATACCAAAGTAAGTACAAGAGGGGATTTGGAATGTTATACCGAGGGACGATGATTGAGCCAACTAAAGTGAATACCAAGATAGCCAAAGAAGTAATCAACCACCGGGATGAAATCCAATTGATCAAACACAATTGAGACACAAGATTTATCCCGAGGTTCACGTGCTTGCCAGCACGCTAGTCCCCGTTGTGTCCCCCTGCACCACATGGTTTGGTGGCTAATCGGTATCACACACCGAGCCTCTCAAAAGGCGCCACAAGAACCTACCAAATAGTGAGAAGTTCCGACACGAGCAATCCACTAGAGTTGGAATTCGACGCTCCACCGGGGAACCACAACAACCCCTCACAACAAGCTCACCGGAGCCGGCCACGAACAATCACCAACACGTGCCGGACCTCCACCGCTGCTCCAAACCGTCTAGGTGGCGGGAACCACCAAGAGAAACAAGAATCCCATAGCAAATGAACACCCAAGTGCCAACTAGATATAAACTCACAAGCAAATGCACTTGAGATCACTCAATCTCGCTTTGATTAGGCAAACAAGCAAGGGAGAAAGAGTGGAGGGCGTGTGCTCAGCTCAAAGGAGTGCTATGATGATCAACAAGCCAAGAATTACTCTAAAGAGCCGGCAACAAGTATTTATAGACGTTCCCAACAAGAACTAGCCGTTAGACACTTGATTCTACTGCAGTCGCGCTGACCGAACACGCTGGTCGAACTGATCGGACGCGCAGGTGCGCACACCACCCACGCACGAAGCACGACCGGACGCGCTGGTCCCGTGACCGACAGGACGCGCTGGTCAAGCCGAGCAGCACTCCAGCGAGTCGGCGACCGGACGCGCACGCTAGACGAACCGGACGCCACAGTGCCAGCGTCCGGTCGTTTCCAGGAAGCCTCCACGCGTGACCGGACGCGTCCGGTTGATCGTGACCGGACGCGCCACCGCGTCCGATCAGAAGACCGAGACACGCGCAAACACTGAGCACTGACCGGACACGTCCGGTCAAACAGAGACCGCGTCCGATCACCTCTGTGACCTCTGTTCGCCTCCGTTTCTTCGCGTCCGGCGCAGTGGAAAAAAGGCGTTTCATTTCCTGAAAAGCGCTGAATCCCGCCTCGCAAGCTCGGCGGGAGGGAGAGAGGAACCCAAACCCCTCTCTACCGCTCAAACTCCACCGCCTTGGCAAATATGCTAACATCACCAAGTGTACATCACCATGTGCATGTGTGTTAGTATTTTCACAATCATTTTTGAGGCGTTAAGTTAGCTCTCCACTAGATCTAAATGCATATGCAAATGAGTCTTCATCTGGTGGCACTTAAGTGATCAATAGCCATGGAAATTCCCCTCTTTATAGTACGGCTATCGATCCTAAGCCATCCACACCCTCTATGGTGTCTTGGATGCAAAATGAAAATCCCTACATGATACCTTTGCCTTGAGCATCACTTGTTGCACCTTGTTCCAACTCCACATCATGGTAAGCACTTCATCATCACATTACTTGATCACCATGCTTCGCCATGTCTCATGACAATCATCATTGCTACACACATTCTTATGCATATGATTAGCACTTAGGCATTGTCACTAATTGCCAACACCAAACATAGGACTTTCAGCGGTGCGGTGGGCGCCGGATCTTGTGCATGGTGGCCACCGGTTGGCCGGCTCCACCGTGACTCAGTCCTAGCTGCGCGGCTGGTGGCGCTTGCTGGGCAAGATTAGCGCCTGGAAATGTGGCTGACTGCGGATTTGGCATTTGGGACGGTGCCTGGCCTTGCCCGTGCTACTCCGCTGCCACGGACGTCGTCGCTGGAAGCATGGCTGCACCCCCGGCCAAGGCTCCCCTAGGCACAGTGGCCTCCCCTTCCTGTGGTGTGGAGAAACAATGCTTGGGTTAACACCTTGCCCGGCCTTGCTCTGGGCCGGTGGCGGTGGCGCTGTCTACGTCATTTTCCTTGCTAAAGGCGTCGTCGAAGCTTCTAGTCACCATGCCAGGGATGGTTATGGGATGAAAGTCCCCGTGTGCTTCTTTCAACGATGATGGCGTCTGCGGATGTCATGTCCCTTCTTGAAGGCATCATTGGGGGCTCCTGCTGCTATGCCTCTGCTCCTTCTGTTCCCTGCCTGGAGTTGCTCCATGCTGTGCTGTGCCTAATTGTGCTTCATGCTACTCTTCGCTTTAGTTTGTCCAGTAGTTGTTGGTGTTGCCGCAGTCGTTTGCTTGTATGTAGCGGATGCTTTGCCGCTATTGTCGCTTCGGTCTCCCCTCTCAGGCAGATACTTCGCTGCTATGAGCGTGATGCCCTCCCATCTGCGGATGCTTTGCCGCTTTGATGGTCGTCGTCTCTGGCGGATGCTTTGCCGCCGTGCTACAGTTCTGGCGAATGCTTTGCTGCCGTGATCTCTCTAGCGGATGCTTTGCCGCTGTGGTCGTATTGGCGCCCTTGGCGAATGCTCTACCACCGAGGTTGTTCGCCGCCTAGCGGATGCTTTGCCGCCGTGGTCTCTTCTCTAACGGATGCTTTGTCGTTGTGGTCGTACTGGCGCCCTTGGTGGATGCTTTGTCGCCGAGGTGGTTCGTCGCCTCTGTAGTTTCACTACACTACTGGCTACCAATGTGTTGTCTTCATGTATTAGGCTCAGTCGGTTGGGGTTTTGAGGTGGAGGGTCTCCCCCCTCGTGTTTCTTACTGTTCAATTGTACCTGTGGAATTTCATTGGTAATCCAAGGATTACTAGCAAGTCCTATGTATCGTCCTTGTAACATTTGGTTACCTTTTTTCTTAATGAAAAATTGGTTGAACATCTGATCTAGAAAAAAAGAGTCTGCATTACGCAAGAGAATCGTCTGCGCATGCAAAATAGAGATCGAATCTGGCTGAAACCAAACCGAGGAGAGGACATCCGTGGCTAAGTAGCATGCCAACATGCAAATATGTGTATGCGCCGTGGTCGATTATAAATACGAAATGACCTGCCATCCATGTCATCACAACTGCTTCATAATTGAGCTCCTGCCTACGGGCCAGTTTCCATAATCATTTCATTTGAGTCGACATGCTAATGTTGTACAAGGAGAAAAAAGTCTAATAAAGAAATTTTTTATCCTATCAGAACCTAATAGTGGAAGCAGGAGAACGTGCTTTGCACGGGCACCAAATTGCAAGGGGTCACTAATCCAAGTTGACCTCTAACTTCTTGAAGGACGCAAATATCTAGACTCAAATTTGAATTATCGTGATACTTTTTCTGTTGCAACGCACGGGCATGATTCTAGTTAAAAAAATCACCCATCTTTATCCCTTCCACTTCCTCCTCCCCTGCTGCACCGCCTTGCGGCTGCCTCGTCCTGGACGTGGACACGCACTCCCCTCGTTGCTGCCGCTCGCTTGCCCCCGTCGCGCGTGCCTCTCGCCCCCTCCTGCCGCGCGTGCTAGTGCTGGTGGTGCTCACTCCACCCGTCGCGCGCGTCGCCTGCCTGGCCGAGCCAAGCCTGGTGCTGGTGGCACTGGTGTTGGATGCTAGTGGTGCTCGCGCCCGCCACACGTCGTCGGCTCCCGCCCCGACGGCTGGAATTGACCGCCATAGGCGCTCCCTCTCCCCTATGTTGTAAATATATGTTTCAAGTGTTTCAGCGTTTCAGAGGTATGTTGTACTTGTTTCATATGGATGTTTTGTAAAAGTAGATCAGGGATGTTGCACATGTTGCAGATGTTGCAAGTGTTTCAGAGGCATGTTGCAAGTGTTTGTTTAAAATGTTTTGTCTGTTCCAGACATATGTTGCAAGCGTTTGATCTGGTTGTTGCATTTGTTTCACACATATGTTGCAACAGTATGTTCCAAATGCTTCATCTATTGCAGTCTTTCATTGCAGCAAGTGTTTTTCATGTTGCAAGTGTTCTATCTAGATATTGCATATGTTTTCACACATGCTGCAAGTGTAAGTCCCAGACGTTTTATCTGCTTTAGATGTATGTTGCACTCTAGTGTTTCATGTTGCACGTGTTTCATGACGTTCGGAGAGTCTAGGGGCGTGGGAGAGTGATGGTGGTATGGCACGGGCGCCAAAGAATGGGGCGTGGTGAGCCGGTGGCCGGCGAAAGTGGTGCATGGCGCGCTAGAGGTAGGCAGTCGAGGGGCACGACGGGGCAGGGTGCGCCTGCAGGGTGGGGTGAACGGATGGGGCGGGGTTGCGTGGATGGGGATGGGTCAAATCGAGGCAGACGGGGCGGATTGCGAGCGAGTCGTACGGACACGATGATGACGTGATGTGCATGTGGGCAAGGTGAGCGCGGGAAACGGCCGTCCGATGGAATCCTATCCCGTCGGATGTCCGGACGCCAGCACATCCCGGGCAGAAACACCCTGAACCTTCATGAGCCCTGATCGGGGACTAATCGATGTATAGGTGTCAGTCCCCAGCATGCAACGCCTCTATATAAATAACAGTAACGCTGTAAAGGTCCACACAGATGTGAACTTATCCTAAACCTGTTTTCGTGCTGGCTACTGATCAAGCCCTAATGCTGAAATAACGGGAAGAACCAGTATGCGCCCTAGAGAAGCCCAAGAAGCAAGAATGGGAAAGAAGAGATGGGAAGCTCATCCAAAGAAGGCACATGCTTGAATCCCATCTCATGTTGTGGCTAGACCAGCTGGTCAAGCACTTCCCGCGGCACCCTCGCGTGCCGGGTTCGATCTCCCACGGGGACGAATTGGCTGGCTAGAGGTAAAAAAAGCCTCCCTACCCCGCGTTCCCAAGCACAGGTTTGTGGCACTAGCCCACCCACAGGGTAACGGATCCCTGTGTGTGGGTGGGGTACGGGGTTCAGGGGGTTTTTCTTGGACTGGGTGAGGAGTCCTCTACCTTAAGCGCAATGCTCGGGGGCACATGCTATCCCCTCATAGTTCAAGTCTGTTTTTATTTTAAGACAAATGATTCAACACATCTAGCACTAGTTCTAGCCATTGACCACGTTCTACCTGAAGCAACACCTGTATATGAAACAAATATGCAAACCACGTCCAGGCAAGAGCCCACAACTTGACTCATGTCAATCTTCACAACACCTCACATGAAAGTTTCAAAACCGCTACACTGTGCCACGATTGTGAAAGAAATTTAGATAATTTCAGTATTAATTTAATCCAGAAAAAGATTAAGAACAAGTTTGTAGCCTCATATATGTGCACGTGTGATCTAAGTGCACCAAACATATACATGATACTAATCATCATGATTCTAATCATATATAACAAAGGATGGGTTACAACAGCATACCCAGCGGCACCAGAGCCGACGCTAGTTGACATAGCGGTTGTCGATGTAGTCCTCCCGCTCGATGCCATATAGTAATGTTACAGTGCCGATCACCTCAAGTCGTCAAGAAGTAGCAGGAAGAAGAACGAACGAGCGAGCAGTCACGTGAAGACGCTCCCCAAAAACCTGATTGTCGGTCTTCACCTGAGCAGATGAACCCATGAACGACACCGGTTTCGGAGACTTGCTCTCCCTATTCCTGTGCGCGCAGGAATCGAAACGGGGATGGCAGAGAGCAATGCAATAGCAGCGCATTGGTGTTCTTAGTTCTGTCTCATCTTTCACGAACAAGAGAAGTGCCTCTTTTATGCAGTAACCAAGGAAGGCGAAAGTAAAGAGATAAGCGCACGAAAAGATAATGTCCATCATGGCAGAATCCGTTACTAGTAACTCATGAAACTGATAAATCAATTATTAGTTACTAGTAACGGAAACCACTAAGACATACATCATGAACCACTATCGCATAATGGTCATCATGCACACAAAACTCATCAAATCGTAAGTTACACTGCATAAAGCACACAACAAATTACACCTACATTAACCTTGATCTTAGAATTTTATTTGATTTAATTGTTGAATAAATTGGACATACCCAATTAAATCCAACAATCCCCACCAATTCCAAGGCATAGAAAATGCTTCTAGCTCTGCTGATGTTTGATATACCAGCTTTTCAATGGAGACTGTTAAGTTGAACATCTATCTAGAACAGAGGTTACGCTTCTTCACAACTGAACAATGGACTACGCCTTGAGTTGACAGTTTGGTGCGAAATAAGTTTCACCTAAGTCCTTTACTGATACAAGGCTGCTTAAAGCATCCCCTCTGATTGGAGCATATAAGTCAAACTCCTAGACCTTTCATGAGTATCTAGAGATTACCCACATCTCATAGACTATGATTAGCAGTCGACCTCATATAGGTGTGTTCCTTCTAAGATGTCCTGTAGGGCGACATCTCTGCTTAAATAAGCCACTCGGATTACATTAATGTATAAACCAACTTGCCTTACAGCATAGGAGAAACGTGCATCTCAAACGATCTGGACCTTATTATAGGGGTCTCTCCATCATAGTCAATCACTAGCTTGTTTTGCCATCCTACTTCACGGAATCTCTGATCACATAGGATAGGTTACTACTATGGAATGACTTTAATTGGGTCTCAAGCCCATCTCCCTCGATGCACCATCTATCACATTGCATGACAGTCCCTTAGTAAACTGATCTGTCAAATTCTTAGATGTATGGACATAGTCCAATGCTATTATTCCGGAGTTTCTTAGTTTTCTGACAGATTTTAACCGTCTCTTCACATGCCTTGTAGACTTCATGTTATCTCTAGAACTGTTCACTTTGATTATCACAGTCTAATTATCATAGTTCATGGAAATAGCCGGTATTGTTTTTTCAACCACCGGTAGATTCATAAGGAGTTCATGAAGCCACTCGGCCTTAACAGTGGCAGTATCTAATGCTGTGAGTTTTGCTTCCATTGTTGACCTCGTTAAGACGGTCTGCTTGCAAGACTTCAATAAAATAGCGCCACCTCCAAATGAGAACACATATCCACTTGTGGCATAAATCTCATCAGCATCAGATATCCAATTTGCATCACAATAACCCTCTGGTACCCTTAGATACCCGGTATAGTGAATGCCATAGCTCACAGTCCCTTTTAGATAACGCAATACCCTCCAAGAGCACGCCAATGATCATCTCCTAGATTTGAAATAAACCAGCTAAGTTTGTTCATAGCAAACGAGATGTTAGTCCTTGTTGCACTAGCTAAATACATAAGTGAGCCAATAATTTGAGAATATCTCAATTGATCCCGTGCTATTCTATGATTTTTCCTTAATAGAACACTTGGGTCATAAGGAGTTGAAATAGGTGTGCAGTCACTGTACCTAAAGCGACTCAACACCTTTTCCACATAGTGAGATTACAAAAGAGTAACCCCACCATTTCCTTCTTTGAATAGATTTATATTAAGAATAACATTAGCTTCTTCCAAATCTTTCATTTCAAAGTTACTCGACAAAAATCATTTCACTTCCTTAATCACATTAATATTGTTTCTAAAAATTAGTATATCATCCACATATAAGCACAAGATCACACCATCTCCCCACCATAACGATAATAAACACATTTATCAGCTTCGTTCACAGCAAAGCCGGCTGATGTCAAAGTTCTGTCGAACATCTCGTGCCACTGCTTAGGTGCTTGCTTTAGGCCATACAAAGATTTCAATAATTTATACACTTTCCTTCTTGACCATTTGCTATAAATCCATCCGACTGATCTATATAAATCTCTTTCTCAAGCTCTCCATTCAAGAAAGATGTCTTAACGTCCATCTGATTAACAAGAAGACCATGTGAGGCAGCCAAAGAAAGTAACACTCGTATAGTCGTCAGACAGGCAACTGATGAATAAGTATCGAAATAATCTTCGCCTTCTTTCTAGGTATAACCTTTAGCCACAAGCCTCGTCTTGTCCTTCTCAATAGTACGATCAGGCCTAAACTTTTTCTTGAACATCCATTTACATCCCATAGGTTTACACCCGTCAGGATAATCAACAATCTCCCAAGTTCCATTAGACATATAGAGTCCATCTCACTCTGAACAACTGCCTTCCATAAGTTAGCATCAAGAGAGGAATATGCCTCTTCTATGGTTTTAGAAGTGTCATCCACAAGGTATATAATATAGTCTTCACCAAAAGACTTTGCAGTCCTTTGTCTCTTACTCTTTGGAGTGACTATATTATTATCCTCCTCGGGATTTTCCATATGAGTTTCAACATCAGCGTGTTCTATCGGTTCATGCAACTGTAGAAGTGTTATAGAATCATTGACTAGAAGTGCTAGGTGTATTTTTCATAGCAAATTCACTCTAAAAAATGTAGCATCTCTAGATTCCATGATAGTACCAACATTCACATCAGGCACTCCAGAATTTATTATTAAAAATCTATAACCCACATTGTGAATAGCATAACCGAGAAAGACACAATCAACGGTTTTTATCCAAGCTTTCGCTTCTTATTAATTGGCACATTCACCTTTGCCAAACAACCCGATGTTCGCATGTAAGAAAGATTTAATCTCTTCTTCTCTTATTTCTTGAATGGTATAATTTCTTTGTTCTTTGTGGGCACTCTATTCAGGACATAACATACTGTCAATATTGCCTCACCCCACCATTCCTTATATTGTCCCGCAGTCTCTAACATAGCGTTAACCAACTCAGTTAGAGTGTGGTTCTTTCTCTTGGCAATCCCATTGGACTGTGGTGAGTATGACGGTGTCCTCTCATGAACAATACCGTGCTCCGCACAAAACTCAGAAAACTCATTTGAGAAATATTCTGCCTCGCGATCAAACCGCAACCGTTTAATTTTCTTCTCAAGTTGGTTTTCTACTTTAGTTTTATAGATCTTAAAATAATTCAATGCTTCGTCCTTTGATTTTAACAGATACACGTAGCAAAATCTAGTGCAATCATCTATAAATGTCATGAAATATCTTTTGCCACCTTTGATCAACTCGCCATTTATTTCACACAAATTGGAATGGATTAGTTCTAATGGTGCCAAGTTTCTCGCCTCAGCAGCCTTATGAGGCTTGCGAGGTTGCTTCGATTGCATGCATACATGGCACTTAGAACCTTTGATCAAAGCAAATTTTGAGATTAAATTCAAACCAGCTAAGTGAGTCATGTAACCAAATTTTTTGTGACATAGACGCATGCCAAACATTAGATTCAACATCACAGCTCACATTGTTCATGGACTTAACACATGCATCATTCAAGGACAAGCGGAACAAGCCTCCGCTCTCATAGCCTTTACCCACAAAGGTTCCATACTTTAAAAGTATGCACTTATTAGATTCAAACAAAAGTTTATAGCCATTTCGACATAACATAGAACCACTAAGTAAGTTTTCCCCGAAGTAAGCTTCAGATCGACCGTACCAACACCACGTGCAGCCGCACGTGCCCCGTTTTCCATCAACAAGGAGGAACTTCTCCTGCCCTAATAAGAGGAAAACAAAGAAATATCACCACACACATGAATATTAGCTCATGTGTCAACCCACCAATAAGGTGAATGGCAAACTGAAAGAACTGCAGTCAATAAATTACTATGCCCCGATGTTCCTTCATTAGCTTCAATCATGTTTGCAGATTTCTTCTTGGGCTTCCACTCGCCATCCGGACAATCCTTAGCATAATGCCTGGGCTTGCCACAAGTGAAACAATTTTTTCTTTTCCTTGTTCTTCTTCTTCTTCTTAAAAGGTGCAGTGTTCTTTTGTTTGAGTTCTTGCTGAAATTTCTTCTTGTGGGAGTTTTGAGGATTTTTCTACACCGCATGGGCACTGGAACTTCCCTCAACAGTTTTCTTGCCACGAACGTCCATCGCTGTCGCCTTCTCTTCAACATCCAAAGAGCCAATGAGGTTGGTAATGCTAAACTCATGTCTCTTATGTTTTAGAAAAGTAGCAAAATCTATCCAAGCTTGTGGCAACTTTGTAATGATACAACCTGCCACAAACTTATCAGACAATACACAACCAAAAATTTTGAACTCTTTTGCCAGTGTTTGTATCTCATGAGTTTGTTCAACTACAGAACGGTCATCAACCATCCTGTAGTCATGAAACTGTTACATGACATACAACTCATTACCAGCATCAAACACTCCATATTTGGCCTCAAGTGCATCTCATATCTCTTTATCAGTCTGTAGCGACACGTATGCATCCACTATGGAGTCTCCTAGCATGCTCAAAATTGCAGCCTTGAACGTAGTATCCGCATGTTGGAACGCACATTCCTTATCAGGAGTATGCGGCCCAACAGCCCTAGGTTCAGCGACAAAATAGCAGTGCATAGCAGTCAACCATAGAATACACCTATGTCGTCACCTCTTGTAATGAGTGCCCTCAAAAGTATTCCGTTTTAGCATACTCGCAAAGCTGACTACCGAAAAATGTCTATCAGGTTTTTGGATTGATAGAAATTTAGGCAATTTCAGTATTAATTTAATTCAGAAAAAATTAAGAACAAGTTTATGGCTTCATATATGTGCACGTGTGATCTAAGTGCAACAAACATGTACATGATACTAATCATCATGATTCTAATCATATATAACAAAAGATGGATTGCAACAGCATACCCAGCGACACCAAAACCGACGCTGGTTGACATAGCGGTTATCGATGTAGTCGTCTCACTCGATGCCGTGCAATAATGTTGTAGTGCCGATCACCCCAAGTCGTCAAGAAGTAGTAGGAAGAAGAACGAACGAGCGAGCAGTCGCGTGAAGACACTCCCCAAAAACCTGATTGACGATCTTCATCGAAGCAGATGAACTCGTGAACGGTGCCGGTTTCGGAGGCCTGCTCTCCCTATTCCCGTGCGTGCAGGAATCGGGACGGGGATGACAGAGAGCAACGCAACAGCAGCGAGTTGGTGTTCTTAGTTCTGTCTCATCTCTCGCGAACAAGAGGAGAAGTGCCTCTTTTATGCAGCAACCAAGGAAGGTGAAAGTGAAGAGACAAGCGCACGAAAAGATAATGTCCATCGTAGCAGAATCCGTTACTAGTAACTTATGAAACTTTGTCAGTTACTAGTAACGGAAACCACTAACACATACATCATGAACCACTACCACATAATGGTCATCATGCACATAAAACTCATCAAATCGTAAGTTACACTGTATAAAGCACATAACAAATTACACCTAGCATTAACCTTGATCTTGAAATTTTCTTTGATTTAATTGCTAAATAAATTAGACATACCCAGTTAAATCCAACAGATTGGACGGTTATGATATCGCAAGCATATATAAGCAACACATATGTAATACCTATACCGAAAATTCCAATCGCTTTGCAGTGCCGTCGTCTCAACCCAATTTTCATCACATGATGCAGACATTGATTTATGAGTAGAACAAGAGAGTACAATGAGTGGGCAGAACCGCAAACTGGCCACGCAATTATCGTGTGGGCACATAGCTAGCTGATGTGAGAACTCATCATGATCTATCTAAATACTCCATCCGTCCAAAAAAAACATGCAATTCTAGCACAATATCATGGTTTAGTACCTCAAGTTTGATTAATTATAGGTTAAAAAATATCAATATTTATGATATTATAAATAAATACTATTAGATTAATTACGAAATGTATTTTCTTAATAAATTAATTTGGAGTCTTAAATGTGAATAGTATTCACTAGAAATTTAATTAAACATAAACTACTTTTGCTGGTACGCAACATGTAGTTGCATGTTTTTATGGACGGAGGGAGGGAGTAAAAGGAAAAATTGACATGACAACGAAAGCATACAGTTGCGGTGTACTTGCATGTACCATGGCCATAAGACTACCCGCACTCATGGACCTCTATATTCATCCTCTATACGTCCTAGTCAGCCAGATTCTCTCCTCTATACTCAATTCTCCCGTACTCATCCATCCTCTATATCATCCTCTATCCACTCTATCCACTGTGGGACCCACTTGTCACTTTATCTAAATATATCCATGTGTGATCTAGTTTTGAAGGATTTATTGAGACGAATTTAATGGTGAAATCGAAATTTAATTTGGATTTTTGGTTTGTGAGTTATAGCATTTTTTTCTTTGTTTAGCTAGTGGGGCCCGCCACTATAGAGTATAGAGTAAGCACAGTACCACTCTAAATATAGAGTGAGAGAAAAGATAGAGTATCGTTTTAGAGTACCCAGTACAACAGTTTTTACTCTATATTCATACTCTAAAGTTTTAGAGTACCCACTGCGGGTACTCTAAATGAGAAGCCTTGGTCCTGTCCTGACCATAACTCCCTGCCCTGCTTGGTCGTACCATGGAAGATCGCACTAACGCTGCTCACGAAGATTCGTCGTGATCGAACAACTGTATCGGGCGTCATCGAGTCCCCGCACATCTACAAAATCCAACTTGGGAAGGCTTTACTCGAGTTCATTTGATAGATCAGAGGATGAGCTTACTTTATTTGCAGCAAAGCGCAAGTTGAACTCCTACTCCATATGACCATGTAGGCATACCGCATACAGCACGCAAAAAGGTATCCATTTGATGTGGCCAATCTAGCATCGGGTCTGTGCATCATACGCAGACTCGATCTGCCGGAGAACCACTGAGTCTGAGACCGTGTGAGACGACGACGATGACGCGGCATGTATAACAAAGAACAACTTGAACTCGTGTTGATCGATCGCTTTTTGCGACGGTTAACGACGGCCCGGCGGCCATGGTGCTTGGCCGGCAGTTGTCGCCTATATAATGCGGCTCAAGCTCTGCGTTGCTCGCACCACCACCACACATGCTCGTGCACAAGCACACACGTAACTTAACCCCAAGCAAGTTTCTTGAAGAACCTTGCATTGCCAGCTCCCAGCACCGATCGAATGGCGAGGTGCCTCACCAGCGTCGTCCTCATGAGCGCATTGTTGCTGGTGTTCGTTGTGTCCATGTGTGCTCCAGGCGGCGCCGACGCGGCGCGGCTGCTGGGAAGAACCGGGGTAGACACGGCCGTGGTCGTGGCTGTGCCGCCCTTGGCGATGGGCCGCCTGCAGGCTCATGAGGAAATGACAACGGCGGCGGCGCTGCAGGTGCCGGTGCCGGTGCCAGTGCCAGGTGACGGCGAGGCTGGGGAAGACGGGAGCGTAGCTGCTGCGTCCAAGAGGCTAACTTTCAAAACGGTCATTTTAGTCCTCAAACTATACTTTTAGGCTCAATTTCATCCTAGAACTATAAAGATGATCATTTCAGTCCTCAAACTTTGCATATTGGGCACAATTTCGTCCTAGAACTATAAAGATGATCATTTTAATCCTCAAACTTTATATATTGGGCTCAATTTAATCATAAACTATCAAAAGTATATATATGCTACTAAATCATTTTATGGGAGCAATTAAAGTTGCTTTGGACGCTATTTATTCCTTAAGAAACAGGGATATATTGAAACAATAACAGATCTATAATTTTTATTAGCTACTTCTAGAGTTAGGCTCAACTAATAACCATTTTATGTATAAAATAATATTTTTTATCCATAAGTTAAAAATAAGTCATATTTAAGAATATTTAGATCTATATTTATATTCATCTTAGATTATGAATATAAATATTGAAAGTGTGCTATCCGATTCGGTAGTTAGGGTAACGCCCAGAACAATAGTACCTAATGATGACTATCCATCTCAAATCGCACGTGGTGCTAGACAAAGGACGAAGTTGAGCCAAAATGCATTTTGATAATCTATGGATGAAATTGTGCCTAAATAGAAAGTTTTCTTTTTAGACAAAATTGGGTTAAAAATAAAAGTTTAAAGACCAAAATACACTTTTGATACTTTATGGTTGAAATTGAGTCCAAACTGCAAAGTTTGAGGCCTGAAACGATCATCTTATAGTTCTGGGATGAAATTGAGCCTAAAAGTAGAATTTGAGGACTAAGACAGTTGTTTTGAAAGTTAAGGGACGAAACTGAGCCTCCGGAAATAGTTCAGGGACCAAAATGGTTATTCTGCCTTCTTTTTACCGAGAAATGCTTGGTTCCTTTCTGTTCAAATGAATTATTAAATGAGGCCCCTTTCAGCTCAACAGCCGGCTCGTTAACCACCCTACGAAAATACTCCCTCCGTCCTAAATTAATTATCGTTTTCGATTTTCGTGCTACAAGTTTAACTCAATTTATAGAAAATACATGCAATATTTCTATTCCCAAATAAATTTGTTAAAAAACTAGATTAAAAAATCTTTCTGGTGATACTAATTATGTAAGATAAATATTAATATTTTTAATATATATTTAGTCAAAATTATTTTTTAGAAAACAAAAACGACAATTATTTTGGGATGGAAGGAGCAGGAGCTAACATTATCGCCTCTGATGCAACAGATCTCTGCAATCGGTTTAACTATCGAAAACGTCAAGTAGCCGCCGGCCGAGGCGGCGAGGCAGGAGGCACGAACTGGAGAGAGATAGTAAAGGGCGTGTTTAGATGTGAAAATTTTTGGGGAAAAGTTTCTGTAGCACTTTTCGTTGTTATTTGGTAAAATTTGTCTAACCATAGACTAACTAGGCTCAAAAGATTCGTCTCGACATTTACAGACAAACTGTGCAATTAGTTATTTTTTTACCTACATTTAATACTCCGTACATGCGTCCAAAGATTCGATGTGATAGTTACTATACAATTTTTTTTTTTTGCCTCTTTTGGCATCTAAACGGGGCCTAAAGAAATGGCGCAAGAATCTTTTGCTTTTGCTCTGCCGAGCTAGGGGCTAGGATCGATCTCGATCGATCGATGGAACAGTGGGTCGGCGCGCGCGTGGGGCGCCAAGTTGTGGCTGCCGCGAGGCTTTTAATAAGTACTAGTATGGCCAAAGCAAGGAATTTGTCGGCCATTTGTTGCAGCTAGCCAACGCGTGGCGCAGCCAAAAACAACTGAAAACCGTTTGCCGCGCACTTCGCACCGGTCGGTCTGGTCTAAAAAGCGTCCGATCTGTATGTCATCTTACTCGCCTGCTGAGACTACCCGCAGTGGATATTTTAAAGGATAGTATGAATATAGAGTAAAAACTGCTGCACTGGGTACTCTAAAACGATACTCTATTCTTTCTCTCACTCTATATTTAGAGTGATACAGTGCTTACTCTATAGTGGGCAGTGGCGGACCCCACTAGCTAAACAAAGAAAAAAAATGCTATAACTCAAACCAAAAATTCAAATTAAATTCCGATTGCACCATTAAATTCGTCTCAATAAATCCTTCAAAACTAGATCACACATGGATATATTTAGATAAAGTGACAAGTGAGTCCCACAATAGATAGAGTGGATAGAGGATGATATAGAGGATGGATGGATGCGGGAGAATTGAGTATAGAGGAGAGAATCTTGCTGACTAGGACGTATAGAGGATGAATATAGAGGTCCATGAGTGCGGATAGCCTGATGCATGTAGACACCAAGCAAGCTAGGATCTCGCTGACTCCGTGGCCACTTGGCAACTTTTGCTAGATCATATGCTGAGGCCATGTTTAGTTGCTAAAAATTTTCAAGATTTCTCGTCACATCGAATATTTGGACACATGTATGGAGCATTAAATGTAGACAAAAAAAACTAATTACAAAGTTTGGTAGAAAACCACGAGACGAATCTTTTAAGCCTAATTAATCTATGATTAGATACTAATTGATAAATACAAACGAAAGTAAGCCAAAAAATTTTCACAAACTAAACCCACCCTGACTGCCCAACGTCCTCAACTGCCAAACTATCGTACTTTATTATTTCTTGGTTTTTTTAATAATGTACTAGTGTCCCACTGTGAGCTCACTGTATGATGCCGACTTCACAATTTCACATGCACTACGATTCTACGAAGAATGGCAGGTTGAGACGCACTGCTAGCAGCAATGCGCTATGGTGCCATCCCAAGTCAAGTTTATCTTCAGTCTGTATTACAGGCAGCTCATCAGCCACGGGCCCACGACGTGACTTTCGGTAGAGTGAAAATAAATGATAATGATAAACACACAAGCATTGCACCATCTATGACATTTGCACCAGCTAATGAGACCCAAGGAATACAAACTAATATGGTTGCTTGCGTACGGCTCCTTAGGAGCAAGACTAACAATACAGCCCACTGTTAGCTGTATAAACATTTACAACTCATTATCAGCCCATCCATATAGTAATAGGTTATTGGGAGATACTTCGTCATTAATACACTGTCCATTTTTTTTTTCTCTCTCAATGAGTTTCTTGAAGAGCTCGTGCATCAGCCAGCTATAAGTTTACGACCAGCTGCTTTTCTCTTTCATCTACTTCAACATAAAGTCCACTCTCAGCTCTTTATTATAATTGCTCTAATATGGTAACTCTTATTGCTCCTAGTTATGTGTGCTATGTGTGGTTGTTGATGGTGGTTACCCAATCATCATCCCCATTTTGAAGGAAACGCCTTTAATAAATAGGGGTATTAAGACCATTTTCTTTATATTAATCTGTATAAAAGATTCTAAAATGTTTTTTTTGGACGGAGAGTACCTCTGTGTAAATGTATGACGTCCAAGAGTATTCTTTGTGTAAATGTATTCATACCGATATAACTCCATTGGATTTGTTTACTATCGTAATTTTTATATCATTTTCACACAAAAACTAGCGACGATCAAGGTTGCATCTTGGAGATTGTTTCGGTGTCCAAAAGATCATACATTTATGTATAGGAAGGAGGACAAATTTTTACAAAACTATGCTCTTTATTATAGCTTGGACTTACTGAATTCTGCGGTTCTGCTGAGTACCAGAAATGTTTCCAGGGACGTCCAAGTGGAATTTCAAGTTCTAGTTCTAGATTTAGTAAAACTGCAAAAGGCAACTCAGCCGTGGTACTCACTCCTTTCTACTCCTAGTTCAGCAAATGCACGTCTGTGTCATGACTCATGATATTGACACACCGATTTTTTTTTTAGAACGGACTGCAAAAGCTTTATTGACACACCGAATTGACATTCAGAACTTACAGATGCTTTTTGAACAGCAAAAGAATGCAGCCTTTTCACTTTACGTCCAAAGCGGAACTGGGGAGATGCATCATGGCAAAATTCACAGCTTGCAGTCCCGGGCAACTTTTGGCCTCTTACGTTACTCGTGAACTCAATCATGCATCGCCAACGGATTTTTGATGGCATCATTGCCCACTACAACCTCCTACACTCTCTCCTAGGTTGGGTTTAATTTGGTCTAAACGTGGCTGCTGCTATTATGCCCATGCGCTTAATGCTTTTATCTGTCAAAAGGTAAATTTCATTCAAAGATTAAATACAGAGTATAGAGATGGGGAAAAAATGCCTTACTATTAAAAGTTTTCCAGGGAATACGTCCAAGACTCACAAGAGAACAAACTCACAAGAGAGCAAGCAAGAGCCAGGAATCAAAGCTTGTCTTGCTTTCTTTATAAAATAAAAAACGAGATCTAACCTAGGAGGAACTAGGTGGTTTTCATTAAGAAGAGGAATATAGACACCTAAATTCAGTCCAAGACGGAACTTGAACCTAGGTGGTTGTGTGCATTGCCACACTTCTCACCCAACCAGTTGAGCTAGGTTCACTTCCTTTATAAAATTATCATCTCGTCTACTCTATTTGTGTCTCTGCCAATTTTAATAATAAAGTGCATCATGTTTGTTGTGGTAGCTAAAAAGTCCACTAGGATTGGCCACAAAGACGATTAAGCCTTTGAAGATTTATAGTGCGGTAGCATGCTTATTAGCTGCCAGCAACATTGCTGATGCTTTGGCCTCTATGGGTTGCAAATACGTTGAATGGCCACCAGAAAAAAAAAATTCCACTGCAAAGATTATGTGATGGAGAAGTGAGGATGAAAATTCCAATGCCCGTTTAGGTAGTACTTGAACCTTGTTGCACACAAACTGAGGGGTCGCAAAAGTTTTTTGGTCGTCAGGAACCTGCATGTTGTGATTCACAAATTGCATACCTTGGTGCCTGTCATTGTCGGCTTGCATTGGAAGATGGGGAGTGGCGAATGTTTCAATTTCTGTTGCCAAGCTGTAAGCCAATTTAATGGCTTTGAATACTTTTGTAGGTAACCAATTCAAGACTTTGAACCTATGATCATTTCGAGATTTTCAAAGGCACCACATGATTGTAAAAAATCTGATTTATCATGACTTGGATTTGAGTATGCTCCTGTACTCCCCGTCCTGGGGAAGGAAGAGCATGAGCTCTTAGGCCCACCGACGACGAGGCAAACCAAACAGCCCCTACAAAGCTGCACTCGAAAAACAAGTGAGCACCATTTTCAATTAACCTGTACCGTGAACAAGTTCCTACTATGCTTGGAATTATCC
This sequence comes from Saccharum hybrid cultivar R570, assembly GCA_038087645.1. Lineage (NCBI taxonomy): Eukaryota > Viridiplantae > Streptophyta > Magnoliopsida > Poales > Poaceae > Saccharum > Saccharum hybrid cultivar. Next base: position 35,448,825 of record JAQSUU010000108.1, on the reverse strand, counting down.
TATGAATTCGAATGGCGATGTCTAAATCAAGCATCAGCAACCACCAAGCAAAAGTCTTAACTCTAGGTTGCATAGTTTTATTAGCCTAAACTGCTGAAGAATATGAATAACCTAAGACGAAATTGTGCTTAATGCTTTGTTTTTTTGTCAGAGGGAAATGTTGTGGATGGATGGAGATTGCTGTTCAAAAGAATGGGTGCAGGCATGCGCGTGTCCTGGTGAAGATTAACTCACCCTTAGAACGGTGGACTACTTTATTTTTCCAAATTCTGTTTGGATTGAGATTATTAGTGTGAAAAAATCATACGTTCGAACGGTGAATTGAAATTGTATCTTTCCAAGTTTTGCACTAGAACTGTGCAATATCTAGCGGCCCAAAGCCACAGGTGAAGAATGGGTAAAAAAAAAAAGTGTGCGATGTTGTACTGCTAAAACAGCTGCGATGCATCATTGACCAATGAGATCTCGACAGCAGCTTGCCACCAACTTACCAACCAATCCTGGGAAAGGAAACTTGAAACCAGTGAGTAGAGTAATAACCTTCTTATAAATCGCGCACATGGCACACGAGGCGGACAGCGATGGAGCACCCCAACAAAACGTCATCGGAAACCGATCACATCTCGCCCAGGCATCCCCAATCCACACCACAGCAGCAGGAGCGGCAGAGCACGGGCACGGTATCCTTCGGTCGGTTCGCCCCCATCCCCATACCACCGCCACCACCCACCAGATTTCGCCGGATCTCCAGCCCACATGTGGACGGACTCCGCCGAGAGCCGAAGCAAAGAGCTTGGCAGCATATCCGTCTCGCTCTCGGAGGTCCACCACGCTTGTTCTCCGCTTCCCCAGCCCCCCACCCCCATTTTTATCCCATTTGCTCGGCGCTGCCCCCATTTTTATTTGAAAAAGTCTACTTGACTCCCCAACTATTGGGGGTGGTCTAGTTTATCCCCTCAATTATGAAACGGTCTAATTTACCCCCATGAACTTTGCAAAACCGGCCAAATCACCCCCTCGAGCGGTTTTGGACGGTGGTTTTGCTACAGCAACAGCGGTTTGCTACAGTATCAATGGTTTTGTCCTTTTCTTTTTTTATTTATTTCGTCTGAATCTTTGAAAAATCATAGTAAATCACAAAAAAATCACAAAATGAAAAATCCAATTTTGTTGGACTCCACATGAGTAGATCTACACAGTGAACATATAATATAGTATGCTTTAGTACAAAGTTTTTGCTGTAAATTTTGATCTATTTTTTTCTGTAATTAATTTGAATAATTCATACAACAAAAACTTTGTACTAAAGCATACTATATTATATATTCACTGTGTAGATATACTCATGTGGAGTCCAACAAAATTGGATTTTCCATTTTATGATTTACTATGATTTTTCAAAGATTCAGGCGAAACAAATAAAAAAGTAAAGGACAAAACCACTGTTACTGTAGCAAAACCATTGTTACTGTAGCAAACCACCGTCTAAACCCGTTCGGGATGATTTGACCGGTTTTGCAAAGTTCAGGGGGTAAATTAGACCGTTTCATAGTTGAGGGGTAACTAGAGCACCCCATAGTTAGGTCAAGTAAACTTTTTCCCATTTTTATTCCTCCCCGCGCCTCGAACTCCACAGGGCGCGGCCCCACCACCGCTCTCGGCGAGCTCCGCTTGGCTTGCCTCCTCAGTTTTCACCTTTTTTTCTCACCCTCTCTCAGGGTCTCCCAGACGGACTTATTACAGCGTGTCACGGACTCTGTTTACTTGGCTGTTTTACATTTGGGGCTCTGCTTTTTGAGATTTTTTTCCTGCCTGCAACAGCAACAAGTGCATACTCCTTCTCTTTCCCCGCCCCTTCCTCCTCCCGCTTCGGATTCCCAACCCCAGCAGCTCAGGCTCCCGCTCCCGCTCCCCTCACAGCACCAGCCCAAAACCCTAGCCACACCGCCCACGCATGGCCTCCCCCGCGCGCCCCGCCGCCGCCTTCGGCCTGCCCCCGGACGCGCGCTGCTCCTACGACCAACCCCGCCGCCGCGAGGTGCCCGCACTCTGCTCTGCTCTCGTCGCCATCTCTTGATTTCGAATTTTCTTCCCCCCCCCCTTTTTTTTTTTTGAGAATGCGAATTTTCTTCCCTTCCCTCCCCTCCCCTCCCTCGGCGCCTGCCTGACGGTCCGACTCTGCCGCGCCGGGCACGGCTTGCAGGACGAGAGGCTGGTGCGGACGTTCGTGGCCGCCGCCTACGGGCAGCCGCCGCCGCCGCCGCAGCAGCAGCAGCAGCAGGACGGCTGCTTCTACCCCAAGGACGCCGTGATGGCGGCCGTGGAGGAGTGCATGCGGAAGCAGGCCGACGCGCTGCTGCACTCGCTCGACGGCATCGGGGGCAGGCTCTCGCAGCTCGAGCTCTACTGCTACAAGCTCGAGAGGTCCATCGGGGAGCTGCGCAGCGACGTCATGGACTACCACGGCGAGAGCACCGCCAACTTCAGATGCATCGACAAGAACCTCAGACAGGTGCGTCCGTGCCTGCCTTCTCCGTTCATCCTGGATTGGATCCCGGTGCACCAGTTGGCTTCTGAAGTAGTAATGCCGCCGAGTAATGGCAGACAATGACAGTGCGATTTGGATTGCTCACTTCCTATGTTTGGTGTACAATGCTTCATAGACTTTAACTGATTGTTTATTTCCCTGAAAGCTAGTACATTCCGTGGAGTCTAGTACATTCGGTGGAGTCAACTTACGGTTCCTGGAGATGGGATTTGTATCACTTGGTTGTGAGACTAACAGCATCTTTGATAACCAGATCTACATTTTGGTTGCCAGGTCCACAAATCCTTGCAGGTTCTTCAGGATAGGCAGGACTTAGCTGAAACTCCAAAAGAACTCAGTAAACTTCAAATAGCACATGAGGCACCCTCTCAGAAGGGTGAGGCCACCACCGGTTTTTCCATGCTTGCGCCAAGGGAAAATGACGACAGCACACAACAGGCTCCAAACCACGAGGTCACCCTTTTGCCGCTTCACCAAGTTAACGGGATGCAGTCCGCTGCTGCCGTGCAGGTCCAAACCAGCAACGGGTTTGTTCTGCAGCACCTGGTGCCTGTCACTTTGAGCATGCAGCATGATCAGCAGCAGTTGAACCAGGCTCCTGTGTACTATGTGCAAAGCCCGGATCATGCGAAATCCACCGAGGGCAAGGCGTTGGAACCTTTGGTTCAAGTTGTGCAGCCACTTATCCACAACCCTGAAGCCATGGTTCAAGTTGAGCTGCCTCAGAAATCTAGCCAAGCAACTGAATTGTACCCTCAGCCTCAGAATCACAGACTACAGATGCCTACCCAGCAGGTTGATTCGCATACATGGCATCCCCAACAGCCCATGGTGCAACAGCAGCAATACATTATTCAACAAGTGTCACGACACATTGCTCAACAACAGTCCTCATCTCCTCAGTCTCAGAGTGCTCAAGCCACACCCGTGTTTCCTCCATTCAGTTCCCCGAAGCCTGCCAGTTCTAACACTGAGCCAATTACAAGAAGTATGGCTGGGCAACCTCCATACTCTTCATCGCAGCAGCAGCAGCATGAAGTTGCCCATTCATTTTATGGCCACGGCAATACAATATTGCTTCCCGTAGCAGATCATAATGCTCAGCATCAGCAACCACAATCAGTGCAGCTACACAGCCAGGGCCCCTGTCCACCTCAACCAAGCAAGCCCAGTCACTGCAGTGTTGCATCCTATGCTGTTCAAGGAAATGGCCAGACCTACAGCTCCACATACAAGAACCCTTCTAACTGCCCTGCAACTGTTGTAGCTCTTCTGCCTCAGCCTCCAGCTACTGCTTCTATGGCGTATCATCCCTTGGGACCACAGGTCGTGCACAGTCATCCATTTGGAAATATGGTTGAAACAGCTAGTGTTGTAGGGTATCCACGGGATCAAGTTGAGATACTCCCAGTGGTGACTGCAGCCGAACCTGTAATGGTTGATAAGCTTAATGCTGGCAGCAATGTAACATCCCCTCGTGAGTGGTCAGCATAGTGGACCGTCCTGTTCGCTTGGCTAGCTATGGCTGAAAGTACTATTGGCTGATTTGTTGTGAAAGAAAAACACTGTACCATGGCTGATAAGCCAGACTCATAAGTTCAAGCGAACAGGGCGTTGCTAGATGGTACATTTCACTGCTTCCACAACTTATACTACTATACATATATTGCAGTTGGAAGCTCATCAGGTCTATTTTAACTGGCTCCTTTTTTTTCCATCAGCCAGCAGATTAGAACAGGTCCTTCTACCATTTTCAGCTGAAGGTCAATCTGAAATAAGAAAAGTAGGTTAGCTGAGTGATCACTGTTGGCATATGTCCTCACTTTTAATGGACATATCTCCTTGTAACCGAACTTATATGCCTTTCTTATATGAATATATGACGGGTTTACATCAGCTTGTCAGATGTTTGCAAGGTAACATTAGCAGCTGCTGCTTTCTCACAGAATCTGTCACGCTTGATCAAGTTGGTTGTTTGTGTATGGCATGAAGACATAGCTACTTGAAAATTTTCTTAGCTTGCTCTACTGAACACAAGTGCTACAGTTACTCGGAAACAGTGCTAGCTGCAGATTTGCAGAACGTATGTGCTACAGTATTCAGAAATAGTAATGCGGGAAGCTGTGGTTATGATTATTTATGAAATAGCAATAGTTCTCATTTGTCATTGCAATAGAAATTGAGAATGCCTCTGAAGCTTGCGGTGGAGACTAGGCAGTAGTGCCTCAGGTAGGTACGCACCGTGAAACAGGTCCACCGAGCAGAGACAGGGAGTTCTCTCGACTTTGGAAATCTATGAGTTGGGGAGAACATTTGACAACTTTATTTTTATCGAGCTCTTTTACCAAATTGTTGGAGGAGACTTTTTTTTTTCTTTTTTGCTAAAAAATTAAGATAGTAAGTTCTTTTACCAAACTCCTGGAGATGCTCTTACTTTTGTAAGATCTCCTATAACTAGTTATAGGAGAGAAAGAATAAGAGATCATGTTGAGATATTCTTACAATGTTGTCCTTCTAAATGCAATTTAAAAGTATTGATGTACATTCTTGAGTGAATTTTGAACATATTATTCAGTGATTAAGGCATTAGCCCATCAATCAAATATGTCGAACATCCAGAACCTCATCGTCACCAACTAATACCATTACAAAAGAATACAAGCTAGTTGCCAAAATTGCTGCAGCCTAAATAAAATAACTGAATCTTCATTTAATCTAGTTTGATCTCTGTTACATAATGTATAGCAATTAAACAGACAAACAAGCAAATCATACGATGGGGCTTCTGGAGCTGCTGACAACTTTCGTCATTCACATCGCATGCCATAGTGTGACATGATACTCTTCTCAATGTCAAATTGAGTCAAATTGAGCTGGACCTTTGTGACCATACTATAAACGCTGTTAGTTACCACTTACTAACATGCGTGTACTTTGGGTGTGTATTCGTGAATCTGTCATACTCCTTTGGTCCTTTCCTCCTCTTGCTGCTTCCCGCTTCCCGCTTGGATGATCTGTCCTCTCTGAACCCATTTGCAACATCACTACTGCCTGAGGCACCAGCCTTCGACTTCTTTCGCGGTTTCTGTTTTGATTTTGAGGACTTCCGTTTTTTAGATGGTGATGAACTAGTGTCCTCGGATGTGGATTGACTATTTCTGGGCAATGGTTCATCCTCATCTATCACATGCCAATTATATGCTGCATCATTCTCACTGTCAAACTGTTGAGTGATCGGTTCCCAGGGTTCCGCTAACATATCTTCGTTGTTCCAGCCTTTCCGGTCAAGGAGAACTGAATCTGGTCTGACAATGGTACCCAGAATACTCCTATTTCCCAAACTTATAAGCGAGTTTGCATCAGTTAACACAGAATACGCCTTGGAAAATGCTGATTTCACCTGAAAAAAAAAAGGGAATTTATTCAGGGTTTTCTTAAGTCAAAAAAATTCCAGAGTTAGTATCATAGCAAAAGGCAAAATGAGTTAAAGCATCAAAAAGTTCCAGTATCACATCCACAGCATCGGCAACATGCAATGCAGAAGCATGAGTAAAAAATCAATAGAGTAATTACCTTAAAGTAGTTAAATGAATTCTTTCCGATATCATTATCTGGTGCCTGGACATCATGAGTTGAATGAGTTAATCCATTGCAACTCAAGATCCTCAAGTTAGGTGAAAAAGAATGGACAGGTATTTTACCATGGGATCCTGAATCGCTAATAGATGTGGCCGATCATGATTCATAAAGCTATAAAACCATAATAAAAGAATCAGAGAAGCGCAGAAATAAACTGTATAAAAAGGTTAGAACCTAGAGAAACTAAACAATTTCGCCCTACCACCTGACAAGTTTTCCAATTATTAAAGGAATTAAAGAAATTCACATATCAGTGTCTATTGCTAGTCTACAAACAGCAACAGAATATTTTTAAACAATGACCAGACTAAATGAAAGCAAGATATGTTGCCAGCTCAACAAAATTTGCAAGTCAATAATCAGTGAGTTGTCTGGCATAAGTTCATCTAGTAAATCATCAGCTTACTCTTTATCACTCTTCAAGAAAAAGGTCCTTGAAGAATTGCAAGATATTCCGACATCCCAATGGTTCAACTTGCGTCCATAAAAATCAAAGAACCTGACCTGCCATAAAAGAGCAGGAAAATATAAAGGGGTGTCCTTTGACTTTTCTTCACCGTCACAAAGAAAAATCTCAAGGGAGAATGAAAAAGAATTTCAAGGTAGGAAAATAAAGCTCACAGTTTGCTGTGAGCCAATATGAAGATATTCTGAGACTGGAACAATAATAACAAAAGTATCACTTACCAAAAGAATTCCCAAATTGTGCTCCTTTGACTGATGATACCCGAGAATATCTTTTCCTCCCCAGACCAACTAAGAACAAAAACCAGAGTGGTAAATGATATATCAGAAAGAATGAATTTTCAGGCCCACAAATAATATGAAACTTCAGACAAGCAAAAAATAACACTACGAGTGAAGTACAGTGCAGCTGAAATAGTTGTGTTACAAGTGTTTAGAGCTAAATAATTCAGTTCTATTAATTGAACTTCAACATTTTTTAGGACAACTTAAACAGCTAGCAAAACATCATCTTTGCTTTCAACCATTTATTAAAGGATCATAGGTTTATACAAGTTTCAAACTCAAAATCCTATTTGAAAGATCATAAGGAAAAGGCTTTTCCAGATCAAAAAGTGAAATCTCATTTCACCTGTGGATGAGTGATCAACATTGTGAGAAGAGCATATGATCCAATTCCACCGGTATAGACCTACCCAACAAGTGTAATGGTTGTTAGAAATCTGGATCAACACAACAATTCAAGATAACCACCTTTTAATTAAAGGAGCAACAAGTCACTGACTTTTGTTCAATTGTACCTCGTTGAGCTCTCTCTGATGCAGAAAAACTTTCAGAATCATACATAAAGGTCTTAAAGCAGGCAACTTCTTCACAGCATCCTACAGTACAAAATGGAAAAAGATCATTGTGGTAGTCCAAAACAATCAGGTGAGCCAAATGTTGAACATCTGCCGCAGATTAGCTTCAAACAGAGAACATGCTGCCTCCGTTACTGCAGTAGTTAGTTGCTCAGTTGAACAAGTACCTTGATGAAGTCTGCTGCCTGCGGCCCACCATCTATATCAAAGCTGGAACAGAAAAGGACGATTATTAACAGAGAACTGGGACAACAGAAAAAGAAGTCGAGTATTGGTCTGAGCAATGAAAACAAAACTGCACCTGATGTCAAAAGCTATTCCACTCTTTCTTTCCACAAACTTCACAATTGGCACACGTGCCTTTGCTATTACCTGCCGCAAAAGAAAAACAGTAGTCCATTGACTAAATAAGCAACTCAGTAATAGTTGACAAAGTGGCAATGTCCAACGTTCCAGATGATGGCATTTGGTCACTGCCGGTGGCAGAAGACAGATTAGATTTGAGGTATCACGGGGTTGGTTCATGTTGTGGAATTGGCAGTTTGGTGCGTCATCTAGGCTAGCAATTCAGCCTTCAGGAGTGTGATGGTAGGCAGATGGGCAAAATGCTTGGTCACTGGCAGAGAGAGAGAGAGCAGCACTCAAGTGTCAAGACCCACGAAACTGGACTGAATGTGAGAGGGATTAGGTGGGCCACACTAATAGTGGCAAAAAGTTCAATGCCCCAATTCACAGGCCTGGGCCCACTCTTGCTCTTGCATTGCTAATTACTTACTCCTATGTACCAAATTAGGCCCAGCAGCAGCGAGCTACTTGCTGCGGCAACTTACAAAACTTTCCTCTCTCTCTAGCTTGTTTGTTTGCTTCACACTTCTCAGGTGCCTCTGCTGGTCACCTGATCCTGCCTGTGCAGCTCGTGCGACATGTTCGTCAGGCAGCTCAATGACACCACAGGCTCCACACTTTCACCCTCCTCATCTTTCTAAGCCTCGCCATCGCTATTTTATTTCCTGTGTGTTTCTCTGCTCATATTGGAGGACGGCAATCGGCAGGTCAGCAGCCATGGGGCCAGGACCAGCAATTCGCAACAAAGGGCAAGGGATATCATGGCAAAATTAAGGTATGACAGCCCTCCGCCATGTTCCCTACCAAACCAACCAGTTATCATCCCACGTGGTTAATTCAATTGGGTAACATGTTTCTTTGATGGGATAAAACAGTGTTTTGTCCTGTAGAAACTCATGTTATGAGTAGTTTATGAACCAGAAAAGAAACTCACAGAGATTCTTGTACAATACTTTTTTTAAAAAAAAGTGAGAACTGGACCTGTATTTTTTTAGCAACACCTTTCTGAGACAATGCTTTTGCGAGAGCATATAGACCAACTTGAGGAGTCTTAACTCTGGACTCAAATATTACAACCTGCAACAACAAGCCTAATATGAACTTAAGCAGATAAAGGAGATAGGCATTTCATAAAAAGAAGGTGCATGACCCTGTGTGTCCAGGTGAAACATGGGAAGTGCTAGTTTACAACAAGCTTAGGTGATGTACCCTAGAAACTTTCTTTATCTTACTCCATCCATGCCACTATGCTTGTCCATAGCACACCAGCGCACTAACCCAGTATGTGTTTCATGAAAATTCAATGTGAAATGACTGTCCATGCCCCTGTTAAATAACATGACACAACCATTTCTCTTTTTCCAAAGCACTTGGTTGAGGGTAGAGAATGGAAACATTGTAATAACTGCACTTTCTCGTGGACAAACATTGTGAGACATTCTCTCGAGGTTATGGACAAATATAGTGACACAGAGGGAGTGTTACAAAGAACAAACAAAGTAGGTCTGTCATATCGAATTAGCTAGTGCAAATACAAGGAATTTCTCTCCCATGTACTAGGAGCAGACTCTTGTCTCTCCTTAGTATTCTTTCTCTTCTTATAATAATGAAATGACATGCAGCTCTCCTGTGTCGTTCGAGAAAAAAAATACAAGGTGAAGATAGGTCCATATAAACATAGCATGTCCTTCTAACCTACGCATGATGATATTGCTAGCGTGAACTGACACATATACCACTTTTCACCCTCCCTATATGGCAGTTTTGTTGTTTTCTCTGCAATTACAACAGCAGAGACATAGGATGGAAGTCCACCTTTACCTTTTTCTGTTACTATATACTCCCCTACTATTTATTCCATTATCTCAATCATATTGTTACTTATGGTAATAGCACTTTCTGTTGCTTCAAATTTGCTAGTGAATAGTTACGGCTATAAGGACCTCAACTAATGTGCCGTTAAACAAAATTAGAAGACAAAAACAAATCTTCAGCTCTTCCTTCTCCTTCATAGTGACCAATACTGTCTAACAAAGTAAGCACTATGATCCAGCAATTAATACAACACAATGGAACAGATAAAGTGAAGCACCAAGCTAGAAATATAGAAAGAGGAGGAAAGAAGAATGCTTACATCTATATCACTTGTTGGTAGATAGAGACCTGTCCTGAAAGATCCAAAAACTTCCACCTGCCACGCAAGAGTGGGAATCACCAAAATAGTTCACAGCTATTTGACACAAACTAGAGGGGGAAAGAGTGTGATGCCTTGCACTGTGGCCATATATGTTTGACAACATCAGAGACATCTTGCACAGCAGCTGTTCGTGAAGATTGCTCTTCAGCAGAAGGTGAGATAAAATCACAGAAGTCAAGAATCTCTGCAACAAATATACAATATCTTAGTACTCCAACAGTCAAATTATCCATCACAAAACCATATATACATCTGTGAGTTTTTATTGATCTCAAGTTCTACTAGTTCAAGTGCTAAAGATAAATGCGATTTGAATGTCTGGATCAACTGCATAAGTAGCTTTACTATTTCTTAAGTATAATATCAGATTGGTCCTTGAGACTGTTGTCTAAGTGTCTAACAAATTCCAACTAACAATCAGCTCTATCGGAACCAAAAAAGGTGTTCGGCATCATAGCACTCTCTACACAGTTTCTGCATCCAAATACATGAAGACCACAATACAAGGTAGTCCCTCCATTCCAAACTATACTTCACTTTAGCTTTTGTCCTAAGTCAAACTTCTCTAACTTTCACCAAGTTTTTAGAGAAAACATATCTACAAGTTCAAATAAATGCACTATCAAGACACATGTCATGGAGAATTGAATGTAACTATTTTGGCACTCTAGCTGTATTTTTCTATAAACTTGGTCAAAGTTAGAGAAGTCTGACTAAGGGCAAACCTAAAGTGAACTATAACTTTGAACTGTAGTTAGACTAGTTTTGTTCATCATTTATATCTGTTTGGTTTTTAACTGTCAAGAAGATTGCCGTTGCAATGCTTCTTTAATCCAAAGCACCATAAGCCTCATGCGATTTCAAGTAGACATTAGAGGTTCCTGAAGCTCTGTGTGGCAACCTATAGTTTACCTATTCTGATTTATTGACTCAATAAAATGTGATCAATAATTTAATGCCACAGCAGAGCAAATTCTATTTAGTTGCGCGATAATTTAGGCACGCAAAGCCACAAAATTCAAAACAATTCCAGCATTTAAGCTACCAAAAATCCACTGCGCGAAACACCAAATTAAAACCCTCACCCTTGTGTAGCTGAAGCATGGGGCTCCTGAACCGCCTCCCTCCTCTGAACCACGCGCGCTCCGACCCCTGCGCCGGCTGGTCCTGCAAAGCACGGGAGCCAGAGGGCGTCGCCGCCGCAGCGGCCGGCGCCGGGGTCCGCGGGGACGCCGGCTCAGGCTCGGGCTCGACGGAGTCAGAGGCAGGGGCGGAGACGTCGAGCGAGAAGAAGTCCGCAGCAGGGATGTCCGCGAGCGCATCCCCAGCCGCCGTTATCTCGTTGCGGAAGACGGCGTAGGTCGCGGTCGCATCATCCTCGTCCTGCCCCGCTGCGGCGGCGGTGGGCGCGGCGGCGTCATCGAATGCCTCCTCTGGCGAGAAGGCGAAGTGCAGGCCCGGGAGGGCATCGTAGACGTATTTCGTGGCTGGGGGGACGGACGCCTCGGTCTCCGTCTCCATGGCGACTGGGGCTGCTGGCGCTGTGGCGGCTGCTTGCGTCGGCGGCGCGGGGGAGAGAACGGCTCGTTTGCCCTTCCTCCCCCTCCTCCTTCGCTTTCGCGCTGGCGGTGGCGGCCAAGGCCACGCCCACGCGTTCGTCGCTTCCTGCAGAGCCATGGATTGGGCTTCTGAGGCGCACGATGGCTGGAGCCTGGAGTGGAGCAGGCGGGCCGCGCAAGTTTGCTGCCGGGGATTTCGGCCGTGGCCAGGCCTATAGTGGTGGAGAAGGAGTGAAGTCGTAGATCTGCAGGATTCATCCGTGGCCCACGAAACGTACCGAGAGCGGACTTCTTCTTTTTCCTTTTTATTTATTTACTTCTCCTGTTTTTATTTTCTTTTGAGAGGGATTCACGTTTTCTCCGAAAGCAGCATTATAGAAAACAGTATATAGGAAATAAATTAATTTGAGTAGTCATGAAATCCGTCATTTTGATTTTGAGTTAAAAAAAAGTAATAGAATCATCTTGTATTTCACCCTATATCCCTAGACTAGATCGATTGCAATGGACCACGATCCATGAATAAATCGTCAAGAGGGACCGGGAGTGTAATAGCTCCAGGAGAGGTCCAACCGCCCTACGTGACTACGTCCAAGGCCCGACACATCTGAGATGGCATCCCGTGGAATGGATCAGTCGTCAGTGCGTGGGCGCACTGCGTACAGCACAAACACCCACTCGGTCGCTTCCTGATTGGAAAAAAAATTAGATGGAAATTGTATCGACCGTGCCTCCATGCATAATGCTATAAATAGTTGCTATGTGTCCAGTCACACAGATGTTTAGAATAGTTCCTCGCAGACTCCGCATGCTCCGATCGTGGCCTCCCACGCCGCTGCTTTTCCACCACCGCCATGCGCCGTTGGATTTGTGAAAATAATCACATGGCAACTATCCATGGCATGTATAGATGGAGACACGGTGGATACAGTTTCCATCCAAATTTTTTCCTCATGATCTGTCCACGTTAAATCGTTAATGCTCTTTAGCGGTTTAACCCCGTGCTCATAAAACAATCTCCACTTGGCGATCGGCGAGCCAGCGAGAGCCGAGAGCGACGCCGCGCTATCAACAACGTCGCACGGTCAATTCGCCGGCGAGAGAAGTTGCACGGTCAAGGGTCAATTTCTCTTGGTTTTCTCTCACAGGCCAAGGGGCACTGAGGGCCGGAGCGTCAAAATCGACGGCGGCGGCAAGTGCGGAGCAAGAGCAATGCAGATGGCCGGAGACCCCAAAGCAGAATCCCACTTGCTCGCTTCTTTTTCAGTTTTCCCTCACGACGAGGGTGCCCTATAGGCGGGGCGGCCCCACCTGATTGGACACTGATGAATATGCTCTCGTCTTTGTTGTGGGCTCATGACGGGCAGGATTGTTTTCCCCGTTGGCGCCGTGTGTTGATTGAATCCTGGTCCGGCGTTCCCGCGTTCCCCGCTCTAAGCTAGCAATCCGCGGGCAAGAACCGGCAGCAGCATGCGCAAAGCGGCAAAGGTGCCTGCCGGTTTTGCGCTGCGTTGCCACTTGCCAATGTTTGCAGGCGAATCGAATCGAATCGCTTTAAGGCCGGTCTCAATGAAGATTTCATGTCACTGTTTCTAACACATTCAGATTTTGAAAACATCCAGGTTTTGAAAACAGTACAGAAGAGTTTCATTCTCATGAAACTGTCTCTACTCCCATAAAACTCTTATCATCTCTCTTCATTAATATGGCGACACATCAGCATAATTAATACCCATAAAACTCTGATGAAATCTCATTGAGACTGGCTAACAGACTGCTTTTTTTTTGTGCATGTGAACAGGGCAAAGACCCCGCTGCTGTTTTCCGCAATTGCTTCTCCAGTTCTCCCAGAAATCTAGAATACAATGGCTTGGTTATAGTGCCATGGAGTAGTATTTCTCCTAGGCTAACTTAGTACCATGTGGTCTACAATGTGCAGCTCAAATATCTTACACCCAAGCGCCCAAGCCTAACATGGGTGATGCTCGGACCTCGTAAACCGAATATATGGTCATGATTTGAATTTGTATAACTGATTATATAAGCGGTCAAACGAACGGGAATCCCGTGCCATGCACGCCCATACGTAGCCAGAGTCCCATGGATGGAGTAAGGTAACACCGTAACAGCTATGAGCAGCGCCACGTTATCATCCGTGGGTGTTCAATCCATCGATTAATTATGCGCGTCCACGTCTCAAAATCTCAGCGCCCAAGTTTACACAATCTTGGGGCCTTGGCCCACCTGCGCGTTGAGAATTCGTCGCATCGAAGCTGCTTTCTCAGAGTGCGACGGGTTGGAATTACTTGTGCAAACAAAGATCTCATACGGTCATGGAGCCAACAGGTTTGTTGTCCTCATCCAACGCGTTAATCTCTCATACGTCTGATGTAATCTTGCGACCTGTCTGATGTAGTAGAATATGAAAGGAACGATTCTTCAAGGGGGGAAAAAAGGTCTGAAAAAAAGTGAAAGGGATAGTTGACGTGATGTGCCTAGCTAGCTACTCGTAGCTCTCTCGTCTTGCAAAAAAATGTCACGTTATTTGTACATATTTTTGTTTGGAATCAGATCCAGGGCGATCACATGGGTGTCTTTTTAATCCACATGCACCTTCTTTTCTCCAAAAAAAAAATAAAGAGCCTATGGTAGAGATAAAAGTGCATGTACTTTCTGTTTTTTCGTTAATACTAATAGCACCGTCACACCACCGTCCTGAAATGACAACCTGGGCCGATCATGGTTGCATGCATCAGTACCAGTTTGGGCAAACATTAGATGGGCAGATGAGGTTGTTCAGCTACCTTCCGGATCCGGGGATGGCGAAAGGAAATCCGGTCCAGTGAAATGTCGTTGCTGGATTATTTCTAGCGATGATTGGTCATCAGAGTAGTTTTATAGCCAAGCAGATACTAGTAGCAGATGTTACATGGTCGGTCAGTAAAACGATGGATCACCACACGCGCGAGGCGAGGCGAGACGATTCTCTCGTTCACTGGATTGAGCGTAACAGCTTTCCACACGGTTTGCGTGGCCACACGGGCTCGCAAGCAAGAAGCAACCGTGCCGCGTCTGACGGGTTGCCGTCGTTTTCCCGGCTACTCACGCAGGCGACAAAAGAGGCGCCTGCAGTTGCAGCTCAACAAACCGAGGCGTGGCCGGGCCCCACCGCCGGCTAACATGGCAGCGCGGACCTCGATCCAGCTCGGTGCCGTGCCGTATTATCGGGATATGAACAAACAAGCAATATGCCTCTCTTCTCTTTTTTTTTCTTTTTCTATCTAGATAGACTAGGGCAATTTTGTTTTTATTTGGTAATAATTGTCCAAACATTGATTAATTAGGCTCAAAATGTTCGTCTCGCAAAGTACAACAAAACTGTGCAATTAGTTTTTGATTTCATCTACATTTAGTACTCTATGCATATGCCGATATTTTGATGTGACGGAGAATTTTCTTTTTGCATAGTAAAATTTTAGGGAGAAGTTGGGAACTAAAAGGCCTAGATAGACTAGATGACGTCTGGCATGACCAGACCAGAGATGCTTCGCACCTCTGAATTCTGCGAACAGCGACTTCGGCAGACAGCAAGAGCGAGGACGAACGTTTGTTTGAACCTTCCGAGCAGATGTGTCATCCGTCGCTGCCTACGCTGAAGTTGAATAAAGAAACCAGTGCCGCGGCCCCCGGCCTGCGGTGTGATGGTCGGCCGGCTGGACTGCTGGAGCAGCGACACGCCGCGGGTGTAACGGTCCGCTGACGTTGAACGTGATTTTGCCCTCTTCTGTTTTGAAGCGGCACGAGCGCAACTGCACATGGTGATGGTTTATTGCAAATGAGCCATCAGGTCTTTCAAGTTTTAGAGTTCCCTCCGGCCTTTCAAGTTTTAGGGTCCTTTGGAACGCATGAACTAGAAATCATATGCTCTCCGATCTCAAAAAAAAATTGCATTCGTTTTAGACGGATGGAGTAGCTGGGAATCAGTTCATTTTCACAGATAAAACAAAGAAACAAGAAAAAAATCCTTCATTCCAAAAGAGGTCTTAAGAGCATCTCCACTAGATTTCAAATTCCTTTTCCCTATAACCAAACAACTTTAGGATACGAGAGACCTTTGCTCCAGCAGACTGCCGAAACCTCATCCCGGCTTAGGAGGGGGACAGGTCTCCCCTTTCTTTAGGAGAGATGTGATAGATTTAGGAGATCTCCTAAAGGTTATAGGGACAGAAGATGTAATAGCAGATTCGTTGTAGGTGTTACATTTCCTATTTAAGGGACAAGGGAGAGTATAAGAGATTTGATGGAGATGCTCTAAGTGTCGGTGAAGAAAAATCCTCCAGAGGATGGGTGGCCCTCAAAACCCAGCCATATAGGAACAAGAACAACCGAGGAAGAAGGGTGAAAGAAACTAACCTGCCGCCATGTCTGTGCCTAGCCTTGACTTCCGCCCCTGGATCAACCATGCATCCACCACAAACAAAGAACAATGCCCTATAGGAAGAGTCAAATAAGATTAAACAATGATAATTTGATTTTTTTTGTTGAGCTTTGCTCCCAACAGTGGGGGTGTTGGCCATGGATTCATAAGAAAGCAAAACTACACAAAATTGCTATGTTAGATGTCCATTGTGCATATGAATTATATTGTCTTTATTGAAGTCAGGTACATGGTTTTTAGATGGCCTTTTACGATGACCTACTCATGTTGAGCAAGTTCTTGAACATGAGTAGATCAAAGACAAGCAAACACATGAGAAATTTCAAGAGGATTTGGGCGAGCATTTGTGGGAATAACTTAATGATGCAAATCCATCCATACCTAGACACCTAGTTTGACTGCATGTATTATGTACTTTGTGTTTTTCTATGACATGGTGGATATTTTGTATTTTGATTCACTTTCCTAATTCAAATTAAGGTGTCTAAATTTAACAATTGACTGTGGTTGAAATCTATGCATTATAAATATTTATGGTTGGATAGTTGAGAAAATAGGGGTGGTCTACTTAGGGAACTAGGGCCTTGGTTTATGGTGTATTGCTAGAAATGTTTTTCTTTTTGTATCATGGATTGGTGGAGAGCAAGATCTATATTGAGGCATCCTAGAAATAAAGAATAACTAGTCATGCTTATTTATGTAACATTTTTTTATTGGTTCGATGTTCAATACCAACAAATTCCTATGCTTCGGTGGAAATGCAAAACTTGAACTCGCCATCAATGCAAAACTTGAACTCGCCATCAATGCAAGGCTTGATTTTAATTCATAGAAAAAACGAGGACTTGAGAAGAACTATGAGATCTGCCCAATTTGCTTTAGGGCGTGACTAATGGAGACATACAACAGTGATGGTTTCATTCGAAATTAGTATGTCCAAATAGAAATAGAAAAGTTTGAAGCTACTATCTATCCAACACAAGCATATTATTGTTATCCTTACAACTATCTCGCTTCTCCATTTTTCCCTCATAGTTTCTGTTGTCCCTATATTCTCTTTTCTCTTCAACTATCAGTGTCATCTACAAACAACAAAGTCATCAAGTTTAGCATGGAAGCTGGGAAGGCATCGTTGTTCCATCAATAACACAGGAAGGGGATCTACTCTCCTGAGCCGAAAATTTCCATGTTGATAAACATGGCAATGCAAAATTATACCATAGCATCCCAGGATCAATGATAGTGTAACATGTTAAGTACATGACTCACGATAAAGCTGCCCTTTCCTACAATGGGAGTCCGAAAACAGATGCTCTCATGTCTCATACTAACCTGATGACGAGTGAAAGGATCAAGATGCCCAAGAGGGGGGGTGAATTGGGCTTCTCTAAAAATTAATTGCAAGAATTAAATCCTACAAGCCAAAGTTCACCCCTAGAGCCTACTAGTGTTCCTTATGATTCTACCGGTAAAAAGACTTGCACCCTAAGTTCCAATCCTAGTCTAGCATGGCAATTCTAGGAAAGTAAATCAAGCAAAGAAAGTAATACAAGAAAGTAAATGCTTGAAAGAAAGGGTTAGGAACACGGCGATGTTTTCCCGAGGTATCGGAGAGTCGTCACTCCCCACTAGTCCTCGTTGGAGCACCCGCGCAAGGGTATAGCTCCCCCTTGATCCGCGCAAGGATCAAGTGCTCTCTACGGGCTGATTCTTCGACACTCCGTCGCGGTGAATCGTCCAAAACCGCTCACACGATGAGTTGGTTCATCCACAAGCTCGTCGGATGATCACCAAACTCCCAATCACCACCAAACCGTCTAGGTGATGGCGATCATCAAGAGTAACAAGCTAGAACTCTCACTTGACCACAACAAGCCTAATGAGAAGATGGATGCACACTTGCTACTCTCTAGTCACTAATGAGGAATCTCAAACTTTGATTCTCAAATCACTTTCCTCACTAGGACTCTTGCACTCCCTTGCACTTGAAAGGTGTTTCTCAGCTGAACAAATGAGCAAGAGACCTCTAAAAGAGGTGGAGGGGATGTATTTATACACCCCTCAGACAAATCCAACCGTTACCTGCCAAATCAGCAAAACTCGTGATGACCGGACGCGCCGATCGTCGTGACCGGACGCGCCGGTCGAGTGTAACGGTCGAAAGCCGAAGTCAGCGCTGAGTGACCGGACGCGCCGGTCAGGGATGACCGGACGCGTCCGATCATGCAAGAACCTTACTGTACTTTTGACCTGACGCTGGACCGCGTCCGATCATGGATGACCGGACGCGTCAGGTCAGCGAAAAACCTTACTGGAACGTGACCGGACGCGTCCGATCACTTCACAGTCGCGTCCGATTAGCTTTTACCCTCTGAAACACGTGTCAGACTGATCACCGCGTCCGGTCCTTGCAAGGACCGCGTCCGGTCAACCAGTTACGACGCAGTCACTGTTTAGTACTGACCGAACGCGTCCGGTCATCACAGAGACCGCGTCCGGTCAGGGTAAAACTGCTCAAACGACTTAGAAACGCGACGCAACTTGAACCAAGTTGCTTCCAACTGAACTTTAAGCTTTGCCTGAGCTACCTAGTGCTAAGTTTGACAAGTGTGCACCACACCTAAACATGAGACTCGCCTAGGTCAAGCTACTCGCTCATGCCCCCCTTTATAGTACGGTCAAAGGAAGAAACAAAGATCCTAACGACTATTCCGGATGTAACTCAACACCTTGACATCCGGAACTAACCGTCCTTAATCTTGTCGTTGATCCTTTGAAAACCGAAACGATTTCCATCAGGGGACATGAACATCATACTGCCCAAAGCAGTTATCATCTCCATGACCTAACTTACCAAAGTTTCTGCAAAACATACGTTAGTCATGGTAATAATGCGTTGTCATCAATTGCCGAAACCAACACCAGGGCCTAGAAGCTTTCAATCTCTCCCTTTTTGGTGATTGATGACAACACTTAGATTCAGAAGATATTTGAGTTGAGGTTTTCGATCATGCTTGGTTCACATAAGCAAAAAGCTGTTAGCACAAGGGAAAAGGAATGCTTATGTGTTCCAAGCCAACTGAGTGTACTTCATAGGATAAAACATGAAGAGTTAGTACACAAAAAACATAGCTCATATGAAATCGGAGTAAGGCACGAAAGCACAACCTTATGAGCTAAAACAAATTAAGTGACATGTTATTAAATAAAGATCTCACAAGCACATAGTCACAATATGCAGGGCGAGAAATTAAACATGATGCATGAGTGTAGCACACAAAGAAAAACGAAACCCTCTATCAACACTCCCCCTGAATCTACTCTCTCTCCCCCTTTGGCATCAAACGCCAAACACAAGACTAAGGATCCGACGGGGGAACAGAAGCTGTCGTGTCGGGTGCCGAGGAGCGTGGAGTGATCACGAACTGTGAAGTATCCTCCTCAGAATCTGAACTGTCAGGCTGACCCTCTGTAGATAGACGTGACAGTAAAGCGGTCTAGGTCTGTAGGGCAGGTGCAGGAGTTGAAGGTGTAGTAGCAACAATAGGAGCGGTCACTGTCGCCTGAGCCTGAAACATGCCAAGTGTAGGAAGATCTGTCGATGCAACTAACGATGGCACGGTCTCTGTAGTCCTGGCCCCTGACACTGGAGGAAATGCAGTCTCTGAAGCTGACATCCCTGAAGAGGTCACAACAGTGGTGTGTGAGGGTGTCGGCTGTCCAGTCAGCTCGCTGTAGGAAGCACTCAAGTCAGTGAAAGGAGTGCTCGAGAGAAGATGAGGTCTAGGCTGAGCTGGTGGAGTGAATCCCGTCTGAATAGGAGTGTAGCTCGGGGACTAAAAAGTCTGAGGAATCTGCTGCTGGGGAGAGGTAAACTGAAAACTCGGCTGTCCCTGACTCTGAGGTCCACTGGACTGTAATGCAGGAGTAAGGACAGACGGTGGTGGAGGTACCCCAACAGTAACTAGGTGTCACAGGAGCTCAAGATACTGCTGCTGGGTGGCTGCCTGCTGCCTCTGCATCTCAAACTGCTGCCTCTGGAACTCGTCCTGATGAGCCTAAATCTGAGCGAACGCGGCAGCTGTGTCATGAGCCTGTCGCTGCATCTGAACCTCCTGTCTCTCCTGTGCCTGGGTCAGCCTCTCAAGTATAGCCACCATGGCTGGATCTGAGCGGGAGGCTGAGCCTGAACCACCGGCCTCATGGTCGTGAGACCGAGGAGAGCGGTACCGGGGGATGGGCTGGTAATCCTCGTCAGTGCTATCAGTAGCCACATCCTCAACTGGATCAGCTGGCTGAGTATCAAGATCTGCAAGCTCGGCCTCAGCAAGACCCTCAACGGTCTTGTCCTGCTCAGCTGCTGTCTCTGGAACCTCTGGCCTCTGATGCTGTCCTGGGCCAGGTGCCTGCACTCTTGTCACTGAAGCCCACAACTGTCGAATGTCATACTCTGGAAAAGCAGTAGTGGTATCAGATATCTCAGATCTAATCTCTGCAGGCAGATCACACGCAGACCGAATAATGAAACAAATCCAATGAGCATAAGGTAGCTGCCTGTGACCCTTGAATCCCTCTGCCAAAGTATCCTCCATCTCACATAGCATCAGATCCCAAATATCGAACGGTGTCTGTGAGATGAGGTGATGCACCACCCATAACTGCATACGGGTCAGTCCCTCTCTGTATCCCAGCCTCGGAAGAAGGGTCCTCCTCACAATAGCATCTAGCACTCGGGCTAGAGGTGTCAGGCTGGCAGGTGTACGTCTAGACCCCTCGCCAAAAGGCTCACGGAAGCAGGGTCTGATCACATCTGTGGGTGGCACTGTACCTCCGTGAGGGCGTCTCGGTGGAGCAGTCTGACCAAAACACAGCTGGTGTATCTTCGTCTCTGAAGCAGGGAGTCTGAGGATCTCCCGTACCCTGGTGCTGTACAGTCTGCGGTCACGGCCTCTGAATGCAAAGTGTATAAACTCATGTGCTGGGTCAACCCAAAGTGAAGAGTAGAACTCTCTGACCCAAGTCCCGCAGTAGGCTCCAGTCCGTCCAAGAAAATCTGACAAGCCAGGTAGAAAGGACAAGTGCGGACGAAGCTGCTCACCAACCACCTCAACTAAAGCCTCTAGTCGACAGACTCTCTGTGGTCTGAAAGCAATCCCGCTGTCAACATAGGCTCTGTAGAAATCCTCGTGCAGAGGTGTGTAGAAGCCCTCTGAAGCTCGGGGATCCCGCTGAGGTGGGAACCAACGACTAACCTCGACAAAACGGAGAGCCTGTACCTGTCGAGCTGTAGCTCCCCTGAGGTCAAAGTGCTCAACTGGGGGGTGACCTCGAGCCCTGGGAGGTGGACGACCTCCTCGACGCTGGCCTTCAGGCCTGGGAGTCACCTGAGCTCGCGTACGTCCTGAGCGACGACGCTGTGGAGAGTGAACTGTCTGCTCCTTTGTCTCCTCTGGATCCTCTGTGGGCTGCTCTGCAGGTGGATCCTCTGTGCCCTCTGTTGCCTCAGTACCGAGCTGTCGACCTTCAAGGTGAAAGGGACGCTTGCCAATGTGGATCCCACTGCCTCTGCCACCTCTCTCTGCAAGCTCTGCTGCATCTGCAACTGCCTGAGCCACCTCTGCCTCTGTGAGTGTCCTCTTCCTCTTCTTGGCGGCTATCTTCTTTCGCTTGCCACGAGCCACCTCTGTCATCCTGGGAGGACTGTCGTCCCCGTCACTGGGTGCACCACCAGCATTCTTGCAGCGAACCATACTGACAAACTGCTATGACTGAGAAAGCCCGGACTGAAAGATGGTGAACTGACACTCGTGAGGCTTGGCCTCAATCCGTATCCGTAGGCTTGGCCTCGGATTCACAGCTGATCTCCTGACACACAAGGTACCGACAGGACTCACGGAAAGGATAGAATAGATAGAGCTACTATAAGCAACATATATTATCTAATAGATAAGTGAGATCCTAATGAAAGCAGGCATATAGATAAGATGTGAATAGAACGCGATAGCTACCTCGGACGAGCGAAACTTCCGATGAAAGAAAGATGACCTTGACGCGCTAGAGTTTCTGCGGAAACGACGGACGAGCTCTGGAGTGCCGAGACAAACAAGGATGAAAAAGATTTCAACGGGATTTCATCGGCAATCCAAAAGAAACGATCAAGGTAACGCGAAACAACCTCGTGGAGACGAAATCTCGCGAAGGAACGTCGACGAAGGCAGCGAAGGAGCGGACGCAACGGCGCAGGGCAGCGGGTGCTGGCGCGAGACGGCTGCAGCGGTGGCGCACGGGTAAGGCGATGGCGCGCGGCTGCGGCGGTGGCGCGCGGGTAAGGCGATGGCGCGCGGCTGCGGCGGTGGCGCTGCTACGGCGCGGCTACGGCGGAGCGGCAACGGGGTGCGGCGGCGCTGGAGAGGAGCGAGGGCACGGCGGCGCGGCCTAGGGTTAGGAGCGGCGGCGGATCGAGATGAAGAAAAATGAAACGGACGAACGATTATATGAGGGCTTAGATCCGCTTTTTACGTGATGACCGGACGCTGTGGTCGACTGACCGGACGCGGTGGGGCAGCGTCCGGTCAGAGTCCAGTAAGCTCCTGGAATGACCGGACGCGTCCGGTTATGGATGATCGGACGCTGACAGAGTCCGGTCAGAGATTTTCCGGGAAACTTAAGCGCATGACCGGACGCGGTGGTGAGGGCCGGGACTGGACACGGTGGTCACAACGACGCGTCCGGTGCAGCGTCCGGTCACAGATCCGAGTGAAGGTCTTTGGGATGACCGGACGCGCTGGTGGTCGCCGGGACCGGACGCAGTGGTGAAGCAGAACCGCGTCCGGTGCAGCGTCCGGTCCAGCGTCTGGTCACTGTTTAACGCCTTTCTTCAATCCGATCTTTGACGCAACTTCTCCCAATCAAGTTCCAATTCAAAGAGACTCAAATAAACACCAATTGGAACCTGACAAGAGGGACCTCTCTCAAACCCTCAAGATTTTCAAAATATTTTGCCTTAGGCTAGTATTATTTTTAGGAAAATATGCGATAAACACCCGAGGAGCAACGTATGGCCATGCAATAGAGTTTATGAACCCTTGGGAGCTTCAAATGCTCTCTCTATTCATGGACAAACACAGAGGTTACTCAAAGCTAAACCGAAAAGAAACGACAAAGCAACAACCATGCATATGCAATGCAAAGCGAGAAAGGAAGACTAGGTTGCTTGTCAAGTTTGATCCACGGTTAGGCTTCTTCACTCCTCCAAAGGAGGGTTATCGTAACCGTGTTAGACAAGTTCTAGAAGCATTGCCGGGAATTTAAACATGACATATAATACAATGCAATGCAAGGGACAACACAAGTTCATCTTTTAAAGTTACTAGAATCAAGCACATTTAGTTCACTTCTCAACCTACAAAAGGTAGCATCATCTAAAGGTTTAGTGAAGATATCCGCTAATTGATTTTCACTTCTTACACCTTCTAGTGATATATCATTTTTAGCAACATGATCTCTTAGAAAGTGGTGGCGGATATCAATGTGCTTGGTGCGTGAGTGTTGTACCGGATTATTAGCAATTTTAACGGCACTTTCATTGTCACATAAAAGCGGCACCTTTTCAAGAACAACTCCATAGTCTAGGAGGGTTTGTTTCATGTATAAGATTTGTGCACAACAAGCCCCCGCGGCAATGTATTCCGCCTCGGCGGTGGACAAAGCCACACTATTTTGCTTTTTAGATGACCAAGATACTAAAGACCTCCCAAGCAAATGGCACCCTCCGGATGTGCTTTTTCTATCAATTTTGCAACCGGCATAATCCGAATCGGAATAGCCAACTAGTTGGAATCTAGCTCCTTTGGGGTACCAAAGACCGATGCTTGGGGTGTACTTAAGATATCTTAAGATTCTTTTTACGGCACTTAGGTGAGGTTCTTTAGGGCACGCTTGAAAGCGAGCACACATGCACACACTAAACATGATATCGGGCCTAGATGCGGTAAGGTACAACAAGCTACCAATCATAGAACGGTAGAGAGTTTAATCAATTGGTTTACCTCCCTCATCTAGGTCGAGATGTCCATTAGATGGCATTGGGGTCTTGATTGGCTTACACTCTTCCATCTTGAATCTTTTGAGAAGATCCTTGGTATACTTTTCTTGAGAGATGAAAATCCCTTCTCTCATTTGCTTGACTTGAAAACCAAGGAAGAATGTTAGCTCACCAATCATTGACATCTCGAACTCCTTTGACATCAATTCACCAAATTCTTTGCAATAATCTTCATTTGTTGACCCGAAAATGATATCATCAACATAGACTTGACAAATGAAGATCTCCCCATTAAACTTCTTGGTGAATAGTGTGGTGTCAACCTTCCCAATAATGAAGCCCTTCTCAATGAGGAAGTCCCGGAGGTGCTCATACCACGCTCTAGGGGCTTGCTTGAGCCCATATAGCGCCTTGGACAACCTATAAACATGATTAGGATATCTAGGGTCTTCAAACCCGGGAGGTTGTTCAACATAGACTAGTTCATTTATGAAGCCATTTAAAAATGCACTTTTCACATCCATTTGATATAGTTTCATTTCATGATGTGATGCATATGCAAGAAGGATACGAATGGCTTCAAGTCTTGCAACGGGTGCAAAGGTCTCTCCAAAATCAAGACCTTCAACTTGAGAGAACCCCTTTGCAACTAGTCTTGCCTTGTTCCTCACTACTACGCCTTGATCATCTTGCTTGTTGCGGAACACCCACTTGGTTCCAATCACTCTTGCACCTTTTGGATGCTCTTCAAGCGTCCAAACTTGATTGCGGGCGAAGTTGTTCAATTCTTCGTGCATAGCATTCACCCAATCCGGATCTTGAAGAGCTTCTTCTACATTCTTAGGTTCAAGACAAGAAACAAAAGAGTGATGTTCAACAAAAGAAGCAAGCTTTTGAGATCGAGTCATTACACCCTTTGTAGGACTCCCTATGATGAGATCTTGTGGATGTGATTGAAGTAGGGGTGAATTTCTTCTTTCAACCACTTGAGGAGAGGGTTGGGGAGCATCAACATCTTGAGCTTGTGCCTCGGCTTGTTCATGAGAGACATGAGTATCTTCATTTTCAACTCTCTCATACTTATCATCATCTTGAGGCACATATGATGAAGATGGTGGATTGACAATTTGTACATCGTCTTCATCATCTTTAGGCTTGATGTCTCCCACCGGCATGTTCTTCATTGCCTCCCTCAAGGGTTCATCACCTACATCATCACAATTTTCAATTGCTCCTTGGGAGCCGTTAGATTCATCAAATTCCACATCATATGTTTCTTCAACCAAACCGGTGGCATGGTTAAATACTCTATATGCTTTGGACTTTGATGAGTAACCAACAAGAAAACCAATATCACAACGTCTTTGAAACTTCCCTAGGTGTTGACGCTTCTTGTAGATGTAGCATTTGCAACCAAACACCCGGAAGAATGAGACGTCCGACTTCTTCCCATTTAGCAACTCATAGGGGGTCTTGCCAAGAAACTTTTGTAGGAAGAGACGATTTGAAGCATAGCATGCGGTGTTGATTGCCTCGGCCCACAATTTCTCCGGGGTGTTGTACTCATCTAGCATTGATCTTGCAAGGGTGATCAAAGTCCGGTTCTTCCTCTCAACTACACCATTTTGTTGAGGAGTGTAGGTTGATGAAACTTCATGCTTGATTCCAATTTTATCACAATAAGCTTCAATGTTTGTGTTGTCAAACTCTTTGCCGTTGTCACTTCTAATCTTCTTTATTTTGACTTCAAATTCATTTTGAGCTCTCTTTGCAAACTTCTTGAAGCAATTTGCCACTTCGGATTTGTCATGAAGGAAGAAAGTCCAAGTGTATCTTGAGTAGTCATCTACAATCACTAGGCAATAGAGATTTCCACCCAAGCTCTTGTAAGTAGTAGGACCAAATAAATCCATGTGAAGAAGTTCCAACACTCTTGATGTTGACATGAAAGCTTTGGTTGGATGAGTATTTGCAACTTGCTTGCCGGCTTGACATGCACTACAAGGTTTGTCCTTTTCAAACTTTACATCCTTCAAACCTCTCACTAATTCTTTCTTCAATAGCTTGTTGAGAGTATTCATTCCAACATGTGCAAGCCTCCTATGCCAAAGCCACCCAAGTGAAGTTTTGGTGAACAAGCATGTCATCAAGTTTGCATCTTCGGAGGTGAAATCAACAAGATAGAGATTGTTGTATCTAAAACCTTTGAAAATCATTTGCTTGTCATCTATCTTTGTAACTACCACTTCATTTGGTGTGAATAAGCATTGGTAGCCAAGGTCACAAAGTTGCCCAACGGATAGTAAGTTGAAACTCAATGAAGCAACATAGAGCATATTTGAAAGAGAGTGATCATTTGATATTGCAATCTTGCCTATACCCTTGACTTTGCTCTTTGAATTGTCCCCAAATGTGATCTTCTCTTGACATTCCCCATTCTCTTCAAGTGAGGTGAACATACGAGGGTCACCGGTCATATGTTGAGTGCAACCACTATCAATAACCCAATGAGATCCACCGGTCTTGTAGTTCACCTACACACAAGAGATCAAGCTTTTTGTTTAGGGACCCAAACTTGAGAGGGACCCTTGACTTTCTCAACTAGTGACTTGGCAACCCGTATCTTCTTAGGCCTATTCTTGTTAGGGGGACCCAAGAACATGACTTTCATCTTTCCACTTGAATCTTTTCTAAGCATGTAATGAGCATTAAAGGCAAAGGGTCTAGCATGCTTGGGCAAGGGTTGTGGTGGTGGAGTTTTGCACTCATGAGCAAAATGACCTTCTTGTCCACACTCAACACATCTCTTTGGCTTGGGTTTTGACTTGCTTTGTTGTTGTTGAGTTTTAGCCTTTTTCTCTTGATTTGCCAAGTAACCAATGCCACTTCTATCCATCTTCATGACGGTGTTCATGAGTAGCTCACTTTGCAAATGTTGGCCTCTTGTGAACTTGCTTAGGCCGGTCTTGAGATGCTCTTTTTCTTGCTTGAGCTTTTTGTTCTCTTCAATAAGTGACTCATTTGATGTTTGCTTTTCAAGAGCCATCAACTTCTTGTTCTCACTTCTAAGCATCTCATTTTCACTCTTTAGCTTGACATAGTCATTATAGTTGTCGGACTCAACCACATTCTTGCCTTTGCCGCTAGAGCCTTGCTCAATGTTCTCAATAACCAAGTCATCACATGATGTAGCTATATCAATCTTAACAACTTGGTTAGTAGCATCATGTGTTTCAAGAGCAAGCTCATTTGCAACAATAAGACTATCATAATCGATTTTCAATGAAGTGTATTTGTCTTTTAGCAAGTTGTGCCTAGTGTTGAGCTCATTATGCTTCTTCTCAAGTTTATCATGTTCATATCTAAGCTCTTTGTTAGAAGTTTTAAGCTCCTTGAGAGTCTAAGACATAATTTCCTTTTGATCTTTAAGCTCTTCACTAGTCTTTTGTGCATTTTCAAGCTTAGATGAGAGTGAGTCATTTTCATTTTGGAGCTCATCATTTTCATTTCTAGTTCTTCTTATGACTTTAGAATATTTGTTCAACAATTTTCCAAGTTCATCATAAGAAGGTGCATCATATTCATCATCACTATCACTATCATCATCATCACTATCACTATTTTGTACCTTTCGTTCACCCTTGGCCATAAGGCATAGGTGAGTAGTGGAAGATGATGGTGAAGGTGGCGGTGAAGGTGGTGATGAAGATGTCGGTGAAGACGATGATGGCCCAATTACAAATGCGGCAACCTTTTCTTTCTCATCATCGCTTTCATTGCCGGAGGACTCACATGATGACTCAATGTTGGTGAGCCAATCACCAACAATGTAGGCTTTTCCTCCTTTCTTCTTCTTGTAGAACTCTTTTCTCTTGCCATCCTTCTTTTTGTATGGCATGTTCTTCTTCTTGTCATCTTCTTCATCACTTGAATCATTTTTCTTGCCCTTGTACTTGTTCTTGTACTTGTCTTTTGGAGGCTTAGGGCATTGATGAGCTAGATGGCCAAGTTCACCACAATTGTAGCAATCCATCTCGGATATAGGTTTTCTTTTGCTACTTGTGAAGAACTTCTTCTTCTTGCCATCAAACTTGATGCCACTCTTGTTGAGCTTCTTCAACATCTTGGTGGTCTTTCTCACCATGAGTGCAAGTGATGTATCATCAATATCACTTTCACTTGAGCTTTCTTGCACCATCATGGCTTGGCCCTTCTTCTTTTTCTTGTCATAGCTAGCTTTGAAGGCCAAGTCCTTCTTCTTGGAAGATGATGAGCCTTCTTCCGGAGTGATGTGCATGTACATCTCATGTGCATTGATCTTTCCCAATACTTGTGTCGGTGTTGCGGTGGAGAGATCACTTTGATGAAGCACGGTGACAATATGACCATACTTCTCAACGGGAAGAACGCTCAAGATCCTCCTTGCAACATCCGATTGACTCATTTGAGTGAGTCCAAGAGCATTGAGATCCTCTACAAAGACATTCAATCGAGTGTACATTTCATTAGCACTTTCTTTGGGAAGCATTTCAAAAGAATTAATTTTCTTTAAAGCTATGTGATAGCGTTCCTCACGCTCACTCTTAGTTCCCTCATGGAGAGCACAAATGTTTTCCCACAATTCATGAGCGTTTTTGGCATTACGCACACGATTGAAGATATCCTTGCCTAAGCCCCGGTAGAGTGCATTTTTTGCCTTTGCATTCCACCGGTCGTACTTCTCCTCGTCACCACTTGGGTTGGCGGGATCCCTGATAGCGGAAAGTCCCTCGGTTGCGGCTCTAAGGCACCCAACATCTATGGCTTCGAGGTACGCCTCCATACGAATTTTCCAATATGGAAAATTGTCTCCCTCAAAGGAGGGAGGTGGTCCTTCCCCATTAGACATCTTTCTCTAGGCGGTGAGGCCTAAATTAAGAGCAACTCGGCTCCGATACCAATTGAAAGGATCAAGATGCCCAAGAAGGGGGGTAAATTGGGTTTCTCTAAAAATTAATTGCAAGAATTAAATCCTACAAGCCAAAGTTCACCCCTAGAGCCTACTAGTGTTCCTTATGATTCTACCGGTAAAAAGACTTGCACCCTAAGTTCCAATCCTAGTCTAGCATGGCAATTCTAGGAAAGTAAATCAAGCAAAGAAAGTAATACAAGAAAGTAAATGCTTGAAAGAAAGGGTTAGGAACACGGCGATGTTTTCCCGAGGTATCGGAGAGTCGTCACTCCCCACTAGTCCTCGTTGGAGCACCCGCGCAAGGGTATAGCTCCCCCTTGATCCGCGCAAGGATCAAGTGCTCTCTACGGGCTGATTCTTCGACACTCCGTCGCGGTGAATCGTCCAAAACCGCTCACACGATGAGTTGGTTCATCCACAAGCTCGTCGGATGATCACCAAACTCCCAATCACCACCAAACCGTCTAGGTGATGGCGATCACCAAGAGTAACAAGCTAGAACTCTCACTTGACCACAACAAGCCTAATGAGAAGATGGATGCACACTTGCTACTCTCTAGTCACTAATGAGGAATCTCAAACTTTGATTCTCAAATCACTTTCCTCACTAGGGCTCTTGCACTCCCTTGCACTTGAAAGGTGTTTCTCAGCTGAACAAATGAGCAAGAGACCTCTAAAAGAGGTGGAGGGGATGTATTTATACACCCCTCAGACAAATCCAACCGTTACCTGCCAAATCAGCAAAACTCGTGATGACCGGACGCGCCGATCGTCGTGACCGGACGCGCCGGTCGAGTGTAACGGTCGAAAGCCGAAGTCAGCGCTGAGTGACCGGACGCGCCGGTCAGGGATGACCGGACGCGTCCGATCATGCAAGAACCTTACTGTACTTTTGACCTGACGCTGGACCGCGTCCGATCATGGATGACCGGACGCGTCAGGTCAGCGAAAAACCTTACTGGAACGTGACCGGACGCGTCCGATCACTTCACAGTCGCGTCCGATTAGCTTTTACCCTCTGAAACACGTGTCAGACTGATCACCGCGTCCGGTCCTTGCAAGGACCGCGTCCGGTCAACCAGTTACGACGCAGTCACTGTTTAGTACTGACCGAACGCGTCCGGTCATCACAGAGACCGCGTCCGGTCAGGGTAAAACTGCTCAAACGACTTAGAAACGCGACGCAACTTGAACCAAGTTGCTTCCAACTGAACTTTGAGCTTTGCCTGAGCTACCTAGTGCTAAGTTTGACAAGTGTGCACCACACCTAAACATGAGACTCGCCTAGGTCAAGCTACTCGCTCATGCCCCCCTTTATAGTACGGTCAAAGGAAGAAACAAAGATCCTAACGACTATTCCGGATGTAACTCAACACCTTGACATCCGGAACTAACCGTCCTTAATCTTGTCGTTGATCCTTTGAAAACCGAAACGATTTCCATCAGGGGACATGAACATCATACTGCCCAAAGCAGTTATCATTTCCATGACCTAACTTACCAAAGTTTCTGCAAAACATACGTTAGTCATGGTAATAATGCGTTGTCATCAATTGCCGAAACCAACACCGGGGCCTAGAAGCTTTCAACGAGAACTCGAAATTATGAGGGCTTCCCCAACGCAAGGACGTGGCGTACTGCCCCAGATTCCACATTTGCGCCAATAAGCATCCATGTCAAAATAGACTGGTAGCTCCGTAGCGTGCAGAGTGGCCTGCAGAAGCAACAATGATCTTGTCAATCCAAAAGTTGAAGCTACTATAAGAGATGCGTTGGTTGAGAGGTTTTTGCAATATTTTGAGGACCATGTCAGATCAAGACATGCAAAAGGTAAGCATTATCTGACCAAACAACTTTTCTTGAGCAGCTTATGTTGTGAATGTATTTGCCTCAAATACTCCCCTGTGAACATGGCATCTTTTTTAAGGTAAAACTACTACCGAGTATTAGCCTTCATTGGTCCTGCCCTGAACAAACTTATTTGATGACGGGAGCGAGACTTCTCCTTAAATATACCGATTTATATAAGTCAAAGGTCAATATACAGCTATACTATATAGAGTAGTGATAAAGAAGGTTATTCATGCCTTTTTTTTTCCTTTTTGGCAGAAACAATCTCATCACTTGCATATGTTAAAAAAAAACATTTCTACTTGCATGAAACTAGTTCGCAAAAAAGGTAAAACGAACAAACTTGGGTATGGAAATGGCAATATCCTTCGTCATTAATTTTATTACCAAAAATAAACGCTCAAACCATTCCAAAACCGAGACGCACAAAACAAGAGCTAGACCATCCGCCGTTTCATTTCACCGTTAGCTTCATAGATTCCGGCTAATCACGCGAGCTCCGCCTCCTGGGTCCTGGCTCGCCCTGGTTCGCGTCGCGTCGCGTCGCCCTCGCGTATAAGCCTGGGCACAAAACCCGATACCCGAATCCCGAACCCGAAATACCCGCACCCGAACCCGAAAAACCCGAACCCGCAGTACCCGAAGTCTAATTCGGGTAGTGAATGCTATTACCCGAATTTATTTCGGGTAAATCGGGTAGTATGGCCCGGTACCCGATCTACCCGTACTAGAAATCACCCAGGTAGTCGTAGAGTCATAGACTCGTATTACTCCGCCGCGCAAACAGCCAATAGTGTAGTGCCGCAGCCCAACGAGTCAATACGCAACCTCTTCAGCTGCCCGACGTTTGAACCTGTTGGCTGTCGTGGTTTGCAGTACTTGCTTGCATGTTGCATTCGCACATGAGACAAGACTATTTAGTATTATTGTGTTGTAGTTTGGCACCTGTGGTTGAAAAGTTTTATAAAAATCTGTCCAGTTCTAGTTCTTCGTAAAAATATGTGTTCTTTGAGTGTTCACTGTCATTTTATATATTTCGGGTAAATCGGGTAATACCCGAACCCGAAATTGCGGGTACCCGAAATTACGGGTATTGTTTTTTTTTTTTTTGTCTCTAATCGGATAACAATTCTCAATACCCGAATTTTTCAAAACCCGGATTACCCGACCCGAACTTTTCGGGTAACCCGAACGCCAAGGCTCGCGTAGGGAATCAACCCCAGTCCGCCCACCCCTAGGCGCCAGCCCGCCTGCCCTTCTCAATTCCTCCGCCGCTTCGCCCACTGTCCCGCCCGGCACTCCATCCATCCATCGTCCATCGCCTTCCCCACGCCGGTCGCCCCGGGTTTCAATTTTCAAACCATCCCCCAAACCCCACCCCGACCCGTCCGGCCGTTCCCTTCCTTCCAGAATCCAGCTCCACGCCTCCACCTCTTCCACTTCTCTAGCCGCCCGCTCCCCAGATCTAGCCCAGCCCTAAACCCATCACACCCCACCCAATGCCAGCATGACCACGCCGCGCGGCACCCAGCGACGCGCGGCCGCCCCGGCGGCGGCCGCGGGCGGGGAGCCCTACAACATCCTGCCCATCCACGACCTCCTCGCCGAGCATCCGTCGCTGCGGTTCCCCGAGGTGCGGGCGGCCGCGGCGGCGCTCCGGGCGGTGGGCGGCCTCCGCCCGCCGCCCTTCTTGCAGTGGCGCGCCGACCAGGACCTCATGGACTGGCTCGGCGCCTTCTTCGGCTTCCAGCGCGACAACGTCAGGAACCAGCGGGAGCACCTCGTGCTCCTCCTCGCCAACGCGCAGATGCGCCTCTCCTCCGCCGACTTCTCCGACACGCTCGAGCCCCGCATCGCGCGCCAAATCCGCAAGAAGCTGCTCCGCAACTACACCTCCTGGTGCGGCTTCCTCGGCCGCCGCCCCTCCGTCTACATCCCCGACGGCGACCCGCGCGCCGATCTGCTCTACACGGGCCTGCACCTGCTCGTCTGGGGCGAGGCCGCCAACCTCCGCTTCATGCCCGAGTGCCTCTGCTACATCTACCACCACATGGCCGGCGAGCTGCACCGCATCCTCGAGGGCTTCATCGACAACGCCACGGGCCGCCCCGCCAACCCCGCCGTGCACGGCGAGAACGCCTTCCTCACGCGCGTCGTCACGCCCATCTACAACGTCATCCGCGCCGAGGCCGAGTCCAGCCGCGACGGCAAGGCGCCGCACGCCGCCTGGAGGAACTACGATGACATGAACGAGTACTTCTGGCGCCGTGACGTGTTCGACCGCCTCGGTTGGCCCATGGAGCAGTCGCGCCAGTTCTTCCGCACACCGCCGGACCGCAGCCGCGTACGCAAGACGGGCTTCGTCGAGGTCCGCTCGTTCTGGAACATTTACCGGAGCTTCGACAGGCTGTGGGTGATGCTGATTCTCTACCTGCAAGCTGCCGCGATCGTGGCGTGGGAGGGCGCGAAGTGGCCGTGGGATGATCTGCGCTCATCCCGGGGCTCAAAGTCCAAGGACACACAGGCGCGCGTGCTCTCCATTTTCATCACCTGGGCTGCGCTCCGGTTCCTCCAGTCCCTTCTGGACATCGGCACGCAGTTCCGCCGCGCATTCAGGGATGGTCGCATGCTTGCTGTGCGCATGGTGCTCAAGGTCATTGTTGCAGCCGCATGGGTCCTTGCGTTTGCTGTCCTATACAAGAGGATCTGGAACCAGAGGTCAAGCAATGGGCAGTGGTCGTCAGCAGCTGATTCACGGATCATGAGCTTCCTCTATGCAGCTGCAGCGTTTGTTATCCCTGAGGTCCTTGCTATCGTGCTCTTCATTGTGCCCTGGGTGCGAAACGCTTTGGAGAAGACAAATTGGAAGATCTGTTATGCCCTCACCTGGTGGTTCCAGAGCCGCAGCTTTGTTGGCCGAGGACTACGTGAGGGCACCTTTGACAATGTCAAGTACTCCATCTTCTGGGTGCTTTTGCTTGCTGTGAAGTTTGCCTTCAGCTATTTTCTCCAAATCAGGCCACTTGTAAAACCCACAAAAGAGATATACAAGCTGAGTGGAATCAAGTATACTTGGCATGAGTTCTTTGGCCAAAGCAATCGTTTTGCGGTGTTTGTGCTCTGGTTACCAGTGGTGTTGATCTACATCATGGATATCCAGATTTGGTATGCTATCTTTTCTTCTCTGACGGGTGCATTTGTGGGGCTTTTTGCACATTTGGGGGAGATCAGGGACATGAAACAGCTGCGACTTCGGTTCCAGTTCTTTGCAAGTGCCATGTCGTTCAACATCATGCCAGAGGAGCAGCAGGTGAATGAGAGCTTCTTGCCCAGCCGTCTTCGCAATTTCTGGCAGCGATTGCAGCTAAGGTACGGTTTCAGCCGATCCTTTCGGAAGATTGAGTCAAATCAGGTGGAGGCAAGGCGGTTTGCACTCGTTTGGAATGAGATAATAAGCAAGTTCCGGGAGGAAGACATTGTTAGTGATCGTGAGGTTGAGCTTCTTGAGCTGCC
Source organism: Saccharum hybrid cultivar R570 (assembly GCA_038087645.1). Taxonomy (NCBI): domain Eukaryota; kingdom Viridiplantae; phylum Streptophyta; class Magnoliopsida; order Poales; family Poaceae; genus Saccharum; species Saccharum hybrid cultivar. The sequence continues at coordinate 35,414,415 of JAQSUU010000108.1, read as the reverse complement.
GCCTGAGCTGTGGAATGTGCGTGTAATCCGTTGGCCTTGTTTCTTGCTCTGTAATGAGCTGTCCCTTGCACTCGGTCAGGCAAAAGAGGTTAGAGGACCTGATCGCAGGCTATGGAGGAAGATATGCAAGAACGATTATCGTCGTTGTGCTGTGATTGAGGTCTATGATAGTGCAAAACACTTGCTTCTTGAGATCATCAAGGAGGGGACTGAGGAGCATGGCATCGTTACACAACTGTTCAGTGATTTTGATGGATCCATGAAGATGGAGAAGTTCACTGTGGACTATAAGATGACTGAGCTGCATAATATCCATACAAGGCTTGTAGCTCTATTGGGCCTCCTTCTCAAGCCCACCAAAGATGTTACCAAGATAGTTAATGCCTTGCAGACTCTCTATGATGTTGTCGTTCGTGATTTCCAGGCTGAGAAGAGGAGCATGGAACAATTGCGAAATGAAGGTCTTGCACAATCAAGGCCCACCAGGCTTCTCTTTGTGGATGCAGTTGTGCTTCCTGAAGAGGAGAATGCTACCTTCTATAAGCAAGTGAGGCGCATGCACACCATCCTGACCTCCAGGGACTCTATGATCAATATCCCACAGAACCTTGAAGCTCGTCGGAGGATTGCCTTTTTCAGCAATTCATTGTTTATGAACATACCAAGGGCAACCCAGGTTGAGAAGATGATGGCTTTTAGTGTCTTGACGCCTTATTATAAGGAGGAGGTGTTGTACAGCAAGGACCAACTCTATAAAGAGAATGAAGATGGCATCTCAATATTATACTATCTAAAACAGATTTACCCAGATGAGTGGGAGTACTTTGTAGAGCGAATGAAACGTGAGGGGATGTCTGATATTAACGAGCTGTACAGTGAGAAGGAAAGGCTAAGGGATCTTCGGCACTGGGTCTCATACAGGGGACAGACGTTATCACGTACGGTGAGGGGAATGATGTACTATTACGAAGCTCTCAAAATGCTGACTTTTCTGGATTCTGCCTCTGAACATGACTTAAAGACTGGGACAAGGGAGTTGGCTACTATGGGTTCCTCAAGAATTGGATCCTCAAGGCGTGATGGGGTTGCTGGTGGGTCAGGGTATTACAGCAGGGCATCTTCCTCTCGTGCATTGAGCAGAGCAAGCAGTAGTGTGAGCTCCTTGTTTAAAGGAAGCGAGTATGGGACTGTCCTCATGAAATACACATATGTAGTTGCATGCCAGCTATATGGAGAGCAGAAAGCTAAGAATGACCCCAATGCTTTTGAAATATTGGAGCTAATGAAAAATTATGAAGCATTACGTGTTGCCTATGTTGACGAAAGGCAGGTCAATGGCAACGAAAAAGAGTTCTTCTCTGTTCTCGTGAAGTATGATCAGCAACTGCAGAGGGAGGTTGAAATCTATCGGGTTAAGTTGCCTGGAGAGTTCAAGAAGATTGGCGAAGGAAAGCCAGAAAATCAGAATCATGCACTCATCTTCACAAGGGGCAATGCAGTTCAAACGATTGATATGAACCAAGACAGCTACTTTGAAGAAGCTCTAAAGATGAGAAACCTGCTAGAAGAGTTCAATCGTTATTATGGAATTCGCAAGCCTAAAATTCTTGGGGTTCGGGAACATGTCTTCACGGGTTCAGTTTCTTCTCTTGCTTGGTTCATGTCTGCCCAGGAGACCAGTTTTGTCACTCTGGGGCAGCGTGTTCTGGCTGATCCACTTAAAGTCAGAATGCATTATGGCCACCCAGATGTTTTTGATCGTCTTTGGTTTTTGGGCCGAGGTGGTATCAGTAAAGCATAAAAAACAATCAACATTAGTGAGGATATATTTGCTGGTTTCAACTGTACCCTCCGTGGCGGTAATGTTACACACCATGAGTATATCCAGGTTGGTAAAGGTAGAGATGTGGGGCTCAACCAGGTCTCTATGTTTGAAGCCAAGGTTGCTAGTGGCAATGGTGAACAAACTTTGAGCCGAGATGTTTACAGGTTGGGCCACCGATTGGATTTCTTCCGGATGCTCTCTTTCTTCTATACAACTGTTGGATTCTATTTCAATACAATGATGGTTGTGCTAACTGTCTATGCATTTGTATGGGGGCGCTTTTACCTTGCACTCAGTGGGCTTGAGGACTATATCAGCAAGAAAACTTCCTCTTCTAATAATGCCGCCCTGGGAGCTGTCCTTAATCAGCAGTTTGTCATACAGCTAGGCCTGTTCACAGCTTTACCCATGATTATTGAAAACTCACTTGAGCACGGGTTCCTCACTGCTGTGTGGGATTTCATGAAAATGCAGCTACAGTTTGCATCTGTTTTCTACACATTCTCCATGGGAACAAAGACACACTATTATGGGAGGACGATCCTTCACGGAGGAGCAAAGTATCGGGCCACTGGCAGAGGCTTTGTTGTAGAGCATAAGAAGTTTGCTGAAAACTATAGGCTCTATGCTCGCAGCCATTTCATCAAAGCTATAGAACTTGGTGTGATATTAACTCTTTATGCATCTTATGGCAGTGCATCTGGGAATACACTGGTGTATATTCTGCTGACACTTTCAAGTTGGTTTCTTGTGTCGTCATGGATTCTTGCTCCCTTCATTTTTAATCCCTCTGGTTTTGACTGGCTGAAGAATTTTAATGACTTTGAGGATTTTCTAAACTGGATCTGGTTCCGAGGTGGGATCTCAGTTCAGTCAGATCAAAGCTGGGAGACGTGGTGGGAGGATGAAACTGATCATCTCCGGACGACGGGTCTATGGGGCTGCATCTTGGAAATCATATTAGACCTTCGATTTTTCTTCTTTCAGTATGCTATTGTTTATCGGCTTCACATTGCTGGTCAGAGTAGAAGCATCCTTGTCTACCTTCTTTCATGGGCATGCATCCTCCTAGCTTTTGTGGCTCTTGTGACAGTGGCTTACTTTCGAGACAGATATTCGGCAAAGAAGCACATACGGTATCGTCTTGTCCAGGCAATCATTGTTGGGGGCACGGTGGCTGCTATTGTTGTGCTGTTAGAATTCACAAAGTTTCAGTTTGTTGATACTTTTACTAGTCTTTTGGCTTTTCTGCCAACTGGCTGGGGAATCGTATCTATTGCTCTGGTATTCAAGCCATATCTGAGGAGATCTGAGATGGTCTGGAAAACTGTGGTTACTGTGGCACGTTTGTATGACATATTGTTTGGAGTAATTGTTATGACACCTGTGGCTGTATTATCATGGTTGCCTGGGCTTCAGGAAATGCAAACAAGGATCCTGTTCAATGAAGCTTTCAGCAGGGGACTTCACATTTCCCAAATCATTACTGGCAAAAAGGCACATGCGTTTTGAGGTATGTTATGGATGCATTAAATTTATATTTTCTCTTTGCTATTGACAACAGTGTCTATAAACAATGCATTTAGGAGCACTAGGTATGACTCTGCATATTGGTTGGGGCTGCTTTATATGATTGGAAACCAACATTTCTAGAAAAAGATTAGTCTCCACTTTTATTGAAATCAAAGACTGAGAATCCTATTCTTCTATGATTGTTTCAAACCCTGTTCTACTTCTGTATTTGCTGATTATCATTTTTAATGAAAGAACTATGAGGTAGATCTCCACAGCAAAGTGCCAAAGTCGTTACTTATAAAAACAAAGGAGGCACAAAAAGTACACTGTACAAAGCCTGTTATCATCTTTTAGTGGATTGAAATGTTCTCACCTTGTTTCTGATGAAATCCTCTAGCCTCTGATTAGATTTGTGTTTGTCTGTTTGATATTTCAGTAACAATTTGGGACCACTTTGTATCTGATTGAGAATATGCATTGTTTTCCTTATTTATTCCATCGTTCAACCTTGTTTCTGCCTACCCCAACTTGCTTGGGACAAAAGGCTATGTTGTTGTTTGTGTTTTGTTCAACCTTGTTTCTCTGGAATGCTAGCTTTTGCATTAAATCTTATGCTTTTGAAGATTCTGCAAATTTCTTTGGAGGCTAGAATGCACTCATGCTGTGGAAACTTTTGATTTGTTATAATATAAGATGACACTTTTCCTCCGCTTATAGTCTTGAGAATCACTGATGTCTGTCTCACTTAGTTTTGTAGAGTTATGTTTGCATGTGCTACTGTTTATATGCCGTGTTGAAAATAGGATGATCTTGCACACTAAACTGCAGATTAAGAGAGTTTGCACTTGCTGTATGTTCTTGCAGCTAAATACACATTCCAACTGACCGATTCTCAAAGTGAGCTGCTTCGTTATTCCGGAGGACTAGGTTGTCTCCGTGGCTTAAGGTACATTCACTGTGTGTTGTCAATTAAATTCATGTAGTGTTCAAATGGATAGCTAACATCAAGATTGCTCTGCAGGTTTATACAAGCTTTATGGTGTAGAGTAGATGGATGCTAGCTCTTCCCTGTACAGGCAATCTATTTATCACCGATTCTTCTTAACTTGATGTACACTTGAATTTTCATGGTAGAGATGATAGTCTAATGAGATGTCGATTCGGTCCCGTATTCATTACTCCAGATTTTTGGTAGCCTTTAGATTTCTAGTTAAGGCTGTACAAAACTTCATCATGAGTGCTATTTATGCCGTGGTTTCTTCCCTACTCTTTTGCTGTGAAGGGAATGCTATTTCTGCTTACCTGCACATATCTCAGCGTTGTGGGGAGGAGTAATTCTGTACACCTAAGCTACTGCCGGAAATGTTATCTCGCCTGATCCATATGTGTGCGCTGCTGGGCTGAATCTAACCTGTCTTGTGCATGTTTACACACGAGATGCTGACATGATGTGCCTCGTCTTCGTTTCGTGCTTTATACAAAGGAAAATATGTCGTTGGCCGTATCCGACCAGCACGCACGTTATGGAGTGAGACGTTGCGATCAGAAGTAGCGGAGGGAGTAAGGCGTTGCGATCAGCAGTAGCGACTTCACTGTTTTCACGCTGGAAACAGTTCACCTCACGAAAGCAGCATTTTCAAGTCTTTGTTCTACACGTCTACTTCTACTACGACAGCCGAAGTACCGGAGCTGCCTTCTTGATCTCCGGTCAATGCTCGCCTGCCGGGTCAGCCAACGTGAACTTCCACAGCAGCTTGTTGTCCACACAAGTTACAACCTCGGTCCAACCGCATCATTCGTGTCTTCATGATGCATAGCATAGCTGAGAATACTGAGGCGGTCCACAACAAGGATTTGCACTTTGTCAACTGCTCTCGAACATGTGCCTTTCTTGCATTGTGTAAGTAGATGTTACAACTATTATGTGTCAGTACAAACACAATGTACCAGTGAGTTACAGATAAAAATTGCTGGCTGATAAATTGATAAAAACAAAGGTACAACAACAGCTAGCTTAAATCAAGCTGTTCATGATAGAATCAACTGTGCACTTCGCTGAAACAAAGATGAACGCGGCTAAGTTTCCTGAGGCCAATTTCCCTGCCATCAGAGTTAGATGCACCAAACCGGGTGCACTATCTGACTATGCGGACCAGACAGGAGTAAGTGCCGATCTAGCAAGTGCAAGAACCTAGGTCTGTTTGAGCAATCAATCTCCGAATAGAGTAGACAGCACTAGGCCTTGCACAAAGGTTGCTCTGTCGGTCGCTTGTTTCCGCTTTTGCTCCCTTTCCTCGCTTGTGAGAGATGAATCAATACTGCCATCGAAAAGGAAACAGAAGTTAAAGTTCCTGTATCTCATACATAAGGAAGTGTGCCCTTGAAACTTGTAAGCACTAAAGCACATTGCTTGACAGCATACATAAATGAGAAGTAAAAAAAAAAAACACATCTATGAAGTGAAGTCCTTGGTCTCAAATGCCGGGGGGGGGGGGGGGGGGGGGGGGGGGGGGGGGGTGTTCATATTACTCGTTAGGAACTTTTAGTACTATGTGCACTAATTTTTCATTGAAATTGTCAAATCCATCGGGGTCGACGGACCCCGATGACAAGCTGTAGCTCTGCCCCTGTGAATGTGAATCCTTTAACAGTAAAGCGAATTATTGTAACTTAGTTTTAATGCAGAGGTGCTGGAAATATCAAGAACCGCCTGCTCAATTAATTCATTTTTTTTAGGCTAGATTATTTCCATTGAAAGATAAGAGTTTGCTGGTTGTGGAAGTGTGAACTATCATAGTGCAATTCCAAACCTCAGGCAACATCATATATCAAGAAACCAATCTATGCAAGGTAATTGGATAGTAGAAAGGAGAACAGAAGATGCAATAGGTTCATAATGAGATTGTTTTCAGCAGACATGCAAGCAATTAATAAAATAGCTTCAAATTTATGGAAAACAATTGTAAAAATAGTCCATAAAGAATCTAGCGAACTTATATCAGGAGTAATATATACCTTGATTCCCAAGGCTGAACTGGTGTCTCCTTACGTATTGAGGCACCATCTGGAATAGAAGATGCTGATTTTGATGGTTCTGGTGCATCTGATGTTGGGAAGCTCAGACCAAACGATGAAAGAAGAGGATCACTGGAAATGTTTGTGGTCACTGCGTTATTTGATCTTTGGCCGTGAACACCCCCTAGAAGAGCCTGTAAATGAGTACCACGTAGATCTTGGCTCAACAAAGAAATCACATCTCTCTCAGGAATAATAAATCTGCGAGACCTGTGACCATTCTGTAAGTAGAAAATAAAAATAGGGTGTCAGAAGGCTTCCAAATTTTATTTAGAATGTTATTGCAGAGCGATAGGAAGGTAGAGAGGTGAACCTTGAACAAGTAACCATGTTGCATGGTGATATGGTTAAGCATATCTCTTGTAATCCTTTGGGAGCAAATGGGGCAGGGCTGAAATGAGAGAAAAAAATGAAAATGAGAACACCACCTCTGCTAGCAGTCTAACAGTACAGCATAAACAAAAGCAGTATGAGGTGCTCATTTTGAATGATTTGTCATAGAGGCGATCTGATAAAGAAGGGCTATTTTGGACCACCTAGGATGACTTAAACTAAGGTGGCACTGCCCTTGCTACAAGGTGACTTTTTTAAGATTATTACATAACGAGCCAAATGTAATAATTGAATACATTATCCCAACTATCGCCTCTCAAACTAATGGAATCAGGTCACACATTTAAACATAGAAACTTCTCCCATAAGTTTTCTAGTGTCTCTTGACACCTTTTCATCTACCGTCAAATAATGCAAATCATCCAAAACCTTTCTCAAGCACTCATGTAACAACAAAGTTTCTTAAGAGGTTTTTTTTTGGGTGGGGTTGGGGGATCCCCACCTAGATTTTGATTGCAGAAGAAAAGGGTACACAGGTTTACCCCGGCACATGGGGGATCATAGAGTTATAAGTTTGAAGGTAAATATGCCAACAACACAAATCAAAATTAAGAGACTCAGGAGAGAATCGTTTGCTCCAGATGACAAAGTCATCACACGCTAATTTTATAACACGACGGGGGTGAGGGACGCTTGTCACAAAAAAAAAAAATTGCACATCCCAAAGGCGCCAGAGGATGGTGACGAGGACAGCCCGCCACAGCCCACAGGTCTTGGCTGAGCTGAGAGGAATTGTGTTGTCATTAAACCAATAGTCTGGAGCACACGAATAACCTTAAACTCGGATTAAGCTACATTCTTTCCTCTCAGGCCCTCCTTGAACATTCTATTTGTCACTAAGCCACAATTTCTAGTCCAAAGTGCTCTTCTTTGCATGAAGCTCGAAGCCATAAGCTTCAGTTCAGTTATTGACTGAACCTTGGCTCTCCTAAAATTGCATCTGCCAACTAGAAAGCACACTGGATAGTCAAAATCCTCTGACAGGGTTACTACACCACAAAAAACGAGAGCTCGTGAGCTGATTCATCAGGTCAATGCCTCAAGCAGTACGCTACAACGTTTCCTCCAGCTCCAATCGGAGGGACAAGCAAGAGCATCACGCCTTAGGTTCACAATCCACTATCTATAGTAAAGAGTCCTGCAGGAAGAAGCGAGCTGCCTGACTCACCGCGGCGTGGGGCTCGTAGGGGTGGTCCTCCTCGAGGTGGACGCAGAGGGACGCGACGTCATGGTCCTCGTAGCAGTAGGGGCAGGCGACCTCCGGCCACGTCGCGTCCCCGAGCTCCAGCGCCATCTCCATCTCCATCTCCATGTCGCCGTCGTCCTCCATCTCCACCTCCACCTCCTCCGTCCCCATCCCGGGCACATCTGCAACCAACCCACCAACAAGAACCCGCAAATCAGTACCAGGACCGATCGCCTCGCGTGACGTTACCGAGGGAAGGGAGAAGCAGGAAAAGGCGGGGATGTCCTCACCGTCGACGTGGCCGAGCTGCGCCGCGTAGTAACGCTTGGCGGCGGCCAGGCGCGAGATCCAGTGCTCCGAGTCCATGTCCCGATTTGGTTCCTCCCCCTACCCTCGCTCGGGCGCCTTCACGTGTCAGGTGCCTTCTCACAGGCTGCCGCCTCCCCGTCCCCTCTTCTTGAGCTGTCTCCAAGCTTGTTGCCTCGTTCTGCCCTTCCCGCTCGCCTCCGACAGCAGCAGCAGCAGCGACACGGCAGCGGCACCAACAACCAGAGACGATTTTAACCCGGGCGTGTCCCGACTCCCGACTTCGTCCTCCCGGAAAAGAAATTTTTTTCCTCGCGTAGTTCGCCGGCCTCCTGCCTTTGTTGTTTCTTTGGCTCTCAGTACGGGGAGGATTTTGCTAGGACGGAGAAAGAGGAGACGGCGACGAAGCTTCTTATCGGCATGGAGAGAGAGAGAGAGGCAAAGGGGGAGGAAGCGGGTGAGAAATGGGGGCGCCGTGGCGTATGCCTTTTCGACGTACTGGACGACGTCCGAGTCAGCGCGTGGCCGTGGCACCAACGACAACGACCTCCCACTCTCCGCCGGTCGCTAGTTGCTACCCACTTGCTGCTGGAGAGCATATGACGGGTGGCGCGCACGGGGTAACCTGGCCCCGCGTGGCGGCGGACGCGGCAGCCGATCCGGAGCAGAGGACTGCAGGACGCGGGGGCGGGCGAGTATGATAGCGGCCGGGCGGCCCGGCGCCGTGCGCCCGTGGGCCGCCCGTGTTTTTTGGCAGGGATCGCGGCGTCCGCTGGAAACCGCGTGGGGGCGAATAGCTGATAGGAGTAGCGAAGGGGTTTCTCAATCAAAAAAAAAAAAAACACGGATAGGATATGGTCTGCGTGCGGATGTCAATGGCCCCATCTCTTATTTCTTGCAGCGATTTTTTTTTCATTACGAGACGAACACAGTCTTAGTTAAATGCACTCTTATTCATCTTAATCTATGTATATTGGGGTAGATTAAAGTGAAACATTATTTAATTTTTGTCATAGTTTACTTCAACACATAGATTAAGGAACAAGCTCTCATGGGGATTTAGAGAGTGTTTAGCATGGCTCCACGTCCGCGAGCTCCTCTACCAAAACCAGAGCTAGAGGACAGGGTTACGAATTGTGGCTCTGCGCTTGTAAATGAAAAGGGCTTTGTGGTCTCCCTTCAAACGTGTAGAAGTGGATGGCAAAAAAAAAGTGTAGAAATGTTTCTCCTTGTATAATTGTTTAGTGCGTCTCAACACCTTCGGTGTCAGAGCTACAAACAGAGCTAAAGTCGGAGTGACACCAAACTGACCCTTAAATAGGAAAAAGACATCGTGACGAGGATTGTGGGGACGGGGTGGTTCTTTGTCCCAAGTCCCCGATCTCGATCCCCGCATCCAAACTTGTTTTTCATAAACACACCTACATATCACTAAAATTTGTGATTTGATTATTGTGTAGTGTATAGTTTTATGTATATTAGTGTTGGAGTATCGATGATAGACTATATGTCTACATTGCAATTCACCAATTGTATATTTATGCTAAAATTATTACATACTTTTATGTTATATTTGAATTGCAATATATATTCCTAGATGTACAATTGGAGTGTTGATGATGGATTATTCCCCACGCGGAGACGGAAACTTTTCACCTCTAATGGGACGAAGAGTCCCCAGAGGGAGAATTCTCTATTGCCACATCTAATGTGGAGGTTTCGTTAGTCAGAAGGCTGCATTAGCTAGCCACTTGTCATCGAGAGGTGGATTTTGGAAGGATAAATTTTGGTAATATATTTTTTAATATTGGTAGAGCGATCATTCAATTTGAACAATGGCTACATAGCGGCGATTGATTATGGATAACACTAGAAAAAGTAGAAAACACAACATACAAGCTAAGATCCTATTTGAAACTTATGATCTAAAATTTATTTACGTTGTTGAACTATAAATAATATAAATAAGTAATCTAAAATGCTCTCTAAAGTTTAGTCAATCTTACAAAAGATCATTAACCATATAAAGTGATCGAAAATTTAGTAGCCAACTAAACTTTTAGATCATGGGATAACAGGGTCTAAGACTGACTCCAACAGCAGAGACCCAAACCAGCGACCCATTCCATGGTTTGGGTCCTGCACAGTGGAAGGGTCCTGGACCCAAAAATTTGCTTCTCCAACAGCGCAGGTGAAAGCCCAAGTTTGGTTTTGGTAATTAATGACACCAAGTTGCTAATGCCATGTGTTAAGTGTTTTGAGTTAGGCATAAGCAACACATGTGATGAAGGTGTACGTGGCAAGGAGAAGTGGCCACAAGATCACAAAGAGATGGTGCATGGACATGAAATGATGATCATGGTGGAGATGCACATAAAGTGAAGGACATGATGATCAAGTAAAGGAGAAGGATCTAAGAGCGCAAGGCAAAGGTATAACCATAGGGTTTTCCTTTTGCCGGTCTAAGATGAGTAGAGAAGTGATTGACCGGGTTTAGGATACATAGCCGACTATCAAGAGGGGCAATCACGGTTAGCTCGGAAATCAAGTGCCACTAGATCATTGTCTTGAGCATATGCATTAGGATCTAGTTGAAAGCTAACACAACGCCTTGAAAATGTTTGTGAAATGCTAACACACATGCACATGGTGGTGTACACTTGGTGGTGTTAGCACAGTTTGCGAAGGCGGTGAAGTTTAAGCGGTAGAGAGGGGTTTGGGTTCCTCTCTCCCTCCCGCCGAGCTTGCGAGGCGGGATTCGGCGCTTTTTGGGGAAAGTGAAATGCCTATTTTCCACTACGCCGAAAGTCGGAAAAGAAACGGAGGCGAACGGAGGTCACAGAGGTGACCGGACGCTGGACCGGACGCGGTCTCTGTTTAACCGGACGCGTCCGGTCAGCGTTCAGCGTCTGCGCGTGTTTCAGTTTGATGATCGGACGCGCAGCGCGTCCGGTCACTGTCGACCGGACGCGTCCGGTCGTTCAGGGAGCTTACTGCACTCCAACCGGACGCTGGCACTGTGGCGTCCGGTCAGTTCAACAGCGCGTCCGGTCGCTGTTTCGTTGAGCGCTGCTCAGGCTTGACCAGCGCGTCCGGTCAGTTGCGGGACCCGCGCGTCCGGTCGGCGCGACGAGCGCGTCCGGTCAGTACTTCGCTGTTAGCCGTTACGCGATCGGCGCGTCCGGTCAGTGTGACCAGCGCGTCCGGTCAGCGCGATTTCGGCTGGTTCAAGTTCCTAACGGCTAGCTGCGTACCCCTTCGCTATAAATAGAAGTTGGCCGGGGTTTGAGGGGAACTCTTGCATATTTTGAGACCTAGAGACATCCTTTGAGCTAGAGAACAACCCCTCCACTCATCTCTTTGCATAGTTGCACATCTTGAGTGAGATTGAGTGAGATTCAAGTGCATTGCTTGAGAGTTGCATTCTAGAGGCACTTGATCTTCGAGTTGCTGCGGATTTCTTGTTACTCTTCCGTGTTTCCCGACACGGTAGACGGCTTGGAGCAGCGGAGGTGATTGAGCTCGCAATTGGAGATTGTTGGAGCCCTCACCAAGTGTTGTAAGGGGTTCTTGATCCTTCCCCGCGGGAGTTCGCAAATTGGATACTCTAGTGGAGCTCGTGGCTTGGAGGATCCCCATCTTGTGTGCGGTTGTGCAGCGCCCGCCGAGGGCTCGACTCTTGATAGTCGATTAGCTCGCGAACCGACAAGTGGGTGTATCGCCACAACGAGGAGTAGCTTGCCGGGAAGCAAGTGAACCTCGGTAAAAATCTTGTGTCATCTCTTTGCCGAGGATTTCTCTTGTGGTTGATCATTGTGATTGATTCTTCGAGTGCATTACCTCTCTACATCGTTGGTATAAGAATCAAGTCACTTGCTCTTTACTTTCTTGTACTACTCTTAGTGTAGCTCTTATCACATAGGAGTAAGTAGCTTAGTGACTTAGTCTTGTTGGTGTGTATTAGAGATCATAGCCTTGCTTCACTAGAATTGTATAGGTGGCTTGCATAGTATAGTTGAGCTAGTGCTAGAATTAGCTTAGCCATCTTTTATACTAACGTGGTTGATTAGTGAAGCTTGTAGATTTTTAAATAGGCTATTCACCCCCCCTCTAGCTATTTGGACCTTACAAGTGGTATCGGAGCCGAGGCACCGTTTATTTGAGGCTTAACAACCTACGGTGAAAAAGAAATGGCTCAATTAAGCTTGCACATCAACAACACCAAGAAGGCACCTCATTTTGATGGCACAAATTATGCATATTGGAAGGTTAAGATGACCGCACACCTAAAGTCAATCAATAGAGAAGTGTGGAAGGTCACCGAAACAAAATTTGAGGTTGCTAATCCGGAAGCACCTACACCGGTGGAAGAGAAGAAGCTCCAATGCAATGACATTGCCATTAGTGCTCTTCATGAGGCACTAGATGACAAGACCTTTGAGCAAGTGAAGAACATTGAGATTGCACATGATGCTTGGGCCAAGCTAGAAGAAACATTTGAGGGCACCGAAGGCACAAAGACCGCTAAAGCATATATCTTGCAAGAAAAATTTTCAAGCTTCAAGATGCAAGATGATGAAAGTGTACCGGAGATGTTTCATAGGTTGCAAGTCATTGTCAATGAGCTCAAGGCACTTGGTGAGGAGGTCAAGGACAATCAATTCTCTCTGAAATTCTTGAGAAGCCTACCTAAGAGATTTGACACGTTGATCACCGTGCTTGTGAGGACAACTTTGAAAGATTCAACTCCTCAACAAGTTTTCCAAGAAGTGATGACCGATGATTCATATAGAGAAGATGATGAGAAGGAAGAGTTGGTCAAGAAGAAGAAGAAGGAAAATGAGAAGAAAGATGATGAAAAGAAGAAGAGTGTGGCATTCAAAGCCACCACATCCAAGGGCAAGTCCAAGATTGAATCATCAAGTGAAGAAGACTCAAGCTCTTGTGATAGTGATGACATTGATGAGAAGATGGCTCTTTTTGTCAAGCAATTTGGAAAATTCATGAAGAAGAAGGGCTATCGTGCAAGGAGGAGGAAGAACTCATCCAAGAAGAATGAGCATAACAGAGATGCTTTAGATGCCATAGCAAGGACCATCTCATTGCAAAGTGTCCTTATGATAGTGATGATGAAGATGCTATCAAGAAGGAGAGGAAGAAGCAAAAGAAGAAGCAAGAAAAGAAGGAGAGTTCTCATAAGAAGAAGAATGATTCTCATGTTGCTACATGGGATAGTGATGATTCATCAAGTGATGATGAGGATGACAACAAGAGCAAGAAGAAGGGACATGCTAGCATTGCCATCCAAGAGAAGGTCTCCCTCTTCGACACTCCATCGTGCTTCATGGCTAAAGCCGCTAACGTATCATCCGACGATGAGAGTGATCATGATAATGCTAGTGATAGTGATAGTGATGAAGAAGAATTCACTAAAGATGAACTAATCACTATGCTAGAAGATTGCACTCAACATTTCAAAGAATCTAGAAAGGAGTGCAAGAGCTTGCTTAAGGAAAAGAAAAACCTTATGCAAGAACTTGATGAGCTTAGGGCATCTTATGAGAGTCTAAAGGTAGACCATAAGAAGCTTCAAAAGTCTCACACTAAGCTTGAATAAGCTCATTCCTCTCTAGTTGAAAAATGTGAAAACATGCCAACTAATGTTGAGAAAGCTAAAACTTGCAACATAGGCATATCATGTGATATAATTGATGAATCCTTTTATAAGCCTATTGTTGTTGCTCCCACTAACCCTTCATGTAGCTCATCTACATCATCCTCATCTAGTAGTGATGGTTTCACTTGTGACTCCACACTTATAGTTGAGAATGAAAATCTCAAGAAGGAGGTAAAAGAGCTTAATCACACCTTAGCTAAGGCTTATGGTGGTGAGGACCGCTTACTTATGTGCTTGGGTAGCCAAAGAGCTTCTCTCTATAAAGAGGGATTGGGCTATAACCCCAAGAAAGGCAAGGCCGCTTTTGCTCCTCACAAGACTCATTTTGTGAAGAACAATGGTAGCTATTGCAAAAGTTGCAAGCAAGTTGGTCACATAGAGCAACTTTGCATGAACAAGAAATCCAAAGCTAATGTATCATCAATTAAGTTTGATTCCTTCTATATACTTACCAAGGGTACAAATGGTGTTCATGCTAAGTTCATTGGTACACCATGGATGGGCTCAAAGAAGAAAGCCATTTGGGTACCAAAGAGCTTGGTCACTAACCTTGGAGGACCCAAACAAGTTTAGGTACCTAAAAAGAATTGATCTTGTCTTGTAGGTCAATTACAAAGCCGGAGGAAGGCATTGGGTGCTTGATAGTGGGTGCACTCAACATATGACGGGGGATTCTTGTATGTTCAAATCAATTGATACAAGTCAAAATGGTGGTTTTGATGCTATCACTTTCGGCAACAACAAGAAAGGCAAGGTCAAGGGGCTTGGTAAAATTGCTATCTTAAATGACATGAGCATATCTAATGTGTTGCTAGTTGAGAGCTTGGATTTCAATCTTTTATCGGTGGCACAACTTTGTGATCTTGGCTTCAAGTGCATATTTGGTAGTGATGATGTTGAAGTCATAAGTGTTGATGGATCAAATTTGATATTCAAAGGATTTAGACATGGTAGCTTATACTTGGTTGACTTCAATGATAGTGAGACACAATTGACATCATGCTTGCTTAGTAAATCTAGTATGGGATGGTTGTGGCATAGAAGGCTTGGTCATGTTGGAATGAAACAATTGAACAAACTTTTGAAGCATGACTTAGTTAGAGGCTTGAAGGATGTCACTTTTGAGAAGGATAAACCTTTTAGTGCTTGTCAAGCCGGCAAACAAGTTGGAAATGCACATCCTAGTAAAAGTGAAATGAGCACATCAAAGGCATTTGAGCTATTACACATGGACTTGTTTGGTCCAACAACATACACTAGCATTGGTGGGAACAAGTATGGTTTTGTGATAGTGGATGACTACACTAGATACACTTGGGTGTTCTTTCTTTATGACAAGAGTGATGTTTATGATCTATTCAAGTCTTTTGTCAAGAGAGTGCAAAATGAGTTTGAAATCACCATCAAGAAGATTAGAAGTGACAATGGTAGTGAGTTCAAGAACACAAGAATTGAGGAATTGTGTGATGATATTGGTATTGGACATCAATTCTCTCCAACATACACTCCTCAATCCAATGGTGTAGTTGAAAGGAAGAATAGAACTTTGATTGACATGGCTAGATCAATGCTTAGTGAATACAATGTGAGTCATTCATTTTGGAGTGAAGCCATCAACACGGCTTGCTATTGTAGCAACCGTCTCTATTGCCATGGGAAGCTTGGAAAGACACTATATGAGCTATTGAATGGAAGAAAGCCCAACATTGCATACTTTAGAGTGTTTGGTTGCAAATGCTATATTCTCAAGAAAGGCACTAGATTGAGCAAGTTTGAAAAGAAATGTGATGAAGGGTTCTTACTTGGTTATTCTACCACAAGCAAGGCATATAGAGTTTGGAATCTTACTAATGGCACCTAGGAAGAAGTTCATGATGTTGAGTTTGATGAAACCCAAGGATCGCAAAATGAAGCTCAAAACCTTGATGATGTGAGAGGAGATCAATTGTCAAATGCAATGAAGAACATGGACATTGGTGATGTTAGGCCAAGGCAAGTTGATGATGATGATATTCATGTGATCAACCAAAGTGTGCAAATTGATACAAATCAAGCAAGCTCTAGTGGTTCTCATGATGAAGCCCAAGATCAAGGTCAAGCAAGTGGAAGCAATCAACTCCAAATACTCCAACCTACTAGCATTGCAAGAGATCATCCATTGGACCAAATCATTGGTGGAATTCAAAGTGGTGTTCAAACTAGATCAAGATTGACATCTTTTTGTGAGCACTACTCATTTGTGTCACTTGAAGAACCTAAGAAATTAGAAGATGCTTTGAAGGATTCCGATTGGGTAAATGCCATGCATGAAGAGTTAAACAACTTCACTAGAAATCAAGTTTGGGAACTTGTTGAAAGGCCAAAGAACTACAATGTAATTGGTACTAAGTGGGTCTTTAGAAACAAGCAAGATCAAGATGGCATGGTTGTGAGGAATAAAGCAAGATTAGTAGCACAAGGATACACTCAAGTTGAGGGTCTTGACTTTGAAGAGACATATGCACCGGTTGCAAGATTAGAGGCAATTAGAATCTTATTAGCATATGCTTGTGCACACAACATCAAGCTCTATCAAATGGATGTCAAGAGTGCATTTCTCAATGGCTACATCAACGAAGAAGTTTATGTTGAGCAACCTCCCGGTTTTGAAAATGACAAGCCCGACCATGTTTTCAAGCTAAAGAAGGCATTGTATGGTTTGAAGCAAGCACCTAGAGCATGGTATGAGAGATTGAGGGACTTTCTCCTCTCTAAAGGGTTCAAGATGGGAAAGGTTGACACCACTCTCTTCACCAAGAAGCTTGGAAATGACTTGTTTGTGTTGCAAATCTATGTGGATGACATTATCTTTGGATCAACTAACCAAGACTTTTGTGAAGAGTTTGGAAATATGATGGCTAATGAGTTTGAGATGTCTATGATTGGAGAGCTTAGTTACTTCCTTGGACTTCAAATCAAGCAAATGAAGAATGGCACTTTTGTAAGTCAAGGCAAGTACATCAAGGACATGATCAAGAAGTTTGGATTGCAAGATGCTAATCAAATGAGTACTCCAATGGGCACTAATAATCAATTGGGTATTGATGCTAGTGGAAATATGGTAGATCAAAAGCAATACCGGTCTATGATTGGAAGTTTGCTATATGTCACCGCTTCTAGGCCGGATGTGATGTTTAGTGTGTGCAAGTGTGCAAGATATCAAGCTTCACCTAGAGAAAGTCACTTGAAAGCAACCAAGAGGATATTGAGATATCTTAAGGGCACTCATGATGTTGGATTATGGTTTCCAAAGGGGTCTAATTTTGAGTTGATTGGATATTCGGACTCCGACTATGGTGGATGCAAGATTGATAGAATGAGCACAAGTGGCACTTGTCAATTGCTTGGAAGGTCTCTTGTTTCATGGTCATCAAAGAAACAAAATAGTGTTGCACTATCTACCGCCGAGGCCGAATACATAAGTGCCGGTAGTTGTTGTGCACAATTGCTTTGGATGAAGGCCACCTTGAATGACTTTGGAATCAAATTCAAGAATGTGCCATTATTTTGTGACAATGAAAGTGCTATCAAGATGACTCAAAATCCGGTTCAACATTCAAGAACCAAGCACATCGACATAAGGCATCACTTCATAAGAGACCATCAACAAAAGGGTGATATTAGCATTGAAAGCATTGGCACCGAAGATCAATTAGCTGACATATTCACAAAGCCACTTGATGAGAAGAGATTTTATAAGTTGAAGAATGAATTGAACATACTTGACTTCTCCAACTTGAAATGAGTGCACCCCCACATTCTTATATGACATGCCTCTCCTCCAACATAGCAAGGTAAAGTTGTTTGGCATATCATTCATACTTTGCTTAGGACATGGTTAGAACATATAGACATATTTGCATGAAAATTAGGCTCATTCATGAAAATCAAATGATTTTGATGTATGTATGGTACCACTATTGCTTCTATGTTTATTTGATCTAGTGGTAGCATATGACATGTTTGTGGGCTTGCAAACCTAGTGTTGAATCTAGAAAATGAGCTCATAATGTGTAATTCAACATGCTCAAGATAACCCTTATACTTTATGAGGTGTGAAGAAGCTTGTGCTTGGATCAAACCGAATTACATATTCTAGGCAAGTGATCTAGATTGAACCATAATTTGGACTCCCTCACATTGATTGACTTATCTCTCACTAAAATTGGCACCTTTTTGGTGATTGTTGACAAAGGGGGAGAGAAAAGTCACAAGGATAGAAAAAGTCACAAAGATAAAAAGTTAAATTGTAAAGAGGGAGAAAGATAAAATAAGGGGGAGAGAAATCAAGGGATCAATTAAAATTGAGCACACAAGTAGGGGGAGCAAGCTCATGAATTATTTGTTGCATTTGTATGTGCATTAACATGATGAATTGTTGCATTGCAAAGCTTAAATTCATATTCATGATTGAATGGTAATTGCTAGAAATAGAACTTGAATGATGATTTGTTAAGAGTAGCTTTACAAGTGGTATCTAGACACCTTTTGCTTATAATGTTGATCTCACGGGGTACTTTAGTGTTTGTGATCTTTACAAGTGATGTATTACAAGTGGTGTCTAGCTACATCGATGCTAAGGGTGGTATATAAAGGCAACTCCGATTGGTATCACGCTTCAAAGGTCCATTCTATATACCTGAGCATCAATTTGATAGTAGTAACTCTCCCAAAATTCAAATCCATACATATGTGCACAATTGAACCAAACTCATGGAAGCAAATATGTAGGGGGAGCTAATACTATCAAAATTGAAAATTGATTTCATTTCATATCTTTGTGATGGTTGTCATCAATTACCAAAAAGGGGGAGATTGAAAGCCCAAGTTTGGTTTTGGTAATTAATGACACCAAGTTGCTAATGCCATGTGTTAAGTGTTTTGAGTTAGGCATAAGCAACACATGTGATGAAGGTGTACGTGGCAAGGAGAAGTGGCCACAAGATCACAAAGAGATGGTGCATGGACATGAAATGATGATCATGGTGGAGATGCACATAAAGTGAAGGACATGATGATCAAGTAAAGGAGAAGGATCTAAGAGCGCAAGGCAAAGGTATAACCATAGGGTTTTCCTTTTGCCGGTCTAAGATGAGTAGAGAAGTGATTGACCGGGTTTAGGATACATAGCCGACTATCAAGAGGGGCAATCACGGTTAGCTCGGAAATCAAGTGCCACTAGATCATTGTCTTGAGCATATGCATTAGGATCTAGTTGAAAGCTAACACAACGCCTTGAAAATGTTTGTGAAATGCTAACACACATGCACATGGTGGTGTACACTTGGTGGTGTTAGCACAGTTTGCGAAGGCGGTGAAGTTTAAGCGGTAGAGAGGGGTTTGGGTTCCTCTCTCCCTCCCGCCGAGCTTGCGAGGCGGGATTCGGCGCTTTTTGGGGAAAGTGAAATGCCTATTTTCCACTACGCCGAAAGTCGGAAAAGAAACGGAGGCGAACGGAGGTCACAGAGGTGACCGGACGCTGGACCGGACGCGGTCTCTGTTTAACCGGACGCGTCCGGTCAGCGTTCAGCGTCTGCGCGTGTTTCAGTTTGATGATCGGACGCGCAGCGCGTCCGGTCACTGTCGACCGGACGCGTCCGGTCGTTCAGGGAGCTTACTGCACTCCAACCGGACGCTGGCACTGTGGCGTCCGGTCAGTTCAACAGCGCGTCCGGTCGCTGTTTCGTTGAGCGCTGCTCAGGCTTGACCAGCGCGTCCGGTCAGTTGCGGGACCCGCGCGTCCGGTCGGCGCGACGAGCGCGTCCGGTCAGTACTTCGCTGTTAGCCGTTACGCGATCGGCGCGTCCGGTCAGTGTGACCAGCGCGTCCGGTCAGCGCGATTTCGGCTGGTTCAAGTTCCTAACGGCTAGCTGCGTACCCCTTCGCTATAAATAGAAGTTGGCCGGGGTTTGAGGGGAACTCTTGCATATTTTGAGACCTAGAGACATCCTTTGAGCTAGAGAACAACCCCTCCACTCATCTCTTTGCATAGTTGCACATCTTGAGTGAGATTGAGTGAGATTCAAGTGCATTGCTTGAGAGTTGCATTCTAGAGGCACTTGATCTTCGAGTTGCTGCGGATTTCTTGTTACTCTTCCGTGTTTCCCGACACGGTAGACGGCTTGGAGCAGCGGAGGTGATTGAGCTCGCAATTGGAGATTGTTGGAGCCCTCACCAAGTGTTGTAAGAGGTTATTGATCCTTCCCCGCGGGAGTTCGCAAATTGGATACTCTAGTGGAGCTCGTGGCTTGGAGGATCCCCATCTTGTGTGCGGTTGTGCAGCGCCCGCCGAGGGCTCGACTCTTGATAGTCGATTAGCTCGCGAACCGACAAGTGGGTGTATCGCCACAACGAGGAGTAGCTTGCCGGGAAGCAAGTGAACCTCGGTAAAAATCTTGTGTCATCTCTTTGCCGAGGATTTCTCTTGTGGTTGATCATTGTGATTGATTCTTCGAGTGCATTACCTCTCTACATCGTTGGTATAAGAATCAAGTCACTTGCTCTTTACTTTCTTGTACTACTCTTAGTGTAGCTCTTATCACATAGGAGTAAGTAGCTTAGTGACTTAGTCTTGTTGGTGTGTATTAGAGATCATAGCCTTGCTTCACTAGAATTGTATAGGTGGCTTGCATAGTATAGTTGAGCTAGTGCTAGAATTAGCTTAGCCATCTTTTATACTAACGTGGTTGATTAGTGAAGCTTGTAGATTTTTAAATAGGCTATTCACCCCCCCTCTAGCCATTTGGACCTTACAGCAGGCAATCCTCCTCCTCCCCACGCCTCCTCCTCCGCACCACCCTCCGCATCCCGGCGCGACCCCGCGCCTCCTGGATACCGACGGCGGCGGCCCGAGCTCGTCGCAGGGCCCTGCTCCGCCTCCTCCCTGCGCCCCCCGCATACCGGCGGCGGCCCGAGCTCGCGCACGGCCCCGTGCCTCCTCCTCCTCCGCGCGCCCCCCGCATCCCGGCAGTTGTCCGAGCTCGCGCGCGGCAGCGGCCTCTCGGATCCCGGCGGCGGCGGTCCAAGCTCGCGCACGGCCGCGGCCTCCCGGATCTCGGCGGCGGCGGTGGCGGCGGTCCGAGCTCACGCTCGGGCGCGGGCCCCCGGATCCTGGCGGCGGCGGTGGTCCGAGCTCACCCGGCGGCCCGCCTCCTCCACTCCTCGCACGGGGGCCCACCGACGCCAGAGGTTTGCGTCTTCTCCATCAAAGAGGCAAATTTGCGTTCCGATTCTCCTCCTACCCAAAATAGGTTGCTTGTTTGGGTCTCCCGTTGGAGCATGTTTCTTAAACCTAAAACTACTGTACAAAACCTATTTTGTGTTTGGGTCTCCCTGTTAGAGACAGTTAAGTTAAAAGAAATGGGACAAAGTTAGGCGCCTAAGGGTCTCTTCACTGCGTCGGCTGCAGCTGCATCAACTTTTCCAACTCTGCAAAGTACTCTAGCAATTTGGGGCAAGAACAGAAGGAAGAATAGAAAGTTCAGGGTTTAGATATCCATTCATTTCATGCCTTTCTCATTACAGGCTGACGCCTATACATGATCAGGTAACCGGCTACAGCCGGACACAGCTCTCCCTCAGCTAATGGTTACAACTCACGGCTGCTAACCACCGTTACGACAACCGCCTAATAGACGACCCATGACGGTGAACAGTAGCATCCGTCTCCTGTCTGTCTTTCCGAGCCTTCTTCTTATACGTGACAAAGTAGTGATTTGAAAAAAAAAATGAATAGTATTACTGCATGAATAAAGTATAATGCATCGAACAAATAAACGTAGAACTTCTGGAGGCTCAAAAAATATTTACGATATACTCTATTGAAATAAGAGCATCTTTTTAGCAAAAAAAAAAAAGAAAAAGAAAGAAATAAGAGCATCTTGAACCGACGAAGATTTGAACGAAAAGTCGAAAATTGCTGCAGTGAACAGAGCCGGTTCGCTCCGCACGCCTTGTAGAACACGTGGCTGACTTCGCCAACTTGGACTGTGCTGTGCATCTGCCATCTGCCAAGTTCCAGAAGCCACGCCACCGCTCGTGAGTGTTTGATTATCCATCAATCGATCATTCCGGCAGTATCCCTCCAACTATCCGTAAAAGGCGACCTGGGAGCAGAGAGAAGCCAGATCGAGCGAGCGTTCTGGCAGTCGTTGCGGAGCTTGAACTTGCACCGACAGCTAAAGCACTACTAGCAGCGGGCAGCGCAGCGGCGGACCGCGGGAGGGGACGACCGGCCGACGACGATGGCTGCGCCAGCGTCGCATCGGGGGGAGGGGCGGCAGGGTGACCACCAGCACCAGCAGAGGCTGCAGAAGGTGATGGTGGCGGTGGATGAGAGCGAGTGCAGCCGGCACGCGCTGGAGTGGGTGCTGCGGAACCTGGCGCCCACG
This sequence comes from Saccharum hybrid cultivar R570, assembly GCA_038087645.1. Taxonomy (NCBI): domain Eukaryota; kingdom Viridiplantae; phylum Streptophyta; class Magnoliopsida; order Poales; family Poaceae; genus Saccharum; species Saccharum hybrid cultivar. The sequence goes on along the minus strand of JAQSUU010000108.1, from coordinate 35,392,009 downwards.
CTGGCGCCGCCGCTACTGGTGCTCACCGTGCAGCCGCCCATCCCCCTCGGATATGTCTCCGCCGCGTCCTTTGGCGCACCTCGTATGTATTGCCTGATGTCTCATTTATTTCCTTGCTCACTCCATCTCGATATCGGTTGAATGGGATGGTTCGATTGGTTATTTGATTTGTTAGTGGGCACCGTTCCTCCGGTAGCTCCGGAGCTCATCAAGTCGATGCAGGAGCAGCAGAGGGAGCTCACGCAGGCTCTCCTCGACAAGGCCAGGGCCATCTGCGCTGACCATGGGGTATGTGCAGATCCATCCGGTTTCCTTTTCCGGTTTTTCCCAAGTGTTAGTGTGTGACGTAGTCGTTCCTTAGCTAGAGCCATAGAGAGATTCAGGTTGCAACTTTTAACAACTTCATCCGACTTCATTAAAAAAAACAACTTTATCTGAACATTTCCCACTGGAAACGTACATGATACCACATCCCTGGAGACGAACAAATTGTAGTTATGACTCCGTAACATGCATAAAGAGAAAGAGTGGTATGGATTGAGGCATTGAGCAGATTTTGTTTACTTCCAGCCTGCAGTAGTGTGTGTTACTGTGTTCTGTACATATTCAGTATTGTCATTTCGCTGTGACAATCTGCCATTACCGTCCTATCCCTGTTTGAATTGCAGGTGGTTTTAGCTAGCATTACCATTGCCATTACCACTCTACCCCTGTTTGAATTGCGTTGCAGGTTGCTGTAGAGACAATTGTTGAGGTAGGAGATGCAAAAGAGGTGATATGTGAAGCAGCCGAGAAGAAAAATGTCGATCTGCTTGTTCTTGGAAGCCACAGTCGTGGGCCAATACAAAAGTAAATATAGTTTAATATCTTGAATTTCGTCGTTATGTTTATGTTTCTATGAGTCGCCAGCACAAAGTAGTTGGTAGTTGTATATGTGTGAGTTTACTTCTGTGAATATAATCAAATATTCTCAAGTTCCATTGATAGTTAAACAACAATATTGTGCATTTGACTGAAACGGGAAAGGAACTTGCAAAGTCATTGTGCGGGCGAGAAGAGCGCAAGTTGCATAGTGAATGGAACGATATACACCTTACTTGCTGCGTTCTAGTTAATCAAATATAGGAGCACTTTGCCAAGTCATTTCTGAAAAAGGCTGAGCCACATTCCAGTTCTGGCTTACTGACCAGGAAGCCTTGTTTAGCCCATATTCCAGCTCTGGCTTAATGAGTCAATGAGACAGGTATCTTAGTTAGGACATTTCTTCGATTTCACTGACGGTGGTAAGTTCATCTCTCCACATTCCATAAAGTCACTCGATCATTGTATTGGGCGACAGTTAACACAAACCATTTCTATCAAATTCTGCTTTGAGCAACAATTCCTCCAAAGAGACCCAATATAATTTTTGAAGAAATTTTGGCCCCGTTCGCTTTGGCTGAAAAACAAGCTGAAACACTGTTCCGGCTAATTTTTTGTGAGATAAAAACACTATTCCGGCTGAAAAAAACAAGCTGAAAAGTACGTATTATAAGCCGGTTGAACAGGGCTTCCTGTTATGCGGCACATGAGACCCATCAAGAATTATCCTGAGCACTTGGGGTGTGTTTAGTTTTGTGAAAAATGGGTGAAAAGTTACTGTAGTACCTTTCGTTTTTATTTGACAAATATTATCCAACCATGAAGTAACTAGGCTCAAAAGATTCGTCTCGCAAAAACCAGACAAACTTAGCAATTAATTATTTTTTTTACCTATATTTAATACTCCATGCATGCGTCTAAATATTTGATGTGATGGGTGAAAGAGAAAATATTTTGGGTTTGCATGGGAAGTGAACGGGGCCTTGGTCATCCGTTTCCTGACCAATACCCTTTTATCGTCGCTGCAGGTTGTTTCTTGGGAGCGTCAGTAACTACTGTGTCCATCATTCTAAGCGTCCAGTTCTTGTTGTGAAGAACCAAGGCTGAAGGTCCCTGAACAAATCAACTCCCTGGTCGTCCTAATTATATTCAGGTGTTTATCAACATATTTGTAAAAAGTATTACTTTAGCCAAACACATTGGCAAATAAAGTAGCTTGCTTCTGGGAGGGCCGAGGCTGGCAAAAGAGAGTTCTTTTTTCCTTGTCAGTTTCACTTTCACAGTGTGTCTTGCTTCCGGACTGGCATATATATACATTCTGGTCTCGCAGAGTTGTAAATAAGAACTACTATGAACTTTGTGCGTGTTTATGGTTGATGTCAGTTATTCTGTTGTGGCCTGTCTGTTCATTCCCATGTTGGGGTACTCTCAAAATATTATTATCACAAAAGCAAACACCATTTGTACACAGTGGTGGATCCAGGAGGGGCGCCTGGGGGGTTGCAGCTCCCCAGGCTGATTTGTCCACTAAAATACTGTAGCAATTACTGTAGCACAGCATCAAATTACCATTAAATCTTAATTGCAAATCAACATCTTCCTTATTTAGCCCTCCCTTATCTCAATCCTAGATCCACCACTGTGTACACTTATATACTGCAAAAGGCCCGTGAAAGGTCAGGACTCGGGAACTCAGGACCGGCCCTGCCTAGCCTCCAATCGGCTGCACCGCTGCGGCTTCCTCAGCCTGATCTAGCTCAGCGGAAAATCCAAACATACTACGGCGGGGAGGTGGAGCCAGCGCATTGTAAGGATGGGTGACTACACGGCAGGCCCCTGGTTTGTTTTTTTTAACAAACCAACTCTTCAAGTATAAGCGGTAGCATTTGAACTTATGCACCACCATGCGTGCACACACACATACGTCCTAGTGCACAAGCTAGACCTACACTTATACAAAGAGACCGCACGTGACCGAGAGATACCCGAAGTCTACTCGGCTTCGAACGTGACGGACATATCACCTTGACCGTTGTGGCGTATTCAACTGTGAGGCAGCGAAATTATTTTTTGATAACCACAATTCCCGGTGAGGCACCTGCATCGGCCACCGCTCGAACGCGGGTGGGCTGCCCGAAGGGGGTCGGAGCTAGCCAACCGAGCATCCGCTCGGTCCACTGCGAGCGGAGATGCTACGGTGTCTCTACTAGTGGCGGCCTGTGTTGGGTTGGCGACTTCTAGTTTGTCTGCGGTCTACGTGGACCGGCGCGGTAGCGGCTCGCCACGCGTGCGTGTGGCTAGCTCTCTGCGGCAGCAACAACTTGCAGAAGGCGGCCCGTAGTCGATAGGTTTTGCGGTGTTGTATGGAAGATCCTTTGGTTGGCCTTGTGCGACGGCAAGGTGGCAGTTTCTTGGCTTTGGGCAGCATCAGGTTTGTGGCGACCCACGGTGACCGGTGTTTGGGCAGGATGGAGGCGGCCCCAGGTGTGCTGGCGCGGCGGCGACAGGTCACGCGTGCCTGTGGTCTTGTCATTGTTGCAGCGATCTCCTGCTTCCAGCGCTTGCCGCGGTCGTGGCCTCAGCGGCTAGTATCGTTTGGCGATGGTCAGTTAGTTCGGTGTGGCTGCGGTGGCCCTCTCCATGGTGGAGGTGTGGGTTGTTTGGGGGACTTTTGGACAAAAGCTCTTCTTGGCTCTTGGCAAGTTGGTAATGGTGACGCCTTGGCGCTCCCTTGGGCTGTTTCGGTTGAAAAACTTGTGCCGGTTCCTCCGGTTGGTTTTTGGCGACGTCTGAGGATGTTGTTCTTCCTCCCTGGAGGCTCTCGCTGTGGAAACCCCCTCCCTCATTGCGTCCTGTTGTTGTGGCGCTTTGGGCTGGCTTCGATTTTGCCGCTGCTTCCACGATCGTGTTGGTAGTGTGTCTTCGCGGAGGTTGTCTTGCTATCTCTTTCACCGGATGTTTTTTTTTTCATATGCTTCTTGTCTATTAATATAGGGGGCTGCTATTTCTCAGGTGTCTGAAATCTAAGTTTTTTTTCAGGCAATAAACAGTATCCATTAGATCTTAATCTAACCATCCACGAAACCAGCACTATACATGTTCTTTCTCTTCCTCTCTTGATCTCTCTTGGTCCTTGATTTCAGGCATCTGGACTATAGGAAACGTGATTAATATATGATTGGCAATTTCTTGCTAAAAAAAAAGTCCACAAGTGTTGATAAGAAAACATGGGCAGTTCTTTTCAAAAAAAAAACATGGGCAGTGTTTAGGTACTCCCGCTTACTCCAGAGGTAAAACCTTAAATGAATCTCACCATTAAATTGGAGTATATAGATTATGTAAATAAAATAATTAACTATGAATTTACCTGTTAATTAACCGGCACTAGCCGGTTGTCCACCTTGGTTCCGTTTGGAAATGATCCTATTGCAAAAAATAGCCTACCAAAGCGGGGCCCCCTCTCTCTGATTCTTTCCTTCTGATCCTCTCCTATGGTTCCTCTGTTCCTAAATCACAGGAACAAAATCCTAGATTCTTTCATTCCCAATCGTGATTTCCTTCATCGGTCACGCGGATCCATGGATCCGGAAGCTGTAAGACGTCAGAAAGGGAGGTCATGGGGGAGGCACCATGGCTGCATAGGTCCAGGTGATCTGAGAGCCTCTGGCCTTCAGCTCCAGCGCATGCTCCGGTCCTCCGGTGGTCGACGCTGAATCAGGCGGCGGCGGCAGCGGCGGCTGCTTCGCGATGCAGTGCGTGCACCGGGTTCGCGCTAGGCCCATGCTGGCGGCAGCTCCAATACGCATACTTCGATGGCTTTGGGTCAGGCCCAATGCCCCAATGTACTGTCCGTACATGGGCTTTGAGCCATTTCATGCCATTATATTAAGCGTAATTTGGCTCTAATTCACTGTGTAGAAAATAAATTGGTATGTGATTGACAGGTGGCACCAATGAATACCTTTGTATGCCACCTCCAACAATTAGAGTCTGAGTACTGCTCTAATAACTTTGTGTCATCTCCATGTCGAGACAATTCCTCCCATTGTCAAACATTTTTTAGCACTCAACTCAAAATATGACATGTCATGTCCTAGAGCTAGCTGATGTGTACCATTGAAGAAGGCCTTACGGGTTAGTTTGAGTAGGCTCGATAGCTATACTATGCTATCAAATTAGCACTTGTCTCCATGTCACATGCTACCTACATATGATAACATTAATTTTAGCTTGTGCAATATGATCTAAGTAAGCCTTGTAATTAACCGTGATATGCTTATATGTATGCACTACAATGTAACTAGGCTTTACAATCGTGACATGTTCAAAGTACCATGTCACGTCTCATATTTGTGTACATGTCTATCATGTATATTTCTATCACGTCTATAAGAGTAGTACATGGTTTTTTATTGTCTCAACCTTGATTACAAGCTATATCTGAACTTCACGCCGAAAGGTATGACAGTGGTGGCACATCCATCTGAGGCAACTGAAACTTATTATGAGAAAAACCCAGGTGAGAAAACACAAACGATCCCAGGGATCAAACCAGCGCCTAGCCACTCGCCCACTGCGAAAGTCACTACTACAATAATCATATTTAGAGGCGGGTAAATCGGTTTTCAGGGGCGGTTAGCCCAACCACCGCAGTGCCACCGATTGTGAAGATGGGGCGTCTCTAGCGACGGTTTTTTTAACCGCCCCTGGAAATGCATTTCTAGGGGCGGTTACGTTAGGATCTCCACCGCTGAAAATGGTATTTTTAGGGGCGGTTCCATTAGGAGAACCGCCTCTGATAATGCATTTTCAAGGGCGGTTACACTACGCAAACCGTCTCTAAAAATGCTTTTTCAGGGGCGGTCCAAATACATGAACCGCCCCTGAAAAGGCATTATCAGGGGCGGCTGCTGCAATACAACCATCCTTGAAAATGTCTTTTTCAAAGACAGCTGTTGTAATGCAACCGCCTCTGAAAATGCATTTTAGGGACATATAGTCAACCACCTCTAAAAATCAGTTTCAAATATTTGAATTTGAAATTGCTCGCCAAATTTGAAATCGCGTTTTCCCACCAAATTTCAGACCCGATTGCAAATGATTCAAATTAACTTCATAAATACACAGTAGTGCACTAGTTATACACACATGATTAACAAAGTATTTGTACATTACAAATTACAAGTCACCATTAATTGTGCTCCTGCCCAAAAAATGAAAAGAAGGAATACATGCATTTTAGGCGAAGAGACTCAAACTTGGGATGTGTTGCATACTCCAAGCCATGATCATAGAATAAGCCCTTCGGATTAAGAACCTCCTGCACCATGAACTTGCAGAAATCTTCTTGAATAAGTTGAATATCGCTTTGGGTAATTACTTCGTTTGGCCTCGTTACTTCATGCTACACAAAAAAGGGAACAATTAGCTAGATTCATATTAATGAATAGATATGGTTCGATAGGGCAACTTACATCTTCAGAGTTATTGTGGTAGGTCCCGTTGGCTCTCATCCATTGACATACATAGTAGCCACAAAGCACGCTTTCGGTAGGCTGCCTCGAGCACTGCAGGGATGTGACATGCAAAACATAATGTAGTGAAACACATTGTTCTATATAAGGAATATGAGAAGCTATTTGAGTTACCAAATAGACGTACCCATTCATTTATACAAACATCCATCCTCTCCTTCTTCGCTGGTCATGCACCCCACCTTGTTTAACGTACCATCTATATGCGCTATTTAATGAACAAAATAATCACTTTCACTATAACGATAATCAGATGAAAAATAGTGTCACAAGTAATGAACTACAATTACTTACGTTTGTAACACATTGACAAAATCTTGGTACGTTTTTCTATCTTTTCTCATAGAGTCAAAGATGGAAATCCTGCCAACTCTCAAATTGATGGTTACTAAGATGAAGTGATCGCTGCATCAGTACAAAAAAGATAATAGTGTCAACGTAAATCATCTACCAAATAGCATGAAAAAAGATAGTAGTCGATCTTACCTGAAATTGTACGGGGCTTCTATATATTGGAATCTCTAATGGCTATGAACGCCTTCCCGATATATATTGCAGCTTCATTCCTTGCTTCCTTGTGCGCAGCCTTCCTAATTGCCTCTCTCACCTTGCCCTTGGCACCCTTAAATGCAGGATGATCATTTCGCCCCAATAGAGGTCCAGCGTGACTTGCCTCACAAATAAGATTTGGGTCAAGGTATGCATTCTTCAAGTTCAACTTGGTCGAATCCATCCACTCTTTTCTACATGAAAGTAAGGCAAATGTGTGGTTAAAAGGATAGCACAAGCACATAAAACCAAATTTGAGGATGATTTTAAGAAAACACTACTTACATGCACCATAGGGTAATTTGACTCAGTTCGAGTCTCTTCTGTCAGAATAAAAATTGAATGTCCTCAAAAGATATAGCCAGTTTCGAAAATTCTACACCGGTAGCGAATATATCGTTAGCAGGGCAATTCACCGACACTAACCCTAAGCTGAGTTTTACCACTTCCAAATACCACATCTGAAAGACCCTCATGTGTAACAATCTTTTGTTGCCTACTATGGCAAAATCAGGTAGGAATTCCTTGCCTGGCACGTATTCATATGGGCACTCGGGACTGTCTTGTTCCATCATCTCTTTAATGAATTCAACGCTCGCCAGTCAGTACCTGCAACAGGGGTTAACAAACCCTGAGTACTCAATTGTACTCCGCAAGACTTACCCGACAAAAGAAAAGACTCCAAGGATATGTTGGCTTTAAGGGAAGTAGTAGAGCTAGAAAAGGAGAGTTTTGCAGAAAAGCTTTACTATAAGTGGATCCTTAGTTTCAATATTTTAGTCCAAGCTTTAACTTCAATTTTAGTGAAACTCATTGTAGTTCAATTTTGCACCTGTTCTATCTCAATCACTTGCATTAAGCATCACATCTCATATCCATCTCTTTACCTCATTTCCATAATCACCATGTACCATTGTTAACTACGATGCAGGGCAGTTAATCGAGTCTCCATAACCGAGGAGCAACGACGATTCTAACCGATTATACCCAGCTGGGGATCCCTAACCACACGACATATGCAGGACTCAAACCTACATATATCAACCTTCACTCAGATCCTCCAAAACATGACCGGGTCCAGCGCCACCCAAGAGCATAGTACACCTCCAATCCATCCCTTGGCCATGAGGGTACATGCTACTCTCGCCATCTCTCCACTCCTAGTGCGTGGTCGGCTGTTCACATGATGGACTAGCCGAGGTCTTCGGCTTACTGTAGCATGCGGTCAGTTGCAAAGTCTCAACCAAGCAAGCCTACAACGAACGGTCCTTAACCAACACAGACGGAGCACTACATCGACTCATTTCACGATGCAAGCCACCCGTCCGGTCTCCGCTTAATATTACCATATTCATATTCATATGCTCTCATGACCCGTCATTAGGTCAGGAGAAGCAAAGGTAAACATGTTTTTCACGAACGATGAAATCACCATTCGACTTCTACCGAAGTCTAAGCATAACTAGGCATAAGAGATCGACCTACACATACTAGTGGGATATCATCTGGATATAAATGGAGATCAAGGTAATTATGCAGCAACGGTATCAACCAACTCCTACTAACATAATGCACATTATACTAGACTTAAGGTGTAATAAAGCATTTATAAAATAGAAGAGTGATTGTATGTCCAGGGCTTGCCTGTGTTGCAGAGAAGGTTAGATTCCATAGAAGTCAAACTTGACACCAACACCACGGGTGGATCACCTTCTCCGAAGTTTGATCGACATGATCCAAAACACTCTCGCATAAACTACTCATATATAAATGATGCATGTTTTAGCATGATGTAATGCATGACATGATGCATGAGGGTGCATTGATGAAAACATAACAAGATTAATTACATTGAGTACAATTTTCCTTCACGATACAATTGCAATTAGTTATCATAAGAAGACATGTATAAGTATTTCATGAAGAACTATTTAACTTTACTTTTTACCCAAGAGGTTGCATCTATGAAACAAGTGAGACTATCATAAAACCACTAAGTATTAACATATGCAAGTCATTAACTACTAATGACCTATGTTAATTACATTAATCATTATTAACAATTTTATTCAACAAGTTAATTATAAATTCAAACAAGTAATTAAACTGCCAAGGGTCATCACATGTTAATGACCCAAGGTCATCACTCAATCCCAAAGTCACTCAAATCAAAATTATGATTTATTCTACTCAATTAAGCATTTATTATATAATAAATAAAAGGCATGTAATAAAGTATATAATTAAAAATTATCAAAATAGTACCAATATTTTTGTGAAGGTATATCTAACCATGTAAAACATACTCAGCAAAGTTTTATGATTTTTGAATACTTATTCTAGCCTATAAAAATCATGGAACTTGCATTTCTTAATTAATTGAGCTAATTTTTTAAGCATACCAAAACTTATGATTTTTATCAGTTCATAATTTTCCTACAAATATCACAGCATGAGGAAGCCACACAAAAATTTTCATAAATTTATCTCACTCCTAGAATTTGCTATGAATTAAACAAAATTCATCACCATATTGATTTTCTGGAAATTTGAAAATGAACAAAATCATTTTTGTACCCAGCCGCGCTACTCACTGTCGCTGACACAGGGGCCCCGGGTCAAACACACAGTGCTCCCGTGTCCAACCGGCGGGTACACCGCCGTTGACCGGCGGGTACTCGCCGGTGACGAGACCGGCACCGACGGACTCACCTCAACCTCGCGTACACGTCTAGCATATAGGTTGACCGGATTAGGTACCGGAGCGGTCTTGCCCGCAGCCCTGGCGGCACGATGGCGCGTGGCACGGTGGCGTGGCGGTGGACCGGGCACCTCAGTCCCTAATCAGCCTAGCTAGAGTTCGGGGATGCTCAAGAGTGCTCACCGAGACCTGCTCAGCCCGGCAAACGAAGCAGAGGAGCTGCAGGGGATGCTACCGTCAGTGATGGTGAGGGCAGCGGCGTGAACCGACGGCGAGCTTGCGTTCCGGCTCATTCCGATCACCAAACAAGAAACAATCAAGCAGATAAGCATCACGGCATTGATTCGAAGCCAACACAAGAGAGAAGAAAACCAGAGGAGCACCCGAGTGGCCTGACCACAGCGAGGAGACTGCGGCGGACATGGCGGTCGACCACGGCGGGAAACCGATGCCTGGCCGATTTCAGTGACCAAAGGCGTTGCGACCTGGCCAGGGAGGAGCGCAAGGTCAAGGCAAAGCCGGTGGCAAGATCAATCGGGCAGAGACGGAGCGAGGACGGTGAATTTCACCGGTGAAACCAAGGCGTCTGGCGGCGAGCTGAAGAAGAGAAGAGGACGACGGCGGCCAGTGCTCGGCGTTTTATGGGCACGATAACGTCACGACCTTGGCAGCGTCTTCGCGAACACGGTCACGCGGACGGACGCGCGTCCATGCATGAGAAGTAGCGCAGAGGCGACCAAACGGTGCACAGCAACGCCGGCGACAGTGAGAGAGAGGAGAGGAGAAGAAGAAACAGAGCACGCCTGTCTACTGTAGCAATACCACCTCATTTCTTCTTCTATTTTTTTTTTTCAAAATTACTCACAATTTCATATGAAAACTTCAAAAACTTGCAACATGAAAGTTGTTCAAAATAATTAGAGCTACAACTTTGCTTTTTGAACCATTGCCAAATTCCAAATATTTTTGAAAGTAGGATTTTAAATTTGAATTAGGGTTAATTAAAATAATTAATTTGAAATTTTGGTAATTGATTAGCAACAAATTATCACTAAAACCTCACAACCAAAAATACCATTTCAATATATAAACAATAATGCAATCAATGAAATACATGTTGCTCAATTTTTATTTATGCAAATTGATTTTTATAACTTCCCAAAATTGAATTCAAAATTAGAATTCCAAATACCTTACCAACCTTTTTGTTATCATTTCATGCAACACATATTAATGTTATAAGTGAAACATGAGATGCATCTATGCCATGATGCTTGATGATAACATGACCAAAATTTTTAATTACTTAGTAACATCTAGGATGTTACAGTACTTCCCCCAAACTCTTTCCTTACTCTCACTCAATATTTTTATTTACAAGACTAGATCCTATAAAGGACTAATCTTCTCTTGATGCCTTGATCATGAGATGAGGATATGAATTAGGGTTTCAGAATGGCTTTAGGGAGGGGGCAGGGGCTAGTATATATAGGGGAGATGGAGTAGGGGCAAGGAATTGCCACGTCATCGATCCACGTCAACTCCCTCGACCACCGTTAGATAAACCGACCTAAAACCGCCTTAGAATCAACGGTGTAGATCGTAGGAAGGAGTACGAGGCGGCGAAGGGTGAGTGGGCCACCTACTGGGCCGGGCGGCCTCCCTAATGGGCCAGCTAGCCCAGTACGGTGGAGTTTCAACCCAAGCTTCGTCGTGGTGTCTTCTGGAACCTTCTAGAGTTGTCTTTCACAGTTTTTGTGGGTTGAATCACATGTTGTCGTCGGTTTGCTTATTTGGAGTGTATGACAGTGGTCTCAGGGCTGTTTTCTGAATAAATCCTCCTGCATACAAATATTTACCAAAGCTCGTGAAATTCATTAGTTTAAACCCCTAAACCTATCTTGGTGATCATTTTCATGCATTTATACAAGTTATGTTGACGGTTTATCATTGAAGTTAACGACCGTCAACGAGCTCCCCCACACTTAACCTTTGCTAGTCCCTGAGCAAAACCAAACTTATCAATGGATCAGGAGTTGCTATAATGCTTTCACGCCTCAAAAGTACATATGCGTTCAATCAAGAATTCTCCTCCGGATTAGAATAATCTGACCTGACTTTCAAACTTACCCATATTACCTTCAACCATGGGGCTTCTTAGCTTTCACTTGGGTCTTGAGTAATTGAAAGACAGAACGATCAAGTCAAGCACTATGTCTCAAGTTCTTCGTTCAACCATTGTTCCAGAGTTTTTATAAGTTTTCAAAATAAAACTCAGAGATTCCGTTGTATGACACTCTCAAGTATCTCAATATATGTGGTATTTGTGGATCCTCACCAAGGCAATAAAGATGTCATGCCTTTTTCTTCCTACAACTAAGGCTTATGTGGAGTTCAAAGGTAGGGAGAAAACTAGGGCATACTTGCAATGCATATATTGTAAAGTCAAACAACGGATCCAAAGAGAGTTGATTCATACAATCAAATTAAGATGTGCATGTGTGTGAATATATGGGGTGGATGTATGTGGTGGCTAACCTAATTCTACTTTGTTCCTTGAAAACTTATCTCTCTTTTGAAATCTGGAAACATTTGCTAGAGAGCAGGGGCTATCTTATTCATCTCTCTCTTTTTTAGGCGGGCATCTAAGTACCCATTGTTTTAGATATCTCAGACACTTGTCTATTTTTTCTTAACTCTTTTTTTATTTTCTCTTTTTTTATGAATAACTTTTGATAGCCCCATGTCTCTTTTCTGCAACAGAACTTTGAGAGAGATATCAACAAGAACTTGGAGCATTTATTTGGTGAAAAATCATATCAAACATGTTTTTGGTGTTCACTCCAAGTGTAGGAGTAAAACATTTTTAGGTGAATCTAGATGCAAAGCATGTTTTTGCGCCTACCCCCAGTGTAGGAGTAGTGCATATGTGGGTGGTGTGTACGTGATCTTGATTTTAAGAGCATGACAAACCTCTCATAATGGTCAACAAGCTTGAGAAAACTCAATGCACAAGCAAGCAGTATATATGTGGAAGTTTTCCTAGCCTAAATAACATGTATCGCTCTGGTGGAAATTTAAGCTTTGTCATACAGGAACTCATCATGTAATATTTTTGTGTTTTTCAAAAGATAAATCTCCAGAACTTTAGTGTCACTTGGAGCAAGATAAACAGCAGCTCAGACCTTTTCATATTATATCCATCAATTACCTAGACTTAGACCAAGCATATGCTACCCACGAGTTTCAAGTTTAGAGTAAATGCTTATATCAAAACAATCTTATCCAAAACTCGAGAGAATTCAAGGTTGAAAACTAGGTACTTGAAAGGAATTACAACAGAGTAGCTATTCGTTATTTCTATTTTAGGAGATTATCCTCAGAGTTTTTATTATTTATTATTTATTTATCTCTTAAAAGTAATTAAAGCAAACTAGACACACTCTACACATTATTAATATAAATAACTATAACTATTTATTTTATTTTCAGTTTTTTATAAAGCGAACCAAATATAATAAAATAAAGGAAGAAAAATACTTAGCTGGATACACGGGGATGCCTCTCCCCGAAACTGGTTGTTGCTGTGGTTCCTTCATCATTTGTTGATGCGGTGCTCTGGAGGTTTGTCTCCCCAACACTTGAAATCTTGTTACCTTGCATAAACAACATGTGGAGACAAGCACCAACAAAAGACTAGAGAGATCCTCGTAATACTTTAACAGGTAAACATAGTTTTTAAGAGTTTTTCACAGAGTAGAGAAGAAGAGCTGAATTGAAAATGTTATTTAAATTCTATGAAGTTAATTATATCCAATTCTTCTTCTAGCAATTGTGTGTCATAGAAAACTTTTAAATGCTAACTATTTACCTTAAAAAGCGTACCTTTGTTATTTTGAAGAGTGACTGCTCCATGAGACGATGAGCTAATTACCTTGTACGGTCCTTCCCATTTACTTCGTAGTTTTTCATGTCCAAACAACTTCACTCTAGAGTTGAAAAGTAACACCTTGTCACTTGGTTTGAATTCCTTCTTTTTCAATCTCTTGTCATGCCATCTTTTTGTCCTCTCCTTGTAGAGTTTTGCATTATGATATGCCTTTTCTTGCCATTCCTCTAGCTCAGAGAGTTGTATTTTTCTTTTCTTCCCAGCTGCTTCAAAGTCCATGTTCCATCTTTTTATGGCCCAATGTCCTTTGAATTCCAACTCAACAGGCAAGTGGCAAGTCTTCTCGTACACAAGTTGGTATGGTGACATTCCAAGAGGTGTTTTGTAGGTTGTTCTGTAAGCCCAAAGTGCTCCGTGTAACTTATCTTTCCATGCTGTCCCCATCTCATTAACGGTCTTCTGCAAAATGTTCTTGATTTTGCTTGTTTGATGTTTCTACTTGTCCGCTAGTTTGAGGATGATATGGTGTCACGATGTTATGACGGATCCCATGATCGGATAAGAAGCATCGGAACTTTCTATCAATGAAGTGAGGGCCTCTGTCGCTAATTACCATGCGTGGAACTCCAAAACGTGGAAAGATTGTCTCTGAAAACATCCTATTGGCGTTATTGGAATCTGCAGCTCGACATGGTAAAGCTTTAACCCATTTTGAGACATAGTCGACTGCCACCAAAATATATTCACACTGCCGGGATTTTAGAAATGATCCCATGTAGTCGCTTCCCCAGACATCAAAGAGTTATAACTAGAGGTTGGTGGTAAGTGGCATGGCATCTCTTGCATTGATACTCCCATGTTTCTGACACGGGATGCACCTCCGTATGAAGTCTTTGGTGTCATCGTACATAGTTGGCCAGTAGAATCCACTTTGCTAGATTTTTGAATGAGTGTGGAATGCCCCATAATGTCGTCCATATGGTGCCGAGTGACATCTCTCGATGATCTTGGTTGCTTCCCCAGCCAGAACACACCTCCTGAGTAGTCCATGGAGCAGACTCAGAAGAGGTACAGTTCATCCCATTGGTGGAGGCGACTTTCATGGACGCTTATTCTCCCCTGGTGGTACATAACCTGCAATCATAAAATTAACAATATTTGCACACCAAGGGTCGGATCCTGCGACCTTTAGGAGCATGTCGTCTCGTAGAAAATCGTTGATGTGTAGCTCCTGTAGATTCTCGAACTGCATTCTTGACAAGTGATCGGCTACAGAATTTTCTATTCCTTTCTTATCTTTAATTTCTAAATTAAATTCTTGAAGCAAAAGGATCCATCTCATAAGCTGAGGCTTAGCATCTTTCTTAGTAAGGAGATATTTAAGAGCAGCATGATCAGTGTAAACAATAACATTTGCTCCTACTAAGTAAGACCTAAACTTGTCGATAGCAAAAACAACAGCCAGGAGTCCTTTTTCAATTGTTGCATAATTAAGTTGAGGTCCTGACAGAGTTTTACTAGCATAAGAAATTGCATAATGCTTTCTATCTTTCGTTTGACCCAAAACTGCCCCTACAACATATTCACTAGCATCACATATGATTTCAAAAGGCAGCGACCAATCTGGGGGTTGAATGATTGGTGCAGAGATGAGTGCTTACTTAAGGATTTAAAAAGCATTTAAACACTCATCATCAAAGTCAAAGGGAACATCCTTGGCTAACAAACTTGTAAGGGGTCTAGCAATATGAGAAAAATGTTTTATAAAATGACGATAGAACTCCGCATGACCAAGAAAACTTCGTATCCCTTTGACATTTGTAAGAGGAGGTAGCTGTTCTATTACTTCTATCTTAGCTCGGTCTACCTTAATCCCATGTTCGGACACCAAGTGTCCAAGCACTATACCCTCTCTAACCATGAAATGATATTTTTTCCCAATTAAGGACTAAGTGCTTCCCCTCACATCTTTGCAGAACTCTGTCTAAATTTTCTAAGCAATCATTGAAAGTTTTTCCATAAACAAAAAAATCATCCATAAACACTTCCATGATTTCTTCTATCATATCAAAAAATATAGACATCATGTACATTTGGAACGAAGCTGGCGCGTTGCATATTTCGAAAGACATTCTGCGATAAGCATATGTTCCATAGGGACAAGTAAAAGTAGTTTTGCTTTGGTCATCAGGATGGATCGGGATTTGATGATAGCCAGAATACACATCAAGGAAACAAAAGAAAGAATGCTTTGCAAGCCGTTCCAACATCTCATCGATAAAGGGTAATGGGAAGTGATCTTTCTTGGTTGCCTTGTTAAGTTTTCGGTAATCAATACACATTTGCCATCCTGTGACTGTTCGTTGTGGGATTAATTCATCTTTTTTATTTTTTTACCACAGTCATGCCCCCTTTCTTCAGTACAACTTGTACTGGGCTTATCCACTCACTATATGGCATGAGATAGATTATCCTTGCATGCAAAAGCTTTAAAATCTCTTTCTTAACAACTTCTTTCATCGCATTACTAAGCCTACGTTGGGGCTCCCTAGAAGGTGGGTATGCTGGATCTATGAGAATGCGATGGGTGCAAAGGGCAGGACTAATCCCCTTGAGGTCTTCGAGTGAGTAGCCGAAAGCAGAGCGATACTTTTCTAAAATGGTAAGAAGCCGGAGGGTCTCATCCTCAAAGAGTTTATCGCTAATAATCACAGGAGACTCCCTATCATTGTTTAGAAAAGCGTATTTCAAACCTGAAGGGAGGGGTTTGAGCATAATGGGGGGTTTTGGCGGCTCTTGAGTTTCATCTAGAGGGAAAGGGTCTCGTGGTTCTTCTTCATCTTGGATGAAATCTTGGGCGTCTTCTTTGAGATCTTTATCGGAGGCTTCTAGGAGAGATGCTACCATAATCTCCTCCATTGGATCTTGTTTGAGACTCAACTCTATCTTAGCATGTAATGAGCGAGTGATGGGAATAGAAAGGTTTAGGCTTTTTCCAAGTCTTACATTTATACTCCCCTTTCTTCCTTCCTGGAGAAGTCTCTCTATTGGATGCCCTATCAAAAGATTAAACTCCTAGATATCAAAAACATAAAAGCTAAGGTATACCTTGGTTTCGTCTACTTTGATAGGGATGAGGTGAAAAATTCCTTCACTAGGAAGGATTTACCCTGAGAGACTTTTTAAGAGTTTGGTTGTTGGAGATAAGTGCATATTTTTTAGAAGGGTATGTGCAAAAGATTTAGAGATAAGATTTACTCCTACAACTGGATTATAAAGAGCATTGAAGGAGATTTTACAAATCTGACAATGAATAGAGGTAGAGGGAGAATCTAAACAAATGACTTCTAGAGAAAGCTTGGATTCTCCCAACCACTCATTGCTTACAATTGTTGTCAACTCCTTCACAGTCTTTTTAAGGAACTTTTCTTCAGTTGGGTCAGAAAAATGTTGGTTGGGTGCTAACGGTGCTGAAGATTTCCTTATTGCATAATAATTCAAGGTCTTTCCAAAATCAGAGAAGAGCTCATCCTCAAATTCATTCATATTTTCCAAAGGCAAAAATTTCTTCCTCCTTTGGTGGTTCAGGAACTTGGAGGACAATTGAGGCTTCAAGTGGAGTAGCTAAAGGCACGGGCTCAACTATCAAAAGGTTCTACTTCAGGAGTTTTCTCAATTACGTTTTCTGGGCCATCGTCACAAATGCTGGTGTAGGGGGTGTTTTCTAGGATTTTTCTAAGGATATTTCTCCCTTCACTAGCACAACAATGTAAGAAGGCACCTCCAGAAGATGTATCAAGAAGTTGTGCGGTCTCCCCACTAAGACCCATACAAAAGTGTTGTAAAGGCATATGGTCTTGAATGGCAAGGTCGGGGTAGAATTGACTGGGTTATTAAAACGTGCCCATGCCGCACCAAGAGATTCTTTTTCTTTTTGTTTGAAAGATAAAACCTCTCTTCGAAGGCTAACCACTCCAGAGATGAGAAAGAAAGACAGGCAAAAGCTAGAGCATAAGACTTTCCAATCTCCTTGTATAGTCCCTATGGTTCGGGTATATCAGTGTTTAGCTCTTCCTATCAAAGAGAACGGAAATAGCTTCCACTTTAAAGTTTCATGTGACATGCCTGTGATATGCAAGCATGCACAAGTTTGCTCAAACTCTCATAGGTGAGTATATGGGTTTTCATCGCCTTCTCCTGAGAACGATTGTTCCTGGACCATACTTATTAAACTCGGACACAACTCATAGCCAGGTGTGAGGATAGGTTTCGATAATTCTGATGGCTCTAGGTGTGCTCCCGTGGGAGCAGCGAATTGATTGATAGGCATGATATTATCCATGCTTAAAATAAAAGATATATGGACAAACCTGGTTCAACGAAATCACAGCAACTGTTTCCCCGGCAACGTCATCAGAAAACTTGTTGACACCTATGGAGGCACACATAGACAAAATCCGCAAGCGCACGGGTATCAAAATAGTTTTCACCGGGAGTATTATCGAGTATTGTATCCATAGGGAAACATGTGTATATCGTCTAAACACTAGTTTGTCCTAGGGTAGAAATCAAGGTTTAAGTTATGAGTAGAGAGGATTCCTATAGTTATGACCCTATGCAAAGCAAGGCTTATGATTCTAATGTTCACTTTGGAACGCCATTTAGATGGTAAAGCACCATTAATAGAAAACTCTACCGACGTGACTACGGTCCTACTAATTTAAGAATATGCTCAATTCGGCGTGGACTACAAAGGATAGACGGGGTTGTCACCTCCCATTGCTACCACACAACCAGAAAGCAGGGAGCAAACACAGGTAGCCGATAGCCTAAGCACCACGCTTATGCTACGATTACTACTCTAATATAGAAGCCTAACAAGGACTAGAGCACTCAAAAGAACTGTGAATCCATGAACAAAAGAGCACAAAACTTACTTTAGACAGAAATCAATTACCAGAAATATCTCAGATGTAGACTTGGAGAAGCCTAGATCCACCAAAGTACAAGCCGTAGAGGTAGCACCGATGGGCCGGTACTTCCCCCAAACTCTTTCCTTACTCTCTCAATATTTTTATTTACAAGACTAGATCATATAAAGGACTAATCTTCTCTTGATGCCCTGATCCTGAGATGAGGATATGAATTAGGGTTTTAGGATGGCTCCAAGGAGGGGGGGTAGGGGCTGGTATATATAGGGGAGATGGAGTAGGGGGCAAGGAATTGCTACGTCATCGATCCACGTCAACTTCCTCGACCACCGTTGGATAAACCGACCTAAAACTGCCTTAGAATCAATGATGTAGATCGTAGAAAGGAGCACGAGGCGGCAGAGGGCGAGTGGGCCCCCTACTGTGCGGCCTCCCTAATGGGCCAGCCGGCCCACTATGGTGGAGTTTCGGCCCAAGCTTCGTCGTGGTGTCTTCTGGAGCCTTCTAGAGTTGTCTTTCACAGTTTTCACGGGTTGAACACATGTTGTCGTCGGTTTGCTTGTTTGGAGTGTATGACAGTGGTCTCGGGGCTATTTTCTAAATAAATCCTCTTGCATACAAATATTCACCAAAGCTCGTGGAATTCATTAGTTTAAACCCCTAAACCTATCTTGGTGATCATTTTCATGCATTTATACAAGTTATGTTGACGGTTTATGATTGATGTTAACGACCGTCAACTGTAGACATACAGGGCTAGGGAGATGGAAAGCGTTTGACCATATAGTGGGCGTGATTTTGAAGAAGTAGTACTGTGACAGAGAGTATTGAAACCCATAGTGGGGAGGGAGTTCGTGCAAGATCATGCTATGGGTGCATAAGACTGGGTCTATAGTCCACAATGCCATAGCAGTGTACGTGCTTGTACATATCGTGCACGGAATGTTTGCCTCTAACATGAAGTCGTGTGCTAGTAGCTGTAACACTCTAGGTGTTAAGCATGCATTTGCATTTTCATTTCATGAGCATAAGCATCATCTATGCAATCAATGTCATGAGCATGTGATAATGCTTTTGTTGAATTTAAAATTTCTTTAAGTAATACCTTGCTTTTATATGTGTGACTTCAAGTATTCAAAGTTTGGGAATTTATCTAAACATTTTTCATAAATAAAACTTGTGCAACAAGGGTACCATTTATTGGTATAAAATTTGTATTTAATGTTGTACCTCTGTTTAGGCTTTTGGAACAGTAATTAGCCCCTAATTAATTTCCCCAAAGTAGCAATTCAAATCTGTTATGTAACACTGTTAAATGAATTCAGTTGTTTTTCAATTTCAAGTACATGTGTTTGACATTTTATATCTTGCAAACCATCCAATTTTACAGCCTGTTCGCTTGAGATTATCAGTCAAATCAGTCAACCAGCCAGCAGTGTTTTTCTCTCACAAAAAACCAGCTAGCAGTACTTTCAGCCAACCAGATCAGCCCAAGCGAAAAGGCCGTTAGCCTTTGATCCTTAAAACAAAGTTGGAGAATTCTTGTAGCTTTACAATTGTCCTTAAGAGAGTTTGAACTAAGGATGAATGGATGGGGAGAAATAGAAGGGAGAAAACGCCCTGTTGGTCGCTACAGTAGAAGGCCGCGTCAGCAGCCTGCCTGCCTGGCTGCCTCGCCGCCGACGGGCGCCTTCTCGGCGTCTCACCGCTGAGGCCATGCCATCACCATGAACAAGACCACGTTGCGCTGGCAAAGCATGGAGAAGCCAACATGGCCTTCTCCTCTCGCTCTCCCTCTCCTTCAGTCGCTTGCTCTCCCTCTCTCTCGCCGTCCCTTCCTGTCGAACGGCAGCAGGGAGCATAGCCACCGCCACCGCTATGATTTCTCTCCCAGCACCGCATCTTTCTCCAATTCACCGCGCGCTGAGCAACGCCAGAGGTCCCTCACCACCCCCAACCTAGCTACGCCACCACTCTTTGCAGGTAAAGGCCGTGCGGGTCCTTGCCGTCACCGCGCCCGCCTTTGGCACCGTCGTGCAGAGCTCGCGTGTGGACGGTATACCCCGTCTCCCTTTTTTCATTTTGGTGTTGCCATGGGTCACTGGAACCTGCGCCGTTGGCCGTTGGCCGAGGCCCTCACTGGAGACGGCGAAATTGCCACCGCCGCCGTGCGCTCAACCGTCGGAGCCGCCTGTAGCGCTGCCACCGTAGTCCAGGGCCACCTATGAGCCAATGAAAACCCTAGGCTGGTGCGGGAGAGCGAGGCGAACTCACCGGTGCTGGTCTCACCGTCGGAGACTTCGCCGCCGATGAGCTAGCGCCTACACCACACCACTCCCCTGTTTTGTGTCACTAACTGGTGGGATCGGGCTGTACCGAGGGCCCCACGCGTCAGGCCACGCCGGCCTTGCTGCTGGGACGACTGGGTCGTGCCCGCGTGTGCCCGCTCGCGCGCCTGGGCAGCGCGCTCACTATTAGGCCACCTGTGCTGCTAGGCCGTGCCTAGGCCGCGCGTGCACGCGCGCTGCGTCGCGCCGAGCTGGGCCAGGACGGGCTGCTTTGAACCCGGAGCCTTTCTCCCTTTTAGTTGTTCTTTTTCTTTATTTACATGTGCAATATCTTATGCAATTTATATCTTGAGCTAGAGAACTCCAAATTGTGTGAAACTACTTTTGTTAGCTTTGTCTTGCTATGCTCTACATGTTAGAATTATAAAACTTGCTGTTTGACAACTTTTTATATACTGTTTTAATTACCTAAAATAATACCTTTTTAACTTCTAACATTGATATCTAAAGCTACATATATCCAAAAATTATGAAACCAATTTTCATAGTTTTCTCATGACATGCTCTATGGAAGGGAATGATGAAATCTATTGTTTGACACTAGAGATGGGTTGACCCTATGTGGATTGAATTAAGTTTATTGTATTTACCTTTTTATATATAATGCTCCATATATTCTGTTGTGATGAATGGCAATGTGATCATGTTATAGTGTTTTGTGAAATCTTGTCTTCTCTATCGGAGAAGAGATTTGCACCTACTCAGTAAAAGACTAATTATAAGCAACACCTTGTTACCTTCATGTTGTTAATGCAACCCTAGTTTCCTATGTTATTAGGCCTACATGAATGCATTCCCATTTCATACCATGGCATCATTACCTTGCATATGATATGCATTCTCTTTATTTATGCATCACCTACATACATATAGGATCGGAGGAGGACATTCCAGTAGAGTTCGTGGTCATGAAAGAGGAGAATCTTCAAGAGCAGCAGCCCGAAGAAGACGAGCAGGACCTTGAATAGCTTTTGAGTAACTTTGTGATCCTGCTAACTTCAATAAAGGCGAGCCCCGGAGCATTCTAAGTCTCCTACTCTTTCTTTTAAAATGCACTTGAGTATATAATTATATTTATGTTTTGTGCATTAGGTTGATAGGAGTTGAATGAAACCATTACTGCATAAGCTACCTTGTCCACAATATAATTCTACCGTACCCTTACTAGCATAAGTACGTCACTTTATGCTTAGCTATGCTTAGACCGGTAGAAGTCGGGTGATTCCTGTCATCCGCGAGATATAGGTGGCTACTCAATCATGGTTGGCTATATTTGCTATCATGGAACGGAATCATGTGACAATGAATAATTGGAGACGGGGCGGGATCTGATGTTACTGTGGTTGTTGTTGGTGCTGGTTAGGCATGTGTTCCTTGATCCTGTCTGTGTCATTTAAGGACCGCTTCGTTGTCTGGCCCTTGGATTGAGATTGAACGTACCTTCACATAATGGCCGGATAACTCGTTCCGACCGTGAAGCTAAGTACCTCATTCGAGGTGAGAGTTGGACTGTGGATCGCATCGCGGGGAGGAGAGCACGATGCAGAGGGGTGGGGGCTTGACCAGGCTAGCAGTTAGGGACTGAGCGTCCTGGCGTCAGCCGTCCCCTAGGCCTTGCGGCTCAGTCCAAACTCACCTCGAATAGAGCGAACGGTGACCCAAGCGAGTGATGCGTAAGCTCACATGGGCGTGTGATACGGGCTTTACCCAGCTAGATGAAATCGATTGGAATCACCGTCTCTCTCGGATAGTGAGAAACTTGATCACTGACCGGCATCATAGTAATTAACGGAAGTGATGATTAGTTTGATTATGATAATTGGATATGGTTACTACTGTGATGCTTATTAATCAAGTGATTGTTATAGAATAGGTGCAAACCTAGCTATATTAGACTTCACTGAAATTGATGCTAAAACTTGACTAAAATATTGAAAATAAGGACTCATGACAGTAATGCTCTTTTTGCAAAGTTATGCTATCCAACTAACTCCACCAAATAAGCCTTGCATATCCTTGGAGTCATTTTATATTTCCTCCTGTCGAGTAAGTCTTGCTGAGTACAATTGATTACTCAGGGTTTTATTCCCTCCGTTGCAGGTGACACTTGTTATGAAGAAGATGGTATTACTTACTTAGTCCTGCGTTGGACACCGTGAATAATGGCCAACGGGCATGGCTATGATCTTATACTTCTCTATCATGCTTTTGTTGGAGGTGGTTTAGTAAACTGGCAATGTATTTAGATTCATGACAATAATGTAGTTTCAAACATAGATTTCTTCCTTGTATCATATTTGAACTTGGTATTGTAATACATGTTGTAAAATCTGATTTGTAACTTAAACTTCCGCTGTGAACTCTATGTATTATGATGTATGTTGTTCCCTTAATCTAGTACGATCTTGGATGTGATGTTGATTTACTGAGGTCCTTCGTGACACTCGGCGGACTACCGGATTTATATAAGTGATGGTATGCACGTGTCAATGTGTTTAGCGGAGACAATCATACTTGATCTTGTATAAATTGGACGGTTCTGTCACAGTAACGACAAACTTGATAAGGTTGCGGGGCACACCATAGTGCCTTGGGTGGTATTCCTATTTGTATAAGATCTATAGACACACAAATTGTACACTCTAGTGGCAGCGACTGTTCCTTGTCTCTTGATACTTCATGTGCGAGATATAGGGCTGGCCGGACAAAACCCCTATAGTCCGGCCTTGTCAAATACTGCCCGGCCAGACTGTCCTGTCATAGGCATAAATGGTTAGGCTACTGCTAAGACATGGTATGGCCCCTTCAAATATTTGATGGCCGGACTGTCCTATTATGGCAGAAAAGATTGCAACAAGCACAATTAGCAAGAACGAAAACAATGGTGAAAAACTCAAATGTGATCATATGTTACTTGCAACAAGCACAATTAGCAAGAACGCAAAGGTGATAGTCGATCCATAAATAGTCATACATAATGGTTCTCATAAGTAGAAGCCAAATATCATGTCTCATAGGCAAAAGCGAAATAACAAGTCTTCCTCATCAAAAGTTATCTTGATATCCATATTTCCATCTCACGCCCCTAACTCTCGCGTCATCTCCTATCTATCTATCTATCTATCTATCTATCTATCTATCTATCTATCTATGGTTCATGCGCATTCGAGGGACCGTCCGAAGCACCTGCTGCCGATGAAGGAATAGGAGGGTCGGTGATGTTCTCTATGACATTGGCGTTGATGGCATCGTGAACCTCATGGGTCAGTGGCACATTGAAGGATGGTCGGTGGCATCATGAACCTCGTCAGTAGTCTCATCTGAAGGAACAACAATAGTTTAACATTTATGATACAAAATAGATACAATTAAATTAATCAAATAATATATGTTCATAATAAATTCATTTGGAAACATAAATAGTAACACTATGAACTATAAATTTGGTCAATCTTGAGCAATTTTGACTGGCACGAATCCCATAATTGCACATTTCATACAAAATAGTCTCACCTATAGCACCTGTTGCCGAAGAAGGCCTAGTAGGGTCGGTGGCATCATGAACCTCATCAGTCATCTCACCTGAAGGAACAACAATAGTTTAACATTTATGATACAAAATAGTTATCATTAAATTAATAAGATAATATATCTTGATCACAAATTCATTTGCAACACATAAATAGTAACACTATGAACTATAAATTTGGTCAATCTTGAGCAATTTTGATTGACACGGATCCCATAATTGCACATTTGATATGAAATAGTATCACCTGTAGCACCTGCTGTCAAATAAGACCTAGGAGGTTCAGTGATTCTCTATGAGACTGGCGTCGCCGGCATCATGAACCTTGTCAGTCATCTCATCTGAAGGAGCAACAATAGTCTCACTTGTAGCAGGTGATGATGCCGAAGAAGGCATAGGAGGGATGATGATGTCCTCACCAAGATCATTGTGAACCTTGTCGGTCGTCTGACCTGTAGGGGCGACAATAGTTTAACATTTATGATACAAAATATTTGACATTAAATTTATCAGATAATATATTTTCATTATATATATATATATATATATATATATATATATATATATATATATATATATATATGAACTATAAATTTGGTCTCACCTGTAGGAGGAACAATAGTCTCTGTAGTGGTGGTGGAAGTCAACGCCAGAGCCTCAGGAGCTTCAAGAGTATCTGTACCTAACTCCATGGTTGTCCTCACTATACTATGCCCATGCACCGTCCTAGGTGATGACTCGGTGTACACAGGCGCAGCTGGAGTAGGAGCTGGAGCAATTGGCCATGCTAGTAGACTTGGGCCTTGTTTAGTTCCCCCAATTCTCCCCCAAATTCCACTATGCAAAAAGAAGATTTCCGTCACATCAAAATGTCGGCAAATGCATGGAGTACTAAATGTTGATGAAATTAAAAACTAATTGTACAGTTTTGTTGTACTTTGCGAGACGAACATTTTAAGCCTAGTTAGTCAAAATTTGGATAATTTTTACCAAATACAAACGAAATGCTACAGGAATTCTGATACAGTGTTTTTCTTCCCTATTCGCCGAACTAAACGAGGCCTTGTTTCAATGCGAGTACTCGATGGGAAGGTCTGGAGTGGTACAGGCAGGAAACCACCGATCCCCTGGCTAGCTGGCAACATAGCCTGAGGCTGGCCCTAAGGTGGGGCAAGGACTTGTAAATTAGGGGCTGGAAGTCCTGTGGCACCTTTGCTTAGCCGATTTGTTGGCCCGCCTTTGGAAGAAGAATGCACGTGACGTCCGGGTGAATGCGCGCGACACGGGGACGGCGGCGTGTGCGACGACGGTGCCGGCGTGGTCGGGGTGTCGGTGGCGTCGATCGGGGGCGGCCGCGTGGAACCGCCACGGGTCACGGGGACGGCAGCGCGGAGCGGTGCGGCCGTGAGGAACCGGAATCGCGAGGGTAACGACGGCTTCAATGACGGATGGCGATGGGGAGCGGCCACGGGTGCGGGGCGGTTAGGGCATGTGAGAAGAAAAAGGGTTCAGCCCCTGTTTTTAAATCTGGACGCTCGTAGGATTGTCCAGCCGTTCCAAAAAGACACTTGCCGGACCTTTCAGAAACCGCTGCTGAAAATCATTGTTCGGCCTGTGTGTTTTTTGTATGGCCAGACCGTCGCTCACCCAGTATTTTAGTTAAAAAAGTTAAAAACAAAAATTTGGCGCGCATGGGGTTCGAACCCGGGGCGGCGGGTCGATAGAGTAGAGGCTTAACCGCTGCACTAGGATAGTGAGTTCGGCTGTATGGCTTTCTTTCTCCCTTTTAGTCTTTGCTTGCTGCAGTACTAAATAAGAAAATTAAAAATAAAAAATGTAGCCCGCGTGGGTTCGAACCCGGGGCTGCGGGTTGAAAGAGTAGAGGCTTCACCGCTGCGCTAGGATAGGAATTTCGATAGAATGACTTCTTTTTTATTTTTAGTCTATATTTGCTGCAGTGTTAAATAATAAAATTAAAAGTAAAAAATTTGGTCCGCGTGGGCTTCGAACCCAGGGCTGTGTGGTGACAAAGGAGAGGCTTAACCGCTGTGTTAGAATGGTATGTTCGATAGGTCACCTTTTTTTCTTCTTCTTTTAGTCTTTGGTTTCTGCGCTAGGATAGTAAGTTCGATATGATTTGTTTTTTTTTTGTTTTAAGCTTTCATAAGGCAGTATTAACTAGAGGAATCAGTACAATCCATAATAATTTATTAGTACAAACAATTATTGAAGTCACTACAACCCAATTGTTCAAGTACACAACAAAGTTCGTGGAAACATAAGTAAATTACAAATTTGGACCACGTTGCATCATGTAGATGTTGTAGTGCAGGTCATTAATTTCATATGCTAGACCATCAGTGATGTAGAGCAGCATACTTACTAGTGCACTCTCCCTTGCTTCACAAGATTGAGCACAAGGTCTACCAACGACTGTTAGCAAAAGTCGTGGAGATGCTAATACCCTTGTCACAAGCACACGTTCTTGGAATCCATGTGTAGTGGCTGTTGGCCCAGCAAATTGCCACTCATAAGGACCCAATCGAGCCATTGCCTGGTTTAGAATTGCTTCAAAGCTACAAGCTGCAAAGGTTAAGTCATACTCCTCAACCTGTAAGTGTTGAAAAAAATGGATATGAGAATCATGCATATAGACATACCAATTAATATAGGTATGAGCTATGAGATTCACTTCGAGCTTACCACATCATATTGGTTGTGTTGAGCAAACATCGCACAAAGACCTGCCACATCATGACTGACAGCCCCCTTCCAAAGCTTTTATCAGCATGGTGGAGAATGAAGGAATCTTGTACCCGACATTCTTAAGTGCCCTTAAACATTGCACCACAACATGTTTTTCTGCCATATTCGGGTAGGGTTGGGGTCTGCACGTCTCCCTAACTTGTACAGGGTGACCTAGGTCACCCCACCTAGGTTCGATAAAAAAGGAAATGCGGCATTGAAAGGCAACCTGTATAGTAGGGAATCTCTCAACATTGATCTCGTCAACACCAAACTTTGAGAGTGTATCTTCGAACCATTGGAGCGGTTGAATTATCTATAATAAATTTAAGAATCATATATATCAGGAAAAAGATATATGCGTAGGTGTCTTTAAAACATATTATTTTACTGAAAACCATGTTGCTTACTATGCTTGGATATGGGTGCTCTGCATACGACAAGATTGGTTGGAATCCATCGTCATATATGAAGCCAAGATCCGGGGGAGGCAGTAGTCCGGCCATCTCTTCTCCTAAATTTATGTTAACACAAAAATAATAACCTCCTCTATTCCACGATGGATTTACCGTGACCAATACATGATATTCTTGTGCTACTCCAGCCATCCCAAAATACAAAATATTTTTATAAAAATAATATCTATTTTGTCCTAGACTGTGCACGTGCACGATTTGTCATGTCTAGTTACACTATTGTACCCTATGCCCGTGCATGATTTTGTCCAAGACGAACACATGAAATCAGTGAAAAAATAAAACTATTCTTGTCTTAACTTGCTGGTAATAATCTAGATCAGGAAAGAGTAGTCACTTACCAGATCAGGGAAAGGAAAAGAGGAGGGTCAACGTTGCCGGCGCTGCCTCCTTGACGCCAGCAAAGCGTCGCTCTCGGTCTCTTGTCGGAAATAGTAACCGTGCATGCACGTAGAGGGTAAAGAAGAGAAGTTACCGCGTGCGTGTAATGTGTGGGTAACTTCAGAGGCGGTTAAGTAAAGTTAACCGCCCCTAAAAATAACAACAGATGCGGTTATGTAAAGGGAACCGCCCCTGAAAATGTTCACGTGAGAACAGGCAGCCAAACATGTAACACCGCTGGTGTTACGACCTTGCTTAGCCGAGATTAAGACCTAAGGAGGATTAGCAAAACAAGTTCTCAGGTTCTAAAATTTAAAACGCACATGAAATAATAAACGATTTCTAAAAACAAAAATAAAACGTAACTTGTGTGTAGTATTTAAGTAAATGGATGAGCAAGTAGTGGAGATAAAAAGATGCAAATTCAAATTGAAAAATAAATGTTGCTAAACTAGTGTTCTTGAGAGCCCAAAAATCAAACTTGAAATTAAGATAAGCCTTTTTGCTAAATCGGCAAGAATCTAAGTTTATGTTTAAAATGCTATCATTGGCGAATTATATCGAGCAAACTAATTAAATAGTGCCTTAATATTTTGTTTCTATAGATTAGTATCAAGTGTGGGCTGTTGCATGTGATGCTTGTTGGGTGAAATAAATAGGTTTAGACCTTTTAAAAGTGCTAATGGCTGTAGGTTCTAACTGCAGCCTTGATTTTTTTCCAAGTATGGAAAAGCAGTAGACAATGCTATCTTTGGCATTTAAATTCAAACAAAAATGACTAACACAAGCTTCATATTTTTACATTATTGATTGCTTCTAAGTGAGTTCGTGAGCGGGGTGTAGGTTGAGGCGGTGCGTGAGGTCACGATGCCCTCCCAAAAATTGCCCGAACATCGTTAGAACGTGCTGTAACCAGGTGGATCGGCGCCTGCTCGTGAACCAGCGTTCCAGTGGATGGCCAATGTTGGCACTTCCCTATCTTCCTCCCTGGTTGCTCTCTGGCCGTGTCATGGGCTTCGTTAGATAGTTGTTAGTATCAATTATAGATTAGTGAAATCGAATGCGTCTTGAGCGAGGTGCTAGTAGTTTCTTAGCTCGCTTTAAAATTCGTGCTTAGTACTGTTTCCTCCGGGTGACCTCATGGGCGCGGTCACCACGCACGCGGGTGCTACGGGCGTCGTGAGCGCCGTGGACGGGAGGCTGTCGCTGGCCAGCTCGTTGCTAGACGGTGCCGCGCAGCAATCAGCCTGGGTTGGCCAGCCCGGCGGGTTGGCTACGCTGCCGCGTGCTCGCACGCGCGAGCGTCTACCGCCGTGCCACGGGCATGGCTGTGTCAGCTACGGCGCCGGTCGACGTGGCGCCCGCCCCGCCCCTCGTTCTACCTTCCGCACAAGGCCCCAGCCGCGTTCCACTGCTTGTCACGCCTGGATCGGCGGCCTGGCCACAGCGTGGATGGGACGTCTCCCCTGCCCTGCCCCTCTGCTAGCTGGCATTGATGAGACTGCTCGGGTCTGGCCACTCCCTGTCGTGCACGTCGTGCCACACCTCCCCTGGCTCATTGACTGTAGCACGTGTGTAAGGTCCTAGATGGCTAGAGGGGGGTGAATAGCCTATAAAAATCCTACACAAGCCACTAAGCAAACTTGTTAGAATAACAAACGGCGTAAAGCGAGTTTTGCTTAGCCTACGGTTGTGATGCAAGCATCTTATCCACAAGTCTAGTAGATTATGATCTCTAGTTCACACAAGGGCTAAGTCACTAAACTTACACTAGTGAGCAAGCTAATAACTACTAGCAAAAGCTACCACTAGAGCTACACAAGATAATCTAGTAAATGTAAATGCGAGAGAGAGGATTGTGAATCTTATACCGACGGTGGAGTGAAGATGTTGCCAATCACCAAGATGATATACAATCAATCAATATTGACAACAACACAATATGAAGACCAACCACCGGGAGACAAGAGACACAATATTTTTGTTCACCCGGTGTTCACTTGTGCACCAACAAGCTACGTCACCGGTTGTGTCGACCAACACTTAGATGGTTTCCCGGTGTGACCCTCAAGTCACTTGCCCCTCAAGGCACGCCCCGCAAGGCACCGCAAGACACCACTCTCAAGTGAGGTAACTCAATGACACGCGCAATCCACTAGAGTTGCTTTTGGCACTTCGCCGAGGAAAGCACAAGAACCTCTTACAATCAACCGGAGGTGGCCAAGAACAATCTCCTTCTCTTGCCAACGCCTCCAACAATCTCCAAGCCGGCTAGGAGCGGTACTCTCCAAGAGTAACAAGAAATCCACCGGCTAAACCACCCACAAGTGCCACTAGATGCCCTCAAGCTATGCAATGCACTTTGGGATCACTCAATCTCACTTTTGATTTGCAATCAAGCAAGAGAGATGAGTGGGAGGGAGAAGCTCTAGCTCAAAGGATGCACAAGAGTGTTAGAAATCACGAGAGAACTCCCCAAGGGCCGGCCAACAAGTATTTATAAGCATCCCAAACGAATAGAGCCGTTGTACCCCTTCACTGGGCGTTTTTCGGGACGACCGGACGCGCCGGTCGAAACTGACCGGACGCGCTGCACCGCGTCCGATCGCCCTGCGCCGTCCACGTGTTCTCCCGAATTCAACTGCGACCGCTCGAACCTCCAACGGTCACTGCGCGCCAACGGTCAAACGTCATCGACCGGACGCGCCGCTCAAACGACCGGACGCGCCGATCGCACAGCACCGCGCGCCCGCGAACCATCGACCGGACGCGCTCTAGACAACGACCGGACGCGACAGTGCCAGCGTCCGGTTGGAGTCCAGTAAGCTCCCTCAACGACCGAATGCGTCCGATCGCGTGTGACCGGACGCGTCGCGCGTCCGATCAGCTTTACGCCACGCGCTACATTTCTGGGTGCCCGACCGGACGCGCCGGTCCCGCGAGTGACCGGCCGCGCCGGTGCGAAACCCCAACACCCGCGTGCCTGACTGCTGCGTTGAACTGACCGGACGCGTCCGGTCAAACCGAGACCGCGTCCGGTGCAGCGTCCGGTCACCTCTGTGACCTCCGTTCGCCTCCGTTTCTTTTCCGACTTCCGGCGTAGTGGAAAATAGGCATTTCAACTCCTCGAAAACGCCTGAATCCCGCGCTTGCAAGCTCGGCGGGAGGGAGAGAGGGACCCAAACCCTCTCTACCGCTCAAACTTTATCGCCTTCGTAAATGTGCCAACACCAACAAGTGATCACCACCTTGTGCACGTGTGTTAGCATTTTAATAATCATTTTCGAAGGTTTTCCAGTTAGCTCACTAGGCCCTACATGCAATGCATTTCATGAATTCACCTAGTGCCACCCGTGCGTCGAATAACCGATAAGACTTCCCCTCTTAATAGTTCGGCTATCGATCCTAAACCACTCACACCCTCTATGGTGTCTTGAGTGCAAAACAAAATGGCCTTATGGTTATACCTTTGCCTTGAGCCCATTTTGTTTTTCCAAAAGATATGATCCACTTCATATCATCACATGACCGTCTCGATCCATCGACCTTGACTTCACTTACTCTTCACCGTTGCATTGGTCCGTCGGCGCCAAGTCTTGCTCAAGCTTCACCATCGCATGGTCCTTCGCTTCGAAGCCTCGACTTGCCCTTCACCTTCACAACCGGTCCATCGAGCCAAGCATCATCTCGGTCTTCATCATCTTGGTCACATGAGTTAATGTCGTGTCTTATATTCAATGACCACCTTTATCTAAATCATCCACTTAGATACAAAGGTTAGTCCTAGGTTTCATCAATTAGCCAAAACCAAACTAGGGACTTTCAATCTCCCCCTTTTTTGGTAATTGATGACAACCCTCACAAAGATGATTTTGATAATAAAAGTTTTGGACTTGTCATACTTGTCCAATCATTTTGCTCATAAGTAAAGTTTGGACAATTATCACAAGCTCGGTTGTGGTAGCATTAGCTCTCCCTACATATGTGCATAGAGTTTGGATTGAAAGCTTTGCACATATGCATGGATAGAAGTGTTGAGAGAGTAATTCTACCAAAATGATGCTAAGGTGTAAGAAATGGACCTTTGAAGCGTGATACCAATCGGAGTTGCCTTTTACACCATCCTTAGCATCATGAAGTAACTAGATATCCATCACAACTCGGACCACTTGTAAAGCTTTAGGCACGTCTAGATACCACATGTAAACTATTCCTATGCATGCTAGTAGATCATTTCATCATTCAAGTTCTATACTAGCATTGCACCACATAAGCATGTATATTGAATTTAAATACATGTGCAATGAGCAAGTCATATGAGAATGCACAAACAAATGCAACAACTTTGTTTATGAGCTTGCTCCCCCTACTTGTGTGCATCAAAATTTTATTTACCCCTTTATCATGTTGAATCATCTTTTTCTCTCCCCCTTTGTCAACAACTTACCCAAAAATGGGATCCAATTGTGGAGAGAAAAGCAATGTTTGATGGAGTATGTTAAAATTTATCAAATTTGGTTCAACCTAGAACACTTGCCAAAGATATTTAATTCGATTTGAACCAAAGACAAGCTTCTTCACACCTCATAATAAGGGTTATCTTGCCTATGTTGAATTAAACACATATAGCAAATTTTCTAGATTCAACACTAGGTTTGCAAGCTCACAAACATGTCATATGCCACCACTATATCAAAACAAGCATAGAAGCAATAGTGGTAACATATATCCATCAAATTCATTTGATTTATCATGAATGCTCATGCATACCACTTATTATGTCTACATGCTCTAGCAAGTCCTTAACATAGGATGAATGACATGTCAATCAACTTTACCTTGCAATGTCGAAGGAGAGGCATGTCAATAAGTGGGTGGGGTGCATTCAACTCATGTTTGAAAAATCAAGAATGTTCAACTCATTCCTTAGCTTGCAAAACCTCTTTTCATCAAGTGGCTTGGTGAGAATATCGGCAAGTTGATCATCGGTGCCAACACTTTCAATGGCAATATCTCCCTTTTGTTGATGATCTCTAATGAAATGATGCCTTATGTCAATATGCTTTGTTCTTCCATGTTGAACCGGGTTTTGTGTCATCTTGA
Source organism: Saccharum hybrid cultivar R570 (assembly GCA_038087645.1). Lineage (NCBI taxonomy): Eukaryota > Viridiplantae > Streptophyta > Magnoliopsida > Poales > Poaceae > Saccharum > Saccharum hybrid cultivar. Next base: position 35,358,962 of record JAQSUU010000108.1, on the reverse strand, counting down.
TTGCACTTTCATTATCACATAGCAATGGCACATTCTTGAAGTTGAGGCCATAATCCTTCAAAGTTGATTTCATCCATAGCAATTGTGCACAACAACTCCCCGCACTCACATATTCGGCATCGGCGGTAGAGATTGCCACACTATTTTGTTTCTTTGAGGACCATGACACAAGTGATCTTCCAAGTAATTGACATGTGCCACTTGTGCTTTTTCTATTGATCTTGCAACCCCCATAGTCGGAGTCCGAATATCCAATCAATTCAAACTTTGACCCCTTGGGATACCATAGTCCAACATCTCTTGTTTGCTTTAAGTACCTCAATATTCTCTTTGCGGCCGTGAGATGACTCTCTCTAGGTGAGGCTTGATATCTAGCACACATACAAACACTAAACATGACATCCGGCCTTGATGCGGTGACATAGAGTAGACTTCCAATCAAAGACCGATATTCCTTTTGATTCACCATTTTGCCATCAAGATCACTATCCAAATTGCCATTTGTACCCATTGGAGTTGAAATTGGCTTTGCATCTTGCATTCCAAACTTCTTCAACATGTCCCTTATGTATTTCCCTTGACTCACAAATGTCCCATTCTTCAATTGCTTGACTTGGAGACCAAGGAAGTAGCTAAGTTCACCAATCATAGACATTTCAAACTCTTTGGCCATCATAGCACCAAATTCTTCACAATAAGCTTGAACGGTTGATCCAAAGATGATGTCATCAACATATATTTGCACTATGAATAGATCATTCCCAATCTTCTTGGTGAATAGAGTTGTATCAACCTTGCCCATCTTGAATCCCTTAGAGAGAAGGAAATCCCTTAGCCTCTCATACCATGCTCTAGGTGCTTGCTTTAAGCCATATAAAGCCTTCTTCAACTTGTACACATGGTTGTGTTTCTTGTCATCTTCAAATCCGGGAGGTTGCTCAACAAAGACTAATTCATTGATGATTCCATTGAGAAATGCACTTTTGACATCCATTTGATATAGTTTGATGTTGTGTGCACAAGCATAAGCCAATAGAATCCTTATTGCCTCCAATCTTGCCACGGGAGCATATGTCTCATCATAGTCAAGACCTTCTACTTGAGTGTAACCTTGAGCAACTAGTCTTGCTTTGTTTCTCATCACAATGCCATCTTGATCTTACTTGTTTTTGAACACCCACTTGGTTCCAATCACATTGTAGTCATTTGGCCTTTCTACTAATTCCCAAACATCATTTCTTGTGAAATTGTTAAGCTCTTCTTGCATAGCCATGATCCAATCGGCATCCCTCAAAGCTTCTTCTATTTTCTTTGGTTCTATGGTTGACACAAATGATGCATGCTCACAAAACATAGCCAATCTTGATCTTGTTTGCACACCACTTCTAATATCACCAATAACACTATCAATGGGGTGATCTCTTGCAACATGTTGTGGTTGGAGTACTTGCACTTGATTGCTTGAGCTTGGTTGATCACTTGATGTATCTCGATGAGATGAACTAGCACCATGATCTTGCACTTGAGAGTCACTAGCTAGCTTGAATGGAGAATTGAGCACTTGATCTTTATCATCATCTTGAATATCAATTACTTGCTTTGCTCTAATGTCCCCAATGTCCATGTTCTTCATTGCTTCCACCAATTGAGTTCCACCAACATCATCTAGATTCTCTTCTTCATCTTGTGACCCATTGGTTTTATCAAATTGCACATCATGAACTTCTTCTAGAATGCCACTTGAGTTGTTCCAAACTCTATAAGCTTTGCTTGTAGTTGAATAACCAAGTAGGAACCCCTCATCACATCTCTTGTCAAACTTTCCCAATCTAGCGCCCTTCTTCAAGATATAACATTTGCAACCAAACACCCTAAAATAAGAAATATTTGGCTTTCTTCCATGAAGTAGCTCATATGGGGTCTTCTCTAGCAATGGATGACAATATGGTCTATTGATGTAGTAGCAAGCGGTATTGATTGCTTCATCCCAAAATGATTGACTCACATTGTACTCATGAAGCATTGATCTAGCCATATCAAGCAATGTTTTATTCTTTCTCTCAACTAGGCCATTTGATTGTGGAGTGTACTTGGCCGAAAATTGATGTCCAATGCCATAGTGATCATAAAGTTCTTCAATTCTTGTATTCTTGAACTCACTTCCATTGTCACTTCTCACCTTTTTGATTCTAATCTCAAACTCATTGTGAACTCTAGTGAGAAAGGTCTTGAAGATGTCAAACACTTCACTTTTGTCACTAAGAAAGAATACCCATGTGAATCTTGTGAAGTCATCCACTATGACAGCCATACTTGTTGCCGCCTATGCTTGTGTATGTTGTTGGGCCAAATAGATCCATGTGCATCAAATCAAATACTTTGCATGTGCTCATTGTACTCTTCTTTGGATGTGAGCTTCCAACTTGCTTCCCGGCTTGACATGCACTACAAAGCTTATTCTTCTCAAATTCAACGTCTTTCAAACCATTGACAAGATTCTGAGTTTTAAGCTTCTTCAATTGTTTCATGCCAACATGACCAAGCCTTCTATGCCAAAGCCAACCCATGCTTGATTTGGAGATTAAGCAAGTTGTCAAAGAAGTTTCTTTAGCATTGAAGTCAACTAGGTAGAGATTCTCATATCTAAAGCCCTTGAATGCCACATTTGAACCATCCATACTAATGACTTCCACATCATCAACCCCAAAGATACATTTGTAACCAAGATCACATATTTGTGCCACGGATAGAAGATTGAAATCCAAGCTTTCAACTAGCAACACATTGGAGATACTCATGTCATTTGATATTGCAATCTTGCCCAAGCCAATAACCTTGCCTTTCTTGTTATTGCCAAATGTGATAGAATCAACACCACTATCATTGTCATTGATTGAGTCAAACATTCTTGATATACCGGTCATGTGTTGAGTGCACCCACTATCAATAATCCAATGCCTTCCTCCGGCTTTGTAATTGACCTACAAGCAAATCAATGAAGCTTAGGTACCCATTTTTGCTTGGGTCCTTGTAGGTTAGTAACTAAGCTCTTTGGTACCCAAATAGCCTTCTTCTTTGGGCCAACAATGGGTGTACCAATAAACTTAGCTTTCACACCCTTCACACCCTTGGTAAGCACATAGCAAGAATTAAAAGGTATAGCATTAACAAGGTTCTTGCTTTGGTTCTTTTTATTGCAATTATGCTCTAAGTGCCCGACTTGCTTGCATCTATTGCAAAACCGACCATTGCCTTTCACAAAGCTAGGCTTTGAAGTTGCAAAGGCCAACTTGCCTTTCTTGGGGGTGTAGCCCAATCCCTCTTTGTTAAGAGAGAACCTTTGGCTACCCAAGCACTTAAGCAAGCTGGCCTCACCACCATAGGCCTTGCCTAGGGCGTGAGTGAGCTCATCCACCTCTCTCTTGAGAGTCTCATTCTCAACCATTAGTGAGGCATCACAAGTGAAACCATCACTAGTAGTGGAGGTAGAGTCGGTGGTGGTGGATGAAGAGCTACAAGAAGGGTTAGCATTTGACGTGAAGATAGGTTCATAAGAGGATTTATCAATTATATCACATGTAACAACTATATCACATGATACAACAACCTCCTTCTTTGCTTGTTGCTCAAGTAGCAATGAGTGAGCTTTTTCAAGCTTGGAATGAGCCTTACCAAGATCCTCATGGTCTTCCACTAGACTCTCATGAGTGGTCTTAAGCTCACTAAGAACTTTCTCAAGTATTGCTACTTTCATTGAAAGCTTCTTACACTCCTTGTCCTTGGCAATAGCTATGTCTCTAGTTTGTTGCATCAAGTCATATAGTTGTTCTTTAGTTGGTTCATCATCATCATTTTCATTATCATTATCATTATCACTATCATGAACATATTCCATTTCACTTTTATCATCACTCTCATCATATAATACCTTAGTTTCTTTGGCCATGAAGCATGAAGAGGATGAACCAAATAGTGAGGGCTTCTTGTTGATAGCAATGGAAGCAAAAGCCTTGTTGGATGATGATTCTTCTTCTTCTTCATCATCACTTTCCCAAGTGACCACATAGGCTCCATTCTTGCCCTTCTTGAAAGTCATCTTGGCTTCTCTCTTTTTCTTCTCAAACTTGCCCCTCTTGTTGTTCTTCTTCTTGTCATAGGGACATTCGGCTTGAAGATGTTCGGTGCTATCACAATTGAAGCACTTCCTTTGTTGCTCATTGCTCTTGAAATTGTCATTTCTCTTTTTGAAGCCTCTTCTCTTAATGAACATGTGACCCATTTTCTTGACTACAAGAGCAAGTGCCTCATCATCAATTTCAAAATCTTCACATTCATTATTATCTTCTTCTTCTTCAATGATGATAGCTTTGCCCTTGGAGGAGATGGCCTTGAATGCCACGGTCTTCTTCTTCTTTTCTTCCTCCTTCTCCTTCTCATCGACATCTTGATCATACTTGTCATATGTCAAGACTTCACCAAGTAAATCATTGGGCTTCATTGCATCAAGCCCATCTCTTTGTAACATCATGATCAACATTTTGAATCTTCTTGGTAAGCTCAACAAGAACTTGTGGCAAAAATCTTGGTCTTGTGTCTTGTGCCCTAAGCTCTTGAGATCATTCACAATGACTTGCAATCTATGAAACATCTCTAAGATTGTTTCTTCTTCTTTCATCTTGAAGTTCTCAAACTCACTCTTGAGACCATATAGCTTGGCACTCTTCACAACCTTAGTGCCCTCATATGTTTTACTTAACCTTGTCCACACTTCATTTGCCAATTCCAAATCCTTGATGCCCTCAAATACTTTTGTGTCAATATTATTGTAAAGTGTATTGAGAGCCATTCTATTGCATGTTCTATTTGCTCTATCTTCATCGGTGAGGTGATCGGGATCAATGATAGCAAAGTCATTCTCGGTGACTTGCAATACTCTCTCATGAATAGAACCAAGGTACATTGTTATTTTTCTCTTCCAATGAGCAAAAGAACTAACACCATCAAAGAACGGTGGCTTGCCCCCAACATGATTGAACACAATTTGAGCCATTTTTCACACCGAAGGATGTTAAGCCTTGATTAAAACGGTGACCACGGCTCCGATACCACTTGTAAGGTCCTAGATGGCTAGAGGGGGGTGAATAGCCTATAAAAAATCCTACAAAAGCCACTAAGCAAACTTGTTAGAATAACAAACGGCGTAAAGCGAGTTTTGCTTAGCCTACGGTTGTGATGCAAGCATCTTATCCACAAGTCTAGTAGATTATGATCTCTAGTTCACACAAGGGCTAAGTCACTAAACTTACACTAGTGAGCAAGCTAATAACTACTAGCAAAGGCTACCACTAGAGCTACACAAGATAATCTAGTAAATGTAAATGCGAGAGAGAGGATTGTGAATCTTTTACCGACGGTGGAGTGAAGATGTTGCCAATCACCAAGATGATATATAATCAATCAATATTGACAACAACACAATATGAAGACCAACCACCAGAAGACAAGAGACACAATATTTTTGTTCACCCGGTGTTCACTTGTGCATCGACAAGCTATGTCACCGGTTGTGTCGACCAACACTTAGATGGTTTCCCGGTGTGACCCTCAAGTCACTTGCCCCTCAAGGCACGCCCCGCAAGGCATCGCAAGACACCACTCTCAAGTGAGGTAACTCAATGACACGCGCAATCCACTAGAGTTGCTTTTGGCACTTCGCCGAGGAAAGCACAAGAACCTCTTACAATCAACCGGAGGTGGCCAAGAACAATCTCCTTCTCTTGCCAACGCCTCCAACAATCTCCAAGCCGGCTAGGAGCGGTACTCTCCAAGAGTAATAAGAAATCCACCGGCTAAAGCACCCACAAGTGCCACTAGATGCCCTCAAGCTATGCAATGCACTTTGGGATCACTCAATCTCACTTTTGATTTGCAATCAAGCAAGAGAGATGAGTGGGAGGGAGAAGCTCTAGCTCAAAGGATGCACAAGAGTGTTAGAAATCACGAGAGAACTCCCCAAGGGCCGGCCAACAAGTATTTATAAGCATCCCAAACGAATAGAGCCGTTGTACCCCTTCACTGGGCGTTTTTCGGGACGACCGGGCGCGCCGGTCGAAACTGACTGGACGCGCTGCACCGCGTCCGATCGCCCTGCGCCGTCCACGTGTTCTCCCGAATTCAACTGCGACCGCTCGAACCTCCAACGGTCACTGCGCGCCAACGGTCAAACGCCATCGACCGGACGCGTCGCTCAAACGACCGGACGCGCCGATCGCACAGCACCGCGCGCCCGCGAACCATCGACCGGACGCGCTCCAGACAACGACCGGACGCGATAGTGCCAGCGTCCGGATGGAGTCCAGTAAGCTCCCTCAATGACCGGACGCGTTCGATCGCGTGTGACCGGACGCGCCGCGCGTCCGATCAGCTTTACGCCACGCGCTACATTTCTGGGTGCCCGACCGGACGCGCCGGTCCCGCGAGTGACCGGCCGCGCCGGTGCGAAACCCCAACACCCACGCGCCTGACTGCTGCGTTGAACTGACCGGACGCGTCCGGTCAAACAGAGACCGCGTCCGGTGCAGCGTCCGGTCACCTCTGTGACCTCCGTTCGCCTCCGTTTCTTTTCCGACTTCCGGCGTAGTGGAAAATAGGCATTTCAAGTCCTCGAAAATGCCTGAATCCCGCACTTGCAAGCTCGACGGGAGGGAGAGAGGGACCCAACCCCTCTCTACCGCTCAAACTTTATCGCCTTCGTAAATGTGCCAACACCAACAAGTGATCACCACCTTGTGCACGTGTGTTAGCATTTTCATAATCATTTTCGAAGGTTTTACAGTTAGCTCACTAGGCCCTACATGCAATGCATTTCATGAATTCACCTAGTGCCACCCGTGCGTCGAATAACCGATAAGACTTCCCCTCTTAATAGTTCGGCTATCGATCCTAAACCACTCACACCCTCTATGGTGTCTTGAGTGCAAAACAAAATAGCCTTATGGTTATACCTTTGCCTTGAGCCCATTTTGTTTTTCCAAAAGATATGATCCACTTCATATCATCACATGACCGTCTCGATCCATCGACATTGACTTCACTTACTCTTCACCGTTGCATCGGTCCGTCGGCGCCAAGTCTTGCTCAAGCTTCACCATCGCATGGTCCTTCGCTTCGAAGCCTCGACTTGCCCTTCACCTTCACAACCGGTCCATCGAGCCAAGCATCATCTCGGTCTTTATCATCTTGGTCACATGAGTTAATGTCGTGTCTCATATTCAATGACCAGCTTTATCTAAATCATCCACTTAGATACAAAGGTTAGTCCTAGGTTTCATCAATTAGCCAAAACCAAACTAGGGACTTTCAACATGCTCGCATTTAATCCTACTGATTGAAGCCGCCCATCTTCATCTACTCGGTCACTCGTGTGCCCTTCTCCTTGACCACGCTAGGCGCAGAGCCACCACCCCTTTCTTCCCTCCTACTCGCTAAGCCCGAGCATCGCAACATAAATTCTCCACTCCAGAGCATAGCTTAGGAGGTCGCCTAGCCACCACGTTACCCTCAATCCCAGCCTAGCTCTACCGACCGACAATTTGGCATTTTTGTCACCGCCGGCCATGGACGCCGCCGCAATTAGCGAATCAGGGGTAAGTCCCCAACTCGTAGGTGATGAATCGATTGATGGTTTTTAGAGCTCACCTTGATCCCTTAGAACGGGTGCTCGCTTACTTTTGGCCAGGGCATGTGTCGTTGACGTGCTGACGCGGCCGTGCCATGCTCGGAGCGCCGCCATCCCGCTCAGTCGCACGTGGCCAGTACCGCTCGGGCCACCTCCGTTTCAACCATCCCCTTGGCTTGACTCATGGTAATCCCCTGTTGCTTCCGCACCTCTCTGTTGTCCTTATTGCTGCTTTATGTAACTGGTACGGCCTCACCGTCGTCGCAAACCGCATTGCTCCGGCCGCCACCGTGGTTGGCTGGGTCGGGTACTTCTCCGAGTCCCCAACCACGCCTTAGAGTTGTAGTGTGAGCCTAGGGTGGCGGTCGGCATCTCAGCGAAGCCTTCGGGGAACCCGGTGCCCCGGCGTGGCCGTCGCTTGCCGACGGGCGCCACGCCGTCGCGCGTGGGGTCGTCAGGGACACACGCGCTTGAATTGGGACTAACTCAGGGGGTTAAGCATGAATGTCAGAGAGAGGAATAAATAGAGTTTGGATTTTGGGAGAATTTGCTAAAAATATAGTGTCTCTTTCGTATAAACGCCACGCACACGGGGTATTTTCCGCCGTGGGCCGCCCGTTGGGCCGGCCTGCTACGCGTACGATTGCATCCCGCACTAGGCCATAGTGGGCTGCTAGGTTAAATAGGTTGCCGCCGGCCCTTTCTATTTTCCAAAGCAATTTCTAATTTAGTCCCTGGGGTAAATCGGTAATTCAATATAAAATTTTGTGGGAATCCAAAAATTGTGAAACTAATTTTGTTAGGTCCCAAAAATTATGATCTATCTGTTAATGTATTTGGTTCATCTAGTTTTAAAATGTTACCAGGGTTGCTCTAATTATTTTAAAATGTTTAATATTGTTAAAAGGTGAACTTGTGGGAATTTTTGGGAGAAAATGGTGATAGTGTTGACTCTAAAAATTTTATAGTAAATCCCTAATATTATTAGCTACTCACTATAATTTTTGTGGCCCCATCATAATTAATTTGTTAGGGTAGCTAACGAACCCTAATTTGAATACATGTATTTAATCGATAAAACGATAAAGCAACACCTCAGTTTGTATAACAAAACAATTGTTGGAAAAATAATGTCTCATCCGACATCGCGGGTACATAGCCTAGTACATTAACCATTAGAGCTCGCTCGTTAGTTAAGAGGCGTAACCATATTTTAAAAGTGCGATTGCCGTTGATTATTTATGTTCCGCGTTGCATCCATGCAAATCATAATAGGAACAACGATGGATCGTGGAGCCACCTGGAGTAGCGGACAATAAGGTGTCCTGATGATCGTGTCGCCATCATGGAATGTTAACTTTTGGTTATATCTTACTCAGACAAGTCCCGGTGCATAACATCTATTATTCTGCACTTTATTTTATGCTTGTGCATTAAGTTTCAAGGAGTTGCATAAAAACCACTTGCATATATATATATATATATATATATATATATATATATATATATATATATATATATATATATATATATATATATATATATATATATATATATATATATATATATATATATATATATATATCCTTATCCTATGAGTCTTACTAGCATGATAGGATCATGTAGCTTGCTATGCTATAGGATCCCGGTAGAAGTCGAGTGATTACCTGTCACTCGCGGGAGATAGGAAATACTTTATTGTTATTGTTATCATGTTACTACCACTTGGAATATACATGTATAATAATTGGAGACCGAGCGAAACTGTACTTGGAATTAGATATGGACTTGGTTGGGCAACCCGAGCGAGGCTCTGGTTGCATTTGTCCCACCAGTGTCGATTGAGGACCGTCCGTTGCCATGGATGGTAGTCAGGTCACAGACTTATTATCCTGAGCACATACTTGCTTATGGGAGCGGGAAGGCTTGTTACTCTCTTGTCATGGGTTCCGGCTCTTTTTGGACCGACTGTTATGGGTGGATTATTGGGTGGAGGTCTAAGCACCGCACTGAGGCCGGGCCTTAGGTGTTGGGGGCTTGGACTCTTAGTTTAGACGGAGACCTGGACCCCTTGACAGGAACGGAATGGGTTGGTCTTATTTGTGCCTAGGGTATAGATGAGGCGTGTATTTCGGGGTACCCAGCTGAGATACATTGATTCGTGAATCACCGTTTCTACGTGATGGTACGACTTGGCTACGATCTAGCACCGTAGTAAGAACTGGAACTTGGAAGAAGGTAAAAATGGTTCTGATTGCTTACCACCTGCTTGAAAGTAGCATAGGTGCTTACCTAGAATGGTTAGTTAAGGAACTAATAATGACTGCTAATAAAAATTTAAATATAAGGATACACATTTAGTAATGCTTCCTGCAGATACAATAACCTACAAGCCAGAAAGCCTTGCATATCCTTAGTCTTTTCTTTCTTCCTGACGGGTAAGTCTTGCGGAGTACAATTGAGTACTCAGGGTTTGTTCTACCTGTTGTAGGTGACAGGAACATGTGGAGCTGACACTTATGTGTGGAAACCTCCTGGTGGCCTCAGCGAGGATTTCCTTTACGTTACAGACTTAGAGTTTATTTAAAGTTTCTACAAAAATGTTTTACAAAGGAAAACCTATAAACCGGTTATCATTTCATGTATATAAAAGTTCATCATGTTAATGTTTAACCTGTCATTAAATGATTTATATTGCCGCTAAAACTCTGATAACATTGCTATATTCCACAGTTATAATCAATTGGTATCACACTCTGATGTTGTAATAAAGTGATGTAAGAAATGGTTAGGAATATTGTAAGCTTTATCCTCTCATTTACGATCTTGATGTAAAATGTGGATTTTTGAGTTTTCCCTTGTGGTGGGCTCGATAGAATCACATAGTTTAGTGCTCTCTCTTGGATACTTAGTGTCTAATGGAAGACAAGTACTCTTGGCAGGGCATTAGATTAGGCGGTTCTGCCACAAAACATTTTCAGAGGCAGTTTCCTAAGACAACCGCTACTGAAAATATTGTCCGGCCAAATAATATAGTCCGGCCTTTGGTTTTCTGCTTTGACCGGACTGTCCTGTTGCTTCATTTTTAAAATTTAACTAACTGAACCCTTTGTCTGGCCTTTGTGTTTGAGTGCTGGTCGGACCGTTCTGCGGCTCCGATTTTTTTACCCTTCACATTAGGTAGAACTTTTGTGTTTTGTTTATTGACATAAATGGAACCGCCCCTACCGTAGTAATATTTTGCATTTTGTTTATTGACAAATTTTTCAAAAGCACGGGCCAACAAAATAAAATTATCAGTTCATCAATGTGCCACGTGATCTTAATATTATTACAAATGTTCCAGACATAAATGAATAATTAAGCTGTTACAACTCTGCCTTCCGTATCAGTGCGCAGGTATGGAATGACATTTGATTTTTCCACATGTGCTTCTACAAGCTTGATCTTGTTTGGTAGGTCTGTGAATAGTTGTATTTCGCAGTAGTGATTGTGCTCCTCCAAATCCTCTACGTCGTTGTTGACACTTCTTAACGTCGTTACTAGGAATAAATATAAAACCTATCCCTGGCAACGGCGCCAGAAATGCTTGTTGGTGTTTCTTAGCGAAAGCAGTGTTATCCGCAAGCGCACGGAAATACTGTTGTAGCACTTCACCCGGAAGTATTCAGGGTATCGTATATTTCACAAGGACGGTTTGTATAGGTAATCTCTAATTCTGGTCAACCCTATGAATAAGAGAAGGATAGCTGGGGTAGTGAGGATATCTTAGGGTAGCTTTTCTAAGGTTAGATACCGCTATCGTTATGCTTCACTTCAGGCACCGGATATAACCTGGTCTGCCAAGCTATGCCGGCTTCTAGCTCTACGCCGTACCCGAACGTGGGGGAATACAAGGGACGAACAGGGCTGTCACCACCTGCCCGCCTACCCCTCGACCGTGGAGCACGAGGCAAACGAGGGTAACCTCTAGTCTAGACACCACGTCTACACTATCAGATACCGTTCTAGCGTCGGCCAGGAACTTCCGTCTTTATCAGGAGTCCTCTACTAGAACCTCCATCACGAGGACGGACAATGAACCCGCAAAGTATAACGATAAGGATAAACCACTTAGAAAAGTAAAACCGAAAGAATATCACGACTTTCTTACCCAAAGTGGTAATCCGGCCGTAGAGGTACAAGGGTAGCGGGTACCGACAAATCCGGTACTTCGGCTACTCGACGGACTCCGAGAGCCGCGCACTTAGGAAGAGGGGTGGACAATTCCGCCCTTCTCCTCCTCTTGCCCTCACTCACTCCCTACTCTAATGCTAGCTAGACTAGGCTTGAAACTCCTCCTTTCTCTTGCTCAAGTGTGAGCTTGAGTTGTGTTTTTCGTGTTGAGGGGGTGAGGGCCTCCTTATATAGGGAAAGGAGGTGGAGAACTGGCGTCCAGGTGCTCTGAATCCAGCAGCACAGCTCCACACCGTCCTCCCCTCATCAATGCCAAACTGCCATAGCAAGCCAGGCCCGCTTGGCATCGAGGCTAGCGCGGCCACGCCAAGGGCGCGCGCGCCCTGGCCGAGCCCGCTCGCCCGCTGCTCTGGCATGTGGGTCCCTTGCCACGTGTCCAAGGCGGTTCTGAGGTGGGCTTGGCCTGTTGGCTTGGTTTGGATTGGGCTTGAACCTGTTTTGCTTGTGGGCTTTGTCATTTCATGTGAGTTTCTTTGTACTTTTGGCCCATTCTTGTTATATTTTCATATACACCTGCAAAACAAAGGCATCCACCAAAACTATGGAATTTGTTAGTGATAAGTCCTATCTACTTTGGTTTTGGTGGATTTTATGCAAATATTGGCGGTGTAAAATTCGGGTGAAGGACCACCAACAGCCGCCTACTCCTAGGATCCTCTGTTTCCCAGATATAACAACATGCCTTTTTGGATTCTTGGGATCAGTATAATACAGGACCTGTGCCACACGAGTTGTAGGCACCCACGTGTGATCCTTGTAACCTACATTGTCGAGGTTGACACGTGTGAGTCCAAATTTCTCGACCTCAATGCCACCCGGCTGTTTGACCCATTGGCACCGAAACATGGTGATCTGTATATCTGGTCCATAGTCCAATTCCCATATGTCCTCTATGAAACCATAGTGTGTGTGAACTCCCCTGATGCATCGACATTTTCAATACGAACCCCGCTGTTTTAAGGCACCAACTTCTGTTCCTTTGCTTTGGTGTAGAATGTGTATCCATTTACATCATATGCCTGCCAAGATGTGACCTAGGACGATGGCCCCTGAGCCAACCTCCGTAAGGGTTCCCCTTCTGGTAAGTCTTGTTCCCCAAGCCACTTGCCAAATAGACGCTTCTGCTCTCGAATGATCCATTGCTCTTAGCGCCCTGGATTTTTCTGCTCTTACGAGTGCAATGTGTTTCTCGATAAATGGCTCCATCACCGATAAGTATTGCAATACACAGGAGTGTGCTTCTTCCACTTGAGTGTATTCCTTGTCGATGAATGTTTTCCTACCCTTGTTGCCTTTCCCCGCCAACCTACCTTTATGACGAGTTTCTGGCAAACCAAGTGCACGTCTATCCTCTTCCCGCAAGTAATCTTGACAAGCCTCGATGACTTCTTCTGCATAATATCTCTCTATCATGGATCCCTCAGGGTGAGCACGATTGTGTACATAGTGGTTTAGAATAGACATGAATCTCTCGTACGGCCACATCTCATTCAAGTACATAGGCCCGAGCCAGCTAACCTGGTCAACCATGTGCATCATGAGGTGCGACATTATATCAAAAAATGATGGTGGGAAGCACTGCTCAATTTGGCCCATAGTCTCCGCCATGAAATGCTTTAAGTCACTTAATTCGTCCTCACGGATCTCCTTTCACCCAAGTTGGTTGAAGAAGTAGCACATCCGAGTGATGACCATCCTCACGTATACGGGCTTTATAGCCTTAATTGCAATAGGAAGGAAACATGTCAACATCATATGGCAATCATGAGCATTGAAACCGATTAACGTCAGATCTTTCATTGAGACTAGTCTCTTGATGTTGGAGGAGAAATCTGTCAGCACTTTTAAGCCCCTTAGGCTCATGCAGATTGCTCTTTTCTCATCATTTGTTAGGTTGTAGCTAGCTGTAGGAAGGTAGTATCTTCTGTTCCCTAGGTCTTCTGGGTGAAGCTCCGGTCTAGACTCCAAATGTACTAGGTCCTCCCGTGACTTTAGTCCATCCTTTGTCTTTGCCTTAATGTCCATCAATATCCCAATGACGCTCTCAAACACATTCTTTTTGATGTGCATGTCGTCGATGGAATGGCGCACGGCCAAGTCTGTCCAGTAAGGTAGGTACTTGTAGAAGATTGACATCTTCTTGAACGACACGTCATCAATCAGAGGTGTATCTCTCTTATTGATCGTACCATCCTTTTTCTTTTTACCATAGGCGACTTTGATGTTCTTCACCATGTTATACACGTAATGCCCGTCCCGCCTCTTTGGCGCATGCCCTCTCAATAGTACTACCAATGAAGTATTTCATCATCATCTTGCTTCGGTACCTGTGTCCTTCCACTAAGAAGCGTCGGTGACGCATGTACACCACCTTTTGGGATCCCTCTAGGAACTGAGCTGCAGTGTCAATCAAGCATTCTGAGCATCCCATGAATCCTTTGATCTGTTCTGAAAGGGAAAACTGTCTTGGGTAGTCAGTGATGGTAACAAAAATGATAGCTTTGCATGTGAAGGTACTCGTCGCAAGCTCATCCCACATTTTCACTCCATGCTTCCATAGTGTCTCCATTTCTTGCATCAACGGCTCGAGAAAAACATCTATGTCAATGCCTGGTGCTTTGGGCCCTGAAATTATAATGGTCAGCAACAAATACTTCCTCTTCTGACATAACCATGGAGGGAGGTTGTAGATTGATGGGATAACCGGCCATGTGCTGTGTGTGCTGGTCCTGTCACCAAAAGGATTCATTCCATCAGTGCTCAAAGCGAACCTAACATTTCTCGGATCTTCATGAAATTCTAGGTACTTGTCATCAAAGTCCTTCCACTGTTGTGCATCGGATGGGTGACGTAGCACTCCGTCATCTTTCTTGCGTTCATCTGAAGCCCACCATCGCATGAGCTCTGAGTCCCTTGGGTTTGAGAACAAACGCCTTAAGCGATCAATCGGTGATAGATACCACATAACTAATGCAGGAATTCTTCTTTGGTTAGTATCATCTACTCCTAAGGTGCTGTTTTCCTCTTCAATGTTCTGAGAAGCGTCATTTTTCTTTCTGCCCTTCTTTCTCTTTTTCTCAGTGTTAGTACCCTCACTGCAGTCTTCGTTTATTTTGTATCGACTAGCACCACAGTTTGGACACTTCGTTAGGTCTTTGAACACCCCATGATAAAGGATACAATGGTTTGGACACGCATGTATTCGTTCCACACCCATCGTCAGTAGACTGATAAGCTTCTTCGCTTGATACGTGTTGGTAGGCACAAAGTTTGGCTTAGGAAGCACAGTAGCCAACAGAGTCAATAGGTCGTTGAAGCTCCTATCGGACCAGCCATACTTAGCCTTCAAGATCAGTATGTCTAGCACAAAACGTAGCATCGACCATCTTTTCTCACAACCCTTTTCCTCCGGGTACAAACGTTCTTCCCTTGCCTTCCGCACCGTCTCCAAGTTATCTAGCCTTTTCAATAGTAATTCTTGTTCTATGTGGCGAACATGTCATCCAGGAAGTCTTCTTCTTCATCTTCTTCGTTATCTTCACCACCATAGCCTTCTCCACCACCACAGCCTTCACCACCACCACACCTTCGCCACCACCATAATCCTCCCCACTACCACCTTCACCACAACCACCACCTGCAGCGTCATCTCCTGGACCATCATGCATCATGACATGATGGGCATCGTCATCTTCCCTTACTTTTGGTGCATTTGTACATTCCATGTTGCCTGCTTCTGTACGTCTCTCATCATGATGGTCCTAAATCTCTTATTTCTCCATGAAACCCCTTCTTATCAAGTGTGATCTTATCGTATTTGGATCTCGGCATACTATACGGTTCCGACAGTCAATACAGGGACAATATATATATCCTTTGTCTGCTTAATCAAAGCGTGCCTTTTAGCTGCTTCGATAAACCCATTCACATCTTGTATATAGGAAGCTTCATATCTTCTTTTCGTGTACATCCATGACCTGTCCATATGTGCCTTTTAAAAATAAAAGGTATATTTGCATGAAGGTATTATTCGCATATAAATGTTGAAGCTATTGATGTCTATTTTTCTATACAAATATTACATTATTCTAGACCTAAAGCTTAAAAAGTGATAAAGTAAATATAGAAATTAACTAGAGTTCATGTGAGCCAAAGTATGTTGGGCAAAAATCAGTCTAAATTGCTAGGAAAAATAAAAAAAATCTAACATCATGCATGTCTCTCTCTAGATCTCTAAGTGAAAGAAATGGACATGTAAAATTTGAAAAGAGTTTAGGGATGCCAAACCCAACTCCTTCAAAGGTTCAAAGGGCAAAACCTCCCCCTCTATTTTTGCTATTTCTCGCCCTCCAAGTGAGCTGAACAGTGCTGCTCAGCAGACTGTCCCGATGAGGAAGAAGGGGTATTTAGGGGGGCATTTTTAGGGGTGGTTGAGTAGTTTAAATGATTTGTAGGGTGGTTCTCTTAAGGAATCGTCGTTGAAAATAGGTCTCTTTTGAGACGGTTCTGTAAAGAGGACCGCCTCTAAAGATCCATCTTCAAGGGCGCTTCAAGGGCGGTTCTCTTAACGCAACCGCCCCTGAAGATGGATCTTCAGAGGCGGTCATGAAGCTACAGTGCCCACAGGCGTGGTTAGAGGCGACGTGCTAGTTGAACCGCCTCTGATTGAAATGGGGGTGTCGCTAAAAATCATTTCTGTAGTAGTGAGTGTATCGACCGAGCTAGCGCTCATCCTTAGAGTAGTACACGATTAGGAACATGCGAAAGGCTATAAGGCACTCACAATCACGGTTCTGGTATTCGGCCTATATCGACCGAATTTCACCCATTTCGGCCCGGCCCGAGAAAAAACTAAACTGGCCAAATTATTTCGGCCCGATTCAAATTTCCTGCCCATTCTAGGATCAACAAAGAGCCCGCCAATCAATACAATGCTGAAAACTTCGTCACTGACCCTAGCTAGCGCCTGGTCCGCTCCACGGCGCCGCCGCCTCCGCTCCTGGCAACCTACGCTAGCTCTCCTGCAGCCACTGTGAGAGCCATGGTCTCTTCCTGACATCCGAGGTTGCGCCATGGATGTTCCTCGACATAGGGGTGAAAGTGGTGTGGATAATCCTCAGATCCGATCCGATCCGGATCTGAATTTTGAGGATATGGAGAAGAACTTTTAATATATATGCGGATACGGATAATCCTAATCCGATTTTGTGTGGATGCAGGGTAGGATATGGAATAGGTAAAATCCGGCGGATATGGATTATCTGCAATATCTATGCGGATTATCTTATGTTTAAAATAGGATATCCGAAAGTTTATCTCCCTAGACTAAAGAATTTGGGATTTTAAAAAGTTTGTTAGTTGAGAACTCTTATTTTGTGGTGTGGTTGTTTGATGTTCTAATTTTTAAATTAAGAATTTGCTAGGTGTTATTATTTATTTGCTAATAACTTATCCTTTTTTCATGAAAATATCATGTTAAGTGTTAATTATCAGTGTGATAGCCGCAATATGGGAATGCAATGCAAGCTTATTATCTATTGCTTGTTCTTGGTTCTTTACTAAATCAATTCTTGACAAGCTTATAATTCTCTACGTATGCACATATTAATCGACTATTTAAATGCATCTCCGATCCGGTTCCGCTCCATATCCAAACCACTTCCGACATCCGAAAAAATCCGCATCCGCATCCACATCCTTGTATTATCTGCTCCGCACCGAATCCGACAAAGAAAAGCGGATTAGGATATAGGAAAGGCATTATCTGCACCGATCCGATCCGTTTTCATCCCTACCTCGACGTCGCCGCTGTGCCATGGCTGCTGCTCGACAGCCGCCGCCGTGCCGTCACCAACTCTTTTGCGTTGTCGCTGCCATGCATCTGCAACCCTTGCTGCTGCCACCGCGTCGTCTCCACCCTCCCCGCTACCTGCACATTCCACGCCGACACCAGATGCACCCTCTCCATGCCCATGGCCATGTTTGACCATTTGGAGAAATTCTGTTCAAATTTGCTAAATTTCATTTAAATTTTCGCTGGATACCGGTCCGAATTTTTCGAACTTTGAATTTCGTCTAATTCGGTGGTCTCTGAATTTTTTTTCAGAAAAGAATCCCTGAACTTTACTCACAATGCAGAAACTAGGAGTAGTTTCCATGTCCTAGGAGTTTGTATAAAGAAACTCTCTCTCAAGGCGTCCTCAATAGCAAGAGACAGCAGCTAGCTCATATATACCATGTCATTGCCACTTCATTATGTGAACCCCACATGTAAATGATTTTTTATTCTACATCTTCTCCTCCCTTTCTCATTCTTTATGAGCAGGCCTACAAACTATCTTGTTTTCTGAGCGAGATGGGTGTTGAGATAAGAGATAGTCCCTTCTCTTTTCCATCTTCTCTCTCTTACACATCAGAAAAGTGCTAACATGGATTCCACACCCTCACAATGCAACTATTCTGTCTTTAGAGCATCTCTAAGAGTCTTTCTAAATCTCACTCTCTAAATCATCATTTGGAGAGTTATTTGCGTAAAAATCGTTTTTAATATCTTTTCATTCTCCAACGGTTTTTCTATATCTCATGCGCACTCTAGAGAGCCATTCTCGTCTTCTATTTTTGACTAACGAAAAATCTAAAATAGAAGATAGCTATATTTGGATACATTTAGATAAGCTGTTGAAAGGTAGTTTTTAACCAAAATCTCTGCTCTAACGTTTACGAAGGATAGGAAGAGTCTCTTGGACGTGCTCTTTTTAAGTCTTCCAATCATTCATCACTTCTCTCCCCCGGGATCCTCTGCTCCCAAAAATAGCCGCGCGCCACCTGCATCCCATGGCAGCTACCGCGGCCACGAGCGGACCAGGTCCTGTCCTCTGCTCCCAAAAATAGCCGCGTGCTGCCTTCATGTCCTCCTCTCGGCGCAGCAGTCAGCGCCGCCTCCTCATCGGTCCACGCTGCTGGCGAGCGGCGTTGGTTGGTCTTTCTGGTGTGTGTAGAGATGCAGCGCAGCAGCCAGCGGCTCCACCGCGGGCCGCGGCTAGGAGCTCGACGTGCTCGCGACGGGATTCGCTCGGCGGCGTTCGGGCAGATGGGCTCCTGCGGCGCGGATGGCTCTCGCGCGCGGCCGGCCACCTCCTCCGCGTCGACGGCGAGGCCTTGGCGCACCGGATCTAGAGGGAGGGGACAGCAAGTCAGCAACGAAGGAGCCGTCCCCAACGCAGTTCCCGTCTATTCCGTAGACGTCGTTTCTTAGTTAGACAACGTTTCTTGCTTATTTTTCTCTCTTTCCTCTTTAAATTGGTTGACACACCAGATTTTTACTTACGTGACAGCTTCATTTGATTCGTATAGAAACTACCATGCTACTGTGTTGGGAGTGCACTAAGAGTATCTGTTAGACTATTGTTAGCTAGTGCATGTCACGTCTAACCGTGCCATGTCACAATAAGGCCACCTCTCATATTTGTGTACACACGTTACACGTCAGGCATGCATGCACTAATTTAGAGGAACCGTCATTTTTTTCGTGTACGGGTCGTTTAGTACATCGTGTATGGCTAGGCCCAAATCAAAACTCAGTATATTAGGAAACAAAATCTATATACTCTTACAAAGTTAAATTCCACTAGATGATTTCTCTCTTGATGAAAAGTGTCCACATCATTCGTTACTAAGTGAGCCCACTAGATGTTCTATCTCTTCATATAAGGTATCCACATCATTCTTCAATAAGTCCATGTAATCTCTTATTAATTTACAAAAAATGTCAACGTCATCTCTGTCATGTGCAATACTTTTAATTTTTAATCTATTAACATACAAGTCATCTACATGCGCTATTTGTTTCATCACATATTCCTCTATAATTTAATCAAATATTTTATTGGTTTTTCTTCTGTTAGCTTACCAATTTTTTACTAAACCTAATACGACAGCGCTATTCTATACCCTAGGCGTAGAATAACTATTCCACACCAAGACACGACCAGCCCACCTCCTCAGACTGCACCAACCAGCCCAAACACACGACTCGCACCCCACCCGGCTCGCACCCGCGCCCGACGCGACTACACGACTCGCACCCGCCCCCCGATGGAAATTATCGCCCCCACCCTATTCTATCGTAGCCCGACCGGCCGGCCGTCGCGCGCCCCAGCGAAGCTCCCGCACCCTACCAGCTACGGCGACAGCGCCAGCGTTAGCCCCCGCCTTGCCCATCGGGATGATTCATCCGCAGCCATCTGCGCGGCGGCGATGGTCCGACCCACGCCCACGGCCAGCCCCCAACGGCGGCGCCGGCCAGATCTGCGCCCATGG
Source organism: Saccharum hybrid cultivar R570 (assembly GCA_038087645.1). Classification (NCBI taxonomy): domain Eukaryota; kingdom Viridiplantae; phylum Streptophyta; class Magnoliopsida; order Poales; family Poaceae; genus Saccharum; species Saccharum hybrid cultivar. The sequence continues at coordinate 35,338,729 of JAQSUU010000108.1, read as the reverse complement.
CAGCCACCATCGGCGGCGGCGTCCTGATCCGCAGCGGCCTCAACATCATCAGCAGCGGCGGCGGCTCATGGAGGCCCTGCTGCCCACCCCGCTCCCCACCGGCAAGGAGGCCCTGCGTCAACTGTAGCAGCAGCTTCGACGCCGGCCCCGACCCTGCTCGTGTCCACGCTGTGGCCTGCGGCCTCCTCGTCGCCCTCTGCATTCGAATAGAGCTCATACTCTGCAGCTATGGCTCCCACGAGCGAGGGCCCTGCTGCGGTCTCCGGGGAGCTCGAGCGAGTAGCGGCTGGCATTGGAGAAGCAAGTGATTTTGATCTGCTAAAAATACTGACTACTACTAGAATATGATACTGGCAATTACTAAAATCGTAGTACTGACAACTACTTAAACATAATTAATCATGAGACTGAAACATACTGAGCAAGCGAACAAATACTGTCTGATACTGAAACATACTGATAACTACTGAATCAAAAATTGAGCAGTATCAACAATAATGACTGATGCTTAATACTGTCACATATACTGAGAGATACTAAAAATATTACTGAGAGATACTGAATACTGTCACATGTACTGAGAGATACTGAAAAATAAAATGAACTACTGAGTACTAATGACTTGGAATACTACAACATACTTGAACATACTGACGACTACCTGAAGATACTGACAAATACCTGAAGATACTGACAATTACCTAAAGGTACTAGCAACAATTCAAGTTATAGTATCGGCGGTACCAAGCTACTGACAAAATACTTGACGATACTGACAAATAAAACTTGAAGATACTGACAACTACTTAAAGGTACTTAACTATTGAATTTATAGTATCGGCACCAAGCTACTGACAAAAATACTGACGAAATACTTGAAGATACTGAAAAATACTTAAACATACTAACAACTACTTAAGGGTACTAGCAACTACTGAAGTTATAGTATTGGATGTAGGTACTGAGAAAAAATACTGACAACACTTGAACTGATACGTGAGATCTACTACTGATAGAGTGATAGGTACTTAAAAATACTGATAAACACGTGGATGAATATTAACGTACTTTCAACATTTTTTGTGTTTTAGTTGCATCACTTGTTTTTGAGGAAATAATAGAGTCCAAATATCAAATATATTAGCTATATATATATATATATATATATATATATATATGCTCCTAATAATTAACATGGTGCTAATTAATATGTATGCATGCACTAATGAAAATTGCGCCAGGCCATACGTGCAGCTATCAGACGCATGCATGCGTGGATACAGAAAGCTCCATGCATGCGCCAGTGCAGAGCATACGTGCATGTGCTAGTGCCTAGTGCAGGGCCAGGTTGGACCAGGTTGGTCTGTGTCTTGGTCTAGAATATATATATATATATATATATATATATATATATATATATATATATATATATATATATATATACACACGTGCTATTCTACACCTTAGGTGTAAAATATTATTCTACACCACAAGCCAAAACTGACTAAAAAATATATTGAGTACTACTGAACCGTGTTCAGTATTAGTCAGTACTACGCACAGTACCACGAAATACTGAATAATACTGAAATGCGACTACTGAACAGTACTGAATTTTGTTCAGTATAACAGCTCGGTGTAGAATAGTATTCTACACCTAGGGTGTAGAATAACACGTGTATATATATAGATAGATAGATATAGATATTCTATATTGTACCCTGGTACTGAATAATAATCGGTAACCGAGCCCAAATTACCGAGCCCGACCGCGTCGACCACGGGCGCTCCCAGCGTCGGGTTCCCCGCCTCCCCCTCGCACACGAGCGCCGGATCTCCCGCTTCCCACCTCGGACCCGAGCGCTGGTTATCCCGCTCCCAACTCTCGTATCGAGTTCCCAGCTCGCCTCCTCTCCCTCGCCTCCGCAGCCTCGAGGCGGTTTCAGCGACTCCGACGCCTCCGAAGGCCGCCGAATCCAGATCGCCGCCGCTCTCGCCGCACGACTCAGTCCCGCCGTGCCTCCCCCAGCGCCGTGCGGCCGCAGACGCAGCGCGCCGCACGGCCGGACCTTGTCGGCCAGCGTTCCCCAGCGTCCCGTCCCGCCCCGTCGGCGCTCAGCGGTGTGCGGCCACAGACGCATCGCGTCGCTTGTCCTGGCGTTCTCGGCCGGCTTGCCCCTGCCTCCGCACCCGCCGCGCCGCTCCCAGCGCTGTGCATTCACAGAAGCATCGCGCCGCCCCTTGATTGCCGAGCACACACGTTGATTGCCGAGCTTGCACCATTTGGGATGGAGCCGCCAGGTCCCTCAGGTTTCCTTTACATCCTTATTCGTATCTCGCTTTGATTTGATGTCCCATTAAGGTTGTGTCCAATTGGTTTCAGTATTAGATTCCCTGATATGTGTACTCTTTGTTAAAAAAGAATGATCACCGTGTTTCCTCTTCATTTTATATGTTTCCTTTTATTTTACTTTTGGTAATATTTATGCTCATATATATAATGGTTCAAAATCCTTTTCATCTTCATTAATTCACTATGCGATCATGACATTGGTTTCTTACAACCATAGACATTGATTCAGCTTTGCATTGTTTTTTCTTGTTTCAGATCATACACGTATTTTTTTACTTATGCCGTGATTGTAGTTTAATAAAGCAATTCTATTTATATGACAAGTCTAAATGGCTGCATGTACAGGTTACATCAGAATATATATTCGTGGGTGGAGCTATTCATATGACAAAAGCTGAAAGGAGGAGCGACATGGCAGGAAGAAGTGAGGGTGATAAAGGAAAAAAAGAAGAGCCTTACGGGGAGGAGGAGGGTGATTCTACCATGAACAATTCGCGTGCAAGGAAGCTCATGGAAAAAGCCATGAAAATCGTCAAGGAAGCAAGTAAGTCCAAAAAAAACTATAGGAAATGCATGGGTGAACTAGAAAAGATAACTTCCTTGGATGAGTTCCAAGACGAGGATGATTCAAACACGGATGGAAAGGTGAGTTCATTAGCAATCTGACTAGTATAATATAAAATTTGTTGACACAGGGGGTAAATTTGTATCTTACTTGCAGGATTTGAAATGAGTAATGAAGATGAAGAACTTACAAATGGAGATGAAACGAAGACAATGAGCCAGCAAATTGTGACTCTCCAATGAAGATGCATATGGAGTTAGGCGGTTTGTGCAAACACATGATTGAAAATTGGGATGCATAATGTAGGCAATTGTGTTTGAAATAATAGACATGTTTGTGCTCTCATGTGAGTTATGGGTTTGAAGGTGTATACAGGTGTCATGTCAGTAATAAAGTACTGACATGCACAAATTTTTATTGTAAAATTTTTAGTTTTTTATTGTTTGGATTATGGATTGATCAATTGTAAAGCAAGAAAATAGTTCCATCTACATGTGTTTATTGTATGAAGAATACATGGTTTGAAAAAACAACTAACAAGGTTTGTTCACGACTTGGGAGACGGATTATGTGAAATTGTATATAAAAATATTGCAATTAAAAATGCAAGGAGCCACATGAATATGGTTCTGCTAAAGTAGTAACGAGTCAATAGATCACATGTAACACGAGTCAAACTCGTCATAATATAGCATGACCATTATTCAAGACGCCTTTAATCCAAAAGGAAATTAATAGCACCATGAATAAGCAAAATGCATCCAGGTCACCTCGGAGAACTCTTTGATATGCATCTTCACCCTTTGGCAAGTAAGGAAACTACCACTGCTGTCAAGAGAATGTTAAGGCAATTTTAGGTCTTAGTTGCACGAAAATATTTAGCAAAAATAAGGGGGCATTCATGTAGTGCTAATTATATTTATTTTTAGACGGTGCATGAGCAAAGCTGCGAATGAAGGTTGTGGGGTGGGTCATTCCAACTCTACATATTAATCGTGTTACTAATATTTTTAATAGAAATTAATCAACTTTTATAACACGGCTAGGTCTTGTGTGGTCTGAGTACGGCTTGGTCCTATGCCGATGCATGATATCAAGATTTGGCGTGCATGAGAATGTGCACGCACCACGCGGACACGGTCCTGTGCCGCTGCATGCGCCTGTAGAAGCGCCGTGAGCCCGCGAGTGAGAACAAGCCATGCATGTCAATGAGCGGACACTGTCTTGGTCTTATGCCGCTGCATGCGCCTGTAGAAGCGGTGCGAGCGGGAACAAGCCGTGCATGTGAATGAGCGGATACGGTCCTGTGCCGCTGCATGCGCCTTGTTGAAGCGGCTTGAGTGGGAACAAGCCGCTTCAACCTATGCCGATGCATGATAGTAAGATATGGTGTGCATGACAATGAGCACGCGGACACGGTCCTATGCGGCTGCATGCATCCGTACAAGCGGCGCGAGTGGGAACAAGCCGCTACAGAGTGCTTTAAAAAGGAGCGAATGGTTGCAAGTACACATTACGTCATTGTTACTTCCTTGTCACTCATTAATACTACAGACAACGCGATATGGAGGGAACAAGGAAGGCATCTGGGAAGGGCGAAATTGAGGACAAAAGGCAAAATGGAGCGAACAAGGTAATAGCTTGCATTAATCCATTTTGTTTTGTTTTGATTGTGAGTTTTGTGATGATATACTAACAAAGTTTCGAATCAAAAGAAAGAAGAGGTATTCGACTGGAGGTACTGGCATGGAAAACAAATTTATGAGGAGCTATGCCTGGTAGACGGCGAATTACCACCGCTATTGGCACGGAATGGATCTACCAAGGGTGAGATAACCAAGGTGAGAGGCGATCCACAAGACTTTACTTAGTGAAAGGGAATATTATACAGAATTTATGAGAGGTAACAGTAGGTGGTCAACAAAATCATGCAGGATGACATAGACGAGGAAGGGGAAGAGGCTACAAGTAAGAATCGGAAGAATAGATAAAAAAAAAAAGGCAAAAAAAAATTGATCAATTAGGGCCCTAATGTATTGAAAGGTAAATGTTGTGGCCACGAGCACCGTCCGCCAATTGCCCAGTCAATGTCGCCATCATTGCCTCGTGGGGGTGCCAAATCGAGTTGCGGTGTGCCAAACATAGGTATCGAAAAAAAGAATGTTTGCATTCAAGGGCCATAAATGGTTGCGGACAACACATTTTTGAACGGTGAAATACTCATGCATGTACTTAATTATAAGTATTAGAGAAATGGGCATGCAAGTAGTTGATTATAAGATATAAAGGCGTGTTGTTTACTTGAATATTACATTTTTGTATGGATCAACTTGACACATTTCATTTAGCCTTGACGAGGAACATGGTAAATTGGATGATGTAAGCTTCAATCTGTTTAGTACGAGCAGGATTTGCAATTTGACACTATATTCATTTATAAATCCGACTGCATTTTCAGTACGTGAGTTAAACAATTCTTCATTTTCTTCCTAAATAATTCTCTATTTCATCCTTCAATTTTTCTCTCCTTTTTTTACGTTTTCCTGCTTTTTATAGTGTTGCCAATGTAAGGTTATCCATCCATTTTTCTAAAAAGTGGAAAAACTTCCAATCTTTATACGTGGACTTCACTTTTCTAATCTTAATTTTTGGAAGAAAATCATTGTTGTCACTCCTCAAAAAGAAAAAGTCGTTGTTTCATACTTCTCTTTTCTAATCTTAAATTTTGTACAATGATTGACAAACCATATCACCAGTTCATACTTAGACACATCGCAGAACCCCTTCTCATAGCCTTTTGCTCTGATGGATTCCTCCTCCAGCCAGTCTCTTTGTACTACTCACTCCCCGCCTCCTCTTGATTCTCTCCCTCGCTGTCACTACCCCGATCAGTATAGGTGATTTCTGCGACTACCTTCTGTCGTGTCTTCACTCTATTGTCCTCCTCGTCGCGATCAGTATCCTCCTTCCAACTAACCTTCTTATTTTTAGCGCCTGGTGGCCTCCCTCTCTTTTTGTTCCTCATTGCTTCGAGCCTCACTCTATTATGTTCCAAGCTGAGGCACGCCCTCGCATTATGTGTAGCGTACTGCCCACAAGCCTTGCACCTTCTCGTGCCCAATTTCTCGCCCGATGCCCCAAGTGTTACTGCTACCTTATCTGATTCCGTCTTGTTCCTGCCCTTAGGCTTCGCTTTTTCAGGAGGCACCAGGCTTATCAATGTTGTTACATCCTACAGACACAAAATCAGGTTTGTCAGTCTTTTAGAATATAAGTTTCAGAGTAAGAACAAATGCACACATCAACCATTGCCCAACTTCTCTCGATTTCCATGCTTGCTCATCTACCTGTCCATGTTGTGACACTTCTTCACTTGTTGCTGCTGCTGCCCTTTTCTTCCCAATGTCTTTATTGCATTCCAGCACATGGCTAGCCTCAACTCTACATGTGGTCCCAGATTCCTGCCACATGTTTTACATTTATCAGTCCATAGAATCAATAAAAATCAAAATCACCCCTTGGTTATTCACTCAACAGCCTATAATCATGTCTATGCTACTACAGATTTATTTCAGATCTGCATGAAGATCATGGTACATTATCAAGCCAAATACACTAGAGCACATGAACTATGCCATATGTTGCATTCATCCATGATGGTGTCATTCACAAAAATTATCTGATATCATCAAGTCAACACGGTAGTCCCCAGCATGATTCGCCAATTTTTCAGATAAAAATAATAACTAGTTAACTTGTACTAGTGCCTGTCATGCATGAAAAAATGTAAAGCTAACCCATTATGCTTGTGACCTGAATTGGAAACAATGGAACCACTTTTTTTTTTTACAAATACGAATAAACACAAACAAAAGCGACTAACACTAACAATTGTTATAGATAAGGAGCACTACTACTAATGCAATGAGTTTTTTTAGTAACTAGTTAATACAACTATCTAAACAAGGAATTACCTGACTTATTTTAAACCATCTACTTCCCCTACAAATTTATTTCTTTACCAACTCATACTCAAAATTCGTTCTTACTTGGCAGGGAAGAAAAATAGGTTTCAGATGTTCCATTGCAATCACAAGCAAACTGACACATACTGTACAACTATCTTTATTCTATCTTTTTCTTAAAGGGCTAAGTGCTATGGTCAAATTTCAGGCAGCATTAATATAGGATCTAATCTAGCATTTGAAATAAACCAAAATCCACATCTCCATTTCACCTATATCTTTCCTGCTGCTGCCTTCAATTGGTTTGAACAACCTCCATCAAGTTCTTGGTTCGTAGCTGGTAAATTTTTCTGTCCACAATACCAATATATAGTACAATTCCAATATATAGTTCATAATTAGAATATATGGTTCATTTAGGTTCATCCCCACTTGTTTCATTACTTAATGAAAAAAATCATACCCTTATTATCCTTGTCTCATCACATCTTCCTTCTTCAATGCTATCGTCGCTGCTGCTATCTACAGAATTGTCCTACATGCCATATATAATTTAGACACATCCTTAATTACCCAATGTACACTAAAATACTTCCTGTTTTACTAATATGTCTTTACCTCTGTCCTTGTTTGACCTTGTCCCTTCCTCGCTTCTGCGCCAATGTCTGGGGGGATATTGTCTATTTCCTTCGTGACATCTTCTAAAACTTCAAGCAATCTTCTGTAAGCAGCGTTAGACATGCTCCCTGATCTGACTGCCTTCATAGCTTTTGGTATTAGAGTCTTTGTTCTATAGCTTTGTGTGTTGCCGTCCTCCCCGGTGAGAAGCTTGTCGCTCGTATCAAAGTCCACCTCCCTCCTAGCGAACCTTGTATAGCGCTTAAAAATGTATTGAATTGGAATCTTCTCAACTTGGACATGAATGAAGGCACGCAAAATAGTCCTGCATCCACAACAACATTTAGTAACTTTAAATGCACACCGTCATACTTTCATGAATCGTTTCAGATACCGGCGGCTTTCCACAATACCTGTGTGCTCCCACTCCCTGCACTCGCAACTGTATGATCCGTTGACTTTATCTGCCTTCACTTTGAACTTGTGTTGTCCCCTGCTTATCACTTCTGACCTTTTTGTGTGACAAACCCTGTACCAATGCTCGCCTAGCTCTGGATCAGCCTCTATGCTGTACGCGGTGCAATTGACCATTTTTTTTCGAAGTTTCTGAACACTGCCCGTGTATAGATCCTTCCCAGTTGAACCTCAAATGGCCATTTGTTCTTGGTAAGTGTCTTGCATCAACAAACAACACAATCGAAATATAAGTCTTTGCATAGTGTACTACCATTTCAATCACAGTACATTCAATGTTTAAATTCGCTTTACCGTTGCAAGGTATGTTTCAGCTCCCTCCTTCATTTTCCGTGTCTGCATGAAATCTAGTGTACGCTTTGCAAACTTGTGCAAACATGTCTGCTTACCCACAACATTCTTCTTAATCGCATAGTTACTGCTCTCACTACGCTGTGTTGATGTCATCATCCCACAGTAATCATCTTTAAAGAAAGCTGGGATATACCTAGCTCGTTGCCGGAATAAGCTCTCCATAGTGGCATTTCCTTGCAGATCAAACTCTGTTATCAGTTCTTCCCATGCTCTCTCAAATTCTTCGGGTGTCAGGGGGTGGTTCAGCACCGACCTGAATTTTTCCTTGAAGTGTTGTTTCTCATAAAGGCTGAATATCTCATTCAGGTTGGGCATATGCTTGTTAACCACATGCCAACGACAAATCCTGTGGATAACACCAGGGAATTCCAGTCCTATGGCCACTTTCATTGCCTGATCCTGATCTGCCACACATAGGAGCATGAGGATTGTTAATAATACAACCAAAACAGCTTGAAAAATGTTTTTCATTTTACCTAAAAGGTGTTTGCCACTTTTTTATACAGATGAACATTACCTGTGAGAATACATTTAGTCCTATGTCCTCCCATGCATTTCTTAAAAGCTTGAAATACCCACTGGAATGTTTCTATTGTCTCATCGCCTAACAGCGCACATCCAAAATAGGTGTTCTGTAGGTGATGGTTTGCACCCACAAACAGAGCTAGTGGCTTAGCATATATATTTGTCTTGTGCGTGGTGTCGAATGTCATCACATCTCCAAAATCAATATATTCTGCCTGCATGCTAGCGTGACTCCAGAATAAGCTATGAATCATCCCTTCTTTATCGAGCTTGATGTACCAACGAAATTGTGGGTTCTGCGCCTTGCAGTCTTCAAAGAATTCTAGAAGCTTCGCAATGTCATTGGCATGTTCTTCCCTCACATTAGCCGCCTTCCTGCAAAATTTGTTACTATTACAAAGATGCAATCGACAGTACCTATTTATTGGATGGAATATGAGTTGCCACACACTGACCTGTTCTCAAGATCCCTCCTTGCCATCGGCACGTTTTCACCTCCCCCATGCATGTCTCTAACAATGTTCTGTATACTATGATGCGGGACATCCGCCGCTTGGAGGCCATCAACAAACTCAAGAAATACCGGATCCTTTTCCTTGTGTGATGTCATATTTATTGTTTCTTCTTTCTTTTTAAATAATGGATGGTTATGCATTAGATCCACTTGCTCAATCACCACTGAGATTTCATTCTTGTTTTCATCATAAATCCTTTTTAGCTTCATCGAGGACATGCAGTGTGTCTTCTTTGAGGTATTGTTCCTAACACGCAGGTCCTCATCTTCCTTAAAGTAAGTATGAACCCCCTCATTGCTGCAGTGTATAATATATGAATATGTTTTACTGTTTCCATAGCTCAAACCGAATCCAGCCTTCTCGGCGTACGCTTTATAGAAAGCCCTGGCCTCTTTTCGGTCTCTGAATGACATTCCAGGCCTAGGGATGAGGGCAGGATCAATGTCTTCTTTCTGCATACAACATATGCAATTAGTTATTTCCATTTTCCACATAGAGTTAACACCACACACAGTTTTTATGGCTGAATACAATACATCATGAAGAGATCTCAGCCGGTACAAATAAAAAAAACCAAGAGGCAATGCCTATTACAGCCTATGTCAAGTTTGAACATTTTTTTTATTATTATTTCTTATGTCTGAATACTTCTCAACTCTATTTTCTGAATCCCATCATCACAACTTTGATCATTTGGTAATTTTGAAACCTAATTTTATTTCATATTCACATAGCAGAATCTTCGAACTCCTTATTAAAATGTCACAAACAAGCTACTCACATGGATGTACTTCTTTTCGTCATCTGGCGTAGCGTTCTCACTTGCTGTAACTATTGCCATTGGTGAGAACGTGCCTCTGCTGGATGATGTTCCGGCTTCTGAAATGCCAGCCACAACATCTTTGTTACGGCCTGGTGTGCACGATAATGTTCCAGCTTCTGAAACACCTGCAGGTAAGCCATCGTGACCTTGTCCTGTTCTTCCATCTGCCACAGCCACATTAGTCGTCTGCATTGTCTGCGATGCTGACGATTCAGGCACAACCCCCTTTACAATTGCTTTCCTCGCCAAACAGCTGCTTCCGAATACCCATTCTGATTGAATAACTTTACTGACTAGTGGCAGAGCTTCGATTCATTCAAATAACCATTAATCTGAGAAACATCACGGAAACATATAAGGATTACTGGATAGCCATAAAGAAGTGCCATGTGAAACATAAAACAAGCACACATTATTACTTCTGATCTAATCCACTAGAAGTGAAGACATCACCCGCAGAAGCATTGCTCCAGAAGCTAAAATTCATCTCGTTCACTTAGATTTTTTAATTTGATGAAAACAAGCTCACAATTCATGTAATTCACACCTGGTGCGCGAGCAGATTCCTCGGCAAGGGTTGGTCAGCGGCGTCTCGGCGGCCACCGCGGCACTGGCGACGGGGGCTTCTCGGCCGTCCGAGCTCGCGCCGCCGCCCGCCCGCCCGACTGTCTGCCTCGCCCAAGCTCGCGCCGCCGCCGCCCGCCCGCCCGCCTCTTTTGAGCTCGCGCGATTCACGCGCCTCCGCCCGTCCGCGAGGATGAAGAGGGGTGCCGGCCTCAAAGAAGAAGAAGAAGAAGAGGGGCTTCCGGGCGGGTCCGCGCCTCCGAGTTGCCCCCCCAATAGCGGCCTCGTTGGTGGCGCGGCGGGGTTTCGCCGGTGTACGGCCTGCTCCGCGGGAACGTGGGACAGGGGACGCCGTTTTCCTGGCTGGTTTCCCCTCGTGCGTGTGGGCGCTAGCGGGCAGGGAGGGTCTCACGCGCCGCGCGCTTGCGTGGCTCGGAGCCTCGGACTCTCGGGCGTGCGCGGGTTGACGCGGCGGACTCGGGTATATATATATATATATATATATATATATTCTACACCCTAGGTGTAGAATACTATTCTACACCAAACTGTTATACTGAACAGATTTCAGTATCGTTCAGTATTCGCGTTTCAGTATTGTTCAGTATTTTTGTGGTCATGGGTGTAGTACTGACTGATACTGAACGCGGTTCAGTACTATTCAGTATTTTTTCAGGTCAGTTTTGGCTTGCGGTGTAGAATAATATTCTACACCTAGGGTGTAGAATAGCGCTGCCGTGTGTATGTATATATATATATATATAGGGTTTAGGGTTATAGTAATATTCAGCATTGTTTGGGGCCACGGATACTTATGCTTTCGTGCCCAGCTCGGCGCTAGAATAAGAGCAAAGCTCTCTTTTCTCTGTTCTTTTCTCCTCCACATCAGAAAAAATGCTGAATAGCTTGGCTATAAGCTCATTATTATACTTGCTCTTAGATGTACACAATGTCTAGATACATATTAAAAGCAATGTATCTAAAAACCAAAACGTCTTGTAATTTGAAAGAGAGCAAGTAGAAAACATTACTTAGAAGATTGAAAAAGGTCAAAAAAAAAAAAAATCGAGCGCAGTTGGTCACCTGAGCCCATGTAAACAGGAACTAAAGTCCTCCTGAGTCTGTCCTACATCCACCGGATGTCAGCTTGAACAGGAACTGAAATCCTATTCGGATTATCATCAACAGGAACTGATGTCATCCTCGACCTCAGCCTCAGAATCCATGTCGGTGGCACTTTGAGGAGGAATCGAACTCCTCGGATTATCATCTGCATTTGAACAGGTATTAAGGTCACCCTTGAACTGTCCTCCATCCTTGGGATTCTCTTCTACCTCGTCGGTCTCCATCTTCATCGGCCTCCCTCCCCGTCTCTCTACAGTTTTCCAGCTGTAGATGTGGGCGTGGTACAACAATGCCCAGAGATGGGTGATGAGCTCGCCACCCTGCGAGAGATGCTGCATATGCACCTCCACCTCGCCATACGGCGCGGCGTAGAGCAACGCCTGGACCCAGAAAACTTCCAGCAGCTTCCAGGGATCCCCAATGTCCCCGCAAGAGAGTAGTTGCTTTGCAAGACGCACACCGTCCCAGAAGATGCTGCTAGGGCTGTCCAGATCGATATAGGGTTCGCTTCGCATTGCCTCAAGCTTGTCTTTGGCCCCTTGTAGAGCTCTCCTTGCTTCCGACGCAACACCATCATACGTTTCTTTCCTTTTCTGAAGCGTCCCAGGTAGCAACTCTGGCGCTGACACCAGCAAGTGGGCGCAATACTTGGACAGAGCTAGGGCCACGCGCCGACTCTTTTCTTCTGCCCCTGTGTGCTCCTTCTGCTTCGCCTGCTCTGCTAGTTCGCAGTAGCATGTCGCAACATGCCACAGCATAACAGAACGTGTGTACAAACAGCAATATGAGAGCTGTGCTGCAGCTGCAGGATTGTCGAAATGCCAATGGGGAAGGTACCATTCATCTACTCCACTAGCAACAAACAAGGATGACCAATTCTCCCCTATTGTATCATTATGAACCCGACCAAGGAACTCGGCAATGGAGCCCTTCACATCGGGATGCAACCTAACAGCAGGCCCTGTGCTACTGTCGCTGCCCACCAGTTCCCAGAGCACCTCTCCAACGTACTGCAATCCAACCATCCGAAGAAAGCGAGCACACTTAACATAAAGACGGCCACTCCTGCTGAATAACAGCTTGCCTTCTTTCCTGCTGCTCGCTTCAATTACTGAATGCTGACCGAGCTTATCTTGCCACATGTATTTGTCAAACCAATTAATCCTGGTGACTAGAAACCCTTTCAATCTCATCCACCATAGCGGCTGTCTGGTTCCTTTCTGCATGTTCCTGGCGTGCTCACAGGCAAAGGCAACTCTCGCCCAATTTGATGTCCAGCACCGGATTAGTTGCAACAATTGCATGTTGTAGGGACACCAATATGACAAGAGTAACGGTGAGATCTGCTGTCGTGATGGTGCCAGCACCAGGACCAAGAGAAGCACTATGGCGGCTAGTCATCGTCCCAGGGATGGCAGCTGCCACCCCAACAAAACATATCCCGATGAATGAAGCGAATGCCCAGAAACTAGCAGTCTTTGCTTGATAGTAGTGAAGGAATGCATTACCCGTGAAGAAGATATCATATAGAAAAGCCAGCTCAACCTCAATCACCTTAAAGGCTCGATTGAAGTCCGAAGCAATCTTATATGACATATCGTTCTTCCTTTCCGAAGCGTCACTCAATCCAATGAAATGCCGTTGCAACAAATGAGACAGAGCGAAGGCAGTGCACACATCATGACAGTCACCGACATTTATCCCTAGCTTAACCATGTCTTCGCAGCTCGAACTGATATTATTCCTCAAAACTCCATCACGCACTAATATTGAATAAAAGCTCTGCTTTGGGTCATCCATGTCTAGGGGAAAATCAACTACCAAGTCTGATACTATTGCATAGTCATAATCATCAAGATCTGAAATAGCATCTGTTTCGCCATCAGATTTAAGGTGCCTTATCATTTTTCGCATTCTTCTTGGCAGCACAAGCGCCAACGACCTATGAAAGCCCTTGAAAAAGTTGACAGCAGACAGCACACCGATGGCTATGTTATCAACATCACTGGAGATGGTTGAGATACTCATCAGCAGGACATATCCACAATATAGGCAGAGCTGAAATACCATCTTTGAGAGTGGGCCCTTGTAGTCAAGGCCGTTGTAGGAAGTGACTGGATCGACACAGCCGAAGAGGGTGAGCAAGGACACGGCCCATACGGGATACATCTCGCTCTTCACCGAGGAAGATTGCATTAGACCAATACTGTATGTCCCAAGGGATATAGATAACACGTTTGCAGCCAAGAAGCCCTTTTGGATGATCCAGCGCTTAGACCAGCGGCGGCAGGCTCCCAATGCAACAAGCAAGAAAGAGAAGGTGATAGCCGCCAGTGCCAAAGCCTCTACACGAAGCACTGTCCCCCTTGGGCTCTTCCACAGATCTCTCAGCTGCTGCAGGAAGGATGTTGTTGATGTTGCATTCTGCGAGTAGTGCTGCTCCATATTCCCCATGCGGCGGTAATCCACCTTTAAACATGATGACCTATTGTGAGCATGGATGCAAACTCAAACACAATTATACTTCACTAATAGTAGATGTAGGAATCGCCACTCTTCTGTTTGTTATGTTACTTTACATTGCATATTTGTCATATTATATTTCCCAGTGTGAAAGACATGTCCATTAATAGCAAATTTTGGATCTGCTTAATTAGGCTCTTGTTGAATAGGAATCAGCCATAAGCAGATTCCAAACTCATTTCTATTGCCAAATGTTGTCTAGAGCTGCAGATTGAAAATGAATCTCAAATCTTGATGTGAATGTTCAATCAATCGAATCACACCAAAATTTAAAAAAGGATGTATTACTTATTTGAATGGCTCGCTAAACACAGACAAAAGTTCATGAGGTCCTGGTAGGTAGTCTGAAAACACTGTCTAAAAAGCAAAATTAACATGAAAGCTGAGCATCATCTGTGATTTCTCTGGATACAGATCAGGTAATAACACTTAAATAGTCCATCGCAGATTACCAGACCGAGAGATTCTGCATCTAACAGAAAATAAGTTTTAGTGATAGTACCGTACCATGTTTCTGCTTCACAGTTCCTGGTCGAGCTGAACCGAGCTTCCCTGTTGCAGCAGCTGCAAATTTAGAAAACTCGATTACAAAATGTGGGCGATTTGGCTTAAAAAGAAATACTCCTAGATACTGAGTACCCATTTTAGCTACCGTGTAGCTTCCTCCCTCTCTCTCTCTCTCTCTCTCTCCCTCTCCCTCTCTCTCGCTCTTTTTTTAAAAAACTCTTAGGGTGTGTTTGGTTTGTTGGCTTAAGCTTAGCCTGGCTACAAACTAACCCAGGCCAGCCAAAGCCAGGGTAGCCCAGTTCAAGAGGCTCATGTTTGGTTTCCTGTATGAGCTAAGGTTGGCTTTGTTGTTTCTTGTTTGGTAGCCTGGACTGCTAGAGTGTGCTCACCTATCTTTGACATGGTGAGTTTAACTCCCATCACCTCTACTATTCTAACTTTCTAAGTCATGAACTGAGAACAGGCAAAGCTTCCATAAATTACGTCGTTGAGCTAGCAAGCATATCAATTCCAGAATTTCATCGAGACGAAGTAACAAGCAACTCCTAATCAACCAAAAAAAGAAAAGGAAAACAAGAAAAAAAAACACCATGTGCCTGCTTCCCCAAATCGACTGACCCAAATCATCAGTTGTGCCCTCAGTGCCACGAGTCGAATCCAATCAATCTATATCTATATCTATATCTATATCTATATCTATACCTACTAATAAAGAGGCAAAATTTCCGGCTATTTTTTTCGTCCATCCATTTTTTTCGTCCACCTCCCCCCTAGCTACCGGTAGTCAAGAGTTTCTTCCGTCTAGACTTATATGCCCTCCTATAGTTATTAGGACAAATAGATCTCTCCGAGCGTGAATAAACTAAATAGGAATAGGAATCATAATTCAAATAGAAAATAAATTAGACAAAATCTTATTTTACTTTCTATATAACAAAGTGTCTCTTTCAACCCGGCTTTTTACTTCCCATAACATGATACATCTACCATATTGCATTGATGCCCGCAATCCGAAGTTTGTGCCCAGCAAAGAGATCAGTCCTATCATGATGCGTTGTCGTTGGTGCCCGGCAAGACGGCAAAATTTCTGCTCTTTTTTTCGTTCATTTTTTTTGGTCTGGTCTATTTTAACTAATTCTACGCGTTTTGAAGGAGACTACTAATCCTACTCGTTTTCAAGCCTTCCGTCTGTAATCCGAACCCACACCTGTGTAGTGCACGACGCATGCAGCACATAGGGCCTAGCGTGCCCAGGCTGCCGGCCCGATGGATAGGAAAAGGTCCAGCCGGCTAAAAGTTCCGCTCAGGATTCATGTGCTATTTGTGTTTCTTTCTTTTTTGTTTTCTTCCGTTGCGTTTCTGATTTACCGTTTGTTTCTGTTTTTTTTTTCCGTTGTTTGCGTTTTCAGTTTTCTTTTGTTTTCTCTTCCCCTCGGATTCATTTGGGTTTCTATTTTTTTTGTTCTGCTCAATTTGAGTTTCCTAACTTATTTTTTTTTAACTCAGGTTTTCTATTTTTGTTCACCTCGGTTTATGGATCTGATTTTTGTTCACACGTTCCTTCGGTCTAATTGTTCTTTTCTCTCATAAACATAAAAAACATTTTATGGCCTTTGAACAATTGACCTTTCGCTAAGTAACAAAAATTTTAAACAATTTATTAAATTGGTGATGTAGTTTTCATTAGAAACGAAACTTATTTTTATTAAAATCTAGATTAGCCGATGGTTCAACTAATCAAACCGTGAATTAAAACCTTAGGCATTTTGTTATCAAATCCAGACTAAATATATGTATCTCTGTGATCCCTGGCAGAGCTGACATGTGAAAAATTCATAGAGGTCTTCCGTATTGATAACTAACTCCTTGCCGGCTTTAATAAAAAAATATAATTATATATTGTTATAGGAGTGCCCAAAGAAAGTCACTGAACTTGATTAATTATAGCGACATTTGGATAATATGAAGTTATGATATATTTACATCTAAATATTTATGTGTTCTGCAATAGGAAAAACTATCAAGATTATATCAACAATCGCCATAAAATAAATTATAAACATAAAAAACATATTATGAGCCTTTGAACAATTGACCTTTCTCTAAGAAACAAAAATTTTCAACAATTTATTAAATTGGTGATGTAGTTTTCATTAGAGCAAAACTTATTTTTATTAAAATCTAGATTAGCCGATGGTTCAACTAATCAGACCATCAACTAATCAAACCGTGAATTAAAACCTTAGTCATTTTGTTACTGAATCCAGACTAAATACATGTATCTCTGTGATCCGAACAAGAGCTGCCATGTGAAAAATTCAGAGAGGTCTTGCGTATCGATAACTAACTCCTTACTGGCTTTAATAAAAGATTATAATTAGGCCGGTTTCAATGGTGCGTTTCACGTCCCAGTTTCCAAGACTCAATGTTTTGAAAACTGTGTAGATGAGTTTCATCCCCATTAAACTCCTTTCATCTCATGAAACTTTTATCATCTCTCTCCATTTATTCCATGTCATGTCAGCTTATTTAATGACATGAAACTCTTATAAAACTCCCATTAAGAGTAGCATTATATATTGTTATTGGAGTGCCCAAAGAAAGGCATAGAGCTTGATTAATTGTAGCGACATATGGATAGTATGAGTTATGATATATTTACATCTAAATATTTATGTGCTCTGCAACAGGAAAAAACTATCAAGATTATATATCAACAATCGTCATAAAATAAATTATAGATTTAAAATTTTATAGAAAGGATAAAACATAAATAGATGTGTACCATTTTGTCGCTGTTTTTAATGTTTAGTTCTTTTTATCCCGTTGCAACGCACGTGCTCATTTGCTAGTCAAAATAAGAAGCCAAAACGGACTCGGAGCCCCTGTCAAAGAGGAGCCGTCTCTCATGCCGCACCAGCACCACTTGCTTTGCCGCTCGCAGCGGTGGATGGACGCGCACTCAGGCGAGCATCAAGGAGCACCACCTGCTTCGCCGGCCGCTGCAACGGGATCGACGCGCCCGGGACTTGGGGATCTCTCCAGCTCGAGCACCAGATGCAGGTGGCGGCGGAGCTTCAGAAGCTACAGCAACCAACGCCACTAGTGATGGCGGCAAGCAGGAGAACCAGCGAGTGACCTTTTTTGGTATTATTACTATTATAAGAAGAGCTCAACCAGAGCCCGGCCAAGAAATGTCACAAAAGCTGGCCCTCCCATTCATAGAGATGTTGCCCCCTGTGGTTCGGGCTTTAACCCATGCTTTGAGGCCCAACCCACGACCAGCCCCTTATACGAGGGCCCGCCCACCACGGGTCGGTTCACTCATGCCGACCAGGAAAACCAGCCAGTGGTTCCATTCATTCTCTCGACCCTTCGCCTCTCTTCCTGCTACAGTAAAAAGGGCGATAGAAGGGCGATTCCGATTCCGGCGTCGTTTTCGCTGCCTCCTTTTCGCCTCCGGCGGCCGTTTCAGCGTCAGTGGTGGAGGGGAGACAGGGGATCGATATCTGGTGTACATACCTTCTCCTATTAGTCTAGGTTTGCATAGGTTAGGGTTAGGGTTTCCGGCGGTGCTTGTCAGATGGCTGTTGGCTCTTTTGCTCCTCTTGACCGGCGTTGGAAGGGGTGGATGCGGTGGATCCGGTGGCGGAGCCGGAGAAACTGAAGCTCCTTCCTTCCGTGACAATCCATGGAGAATAAAGCGTGCTCTTGTCGGATCTGGAGTCCTGTTAGGTGCTCTAGTTCTTGACGAGATTCCCTACGATCCCTCCCTCTTTTTCGTCGGCACCGGCACCGATGCTGGATTCTCCGGCGGAATCCTTGGGAGGTATGTCTACCAACTTGTGAAATCGGGTTGGTCTTTTGCTCCCACTGTTTCTGGTGGTTTGCTTCCCCTCCGAGGTGGTCTGTTGGCCGGCGTGGCGGGGATGTCGGTGGTTGAGGCGCCAAGCCCCAGTTGTCCAGCGATGCGATGGCTGCTGGCCATCTTGTTAGGCCTATGCGTTCAACGGGTAAAAAGCATGTTGGTGCTGCCGGTATGCTGCTCTTGGTGCCGTTTAAAACCTTTGAAGATTCTTCGTCGGGAGGGTGGTCGGCTTCAACGCGACTGTTCTAGCCGCCGGCGATGAGGATGACCGGGAGAAGCTTGCAAGGACCTGAATGTTATTTTCCTTTGTTTCGACGGTGTCGTTGTAAGTGTTGGGTTGTAAACCATCAAAAATATTTATGAAATATATACCCGGTTTCTAAAAAGAAAGGAAAACCAGCCGGTGACATTTTTTATTGTGTAACGTTCCTTCAGCTTGCGGCTCTATATCCAGCGTCAAAGCGCCATCCGACGGCTGCCAGCGTTCCCATGAGATTTTTCACTTTTCCCTCACGCTGGCCGCTGCAGGCGGAGGTTCACGCGCCGCGCCGCAGCCCCTCCCGCACCAGGCGCCGCGCCGCACCGAGAAAATGGCAATTTTGCCATCATCAAAACTGGACTTCGCCCTTTTACCATCATGCAAAATGGATTCGTCAGAATACCATTATCAAACTAGTTACACTAGCTGAAATGCCATTGTGGTCATTTCTTCTAACATTTAATTATTTTTTTATTCCATCCAATATTTCTTTCCTCTTTTACCCCTGCCTCTAATCCTTATCCCTTCGTCCTTCCTCCTCACGTACGCACGCATACCAGCAGCCGCCGCCGCCGCCGCCCAAACGCGAGCTCGCCTCCTGCCACCACCGGGGGCGCCGGGACCTGCTGCGCACGGCTGCGGAACACCACCACGCGAGCCACTACCACGCCGCCGGGGTCACCGGTGCTCACGCTGCCGCCGCACTCCGACCACGACGACGCCGACGAGCCCAAGAAGCAGCGGAGCGCCTCCGCGTCCGGCTCCGCGACACAGCACACCAACTCGGGCCACTCCCACACGTACATGGAGGAGGCCGGCAGCGGCGTGCACGGCACCATCGGGTACATCGCGCCCGAGTGCTTCCGCACCGAGAAGGCGACGCGCGAGTCCGACGTCTACGCGTTCGGCGCCGTGGTCCTCGAGGTGGTGTGCGGCCGCCGCCCGTGCTTCGACATCGAGGGCTTCCACTTCCTTGTGGACTGGGTGTGGCGCCCGCACCGCGACTGATCCTGCTAGGGCTCGCGTGCAGCCACTCGACCCCCGCCGAGCGGCCCAAGACGCTGGCCATCCTGCAGATCCTGCTCGGGTCCATGCCGCCGCCGGAGGTGCCAGTTGCCCGTTCATCTCAACACTGCTCCGATGTCCAACTTACTCGGCCATGGCTGGAGCTCGCCTACTCGGCCATGGAGCAGCGTCTGTGGGATGGTGCTGGGCGGCGCGGCGTCGGGCTGGCGTTGGCCGGCGGCGGTGGGCGAACCGCTCTCGTCCGTGCTTGTATGTCCGATGAGAAAGAGATACGGCATGGGTAAAACGGGAATGAGAAAATGGATGGAATTAAAAAATCATTATATTTTGAAAGAAATCAGCGTAAGGGCATTTTAGCTTGTGTAACTGGTTTGATAATGGTGTTCTAGCGAATCCATTTTGCATGATGGCAAAAGGGCGAAACCCAGTTTTGATGATGGCAAAATTGTCATTTTCTCGCTGCCGCTCCGAGACCGCTCCTCGCGCCGCCATGGGAAGTCGCACCGCTGCAGCGCTCCTGCGGCACGCCGCCGGAGTTGTCAGTCGTGACTGCGGCAGCCGCGTCGGCAGGCCTGGAGGCCGACCTCCTGCTCTTCCTGCTGCTCACTGTCGTGGCGAGCTCACGGCCAGCGCGTGGGGCGGCGTGGCGAGCAGCCGGCCGGCGTGTGGGCACAGGGCACGGCAAGCGGCGACCGCGCGAGGCCGTAGCGGAGGGCTGCACGGCGAGCGGCGGCCGTCGCGGACGTGGCATGCGGCGAGCGCACGCTGTGTGCGTGCAGGGCTAGCGCGGAGGGCGACGTGGCGAGCGGCCGGCCGGCGTGGCGAGGTCGCCGCCAGCGCTGTGTGCGTGCACGGCTAGCCTGGAGGGCGGCGTGGCGAGCGGGACGCCGTCGACTCAGATTGGGTAACGTTCCTTCAGCAAGTCACGACGTAACTTGCGGCCCTATATCCAGCGTCAAAGCGTCATCCGACGGCTGCCAGCATTCCCAGGAGATTTTTCACTTTTCCCTCACGCCGGCTCGGTTCACTCATGCCGACCAGGAGAACCTGATCTTTTTTACCTCAAATTTCGAAAAGGAATCGAACTTAGGACGTGAGGGACTGAGGGTGCTACTGCAACTACTAGGCTACAAGGAAGAACGTGAAGAGAAAGTGGTTGTCTCTTAATTCCTTACAGTAGATCCCCTGTTAGGAGACCATGCTTTCTCGAGCGCTCTGATTAGACAATCTGCAGTTGCTGGTTTTTCCGAAAATAACTTCCCAACTGCTTGTGGGTTTGAGTTCTTCATCACTGCCGCATTTCCTCTGTTAACCCAAATCCCCTTCTTCTCTCCCTCCGACCAGCTTCATGGATCGCATCACTGCCTCCACCCTATCCATCTTTCTTTAGTCCTCAGTTTTTTTTTTTGATAATGTCTTTACTCCTCAGTTAACCCTATTGGGATTCTGGCCAAAGAACACTAGTCTAGAGGCTTAATCTGTTCAATTCCCTGATTCTGGAAATTTTTGATTTGCTGTAGAAAAATAGCGCAGCAGGAGCAGCCATGCGTTGCTGCAATAAACTAACACTGTCCTCGCAGCTGTAGCAAATTTTGTTGATTTGTCCCCTCTACACAGTAACAGCCTGGTTACAGCTGTTACCGACAGAATAGAGTACAATTCCTTGGAAGCTCCTCCCTGAGGCCGCCTCAGCCGGAGCACTCCCAGAAGCTGTCTCCAATCAGAGGTGGGGAGCGTTGGGAAGGACCGCAGGCAGCAGCTCCATTCTCTAATGCGATGTGGCCGGGGATGGCCTGGACGGCCGTAGCACCGCCGTAGTTGCCCGGGCGTCGGTTCGGGGGAGTTGAAGGTGAATAGCAAGGAAGGCGTCGTCCGGCGTAGGAGATTTGAGGGCGAGCCCGGCGAGATGCTAAGGCAGAAGAAGGGAAAGGAGACTGGAGACCAGACACCAGATAGGTGGGGAAGGAGGATTTTGCTTAAAACCTGTTGTGGGGAAGAAGAGCTTGACGGGGCTGTTGAGTGTTGAGGGCGACGACGGCCGCCGGACTCCTGGCGTGCGGACGGGGTTGTTGAGGGCGACGACGGCCGCCAGGCTCCGGGCGTGCGGGGATCGCCTCCCAAATCGCCTGAGACCTGGACAAAACAAAGGCCTTGTTTACTTGTTTAGTTCCCAATTTCTCCCCCAAATTTTACTATGCAAAAAGGAGATTCCCCATCACATCAAAATGCCGGTAAATGCATGGAGTACTAAATGTAGATAAAATCATAAACTAATTGCACAGTTTTGTTGTACTTTGCGAGACGAACATTTTGAGTCTAATTAATCAATTTTTAGATAATTTTTTACACTAAAAAACAAAATTTACTACGGTGTTCCGACAGTGTAGCAGCAGCTGCCGAATCCGGCCACCCGAATCGGTATCTAAACACGGCCAAACACAGAGGCCGACGAATGGTCACTCTTGGATTCTCTCAGTCAGACACTCAACACACTCTCGAGTCTCGATGCGACGGCGGGGAAGGAACTCAGCCGACAGGCGAATCATCGGGTCCGAGTCGTCCACCGACCATACACATCGTCTTTCCTTTTTATTTCCGTCTTCTTTCTTTCTTTTCAGTTGTCTCCTTGCTTTTTTGCTTTCCTTTTCTTTTCTTTTCTTGGTTTTTTATTCTTATTTTTATTTTATTTCCGTTTTCGTTTCTTTATTATTATTATTTTATTTTATTTCTTATATTTATTTTTTTCTCTGTGATTTTTCTTTTTATTTTATCTTTCCTGTACTAATTACTCGCTTTATTTTGTTCTCATCTTTTGTTTTTTGTTTTCCTTTCCTCTATTTCTTTTCTTTTCTCCTTTTATTTTATGTTTTCTGTATACTTGTTTATTTTAATTATAATTTCTTTATTATACTTTAATTAACTATTATTATTATTATTATTATGTTTTAATTTTGCATGAGACATATGATGTTCACACAGTATACTTATGATGTTTTATGTATATTTGTTTGTTCACACACTATCCATGTGATGTTCTATGTTGTGTTCTGAGATGTTCACATAATATAAATAGGATGTTCCACGATTATCTTTGTGGACTCATGTAGCACTTATAAGATGTTCTATGTTATATTTTAGGTTGTTCTAGTAGTATTCATGTAATGTTCTATTAGTTTTTATTATGTTCTTTTTTATACATTGTTTTATATTATATTATACTTTTTCTTTCACTTATTTATATTTAATTATTACTAGGTTCGTGCCCATGCATCGCTACAGGTTTAAAAATCCACATACTCCTATGTATTTTGCAGCTAACACATGAAAAAATATCTTATGGTTTCGATTTTATTATAGGCATGGATAGCCGAAACATCTTGTATGGTCAAACATCTTGCGAGTACAGATTATAGTTCACTTTAGCTAAGCGCCTCCTTGGAAACCAATGATTTGAAGTCTACCGTCAACACCTAAATTGTTTAGATTGCAGTGAAGATATCACCTTTGTGAACTACAAACCTTCCGGATCCACCTTCAAACTAATACTCCCTCGGTTCCAAATTACAGGACGTTAGTTATTAATAATGGTATCGAGAGTTAGTCGTGCAAGAAGTCAAGATGGAGTAAAATTTCTAATTTGTTGGCACCCCAGCACAACCATCATCTAACAGTGTTTCGGGTTTTTTTTTGGGGGTAATTCATTCAAGAATCATAATCAATACACATCTCATATATCTAGTTGACAGAAAAACATATTGATTGACTAACCATTTCTTGTTTAATCAATTCCAACACATCTAATGCATGGCTGCACAAATCGTTGAAAGACACTGAGAAAGGAAATTAAATTACATTGCAAGAGATTATGTACTGTTATACTGATGCCTCTAGCCTTTCTGTTGGAGCACCATTCCATCCCTCCTTCGATGATTATCAATGTAATCAGAACCTAAAAATACTTGCTTGGTCAAAGAATCACTAGCATAACACCAGGGGATGTAACACGTATTGAAATACCCCCTCACTTGAGAACGATCGGTTGGTAGCGGTGGCCAGTGGGCACGCTACCCACTAGCGTTCGAACCCCAGGTTCGACGCTGGTGTATTTCACCGGGAACAGTGTTTTCCAAATAATCTGCAGCCTCTCACGCGTGGAGTCACAAAGGGATTATAACGTGCCCGTCATCTATGGAGTCTTGTATGATTCCGGTGATCTCTACAAGGACGCGGTCTTCGGTTCTGTGTGTAGTTGCAAACCCATCTCTACCGCTCAAACTCCACCGCCTTCGCAAATGTACTAACATCACCCAGTGTACACCACCATGTGCATGTGTGTTAGCATTTTCGTAATCATTTTCGAGGCGTTAAGTTAGCTCACCACTAGATCTAAATGCATATGCAAATGAATCCTCATCTAGTGGCACTTAGGTGACCAATAGCCCCGGAAATTCCCCTCTTTATAGTACGGCTATCGATCCTAAGCCATCCACACCATCTACGGTGTCTTGGATGAAAAATGAAAAACCCTATCATATACATTTGCCTTCAGCTCCATGATTTGGCTTTGCACCTTTATCCAACTCCATCATGGCAAGCACTTGATCACATCACCATTACTTGATCCTTGCTTCACCATGTCATTGCACCAATCACATCATAGCTACACACATGTCTTTGTTATGTGGTTAGTACTAGGTATTGTCACTAATTACCAACACCAAACATAGGACTTTCACCAAGTCAGTGTGTCTTGCTTTCGGACTGGCATATTTTTTTAGCGGAAAATACAGCAGGGGAGGCCCCCACTGTAAACTTTTTATTAAACAAACAAACAAAGAGAGCAACAACAACTCTATACAAGAGAAAACAAAAAGGGAAGCAAGCCCGAGGTGGGCAGCAGAGCTAAACTATAGCAGCTGTACAAGAAAGGAAGACAGAGCGCTTAGCAGAACTGAATCTATGGGCCTGTAGTCTAATTTCATTATAGAAGGAGCTTTTCCAAGAATCAAAGGACGGTCGGGCTCTGTCGAATATAAAGTTGTTTCTCTGCTTCCAAATCTGCCAGGTGGCAATGATAAAGGTCTCAATAAAAAGGGGTTATTATGTTGGACCTTGGCTTGCGGCATCATCCGGAAGAAATCCATTGTGAAGTCCCAATTTATACCAAGGTGTTGCCAGGAAGCTTGGCTAAAGGGGCAGCTGAAGAACAAATGAAATGCAGTTTCTTCGATGTTGTTGCTGCATAGAACACAATTGTAGTTGTTTCCCTGAAGCTTGTGCTTTTTCCTTCTCAGAATATTCCTTGTGTTCAGTCTGTCCATCAAGAGGAGCCACGAAAAAACTCTAAGTTTGTTACAGCATCTGGAGTTCCAAATCCAGAGAAAAGGGGATGGGGGCTGTATATTCTTGTAAGGAAAGTTGTAGCACTTTGATGAGGAGTAATTCTTGCTTCCCCAAATGTATTCCCAGGAGTCCTTTGAATTCTGATCGACCTGCAGATCTTGAATTAATTCTTGGAGACTTTGGAATTCTTGGAAGGCCTGCTCTGATAAGGGCAAGTGAAATTGGTCCTCCAGAGTGTTGTTAGACAAAAACCTGGCCACTGAGATGTTCTTATTCCTGATAAAGGAATAGTGTAACACCTTTGGTGTTATAGAAACTAAAAACATGCCATGTCATCATATGCACCGCAAAGCACCCATGATTAGGGTAACTACGTTATGCATCAACTAAAATGAGTTTACTTTCTTAGGTTGGATGTGTTTCTAAGTGGTGTGACTCGAATCCGAAAACCCTAATTTCGAATGTCACCGCAAATACTTAGTTTATGCCCTGCGTGATTTGAGGTGTATGACTATGTTATACACTAGTGCCAAGTGTAGGGTATGAGCTCAAGTCCAACTTATAAAATAAAGCTTCAAGTTTGAGTTTGAATTTGGAATCCAAAACTTGTTGCAAGTTTTCCGATTCGAATTCAAATTCAAATTTGAGGAATTATTAAAAGAATTTCCGAAGTCATCCTGGTCAACCAAGAGTGACATTTGGTCAAACATGTGATGCTTGACTCAATGATGCCCTTGAGTGATGGTGTGATCACTAAATAATCACCAATTAATAGAACATCAAGTTTCAATTTGAAATCTTTTCGAAAACCCTAAAATGCAAAACCCTGATTTTACCCCTTTTTGAATAAATCAAAATCTAAGCAAAATTTGGGAAAAAGTTTAAAACCAAGTTTGTAGATCTTTTCAAGGGCTACAAGTTTGGTGTTTTGACTTTTCAAAGTTTCAGTGTAAAATTTGGAGTAATTTTGAAAAGATTCAAATCTCAAATTTGACCCCTTTTAATCTCCCCTATCCAATTTCAAAATGGAGGCATAATTTGAAAATGTCTTAAATAGAAAAGTTGTAGGTCTTACCTAGATGTACAACTTTGGTATTTTGAGTTTTTGAAGTTTCAATATAAAATTCAAAGTAATTTTCAAATTCAAATTTCAAAATCTAGGCCGAATTTGAAAATGTTTATATTGATAAAGTTGTAAAACTATGAAAATTGAGCAACTTTTGTATTTACAGATTTTCAACTTCTATAGAAAAATTTAGAGTAATTTGGGAATTATCTTCAATGGCATTTTCGTAATTAAGGCAAACTTCAGCCAACAGCAGGGCGACACCTCCCGCCCGACGCCGGCGAGCTTCGAACCGTTTCCAGGCGTGCCGCGACCGCCAGCAGCCGCTTCGGCATGGCCGGGCCGTTCCGCGTGTCACCTTCGCGTCGACCGGTCACCCTTATTTATATGGCCATCGCCGTCGTCTTCGTTTTCTCTTCCTCCTCTGTTTCCTCCCCGCAGTCGGTCACCACCGCACGCCACCGTAGTTCACCGTCGTCGCTGCTCCGCCGCTCAATTGCTCTCGCCTGCAGCTCTGCAATCCGTGTGCGTAGCTCCTGGAGCCCTTTATTGCGCCTCGCCTCGTCTGCTACTGCCTGCAAGCCACGGTCTTCTCCACGGCCGACAGTAGCGCCGCCGCGGCCGTCGATCGGTCACTCCAGACCACCTCCGCCTTCACCGAGTTCACCACAGCATTC
This sequence comes from Saccharum hybrid cultivar R570, assembly GCA_038087645.1. Taxonomy (NCBI): domain Eukaryota; kingdom Viridiplantae; phylum Streptophyta; class Magnoliopsida; order Poales; family Poaceae; genus Saccharum; species Saccharum hybrid cultivar. The sequence continues at coordinate 35,311,579 of JAQSUU010000108.1, read as the reverse complement.
GCGGTGAGCTCCTGAGCGTGATGCTCGCGTTGTTTTAGTTGCTACCGTGTCGGAAGGGGGAGTTTCGCCTCCACGCCGCCGGGCGGGTCGCCACCGTGGCCGCCATGGCCGCGGCCAAGCCCCTCCGAGTCGTGTTGTGTCCGTTTAACGTCGTAGTGGTGTTCGCGGGGTTCGGGTGGTGCTGTTGGCGCAGTTCCGCCTCACTGGGAGCTCGCCGTCGGCGAGTTAGCCGTCAACGGCCACCACGGTGCCATGGCCGCGCACTGGAGGGGAGAGGGAGAGGACGCGGGCGCGAGTGGGCCGGCCCGGTTTGCTGGGCCGGACGGAGGGAGAAGGCCGCGCGAGAGAGAGAGAGGAGAAGCGCGGGCGCGTGCGGGCCGCGCGCGCGGGGGCGCGCGACTGGGCCACCACGGTGTCGTGGGCCGAGCGCAGGAGAATGGAGAGGGAAGCGGCTCGAGTGGCTGGTTTTTGTTTTTCTTTTTCAAAAATGTTAAATAGTAACCCGTTTTGTTTATTTTGTTGTGAATTATTCAGAATTCCAAAAATAGTGAAAATTTTTGAGTAACCTCTCTGTATTGTGTACTATTTAATAAAAATATTAAATGCAAATTTTGTTTACTTTTTGTAAGTTATTTAATTAGCTCAATTAATTAATAAATGGCTTTTCCATAATTTTCCTAGGCTTAATTAATTATCCAAAAATTATGTAAATTGTTTTACCACTTAGTTATGATGTAAGCCTTCTAAAATAAAATTTTGAGCTTAATTAGACAAAGTTGATTTTATTCTTAATTTATGCTTTAGTAATTAATTAGTTAATTCATTAATTAGGGTTTAATTATTAGGGTTGTTTTACTTTGCGATTGAGTGTTGACTTTAGGTCATTAACACTTAATGACCTTTAGCATCCTTAATTGATTGTTTGAGCTCTCTTAATTATGTTGTTAAGGCTTAATTAGTGTTATTTCGTGTGATAAACGAAAGTCCTTAATGAAGTAATTAACTTAATCGAGCCCTAAATTAGAGTTAGGTTTGAATAGTTTGCTTTGCAATTGTACCGCGAAGGAAAGTTGTACTCAAGTTATTAACTTTGTTATGCATCCATCACGCATCATGTTTATTACTTCATCATCTTAAGCATACGTTATCGTCGCGTGTAGTCCCCGTGAACGAGGAGATTGCCGAAGTTGAATCCGTCCCCGAAGAAGAGCCGACGTCCGTGGAAGTGGGATTTGACATTTGCGGTACTGACCCAGAACCTGAACTTCCCGTCGACCAACGCAAGCCCCGGTTACATTTAACCCTTCCTTGTGTTTTAAAAAGTTTTACTTCACTTATATTAATACTTTATTGCACTAAGTGATAGGAGTTGAGTAATAACTTAATTACTGCATTACCATCCTTGATACTTCGATATTATCATTGTTACTGTTTTTATTTAAAAATGCTTAGTATGCTTAGCCATGCTTAATGAGAAAACTTTAAAAATGTTAAGCAAAGTTTGAAGGGTTGTTGGACAACCACTTGATGAATAATGATGATGATAATCTGGGACCGGTCAGTGGACTTGCATCGGGAAAGGAGTCCCCATGTAGTGTCTCCGACTGATCAGTTAAGGACCGTACCGTTGTTTGAATTGTGTGCGTCGAGAATTTGTAACTGACCACATGCTCCGATAAGCCTAAGACCTCGGTAATGCCAACATGTGAACGGCCAACCGCGCACTGGGAGTGGAGAGATGACGAGAGTAGTGTGTACCCTCGTAGCCAAGGGCTGGATTGGAGGTGTACTATAATCTCGGGTGGTGCTGGACCCGGTCATGTTTTGGAGGATCCGAGTGAAGGTTGATATCTGTAGGTTAAAGTCCTACATATGTCGTGTGGTTAGGAATCCCCAGCTGGGTATAATCGATTTGAATGGTCGCTGCTCCTCGGTTAAGGAGACTCGATTCTCTGTTCAATATCATAGTTAAGAAATTGAACTTTGGTCGGAGAATAAGAAAGAAGTTGTATGAGTTATATGATCTAGATTAGAATCACTTACATTCTGTTGACGATTAATACTGAGATAAAACATTGATCTTAAGGATTCACTATTAGTAGCTTTTATGCAAAAGAACCTTGATTCTCGCCGGAACCTCACCTTGATTCCCCTGAGCCTGCATTCCTGAGTCGTCTTCACCCTGTTTCGTCGGTTAAGTCTTGTTGAGTACTTTCGTACTCAGGGTTTGTTGAACCCCTGTTGCAGGTGTGTCTCATGAACAGGTGTGTTTCGGACCCTATTGCATGACCGTCTTTGCGGTAAGCGACGACGAGTAAGATGTTTGGCTCTTGGGCAGAGCGTCGCGTTTTGGTGATTGTAATAATGTTACTAATGATACTCCACTATTATGGTTGTAATACTAAACTTAAGCTTTGTAAGTTTGAAACAACGGGTTTGTGAACTTATGTTATGTAAGACTTCCGCTTTTGTACTCTGATGTAATTTATTATCTAAACTGTTGTAATACTGTAATGCCTCTGAAACGTGATCCTGCTCGGAAAATCGTGGATGATTCGGGTTTCCCGAGGACACCCGACAGACTTCTTAAGTTCTGTGGAACACATGTATGGTGGTTAGAGGTCTTTAAGACGATAACAAGTACATGTGGGCCATGTTATTTAGGAGGTTCTGCCACAAATAGAGCCTTGGGAATTTGGATTCTAGGATGTTGTTATTCCAAAGGTCAGACCAGAAAAGCACCGTGGAGCCGTCTCCAAAAGTGCACTTCGCAATTCCTCTAAACATGTCACATAATTTTAGGACATCCTTCCACCAAAAGGAACCCCTATCGGTCGAAGCATGTGGCACCTGACCCTGAGGATAATGTGCATTCTAGATTAGCTTCACCCATGGGATATCCTTCTTATTATAAAATTTATCCAGATGCTTTAAAAGAAGGGTCTTGTTTTGACTCCTAAGATTGATAATTCCCAATCCTCCTTTTCTTTTTGGCTTTGAACATTTACTCCAGGCCACCAGTGGTTTCATCTTTGCATTGGAATCTAAACCTCTCCAAAGGTAGTGACGCGTTGCTCTATCAATATACTCAATGACTACAACCGGCACCTCCAAGGTACACATGTGAAAGTCCTATGTTTGGTGTTGGTAATTAGTGACAATGCCTAAGTGCTAATCATATGCATAAGAATGTGTGTAGCAATGATGATTGGCACGAAACATGGTGAAGCATGGTGATCAAGTAATGTGATGATGAAGTGCTTACCATGATGTGGAGTTGGAACAAGGTGCAACAAGTGATGCTCAAGGCAAAGGTATCATGTAGGGATTTTCATTTTGCATCCAAGACACCATAGATGGTGTGGATGGCTTAGGATACGCAGCCGTACTATGAAGAGGGGAATTCTCTTTGCAATTGAGTCCTACATGTGCCTCTAGGTGTCATTCTTTGATCATATGCATTAGGATCTAGTAAAGAGCTAACGTAACACCTCGAAAATGATTGTGAAAATGCTAATAGACATGCACATGGTGATGTACACTTGGTGATGTTAGCACATTTGCGAAGGCGGTGGAGTTTGAGCAGTAGAGAGGGGTTTGGGTTCCTCTTTTCGAGAAGTGAAACGCATATTTTTCACTGCGTCGGAGGGGAAGAAATGGAGACGAAAGTGCTATTTTCTGTAGCACCGGACGCTGGCCTGAGCTGCACCGGATGCTGGTGCCAGCGTCAGGTGCCTAGTGAGCTGGCAACGCTGTGTAGCGCGGTGCACCGGCGCGTCCGAGGGATTTGCACCGGACACTGGCTGTGCACTATTCATATGTCCAGTGAAGTGGTGACGTCAACAGCCTCGCGTAGCTTTGCATGCACCGGACGCTGGAGCGTCCGATGGCGTGCCGTCGGACGCGTCCGGTGAGTCAAAACCGGCTCTGGACCCTTATTGGACCGCATCGGACGCTGAGCATAGGCGTCAGACGCGTCCGGTGGCTGCTGGATCGACCGTTGATCTTTGAATGAGCAGGGACACGTGGTGGCTACAGAAGCACCGGACGCTGCTGGGTGCGTCCGATGCATGAGCGTCGGAGTGTCCGATGCCCCCGTAATCAGCCCAACGGCTCTTCTCGAAGGGGTACCTCTACATATTATGTGTTGGCCGGCTCTAGGGCTACTCTCTTGGCACTTTGACATTCTTGTGAGCATCTTGAGCTGAGCCAACGCCCTCACACTTCTCCCCACTCATCTCCTTGCATTCGATTGCGATTCTTGAGTGAGATTGAGTGATTCAAGTGCATTAATCATTGCTTTGCATTTAGAGGCACTTGGGGGATTGTTTTGCTGCGGGAATTCTTGTTACTTTTGGTGGTTGCCGCCACCTAGACGGCTTGGAGCAGCGGTGGAGTTCCGGCATGTGTTGGTAATTGTTCGTGGTCGGCTCCGGTGATTGTCTTGTGAGGGGTTCTTGTGGTTCCCGGCGGAGCGCCGAATTCCAACTCTAGTGGATTGCTCGTGTCATTGCAACTCTTAGCCATTGGTAGGTTCTTGTGGCACCTTTTGAGGCTCGGTGTGTTAGACCAATTAGCCACCAAACCACGTGGTGTAAGGGGACACAACGGGGACTAGCGTGCCGGCAAGCACGTGAACCTCGGGATAAATCATTTGTCATCAATTCGTAATTGTGTTTGGTTTATCTCTGTGATTGGCTACTTGATTTGATCATCATTTGGATATATCAATTGGTTGGCTCTATTCATTGCCCCTCGGTGAAATCACTTCTAGACCTACTCTTGCATTACTTTTGTTACTATCTTGTTGTAGTCTTTGTCTTGCCTAGTTGCCTTGTTAACTTGAGTAGAGTAGTTTGCCTTAGTTATCTCTCTTGCGGTTTAAACTTGTGCGGTTGAGTGAATCAAAACTAGAATTACCAATTGGATAGGTGGCTTGCAAACCCCTCTTAGGCAAGACAAAACTTGCATCTTGCTAATTGTTATTACTAATCAACTTGTTTAGCACATTTTATAGAAAAATTTATTAGGCTATTCACCCCCCTCTAGCCATCAAGACCTTTCAACATGGCATAGGTGGGCAGCGAAGAGATGACTGAATTGACTAGCTGAAGCCTTCCAGCATAGGTCAGGAAGGTAGAAGTTGCCGTGAGCCTTCTCTCAACTTTAGTCATAATGGGACCGTAATGTTCAACCCCAGGTTTTGTTATGCCCAACGGCAGTCCAAGGTAGGTAAAAGGAAGAGATTCCAAATCGCAGCCGAAGACACCAGCAAGGAGTTGAGCTTTTCAAGAGAAAGATTTAAGGGAACAAGGCAAGACTTTCTGTAGTTGACTCTCAGTCCTGTCGATTGCGAGAAGGATTCCAGAAGGCCTTTCAGGACGAATAACTCTCTCTGAGAAGCTTTCATGATTAGAATAGTGTCGTCAGCGTATTGAACAATGGGGAATTGGTCCAGCTCAAAAGAAGGAATAGGCAGCTCAAACAGCCTTGCTGGTAGGCTTTGTTGACATTGCATTGCAGAAGATCTGCAGCAAGCACAAAAAAAGTGGTGACAAGGGGTCACCTTGCCTGACCCCTCGGCGACAATTGAAATGATTGCCAGGCACACCATTTAGAAGAAACGAGGAAGAACCAGAGGCCAGAATCCTCTCAATCCAGTTGATCCAATGTCACAGAACCTCCTAATTATGATGGCCCACATGTACCTGTCATCGTCATAATGACCTCTGACAACCGTACTTATGTTTCTCATAACTTAAAAGGCCTGCTATCTCCGAACAGGATCCAATCACAGGAGTATTGTAATATTACAACAGTTTATTCAAATTACCATCAGAGTAAAGTAGCGGAAGTCTTACAATAACTTAAGTTTACAAACCACAGTTCCCAAATTTCAAACCTTAAGTAGTATTATTACAAACCGGTAGTAGGGAAGTATCAGTAGTAACTTTATTACAAACACACAAACGAAGTGCCTTGCCCAAAGGCCACACAGCCTACTCGTCGTCACTTTCTTCAGCCACAACGGTCATGCAACAAGGCTCCAAGCAGACTTGTTCATGAACCGCACCTGCAACAAGGGGTTTAACAAACCCTGAGTACGGGAGTACTCAACAAGACTTACCCGACTAAGAGAAAGACTCCAAAGGCATGCTAGCTTTAGGGAATCAAGGTACGTGTATTCAAGAATCGAAATTCCTTTTGCAGAAAAGCTTACTAAAGTAAGTCCTTACCTTCAACATTTTATTTTTATCATTGATGGTTCATTAACCAATTCTAAGTGATCCTAATCTAGATCAAAGTAATTCTCATCAAGATCTTTCTCATTCTTTCTTTCAATTCCAGTTCTTAACTACGATGTTGGTGCAAGGCCAAGACTCCATTCTCGCGGAGTAACGACTATTCGAACCGCTTGATTTACCCAGCTGGGGCTTCCTAACCACACGACATATGTAGAACCGAATCTTGCATATATCAACTCTTACCCGAGTAACCCAAAACCAGAACGTTCCATCGCCACCCGAAAGCACAGTACTCCTCGAACCCGGCCCAATTCTAGCCCTGAGGGTACACGCTACTCTCGCCATCTCTCCACTCCCAGTGCGAGGTTAGACGTTCTCGTAATGGAATAGCCGAAGTAAGGCTTACCCACCATGGGTACATGGCTAGTACTAATAAAAACTCCATGACACGAAGGCCAACAACGTACGGTCCTTAACTGATAAGGCGGAAACACTACATTGAGACTCCTTTCCCAATGTAAGTTAGCAGTGGCCAAAGCACCCGCCCGATCTTTCAAGTTCATTCTCATATTTCAATATTCATCAAGTATGCCGTCATGGCCATGTAAACATTCATTTAAAAAGCTTAACTCATTAAGCATGGCGAAGCATACTACGCATTTTCAGTAAAACAGGTATCAAGGGTGATATTGCAATAATCAAGGATGACAATGCAGCAATAGGGTTATCACTCAACTCCTAATTACTTAATGCAGTAAACCATAGTATAAATAATAAAGATTTGTAAAATTCAAGGTAGGGTTTAAATGCACCGGGGCTTGCCTTGTTCTGACGAGACGACTAACTCGGGCTCAACAACTCTGACTTCCGGTCCGGAACCCACCGAAGACAGCTCTTCTCCGGAGACTTGCTCGACAACGTCGACTTCTTCGAAAGCAGGAACTACACGAGCATATAACATGTTTCAACATGATGCGGTAATAAACATGATGCTTGGTGATAAAATGCCACGGTTAACGACTTGAGTACAACTTTCCTTCGCGGTACAGTCGCAAAACAGTAAAACCTACTAACTAATAGCGATAAATCAGCAACACTACCACCTCTTAAAGAACATGCTACTAACGAGCTCAATCATATAATTAAGGTGCCAAGGATCACCAAAAATTAGTGACCCAAGGTCATCACTCAATCAAAAGAGCACACAACACTTAAAGTTATCAATTAACATTTATTTAAACACTTAAGTAATTAGGGCATAATTAATAATAAATCATACTTCATCTAAATGAGTTCAAACTTTTTCTTTAAGTTGGTAATGGTCTAGAACAGTGTCAAAACAAATTTCATGATTTTTGGATTAATATTTTAATTACTAAAATTCCTGGAAGTTGCAATTATTATTTAATTAAGCTAATTAAATAACTTGCAAAAAGTAATCAAATTTAGCATTTAATATTTTTCCTAATTAGTTTACACCTTGAAAAGTTTACTCAAAAATTTTCATTATTTTTGGAGCTCTACAAAAATTCTAGTGAAATAAACAAATACTACTACTATTCCCATTTTTGAAAAAGAAAAACAAAATCGCCGATCGGGCCGCTTCTCCTCCGGCTCCCTCAGCTCGGCCCGGCTACGCGCGGCCCACCCGCGCGCTCACGCCTGCGCCCGCGCTCGCGCGGCCCAGCAGACGCGCGCGGCCCATCCGCGCGGCCCGCCCGCGCGCGCTCGCCCGCTCTCTCTCTCTCTCTCGCTGACAGCACGACCCCACCTGTCATCTCCCTCCTCCGCTCTCGCCTTCTCTCCCGCGGCGATGGCACGGTTAATTAGCCACTGTAACACCCGAGGTGTTACATCCAAATTTCAGGGAACCCCAAGCTCCTCATCATCAGCAAGATTGTGTTATGTTCAATTGTATCAAAAGCTTTTGTAAAGTCCAATTTCAGGATAATAAGCTCTTTTTTGAGTGCTGACACTGATATATGTATTCATAAGCCTATGCCAAACAATCTTGTATTGTTCTGTTTTTTTATAAAACCATATTGGTTGGTATGTATCAGCGGTATTATTTTTTCTTGAAGCCTATTAGCCAGGAGCTTTGTGATGATTTTGATGACTCCACTTAAAAGAGAAATGGACCTGAAATCATTAACACTTGTAGGATTGTGCACTTTAGGAATCAATGTGATAAATGAATTGTTGATGGCTTCTAGACTCAGATTGCCATTGAAGAAATCAAAGCACAAAGTGTATATATCTTCTTTTATATTGTTCCAGCATTTTTCAGAAAGAGTCCATTGAAACCATCGGGCCCGGGGCTTTGTCAGAAGGCATGTGTTTGATTACCTCATCAATGTCAAGGGTGGAGAAAGGCCTAGAGAAAGACTCCAAGTTATTTCTAGGCTGCACCAGTTCTTCCAAGTTAAAAGGCATTATAGGGTTAGAAGAGCATCCCATCCTTTTTTTTGAAATCCTCCAATAGCAAAGCTGCTTTTTCACTATGTTCAGTAACAGTCCTACCATCCTCCGCAATCAGGTTGGTGATGGTGTTAATCCGGTGCCTTTCAGTGGCTGCAGCATGAAAGAATTTTTGTTCCTTCATCTCCCATCTTGGTCCATCTTACAGTATACCTTTTCTTTCAATATTCTTTTTTATAGCCATATAATCTCAGGATGTGAGCCTTAAGAATATTTCTGAAGTCGTATTCTTGAATAAAGAGGGGTCTTTGTTCTTCCTGGGAGTCAAGAACCTCAAGCTTGCTGCTGCAAATTTTAATTACACTGGAAAGGTTGGATAGTTTCTTACTCCATTTTTTAAGTGCAGCTCTCAGCAGTTTGAATTTGGAACTGATTCTTGTGGCACTGTTTGAGGCTATGACATTAGTAGACCAGACAGACTTAACCAGTTCCATGAACTCAGGATGGTCAACCCAATAATTTTCAAATCTAAAAACTTGCGCCTTGGGGATATTTGTGCCAATTTGAATTTTACAAGGGATATGGTCTAAAGTTGGATTTGCTAGTGGTAGAAGAAGAATATCGGGTAAATAGAGATCCAATTAGCTGAAGTGAAGACCCAATCTACGCACAAAGTTCATAGTAGTTCTTTGCCCTGTTATTCAGCACTACTTTAGCAGTACTTTTCAGCCAACGAACAATGTTTTCTTCTTACAACAAATCAGCGTAAGCCAAATCTCAGCAAAACGAGAGGACCTGTTCGTTTTCCATTGAAATCACAAAAGTAAACACCATTTGTACACTTATATACTGCAAAAGGCCCATGAAAGGTCAGGAACTCAGGACTGGCCCTGCCTAGCAGTAGCAGTGGGCAGCCATATTCAGCACCTCGAATCGGCTGTAAAGAGAAGAGGACGGTGCCGCTTCATCTCCTGTTGACTGTTGCCGGTACTAGGCTAGGCCGGTCGCCACTGCAGCAGGGAGCATGTTGATTTGTTTTTGGATTATGGTGAGAAAACAAGATGTAGCCTCACCTAATATGATTTCAATAGCAGTTTATTACAAATAGGCATTACATTACAGATATGAAAAGAGTGTGGAATCAGGATGCACCAGGAGGTAAGAGCAGTATAAAGCAACAGGTGCCAACTTATCATTAATTTACAGCTCAGGGTGACTTGAACATTAGCCTACAGACGCTGAGGCTAACACCACACATGAAGCAGCTTAACTTGTGCTTACAAACGCACAGCTTAAATACGGGTATGCAACAGATAGGATTGTTTCCCATAAACTACCTCTATTGTGTTCCAAGTTGCCTATATAGGGCACACCTGCATCCTAGAGGAAGAGGCCTGTTGCACAACATATTCCTACCTTGCAGGGCAGGTCGGCTGGAGGTTATCGTGGAGTGCAGGGCCGCTCTGCAGAGTTCATGGAGATCCTCACTAATAACGGCGACGAAAGAACTTTGGGGGACAGAGCTCATCTACGGCAACATCACAGAGATGGTTTAATTCCAAATTCTTTGGATCAGCACCTTTGAGATCATAGATTAAACGAACTTTCTCCTTAAATATGTTGAATCGGTAGCCCTTGTCCACACTGCTACGTGCCACGTTGAAGTAGCTACACCACCGATTGTACAAAGCCCACAAGGTTTGCTCCGACTTGAGGTCCTCTACATCAAAGGGCATACCTTCTTTGTCTGACCTGATGTCCAAATTGAAGAGGGGTCCACATGGGCGCCTTCTGTTGGAGCTGAAGAAGCGATACGCTTCTTCGATGGATCGCGGACGAGGTGGTACCGAGAGGGAGGATGGTTCACGCCGCCGCGTGAGTGGGCTGCGGCGATGGCGGCCGCGCGGGAGGAGGCAGCCGCACGCGAGGCGGCCCGGGCGAGCTTCCACGCGACGGATGGCATAGCGTCGTAGCGGGGGCGGAGGGAGGAGGATTTGGGGGACTGGATCTAGGCGGCGGCCGGCGGCAGACTATAAATATACGATAAAAAAAATCTCTAAACGGGTCGGTAGACTAATGTTCGAATTCATTTTTTTTTGTCACAAATGCTTGAATTAAGTCTGTCAAAATTAAATAAATTAAATTAAAAGAAAGAAAAACTTTTGAATACCCCGATCGAAACCAACATGTACCCCAGCGGCCCAGCCCACCCCGATCCTGTAAAAACCCTTCTATCCTAGTGCGCTTCCGTCTCTCTCCTACCGCCGCTCCCCTTCTGCTCTCTCTGCATTCTCATCCCCATCTTCTACAGTGTCGCTCCTCGCACGCAACCGACCGGCCACATTGCCGTCCCTAGTCGCGTTGGTGGTGTTCCGTCGGTTGCCATCTCTCCGGTGGTGGCGCCGGCGAGGGTGGCAAGTCGGGAGGAGGCTGGCGACGAAAGCGGCGGGAATCTTACCGTGGACGGCAGCTCTCGTCGGACTTGCTAGACCAAGACGGATTCCAAGGCGGATCGTGAAGGGTGGTGGAGTAGAGTTGCGCTGCTTGCGCAGTGTACAGGTGACATTTATTTATAGGCCGGGAGACGGGACCCTGTGGTAGAACTAGAAACGGCGGATACCGCAACTGAACAGGGAGGGTGAAAAGAAACGCGCGGACCGCGGAGACGACGGCCGTTTGGCCGATGTCCTTGCGAGGCCGGGAGCTGGTGGGTGATTGCCTTGCTGGCCCCCCAGATGCACAAGCCACCAGCTGTGCGTGTCCAAGATGACGCGACGCGACTTTGCAGAGGAGGAAGCCCCCACCCGCTTTTGCTTGCTTACCATGTGTTTGGTTTGGATCTGTGCAGGAGACGCAGTGAATACAGCTGCAGCGCCGGGGCCGCCGGAGTCCGAGCGCGCGAGCCGTGCCGGCCACCGCATTGGGGTCGCCGGGGCACGAGCGCGCGAGCCGCGCCGACTGCCGCGAGCGGGCGAGCCGTGCTCCGGCCACGCGTCGAGACTCGAGAGATTGATAGAGAGAGAGAGAGGAGACAGAGGGAAGAAGATGCTTTTAGCCACCGACAGGTAGGATGGATTTTCTCAATTGCGGCAGCGATAGTCTCCTATAAAAGCATAAATTCAGTTTTCTCAATCCCCCGTAGATGATTCTCAAAAAAGAGAAAACAATTCCCTGTAGATGATTTAAGGGAAAGGTGATCTGTGGAGTTGCTCTGATCAACACCTACCGCCGCCCTGACAACGACTAGACGCCCTGTAGATGATTTAAGGGAAAGGGGATCTGTGGAGTTGCTTCACCTAGCGCCGCCCGGACAAGGACCGGACGACATGATCGTACAAGTAGACAAGTACTGACTCCCTGTTCATGGCCGATCCTGTCCTGTGTCCTCGATGGTAAGTTTCTGAAATTCTGTTATTTCCTAGGCGTAATTCAGAAGCATCATGGCTGTTTTCTTTTTTTCTTCTTTGTATTTTAGGGTGAACAGCTGAAAGCATAAGCATCACAAGGCGTATCCATAACAGCATAAAAAATTCTCGTGTCAATATTTGGTCTTCTTTTGTTTCATTATCTTGAATTTTTAAGCCATTAAGCTAGAACTTCATGTACATATACTATTTAAATTTGTTACATTAAATTTTCTTGTTTATAATTGCACTCGAGAATAATGTTCTCAAGAAGACTAATTATGAAGATATAATTGCATATTTTATTTTAAGAAATACTAGACAGATGAGGTTTTTCACTGTAACTTTCTTGGAGTTAGTAATCCTTTTCCTATTTTATAATTATAAAATAATTTTACATATCATACAAAAAACACACATATTAAGTTATATATTTGGGGCTCCGGATCAAAATGCAAATTGAGGCTCTAAAATTTTGAATGGCTAATAAAATTATAACTTTCACTCATCAAATACACAGTTAAAAATGTTTAACTTCTTAAAAAAATGAGAACATTTATTTAGGGAGAGTACCAGCCTACCACCATGTGCTGGCGCTAGACCAGTAGAACGAGAAAGTACCTCGCACAGTCGCACGGCAAGATTACTCTCAATAACAGAGGTGACCGGTCATCAGCCACCAGCCTACCACCTTACCACGGCCTCACGGAGTCACCGTCGTGCACTTTGCACATTCCGCTCCCATGTGCCAGAGTAGATATAGGGTTTCTGGTAATATGTTGGACGCGAGAGAATCTACATTGTTCCCGTTTGGACAACAGAAGCGTTTCGGATTCTCAGGTGAATCATCAGAATCGCTGCCAAACATCCAAATAGTGAAATAGGTGACATAAACATTTCTCATTTTGTACTAGAAATGAGAATGACCAAAATAGGTGTTTCACAATAATTCTACTTCATTTCAAAGAGAATCTGGATCAATGGCCAAATGTTTCACCGATTTTTACCAAATGATTCCTATTTCAACAGAGAAACGTTTCTGAAGAGAATCTAGATCTAAAACATTTCTAGGAGAATCTGTATCCCTACCAAACGGGCCCCAAGTACTAACTGCCGCCCTCTATCCCAAATTATAACTACCACAACTGTCCCAAATTATAAGTCATTTTATCTTTTCTAGATATTTAATAATTTTTGTTATACACCTAGATATACGATATATCTAAATATATAATAAAAATTGTGTATCTAGAAAAGCAAAAACAGCCTATAAATTAGAACGGCGAGAGTACTCCTTACTAGTCATAAGAGATCAAAGTCACACTACCAATGATAAAAGATCACTTATATATATACACTTTTATATGTAATTTTAAGAGATGGTGAGTAAGCAATTCGTTGAAGATGCTACATTCCAGGCAGATACTTGATTTTTGGAGAGCCGAAGATAGTACGTGCATGGGAACCCAATTGCGATATGATAATATTTCGCCTTAGAGACACTGTATAACTCGGGGAATTCCCCAGTGACATAACTAGCACGGTACAACCACTCGTCGAATGAGTAGGCATGCGTCAGAAAATCTATTAAAATAAAACCTGCGATGCTGAAACGATGCCGAAAAAACAGTAATGCAATCCCCACCCATCGAACATCAGTTCCTCGGTTCCGCAACTATCGCTGCTTCATGCCGAGGGAGGATCTGGGATAAGGTCCCTTATTTATGCTTTCTTATTCGCTGTAGTCAGATGAATATGAAGTAGCATCTGGATCCTCATCCGCATTCATTTCCCCTCCGACATCGCCATCCTCTCCATCATCACCAATCTCATCATCTTCATCCATCTCAACATCGGCATCGTCAACTGCTTGATCTGCATCATCTTCTTCCACATTCTCATCACCTTCAACATCTTCATCCTCCTCGTCAGTCTCATGATCCATCATGGACATCATTCCATGGTGCCTGGATCCACTAGAATAACCCATTGAGTAATCTGGAACTTGCTCTTCATAATCCTCATCCATGGGCTGGCCGTTTTCCCCGTTATCTTCTGACTGTGATCCAGAACTGTTGTCGTCACATTCGTTGTATGTCACTCTGGTCTCCAGGCCCCACTCATCTGCACCAGAGCTTTGTGGAGACTCCTCAACAGGGGCAGGCTTTGAGCTGCTAAGCATGCTAAAGCTTCCCAACAAATTTTCCTTTGGAATTGATCTGGCTCTGCCCGCAGATGGCTGCCGAGGCCTCACAGTTCGACGTCCTCGTCTACTACCACGACCACGTGCACGCCCTCGGCGTGCATTCTTCCTTGGCGCTTTATCAGAAGCAACAATGTCATCCTTGAATTCGATCCTTGATGAGCTGCTAACACCTCTTGGGATCCTTCCACCTCGACTTCGACCTCTGCCTCCCCTGCTACCTCCTCTACTTCCACGTCCACATCCCCTACGACCACTGCCAGGAAGCCACCTTCCATCATACAGATTCAAACCAGTTGGTTCAAGTATACCTTCTTGTTTGCTCTTAGCAACTGTATACCTTGATGGAAATTTCTGCAGGTAAGGAATAACATAAATACGTAATTATATAATTTTCAAGGGAACTGATGACAGCATCATATATATAGATGAAAAGTCTGTCCAGATAAATAATCAAGCACATAAAAACATTTCAAGATTTGAAGGTATATTAGCAGAGCAGTGAGGTAGGTTTTGACCAAAACATGAAACTATAAATCTGATTGCATGTGTCAGTCCAACTCCAACAACAGTCATACCTCACTACCAGCCAAAAAAGAAATAGTATTATCAAAATTTAACTTACCATGAAACCTCCATCGTCTCTCTCCATCTTTTGATTTTGCACGTAAGAAATAGCTGAGTCAAGGTCTAACATTCGGAGCATAACAGCAGAAGTAGTGTCAGGAACCCATGGAAGGACAGAAGCAGATCCAGCGGGTAACACAGGATTCTGGGGTGCAATACCCTGTGAGTTTAGACATTCACTTGTTGTTTCAAAATCAGAAGAGAGGCAACCTGGTCTTATTGCACCTTCCAGAACAGTCAAAAGCTGCAAGGGAATGAAAAAACAGTCTCAGATAGTCAGATGTCAAGTATCCAGCAGATATACTCAAGTCAACATACATGTGACTCAAAAATCTTTACAAAGGAAACTGATAACCACAAAAGCAGTATACACTTTGAATTAAAGTTAAAATGAAGCTATTTGGTAGTTCAGTTTAGGTCAGATGCAAGGTTGGGACTGGCAAACCAGAGCATAATTTGTGAATGAACTTCTAATTTCTAAAGAACACATTAATCAAGGCACCATTCTTGACCATGCCAAGTCCTCATCAGAAGCAGTTTCCCAAATTACATTCTAAACGATGATAGCCAAAGATGGGAGACTGGATAAGTTATTCCATCACAATAACTTAATAAGGTAGTTACATACTTCCAAAAAATTTTAGCATAGTTTTGAATAAGGCATCAAGCCATCAATCATGTGCTGCAAGTGTTCTAGCTAAAGTGCTGGAAACCCATTAACATTTAAAGTTATATTTATATATACATCTGACAGGCAAATGAAACTTGAATGCATGTAACCAGAGTTTCAGTCCAGAAAAGGAAACGATGGGAAGCCAGAATGGTGGGAAAAAAATACTTGACCTGGAATGTTTCGGCAATAGATTTGGTAGTGTACAGCTTCACGCTCCAAGTTTTCCGATACACATCAGTCCAAAATGGTTGAAGTGCTTCTGATGGTATAGATGCCTGTAAAACAGGGACTAATAAGTTGCTTAAGCAGCTCAGTGGCAAGATTAAAAAAAAAAGAACTAAGGAACCACCGAAACATGTGACTTTACCTCAATCGTAACTAACTGCAGCTTGAGTAATACCATTCCTATTGGAACAGAATAATCAGCGATTTGCATCTTCCAGTAAGGGTCAGTTCTCCGTTTCTCTTCGCATTGTGTTGTATGATCAGAAAAATTGTAAATGGATTTGAAAGTCTTATGGCAAGAAGGACAGTGCCTTTCTTCGGCTAAGTAAATCTGGTAGCAGCAATTACAAGAATGCAACAATTCAGAGCACCTTTTCTTCCCGTATTTCATGGCACATGTCAATTCCTGATTGTAGCATTCCCTCCACATCCATTTTAAAAATTTATCTGCCCTTTTTGAGATAGCTGTCTTCTCAAAATCATTACGCCCAAGCTCTACTTTAAAAGAATCAGAATATGCGGTCACACTATCAGATGTAGCACCAAAAGGAGTACTGCTTGAGCTTCCAACCTCACTATGATAATTTGCCCTTATCATGTCAGTAGCTCCATTCTTTGGATACCTTCCAGCAGATAGTTCTATACTTGCACTTCTCCTCTTAATAGCTTCCTTAAAGATGGGCTCGATCACTTGCAGCATTGAATGCAGCTGTGCCTCCCGGCTGCCACGTGTATCGAGGGCGGCCACTAAAGAATCAAAGGCCTGCATTTTAAATAGACAGAATGTCCAAAAATTAGAGGTGGTTTATGCATAATGCTTGTCTAAAATCCAGCTAGTAAAGTAATGACTAATGAACATTCAAATTAAAGTCAAGCAGGTTTCTACTTAATGAGCATACAACAAACTGTACAATATCTGCTTAGTATCATAGCTCTTATGATGAGCATCAGGCTCTTAAAGCAACATATAGGGGACAATTGCCATTTTTGCCATCCTAACCAGTGGCAACTTTCCCAAAAACTTCACCAAACTGTCATCCAGGGACGACAGGAACTCAGTGATTTTCCAAAAACACAGTAGAAACCTAGTCGTCCGACTAACCGTCGCCTAATCACGATTGTTGTCCGACTAGGAGGGGGATCTGTGACTGCCTGTCCTATTCACAGGCCAGCTCAGCTCAACTGTGCTTAGAGGTGGGCTATTGGGCTGCCAAATTGCCAGTTAGGTTAGCATAAGTGTGCCCAGACTCCACCAAAAACGCAGAGAACAGAGGCAGCATTGATTTCCTTTTCCCATGCCACCGCAAATCCTCCCACGCGCAATTCCTCCCCCCGCACACTATTCTTCCTCTCCCGCACGTCTTTCATCCTCCCCCGCACGCCATTCTTCATCGCGTGCCATTCCTGTGGTGTGGTGAGTGTGCCCTTTCCCTCCTCCCCCATCCCTCACTCCACAGCGCTAGCTCCTCCTCTCCCCCCCTTGCTTGTTGTGCCGCTGCCCCTCTGCCTGCTTTGATGGTACTCCATCCTAAGGTGATGTACTGCTGTTGTGTATATGTGCAGATGTGGAACAGTGCAGAAATCAACTCTCACAAAGTCACAAGTCACCAACTACCCCCTAATGTAATCCTGATGCTTGCTTTATTGTGTATAGTATACAGTATATATAGGTATATATAGTATCTATATGTCCTGAAATATATAGGACGACTAGAACAGACTAGGCTCAGCTAATCAGTCTGGTCGACGACTAATTGCGATTAGTCGCTTAGTTGGTCCCATCGCAACTAGGTTCGACTATACGATTCGTAAACATTGGAGCAGTGAGAGATGAGGTGGACAAGCGGTTGTGTGCTGGTGCTGGCCCTGGAATTTGGGGAAGGAAGAAAACGGAGAAGAAAGAGTAAGAGGAAGATGGTGGCTGTGGGATTTGGAAGAGGAGCAGCAGGATGTGGCCCTGGGGTTGCTGCTTGCTTGCATGAAAGGAGGAAGAAGGGGACAAAAAGGTTATTTCGTATGTACCAGCCAGGTTTGCTGTGGGCCCCATGACTACGTCCACATGGCACAACCAGAGCGAGTTTCGGGCAAATTTGCAAATTCTTGTGGTCCCCAGATGGCAATTTGGCGAAGTTTTTAGGAACAGTGCCTTTTGAACGTGCCACTAGTTAGGATGGCAAAAAAGCAATTGCCCCACCCTTTGGCTGGCAAAAAATGAAAATAATGCTAATAACAATGGACATCTTAGACACTGAAATGTCAATAACTGCATATAAAGTGCAGATAAAAAGGAAGTTTCATCCTCGGACGAAAACCATTATAAGATGTATACTTCAAGAAAGAGCTATGGAATATAAGCTTTCTGATGAAGTTTCATTTCCTTGATATCAGAAAGATTTGGAACCCCCTGTTATGCTGGTAACTGGGCGGTAATCACCTGTTTCCCAGGTGGACTCTGTTCTACTGTAATGCTTATTCCCCAACTTTGGATATTATGAATCTGAAACAACATGCAGACTTGCAGAGTCGCCAAAACTTGGTGTTACTATAACTTCTATAAATCCAGGTATTAATGGGGATTGAGTGACCTGTGACTGCACGGTTACCGCCCAGGATTTGTAACCAGAGTGAGCATGGAGCCATAGACAATGCTGACAGGCAGTACATTTCTAGATTCAAACCTTTTTCTAAAATCTAAAATAGTTGAAATTAATCCAAACTTTAAACATATTTGCATCATTATCATTATATTAAGAAGGAATAAAGGATTGGTCTCGCAAAAAAAAACAACACAAACACACAGCACACCACCATACTTACATAGGTAACAAGCAACAAAACACAACACAGAAACCAAAAAAATACAGACTAGAACCAAGAAGGTCCTGAAAACAATGAGAACAGAAAGGCAAGCCCACCTAAACGCCCCGGCGACTCCGATGGTAAAATCCCAATATTTTTTTTTAGTGTGAAGCACACTGCTATTTGTAACCATTTGCCAGTCATAAATTGGACCAAGCAAATCAGCAGTAAGTGGCCAGATTTATACAGAAAAATTAGTACTGGCAATTCCAGAACTAATCACTAACATCTTCACAGGTGGATTAGCACATGATATTTAAAAAAATTATAACGTACATGACTGGTAGCCTGATGCTAGCAAACATATTATCCAGCAAATAGCACGATTTGGCATCTGACTTGAGCTTTTAGTACCATAGTAAAATGAATAAAGTAGAAATATAGAATCTAATAAGTATAAATTAACACTTACCTCCTCTGAGTCGATAACTCTCCAACATCCATCTTTGGATTCAAAGAAGATTCTTCCTGAGCCAGGGTCATTTGGTGATGCTGAAGTTGTAAACTGCCAATACCTGTTTCGCCTCCGATCCTGACCTAGAGGCAGGGATCTGTAAACATAGAGCTGTTCTGCCCGGTGACCAATGTACGATTTCAACTGAGATCGTGTTTTATCAGCATAAGCATACTGCTGAACATACGAAGTATCTGGGGTTGCAAGGATTTCCTGGCCTATGCCATTTCTCTCATAAGCCATACTGGCAGAATTACCCTGATTATGCTGATCAAGCATCTCACAACTGTTGATTGTCCCAACATGTCCATCATTCTCTTTATAAACATCACAGGCTGGAGTAGAAGTAATCTCTGTAGCATTGTTTTCTTGATATATATCAGCCTTCAAACCCATGTCAGAGTTATATTGTATTCTGCTAGCAAATTCTTCCTTGGAACGCCTCTTGTCAAGTTGTGCTTCGGCCCACATTTGCTTCTTTAAGGCATTTGCTAACTCCAAACGTTCCTGCAAGACTCTTGATCAGATGTCTCCCAATGAGGAATGACAAGATAGAAGAGTAGTTTAGCAGGATCATAATATATACCTCAAGTACACCACGAATAGAGTTCCCTTCAGTGGCAACACCAACAAGGGCAACCAATGCGTTAAGGCGTTCTTCAACACTAAGATCGCAGTAGTCACCTTCTGCTAGTGCACGTACCCAAGGCTCAACTTGATTACTTTCATCAATGTGTGTATTTTCAGAATCACCAGGGGCTACTTCATGATTAGCTGATGAGCCTCCAAGAGGTGAATCATTAGAAGTATCTGCTGCATTGGACTTGCCTAAAGAAGGGAGAGGAGTGCCTTTTGCTGATTTAGTAAAACTACTTGATGAGTTCAATGCATTACCCACACTATCTAACTCGGACCTTATGCCAATAACTGTAGTTGTACTCGGTACTTCATCTTGTGCCTTGACAGCAAGAAGAGGATCCTTGTCATCTTCCACCTCAGTATTCACATCATCACCATCAGGGTCATCATCAGCATCATCACATTCAGAATCATCATCCCTCTCAGCTTCATCTGCCTCCTTTTCAGCTTCAGAGTCAGAAAGCACATTCTGAAAAGCCCTAATTTTTTCACGTGCTGCTGACAACACGGCCTCAGAATCAGCTGGATCTTTTCTATAAGGCGACTTCACGCAATATGTTGAAGGAGCAGTTCTCTCAAAAAGTTTTGCATCCCTAGACAAGGCGGCAGCTATGGATGCCTCAGGTGTCTTGCTTGTTGTGAGGTCTCTCAGTCCAGATTTCTGAACAGGAAAATAGTCAGCTTACAAAATCAAAGATAGCCACTTAAGGGGGGAAGGAATTAAAGATACATATATGTGTATGTACCTGAATTTTTTCTGCTACTTCCAATATTGTGAGACCTTTACTCCCTTCAAGAGAAAGCACATGGAAAGCGGCAAATTTTACAGTTCCAGGAGTGAGACGGTGGCGGGATCTACGTCGATTGGTGTAACCTCTTTCCTTCATCTTAGCAGCAGCATTCACAGCTGCTGAACCATTTCGAAGTGTCGATATAACATTCTCACCATCATGACCCTGCAACAAATTTTGTGTTGACCTTGTGAAAATACTTTTATATGTTTTTTTCTTGTCATGCAGAAAACTGAGAATTTGGTGTAAACTCGCTACGGAGATCGCTTCTGAGAACTAATATTTTATACACATGGCTCAGATATATGTTTAGTTTTTCATGAGAATTGTCATGATTTCCAGTACTTTTTCAGTTGACTTTTGACCCTCAGCCTATTCACTAGAAACAAGCAAACTGGTTATCTTTATAATCAATCTATATTTGTGATTAATACTCATAATTTCTTCTTAGCAATTTACCAGACTCATCATCATTCAGTAGCATAAATTGATGCAAAATGATGTAGGTTAAAATTTGGAAGGACCTCAAACAAAATAAGACACAGCCTAAGTATTACTGGTAAGTTGCTGGCATCATCCATGAGGTTATTTCGAATTTCATAAGTATTACTTGACCATTTGTTTACAAGGTACTGTATCAGTTAAGGAGAAAATTATAACAGAATTCAAATATCTTAATTGATTCAAGTGAAAAATACATAACATTAGGAGATACTTTTAACTGAAATCATCTTCGAGGCAGGTGGGATGTATAGGAGCACAGACCTCATTATCATTACGATAGTAAGAATCTTCTACCGTCCTTTTCTTTAATTGGGGTCCCAAACCAGCAGATAAAGCAAACTGTCTTAATATCTCAGGCCATGTAAGAAGATTAAGATGGCGTTGCCAGCCACGTATATTAAATCCCCAGGCATATGCCTACCAAGGAAACATGATTGTTCAAGAATATATTAAGAAAAAACATGAAATGGACAGGATGAAAAGAAAAGGAATGTAATATTTGAAATTAACATCAAATATGCATGTACAAGTATATACCCACCCCTTCAACAATTTGTGGATGGCCACCTGGATTTACCCCCAGTGCAATTGATGGATTTCTAGCAACATCCTCAATATCCTTTATAATGGATTTCAGCAGAGCAACATGCAGTTCCCCCAACAACCTTGAATCCTATAAAAAGATAACAATTTAGGCTAAGACAAATATAAGAAAAAAGATTGTAGATTATGAGTATATTGCTTCAGAAGATGCTAGCTTCCAAGCCTAGTGACTAATTTTTCGAAGGCTACAAAAGTTTGATAAAAGAATTATATAACGGTACTGTATCGCATGGACATGTGAAGTTATGGATATAATAAACAACTCTGTATGGACACCAGCTAATACCCAAATCACCTGACATCTCCCAGTATCAAAAAGGTTGTAGATAAGATAATAAACACACTGGCAAGAATACCTTCAGTGTACCATGGTTTTAGTTATGTAGCACCTAGTTAAATGGAGCAAAGAACCCTAATGAGACCAAACAAAAAAAATACTAAGAAAAAGCTTTCCCTTGCATATTCTGAGTCAACCAAATTCATGACTGAGCTTGGAATTGTTTCAGCTTTGCATGACCACTGAGATCCAAGTTTGATTTATAATATTCAATAATATATACAAAGTTAAATTTTTAAATTGTTATGTTATGAATTAAAAATTTGATGGCAGTATATGTTGGAATGAATGGACTAAATTGATTAGGCTAACCCTAGAAGGGTAGCTATATAGTGTAGCATACATGGGTCTCATGGGCCTAGCCACATGGGCCACAGACATATACTCCAACACCCCCCCGCAGTCTGAACTACCGACGCAGCGGAGTCAGACTGTACACCAGGAAAAGAAAATACATACGAGC
This sequence comes from Saccharum hybrid cultivar R570, assembly GCA_038087645.1. NCBI lineage: Eukaryota > Viridiplantae > Streptophyta > Magnoliopsida > Poales > Poaceae > Saccharum > Saccharum hybrid cultivar. Next base: position 35,289,134 of record JAQSUU010000108.1, on the reverse strand, counting down.
CCCCCCACAGACACAACTAGCCACTGGTGATGTTGAGGCTGGAGCGAAAGGTGGTGAAGGTCGACGATGGGAGGCCCTTGGTGAAGATGTCTGCGAACTGGGACGTCGTAGGTACATGTAGGACTCGCACCTCGCCGATGGCAACCCGATCACGGACGAAGTGAAGGTCGATCTCCACATGCTTGGTCCGCTGGTGCTGCACGGGGTTGGTGGAGAGGTAGACAGCACTGACGTTGTCGCAGTAGACAAGCGTGCTCCGGAGAAGAGGGTTATGGAGCTCGGCCAGGAGCTGTCGGAGCCAAGAAGCCTCGGCCACGCCATTGGCCACGGCGCGGTACTCCGCCTCGGCACTGGAGCGGGAGGCCACCTGCTGACGCTTGGACGACCAGGACACCAGGTTGCCGCCCAAGAAGACAGCGTAGCCGGAGGTGGAGCGCCGAGTGTCCGGACATCCGGCCCAGTCAGCGTCAGTGTAGACAACCATCTCGGTGGAGGAGGACCGCCGGTGAAGGAGCAGGCCGTAGCCCACAGTGCCTCGGAGGTAGCGGAGGAGGCGCTTGAGGGCAGTGAGGTGGGGCTCCCGCGGATCATGCATATGAAGGCACAGCTGCTGAACCGCATAAGTGATGTCCGGTCGAGTGAAGGTGAGGTACTGGAGAGCACCAGCAAGACTCCGGTACGCGGTGGGATCAGACACCGGGTTCCCCTCGGCCTCAGACATCTTGCCCTGCGTGTCAACTGGAGTGGAGCAGGGGTTGCAGTCTGTCATCCCAGCTCGCTCAAGGATGTCAAGAGTGTACTGCCGCTGGTGAAGAAGAAGTCCAGCAGGATGAGGCGCAACAGTGACCCCAAGGAAGTGGTGGAGCACACCCAGATCCTTCATAGCAAATTCCTGCTGGAGAGAGGTGATGATGCGGCGAAGGAGTGACTCACTGGAGGCGGTGAGGACAATGTCATCAACATAGAGCAGTAGATACGCAGTTTCAGCTCCATGGTGGAAGATGAACAGTGACGTATCGGACTTGGCCTCCACAAACCCCAGTGATCGCAGAAAGGCAGCAAAGCGATGGTTCCATGCCCGGGGGCCTGCTTGAGGCCGTAGAGAGATCTGTTGAGCCTGCAGACCATGTCAAGACACGAGGAGTCAACAAACCCGGCCGGCTGACTGCAGTAAACTGTCTCAGTGAGAAGACCATGCAGGAAGGCATTCTTGACATCCAATTGATGCACGGGCCAAGAGCGAGTGAGTGCGAGGGAGAGCACCGTGCGGACTGTAGCCGGCTTCACCACTGGACTGAAAGTCTCATCATAGTCAACACCAGGCCGCTGAGTGAAACCCCTGAGAACCCAACGAGCCTTGTACCTCTCGAGAGTGCCATCAGCCCGGCGCTTGTGTGTCCAGATCCACTTGCCGGCGAAGACGTTGGAGCCTGGTGGACGTGGTACCAGATCCCAGGTCCGGTTGGCGAGGAGAGCCGCGTACTCCTCTTCCATCGCGTGGCGCCAGTGAGGGTCCAACAAGGCCTCGCGGACGGAAGAGGGTACTGGAGAGACCTGCGAGTCACCGGGCATCGCTGCAAGAGCCCGGGGCTGCAGGGTCCCAGCCGCGTGTCGTGTCACCATAGGATGAACATGACGCGGGTGGCGGAGAAGTAGCGGCGGGTGATACACCGGGGGCTCGATGCGAGCAGTTTGTAGCTGCGGCGATGGCTCCGGTGTCCCCGGCGGAGAGGAAGACGGCTCCGGTGGTGACGGCGGCGAAGAAGGGGCCACCAGCGGCGGCGAAGGTGCCGGCGCAGGCCGGGCCCGGCGCTAGTACACAAGGACCGGCCGGGCGAAGCGCGCAGTCAGAGCCGGAGGCGACGGCCGAGGACCCCCGTCAGTCGGAATGACAGGGGCCGGCCCGGAAGGGTCCCCGGCCATGCTCGAACGAGGAGCAGGGTCGGGGGAGGCACCGGCCGACGGCGAGCTGGGGCACGGGGCCGTAGAACCTGCAGGAAACAACGGCAAAGGTGGCGAAGGCAGCTGACAAAAGTGAAGACGGCGAGGCAGATGCCTGAAAACGGAGGGTGTGAAGGGGCCCCGTACTGTCACATCGGAGCAGAGGACGTCGGGTAGCCAAATCCTTCACAGTAAGACCAGATGAGTCAAATTCCACAGAACACGAGTTGTCAGCTGTAAAACGACGAATAGAAAGAAGGTTGTGAACCATAGAGGGTGCAACAAGAACATCGGGAAGACGAAAGGACCCATGAGCACCGGCGGTACCCACAGAGGTGACAGGAAGACATGAACCATTTGCGACCATAATGGACGAGGGGAGAGAAGAAGGAGAATGGACAGAAGAGAGTATACCAGGGTCAGGGGTGGTGTGGTAGCCTGGTAGGTGGCACCCGAGTCGGCAATCCACTCAGGTCCGACAGGAGGTGTCAAGCCCATGGTGCTGAACGGAGGTGGAGCACCAGTAAACATGGCCACCGGTGGGCGAGTCTCACCCCCTGGAGCATGGTAGGGCCACATAGAAATGCGTCCTGACCACGGGTTGTGGAAGGAAGGCCATGGTGTCCCCCCCGGTGGGCCAGCTGGCGGGGTGACAACACCACGACCTCCCCCACGGCCCCCACCGCCCCCACCGCGTCGGCGACGACCGCCACAACTCCCCCCCCCAACCTCCGCTTGGCCCGGAGGGAGGAGGACCAAGAAGGGACGACGGTGGTGGAGCAGACGGACGAGGGGAAGCAGACGAGCGCGACGGAGGAGTAGCAGCCAGGGCCGTCGAGGAAGACGAGGACCCCGGCTGGAAGCCCTGAGTGAGCTCCTCCATGACGAGGTCGTCACGGACCTGCATGAAGGTGGGGAAGGGCCGCTGACGGGTGATCCACGTCCGGAGGTGGGCGTAGCGGTCGCTGAGCCCGTGGAGGACGAGGATGCGATCCTCCACGGGCCAGCCCAGGTCGCCGAGGGAATCGGCCATGGCCTTCATCTTCCGGCAGAACTCGCCAACGGCAAGGTCCCCCTGGACGAAGGTGCGGAAGCTCGCGTCGAGTCGCAGAGCTCGGGCCTCAGCATTGCCCAGAAACTGGCCCTCGAGTGCCAGCCAGGCCTGGCGAGCGGAGGTGGTGTTGCGGACGAAGTCGTGGAGGTCGATGGAGATCGTGCCAAGGATCCAGGAAAGCACGATGTTGTCCAGACGCTGCCACGACGGAGTCTGAACCATGGGCGTAGGATCGTCGAGGACGTGGTCGTCGAGGGCGTAGCGGCGAAGAGTGAGGACCACCAGATCCCGCCAACGGGCGTACGAGGGCGACTCGGGGTCGAGAACGACCGGGACGAGTAGCCGGATGTTCTGGACACCGCCGGCCTGGTAGTGGAGCTGCGAGACGAGAGGATCGGCCGGGTCGTGACGGAGAGCCGTAGTGGTGGAAATGCGGTGGCCCGTCGAGCCGGAGGAGGGGGCCCCCCGTCCTGGGCGAGAAGCTGCTCCGCCTCGGCGATCTGGCGGGCCAGGGTGTCGGCGGCGTCCCGCTCCCGTTGCCACACCAGGGCAGCCGCACGGACGCGCTCCTGTCCGGCGGCGGCCGCGGCCCGGGCGGAAACGAGCGCGGCAGCGAGGGCGGAGACGGGCCGAGGAGCGTAGAGGACGGCCGAAGGCGGGGCGGGAAGGTTGAAGGTGCTGCTGCCCATGGCCGGCCCCTGCAGGTGGGAGGCCGCACCATCACCACCTGGCAGGACCAGGCCGGCAGCAGCAGCAGCCGCAGCAGCCACTGGAAGGTCAGCCCCGACGGCGTCAGCGACATCAGCCGGGGCGACCGGGAAAGCCGCAGCCGCCGGAGCTCCATCGGAGGTAAGGGCGAGGGCCGGGCGCACCATCAGTGCGGCTGGAGATGTGCCAGGCGGCTGGAGATGGGCCCCGGCGTAGACGGGCGCGCCGGCAGAGGGGTTGGCCGGCGGCGCACAGCCCAGGCCCGCACCCGCGCCAGAGGGGGGGGCGGCGCAGGGGGCGACCTGGCGGGCGGCCGACGGCGCAGGACGCGCGCCTGCGACCTGGGCCCAGGAAGTGGCGTTGGAGAGGGGGGGGGAAAGAGAGGAAGTAGGAGGGAGGAGGAGGAGGGGAGCCAGGGCCGGCCATGGCGCCTGGCGGCGCGCCGGCGGGGGCGGCGGGCGCCTGGCGGCTGCTGGCTGCGGGAGGGAGGGAGGGAGAAAGGGAAAGGAAACTAGGCTCTTGATACCATGTTGGAATGAATGGACTAAATTGATTAGGCTAACCCTAGAAGGGTAGCTATATAGTGTAGCATACATGGGCCTAGCCACATGGGCCACAGACATATACTCCAACAGTATAGATAAATGCGCCCGTAGAACGCAAAAACAAGGAATATCAAATCTGACATAAGAAATGTTATAGGACCACTAGTAGGAACTAAGACAAACATAAGGATTGTGGTCACAGGTCACTCCTGTTCAATTTTCTCGAACACGCAGGAGAGCTGCGTATCCACTCCCGTCCAATTTAATATTTATTCATTTGTTGCCCCAAGCCAGAGATAACCTTTGATCAATCATCCACGTGTCTTTCTTTGTGCTTGATCTTACCAGTCAGAAAGTGTGAAGAACATAACCATACATATCTATTTATTCAATTTTCCTCCCTTTACCATTACTCTACCAGCAAAAGAAAAAGAAATAAAAAACACACAGAAGTCCAGAGGAAAAAGGAACTTACATAATCATGAAGAGACTGAACAAACTCATCAAGTGTAACTGGACAAAGACCCAGAACATCAGTAAAAGTAATGAAGAATTTCCACACCTGCAATTCAGTTAGCAAAAATGTCTCTTGAGATGAAGTTATGCGAACACCATAGATACTATACTAGTCTACATAGACAAACATAGAATTGATGCCAATGTATTAAAACATTTATACATGTGTACTAGAGAGAAGCATAAGGGAAGATAAACAGACATGAGCAAAGCATCTTTATAAATAAAAGAAACAGAACGGTTCAGTTGTAATTTAATGTTTCTTAGGAACTTCTTTATTCTCGAACGACGCAGGGGAACTGTGTGCCATTTCATTAGGAATGACCGAGAAAGGGACCGTACAAAATGTACAGGAAAACAGGGGAGGTGTCAAGAGGTCTCCCCCTACAAAAAAACAACACACACCCTGTCTTACTAGCCTTCGAACAAGGGAGATGACAGCGACCTTCATAGTTAATGTTTCTTAGGAACGATGTCCCCATGAATATAGCGTGGCCATTTATGAATCAAGGCAACCTTAAAATCTTTGCTAACAATACTAACCAAGATATGTTTAGGATCTCAACATCTCTTAAGAAATGTCCAAATAATAAAAAGAAAAGAGTAAGAATGTAAGATGAATACAGCATTACCATCAAAAGCTTTCCAACATTATCCTCGGATCCAGTCCAAGGCTTTATAGAAAATGGCAACTTCAGTCTCACCGTTGTAGGAGGAAATTGACTTAGCATGCCTGGAAAAGGAGAATAAAAAAATCAAAACATGTAAGTTGAAATATGCAGTTAGGCTTCCAATGTTAGAAGTAAAGCCTAAAACCAAACAAGCTATTGTCACATGTCTGTTCCTTTAATAATAATGCCTTAAATAACAGTACATGTCAAATGAGTGAGTCCATTTTTCAATTGCAGAAAATTGGCATGCAAAACCTCTCCCAGCAGCTTGGAGGGACATCCTCTGTGGGCCGGTGGGCTAGAATTAATGAGGTTTGAGGAGGCCAATGGATAAGCACGTCAAGGTTTGAATTACATTATCATCTTAGGGGTTTGAACACTTTGGAACCATCGAAATCATTGTGTTTTTATGGAGCCCTGCCATCTGCCTGGAGCTTTGTTGCTAGACAATGAGAAAATGAGGTTTTACAGTTTAGCCAGGCCAGACGTATATCCTACCTGGCTACCCTAGCATCCAAGTGAGTCTTTGTTCCTAGGTTGATGTCGGTTTTGTTCTGTAACCAAGGCAGGCCTGTAGTCTTAGAAACGTTGGTGTGAGTAGGTGTATTTGTAAAGGTGTCTTGACCTTTTTCTTCTTAATATTATGATATGCAAACTAAAAAAAACTATTGCTAAAATAAACAAATATGTGGCGAAAACCTTTAGAGGCATTTTACCAAAAAGAAAGTTTCAAGTGAGTTGTGGGAAAGGGAAATTTAATTTGTGAACAGTCAGAATAATGTGAAGCGTTATTAGGGGGAAAGTGCATTTTTTGTATTATACTTTGAATTCTCTGGATTAAAAAAGTACTGGAGTGATTTTCCAAAACTCAAAAATCCTGCTAACTTTTTTTTACTTTTTAGAAAAAAAAATATTTCTTATCATTATTTTGAAAACCATCCAAGGCATAACTGGAGATCCAAACAAGCCCTAAAATCCTCCTGTTAAAAAGTGCTCTATTTTGAATGTGTTAGTCGCTGGATTCTCACTCTTGGTAGCAGTAGAATCCTTACTCTCATCGAGAGAGGATGACACTAGGAGTTGGGGCAATCTTGTTAGTCGCTGGATTCTCACTCTTGGTAGCAGTAGAATCCTTACTCTCATCGAGAGAGGATGACACTAGGAGTTGGGGCAATTTTCTGGTTTATTTCTCACACAAACTCATACAATGCCATGCCAACCTGAGGGGTTGGGGATACATATTTATAGGGCTGCTAGCCAGCCAAGCATATGCTAAGATGCTGTCCTAGATGCTAGTCAAGATGCTGTCCTAAGATGCCGATGCTGTCCTAAGATGCTGTCCTAAGATGCTAGCTGCTGTCCTAAAAGCAGATGCTGTCCTAGATGCTAACTGCTGTCCTAACAACAGTCAAAAGATGTTGGACACAAATATCATGTGCTGCGTACTGCAGCAGCCCCACAGCCAACGCAGAGACTTATCCATCACTCTCCCCCTAAGTCTTGTGTGGCTCCTTGTGAGGTATCTGGGCCATCCCGATCCTGGCGCGAAGTTCCTGGAACTTGACCCGCCCAAGGGACTTGGTCAGGAAGTCGGCGAGCTGGTCTTGGGTGTTGATGTAGTTGGCCCGGACACTCCCTTCCTCCAGGCAGCTTCTGATGAAGTGGTACCTCACCCGGATGTGCTTGCTGCGCTCGTGGAAGACAGGATTCTTTGCCAAGGCCAAGGCGGACTTGCTGTCCACCCTGAGCTCCACTGCCTCTGCATCTCTGCCAAGGAGATCGCCAAGCAGCCGAGCCAGCCACAAAGCCTGAGTAGCAGCAGTAGTGGCTGCGATGTACTCTGCCTCGCAGCTGGACAGAGCCACCACCTGCTGCTTGACCGACTGCCAGCTGATCGGACACTTGCCGAGGAAGAACAGCGTCCCGCTGGTGCTCTTGCTCGTGTCGATGTCGCCGGCGTGGTCGCTGTCGCTGTACCCGATGAAATGCGCCGCACCGGGGCACCTCGGGTAGTGCAAGCCGTAGTCGGAGGTGCCTGCGACGTAGCGGAGGATCCTCTTGACGGCCTGCTGGTGCTCCGCCGTCGGTCGCTGCATGAACCGGCTGACGTAGCCGACGGCGAACGCCAAGTCCGGTCGCGTGTGGACAAGGTAGCGAAGGCTGCCCACAATGCGCCGGTACTGCGTCGCGTCCACCTCCTCCTCCGTACTCTCCCGACTCAGCCTCAGCCTCTCCTCCATAGGAGTGTGGGCTGGGTTGCAGTCGGTGAGACCGCCTAGCTCCACAATGCGCTTGGCGTAGGCGGTCTGTCGAAGCGTGATCCCGGAGTCATCCTGGTGGACCTCGATCCCTAGGTAGAAGGAGAGAGGGCCCAAGTCGCTCATCTGGAAAGTCGCCCTCATCTTCTCCTTGAACGCGTCGATCTCCACCTCCTTGGTGCCGGTGATCACCAAGTCGTCGACGTAGACACCTACCAGCAGGGCCTTTCCTCCGCTGCCCCGCCGGTAGATGGCCACCTCGTGTGGGCTTTGCTCGAAGCCCATCCCCTTCAGCGTGGAATCCAGCTTGGCATTCCACGCCCTCGGTGCCTGCCGCAAGCCATAGAGGGCCTTGCGCAGGCGAAACACCTTGCCCTCCTTGCCGGGAATCGCAAATCCCGGCGGCTGATGCACGTAGACCTCCTCCTTCAAGTCGCCGTTAAGGAACGCCGACTTGACATCCATGTGATGGACACGCCAGCCCTCCTGGGCAGCTAGCGCAAGGAGGAGTCGCACGGACTCCATCCGTGCAACGGGCGCGAAGGCGTCGTCGAAGTCGATTCCCTCCTGCTGGACGAAGCCGCGCGCTACCAGGCGCGCCTTGTGCTTGATCACCTCTCCAGTCTCGTCCTTCTTGAGCTTGAAGACCCACTTGAGAGAGATGGCGTGGTGGCCGGCTGGAAGGTCGGCCAGCTCCCACGTCTTGTTCCGCTCGACGGCGTCCATCTCTATCTGCATCGCGGCACGCCATGCCGCGTCCCACTCCGCCTCGGCGAAGGAACGAGGCTCGCCATCGTCCTGTGCGAGGTGCAGCTCCGCCTCAAAGTCGTGCTGCGCCAGTCCAGGGACCGGCTGCTCGCCGAGGAGGTTGTCCACGGTACGGTAGCGCAGAGGCTCGCCGCCGTAGTAGGCGTCGATGCGATCCTCATCGTTGGACAGCGGAGTGGCGAACTCCACTGTGCGCTGCTCGTCGTGGGCCGAAGTTGCCGGTGCCGAGCCTGAAGGGGTAGGGTCCGGTGTAGGAGAGCGAGGCGTGGCCGGCGGTGCAGGTGGTGGACTCGCCGGAGCCTGTGGACTTGCCGGAGCTGGTGGTGGCGGTGGTGGACTCGCCGGAGGTGGTGGCGAACGAGGTGGTGGGGTAGGCGAGCTCGGTGAGGACGAGCTGCTAGCTCCCCCCGCCTCCTTGAAGTGGACGTAGTCGACGACGAAATCGCTGGTTGTCGGGGTCGAGCCGTCATCCACCATCTTGCCCCACGTCCAGCTTCGCCCCTCGTCGAACACGACGTCACGCGTGATGCGCACTCGCCGTGTCGCAGGGTCGAGGACGCGGTAGGCCTTGGCGCCCTCCGCGTAGCCGATGAAGACCCCTGGCGTGCTCCGGTCGTCGAGCTTGCCGACGTGGTTGAGCTCCTTGACGAAGGCCAGGCAGCCGAAGACGCGAAGGTGGCTCACCGCGGGCTTGCGCCCGTGCCAAGCCTCGTATGGCGTCTTGCCATCGAGGGCCTTGGTGGGGGAGCGGTTGAGCAAGTGGACGGCAGTCATCACCGCCTCACCCCAGTAGATCGCCGGCATCCCTCTCTGCTTGAGGAGGGCACGGGCGGTGGCCACCACCGTCTGGTTGCGGCGCTCGACGACGCCGTTCTGCTGCGGAGTGTACGGCGCGGAGAAGTGGCGGTGGATCCCCTCATCGGCGCAGTACGCCGCGAACTCGGCCGCCGTGAACTCGCCGCCGTTGTCCGTGCGTAGGACCCGAAGCTTGCGGCCGCACTCCGCCTCCGCAACAGCTTGAAGACGCTTGATGGCGTCCGCCGCGGCTGCCTTGGCGTCGAGCAGGACAGCCCACATGTAGCGGGACACGTCGTCGACGAGGAGGAGGAAGTAGCGCCGGCCTCCAGGTGTAGCCGGTGTCACGGGGCCACAGAGGTCACCGTGTACGAGCTCCAGCTTCTCCTTGGCGCGGAAGCTTGCCTGGCGAGGGAAAGGGAGCCGCCGCAGCTTGGTGAGGACGCAGGTGTCGCAGAACTGCTCCACGTGGTCGACGTGCGGCATGCCCCGCACCATCTCCTTGCTGCCGAGCTGCCTCAGGGCCTCAAAGTTGAGGTGCCCAAAGCGCTCGTGCCACCTCCAAGCGTCGTCGTCGCGGCGGGCTGCAAGACAAAGAGGTTGCGCCACCTGCGCGTGAAGGACGTAGAGGCGGTTGCTCCTGTTAACCTTGACCAGGAGCCGGTGTCGATGATCCCAGATGCGCAGCACCCCGTGCTCGATCTCCACGCGCGATCCGTTCTCATCCAGCTGTCCCAAGCTGATGATGGAGTTCCTCAACGCGGGGATGTAGTAAACACCGGTGAGCAACCTGTGCTCGCCAGTCTTGGCGACGAAGACGACAGAGCCGACGCCCTTGATCTCCACAGCGGAGGCGTCACCGAACTTGACGGTGCCTCGAACGCCTGAGTCGAGCTCGGAGAAGAACTCCCGCCGCCCGGTCATGTGGTGGGTGGCGCCGGTGTCAAGGCACCACCCGTCGGTCTTGTCGTTGCCGGAGCTGTCGCCGAGGAAGGCGTGTGCTTTTGGCTCGTCAAGGTGGAGGAGAGCCGTTGCGGCCGGTGCCGCCGGAGGTAGTTCGATGCTCGCATGAGCAATGAACAGAGCCGGCTGCTCCTCCGCCTGCGCGACGTGGGCCTGGCCGCGTCGTGGCTGTCGACAATCCTTGGTCCAATGACCAAGCTTGCCGCAGTTGTAGCAAGGGTCGTCTCGTGCTGGCTTTTGCTTGCCAGCGGCGCCGCCCTGGGCGCCTCCACGATCATCACCCTCGGCACGTCCTCGCGCCCCTGCCTGGGCGTCTTTGCGCGGCTTGCCACGCTTGCCACGCTTGCGGCCGCCTGTCGTGGAAGAAGGCTCCCCCTTCTTCCTGTCACCTTGGCCGGCAGCCCACTGCTCCCGAGTGAGGAGGAGCTTCCCGCCAATGGTGACAGGTCCCGAGAGGCGCTGTGGCTCATCGCTGTCAACGACCTTGAGGCGGCCCAACGCCTCCTCGATCGTCATCGTGGAGAGGTCCAGCAGAGACTCGATTGAGCGAGCCATCTGCTTGTACTTCTCGGGGACGCAGCGGAAGAGCTTCTCAACAGCTCTCTCCTCGCCGTAGGTGTCGTCGCCGAACTGCACCAACTTCTGCAACAGAGTGTTGAGACGGAGAGCAAAGTCATCTACGTCCTCACCTGGCTTGAAGGCCAGGTTCTCCCACTCCTTGCGAAGTGCCTGCAGTGTGGACTTGCGGGCGCGGTCGCTGCCGATGCGTGCTGCAGCGATGGCGTCCCAGGCCTCCTTGGCAGTCCGCTTGCTGGTAAGCGAAAACTGCATCTCGGGCGGGACTGCAGCAATGAGAGCATCCAGCGCCCGTCGATCTTGGTCGTAGTCGACGTCGCCGTACCGGACTGCATCCCACATGTGCCGCACCTGGAGCCTCACCCTCATCACCGCAGCCCACTCAACGTAGTTGGTCTTGGTGAGGGTAGGCCACCCGCCGCCGGGGCCGACGTCCCTGACGACAGCCTGGTACTCGTGGTGACCACGGTACCGAACCGGGGAGAGAGAGCCGCGCTGCCTGTGAAGGCCGCGCTCTCCGTCGACCCGTCCGCCGCCGCCATGCGCGCCTCCTCCAGGAGCGCCACCGCCGTGCGCGCCTCCTTCAGGAGCGCCGCCGGCGTGTCTGCGCCTGTCTGGGCTGCCGCCGCGCTCGTGGGCGTGCGCGGCTGCCCACTGCGCCGCTCGCCCTCGCGATGCCTCCCTCTCCAGCAGCTCGAGGTCCGCGTCGGCGCTGTCATCAGCAGCGATGGAGCTGCTGTTGCTGCCGCGTAGAACCTCGACCTCCGCTGCTGCTGCACGCGCTGCATCCGCCGCCGCTGCTGCTTCCACCTCCGCTCTAGCTGCTGCCAGCTCCGCTGCTGCCAGCCTCGATGCTCTTGCCGCTGCTGCAGCGGCGTCTGCTGCCGCTCGCTCGCGCTTCTCTGCCGCGGCGAGGTCGGCCTCCTGCCGACGCCGCGTGCTCGAGGCGACCGAGCCCTGAGACTGTCCTGCGGACATGGCGCGCTATCGAGGGGGCTGCTGTGTGGAGAACAGGGGCAGCCGGAGCTGCTGCTGCTACCGGCTGGGGCTGCTGCGAGGCCGGGGAAGGAGAAGAGCAGGAGATGCTCAGGCTACAGGATAGTACGGCTCCGATACCACTTGTTAGTCGCTGGATTCTCACTCTTGGTAGCAGTAGAATCCTTACTCTCATCGAGAGAGGATGACACTAGGAGTTGGGGCAATCTTGTTAGTCGCTGGATTCTCACTCTTGGTAGCAGTAGAATCCTTACTCTCATCGAGAGAGGATGACACTAGGAGTTGGGGCAATTTTCTGGTTTATTTCTCACACAAACTCATACAATGCCATGCCAACCTGAGGGGTTGGGGATACATATTTATAGGGCTGCTAGCCAGCCAAGCATATGCTAAGATGCTGTCCTAGATGCTAGTCAAGATGCTGTCCTAAGATGCCGATGCTGTCCTAAGATGCTGTCCTAAGATGCTAGCTGCTGTCCTAAAAGCAGATGCTGTCCTAGATGCTGTCCTAGATGCTAACTGCTGTCCTAACAACAGTCAAAAGATGCTGGACACAAATATCATGTGCTGCGTACTGCAGCAGCCCCACAGCCAACGCAGAGACTTATCCATCAGAATGCACATGTGGTGACCCTAAAGCAGTAGGGATAAAGCATTCTTCAATGCTCAGATTCTTACCTAGAAATTCAATAGGCTTGCAACATAAAAGACTATAGATACAATGAATTGTTAGTCTCTGTCTATTTCTATGCCTTTAGTTATACTCTGTTAGTGGATACACAGGAAACTGGAATTTTGCCCAAGGAAGTCATTAGAAGTGAAACATTACTTCGGAAAGAGTATATATTATATTAAGGAGTTTGGAACTAAACTAGACGAACATGTAACATACCTCGAAAGGAATCAAGCTGCTGCAATGTGTCACTGTCAAGATACAGCATTGAGGGCAAGCCTTTGTTTTGTGCAGCTAATTCCATTAGTTCCAAACGCTCATCTTCCACCAGTTCCATATACTCCCGTGCAATTCTGCGTGCAGTAGCCCTTTCATTGGCCGCCTTTTGCCTTGCTGCTTCTTTCTCTTTTCGGAGTTCCTCCTTTTGTCTTTGTTTCTCTGCCTGCACAGGTGTAGGCAGAAGGAATAAGCTATTTAATACACTACATTTACAGTTAACACTCTAAGAACCAGAAAACTAACTCGTCTAGATTGCTTCTGCAAAAACTTCTCCATACGCTCATGTTCACGCCTTTGCTCTCTTTGGAACCTCTCTTCTTCTCTCTGCCTCTCACGCAGTAATCTCTCCTCTTCTTTTCTTCTCTCACGGTCAAGTCTCTCCATTTCCTTGCGCCTTTGCTCCTCTCTCTGCACAGACATCACATTGTAAATGAATTTAACGAGGAAGACATATCTACAATTATATAGAACCGGTAATACCTTTCTATTCAAGATATCTTGTTTCTCAAGCTCCTTTCTAATTCGTCTTTCGTGAGCTTCAACTTCCTTTGCAATCTTTGCTTCTTCATTATGCTGAAGAAAATCCCAGACAAATTTAATATGTATACGACTATAAAGCTGAAGGGCAAGATGCGTATATGAACTCAAAGAAATCATACTTTTCGTTTTCTTTCCACTCGAGAAGTATCTTCATCATGATAAGCTCTTCTTTCAGATGATACAAGTGGGTTTTCAAATGCAGCAACCTGAGAAATATCAAACTGGCCTTCAACAGGAACTGAATTAAGGTTGCTATTAGTCTGGGTCGTCTCATAATCTGCTGGTGCTGCTGGAAACACCTGAGACCTGCTGGACTGGGGCAACAGGCTAGAACCAGATGTGTGGCCTTGAAAAGCATAACTAGGCACAGCCGCCTCAGATCCATGGAGAAGTTGTGATCCTGATGTGAGAGAAGATATCCTAGAATTTGAAACTTCCACTGGAGTATCATAGTAGTGAGATCGGCTTGCCCTCTCATATGTATCACTTGGTTGCTCAGGAAGGAACTGATACTCATGGACAGCCCGTGATCCAACATGAGGTTGGACTATGGGTGAATTACCAACCATTGATTTTCTCTTCCCAGTAAACGAGTTTGGAACAAATGGGGATTCCATGGTAGGTAAAAATGCTGAAGCCTAGGGGAAAAAAGAAAGAACAGGATTAAAAATGTGATACTTAGGAAACTAAAGAGGAGCATGGAACCCTTAATATGGTAACTATGGCACAGAGAGTAGTCTCAACCAGAAATCTAAGAATACAGATTGATGCAAATATCATTAGGGGAACAAAGTTTGTAGCATGAATACTGACCAAAATAGGGATATATGCTAAAGGGATAACACTTGTAAAGGTAAGTAGCTCTTCTGTACCTACAATCATAGGAAACATAACCATCCATGCATAGCTTGATGTGCAGAACTAATGCAGAAAAAAAGGTGCCCACCAAGTACTACATGATAATCATGCCATGCCAATATTTGTTGCAACCAAGTCACCAAATTCTTAGTAGCCTCGTGTCAAGGGCCTGGGCGCCCAGAGATGGAGGCCCTTGGCTTCTCAGTTCATAACTCGAACCAGGTAATGGAGGTGCCAGGGTTTTTGCCTGACTACCAAAGCAGAGGTGAGATTAAGAATAGCAGAGAGAGGGAGGTTAGGGATAACTTCTTTCTTGCCTTCATTCAACGAGTTCAGGGTTACATATATAGGAGCTCAGCTCCTTGCTACTGGCGCCAGCCATTTACTACTAGCTGGCTAATAACTTCCCTAATCTCCTCAGCTTCTCTTAATTGCCTTAATGACTCAGGCCCCTTCAGCCGCCTAAGCCTCCTCAGGCTGTTCCAGGCCATGCGCGCCCTTGGGGGCTGCACTGGTTGCTCCTCGTGTCCGAGGCCAGCGGCTGAAATGTCGGCCCCACATGACACCTCGCCATATTACCTACAACACACCTGCAGTGTACACTACTCAATGGTCAAGTCTTTAGTCTTGACCACTTTGGGGGATGGTAGTGAAGGGGTGTTCATAAAACTGGTAAAACATGATTTACGATTTTGAATCTTCATAGGCATTCTTACCATTTAAAAGATAGAAATACATGCCCTATTCCGAACTGACTTAGCAATCACCACATGAGGTATGATGCACACGCACTCATTTGAGTAGGGCACAATCGAAGTTTAGGGCTAATGAATCAGCACAGCAACCTTAATTACTCATAATCACATCACATATCAATAGGAGATAAATTAAATAGACCTCACACCACCATCATTTTAGCACTGATGCAATTTCACTTCAAGAGGTAAGCACATTCAAATCAAAACCCAGTTTATGCAATGGCACAAATCCACCACAGATACATATAAGAGACACAAACTTACATTTAAAGTTTCCTACAGATATACCTTTAAGAGCTTTTGATCATGCCTAGAAAATATCTTCGTATCATAAGATCGCACAGGCTGCTTTTGTTGCTCTGGAACTGCCAGAAAATACACAGGAAAAGATTTTCAATAATTAGAACTTGTATTGGTAAGTGCACAGATGCTATTAATAGAATCCTCGTATAAGAACTTTTATTCACCAAATAAAGAAAAATAAAGAAACTTATACAAGACTTAGACGCATGCCATTTAGCAAATGCCCATCTAATATTTTGTTTGTAAAATGTTAAGGGGGTGTGCTCCAGTGCCAATCCTTCTCAAGGTGGTGTCATCCAAATCAAACTTTGGGCAATAGATGAGATCTAGTATGATTGGATTATAGATACATGGGACCGTACAAAAGCAACAAAATGCTCATCCGCACTATTTTCCAATTCCCCCTAAACATAATCAACTCAAATCACGTCTATTGGATCTAGAGATATATGGCCAATTCCCCCTAAACATAATCAACTCAAATACCGCCAATTGGATCTAGAGATATATGGCAATGTTTTATCTACCAGTAGCATGGTCCTAGAACATTGATGCCACATACTAAATTTCCATGTCAAGTTGGGTGTGGTAAGTAGTCGTCGACTAGCCTTAGCTCATTCAGCGGCTTGCTTCCAGACCTGATGGCAGGACATATGGAAAAAGAAATGGGATCTAGAGCGCAGGGGAGGGCCTGAGCCAAACCCTAGTGCAGCCCTACCGTTGCCATGATGTCGTCCCTTTCACATCCCAGTAAGTACCCTCCCTTGCTCTCGGTAAGAACCAACATGGATGGCGAAGAACTATGGGAGACGGATCTAGTTGAGGCAGCGCTCGCCTTGCTGCCTCCCTTCAGATCCCTCCTTGTCTTCTGATGTGCAATGAAAATACTACAGCACAGGAGGTGGCGCAGCGCACTATTTCTAAGGTGGTTGATGCAAAGTTTACACCGCTCTCCCATGCCCTAATACTAATTGGGCCTCACCTAAAGCCCAGGTAGACCAGTTAGACA
The DNA here is from genome assembly GCA_038087645.1 of Saccharum hybrid cultivar R570. Lineage (NCBI taxonomy): Eukaryota > Viridiplantae > Streptophyta > Magnoliopsida > Poales > Poaceae > Saccharum > Saccharum hybrid cultivar. The sequence continues at coordinate 35,272,923 of JAQSUU010000108.1, read as the reverse complement.
TAAAAGGCCCAGCAATCGTCATATTTTCAGTTGCCGCTTGCCACTTTGCAGTAGATGTTAGTGGCAGCCACCGTCCACCGACCAGACTACAATGTCGCAACTGGATGTGCAAGACGACATTTGGGGCGTGATTCTTCCTCTTGGGAGCGAGGAAGGCACTAGCGCAGCTGTCTCCAATCTAATCCCTCCCTCACTCCTGATACATATGACACAAATGTATGGGGCTGCTGCACTGCTCCACTCTGCCCTAAAACTAAATTGGGCCTCACAATAGACCCAATACCAGCTGAACATAACTCCAGGCAGTCAGTATACATGCTGTCACTTGATGGATCTCTTTGGGAGAGCTCCAGCTCCAAGAATTCGTGAAACTGGGTATCCCTAGCTCTACGAATTCCACGAGTTTGTGGAGCTGGAGTACATTGGTTTGGGTGGGTCGGTGAGGCATCTCGTTCCTATTTTAGACTAAAAACAGAGACTTAAACCAATTTAGTTTAACCCACAAACTCCAAATTTGGCGAGAAACCAGGAGCTTAAGCAATCCCAAATAGGCTCCAAATTTCATCCTATGCCACATCTAACGAAGTGCGGATAATACAGAAGATTCACACAGCATAAGAAAAAGCAAGTAATTGAATAGAGAAACAAGGGAACTGATCATTAAGCACTGTACGGAAGTGTACTAGAAAAGGAAATAAAAAAACTGCTATCTGGTGTCTACACAAACCATTCGTACAACCCTTTTTCAACCAAAAGATCAAATTGTTCAACTCAGATGGGTGGTTTTTTACTTCTAAACCAAAGGGACTAACACCTACTCCCTCGAATACCAAGTTCAAGTCCATCTAGCATTCTTCCAAATGCACCTAATTTATCCATGACAATTCCAATGCAGCCTTTTGCTTCATTCTTCTATGTCTGCACATGCTTAGCACCCTAAACAATGCAATAAACTTGCCAGCTACCTTAACTTTTAGCAATAATTGATGGGCACTAGGATCATGGTATGCCTTACCTTGACTCTTGTGCCCAAGTCCACGGACTTATATTTGGGATTAGAAGTAGTAGTTGTGAACTTGTGATAGAGTTGTACAGATGGGACATATGTGAAGCATTTCCCATAATGAAATGTAGAAATTGAGATTTTTAGGCACTTCAGGTGTGCAGCAGGAAGAAAATGCCAAGCTAATGTACAACAAAGACGATTACTAAACAGGACAGATAATATTAAAAGAATTCTAATATTCTATATAATAGTATAAGTACAAGGTAACTCATATAAATAAGGGCTAGAATGGGCCATGCGTGTTAATAGGGATAGAATAGTTGCATATTATAATAGAGATTATGGATCTCAGATTTATTAGTAGGAAGTAAAACATGGCTGTGCTCAATGAGACCTTATGATGTGCAAATTTTACTTGCTGATCCCTCACATTCAGAAATAATATTCAGCTCAACGCTCATCTATAGAAACAATACTAGTTTAACTCTTAATCCAAGGACGGTCTCTTACGAATAATAGATCTGTGGGATTTTCACGCTTGCTCCCCATCTAAATTTTTCATCAATCAATCCTTCATATCCGTCGCCGTATTATCTACTCCAGCATACTGATAAAATATACTAGTACCATATACATGTATCATTAAATTCGCCTCTCCAACCATATTGGATCAATCTATTTACTCGAATATAAAAGGACTGACTAAAATCAATTACATGGTTCTTTTACCATATAAGCAAAGGAACAAAGAAGATTAGTGACTTTAGAAGTCAGATACTTTAAAAAGGCGTTTGCAAAATCAATAATCATTCAGCCAGGGCATATGAAAAGCATGAACATTTCCACAGACTGGCCACCTTGAGCATTCACTAGCTTAAACCTTGGCTTAAAACACAATGACTTCAGATTTCAATATGCATACCAATCGGTGCACCAAAGGCGCCAGGAGGAAGGGGATCAAATTCAACGCCAAGCGCTGGACCATCCTCCCTCAATGGTTCCCCGAGCTGTGACTCCACAGAATTAATCACACGGAGCTCAGATTGTGTGAGCTGCATCGACGGGATAGCCGGCGTTATCATAATTGGTGGTGGCTCGTAATACCTCCTCCCAATATCCGGCATGGAAATCCTGGGGACTGCTGAGGACCGCCCAGCACCCCTTCGCGAGTGAACTGGGTGCACCGGCTCATCGTACGGCCCAGGAGCACCCACCATAAGGTCACTGCTTGCCAGTGGCATCACAGACACAGGTGCCGGTAACACTGGCGGGGGAGGCATCACTGGTGCTAGTGCGGACTCTTCCTCCCGCCGTTGCCGCTTCGATGGCGGCTTGCGGTCCTTGAGGCGGCGGTGGCAGAACCACATTTGCAGCTGCCTGTCCGATAGCCCTATCTTCGCCGACAGCTCCAGCCGCATAGCTTCCGACGGGTACTGCTCCACTGCAGCAAACCAAAACCCCCAGAAATGCTCAATCGATAAAAACACCCAAAAAATCAGGGGAAAAAACACTCGAATGAATTCATCGAAATCCACGAACCCGCATAGGTCTTCTCCAGAACCTCAAGCTGGTAGGGGGTCTTCATCATCCGCTTCACCGGCTTCTCCCCCGACCCCGAGGTCCCCGCGCCCGCCGCAGCCGCAGAAGCGGAGACCGGGACCGGGGCCGCCACTGGCGCCGGAGGCGGGGTCGTGGCCTCGGCGGGGGCCTCCAGCGCTGCCTTCCCGGCGCCGTCCCCGTCCCCGTCCCCGCCGGCGTCCATGGCGGCGATCGAGGGCCTGGAAACCTAGATCCGAGCACCTTCTTCTGCAAAGCAAGGCGCAGAAACTTCCCAACTTTTTCTCACCCCACCCCGTAGCGTCTGCCCGCACCAAATGCCTCACAGTCGCTGTTATACCCCGCGTCGCGGAGCGAGGAGGAAAAAAAAGGCGAATCGATGTGCGGCTGGATCTCCGTAGCGAAGAATACCAACACCGATATGGCCGAAACGAACTGGGAGGAGGAAAGGAATAATGACACCAACAATAACTTGAACACCACGAACACCGCCCCGCGGCGGATGGATGGGTGGGTAAGGCAAGGCAACGAAGAAGGGGAAGGATAAGGATGTGGAGGAGATTGGGGGAAGCCGCAGCAGGCCAGGAACAGCAACGGGCGGAGCGACTGCTCCTCGAACTGGGGATTATTACCGACGCGCTGCGGCGCTGGGGATTGGGTTTGGATCGCTGCTGCCATTGTGTGCAGCTAATAAAAACCAAACCTTTTTTTCTCTCCCCCCCTACCCTTTTCGCCTGGGCTCAGGCCTTTGTATTTCTTTTGTTTTGTTTTGTTTCGTTTCTCTCCGTGGGAGAGTGGAGTGTGTTCTGTGTTGTGCTTGTGCGGTACTAGCTGCTGCTGCTAAGCGATGAGGAAAAGAAATTTATAAAAGGAATATTTGGATGGAGCGATGGAGAGAGATGGATGGTATGGAATAATTAGCAGCGTAGCTGGTGCCTGGTGCTCGGATTTCTTGGGGTTTGATCTTTGCGGAGTGGTGGTGGCCTTTTGTGCTTTTGACTAGCTGGGTTCTGGTGGGAAATTTGCGGCCTGGATTTGGTGCTGGGGTGGATGGATTTGGACGTTTTGGTCCTGCTGCCTGCGTGTGTGTTCATAGGATTGTTCCTCCTGTACGAGGGAGGAGTGTCATTGGACGAAGCGCGCTAGAACTTGGCCGGATCCTCTGCGGCGTGGACTTTGCGAGCCCGCCTGTTCGGGAAGCACCGAAGCAGAGAGCCGGGAGCCGGGACCGGGACCGGGACCGGGACCTGTGGCTGTGGGCACGTGGCTGGTGGCGGGGCCTGTCTCGCTCTCGTCCTTGGGGTTTTGGCAACTTCGTTGGTGTAATGGTGTTGACCAGACGGACAGACTATTTTGTTAATTAATAATATAATCTCTGGGCCCACTTAGCAGTGGGATTAAGGTCCCGTTTGGTTTCCGGGTGTTAAAGTTTAACTTACATCACATCAATGTTGCGGCAAATACATGGAGTACTAAATGTAGACTAATTGCATGTATGTCGGCACATATTATGAGTAATTTACGAGACGAATCTATTAAGCCTAATTAGTCCAAGATTGAAAACTTTTTGTCAAATAAGACAAAAGTGCTACAGTATTCGTTAACCTTTAACAAACAAACCGAACAGGCCCTAACACCACTCTTCCCCAATCTCCGATCTCCGAGTGGAGAAGGACGGATCGCTGAACTGCGACTTGTACTGATGATGATGCTGCTGATGCTGCCATACAGCTGGTGGGTCAGTGCTCAAACAAAGGCCTGGTTTAGATACCCAAATTCACCCCAAATTCCACTATGCAAAAAGAAAATTCTTCATCACATCAAAATACCGGCATATGTATGGAGTACTAAATGTAGATGAAATCAAAAACTAATTGCACAGTTTTGTTGTACTTTGCGAGACGAACATTTTGAGCCTAATTAATTAATATTTAGACAATTATTAGCAGATAAAAACAAAAGTGCTATAGTGCTAAGTGTAGCACTGTGCAGAATCGGGAGCTCCCGATTCGGGTAACTAAACAAGGCGAAAGTTCGGCCCTTCAATGCCCTACATGAGCCTGGCCACGTTATTTGCTCGAACTTACCGTGGAACGTGTTTTTCTCTCGTATCAAATCAGTAAACAATATTTTTCAGCTTGACTTTTTAGCGAAACGAACCGGGCCAACAAACCGGAAAATTTGTCAAAGTAATGCTTTCAGTTTATAAGACGCAATTTGATATGCCATGATGTCCAAAATTATGCTTTGGTTATTCATTTATTTCATACACTTCCTCCATCCAAAAAAATATAATTCTAGCTTTATATAAGTTGAATCTATCTCAATTTTAATTAAATATATAAAAAATAATATTGCTTCTATTTCGAAATATAAGACGTTTTTGCTACTACATATATAGTTTTTGCTATGTACTTAGATATACACTATGTCTAGATACAGAGTTAAAACTAGAAAAGCCAAAACGTCTTATAATTTAAAATGATCGGAGTAATATTAATGGTACCAACCAACTATGATTGAATCTATCATGAAATATATTATCATAGTATATCTATTTGTAGTCATCAATGTTAATAACATTTTCTATACCTTTAATCAAACTAAAGGCAACTCAATTGTGAGTGGGTTTCGAAACTCTTGGAGAGGTCTTAAAGGTGTATTTGTTCAGCCGTGAGCTATGAAAAAAAATACTATGAACATCTATTTGGTTCAACTGTGAGCTCTAAAAAAACTATTGTGCACGTAAGCTAGGTGTCCTGAAAAACTATAAATTGTTTGGTTGAAACAACTATAAAACCTACCTCCTCTCTCACATAAAATGGTTGTGAAACATATCTATATTTCCACCCATTTAGAAAAAAAACAGAAAACAGAAGCTAAAAGCGGGCCCAGCTTGCTACGAAAATTGTGAGCTATGTGCATGGTGGGTAGCACAGATGATTTCATAGACGACCGAATTAATTATATTAAGTCGAGTGTACCCAATGGATAACAATTTGATTTAGGACCGTAAGGATTTAGATTCTTGCATAAACGTTTCAGATCCAGATTTTTTAAAAGAAAAATATTTTAGATGACGAATCAGAATCACTTTGTGAGACCATTTGACTAGTAGGCTGGACTCTGGTTCATAAAGAAATAGTACATTTTTAAAAAATCACAAAAATATAAAAATATGCTTACAAATTTCTAAGCTTTTTTTTGGGTGAAGAACAACTTAAATACAACTCATTCTAGTTTTTGCATTAAAAAGGATTATAATTGAAAGAAATACAATTACAAGCATAGGACTATAGGAGAGAGAGGCAAAGAAACAAAAGAGAATCACTGTAAAACCATGATATGGCTATTTCGAGTGCCAGCGAAGAAAGAGAATCATTTTGAGGAGAAACAAAAATGATTCACTTTGCCTTAGCTACATTTGCACTGATTCTTGTGATTCTTGGGAGAAACTAAAACTATTTGTTCATCTGAACGCGTGGGCACCCGCAATGGGTGACTCTTAAGCTAGCTCTAAGATTTTTTTTCTCGTATCTTCATAGAAGAGAGAGAAAAACTCTCTTGCACATATTTCAAGGTTACATGAGTGTCATGTGGGGTTATCAGTGTTAAAAGCTACGTGCTAAAAGTTAACACTATTAGAGAAGTCGGCTTAAAGCTAGTAGCTGACTCTAACCATTGCGGGTGCCCTTAGTATGTTCGATTTGAGGATTCTCGTAGCCAAGTGAAAGTCCCTAGTTTGGTTTTGGCTAATTGATGAAACCTAAGTCCTAATCACATGTACTTGAGTGTTGCTAGCAAAAGGTGATTGGTACACTCATAAATGATGGTAAGATGCATGTTGATCATGATGACTTGGTGTCATACTTGGAGAAGAAGAGGAGAAGAGGCAAAATCCTATGGAGCTCAAGGCAAAGATATAGATAAGATTTATTTTTGGTGATCAAGACACCATAGAGGGTGTGATCACACTTAGGATCGATAGCTGTACTATAAAGAGAGGAATTTTCGGGGCTATTGATCACTTAAGTGCCACTAGATGAGGATTCTTTTGCATATGCATTTAGATCTAGTGGTGAGCTAACTTAACGCCTCGAAAATGATTGTAAAAATACTAACACACATGCACATGGTGATGTACACTTGGTGATGTTAGCACATTTACGAAGGCGGTGGAGTTTGAGTGGTATAGATGGGATTTGGCGCTTTTTGTGGAAGTGAAACCTATTTTCCACTACGACGGAGGCGGAGATTTTCTCTAAGTCATCGTGGATAGAAACGGAGGTGAACGAAGGTCACAGGAGTGACCGGACGCTGAACCGGACGCGTCCGGTCAGTGGCAACAGCAGTCTAGCGTGGGGCGCTAGGGCTTTGCACCGGCACGTCTGGTCGATCACGGGACCGGCGCATCCGGTCAAGCCCCAGACAAACTACGAAACACGCGAGGTCGATCGGACACGGTGGCGCGTCCGGTCACGATCGACCGGACGTCCGGTCGTGAGTGGGTACTTACTGGAATTGACCGAACGCTGGCATTGTGGCGTCCGGTCAGTTCAAGCGGCACGTTCAGTCGTGTGGTCAGCAACGCGAATCAGTGGCAACCGGACGTCTAGGCGCGTCCGATCAATTTTGATCGGCGCGTCCGGTCACTCTAGTGCGTGAACGAGTATATTTAAGTGATTGTTACGATCGAACGAACGAGATTCAAAGCGAGACGCGTGACGTTCGTCGGGGAAGTCACGCAGGCGCGACCAGACGCTGTGACCACGTTCAGTCAGATCGACCGGCACGTCCGGTCAGCACGATAGCAGCAGCACTTTGTTTCTAACGGCTCTATCCTTTGGAATTGCTTATAAATACTTGTTGGCCAGCTTTGGGGGAGACACTCTTGGATATTTTGACTCTCTAATATCCTCTTGAACTGAGCACATCCCCTCCCACTCATCTTTTTTGCTTGATTGCCTAATCAAAGTGAGATTGAGTGATTTCAAGTGTATTTGCTTGTGAGTTTGCATCTAGTTGGCACTTGGGTATTCTTTTGCTACGGGATTCTTGTTTCTTATGGTGGTTGCCGCCACCTAGATGGCTTGGAGCAGCGGAGGAGGTCCTGCACGAGTTGGAGATTGTTCGTGGCCGGCTCCAGCGACTTGTGAGGGGCTTTGCACCTTCCCCGATGAAAGTCCCTAGTTTGGTTTTGGCTAATTGATGAAATTTAGGACTAACCTTTGTATCTAAGTGGATGATTTAGATAAAGGTGGTCATTGAATATGAGACATGACATTGACTCATGTGACCAAGATGATGAAGACCAAGATGATGCTTGGCTCGATGGACCGGTTGTGAAGGTGAAGGGCAAGTCGAGGCTTCGAAGCGAAGGACCATGCGATGGTGAAGCTTGAGCAAGACTTGGCGTCGACGGACCAATGCAACGGTGAAGAGCAAGTGAAGTCAAGGTCGATGGATCGAGACGGTCATGTGATGATATGAAGTGGATCATATCTTTTGGAAAAACAAAATGGGCTCAAGGCAAAGGTATAACCATAAGGCCATTTTGTTTTGCACTCAAGACACCATAGAGGGTGTGAGTGGTTTAGGATCGATAGCCGAACTATTAAGAGGGGAAGTCTTATCGGTTATTCGACGCACGGGTGCCACTAGGTGAATTCATGAAGTGCATTGCATGTAGGGCCTAGTGAGCTAACTGGAAAACCTTCGAAAATGATTATGAAAATGCTAACACACGTGCACAAGGTGGTGATCACTTGTTGGTGTTGGCACATTTGCGAAGGTGACGGAGTTTGAGCGGTAGAGAAGGGTTTGGGTCCCTCTCTCCCTCCTGCCGAGCTTGCGAGCGCGGGATTCAGGCGTTTTCGAGGAGTTGAAATGCCTATTTTCCACTACGCCGGAAGTCGAAAAAGAAACGAAGGCGAACGGAGGTCACAGAGGTGACCAGACGCTGCACCGGACGCGGTCACGGTTTGACCGGACGCGTCCGGTCAGTTCATCGCAGCAGTCAGGCGCGCGGGTGTTAGGGTTGCGCACCGGCGCGTCCGGTCACTCGCGGGACCGGCGCGTCCGGTCGGGCACCCAAAAGTGTAGCGCGTGGCGTAAAGCTGATCGGACGCGCGGCGCGTCCGGTCACACGCGATCGGACGCGTCCGGTCGTTGAGGGAGCTTACTGGACTCCAACCGGACACTGGCACTATCGCGTCCGGTCGTTGTCTGGGGCGCGTCCGGTCGATGCTTCACGGGCGCGCGGTGCTGTGCGATCGGCGCGTTCGGTCGGTTGAGCGGCGCGTCCGGTCGTTGCGATTGACCGTTGGCGCGCAGTGACCGTTGAAGGTTCGAGCGGTCGCAGTTGAATTCAGAGAACACGTGGACGGCGCATGGCGATCGGACGCGGTTGAGCGCGTCCGGTCAGTTTCGACCGGCGCGTCCGGTCGTCTCGAAAAGGACCCAGTGAAGGGGTACAACGGCTCTATTCGTTTGGGATGCTTATAAATACTTGTTGGCCGGCCCTTGGGGAGGTCTCTCGTGATTTCTAACACTCTTGTGCATCCTTTGAGCTAGAGCTTCTCCCTTCCACTCATCTCTCTTGCTTGATTGCAAATCAAAAGTGAGATTGAGTGATCCCAAAGTGCATTGCATAGCTTGAGGGCATCTAGTGGCACTTGTGGGTGGTTTAGCCGGTGGATTTCTTGTTACTCTTGGAGAGTACCGCTCCTAGCCGGCTTGGAGATTGTTGGAGGCGTTGGCAAGAGAAGGAGATTGTTCTTGGCCACCTTCGGTTGATTGTAAGAGGTTCTTGTGCTTTCCTCGGCGGAGCGCCGAAAGCAACTCTAATACATTGCGCGTGTCATTGAGTTACCTCACTTGAGAGTGGTGTCTTGCGGTGCCTTGCGGGGCGTGCCTTGAGGGGCAAGTGACTTGAGGGTCACACCGAGAAACCATCTAAGTGTTGGTCGACACAACCGGTGACGTAGCTTGTCGGTGCACAAGTGAACACCGGGTGAACAAAAATATTGTGTCTCTTGTCTCCCGGTGATTGGTCTTCATATTGTGTTGTTGTCAATATTGATTGATTGTATATCATCTTGGTGATTGGCAACATCTTCACTCCACCGTCGGTATAAGATTCACAATCCTCTCTCTCGCATTTACATTTACTAGATTATCTTGTGTAGCCCTAGTGGTAGCCTTTGCTAGTGGTTGTTAGCTTGCTCACTAGTGTAAGTTTAGTGACATAGCCCTTGTGTGAACTAGAGATCATAATCTACTAGACTTGTGGATAGGAGGCTTGCATCACAACCGTAGGCTAAGCAAAACTCGCTTTACACCGTTTGTTATTCTAACAAGTTTGCTTAGTGGCTTGTGTAGGATTTTTTATAGGCTATTCACCCCCCCTCTAGCCATCTAGGACCTTACACCCGGCGAAGAGCCATAAGGTAGCTCTAATATATTACATGTGTCATTGAGTTACCTCACTAGCGGTATGTTCTTGCGGCGCTCTTGGAGAGCTTGAGTGTGAATCCCCAGTTAGCCGTCGAACCACGTAGTGTTGGCCGACACAGCGGGGACTAGCGTTCCGGCAAGCACGTGAACCTCGAGAGAAAATCTTGGTGTCTCTCTTGATACTGTGATTGATTGTCTCCCGGTGATTGGCTTCACATTGATATTCATCTTTGGTTCACTTGTCTCTACACGTCGGTATAAAATTGTCTTCCCATCGTTTACTTACCGCAACTTTATCTTGTGTTATACCTTGTTTAGTTGTGTTTATTCTTGTTGCTAGCACTCTAGGTAGTAGTAGTTGTAGCAACCTAGCTTGTGTGTGCCATAGAGACATTAGATAACTAGAATTGCAACTTGGTGGCTTGCTTGACACTTAGAGCTAGAGCAAACCGTATTTATTGCCATTTGTGTTACTGATCCTTGCTCTAGTGGTTTGTAGAGTTTTAATTTAGGCTATTCACCCACTCTAGCCATTTTAGACCTTTCACCAAGGCTTGTCTCGAAAATGTTAGCGGGCTCTTTTTTCATATGTGCTCATGTATGGCCACCTCCATGTTATTTTGAATGTTTTTAACATTTTTAATTTGCAAGCATTTGTAAAAACATTGTACGCCATTATAAAAAGTTGTAGAAATATATTCATGTCTTTGATTGGAACAATGAGATTTAGGGCCAATTTGACAGAGCTCCCCGAGTAGATTCCATGCCGAATCTAGGAGAAGCTCTGCCAAACAGTTTTTTTATTGAGAAATGATTCTTTATTAATTATGTGAAGTGATTCTCTGAAATGAATTAGGGGCTTGGAGGTGAAAAAGGTAGCTTTATCCTGATTCACTTCACGCATAGAATCACTATATGCACAGAGTTTATCCAAAATCATAGTGGATCAATTTCAGTCAAAGAATCACTTCTCACATATATTCAACTTCCACGAAGAATTTGAAGCAGGAAAGAGCCCTACCAAACCGGCCCTTAAATTTCGCTAATTTAGTTGGTGGAATTTTTCTTCTTTACATAGTATATATATTAAAGATTATAACTTTTCATATGGCTCTGGATGTACATAAAAGTTATATATGAATCTAGATGTACAGAATCATAACTTCACAAACTTTTTATTTGGGACTATCTTAACACCGGTTTTCCATTATTTTTATTTCAAGATGGGTTCAAACGATTTTGCCCCAAATTGTTCATATCTTATTGAGCACTACAATCTCGTAAACTTTTTTCCTTTAAACTTCACAAGGGCAAAATTCTCAGCGCGAAAGCAAAAATAGATGGATTGAGCGACCCGACATAAACGTGGATTTAGCCATCTCTCTACTATCAACTAGCTAGACCTCAACTTAGAGCAAAGCATGAACTTAGCTTCCAATCATCAATACTAGTGAAAAGCGCACACCATCGCGCACGGAGGTGATAAACATGTGGTTAGATATATGTTCGGGAGGTGTATATTACATATGATGTTGAACAAATTGATGATGAGACATAGGTATATAGCACATGTCATGGTGGCCTGTATGTTACATTAGGTATAACTGCATAGTTGCCGATGGTTCTATGGAAGTCTTCTTAGTACGTTGCTTGACGATGAGAGAGGGCGCTGGTGAATGAGGCCACGCTTTGGCAACCGAGATGATACTGTTCATATACTATAGCATGGTAGATGTGTGTAGGTAGAATGGAAGTGTGCTGGTTTTTTGTGACAACAGTGTTTCACCTGAATTTTCAAATAATCCTGTTAAGCAACCTGCAAAATAGAGACCGAGTAGTAAGATAGCTATGTGTTTGTTTGTTGTTGTCTAAGGCAGAGGATTTAGTGCAGCCTAAAACAAATGTGATGGAATGCGGCGGTAGTGTACCTGGTGAATGGAAAGCGGAAGTGACGCCATCATCTGGCATTGATATGTAACCTGTGGATGAATCAACAATAGCTTGGAAGTGATGAATTAATAATTTTCAAATTCAGGTGTTTCCCATGTTTGAGAAAGCAGAGGAATTTGAAGTCTCATTGTTCATGGAAGTATTCAGCATTGCACGTCGGCCCAATATTACCAAAACCGGCAAACTGACCTTCTCAAGAAAACTTATATGCAGTTGTATACGATAAGAATTGGGTTTGAAAATGCATCCTAAACATCTGAGAGATCACATTCTATACTGGCAGAGATTATAGATGTTCACACTGCATTAGATATCAATTGCGTAAAAATGTGAAAGATTTCAACAGCAATCTGGAAAAGCGTAGTTTGAAAACTTAGGGTTGGAGGTACATACAGCATGTGCGAAAGTGGCTCATTCTAGCGCACCACATCAGGTAAGAAGCCAGCACCACCCAAGGAAGTTTTCTTTTTTGCTTCATAAACAGTCCATGTAAAACCCCTTTTAACCAAACAGCCATGTAGAAATGGAGCATTTAAAAATAGCATGTTAATTCTATGATGTTCTTTACTCACTCCACTACTGTAGGCAAAGTATTTTTATCTGCTTCGTGGTTCATTTGCAAGGAGAAAAATAAACTAAAACTGCACTAATGTCGGTGTCTAGAGGACCGGGTGTTTAAACAGAGCGACTAGTGAATTTGTATCTACGCGTCTAGGCCCTGATGGCTGTGCAAAGTGGACACAAGGATATATACTGGTTCGGGCATGAACAGCCCTACGTCTAGTGAGTTTCGCTGCGGTTCGTGTTGCCTTGCACCGGGGTGCTTGCAGTAGGGGTTACAAGTTTTCGAGAGAGGGAACATGTCCTAAGTCTCTTGAGTGGTGGTTGCGACTGAGATGGGTTCTAGTGGTTGTTGTTTCTTTGTTCTCTTGATTTTTCGATCGCCCCTAGACGCGGCCTCTGCCTCCCCTTTTATAGCTTCTAAGGGGAGGGCTCGGGTTATATTTTGTGGTAAAGGGGTGAAAATGGGAAAATGAAAGAGAAGAGCAAAAAAGGTGGCCTCGGGCGTGGCCGTCCTCCTTATCCGGTGGGAACAGTTTCCCTGTAGCGTGGAGTCGTGTGGGGGCGTTGATCTTTTGGCCTCTCCGTTCACTGGCGCGACGTGCCGGAGCCATGCCTTGACCTGTACATCCCTGTGCCATGAAGGTGGGTGGCGCGTGCACCGGGATTTTCATAGCAAAGAGGTTAGGTGGCACAGCTGCCGTCACCCCCATTGGTGTGGAGGTATGGATGTCATCGTGGTAGAATGACCGGGGTCATGTCGAGTCAGAGCGTGGTTCTGGTGCCCCTATTGACTGTGCACGGTCACGTCCATCACGTCGATGGAGCGAGCACCGTGCTTGGGGTCCCCGTGGCTTCCCGTTTTGCCTAGAGGTTCCACGTGCCCCTCGGGCGAGGTGAAAACATGCCGCGAGGGCTCGGGCGAGGCGGAGAGATGTCGCCCGAGACGCCTGTCATGCCCGAGGCCTCTCCGCAAGGCTCGGGCAAGATAGAGTTGTCGTTTGTGCCTTGAGCGGCTGACATGCTGTCAGTGCTTTTTGGTCCCTTACGGTAGGCCTTCGAACGTACAGGGTGCCGTATTTTACCTCCTGTTAGGTACCCCGGGTATTTTGATACCCGACAACTAAGTTGGTAATGTCAAGCAAATAAACCACCTTTTGCCTACGTATTGGGAGCCCAAGAGTGCTTTGGGTGACTCATGTAAGCTGAGGTGGACTCCAAAACTGGGGAAGCATCCAACTCTGTGATATTGAGGGGAACCATCAATAAAAAGAGGACACCAAGAATCCTCCAGGCCCTAAACTAAGGTAACAATGCCATCTTTGCTAATTTAAATGGGAAAAGGTGCATATATTTGACAAAGTTTCAGCCCAATGTGGACCATACAAACTGTCAATTGTAGAATGGTTTTATCGCTCAAGAACGGATACATGTATCTCTTCCTTTTAGTCTGACATTAGTGTCTAAAATTTTAGGGACTCAATTAATAATATGGAGGTTCAAGGTTTTCTAGTCTGTCAAAACAGCACATAAATATTAAGATATACTGTAAGGACATGGAAACGAATAACCATTTCACAATTAAGCCCAATCTTCATATGCTCGTGCTAGTTATTCTCTGCCGAGCACCTAACCTCAAGGCAAAATGCCAAAATATGAGGCTATAGATGGCAACCAAGGAATAAGATGCAAAAAAACTAATCAATACTAATGTCCCTGAAACAAGATAATTATAATACAGAGCGTTGTTGTGTATATATTGTTTGAGGTATGAAAGATGCACAAGGCATCTTTTTGGTTTTGAAAGGACAGAGGGATTCTGGACAGACAGTATTGGTTGACACTTTTGACACCACCGCTAACATCATAGATATAGCAAAGATGCAGCACCTGATTTTGGCGATGGTGCATAATGCATCTATGGAGGCATGAAAAACTAATAGTCACTGAAGAAGTATTGTTCAGGAAAGCATCTTACCAATAGTGCAGTATGCTCAGGCCGACAAGGCGACAACCTTGATGTGATGAAAACCTCTAAATTTGCCAATTAGATCCTTGTTGTCTCAAGCTGAAAGAGAAACGAAGCCATCAAGCCTCCCAGAATAAAGCATTGAAATTGGCAAAAAGAAAAACATGTAAAAGACCACCCATGCAAATGGGGAAAATAGAGAGAAGACACTAAGCAACCTCTAGATTGAGAAAAGGAGGAAGCAGGAAATTAGAAAGCAAAAGATGCAAAGCTTCTTAAACCCCCTCCACCATCCAACTATTTGAAAGGGAAAGAATAAATGAAATCAGCATGATTGAAATCCCTTCTTTGCACCATGGCCTCCACTCCTACCTTAGTGTGTACATAATAAATTATATAGAAAAGGAATTTAAATGAGGACGGAACCTATAGCACATTGAAAGAGTGAGCAGTAATCAGACCTTTAAGGTGCGGGATTATAGAATGATTCTGGCATAATGTAACTTCTGAGTTGACTCAATTCCTATAGCTCAGACTAGAGAAGAATGTGATGATGCAAACTTGAAACATAACATGCAACAAACAGAATGACCTTGTAAAACCATTTTGAGTAGTGAACAAATTGCAGTGATGCTAAGCAGGAAGTTCAATGGAGAGCCAAATAATGACCGTTAACAGTTTACTGTGTTTATTATAGATCATGGTTGATCATGTATTCATGTAGATGCTAACCATGTTAGGAGTAAAAAACAAAAATAATGGCAGCTTACCTCTGAAACCATAGCAATGTTTAATCACAAAATTGGTAAGCACGCCCATCAATATAATGCAAAGTAATATCAACGTTGGAAATGCAGGTTTTCTTTTTTGTAAACCACATATTTATATATTGTATCACCTAAAATACACATTACATAGAAATTAATAACGGAAACCAAATTTAGGTAAATCAGCAGTACTGAATGAATAGCATACTTTTTTCATTTGAAATATAAATACAAGGTAGCAGGGAAAATAAAGGCATCTGTCTTTATTCATAGAGCCGCCATTGATTATTATTACTTCTACAAATAGGCATTGTTGTAAGGTCCTAGATGGCTAGAGGGGGGGGGTGAATAGCCTATAAAAAAATCCTACACGAACCACTAAACAAACTTGTTAGAATAACAAACGGCGTAAAGCGAGTTTTGCTTAGCCTACGGTTGTGACGCAAGCCTCCTGTCCACAAGTCTAGTAGATTATGATCTCTAGTTCACACAAGGGCTATGTCACTAATTTTACACTAGTGAGCAAGCTAACAACACCACTAGCAAAGCTACCACTAGAGCTACACAAGATAATCTAGTAAATGTAAATGCAAGAGAGAGGATTGTGATTCTTATACCGACGGTGGAGTGAAGATGTTGCCAATCACCAAGATGATATACAATCAATCAATATTGACAACAACACAATATGAAGACCAATCACCGGGAGACAAGAGACACAATATTTTTGTTCACCCGGTGTTCACTTGTGCACCGACAAGCTACGTCACCGGTTGTGTCGACCAACACTTAGATGGTTTCTCGGTGTGACCCTCAAGTCACTTGCCCCTCAAGGCACGCCCCGCAAGGCACCGCAAGACACCACTCTCAAGTGAGGTAACTCAATGACACGCGCAATGTATTAGAGTTGCTTTCGGCGCTCCGCCGAGGAAAGCACAAGAATCTCTTACAATCAACCGGAGGTGGCCAAGAACAATCTCCTTCTCTTGCCAACGCCTCCAACAATCTCCAAGCCGGCTAGGAGCGGTACTCTCCAAGAGTAACAAGAAATCTACCATCTAAACCACCCACAAGTGCCACTAGATGCCCTCAAGCTATGCAATGCACTTTGGGATCACTCAATCTCACTTTTGATTTGCAATCAAGCAAGAGAGATGAGTGGGAAGGAGAAGCTTTAGCTCAAAGAATGCACAAGAGTGTTAGAAATGTCAAGAGACCTCCCCAAGGGCCAGCCAACAAGTATTTATAGCCCCCATCCTCGAAACTAGCCGTTAGCTTCTCCACACAACAGAAACGGGGGCGACAGACGCGTCTGTCGCCTACCCGACAGACGCTCACCCTGGCGTCTGACGCCTCCTCGTCGTGCCACGTGTCTCGACCGTTGAAACTCAACGTTTTCGCGCCTCAAGCAACAGACGCGTCTGTCGCGACCGACAGACGCAACCATGCCACCGTCAGACGTGTCTGACGCTCGGAGGCCGCGCATCTGCTGCCGCGACGGACGCAGTCCAGAAACCATGTAAATGCGTGACACTTGACAGACGTGTCTGGTCCAGCCGACAGACGCGTCTGACGCGTGAGGCCGCGCCGCGCTCAACTCGTTCGAGCGACAGACGCTGGAACAGTGTTCTAGACCGCGTCTGTCACTCACGCGACACCGCGTCTGACGCTCCGCGCGTAGCAACCCTAACTAGGGTTTGTCGACAGACGCGCCGACGCCACGTCTAACGCTCCCCCAAGCGGCGTCTGTCGCCTATAACGCATGTGTTTTGCAACTTTTTCTTGCTCTACTTGTTTCACCTTTTCACATATGAGCTAGACTAAGTATGTGTAACACTTTAGCACAAGTTTTAGCTCGTGAAACACCACGTGACATCGCCTCCAAAACTCGACATTGGCGTAAAGGAAAATAGGCATTTCATTTCCTCGAAAACGCCTGAATCTCGCCTTGCAAGCTCGGCGGGAGGGAGAGAGAACCCCAAACCCCTCTCTACCCCTCAAACTCCATCGCCTTCGCAAATGTGCCAACACCAACAAGTGATCACCACCTTGTGCACGTGTGTTAGCATTTTCATAATCATTTTCAAAGGTTTTCCAGTTAGCTCACTAGGCCCTACATGCAATGCACTTCATGAATTTACCTAGTGGCACCCGTGCGTCGAGTAACCGATAAGACTTCCCCTCTTAATAGTTCGACTATCGATCCTAAACCACTCACACCCTCTATGGTGTCTTGAGTGCAAAACAAAATGGCCCTATGGTTATACCTTTGCCTTGAGCCCATTTTCTTTCTCCAAATGATATGATCCACTTCATATCATCACATGACCGTCTCGATCCATCGACCTTGACTTCACTTGCTCTTCACCGTTGCATCGGTCCGTCGGCGCCAAGTCTTGCTCAAGCTTCACCATCGTATGGTCCTTCGCTTCGAAGCCTCGAATTGCCCTTCACCTTCAAACCGGTCCATCGAGCCAAGCCTCATCTTGGTCTTCACCATCTTGGTCACATGAGTCAATGTCATGTCTCATATTCAATGACCACCTTTATCTAAATCATCCACTTAGATACAAAGGTTAGTTCTAGGTTTCATCAATTAGCCAAAACCAAACTAGGGACTTTCAATCTCCCCCTTTTTGGTAATTGATGACAACCCTCACAAAGATGATTTTGATAATAAAAGTTTTGAACTTGTCATACTTGTCCAATCATTTTGCTCATAAGTAAAGTTTGGACAATTATCACAAGCTCGATTTTGGTAGCATTAGCTCTCCCTACATATGTGCATAGAGTTTGGATTGAAAGCTTTGCACATATGCATGGATAGAAGTGTTGAGAGAGTAATTCTATCAAAATAATGCTAAGGTGTAAGAAATGAACCTTTGAAGCGTGATACCAATCGGAGTTGCCTTTTACACCATCCTTAGCATCATGAAGTAACTAGACATCCATCAAAACTCAAGAACCCCGTGAGATCAACATTATATGTAAAGGTTCTTGCACCACTTGTAAAACTTTAGGCATGTCTAGATACCACGTGTAAACTATTTCTATGCATGCTAGTAGATCATTTCATCATTCAAGTTCTATACTAGCATTGCACCACACAAGCATGTATATTGAATTTAAATACATGTGCAATGAGCAAGTCATATGAAAATGCACAAATAAATGCAACAACTTTGTTTATGAGCTTGCTCCCCCTACTTGTGTGCATCAAAAATTTTGCATCCAACAACTTTATTTACCCTTTATCATGTTGAATCATCCTTTTCTCTCCCCCTTTGTCAACAACTTACCCAAAAATAGGATCAAATTATGGATAAAAAAATGTTTGATGGAGGGGGTTAAAATTTATCAAATTTGGTTCAACCTAGAACACTTGCCAAAGATATTTAATTCGATTTAAACCAAAGACAAGCTTCTTCACACCTCATAATAAGGGTTATCTTGCCTATGTTGAATTAAACACGTATAGCAAATCTTCTAGATTCAACACTAGGTTTGCAAGCTCACAAACATGTCATATGCCACCACTAGATCAAAACAAGCATAGTAGCAATAGTGGTAACATATATCCATCAAATTCATTTGATTTGTCATAAATGCTCATGCATACCACTTATTATGTCTACATGCTCTAGCAAGTCCTTAGCATAGGATGAATGACATGTCAATCAACTTTACCTTGCAATGTCGAAGGAGAGACATGTCAATAAGTGGGTGGGGTGCATTCAACTCATGTTTGAGAAATCGAGAATGTTCAACTCATTCCTTAGCTTGCAAAACCTCTTTTCATCAAGTGGCTTGGTGAGAATATCGGCAAGTTGATCATCGGTGCCAACACTTTTAATGGCAATATCTCCCTTTTGTTGATGATCTCTAATGAAATGATGCCTTATGTCAATATGCTTTGTTCTTCCATGTTGAACCGGGTTTTGTGTCATCTTGATTGCACTTTCATTATCACATAGCAATGGTACATTCTTGAAGTTGATGCCATAATCCTTCAAAGTTGATTTCATCCATAGTAATTGTGCACAACAACTCCCCGCACTTACATATTTGGCTTCAGCGGTAGAGATTGCCACACTATTTTGTTTCTTTGAGGACCATGACACAAGTGATCTTCCAAGTAATTGACATGTGCCACTTGTGCTCTTTTTATTGATCTTGCAACCCCCATAGTCGGAGTCGGAATATCCAATCAATTCAAACTTTGACCCCTTCGGATATCATAGTCCAACATCTCTTGCTTGCTTCAAGTACCTTAATATTCTCTTTGCGGCCGTGAGATGACTCTCTCTAGGTGAGGCTTGATATCTAGCACACATACAAACACTAAACATGACATCCGGCCTTGATGCGGTGACATAGAGTAGACTTCCAATCAAAGACCGATATTCCTTTTGATTCACCATTTTGCCATCAAGATCACTATCCAAAATGCCATTTATACCCATTGGAGTTGAAATTGGCTTTGCATCTTGCATTCCAAACTTCTTCAACATGTCCCTTATGTATTTCCCTTGACTCACAAATGTCCCATTCTTCAATTGCTTGACTTGGAGACCAAGGAAGTAGCTAAGTTCACCAATCATAGACATTTCAAACTCTTTGGCCATCATAGCACCAAATTCTTCACAATAAGCTTGATCGGTTGATCCAAATATGATGTCATCAACATATATTTGCACTATGAATAGATCATTCCCAATCTTCTTGGTGAATAGAGTTGTATCAACCTTGCCCATCTTGAATCCCTTAAAGAGAAGAAAATCCCTTAGCCTCTCATACCATGCTCTAGGTGCTTGCTTTAAGCCATATAACGCCTTCTTCAACTTGTACACATGGTTGGGTTTCTTGTCATCTTCAAATCCGGGAGGTTGCTCAACGAAGACTAACTCATTGATGATCCCATTGAGAGATGCACTTTTAACATCCATTTGATATAGTTTGATGTTGTGTGCACAAGCATAAGCCAATAGAATCCTTATTGCCTCCAATCTTGCCACGGGAGCATATGTCTCATCATAGTCAAGACCTTCTACTTGAGTGTAACCTTGAGCAACTAGTCTTGCTTTGTTTCTCACTACAATGCCATCTTGATCTTACTTGTTTTTAAACACCCACTTGGTTCCAATCACATTATAGTCATTTGGCCTTTCTACCAACTCAAACATCATTTCTTATGAAATTGTTAAGCTCTTCTTGCATAGCCATGATCCAATCGGCATCCCTCCAAGCTTCTTCTATCTTCTTTGGTTCTATGGTTGACACAAATGATGCATGCTCACAAAACATAGTCAATCTTGATCTTGTTTGCACACCACTTCTAATATCACCAATAACACTATCAATGGGGTGATCTCTTGCAACATGTTGTGGTTGGAGTACTTGCACTTGATTGCTTGAGCTTGGTTGATCACTTGATGTATCTCGATGAGATGAACTAGCACCATGATCTTGCACTTGAGAGTCACTAGCTAGCTTGAATGGAGAATTGAGCACTTGATCTTTATCATCATCTTGAATATCAATTACTTGCTTTGCTCTAATGTCCCCAATGTTCATGTTCTTCATTGCTTCCACCAATTGAGTTCCACCAACATCATCTAGATTCTCTTCTTCATCTTGTGACCCATTGGTTTCATCAAATTGAACATCACGGACTTCTTCTAGAATGCCACTTGAGTTGTTCCAAACTCTATAAGCTTTGCTTGTAGTTGAATAATCAAGTATAAACCCCTCATCACATCTCTTGTCAAACTTCCTCAATCTAGTGCCCTTCTTCAAGATATAGCATTTGCAACCAAACACCCTAAAGTAAGAAATATTAGGCTTTCTTCCATGAAGTAGCTCATATGGGGTCTTTTCTAGCAATGGATGACAATATAGTCTATTGATGTAGTAGCAAGCGGTATTGATTGCTTCATCCCAAAATGATTTACTCACATAGTACTCATGAAGCATTGATCTAACCATATCAAGCAATGTTCTATTTTTTTCTCAACTAGACCATTTGATTGTGGAGTGTATTTGGCCGAGAATTGATGTCCAATGCCATAGTGATCACAAAGTTCTTCAATTCTTGTATTCTTGAACTCACTTCCATTGTAACTTCTCACTTTCTTGATTCTAATCTCAAACTCATTGTGAACTCTAGTGAGAAAGGTCTTGAAGATGTCAAACACTTCACTTTTGTCACTAAGAAAGAATACCCATGTGAATCTTGTGAAGTCATCCACTATGACAAAGCCATACTTGTTGCCGCCTATGCTTGTGTATGTTGTTGGGCCAAATAGATCCATATGCATCAAATCAAATGCTTTGCATGTGCTCATTGTACTCTTCTTTGGATGTGAGCTTCCAACTTGCTTCCTGACTTAACATGCACTACAAAGCTTATTCTTCTCAAATTCAACATCTTTCAAACCATTGACAAGATTGTGAGTTGTAAGCTTATTCAATTGTTTCATGCCAACATGACCAAGCCTTCTATGCCAAAGCCAACACATGCTTGATTTGGAGATTAAGCAAGTTGTCAAAGAAGTTTCTCTAGCATTGAAGTCAACTAGGTAGAGATTCTTATATCTAAAGCCCTTGAATGCCACATTTGAACCATCCATACTAATGACTTCCACATCATCAACCCTAAAGATACATTTGTAACCAAGATCACATATTTGTGCCACGAATAGAAGATTAAAATCCAAGCTTTCAACTAGCAACACATTGGAGATACTCATGTCATTTGATATTGCAATCTTGCCCAAGCCAATAACCTTGCCTTTCTTGTTATTGCCAAATGTGATAGAATCAACACCACTATCATTGTCATTGATTGAGTCAAACATTCTTGATATACCGGTCATGTGTTGAGTGCACCCGCTATCAATAATCCAATGCCTTTCTCCGGCTTTATAATTGACCTACAAGCAAATCAATGAAGCTTAGGTACCCTTTTTGCTTGGGTCCTTGTAGGTTAGTAACTAAGCTCTTTGGTACCCAAATAGCCTTCTTCTTTGGGCCAACAATTGGTGTACCAATAAACTTAGCTTGCACACCCTTCACACTCTTGGTAAGCACATAGCAAGAATCAAAAGGTATAGCTTTAACAAGTTTCTTGCTATTGTTTCTTTTGGTGCAATTATGCTCTAGGTGCCCAACTTGCTTGCATCTATTGCAAAACCGACCATTGCCCTTCACAAAGCTAGGCTTTGGAGTTGCAAAGGCCGACTTGCCTTTCTTAGGGGTGTAGCCCAATCCCTCTTTGTTAAGAGAGAACCTTTGGCTACCCAAGCACTTAAGCAAGCGGGCCTCACCACCATAGGCCTTGCCTAGGGTGTGAGTGAGCTCATCCACCTCTCTCTTGAGAGTCTCATTCTCAACCATTAGTGAGGCATCACAAGTGAAACCATCACTAGTAGTGGAGGTAGGGTCGGTGGTGGTGGATGAAGAGCTACAAGAAGGGTTAGCATTTGACATGATGATAGGTTCATAAAAGGATTCATCAATTATATCACATGTAACACCTATATCACATGATACAATAACCTCCTTCTTTGCTTGTTGCTCAAGTAGCAATGAGTGAGCTTTTTCAAGCTTGGAATGAGCCTTACCAAGATCCTCATGGTCTTCCACTAGACTCTCATGAGTGGTCTTAAGCTCACTAAGGGCTTTCTCAAGTATTGCTACTTTCATTGAAAGCTTCTTACACTCCTTGTCCTTGGCAATAACTATGTCTCTAGTTTGTTGCATCAAGTCATATAGTTGTTCTTTAGTTGGTTCATCATCATCATTTTCATTATCATTATCACTATCATGAACATATTCCATTTCACTTTCATCATCACTCTCATCATATAATACCTTAGTTTCTTTGGCCATGAAGCATGCAGAGGATGAACCAAATATTGAGGGCTTCTTGTTGATAGCAATGGAAGCAAAAGCCTTGTTGGATGATTCTTCTTCTTCTTCTTCTTCACTTTTCCAATTGACCACATAGGCTCCATTCTTGTCCTTCTTGAAAGTCATCTTGGCTTCTCTCTTTTTCTTCTCAAACTTGCCCCTCTTGTTCTTCTTCTTCTTGTCATAGGGACATTCGACTTGAAGATGTTCGGTGCTATCATAATTGAAGCACTTCCTTTGTTGCTCATTGCTCTTGAAATTGTCATTTCTCTTTTTGAAGCCTCTTCTCTTAATGAACATGTGACCCATCTTCTTGACTACAAGAGCAAGTGCCTCATCATCAATTTCAAAATCTTCATCTTCATTTTTGTCTTCTTCTTCTTCAATGATGGTAGCTTTGCCCTTGGAGGAGATGGCCTTGAATGCCACGGTCTTCTTCTTCTTTTCTTCCTCCTTCTTCTTCTCATCGGCATCTTGATCATACTTGTCATATGTCAAGACTTCACCAAGTAAATCATTGGGCTTCATTGCATCAAGCCCATCTCTTTGTAGCATCATGATCAACATTTTGAATCTTCTTGGTAAGCTCAACAAGAACTTGTGGCAAAAATCTTGGTCTTGTGTCTTGTGCCCTAAGCTCTTGAGATCATTCACAATGACTTGCAATCTATGAAACATCTCTAAGATTGTTTCTTCTTCTTTCATCTTGAAGTTCTCAAACTCACTCTTGAGCCCATATAGCTTGGCACTCTTCACAACCTTAGTGCCCTCATATGTTTCACTCAACCTTGTCCATACTTCATTTGCCAATTCTAAATCCTTGATGCCCTCAAATACTTTTGTGTCAATACCATTGTAAAGTGTATTGAGAGCCATTCTATTGCATGTTCTATTTGCTCTATCTTCATCGGTGAGATGATCGGGATCAATGATAGCAAAATCATTCTCGATGACTTGCAATACTCTCTCATGAATAGAACCAAGGTACATTGTCATTTTTCTCTTTCAATGAGCAAAAGAACTAACACCATCAAAGAACGGTGGCTTGCCCCCAACATGATTGAACATAATTTGAGCCATTTTTCACACCGAATGATGTTAAGCCTTGATTAAAATGGTGACCACGGCTCCGATACCACTTGTAAAGTCCTAGATGGCTAGAGGGGGTGTGAATAGCCTATAAAAAATCCTACACGAACCACTAAGCAAACTTGCTATCGATCCTAAACCACTCACACCCTCTATGGTGTCTTGAGTGCAAAACAAAATGGCCCTATGGTTATACCTTTGCCTTGAGCCCATTTTCTTTCTCCAAATGATATGATCCACTTCATATCATCACATGACCGTCTCGATCCATCGACCTTGACTTCACTTGCTCTTCACCATTGTATCGGTCCGTCGGCGCCAAGTCTTGCTCAAGCTTCACCATCGCATGGTCTTTCGCTTCGAAGCCTCGAATTACCCTTCACCTTCACAACCGGTCCATCGAGCCAAGCCTCATCTTGGTCTTCACCATCTTGGTCACATGAGTCAATGTCATGTCTCATATTCAATGACCACCTTTATCTAAATCATCCACTTAGATACAAAAGGTTAGTCCTAGGTTTCATCAATTAGCCAAAACCAAACTAGGGACTTTCAATTGTGTAATTCGTATCCACTCAAATGTTCTATCCTTGGTAATGCAATATCCTGATATCTATACTACCGAAAATATGTATGAGTCCTATTCTGACATTCACACTATTCTGCCAAGCACTACTTGGGGCCTACTGTGTATGAACAAATCAAATTATTAAGTTTCATCAGGCTTTGTTCTATCCTCGGAATCAAACACATATATTATATGAAGGTCATTATTTTGTAAGCTAAGAAATAGTTGTTGTAATAGAAAGATATGTGACCTCTGAAACATCACTGATCAATGGAAGGTAAATAAAAAAAAGGTCATATTTATATCTCATAAATAGATACCAGAAAGGAACAAGGAAAAAATAGATGAACATACCTTAGTCCTGTGGCTAGCCAGTTGTCAATTGCATCTATGGCAAAAACCACCTACATGGAAAAAATGAACTTAAATGAGAGGAGGAACCTAATGTACATTGAAGAAGAGGGTGTGGAGATTAATCCAAGAAGCACCTAAAAGTAGCAGGTATTGATTGGGTTATCAAAAGAAAAAATAGTGGAGCGATTAATCCTGCTGAATTGACGAAGCCCAACCAACACAGTAATGTTCATATGAAGAGATACAACTGTAAAAAATCAGTAAGATGAAATGAGCTGGGAAAAACATTAGAATCAGAGACCAGATCAGGAAGAGGCTTGCCTACACCGAGTTGGACTACTGTTGCTTATTAAGCCTATAAAGGGGATTGGCCAAAACAAGGTCTAGATACAGTAGATTTCTCAGAATTAGCACATAGCTAAAAAAAACAGAATCAGCATGTAGCTAAAAAAACAGGAAACCCAAGCTGCAGGATGCACCCCCCAATTTCACTCACCTAAAATTGAAATCTTTTTGAATGTGTCACCTCAGTTTTCCTATCTGAAACAATGTAACAAAAAAAGCCTGAGAAGAAGGAACTCACTTGGAACAAAGAGGCATGTCTATTTTACATTTTACATGATATTAAATCTGCACCTTTGGATGGTCCTCACGTCCCTGAACAAGGCAATTGGTTGTACCATGAAACCTGTGATATGGAACAAATAAACAATCTAATCAAGTAGAGATGGCTGTAAAATGTTGTTCAAATAGTACATCATGCAAATAATTACTTATATGGAAGCAGATCAATGAGGTAACACAAACAACTATTTACACGGTGAAACTATTTATCGTACAAGCTGGCAAGGAAGAACGCTAAGTAGAAAACCAGGTAGGCAATTCATGTGTGCTTACAAATCTTTGTTTTTTGTTGTGTTCCTCGCCATTCATGTGTGCTTACAAATATTTATTTTAAATCACTAAGCACGTACATTGGTAAACCAGGTAGGCAATTTGTGAATAGCGAGAATTGAATATAAAATTCATCTAAGAATGCAGGCTGCGAAGCTAGCACTCGTAGATAAACAAACTAACTAAGAAGATCAAGGTAGGTTACTAAAGTGCAGAGCGGATTTTTTGGGAGTCCACTAACACAATTAGTAAACTATCTAGAAAGGCAAACCACCAAATCGAAATTGGCCACTGAACATATAATATCTCCATGAAGTGAGCTAACAAATTGATTTAATTAGAGTAAAAGATAATCATAACCCGCCTCAGAGCATCTTAAATTGCTATATCTACCTAAATGGAAATAAAAACTCACAAATATTCCATCAATATTGGACTAAAGCATTGCTTATGTGCAATTCTGGAAACACATTAGGAAAGTATCCATGAATTAGCTCTTCCAAAATCTAACAACAAGCGACACTACATGGAGTTATTGAACACTACAAGGTTTTATCAGAGAGCCTATTTTGACAATAGACTGGGCCACCAGCGCCATGCTAGCGTGCAGCCCCGCTGGATGCCTGCAAGAGGAAACGACGAAGATCACACCTGTGCAAAAGCGACGGGCAAGGGTTTCGTGGAATGCCACTGCACAGCCCAGGCCCTCTAGGGCGAGGACCAGCAGTATGCCCGCCCGGTGCGGCGCCAAATCTGGAGAGAGGGAGCCGGGGACCTGGAGCACAGGAGCTAGGGTTTCGTGGAGCACAAGAACAGATGCGGACCGACGGAGGAGGTAGCACTGGGGAGCAGTGAAAGTCCCTAGTTTGGTTTTGGCTAATTGATGAAACATAAGTACTAATCATATGTGCTTGAGTGTTGATAGCAAAAGGTGATTGGTACACTCCTAAGTGATGCCAAGATGCATGCTGATCATGATGACTTGGTGCCATACTTGGAGAATAAGAGGAGATGGAGTGCAATCCTATGGAGCTCAAGGCAAAGGTATAGATAGGATTTGCTTTTGGTGATCAAGACACCATAGAGGGTGTGATCACACTTAGAATCGATAGCTGTACTATAAAGAGGAGAATTTTTGGGGCCATTGATCACTTAAGTGCCACTAGATGAGGATTCATTTGCATATGCATCTATATCCAGTGATGAGCTAACTTAACGCCTCGAAAATGATTGTGAAAATGCTAACACACATGCACATCGTGATGTACACTTGGTGGTGTTAGCACATTTGTGAAGACGGTGGAGTTTGAGCGGTAGAGATGGGTTTGGGGCCCTCTCTCCCTCCCGTCGAGCTTGCTCGGCGGGATTCGACACTTTTTGTGGAAGTGAAACATCTATTTTCCACTACGCCAGAGATAGAGATTTTCTCTAAGTCACTGTGGATAGAAACGGAGGCGAACGAAGGTCACAGGGGTGACCAGACGCTAAACCGGACGCAGTCTCGGCATAACCGGACACGTCTGGTTAGTGATAGCAGCTGTCTGGCGCGTGGACTGGGGTTTACCACCGGCGTGTCTGGTCACTCACGGGACCGGTATGTCTGGTCAGGCGCCAGAGGGACAGCGAACGCGAAGGGTCAATCGGACGCGGTGGCACGTCCGGTCACGATCGACCGGACGCGTCAGGTCATGAGTGGTAGCTTACTCAAATCGACCGGACGCTGGCACTGTGGCGTCCGGTCAGTTTAAGCGGCGCGTCCGGTCACGCCTCTCAGTGCGTGAGCCTCTGGCGACCGAACGCTAGGGCACGTCCGACCGCGTCCGGTCACATCGATCAGCGCGTTCAGTCAGTGCGCAGGCAGCAGCAACTTATCCCTAACGGCTCTATTCTTTGGAGCTGCTTACAAATATGTGTTTAGCTAGTTTGGGGAGGTTGCTCTTGGACATTTTGACTCTTTAACATACTTTTGAGCTGAGCACATCCCCTTCCACTCATCTCTCTTGCTTGATTGCCTAATTAAAGTGAGATTGAGTGATCTCAAGTGCATTTTCTTGTGAGTTTGCATCTAGTTGGCACTTGGGTGAGCATTGGCTACGGGATTCTTGTTAGTCTTGGTGGTTGCCGCCACCTAGACGGCTCGGAGGCAGCGGAGGAGTTGTGGCAAGAGTGGTGCTTCTTTTTGGGCACCTCCCGGTGATTTTGTGAGGGGTGTTGTGCCTTCCCCGACGGAGCACCAAAGGCAACTCTAGTAAATTGCTCGTGTCATTGAGTTACCTCACTTGCGGTAGGTTCTTACGGTACTCTTGGGGAACTTGACTTTGGATTGCCAATTAGCCACCGAACCACGAAGTGGTGGTCGACACAACGGGGACGTAGCATGCCGACAAGCAGGTGAACCTCGGGAGAAAAAATGTTTGTCACATTTGTGATTGAATTCTTAGATTTCTCCCGGTGATTGATCTTCATATTATTGTGATTGGGTCATTCCTCGACGCGGCGGTATTAAGATTACGTACCTCTCTTTTACATTCCGCAAACTAGTTGTAACAAACTCTTTAGTGTAATTAGTTTTGAGAGTTTGTATTATCTTTGCTAGTATAGTTTGTCACCTAGTTGAGCTCTTTAGTGTAGCTAACTTGTGAGAGCTCGTAGTGACTTAACCCTTGTTTGTTATAGTGATCATAGTTACTAGAATTATTGGATAGGTGGCTTGCAACCCTTGTTAAGCTAGAGCAAAATTGCATTTCGCTATTTGTTATATTAACCTTTTGCTCTAGTGAGTTTATAGAGTTTTAATAGGCTATTCATCCCCCTCTAGCCATATTAGGACCTTTCAAGCAGCCACGGCGCCGGCCACCGGCAGAGCCTAGCCGTGTTGCACTCGGCTGGGGCAGCCGTCGCCCCGCCCTTGCGGGGCGAGGAGGGAGGGGCGTGGATAAGGAGGAGGAGGAGGGGAAGGAGGAGGAGGAGAAGGGCTGCCGCCGTCGCCGTGCCTGAAAGGTCCTAATATGGCTAGAGGGGGGTGAATAGCCTATTAAAAAATCTACAAACTCACTAGAGCAAAAGGTTAGTATAACGAATGGCGAAATACAATTTTGCTCTAGCTCTATAAGGGTTGCAAGCCACCTATCCAATAATTCTAGTAACTATGATTACTATAACAATCAAAGGCTAAGTCACTATGAGCTCTCACGAGCTAGCTACACCAAAGAGCTCAACTAGGTGACAAGCTACACTAGCAAAGATAATACAAGCTCTCAAAACTAATTACACTAAAGAGCTTGTTACAACTATTTTACGGAATGTAAAAGAGAGGTATGTGATCTTTATACCGCTGCATCGAGGAATGAACCAATCACAATAATATGAAGACCAATCACCGGGAGAAATCCAAGAAATCAATCACAAAGATGACACACAATTTTTCTCCCGAGGTTCACGTGCTTGCCGGCACGCTACGTCCCATTGTGTCGACCACCACTTCGTAGTTCGGCGGCTAATTGGCAATCCAAAGCCAAGCCCCCCAAGAGCACCGTAAGTGAGGTAACTCAATGACACGAACAATTTACTAGAGTTGTCTTTGGCGCTCCGCCGGGGAAGGCACAACACCCCTCACAAATCACTAGGAAGTAACCAAGAACAAACACCACTCTTGCCACTACTCCTCCGTTACCTCAAAGCCGTCTAGGTGGCGGTAACCACCAAGAGTAACAAGAATCACGTAGCCAATGCTCACCCAAGTGCCAACTAGATGCAAACTCACGAGCAAATGTACTTGAGATCACTCAATCTTACTTTGATTTGTCAATCAAGCAAGGGAGATGAGTGGGAGGGAGCATGCTCAGCTCAAGAGAATGTTAGGATGTCAAAATGTCTAAGAGTGTCCTCCCCAAACCGGCCACACATATATATAAGCAACTCCAAAGAATAGAGCCGTTAGGAACAAAGTGCTGCTGCTATTGTGCTGACCGAACGCGGACACAGCGTCCGATCACACTGCGTACCTCCGCTCGATGCTCGCCACGTGTCCCGTTTTAAATCTCGTTCGTTCGATCGTAACGGTCACTTAGATGAAGTCTCACATGCTCGGAAGTGACCGGACGCGCAGTTTAGTTTGATTGGACGCGCCCTAGCGTCTGGTCGCCAAATGCTCGCGCTGCTGAGAGACCTGACCGGACGCGCCGCTTGTACTGACCGAACGCGTCACACCGTGGCGTCCGGTCGAGTACAGAGAGCTACCAGAGAGGGTTTTTCGTGACCGGACGTGTCCGATCGTGACTGACCGGACGCGTCATAGCGTCCGATCAACCCTGCTCAACGCGCTGCTTCTCTGGGTCCCTGACCGGACGTGCCGATCCCGTGACCGACCTGATGGCCGGTGCGCGCGCTGCCTTTGCACGTGGGATGAACTGACCGGACGCGACCCTAGCGTTCGGTCGGCTCGACCACCGCGTCCGGTCGCTCAGAAAATAGCGTTTCCACTTCCCAAACCCATCTTTACCGCTTAAACTCCATCTCCTTCGTAAATGTGCTAACACCACCAAGTGTACATCACCATGTGCATGTGTATTAACATTTTTTACAATCATTTTGAAGGAGTTAGGTTAGCTCTCCACTAGATTTAAATGCATATGTAAATGAATCCTCATCTAGTGGCACTTAAGTGATCAATAGCCCCGAAAATTCTCCTCTTTATAGTACGACTATCGATCCTAAGTGTGATCACACCATTTATGGTTTTTTGATCACCAAAAGTAAATTCTATCTATACCTTTGCCTTGAGCTCCATAGGATTTTGCCTCTTCTCCTCTCCAAGTAAGCCCTTGATCACATTGTGGTCATCACCATCATCATCTAGGCTTTACCACTTGGCATGTGACTTTATCATTTCATGTCTACACACTTAGCATAATGATTAGTCCCTAAGTTTCATCAATTATCCAAAACAAAACTAGGGCTTTTAGTGCCCCAGTCGGGCCCGAGGCCGTCCTTCTGTTCACGTCGGGACGGAGAGAGACCGATGGGGAGAGAGAGGGAGGTGGGAAGAATCTGGAATGAGAAGCTGGAGCCGTAGTATATATTTGTTTCTCCAAATTCGGACGAGAAGTGGGGGAAGCAGGAGAGAAGCCGACGAGAAGCAACAGAATCAGCTTCCGGTTGAATCCGCTCCAAATCATCACAGACGCACGATGGAAGATCCAATGGCCTAAAAAAATTAGAGCGACATGGAGGATTGTTCTATGCTGGAAGCCGGCGGGTAATTAAGGGGAAGAAGAAGAAAGATTGACTCGAAAGACAAGCTCTTTGGGTATCTCGAATGACAGTTCGAGGGTGTGCTTGAGAAAACTTATGATTTTTAAGATACTAGCGCAGTGGGCGCGCTGCCGCCGCGCCCTAAACAGTGAATAAATTATTTTAAATTCGCCTGAGCAAAAAAGGAAAAAAGAAAGTGAACAGTGAATGTTGATATCACGTCATGAACAGTGTCAGACGTCGCGTCATGAACAGTGTTCTAAAACCTCAACACAGTGCCAGACGTCGCGTCATGAACAGTGTTCTAAAACCTCCTAGTGGAGGGATGCTTATATATGCAGCATAGAAAAGGTAAGTTCCGCCATTTGAATGGTCAGAATAATTTTCACCGTTCAATTGGCAATTGGAGTATATTTTTGCTAATTTATTTGGGACAATTATTTTTAGTAAAACAAATTAAAGAAAATTAAAAAAAACAAAACAGATTTCCTTGTTCTTTGGCCTCGTTTAGTTCGTGGGTGAAAAGTTTTTAAGTGTCACGTCAGATGTTTCATGGTATGTCAGAAGGGGTGTTCGCATACTAATAAAAAAACTAATTACATAACTCGTCTGGAAACCGCGAGATGAATTTATTAAGCCTAATTAATCCATCATTAGCACATGTGTATTATTGTAGCAATTATGACTAATCGTGGACTAATTAGACTCAAAAGATTCGTCTCGTAAAATCCATGCAAACTGTACAATTAGTTATTTTTATATATATATTTAATGTTTCATGCATGTATCCAAATATTCGCTGGGACGGAATAAAAAGTTTTAGAGTGGAAACTAAACTAGGCTTTTTTTTAAGTCAGATTTCCTTGTGGAGGAACCCTGGAGGATGCGTCCGACGGTGACCACCTGCCGCCTCCCCACTGTTTGAGGGCTCATTGAGGGGGTGTTTAGATATAAAAAAATTTAGAATTTGACTATCGTAGTACTTTTGTTTGTATTTGATAATGAGTGTCTAATCATGAATTAATTTGGTTTAAAAGATTTATCTTGTGATTTACAACCAAACTGTGTAATTAGTTATTTTTTATCTATATTTAATACTCCATGTATGTGTGAAAGATTTGATGGGATGGAGTGAGCGTAAAAATTTGAAATTTGGGATCTAAACAATGGCTGTGTTTAGTTCCATTAAAAAGTGTACTGTACAAAAAAAAAAAAAAAGATTCCCCGTCACATCAAACTTGCGATACATGCATGAGTATTAAATGTGAATAAAATCAAAAACTAATTGCACAGTTTGGTTGTACTTTGCGAGACGAACGTTTTGAGCCTAACTAGTCAACGATTAAACAATTATTACCAAATACAAACGAAATGCTACAGTGTCGCTGCAGTGAATTTTGACACTCCAAATTTGACAACTAAACGCAGCCAATGCCTGAGTCATTCCAGCCCACGCATCCTCGCGCTCCTCGGCATTCCGCCGAACACCTGTCTAGGCCTACCTCACCACCGCCCCCATGCCGCCGGCCAACCCCACGCCGCCCAAATGGCCGAAGACCCTCACCGCAGACCACCTCCACCGCCTAGTCCGGGCCGAACGGGACCCTCGCCGCGCCCTTGCGATCTTCGACGCTGCCACCGCCGCTTCCACTTCTGCGCTAGACCCCATCACCCCGTCTCCGGCCACCGTCTCTCTCCTTACCTCTCGCCTCGCCTCCGCCGGCCACCTCCCCCTCGCCAGCTCCCTCCTCTCCCGCTCACGCGGGGTCTTCCCCTCCGTTGCCGCTCTCGAGCCTCCCTTCCTCGGCCTCCTCCGCGCCTTCTCCCGCACGCACCGCCCGCTCGCCGCTCTCCACCTCTTCCGCTCCGCCCCCTCCGACCTCGCGCTCCCCCACTCCGCTCGATCCTACAACGCCGTCCTCGCCGCTCTCGTCGCGCACTCGCACCTCCCCCTGGCCCGCTCCCTACTCGCCGACATGCGCGCCGCCGGATTCGCCCCCACCGCTGCCACCTACAACGTCCTCCTCAAGGCCAACTGCTCCGACGCAGCCGCTCACATCAAAGACGCCCTCCGTCTTTTCCGGAACATCCCCAAGCCCGACGTCTGCTCCTACAACACCATCATCGACGGGCTCTGCCGCCGTGGCCACATGGCCGAGGCCCTCGAGATGTTCTCCGAGATGGTTGGGAAATGCATTGCACCTAACGTTGTTACTTATACCACTGTTATCCATTGGCTCGCAAGGGGGGGTTGCTTTGATGATGCGTTAAAGATATTTGATGAAATGGGGAGGAGAGGGGTCTCGCCTAATCTGGTCACTTATAGTTCGCTGATTGATGGACTGTGCAAGGGTGGACGTGCCGCATCAGCGTTAGAATTGATTGATAGGATGATCAAGGAGAAGAAGCTGCCAAATACGATCACATATAGCTCGGTGATTGATGGACTCTGTAAGGAGCACATGCTGAGTGAGGCAATGGAGGTCTTGGACCGGATGCGTCTACAGGGGCGGAAGCCTGATGCTGGGTTGTTTGGGAAGCTAATTGTTGGGCTATGTGATGCAGGAAGGGCTGTGGAGGCTGCAAATTACCTGGATGAGATGATTCTTGCTGGTATTGAACCAAACCGGGTGACTTGGAGCTTGCATGCCAGGATAAACAATACCGTGCTGACAGCATTATGTGCTAAGGGTGAACTTGGCAGGGCTTTTCAGGTCTACCAGAGCACAAGGACTCGTAGTATTTCTACTGACCCTACCACTTTCCATCTTCTTGTTGAGAGCTTCTCCAAAAAGAACATAGAGAAAGCTGCCCATGTTGTGCTTGACATGCTGTCAGAGAGATGCATCCCTGAGAGGGAGACATGGGATGTTATTATCAGTGGGTACTGGAGTAAGAAGAAGGTGAGGCAAGAAGCCGAGGAAATCTGGGACCGGCTAACTGTTAGTTGATTTGAGAAATTTGGCTCTATGCTTGTGCTATTACCTGGTGTCGCCTAGCGCAAGCAAACATCTTAGCGAGCTTACTCGTCAGGTATGATGTGATTATATCTCCCATGTCCCTTCTGTATACTACTGACCTGCTTTCATAGAGTATTGATGTGCTTTGCAGTGGATTGTTTGATGTGGATGTGGGGAGAAGCCCCCTAAATCAAAGACCCAGAAGTAGGAACTTAATGTTCATGTTTTTAAGTAGAGGATACAGCTTAGCTTATAGCTCAAACTATTGCATACCAAGAGTAGTTAGATGTAACTATTGAAACATTTGTGCTAGCAATATTGAGAGCTTGAGATTTATAATTTATTCACCAAGTAAAATAGAGTTAAGTTCTTGTTTGTTGTATGCAGTGATTATGTTCCTTTGATGGATAGTTGAATCTTGTGCTGTTATTGGACAATGGAATAGAATACATAAATGCCGTGTTGGCACGGTGCTACTTCTCTATTATTGCCAGCTTATTCATAACTAGAAATGATAAAGTATCTTTGTTCTGCACATATGCTCTAGTTTTGCTTTCTAACAAAGGAAGAAAATATTGTATAGATAAAACAAAAAGAAAAATATAATTGGTGTTTGTACTGGAAACAATTATAATTTTGTTTAGGGTCCAGACTAGTCATTATCAACTTCTGTCTATGATATCCCCATCTACTTCATTTATGATTAGATATAAACATAACGAAACTGACACAAACAATCTTAAGACAACATGTATGCAATACTAATTGATCAAAACCAAAGTGAAATTTTAATAGTTGTATAGAATGTCAAAAGATGTCATATAGTCCCCCCCTGACATGCAGATCTAGTTTATTGCAACTTGCAATCACTCTGACACCATTCTTTCGCATTCCATTTGCATATCCTCGTTGGAGGTGGCATACAATTGCTAACTCAACTATTCAACAACAGCAATAATTATAAAATAAATGATATGAGTGTTATTCAAGAAGTAAAAAATTTAGTTTGCCAGGTTGTGATGGTCAACCTGGCAGTTTCATGATTTTGTATGGGTGCCCTTTGTCACAGTTGATACTGTACCAGGCATTGATTTTGATTTCATATACAAAATCCATCTGTCAAATGTCACCATCAATTTCACCATTAAGTGTAACTCCTCTTCCAAAATATTATTGCAAGAGATAGATGTTGCAATGCTATACATCTCCAACCTACTCAAGGGGCTTACAAGTTACAACTAATTGATTCAGCAGGAACCAGGGCGGACAAAAAATTGAAGACCCTATTATTCTGAAGAGAGTGTGGAGCCAATGCTGTGACGAGTGGTAGGGAAGCTAACAAACAGCATGCTTCCAATGACTCCAATCGCAACTGGCAATGCTGTGAGAAGTTGCTTTGTATCCTCCGATGGTGTTGGATAGAAGCAAGACACCACATTTTGGTCAAACAGTGAGATTGCTACAAAAATCATAGCTGAAACAATGGCATGAACAAAGTCTAGAAACCACATCCTGAATCCTGCTGCTGAAAGTGGTTCAAGTGGAGCCCCACCATCAATGACCCACAATCCCCTGAATGTGGCAAACCCGTATCGTACCTTCCCTTCCTCATCCCTGAAGGTATCTGTGAAGCTGAGAACAAAGCTGGACAATGCACAGAGCACCACAAGCCCTCCTGTCATCATCCGGTTCATGTCACTGCAGTGGCCTTGTTTTGCCAGGGTGGGAGCCAGGATCTGGAAAGAAAGAACGGTGCCAGAAGGAAGGAGTTTGGCGAGGTGGGCAGTGCTTTGGTATGTTTGGCCTATTGCTTTTTGCATGGGGCTCATGTTGTTGTTTCCATCAGCTCTGTTCGACAAGAGAAGACGTCTCTCGTTATGCTGCAACTCAGCGTCGAGGTGTGTAGCAGCCATTGTTGCTGGCCTCATTGCTTTTTTTTCACCCTAACAAAGTTCAGGAGATCTGATGTCGGAGATTTGAGCATAAGATGGGTGTTTCTGTAGATGGAAGGGGAGGAATCTGAACGGGAGTGGGCTGTAGTCGTTTGCTGTTTGCTGCCATCTTAGATGCCCCTTCAATAAAAATAGGATCAAAACTGACACAAGGTGGGAGTTATATTTTTAGGTTTCTGGCGAGACAAACATGGAGAATTTTGGTGCTGCAGTTACTCTTTTGGGCTCCAGCTGTTTTAACGCACATTTGGGTAACAGAGGGAACATAGTAGTGCTTATGTAAAGCGTGCGGTTACAGTATGGCCGTCGGCAAATTCATAATTATGGCCTATGGCTTTATTTTTCTTCTATATATATGGGATAATTGGACATGGCAAGAACCAGGAGATGGCTTGCTATTGCGACCAAAAGTCGGTGCCCCCGCTGATCTGTAAATGCTTTGACGATAACATGGTGTTATTTGGTAATAATAAAAAGAACATGGACGGGCTGTAGCCTCGATACCTACAGATGTGATCGTGACATCGCAATAGTATACTTGACAGCATGGTTTAACGACACTCCCCCCAACGGCCCAACCGTGATTTCTCTGTATCTGCCGATGATTTTCTGTAACTCTGTCGAGTACGTTAACAACTACCCAACGTTTGTTTGTTGTTTTCTCAAAATAGCTAAGCTGTGAAACTGACAGGATAAAAGGAAGTCTCCCTCCGTTTCAAAATAAATGTATATTTCACTTATCGAAGAGTCAACTCTTTTCACATTTGACTAAGTATAGAGAAAATAATATCAACATTTGTATTTTTAAATAAGTTAATTATGAAACTATCCTATGTCCACTAATGATACTCATGACACATCATAGATATTAGTATACTTTTATATATATTTGGTCAAAATTTGAAAAGTTTGACTCTTTAATAAGCGAGACGTGTATTTATTTGGATGGAGGGAGTAGCTAGCTTGCTATAAAAAGATTAAGAAGGGAACCACGGAAGCTGAGACAGGGCTCAACATTTATGGGCCGATCTGTTGATCAAAAGCCCAGGCCAAGGCCATGTGGCTATCTACTGATCATCAGAACATTTAACTTTTCCTTTTAGCAAATGATTAGAGATTTCGTTAGCTGGGTTACACGATGCAGAGAAAACAGGGGGATGAACTCTGGACGGTGGCCAAAACCTCCTAGCTGTCTACTTTTTTCTTCTTATATGTGGTCTCATGTCTGAATTCCTTGGCAGTCAGTCTCTAGCGTGAGCGGGTCAAATAGACATCTGAACATAACTGATGCAAAGAGCATGTCACCCTGTCTTCGACAAGCTCCAGAAGAACATTGCAGGTAAGCATTGCTTCCATCCTCCATAAAAAGAAAAGACAAAGATCATATGCTTGCATGCATGTCTTGTGCATGGGACCATAAAGAACATGGGCACAATCCACTTTAGTCTCCGACAAGTAAAATGCTTTTCTTAAGACAAAAACCTCCTGCAGTGGCCCCAGCTGCTCATCCCAGCATCTTTGCTGACGGCACCAAAGATACCAGCAGTCCAGCACACTGCGGCACAGCATTCCATTAGCACTCGATCCCCAGGAGTCTGGAGGAACATTGTAAAGTCGTCGAGAGACGACAGCGCACGGCTTTAATCATGTGGATCTTTCTTTCCATCCATCTTGCATCATAGCGTGATCATGTGCGTGCAGCAGTTTTCCTCAGCGTACATATAAACTCTATAAAAGAAACACTATATACCTAGATCTCCTAGTTAATTTGCCAGCTCGGGAAAAACATTCATATGAGTTTTTAGCGGTAGGTTATTCACGCACGACCATATATCAAGTTTAACTAGTTCTTTACACTCATTCTATCACCAGAGTTCAGAAGCAGTCCCAACTCCCAAGTATCTTACTCTCTCTCTCTCTCTCTCTCTCAAAAAAAAATCCCAAGTATCTTCTCTTTCACATGAAGAACCATCCTTTGCGCTCTTTTAAGGCGGGCATGTCTTCATCCACTTCGCAATGTAGCACATGAATGTCCCAAAACAGCAGTACATGTATCAATACTGTATATGGCAATGAGGCAATCCCTTTTGTGTTTTTGTTGTTGTTAACAACTCAATAAGCTTGTATAAGAAATTTGTCGATGATAAATATATGAAATGCATTCGATGGATATAGTGGAGACACATGGAGAGGACAATTTATAGTGAAATAAATAAATAGGACTACTTTGAAAAATGTTTTTAAGTTTAAAAATCTAAATGTTGCAATTTTAAAACACCTTAGCTGCCTACGCTATTTGCTTGGGCCACTTCCCTAGTATCTCATTACAATAGTGTTAAAAGAAACCATCATATTAGCTAAGAAAGTCTATAAGTTACCACAATATTTAGATTCTTTTTAAAACCTACACCTTTGGATTTTATGATGGTATAAAGGCATAGATAAACTAAAGCTTATGTGCATTAATAATACTAAATTCATAATAACAAAGTAAAAAAAAAATAAGAACTCTGGTTTCATGAGTTCTAAGAAAAATACACAAATAAAGAGTACATATAAAACACAATTAGTAAAGGTAAAATTCAAATAAAAACTATGAAAAATTAATAGTTTGATCACTAAGAAATTTGGGATAAAAAGAAACCTGGATAAATAGTCCACATAAATTATTATTAGTAAAATAGTTGAATAGTTAATTTCAAAATTGAAAAATAAAAAATAGTAGTTGGATTTCCATAAGTTGAAAAAGTACCTAAATAGAAAGTTAGTGTACTGCTATAAGTTTAGTTTTTTTAAGAAAAATGTAATCTCTTTTACTGTTAAAGTCTAAAAACTACCACACGATCCTATTGTTTAGGTTGTGACGGTCTAGATCTATCAAAATATATGCAATAAATAAATAAACAACCAAAAATTGATCGACCAGATAATTGTGGTAGAACCACTCGTTTTTACCCTGATTTGGAATGTCCATAAACCATTCTAAACATCCATGTTTCTCACTAGGACCACATCCATAAGTATTTATTACAAAGTTTTTTCAAACCAAACACTTTTCAAATCTAAAGACGAGTAAAATTGAACATAGCTTTACATCAAGGCTCACCAGAAGAACTGAGAATACAATGGAAGACCAAATAGTACAAAGAAGAAGCGATTCCTTTTATATCAAGGTTACATAGAGGCCGAATACAGCATAAAAGAACCTCTGCAATAGATTATCATGTTCATGGGACTCTGACACTACGTAGCTGCGACAAGACACAAAAGAAACAACAATTGGGCATCATTGTGCCCACCATTAGCTCCTGAGCAATACAAAATGCCAACCGAGTGAGCAATGTGGATAATCTGCTCGGGACGACATTCGACTCACTGATGATTAGCATGTTCTTCACTTGGGTTCTCATATGTAAAAACATAAGAATAAACCCTAAGTACATAATATACTCATCAAGACATACATGATTAGATGAGATTATACTTAGACCGACTCTCAAAGTGACCTAGGGGGCTATTTGGCTGGTGGGATATTTCTTGTAGTAAGGTTACTAACTCTTGATTCTTAAATTTCAAGATTTAGCATCATTATTTGTCGATGTTTCATAGCACAAACAAGTAAGTTTAGAGACGCACATTGAGTTTGAATGGATTGACACTCACAGACTCACGGATCTATACCGATTTAGGCAATGTGCCTACATCCTGTGGTGAGAAAATTCAAGTTCCTCAGTACGAGTGCTCTGCATTTGTAGTAGGAGTTATGAACAGGAGGGTTGAAAGGAATTGAGAGTTTGTGGGTGATACTAGCTCCTAGAGGTAGTGACTGAGAGTCATAATGCGGGGTCCTTCTCATGGGCGGAGCTCAGTAGAGGCCAAACTGGGCTCCGGCCCCTGCTTGTCCGCGACACATTTATGAAGTAGCAGGTAGATCACGAAGCAAGAACCACTGCAAAAGCTTACTAGTAGAAGTCTACGACCAACGAGAAGCAAGGTCGTATGCAGCAGCAGTAAAACTATGCGTACTACTCGCTAAGCAGCCCCAGCCAGTGATACGAGTTTGTGTTTTCAGTAAGCCAGGCCACCGTAGCTCCGCTTGTACGGTGAACTACCCCATCGGTTGCAAAAAATTGATGCTTCGGCACGCAGCTAAGCGCCAAATTACTGTAGCACATATGAATAATTGTCCCCCTACATTTTGTACCACGCTCCACCACTGGTCCTTCTCTTAGTTCTCTAGAGCGTGTAATTGTGTGAGTGATACCCTGCGTCTCCTTATATAGATGGTACAAATTTGCATAACCCACATGTCGATAACAGGGAGTGCGCCCCCAAGGAGTAGCAAGGGACGGGGATGACACTCCTATTGTACGAAGTCTTGTAACCACATGCCTTGGAGATCCCAGTGATGTCAGATGAGGATGTTGCAGTAGCTCCACCACGCCAGATAGGCAGAACAATGATGCCATAGTGATGTACAATGAGCTCCGTGGCCACCCACAACGCACGGGACAACCACAATGCAGGTCGTTTGTACTTCTTGTCCTTTGTATTGTGTATATATTGTTCACGTATACACTCTGTTCGCTTATGCTGAAATTTAGCTTATACTGATACTTATGCTGATTTGTTGTGAGAGAAAAACACTGTTTATTGGCTGAAAAGTAGTTCAAGCGAACAGGCTGAAAAGATAGCAATAGAGAATGCTAGAAAGTTCTCTCACTCACTCGATAGTCGCTCGGCCAGGAGCTGAGGCTCACTCCCACTCACTCGACAGTCATTCGGCAAGGAGTTAAGGTTCACTTCCACTCACTTGCTGGTAGTCACTCAGCTTGGTTAGGCGAGTTCCTAACATCTTAATAACAAATGCCAGTCGGCCAGACTTGCATTTTAGGCCTTATGTTCTCAGAGAGTCCAATATTAATTACTTTTAACAATTTGGTAAGTGTTGTATGAGGATTGCTTTGGGTCGGTTGGTGAGTTAATATGCATTTCATTTGTGCAGTTTTAGTAAGGTCGTTATTCATTG
The DNA here is from genome assembly GCA_038087645.1 of Saccharum hybrid cultivar R570. Lineage (NCBI taxonomy): Eukaryota > Viridiplantae > Streptophyta > Magnoliopsida > Poales > Poaceae > Saccharum > Saccharum hybrid cultivar. The sequence goes on along the minus strand of JAQSUU010000108.1, from coordinate 35,231,648 downwards.
ATTTTGTAGTCCTTTTTATCATTACTTTAATGCAAATACATGCTTAATCATGCATAGCTAATGATGATACTTATGAAATGCATATATGCTTAACATCAGGAGTGCTACGATAATCCAATCTGATATTACAAATTTTGGATTTTTGCATGCTGAATATTAGAGAGATTACACAAATGCACAAAGCTATCTAAGCTGGATATCAATATGTTGGTACACCCATAAAAAATAGTACTGGAACGCTTCTGAACCCAAACCACTTCTTTCCTCATCGTGCTCTACACACTTCGCCATTTCAGCTTGCTCTCATGCTATAGTCCGAACGAGCCACTCTTTCCCCATATTTCTTGCTAGAAAGTTTTGGTATCATTATTGATGCTGACGAAGGGGAAACAACCAAACAGAACACGCCGATTTTAATTATCTTGGCTCAGGTGTGATGGCTTTCTGATCAAATTGCGAGTAAGGGGGAAAAACCAGTCGTTCTCTATATTTTCCCGACGTTGACGACAACACTCAGGGTTAACGGCCAAACCAAGAAAACCCTGCCGCATCTTTCTCTGGCCGAATAAATTTCATACACAGTAGAGTAGGTAGCAAGAAGACGTGCTGAATGCATCCCTTGCAGTCGTTTTTTGCATGCTTTTGAGCCCATCTGTTCAGAGAAGTGCGTTAAAGCGTCGAAATCAAACTTGATCCCTATTGGGAAGTGCCTGCCGCCATTTTTCAACATGACAGAGTTAGTACGATGGCGAGGCTTGCCCTACAAGATGATTAGGATATATATCACCAGCTACTACGTGATTACATTTTGTACGTACTGGTACTCAACAACGCATACTCCATAACCAACAAAGGCATTGTATATGTTGTACTTGTGGAGCGTAAGATTGGCATGGTTCACCAAGAAAGAGACTTGCATGTCAAGTTAGAGTATTATAAGGTTGGGTAAAGCTGTATGTTGGAATTGAAAAAAAAATTAAAGAACTATCCCAATCTCGTATGAAATAAATCCAACATAAACTTGATTTGCATAGGCACTTCAGATTTCAGAAGTGAGGTCTCAACTGAAAATTTTGGAAGGTTTCAAAGGATAGAGAGAATGGAAGTTTTTTTAGAAAGGACGGCAAAACTTTGCCGTGATTTCTATTAGGCGAAGAAAGAAAAAAAGAGCAAGCGCCCCGCCCAGTTTTTTGGATAGAAATTGAGCCCAAAAACCATTCAACTGAGAGTGCACCGCTTATCCTACTCAACTTTGGTTAAACAACTAGACAACTATCAAAACGAACACCACTACTTGCTCCAACTTAGTCGAAACGACCCTAGGGTCGGCCCAATGTTTTCCAGGGCCCTATGAAAAATTTATCATCATGGGCCCATAGGACCATTTATATTTGTGTCTAATTTATATTTGTGTCTAATTATACTTGCAAAGAGCAAAACAAATCAAACAATATTGTTTCAATTAAACATGTTTATCAATCACTAATTAGAAGCTACATAACGTATATAGATTGGATATTTCAATCAATAGGCCACCATACCCGACGGAGCTACTTCTGGTTGTCGCGTATCTCAGCGCCTGTAGGTTGTAGCCTACAAATCAGCCGGCACCAGCCACAAGGCCTATTGTGAGCGCGTGATGACGATCCGATTGACAGCAGCAGCCGTCATGCAAGCACTAGGTGGCGGCATGTCGAGAAACAGGCGACAAGCGAGAGACGAGGTGGTCCGTTGTCGGACGCCGCGAAGAATCGTTTCTTTGGAAGAAACTGAACTAACGTCGATTTGCCATCCTACCTGTGCTCTTTTGCCAGTGAATGGAGGCCTATGATGGTTTACATACTTATTAAGCTAAGTTTGGGCCCCTACTTGGGGGTGGGCCCTCGGCGGTCGCACCCGCCGCACCCCCTCAAGGCCGGCCCTAAACGACCCCCACTAACAACTAGCAACGACTGAAGAAAAACACGATGACTTGTCGACCGACACCAAACAGCACAACTTGGGGCACCACCATGGCCAGACAACAAGGAGCAATTGCGGAACTGGAATGCCTAGCGATGCCTCTAAGGAGGAAACGACGCTACAAATGCCAACAAAGTAGCCCGCCAAGGGAAGATTTTCACCTACAACATCCAGTACGGTAGGAGGAGAGGTAGGAAAGGACACCTCCAAGAATGGAACGACGTCCGCAGACATCGTCGTCCAAGCTTTCACCCCAACCTCAAGCAACCTCCACACCGTCGCCGCCGGAGACCCAACCCTACCAAGGAGGCTGGGGTGCGGCCATGGTTCAACAGCAGCCCCGCCCAGCCGCCACCCCTAGGGACGCCGTCCAGGACAAGCGTGTTGGAGGGAACCCGCCGGAGAATCCGTCCCTCGCCGGAACCAGGCAAAGCCGGCCAACAGCAGGCAGATCCAACCTGCTCCTCCACGAAAGCCCGCCCGGGGAAGAGGGAAGGCAAATGGCGGGGAGAAAAGGGCCGGAATCAGAAGAAGCCCCTGTCGCCCAGCCCACCAACGTCCCCACCCGTGCCGAGCCGGCCCCGCATCAACCACGTCGCGCAACGCCTCCAGTAGCCTCCGCAATGACCTACTGCCGTCATGCCCGCCCCCTGACCCTCCGTGGATTTGAGCCAGATCACATAACTGGAACCGGGCGAGGAATACGCAGGATTCTGCAAGGGGGGCACCAGGCCCACCCAAGGAGGGCAGACTACGGCCTGCACCAAGTCCCAGCCACCTCCGGCGCCGTTCTCGGCGCCTTGGCTAGAGCTGCCGCCGCCATGGGTTCGACCAGAGATCACCAGAACCGGTGAAGAAGGAGCCAGAGCAGCACGCCCTGCTCCTCCTGCTCCTCAGGAGGAGTGCTCACGCGGCCCCGGTGAAGGGCAACAGCCCGGCAAGACAGACCACCCACCATGGCCACCCCCAACGCCACAGGAACCTCCACTCCACCTGCGACCCGGCCCAAGCCCGGAGGCGACAGATCCGAGAGGCAGGGCACCAGATCCGGCCATACTGAGGTCGGAGAAGCGCCGCCGACAGCCGCCATGGGTTCGACCAGAGCAGCACGCCCCGCTCCTTCTGCTCCTCAGGTGGAGTGCTCACGCGGCCCCGGTGAAGAGTAGCAACTCGGCGAGACAGACCGCCCGCCATGGCCGCCCCCAACGCCACAGGCACCTCCACTCCACCTGCGACCCGGCCCAAGCCCGAAGGCGACAGATCCGAGAGGCAGGGCACTGGATATCCGGCCATACCAAGGTCGGAGAAGCGCCGCCGACCGCCACCCCATGCTCTCCTCGCTGTCGACCAAGTGCTCCACCGCGCGCGTGCGTGCGCGCGAGAGAGAGGAATCTCAGCCGCCGCCTTCCTTGCTCCATGCCGGACCCTCGGCGCCGAACTCTGACGGCAGTGGGGCCGAGGAGGCGTGGGGGAGGGGACCAGCGGCAGAGGTGTTTGGTGTCGCCTGAGTCACCCCTGAGGAGGAGAGCGACGCGAGGGCCGAGTTTCTGTGGGGCGTGAGAATGAAAGTAAAAATGAGATCGAGAAAATAGAAATATTTAACCTTTGATTTGATGGATTACCAATTATTAGGACTGACAATAGCGTGAATTAAAGGCTGTGTACTGTACTGCAGACTACTTTGTCCATACATCAGGTTTGCAGGAGATGAGAAGCAGGCTTTTAGCTAGCTTGTTAGTACTACTCTCTAGTGTGTCGGAAATAAACAACTCGTGATCTTAATTTTGGATTATTAAGACCTAACAAGTACTCAGTAGTGGGGTCCTGGCACATATACTTTAGCATTTTAAAAAATTGATTTCTCACCACCTAAAAGTGCTTTGCGATGATGTTGTGCACTTGTCAGCTAGCAGAAGTGCAGGAGAGTGGCCTCCAACTCCAAAATGCAACAACCATTTCCTTCCGCACATTCCCAGTACGAGTACCAACACCCAGAACGTGCTTTGTAAAGCTTGGCATGCAGGCACGAAAAACCAGGGTTTTCTGCATGCATTGTGCGTGCTTTTTTTTTCGACTGGGTTTGGAGTTAGGACTGTGCACCTTGGTACTACACGGTACACGCGTGTGCACCTTGGCACTACATGCGTGTACAGAGGTGACAGCCAGCAGCATGCATTTGCATGTCTTGTATGCTGATTATTTGATTAAGAAGGATATCGGCGGTGGTTCCGTCAGACAAACAAGGGCGAAGCATTTTACCGATTTCTCGTGGCAGACTGCAGACATACATGCGTGTATGCATGCGCTGCCACCCGCGCCCGGCTTTGTTTGCCACGCAGAGGTCCATGCATGCATGTCCTTCCCTCATCGTGGCTGATCTCAAAAACAGAGACCGTCAGCTTCGTTACTTAGGACCAGAACATGCTAAATGAGTGGCCCAGCATATATATATGTACACACTACACAGCGGGGCTGTCCTGGACGCATTGCACGGTCGTCGTTGCCGCTGGGCGCGTGCCAGTGCCATCCAGCACGTACCTTTCCCCGCCGGGCGGACGGACGCCACGACCAGCAGCCAGCAGCTAGCTACTCCTGCATACTGCAGTACGTCCTGCTCGCGTCGCGCGCGCGACCGGCTGCTGCCTGCCTGCCCGCACCGCACCCTCCCGGCAGGCCGGCCGGGGGAGTCGACGTCGCCGCTCTGGGACGCGCGCGCGCGGTAGATGGACGGTTCAAGTCTTTAGCTGTTGGGGGTATCTCTCTTCCAAGACACTCTACGGTGACCTCATATCTAAAATAAAGCAGCTCGCCGCCCCCCGACCGGACCTGATCTCTCGGTCTCGGTCCTCCCTTTCCCACAGCCACAAATTAAAGACCCCGGTGTTGCTGCGCGCGGCAAGTAGGGTGGCGTGAGGTGGAACGTCCGGCCGGCCTCGCTCGATCGGGCACGCGAATCAGGTTGCCCCATCTCCACTCCACCACCACCCCGCCCGGCTGCGCTGCGGCTAGCTGCCATGCCACCCTCACGCTTTAGCAAGTTTCCTCTTTTGCCCCTGCGCTCACCCTTTATCTCCCTAGCTAGCTCTACAAGTGCCTCTAGCTCGCTCCCTCATCAGCTCCAAAACACAGTAGGAGGGTGATGTAGATCTGTGCACCACCACACGCCACGGACGCGTCTGCTGTATTCTATTCTATCGCTGCTACACGCATGTAAGTAGCTTCAGCTAGTCGCAAGCTAGTGACGATATATAGACGTGTCCTCTCTTAATGACCAGAAGAAAATTAAACAAACACACCGATCACCCCCGGCCTCCATGCGTTATGCGAACACATGATGTACTCCTAGTTTCTAGCTAGTTTACCAACCGATGAATGGCTATAGCTAGCTCTGTAATGATGAACGAACAGTGAACAGTCTTTGTTTTCCTGGCCGCTGGACGTGATCTGTAGTGCGTGTCGATCGTGTGCGCGCGTAATTAAGAAATGTGCATGGCCCACAGCTGCACTTCTGCATGCACCGTCGTCAGCGCGGTCGTCGCATCGTACGTGCCTGCCGGCAGGCTTAAACATTGATCGACACTTTGTGTGTCCGATGATCTAGCAGCTGCTGCGCGCGTATATATTGTGACTTGTGAGACAAGTAATATAGGTTTTTGTTTCGATCTCTCCATTTCTTGGATTGCAAGAAGCCTGCCCGCTATCGATCAGCCAGCCAAGTCGCCGGCTCATATATTATCCTGGTCTGCTATAACCCAGGTGCTTTCGATCATCAAGCACGTCGCCAATCAATGGATTGAGGCCGGGGCGTGTACTCGAGTAGTCAGCTTCGAATACCTCACTAAGGAGGCTATGCCAAAATGTAAAATCACTTGTACTCCCTAGCGCGCCAAGGCGCCGTGTAAAACATTCTCCTGCTTAATACAAAAACATGCACAAACCTTTTACGTATTCGAGAAGAAATCCTGGTATGCTATGTGTGTGTATGGCAAATCGCCAAATCGGTCAGGTCAGCAGGAGTCTTTTCAGACGTGCAAACATTAACCGTCGTCAGATAAATGGACGTCGACGTCAGATAGGGAGGGGCACGCCGCACGCACCATCCCATCGTCCCATCCCCCCAAGGATGTGCACGCAGCAACTCGCGATGTGTACGTGGACCCCGCGGCCCGGCCAGGCCCGCGCAGAGAATCCGGCGCCCGGCCTGGCCTGGTTTCCGGCTCACGGCTTCCTCCGTTGCACGCCCAGACTTGAGGGACAAGCAACCACCACCATTCGCCCAGGTCCATCACCCCTGCCGCCGCCTCCTCCCCTCTCCCACCTTCCCGTTCTGCTAGCTAGACGTGTTGCCGCACACGCATCGACACACGGATCCGTAGCTACAGCGACCGCGGCTCGGTCGAGATCAGCTAACAACCTCGCTGCTGCTGCGCTTCCATCTCTCGGCAACGGCAAGTAGCTTCAATTCGCCTTGCTGTCCTGTCCGTGTCCTGCGATCGATTGATCAGCCTGAAGGTACGGTCCATCGTCTCTAGCCCGGTCGATCGAGCGATCGAGCCTTTCCTACCAGCTGCGTACGTGCTGCCGGTTTCTTTTTATTTTTAATAGCTGTTGAATTATATTGCCCGGGCGGGCAGCGCGAGCTCGTGGTGCGCGCATCAGGTAGTGTAGTAGTGGCGATCGATCTTGTTGCACTGGGATGCAATGCAACAACCAAAAAGTTGGTGACAATTCTATTCTCCTGTACCAGACAGACAGCGAGAGACGGGGAGGTAGCGCCGCGCACCAAGCGACCGAACTGATCGAGCACACACAGGCCGAGCACGCAGGCAGGCAGGCTGTAGGGGCCGGAATCCGGATCGGTCCATGGTGTGGTGTGGTGGCTGCTGGTGCCAGGCGGTAGCTTTTAACAGGGACAAGCTTCCTCCTCCTGCCCTCTTTTTCTCTTTGTTCTCTTCTCGGCGCGCTTTGTTCCCTTCCCTCGCGCGCTCTTCTTTTGCGCGCGCGGCCTGTCATTCCCCTGGGGATCAGCCTTTAGCGTTGCCTCATATGGGGGCGAGCTGAGCAAAGCGCGCGGACAACAAGAGGCTTTCGATCTCCCTCTCTCTCTCTCTCTATCCCACTCTACTCCTCGTCAGGGCCTTCCCTTCGATCTAAACGAGGAGAGACTAGCTAGAGAGAGGGCGAGATCGATCGATCGTCTTCAATTCGTCGACGGCCATGACATGGTGCAACAGCTTCAACGACGTGCGCGCCGTGGAGAACAACCTGGCCACCGCCGCGGCCGTGGCCGCCGCCAAGAAACAGCAGCAGGCCTCCTCCCACGTCAACCTCATCAGGACCTGCCCCTCCTGTGGCCACCGCGCGCAGTATGAACAGGTACGCGCCGCCTACACATTCGTCATACACCCCCGCTTACTGATGGAGTAGACGATCTCTTTGAGCATGCATTCATGCATGGTCAGTACTCACACACGCACCGAGAATAACACGCGCTGATAGCGATCGAATCGATCGGCCGTCATCAGGTGCAGGCGGCGGCGACGATCCAGGACCTGCCGGGGCTACCGGCCGGCGTGAAGTTCGATCCGACGGACCAGGAGCTGCTGGAGCACCTGGAAGGGAAGGCGAGGCCGGACGCCCGCAAGCTGCACCCGCTCATCGACGAGTTCATCCCCACCATCGAGGGCGAGAACGGCATCTGCTACACGCATCCGGAGAGGCTTCCTGGTGAGTAGCTAGACTGCATGCTAGACACGCCAACACACTTAAACTGCTGCTGCCTGCCTGCCCCTACGTACGTACGAAACCGTTCCTTCTTATGCGTGTATAATTTGGTTATATATATCAGTAGTTGCATGCTTGCATTACATCATCAGCTATCAAAAGCGTTTGCAAACGGTCCATCATCGCATCTCCGACCCCGGCCCCCTCGGCGGAAAAAAGAAAAGAAAAGAAAAAGAAACGGTCCATCTATGAATTCAGAATTTTTTTGAAAGGTTATCTCTTCAGATTTAGACCAGTCGACGAAGATAGATCCGTCACGGAAGAACCTTGATAAGCTAGCTTATCATAGATTCATTGTTCTTTAAAAAAATTTCAAACTATATATTGGATAAATAATCCTTATTTTGGTGTTACAAAAAGATTACATTCTGTACTGTTTTAGTCGTTTTCAATTTGGTGGTCTTGCTTAATCAATCAAGGCTAGTCCTAGAAATTAGTGTGCTGCATTGTCTGCATAATCACTTCATATATGAAAAACTGCATATGTGTACGTATCTGTTTATTACTAGTACTTTGTTTATTTGCTTTTGAGGGGGATACGTATAAACATCGATAAAGGGTGCCTTTGAAGTAACTTCTTGTCCTACTTGTTGGCATGTAGTTTAGTTGTAGTACCCCTGAAAACGACAGATTCAGATGACGCAACTCCATCAAAGGTCTACGTCATGCAGGCTGCACGCAACATTCAGATCAAAAGGAAGTATAACCTTTGAGAAAGGACTTATGAATTTATGATACACATGAGAACTACTATTTTCTCTCCTTATCTTTAAGTTTTCGGTTTTTAATAATTTATCTGAAGTACAATCGAACAGATTATTTCAGGCTAGTTTTTGTATATATGCTATAATGAATTAGTGGATAATGAAATTTAATCAAGATGTTTTTCTCTTTTTTCTTTCGATATTTGTTCTACAATGCAAAGGCAATACTATACCATGGAAGCAAAAAAAAAATGAATATTAGTAATAGAGCCAGGCAGATGTATTTTGTTTTCGAGCTAGTAGCATTTATCATTTGCCACTCATTTTGAATAAGTGCTTCAAATAGCTTTTCTTTTCTTTTTCTGACATGTGATTTAGTGGATCAATGCATGAAAATTCGTCCATATCATCTCCTCTGCCTTATTTCAACACCATTGTGATGACACACAGGTTACTTAATATGCTTATATTTCCTCCATCTATATATCTCTGCCCATTTTCTAATACAATATTTATGTTGATAACCTTAATGTCTATCCAACTGTGACAAAATTTAGTTACCAGTTATTCTATTTAATTTGTTTTCTCATCCATATACATATTTTTTCTCCTTTACACTGCATCTTTCCAACTCTTCGTATGTTTGCAATAGTTGTTTAGTTAGAACCTTAGCTCGAGTTGTTATATCATGTCTTGTTAAACAACCAATTAGGGCATATTTGGAATGCAGAAATTTCATAGGAATCATATAGGAATTTTCAAAGAATCAGTTCAATTTCAAAGAAAAAACGCATGAAGGGGAATTTTTCCCATGTTCCAAACAGACCCTTAGCATGTTTAAATCACTAAACCTCTCCTTTACATTAATTTTCACCTATATTGAATAATTAGCAAACTAAAAAACCATTTGGCTAGTCTAACATGTTTACCTCAATGTTTGTTAGTTTGATTAGTCTTTCTTTTGGTTTTGATTGTTTAAACTGTCAACCATGCATTTAATAGACCCTTTATATATGGGTTAAATAACATGTTTGGCCTCTGTTTACCATTTAAATATGATATTTATAGCTCATGCATGCATGTATAGTTGGTCTGCACAGTAGCGGACCACATACATATTTACTTTGAGTTAGTTTTTATATAGTAATAGCTAGCGGTAGAAGCGTGCATTTTTAATCATGTTAGGGATACTTGGTGTTAGGATATAAGTATAACTAAGTGGTTATTTTAATTTACTTTATTAATGGCAAGTGTGTGTAATTTAGATGCAAATAAAATTGGGGATACTTTAGATTATCTTTCTAATGGTCAATTTATATGCAAATTGGGAGGTTGCTTTTATATTTTCGTTTGGGCAGAGATGGATAATGTAGATATTGATTTAGGGTTATTTTAGACTATTTTTCATAATATCATTGGTAGCTATTTTTTTAAAAAAACATTACAGATCCAATGTCTATTATTGTTAATGATGATTAGAGTTTACTAAATTGATGGCAAGATATTTTTGTCTTTCATGAGAATTTTTAAGATCTATCTCTTTTCTAGCATAGGATTAACACTTCTAACTAGTATAAATAAGATTTTATATGGACATGTGAATATTCACTTTTAAGGGTTTTCGTTATTCACTACAGCAAAACGCCTCTTTGCCGACTGCTTGCCCCAGTCGGCAAAGGCATAAACCCAGTCGGCAAAGGCTTTGCCGACCGCAAAGCCACGTGGCAGTCGGCAAAGAGCAGTCGGCAAAGCCTGGGTCGGCAAAGGCGGATTTGCCGACTGCCACGTGGCACACAGTCGGCAAATCCTTTGCCAACTGCCACGCCAGCAGTCGGCATAGCCACGTGGCGCCGTCAACCTTGACGGCAGGCTTTGCCGACTGCTGGTTCCTCGGCAGTCGGCAAAGAATTTTTTTTTCAAAAATTGTTTGCCGACTGGCCGCCAGCTCGGCAGTCGGCAAAGAAAGAAAATATTTTTTTTTGAAATGTTCTTTGCCGACTGCTTTCGGAGTTGCAGTCGGCAAAGATTTGACCTCTTTGCCGACTGCCTCCCATTGCAGTCGGCAAAGAATCTGTCTTGGGTTTTTTTGCCCAGCTTTGCCGACTGTAAACAGTCGGCAAAGCTGGAATTTTTTTTTCTTGCTTTTGTTTTCTGTTTTCTCGCATCAAAACCCTGCAAAATCACAAATTATAATCCAATTTCACCAGAAGCACCGGTAGCACCATTTATATCACAATTTCATCACATTTGTCGCCAACATCACCACATATATCACAATAACGCACAACATCACATATATCTCACATATGTCTCAATAACAACCACATAAGTGCATTACAACCATCACATGAAGTCCAACACGTCGAACACCACAAGTCGACGTCCATCACACGAAGTTCAACATAACAAGTCTAGGTCCATAACGAAGAAAAGAAATACATGACAACAACTACGACAATACGGTGGATACATGATAATAGAATCGACAAGTACCTAGCTCGTCGCGCCGTCCCCGGTCTCGTCGTCCGCTCCGCCCCCAGAGCCCCCATGGTTTGCCCACGGAAACCCCCTTGGACCAAACTGAGGCGCCTGCGCGTACTGCCACCCTCCGCGCACCGGCGGCCACGAGTACGTCGGAGGAGGGTCACGCGGAGGTGGATACGGTGGATAGGGTGCAGGTGGTGGATACGACATCATCTGATGGCCGGGACCTCCAGGAGACGGGTTCGAACCCGCCGACTGTACCTGCACAAGTTAAACGCCAAGTGATGTCATTAGTATCTGCAGCATGGACGCACAAGTTAAAGCAAGAGTCAATATACTCACCGGGGTCCCTCCAGGAGCGACAGGAGCAGGCACAGGAAAAAACTCTGGAGGAGGAGGCGGTGGAGCAAACATTGGAAGAGGAGGCGGTGTAGACGCCCCGGACGTCTGCATGGACTGGAAGAAGCTGGCCATGTTCTGCATCTGAGTGTTGTAGTGCTGCTGCAGGCTTTGCTGGTAAGCCATCTGTTGCGCCATCATCTGCGCGTGCAACGTGGCGATCCTCTCCTCCATCTTGGCCTCCATCTGGGCCTGCAATATTACATCCGTAGTGTTGATTGTATGTACAGGTGCGAAACGAGTGAACGACGAACGAAACGGCACTTACCTGTGACGCTGACTGCCGCCGGGGCGCTACGGGGATGTCGCTGGAGCTCGTGGGCGTGGATCGAACCTGGGTCAGCGTAGGAACCTGGGACGGGTCGAGGGCGCTGTGGGCCATGTAGTAGCGGCCGTGCTGCTTCCCTGGTCCCAACCTCTGCAGGAGGTCTGTGTCTAGGGGCTCGGCGGTGGGGTCGAACGTCTCCCCGTAGCGCTGGCGAGCCGCGACGGTGTACTCGGTGGCCTTCTCGTAGGCGGTGGGGTTGGTGTACGCATCGGGTCCGTCCTCCGGGTTGTAGACGTTGTTTAGATCCGTCGCCTTGCCCTTGTGAGAGAGGAGGTACGCGGTGTACTCGTTGATTTCCTGCCCACCGTGCGTCTGCGTCTGTATTGAAAACACAAACATGGTTACAAGTATTGACAATTGAGCGCAAGGATTAAGACATGAACGGACGCATACCCATCTTGTCGCGAACTGGGGGAGGGGTTGATTCCCTTGGTGGTGTGACACCCCTCGCATCTGCGCGCGGCGGCCCTGACGGTCGGCGCGCCTCGCGTACGCCTCATCCGTGCGCCACATGCGCACAATCTCCGTCCAGCATTCCCTGTGGTTGTCGCACCACGACGGACACACCTGCATGACATCAAGTATTTGACATGCGAGAAGATTAGTGTAATGTTTCACTGAAGGAATCTGAACGAATGTTGTCATACTTAATTACCTGCTCGTATTGCGCTTGGGTGAGGTCGGCCTCCCTCGAGTTCATTCTCTGGTGGATTTGGGGCTTCTTGATGTTCTCTCCAAGAACGTTGGCGTGGAAGTCGCGGATGGCCTGTATGCGCGCCTCATGGTACAGGTCCTTGAGACGATCTTTGCAGACCGCCTCCTGCACTCGCGCCGCCTGGGCTGCTTTACCCTCCTCGCACGTGAAGAAGTCCTGCACACAGACACATCATGTAGCATTTCCTTTTTGCAAGAAGTCCGACGAATGCGTACTATTTAGCAATGCGGTGCGATGAAAGACTCACCCAAAACTCCCTCTTTATCTTTGCCGCGATGGTCTCACCACCCTCCTCGACGAGGTAGAAGTGGGACCACTTGGTGGGCACCTTCATCTCGCCGTTGACGTTGACAAGGCCAGGGTAGTACTCCTTAATCAGGAGGCCCTGGATGCCATTGATATGGCGTGCTTGACCTGCTCCACTCACAATCTTCCAGGAACTGCACGAGTCATTAAGAACAATTGTTAGTCTTCAGTTCGATTTTTGACATGTCATATGAACAAGTAGTGAAATCAATAATGGTTACTTACGTCTGGCCCACGGGTGTGATCACCGGGCGCTGGTGGAATTGCGGCCGCACCCTAGGAAGCTGCGTGGGCCCGCGCGAGTACACCTTGGCCACGCCTGACGAAGTCGAAGCCGTCTCGCCTGGTGTAGGCACGTCGTCGCCGTCGTCGTCGTCATCGTCGTCGTCGTCGTCGCCGCGGCGCTCATCGTCACCCCCTTGCGAGGACGAGAACGGCAGCCTCCTGGTCGCCTGGCGACGTCCGCTGGGGGGCTGGGACCCCCTACTGGACGACCCGCGCACCAACACCTCCTCGTCGTCGTCGTCGTCGGCGGTCTCCTGCGGGGGGACCTGGTACGCCGAGCGTACTGCTCGATGCGGCCGCTGCCGCCGTCCGCCTGGCATTTTGCCGAGTGCCTGCAATGACAAAGAACAAAACTGTTAGCATAAATAAATGACAAGTACTTGTAAAGGAACATAATAATAACAATATAGTATTACATGGCCTCGTAATTATCTCCGCGAATGGCAATATCTCGGGCGTGGAGTCGTCATCTCTATCACTATCGTCGTCATCGCTATCAATATTGTCGAGCTCCCTTAAGTCATCACTGTCATCATCATCCTCATCGTCACCATAGTCATCATCATGTACCTCCTCCTGGACAACTCCATCGCGCTGCATCTGCCATCGCTCAAGCATTCTTAAGTCCCTGGCATCCTTCACCTTCTCACCCTCGTCCTCATCGATTTCGTTGTCTACTTCCATGCCCATGAATGAACCAATGTCGATCTCCAAGGTACCTTCTAGCCCCTCAGGTTGATAGAACTCATCGGTGCTTGGGTCAAAGTTGTAATCGTCGTCGTTTGGGAGAGGCGCTTTGCCGCGCGGCGACACCAAATGCACAAGGCTCCACCCCGCAAGCTTCTCGTCTTTTTGGCATGCCCATGGGAGGTAATAAACTTGCGTGGCGTCTCTGTTGGCCACAATGTAGACATCGTCTCCTTTATAGCTGCAGTCCTGTCGAATCTCGACTTGACCTATTGTAAGGTCTTTCCTCGTGATATCAGGATCGAACCAATGGCATTTGAATACCACCGGCGCTAAAGTCCCGGCACCCTTAAAGTTGAGCTCGTATATCTCTTCGACTATGCCGTATATCACATGTGGAGATGTCCAGGTTTTAGCCACCCGACGTCGCCACTTGCTCGAAACTTTCTCAAATTTTTACCACAGCCTCCGCATGCGATGACAAGACACGTCGTCAAGTTTCGTCATTTTCGGACTCCGTTTCGATTTTATAAAATTTTAAAACACTTTTCACGCGCGTGGCTCGGCGTGTTCCGACACCAACACGGTCGAAATTTCACGCGAGGCCCCGCACACGGCCTCAACATGCTCCAAACATCATGAATATCATTTTCTGAATCCCCGGATTCCATTATTTCATGTACCTGCAGTTGAAATCTGGAGCTGCCGGAAAAAATCAAAGAAACAGAAAAAATCTACGAAATATAGCAAAATAAATCAAAATGATCCCAAACTTGGAATATATCATGTAATTACTGTAGCAAGGCAACACAAAAAAACTGGGATCGAAAATCGAAAAAAATAAAAATTCTTTGCCGACTGCCATCAGTGGCAGTTGGCAAAGCCTGCGCCTTTGCCGACTGTTGACGGAGTGGCAGTCGGCAAAGGTGACGGTGTGGATGGCGTCAACCATGGCCTGCCTTTGCCGACTGCAATTCTTTGCCAACTGCCTGGCAGTCGGCAAAGCTAGGCAGTCGGCAAATCCTGTTTTGCCGACTGCAGGAAATTCCAGTTGGCAAAGGGACCTCTTTGCCGAGTGTCGAGAAAAAACAGTTGGCAAAGAAAATTGCAGTCGGCAAAGAGCCAGTTTCCTGTAGTGATTTGCACCAGCCTCAAAAACTTACAGAGACCACAACGTACTCAGCGGTAATAATATATTTTCTAGTATATTTTATTTGGTGAAATATCGCACTGGGAAATACTATACAAAGCTATATATCCTTTAATAATTTATATCTTGGACAATTGTAATAGGCAGAGAACATGTTTTATCGTGAAAAAATCTGAGTCGTTTGTTGATTGATGACTTGATGAGCATGTAAAAATGTGACTTTTATGCACTTTCATCTCTTGACATATTTGAGGAACGTTGTCTTGATGAATTTCAGGTGTCGGCAAGGATGGCCTCATCCGGCACTTCTTCCACCGCCCATCCAAGGCTTACACGACCGGGACGCGGAAGCGGCGGAAGGTCCACACCGACGAGCAGGGCGGGGAGACGCGGTGGCACAAGACGGGCAAGACCCGTCCCGTGCTCACCAACGGCAAACTCAAGGGCTACAAGAAGATCCTGGTGCTCTACACCAACTACGGGAAGCAGCGGAAGCCGGAGAAGACGAACTGGGTGATGCATCAGTACCACCTGGGGTCCGACGAGGAGGAGAAGGACGGCGAGCTCGTCGTCTCCAAGGTGTTCTACCAGACGCAGCCGAGGCAGTGCGGCAGCGGTTCGGCGACGGCCAAGGATGCCGTCCCGCTCGCTGCTGCCAGCACGGCGACTGATCACCACCACCACCACCATGACAGTGGCAACAGCATGCTGAAGGAGGCAGGCATGGTAGATTTCTACAACCCAGCGGCGCTAATCGGCTACAACCAGGCGGCGGCTCCTACCAACAGGGCGGCTGCTTCTGTTCACCTGATGCCTAACTTTGAGGTGCACACTACAGCGGGGGCGGCTGCATTTGGTCCCTGACCAAGATGTGCAACACTGCAACTATTCGACTGATATAGGTTAGAGGGGAGAGAGAAATCCAGGCAGATAATGGCAACGTCGTGAATGCAATAACTTACTACAAGTGGTCGAGGAGTTTACTGAACCGTAATGCTGGACAATAAGAGGATCGGAGTACGTGTTGAGTGAGTGGCTGGACGTACAGATGATGAAGTGTAGGAATCGATACGACTATACATTGTTCATTAATTGTTACACATATACGTAACTTGACGCTATCAATTTTTTGTTTAATGATCTGTTGTTCCATAATAAGAACAGTGGAGTTTAATGCTGTATATTAGTTCTTAATTGACTAAAGGACTTGTACATGTATACAAATCACTGTACATCTTTCTTTTGGAAGAATGTATCTGCTATATAATTTTGTTGATTGTTGCTCAATCGGTCTTCTAGCATAGGAAAATGGAGCATTTATGACTTTGATTACATTTATATAGCGACTATTGGATTTCCTTGCTCTTATAAAAATACTTGGGATTCTCGTTAAGAAAGTCTTATAATCATATATTGAATTTCTAGCCATTGGCCTTGTTGTGCGTCTAAGTTGTATTCTAGAGACTGGTAAATCTATCTATACTTTGTTTTATTTTTCTATCGTCTAATAAAACTCACGGCAAATCTCTTACCGTTCCTTTTAAAAAAATTGGCCTTGTCCGATCTCAATCAATTCAATTTCTTTGTAATCCTTGACTTAATTAATTAAAACCTATCCAACTTGGCCACTTATGCCTTCGGACTTGAACGAGAGTAAACCTCTCGTGTTATACCAAATGCTCTCGCTTGAACTTCCTTAGGATGAACGCCTTGGACCCCACCCCTTAATAGCTAGTACGGTAAAGGAAAGCAAAACTCTAATACACACCATGAATGTCTTTGAGCACCAAGCCTACATTTGATCTAGTGTGTCCTTAGTCTTCACGGATATCCTTTGCCTCATGTGCCAATCAACGATCTAAGTATTTGGGACCAAGACACTTGTGGGCATTCAACTTGTAACTAACTCCAATATAAATACCACTTCAAACACATGTTACTCATAACACTTATGCTCATCAGTCACCAAAACCCCAAATTACTAGATTAGACCATATATATGCTCTCCGTCGGTCGGCATTGATACGCTTGGTGCCGCCATGCCTCTCTAGGCGTGAGGCGTTCAAGATAACGGTGTTTATTTTTTAGACCAAAGGCACTTTGACCCTGCTTATATTGAAAGCAAAGGTTTTTGCCGGGGATTCCAGCTTACAATGAAAGTTTAAGACTACATAATTCTTAAAGAGAAACAACTCTCCACCTCTCAAATAGCAAAACACCAGAAATAACTAAACAGAAAACAAAAGAGGTAGCCTGCCACGCCCGCCTAGCTTTAGCCGTCGACATCTTCAATAGCCCTTGATCACCATGCTCGTAGACCGTCCTGGAGCTTCAGAAGTGTGTCCTCATCACCATGGAGCCTCTTTTTGCTCTTTTATATATGTTCGCCATGAATGGCAAGCCATTGTTCTTACCCTCTGTCTTTAAGGCCATCATTGCCAGTGATGTTGCAGACTTGTAGTGAAAACCAACTTCGTGGAAGAAGATGGCTTCTGTGCCTTGTCCAGTGAGTTCTTTCTTCTTCTTCCTCTACTGCGCTTCATTATTGTGGTCCTCTTCTAGCCGATTGCTCTTTGTGCAGCGTGCTTGATAATGTATTAGAAATAGAAGTTCTTGAATGTAAATGAGAACTAGAAATTGAATAAATCAAATGAACAAATAATTTATATATATAGTTCATAATGGATGTGAATGACTGTTGGGGACCGATTTGGTGCCCTTTCAGGAGTAGCCTGAATGATCCAGATTAGTTATCGCTAATCATATTAGCATATGACTAATAAAAATTAGCATATATATCATTGACGTGATTATCTGCTAACTGATCATCTAATTACTTATCTAACCATTCTGAGGGGCACATTGAGCCAGGCCGTGGGCCGTTGGACGTCTAGATTTCTACTGGGCCGGCCTGGCAAGGTGTTACGGACCAAATGAGGGACCCAGCGCTTCTACTGCTCGGCAATTCGGCCGAATCTTTTGTTCGTATAAATTTGGGCCCATCAAAGAACGTGCGCCTTACAATATAGAAGCTCCCCACTGAAAACGAGATTTCAGTTCAAGAGTATAGAAGCTCCCCGCTCCCCACTGAAAGAATGAGTCGATCTCTATATATTTTGTTCTTTCTTCAGGACGGCGAGCCGAGAGATCGCATCGCATCGCATGTGACGTCTTGTTGCGCTTGCGCCGTTGCCGTCGGCCAGTGGCCGCTGCCTGAGGTGCGAGCGTGTGACCACGTCGTGAAATTTTGATCTGGGGAAGGGGGTTTTGGACCGTTGGAGGCCCAGTTTGGCCTCCACTATCCTGATTTGGATACAGGCTACGTACTGCGTGATGCTTTTTTAGATTCTATACTAGATGCATATGTTTAGGAGCATAGCTACTTAGCTAGTGACGCTGATAGCCGGAAAAGCAGACATAGTTTGGCCCCAAAAGAGAATAGAGAGGCTATCATAAACAAGGGGTACACCGTACACTCCAATTAGAACGCGCTTATAACAAAAAAAATGAAAAAAATGAAAAAAACAAAAAACAAAACAAAACAAAACAGAGAGACGATGGAGCAGGCGAAACGCGGATTTGTGAGTCGAACATGGCTTTGCGTGGTGCGTGCTACCCAAATTTGAAATGTCGATGTGAAGACTCTGGTGACCGATGGAGGCGAAACGTCAGTTGCCACTTGCCAAGCAGCCTGGAAAAATGCATGAGAAGTACGTACTACATTCACATCATAACATGACCATAATAATTATTTTCTCAAGTATTTTTGGCTTGTTTCACCGTATCCTTTGGTAGGCACAAGTTGACAGGAAGACAGACGATCGTTCGTTGCACTTGTGCCTCTACCAAAGCGGCAAAGCCAATGGCCACTACGCTTGCACGCGTGCTGCCATTTATCATTTATGTACGTGTCATATATGTCCGGCCTCGACGAAACACGGATCGCGTGAAACTTGTACCATAGGAGGAGAGCACTGGTGTATTGGAGCAACGGACATGTGCATGGAAGCTAGGGGTAGCACGGACACACGCGAGCTTTACATCGGTATACTCGGTACTGTCGTACAACACTCTAGTACTGCTTGGAAACTCGCGTGATCTTTTGACTGACGCAGTCACGCACGCTGAACACCTGACAGCGACAAAGCCAGGATCATCTCAGAGACGGCCGGCTAGCAGAAATGTACTTCTCCACGTGACGCTCATCAGACTCCGTAGTACTAGCCATGTACTACAGCGGAGTCGGGATCACGGCCGCCGCCGTCACATGTAAAACGGTACCCGGAGAGCGCAATCGGCAACCAGGCAGGTTTCCAAGCCACGCGCAGACCATCAATTGCATTAGCTGGCGCCATGGAGGCTAACGCAGCCTTTAGTGGTGCTGCTATTGTTGATGTTTTCGATGGTGATGACCCTGCGCACCCCAAGTGAATTCCTTAGACACCAGTTAGGCTCGTTTAGGCTGTGTTTAGATCTAAATTTTGGAGTGCCAAAATACACTGTAGCATTTCGTTTGTATTTGGTAATAATTGTCCAACCATTGACTAATTAGGCTCAAAACGTTCGTCTCGCAAAGTATAACCAAACTGTGCAATTAGTTTTTGATTTTATCCACATTTAGTACTCCATACATGTATCGCAAGTTTGATGTGACGGGGAATCTTTTTTTGCATAGTGCACTTTTCAATGTATCTAAACACAGCCTTAGTTCAAGAATGCAAAGTTTTGGAGGCGTCACATCGGGTGTTACATGGGGTGTCGTATGAGGTGTTCGGATACTAATAAAAAAACAAATTACAGAATCCGTCAGTAAACCACGAGACGAATTTATTAAGCCTAATTAATCCGGCATTAGCACATGTATTACTGTAACACTTTATTGTCAAATCATAGACTAATTAGGCTTAAAAGATTCGTCTCGCAAAGTAGTCACCATCTGTGCAATTAGTTATTTTTTTAATCTATATTTAATACTCTATACATGTTTCCCAACATTCGATGGGACAGAGTGTAAACTTTTAGGGAGAACTAAACAAGGTCATATACACTGTTTCAGCTGATAGGTTTTTTCAATGGTATATGTAGTTATCAGAATAGTTGAACACGTGTTTTCGTAAAATGGACATCAATGCAGTTATCATGATCCAACTTGTGTTGTCGTCCGTTGTCATTGAATCGTCTTCCACGTTGCCCGTGGCTACACCTATTCTCAAGTTACCCGAGGCTTTGGCACAACAAGCCGGTGGGGCAGTGGATGTTAATTCATTTTTTAAGCATGAAAAATAATCATGTTATGAAATCATGATTACGTAGCTTTGTTTTTACCCTATTTTACAATAGGTGGTTGATAAAGTAGGCGGAACTTTTATCATTTCTATATGTCTTTCGATTAGGAGGACAAAGCATATGAGATGTACAATACCTATAATGGTAAGGTTGGATTCGGTATTAGAAAAGAGCCATACAAATCGTCGAGAAGATAAAAAAACTATATATCAGAAATATATAGTTTGCAGTAATGAAGCCATGAAGGACATCGATCGACAAAACAAGTCATCATAAAAAGACATTACAAGGACACATTGTGATGGTCGTGTTCAGTTCAATGTTAACAAAGAGGGAATTTGAAAAGTGTAGGAGGTTGTACTTATCATACTCCCTCCTTCACAAAATAAGTCTTCATCTCATATTTCGAGGAGTTAACTAATTTTAATTATGACTAGGTTTACAGAAAGTAGTATCATTCAAATAGGTTTACTATAAAAATATATGACGTGATTAATCTAATGATGCTTATCTAGTATCACAAATATTAGTATTTTTTGGTATATAGTTGTTTAAAGTTGAGATTGTTTGACTTCTCAAAATGTGAGATGGAGACTTATTTTAGATAGAGGGAGTAATCACTGTCTCGCTAATTCAAATAATTAAGTTGCACAAGCTGAAGTCCTAGCAGCGCATTACAAAAGCAAATAGGAAGCTAATTGGACATATAAGGGAAGTCGGGATGAAACCAACCCAAGTGTATGAGTTCGTGAAAGAGTTTTTAGAGGAGCTAACAAAGTGCCCTTCTCAATATGATCGATTGCAATAATGAGATCGGCGCGAGCGCAAGAAGTACTTAGAATCTAACGATGCTTAGACATGAATTATTGTAATATTTGAAGAATAAGCAAATACAGGATCCTACATTTTTACGCAGTTGAAATAGATAAGGAAGATGGCTGGATAGCTAATTTATTTTGGACAGACAGTCAATCTATCATGAATTATACATGCTTTTGGTGTGTGTCATTTGACATCACGATTCATATTAACAAGTTTCAAATGCATTTTGCTCCAATCCTTGGAACTAACCATCACATGCAACACAACAATTTTTTTGGGGGGGAGGGTGAATTGATATTTAATGAGAGTATTGAATAATTTGTTTAGCTCTTTGAAGCCTTTCTAATAGCAATATCAGACAAGCATCCTAGAATAATTTTCACTGGTCAAGATACAACCATGACGGGTGCAATTGCTTATGTATTCGAAAATACAAGTAATCGTCTTGGCTTGTGGTACATAACTATTTATATGAAAATGGATCGGATACGGGACCCTCACAGCTAGGCCTGGTTTAGTTCCAAAATTTTTTGGGTTCACCCATCACATCAAATGTTTGGACACATGCATGGAGTACTAGATATAGACAAAAAAAAATTGCACAGTTTGGTTGGAAATCGCGAGACGAATCTTTTAAGCCTAATTAGTCCATGATTAGCCTTAAGTGCTACAGTAACCCGCATGTGCTAATGACGGGTTAATTAGGCTTAATAAATTCGTCACACAGTTTCTAGGCGAGCTATGTAATTAATTTTTTTTATTAATATCCGAAAACCCCTTCCGACATCTCATAAAACATCTGACGTGACATCAAAAATTTTCTTTTCGTGAGCTAAACACAGCCTAGGTCATACAAGTGGCAGCTGCGGACCCATGCATGGCCACCGGCCGGGGTCCTGATTAATGGATGAAATAGAATAACCAAAGCAAATACATCCGCACGTAGGTAATCAAAGGCAAACGACGCAACACAGCACGAGCAGCAGAGCAGGAGCAGAGCCAGAGCGCTCGTCGTCAGTCGTCACAGCGGCGACAAGGCGCGCGTGGGCGCGGCCCCGCCGGCACCACCCCGTGCTCCGTCCGTAGTCCATCCACTGCTCTGCCCTGCTCCGTTGCCTTCCGCTAGCTGCTGAAAAAGGCAGAGCGGCTTCTCCCACGACTTGTCACCGCTGCTATGCGGGCAGCTTGTGATGTCTCGCTGCCGCCGCAAAGACCAAGAAGAGAAGCTCACACAATAAGGGTCTGTTTAGATGCCCAAAAACACCTAAATTTTTTTTTTGTACAGTACCCGTTACCTCGAATCTTTGGACGCATCATGGAGCATTAAATGTAGATAAAAAAATAACTAATTGCACAGTTTGTCTGTAAATGTCGAGACGAATCTTTTGAGCCTAGTTAGTCCATGGTTAGATAATTTTTGCCAAATAACAACGAAAAGTGCTACAGAAACTTTTCCCAAAAATTTTTGGCATCTAAACACGCCCTAAGGCATTGGCCACTACTGGTTAAAGCTCTTCCCGTCGGACGCAACTACGCAAGCTTCCCGTTTTTTTTTTAGCCTTTTTTTTCGAAAGATTCTCTCAAATATACCTCTGGCGGAAAGATTTTAGATCCACGCTGGCGCCAAGGTAACACAGCTTCGCGCTATTGGCGTTGGCGCCAAGCCCCCATGCCACTTGACCAATGACGCCGAGCTGGCGGTGACATGGCGGCCACCTTGGCGCCGTCACCATTGGCGCCAAGCTTGGCGCCATCGTCATTGGCGCCAAACCTGGCGCCATGGATCTTGGCGTCGAGCTGTTGGAATTTCTTAAGTTTGGAATTTTATCATGAGATGGACATATAAAAATTTGTTAAGTCTATAAATTTACCATGAGATGGGACATGTTGGAATTTGGTAAGTCTGGAATTTTACCATGACATTGAGAAATTTGATGCTATCGCATGATAGTTCGTATTCTAACATATTCAGGCCGCAGCAAAAATCCTGACTACCTAATTTTACCGTGAGATGGACATACAAAGCTCTAAATTAACATGACTTGGACCCTAATTTTTCTATGAGATAGACATATAAAATTTTGGCAAAGTCTTGATATTTACCATATGATGGGCAACCTAGAAATTGGCAAAGTCTTGAATTTTACTATGACTTGACTATGCTAGAATTTCGCTGTCATGGTAAAATTTTATCACGACTTAACATGAAGCCCTTTTTACCACGACTTAAAATTTCATCTTATAGTAAAATTAGGGTCCAAGTCATGGTAAAATTTTAAATATCCAAGTCCAAAACATGAAGCCCTTTTTCAATATCAAGTCATGGTAAAATTTTAAATTTATCAATGTCCAAATCACAGTAAAAATCCAGACTTAGCCATATTTCCATCCCCATCCCATAGTAAATTTACAGACTTAGCCAAATAAATCTGAATTTTTGCTACGGCTTGGATATGTTAGAATACCAACTACCATGTGGTAGACATATGAAAAAATAGTTTTTTTTAACATGACTTGGACATTTACAAATTTGAAATTTTACCAAGACTTGATATTGAGAAATGTGACTAACTCTAGAGTTTTTACAGTGACTTTCTGTTTGATCACTTAGAACAACCTAGAAATATTTAGGATAAAAAATGATATACATGGTAACAGGTCTGTGGCGCCAGGCTTGACGCCAATGACGATGGCGCCAAGCTTGGCGCCAATGGTGACGGCGCCAAGGTGCTGCCACGTCAGCGCCAGCTCAGCGTCGTGGGTCAAGTGGCATGGGAGCTTGGCGCCAACGTTAACGGCCAGTGACGGAGCTAGGATTTTGGCATAGGGTATGCCGCACCAAAATTCTCATATCTAATTTGGCAAAGACCTATTTAGCAATTCGATATACAGCAGCAAAATTTACCTCATAATTTATAATTTTTTCTATCTGATCAGCCTAGGGTATGCCGCACCATACCCGTGCCACCCGCTGGATCCGTCCATGTTAACGGCGCCAAACTGTGTTACCTTGGCGCCAGCGTGGATGACGCCAAGTCCTGGGTTCATTTCCTGAAATCTTTCCGTCAGGGGCGTATTTGAGAAAATCTTTCGAAAAAAAGGGTAAAAAAAAAAAAGCTCCCGCAAGCCAACGATGCCTTGACTGTTCAACCACGTACTTTTGGAGCAGCTGGCGCGAGGGCCCGCAACGCCGAGCCCCTCCCGCGCCGAGCAGCGGACAACGTGCGGACTGTGGAGTACCCAGGCGGCCAGGCCACGGCCGGGCCAGAGTCACGGTCGCTGCGCCTGCGCTTGACGACCTTTGCGAGTATACTGTAGGTAGTAGGCCCGGTCCTTGGATTCGCTGCGCCATCGATATCGATCAAGCCGGCGAGGTAAACCACATGCTGACATGCAGGTGTCAAAGCGTGGGTTCGTGCATCGATTGGGCTTTGCCGGTTGCGCATGGCATGGACGGTGTCCTGTCCAGGGAACGGGAACAGGGTGGCGAGGCAGCCCGGGGGCCAAAGGCCAAAGCGCCTGGGGCCAACGGCTTCTTACCCCAAACAGCATCTCTGAGCCACGCCCGACAAAAGCGAGGGGAAAGTGAGGTGGACGTAACATCGCTGCTGCGGCCTTGCGGGCGCCGAGCCTGCCGCTGCCGGCCTGGGACGACGTAGATGCACTGCCGTCGGAGGGGTGGGGGACCCTTTCAGCCTTTCCCTTCTACTCCTACCCTCCCCGTGCCACTGTTAACTCTCCATGTATAACGACGCCGTCCGCTCGTGTGGTCTCGTGCATTTTTGATCGCTCTCGCTCCCCGCCCCACGGCCATGTCTGTCCCGGACCATCACGGTCGCGCCCGTGCGAGGCCCGGCCGGCAGCCTGGTGTACTGCGTGCGTACGTACGCGTGCACAGTGGCGGTGGCGCATGCATGTGGCACGGCATGGCGTGGCCGGTGGCCCTGCCTGCGTTTGCTACCTTGCTCGACCGGTCTCGCCACGCCGGGCTCTACTACGTTCGCAGCGCAGCGGCGGCAGCGAGCCAGCGACGGACGACAGGGCCATCAAATTTGGCAGCGGCAGCGTGCGGACGCACGCAGCAGCTGCTGCGTCGACAGCCTTTATACTACGAGGCGTGCCGAACCATCAATGTCCACTCGACCTTACACTTACGAGCAGTACTGTACTGGACAAAGAGCCTCAGGCTCGCATTGCCAGCCCAGCCTTCTTGTTTGGTCGTTCTCCGAAGCGTGCGTGTCAATCTTGATGGTAACTACTCATGGTGTCATGATGAGATGAAGGCCCATTCTTGAAGACACTGGCACAATGATAAACCCATCGAGTGTACGAACAGTTGGAGATCGATGTGGCCTGTGGGCCCGGTCGATCAACAGTGATCGTGCACAGGAGCGTTAGTACTACGAGCTGTTGATTTTATGATTTCCCCAAACAAATCCAAATAGTAAATTCTACTTTAAAGTTGTGACAAGGCCTTCATGGCCTCATCATGGCCAAGGACAAGCACAAGCAGACAAAGAGCCATCTTCAGGAGTGCACCCGCACTGCATCATCATGCCCCTGATTTTTATGAGCCCGGCCGGGTCAAATCAAGGCCTCGCATCATTTAGCGTACTAAACTCAGGGCCTGTTTAGATGCCAAAAACACCCAAAATTTTTTGCATAGTACCCGTCACATCGAATCTTTGGACGCATGTATGGAACATTAAATGTAGATAAAAAAAATAACTAATTGCACAATTTGTCTGTAAATGTCGAGACGAATCTTTTGAGCCTAGTTAGTTCATGATTGGACAAATTTTACCAAATAACAACGAAAAGTGCTACAGGAACTTTTCCCCAAAAATTTTTGGATCTAAACACGCCCTCACCTGCAAAATATAGAGTAGCATGAATGAATCACGCACTAGCGGTGCTTGTAGCATGGACCATGGACCGGCCGGGCCAACTCATGGATCGGATCGGATCGGATCGGTGTGGCTAGGCCAGGGTAACATGGCGCCGAGCCGAGGGCCGTTAACCGGAGCAGGGTCCCTCTCGGAACAGCTCAACCAACTGCATGTGTCCTGCAACAGAAAACCGGCCCCCTCGCCCTCGGTAGCGCACACATCTAGCTAGGGTGGGGAGCCGAGGGCACCCAGCAGGCCAGCAGGCAGCAGTATACTCCGATGGCTACAGGGAGTTCGATGGCAATGTCAATGTGGGCGCGCCAGGCCAGGCCGGGCCAGCCGGGGTCCGGCGGTGCTGGTACCGCACCATCGGCCGTTCGGCGATCCAGGGCGTACTGTGCCGGTGCCCGGTGTGGCCCCCTCGAGTTTGTCACCATCGGTGAGGGCCAAGCGACGCTGAACGGCGGTGGGGGTCAACTGGATTCATCGGTATCAAAACGTACAAATGCATCTGTGCGACTGTGACCCCCTTCACTCTTTACATGATCCGTATGATATTGTTACCATGTCAAAAAATTGAAAAAACCATGAACGTCTGTAATTAGTACTGTAGTTCAATAGCTACCGAGTGAAATATGCAATCCAACCATCCAAGATCAGAGTGACAGAAAAGTTTTCCCAGAAAAATGCCTTTGAACCCTAGAAACAAAAAAATAAAAAAAAAATAAAGAGGCAGTGAGTGACGGACTGAGGCCCTGTTTGGTTCATGAATGTTAAAGTTTAACTCCCATCACATCAATGTTGCGGTAAATGCATGGAGTACTAAATGTAGACTAATTGCATGCATGTCGGCACAGATTAAGAGTAATTTACGAGACGAATCTATTAAGCCTAATTAGTCCAAAATTGAATTTTTTTTTATCAAATAAGACGAAAGTGCTACAGTGTTGGTTAACCTTTAACACCTCTGACCAAACATCGTGAAAGGAGAGACTGGATGAGGAAAAACTTGGCAGTGTGAGCAGGGAGCAATGGTGGCAGCCATGCCACTGCCAGGCACAGGAGCGTCAGCCCGTCCTTTGGCTCTCATCACTCCCCCACCTCTGCCGCTGCAATGCACAGTGCACAGCGGCTCCCGGCACACGCGCCTGCGCTGTCCACCACCACTGCCTTGTGCCTTCCCCCCACCTCGCCGGCCACTTCCTTCGCTACAGTATTTATTCGAGACCCAGGCCACGTTTAGATGCTGAAAAAATTTCAAACTGATGAATAGTATCACTTTCGTCTTATTTGGCAAATATTATCCAATCATGGACCAACTAGGTTCAAAAGATTCACCTCGTGATTTTCAACTAAACTGTATAATTAGTTATTTTTTTACCTACATTTACTACTTCATGCATGGGTCCAAAGATTGATGTGATGGAGAGAGAGTGAAAAAATTTTAACTTTTAGAGTGCATCTAAACAAGGCCCCATGCGGCCATGCCTCTGCTCTGCGTGCGCCGGTGGGCGAGGAGAGGAGGAGAGAGGCAGGTCAGCCGGCCAAGAAGTGTCAAACAAAACCACTGCGGCTTTATCCGCCACCAGCGGCAAGAGCGGGCAATATTTCAAAGGCCGTAGCCCCGTAGGCCTGCCTCTCGTCTGCGCCCTACTCGGCTACTACTCCCCACCACACCACTTCCCCTCCCCGCCTACAAGCAAGCCACCCCAGCCATTCATGGCCATCACCACCATGTGTCGCCACTCCACCACCACCTCCACCTCCCACCCACTCCTCTCCCCGCGCCATTAAACCCGCCCGCTCCTCGCTTCCTCAGCTCCATCCATCGCCGCATCGGCTCTTTGCTGGTGCCGCCGTCTGCTCCTTCCGTGGAGCCAGCTGCTGCGGCCGACCGGGGCCATGGCGGGCATTGACCTCAACACCGTGGAGGAGGAGGAGGACGAGGAGGAGGCGGAGGCGCCGCCTGTGGCCGCCAGGGCCGGTGGCGCCGTGTGCCTTGAGCTGTGGCACGCGTGCGCGGGCCCCGTCGCGCCGTTGCCGCGCAAGGGCAGCGCCGTCGTGTACCTGCCGCAGGGCCACCTCGAGCACATCGGCGGTGACGCGGACGCGGACGCGGCGGGAGCAGCCGTCGCTGCGGCGGTGCCGCCACACGTGCTCTGCCGCGTCGTCGACGTCACCCTCCACGTGAGTTCGTGCGGCGCGCGCGGGGTCTGGCCGTCTGGGCGCTTGTACACCGTGCCTGCGAGCGCAATGTGCTCGAGCTATTGACTGACAGGATAACTGGTCTTGTTCGGTGCAGGCGGACGGCGCAACAGACGAGGTCTACGCGCGGGTGTCGCTGCTGCCCGAGGACCAGGAGGCGGAGAGGCGGGCGCGGGCGCGGGTTCGGGAGGACGAGGACGCGGATCGCGACGGCGAGGACGGGGGCGCCATGAAGCCGCTCGCACGGACGCCGCACATGTTCTGCAAGACGCTCACGGCCTCCGACACCAGCACGCACGGCGGCTTCTCCGTGCCGCGCCGCGCCGCCGAGGACTGCTTCCCGCCGCTGGTACGGCCAGTAGCACTGAAAGAGGTCCGGTCTCATGGTGGTTTGGAGGTTGCTTGGGTTACTGACTCTGTTTGGTGTGGCGTGCAGGACTACAGCCAGCAGAGGCCGTCTCAGGAGCTCGTGGCCAAGGATCTACACGGCACGGAGTGGAAGTTCCGACATATCTACCGAGGTAGTACGCCAATAGAGTTACATATTGACTGGGTTAGCTTGGCTTGGGGTTAGGGTTCTCTCTGCAAACATGGGTTCCATTTTATTAGCACGTTATTTAGGCTTAAGTACCGAATGAGACTCAGTTTAGAAGAATGGCTTAGAATGGCTTTAGTTGTGTTCATTTGAGAGTCTGAATTTTCAGTAATAATAAATAGCTGACCAAATGTTGGCTTTAGTTTCCAAGTAATGGAGGTTATTGTATTTGCATTCAGTCTGTAAATTCGAGCAAATTTCTGAAAATGAATATCTCGAAGCTAATCTAAGTGGTCAGGAAAATCAACTGATACTTCAACAAAAGATCATGCAACTTGCGAACAGCGAAACAGGTGGTGATTGTATGAAACATAAAATAGGATGGATGCTTTGGATTTTGAATAACTATAGTTTCTGATAGGCCTGCTTGTTACAGGCCAGCCACGAAGGCATCTCTTAACCACTGGATGGAGTGCATTTGTTAATAAGAAGAAGCTTGTTTCCGGAGATGCAGTTCTGTTCCTTCGGTAGGCGTTTAGCTCATTTTGTCATTATAAAGTTGAACATATTGTACCTTCTCTTCTGTATAGACTTTCATCCTTTTCCAGAGGTGAAGATGGAGTGCTTCGACTGGGAGTGCGCCGAGCAGCCCAGCTAAAAATTGTAACTCCTATTCCTGCACCGCATAACCAGTGCTCAAGTCATAGCACTCTGGGAAATGTTGCACAAGCTGTGGCCACGAAAACTGTTTTCCACATTTACTACAATCCCAGGTAATAGAAGTACTTTTCTGGTTGTTTTGTCAATATTATCTAGATGTCTGTACTGGTACATATTTGACAAGCTCAGATACACGTGATGCAACTATAGTGTGATAGAGCATCTGCTATGCATGCAATTTGTGGATCCTTAAATAGTAGGAAAGTACTAAATCCTACTGTTGTTCCTTAGTGACTTGGTCAAAAGCCATTTACTAGAGACCAAAATATTATGTCTTACTTATATTCGGTTCAATACTTAACTGACGAGCAAATACTTTTATGGTGTCACAAGAGTGGCTGCTGTTGTGCTATGGTTGATTAACAAAATAAAAAAACTGATCCCGTTTGTTTCACCTCCTTGGCCTGTCGCATTATCTCGTGTCTCCATACTTGCAAATTATGCTATTGCATGTGATCTTTGGGAATGATGACATGGTGCACATTTAAGGTTACCATTTAGATTTCAAGTTTTTTTTTTTTAATTTAACATTTCAAATGACCTACTGATGCCAAATTATATTTACAGGTATCTATGCCGTTCTTCTGTGCTACTACTTTTTTAGTACCATGATTAAATTTGTGACTAGTTAGAAATGGAAACAGAATGTTAGATATGCATTTTCCTTCTAATGTCTCCCCTTGTTGGAGGAGTCTGATGCCTTCCTGTGTATAAAAAATTACTTGAATTCACAGGTTAAGTCATTCTGAATTCATTATACCCTATTGGAAGTTCACGAGAAGCTTCAATCAACCAATTTCTGTTGGAATGAGATGCAGAATGCGATATGAAAGTGACGATGCTTCTGAAAGAAGGTTACAGTGGTGCATTGATCATTTATGTTTTTTGCTGACGGATTTCCCATGCACTCTGGTGGTCTTTCTATTTCACTCATTCTGGTGTGTTCAATATTTTTTCAGGTGCACTGGGATAATAATTGGAAGCAGAGAAGCTGAGCCTATTTGGTATGGTTCAAAATGGAAATGCTTAGTGGTATGTTCTCTTCTCCTGATTTGTTCATAAGACGGATGCCAATATTAGTATCGATTGTACATGTATTCTTAAGAACATGCTTGCAAGAAGAATCAATGTATGTATCTAGTAGTTCGTTATTGGCATCCTTCCTGACCCTGACCTTTAAGAACATGATTCCAAGTAGACCGAATTTATGTGTATACTACTCCCTCCTTCCAAATAATAAGTCACTTTAGTTTTGTAATTAGTCAAATTTCTCCATCTTTGACCAACTATAAAGAAAAATGTACCAAAAAACGTCAAATCAATTTTGTTAATTTCTCCATGGAATGTCTTGATAGTGCAGTTATTTGAACTAAGTCAATATGTTTTCCTAAAAACTTGATCAATGTTAGAGAAGTTTGACTTAAAAAGCTAAAGTGACCTATAATTTGAAACGGAGGGAGTAGTAATTTTGAAGAAGCAAATCCATTGCTGTACCCTAGGAGGCTACCACTAATGCTTGACATGATCAAGATCAATGCAATTTCAGTTTTTTTTTCTTTGGTTACTGTGCTACTAATCAAGTTATATTCATTTAGTGCGTCTGAAACTAAACTTCAATTATTTTTTTGTGCTTGCGGAACTTCATGACTGCTTGTAGTTGCAATTCATGATTCTAATAGTTCGAATCAATTAGTCACTATAAGTATAGAATGGGAGTTATAGCATCTAAAAGCTAAGCTAATGTCCTCAGTCAAAGTTTTCATATGTGATTTTTTAATCCTGCGGTATTACTTTCGTACTTTGTTACTTACCTTCCAAGATATTTGCCTGATGTAAAGTTTAAATCTGTATTTTACATGCCATTGTGGGTCAGACTTCAGTTTGAGCTTTGATGGGAAATTCTTATCCTTCTGTTCCTTTCTGAAATCTTGTTCTAGGCTGCCATATGTTATTGACTGATGGTCATCTTGACAGGTTAGATGGGATGATGGTATAGAGTGCCATTGGCCCAATAGGGTATCTCCTTGGGAGATTGAGGTCACAGGATCAGTTTCAGGATCTCATATATGCGCTCCCAATTCAAAACGTCTGAAACCATGCCTCCCTCAAGTTAATCCGGAGATTGTGCTTCCAAGTAGGTAGTTTTACAAGTGAAAGGAGAACCATTAGTCAAGGTTTATGTGCCCTGCTGAATTTGTCCTCTTTTGCTATTTTGGCAGATGGAAGCGTTTCTTCAGATTTTGTGGGATCTGCCAGATTCCACAAGGTCTTGCAAGGTCAAGAATTGTTGGGTTTGAAAACCCATGACGGTACTGCTATTTCTGCTTTTCAGGCAGCTGAAGCAAGAAATTTGCAGTACAGTGATGAACATAGTAACACGAGTAACAATATCTTAGGGATCCCAAGACTTGGTGTTGGATCTCCAAATGCAATACCTGGGTTTCCCTACCATTGCTCAGGCTTTGGGGAATCTCAAAGATTCCAAAAGGTCTTGCAAGGTCAAGAAGTGTTTCGTCCTTTCCGAGGAGGATGTTTGGCTGATGGCCATATAGGAACTGCTGGCATGTATCAACCTGATGGTAGCCATGTATCTGGTGCAGCGTATAAATGGCCTGCACCACAAGGGTGTGATTTTCCACAGCCAGCAAAACCAGTTCTTCTGTTGCAAACATCCTCCCCATCATCTGTGCTGATGTTTCCACAAACTGGTTCTAAGATAACTCGCTTGGAATATGAGTACAGCTGCCTGGATAAGGATGAGGATGGTAGATTTGATAGGACTGTTCCTACTCAAGACATGGGAAGAAGCAATCAAGCATTATCTCTTTGGCCTCATCTTGTTTCCGGTGAAGCAATAGAAGAATGTACTGGAGCTGAGAATATGCACTCCCCTGTCAGTGGCGCAGAACATGAATCAAATAATGAGAGTACAGTTGAAAATGGCTGCAAAATCTTTGGTATCTCATTGGCTGAAAAGATCCGATCATGCGATGAAGCAGACTCTTGTAGTGCAAAATGTAATTCTCGGCTCCAGCCTTCGAAGTCACAAATGCCGAAATCGCTAGGCAGTTGTTGGGCCACTGTAAGTGCTTTGTAGTGCTTTCTTTTGACATTGTCTTGGTGTGATACTGTGATTGCTCATTGACTGATGGAAGCTTTACAGGTTCATGAGCAAAGACCTGTTGTTGGCAGGGTGGTTGATGTCTCAGCGACGGATATGATGATCTGATCCACATGGTGTATCCTTGTAGAAGATGCAGAAAAGACAACCGACTGCAACTTTCATGCTAGTGACACTCATAGACGTTAGAAGTTATAAAACCTCCTTTCTGCAATTTTCAACCCATCTTACGCTCTGAGGCTTCTTAACCATAACTTTTGCAGGGCCTGAACCACATCCTGGATGAAAGATTGCTAAAAGGTGACCTTATGATTCCTGAAACAGGGATGTTTGACAAATTTGTAATGTCCTTTTGGGCTTTGAATATCTTATTATCTTAAGCTACCTAGTAATCAGCACTTGTATCTTAAGGTGTGCGTTATGGCAAGTTCTTTTAGAGGGCTTGTTTGGACTAGCACCATTTCCCAAGTACTCGTCGCATTGTTTCTTTGCCCCCGGGAAACAAGTCCTTTTTTTTCGTGATGTTTAATTGGAAGATTGGCTCCAGTCTCGTTGGTACCACTTGTTGCATCGTGTGTGCTTGTACAATTGCACATCTCAAGCGGTAAATTGAGGTTTTAGGAGCATGATTTGACCAGCTAGTTGTCGCCTTCATTGGGACGTTCAGTCGAGGAATAAAGGCGTTGCAGTATCCCTTGGCGGAACTAAGCTTGTGTTGACAAGCTGGCGTGGAGAACGTACGTCCCCTGAGAAAGACTCGCCATTTCGTCCAAGTTAAAACATATTAATAAACGAAATAAGAATAAGCGAGGATGAATACAATCGACAAAGACTTTCGCCGTCTCTCATTCGTTCCCTGTCTTTGATGCCAAAAATGAATTATAATTGGCCGGATAGTTAATTATTACTCAATCAATCCAATTAATGTGACTTATTTTGGAAACATTATTTGGTTATTTGGAGTTGCTGTATACCCAGACATGTTTAGCCTTTTGTTTGTCTTCTCAGCAAAGATGTATTCACATTATTCCAACAACTATCAGGATCTTTGTTAGAGGTTTGTCGAGTTTCGTCTACCATTAGTGACTACGCGGGTTTTTGTCTGCCCGGTGCAGAGACTACGCGCTTGTTTGCCCTTTCCAAAGACGCTGCAGAGTTTTGACTGCAGACTACGAGGAATTCTGTTTGCCCTCATCACTTCATATGAAGAAGTGTTCAATATAAGAGTCTAAATTGGTTTGGACTTTGGTCTATCATATGAAATACCATTCATTCTATAAATATGTACAAGTTAACGTTTGATTGACAAAAAACAATCAAACAAATCAATTTACTATATCATTTCATATTACTATTTTCTCTCCGCGCTTGTTTTGTTTCTTGTTCTTTATTGACATCTACTTTGTTGCAAACAAGGTCCTGAGGACAGTTAGGCCGACCTAAGGCAGCCCATCGCCAATGCTTGTCTTGACTAGGTTCCCCTCGGGCATGTGGGGTGTTAAGTTTCAAAAGCTTTCGTCATCGTGTCATGCATGGTTGCATATCGCACTTCCAAAAAGACTTCCCTTGTGACATGTGTATTGTGCATGGTTTTCATTGTCGGGGGCACATGTGACACATATAGTCAACAAAGTACTCAAACAAGATCAGAGATAGAAACCATTGGGTTCAAGGAATAGTAAATGTGGCTTTAGACTTTTCATTTGTGAGGCAAATTACATGCCACTCAGCCTCAGTATCTTTTTTTTTCTGTTGTATCAACAATCAATTAGGTAAGCATGGCTTTGAAGCAAGTTAACTCGAAACATTTGTTAAATATAAATAGTAGGTGCTTGCCTTTTGTTCAAATCCAAACATACGAAGTTTCCGTTTGCCAGAACTTGAAACAGAACTTGTAAAATCATCACTCTTCAAGGTCACGGTGAAAGCCCTAGTTTGGCTAATTGATGAAACCTAAGTGTACTAACCTTTGTCATTAGTGATGTATATGAGCTAGGTTGGTACACATCAAGTGGTGGAGCTAGATGATGATCATGATGATGGTGATGGCCAAAGGTGTTTATCAAGGCTCTAATTTGGAAAAGAAGAAAGAGAAAAACCAAATGGGCTCAAGGTAAAGGTATAATTGATGGGGTCATTTTGTTTTACCACTCAAGACACCATAGAGGGTGTGCATTGGTTTAGGATAGATAACCGTACTATTAAGAGGGGTGATCTAGACGCAAATATAGTTATCTAAGTGCCACCTGGTGA
Source organism: Saccharum hybrid cultivar R570 (assembly GCA_038087645.1). NCBI lineage: Eukaryota > Viridiplantae > Streptophyta > Magnoliopsida > Poales > Poaceae > Saccharum > Saccharum hybrid cultivar. Next base: position 35,197,013 of record JAQSUU010000108.1, on the reverse strand, counting down.
ATTAACTCAATGCATTTGCATTAGTGCCTAGTGAGTGCTAACGTCCCTTGGAAAATATGTTTGTGAAATGCTAACTCACGTACATAAGTGTTGGAAACTTGTCGGAGTTGACACATTTGCACAAGGGATGAAGTGAAGTGTTGGGGTTCACTGTATGTGACCGGGCGCTGTCCCCGGTATGATCGAACGTGTCCGGTGCCTAACCCTAGGCGTGACCAGCAGCTCTAGCTCGACCAGACACTGGCGCATCCGGTCATGATTTGGAGGCTTTGGGAGCTCTCTGAATCGCACCGGACTCTGGGGGCTGCCGAGTCCAGTCACTTGACAGGCGAGTCCAGTCTGACTGACTCAAGCGTGCGCACGTTGGGAGCCGTTGGGCGCCAATGGCTAAGTTTAAACGGCTAGTACACATGGCGGCATTACAGCGACCGGCCCCGTCCGATCGCGTATGCAAAGTCCAGTCAAGTGAGCTAAGCCAAACACTTGTGGCATTACAGTGACTTGTCGGGCTCTATAAATAGGTGTTGGCCGGCTCTAGCTCACTCTCTTGGACATTTTGATCATTGATACATCCTTGTGAGCTAAGCCAAACACTTCCCATTCATCTCCTTCATAGATTCATAATCTTTGTGAGATTGAGAGTGATTCTAGTGCATTTGCTTAGAGTTTGAGCATCTAGTGGCCCTAGTGATCGTGTGAGCTGTGGGATTGCTTGTTACTCTTGGTGATTGCCGCCACCTAGATGGCTTGGAGTAGATTGAGGAGGTTGGCACGAGTTGGTGATTGTTTGTGGGCATCTCCCGGTGATTTGTGAGGGGTTCTTGGGCTTATTCCCCGGCGGAGCGCCAAAAGTACCTCTAGTGGATTGCTCGTGAAGTTGAGTGCCCTCATAATGTGTAGGTTCTTGCGGCGCCCAAGTGTAGGGCTTAGCGTGGTGCCAATTAGCTCGCAAACCACCAAGTGAATCGGCTTTCACAAAGGGGACTTAGCGTGCCGGCAAGCACGTAAACCTTGGGATAAAAATTGTGTGTCAATTGTCCCTCGATGACTTGGATTTCATTAGTATTCTTGATTGTTCATCCCTTGCCACGGCGGTATCACACTCCCTATCATTCTCTTGCTTTTACTTTCATATTCACTTGTGGTAGTGGTTGTAACAGAACCGACTAATTATACGAAATTAAGTAAGAAAATCATCCACCGAGTAGACGATTTAGCAAACTTAAGCCCGTATAACCCGGTAGTCCGTGAAATCACGACGGATTTCAAACCAACTTGCATACCAGCCAAGATCGTAATAAGTTTAGCGGTCACCATCACAAGTTACATAAAAGTTCGCGTCGCAAATACATCAGAGTTTAAACATAGTTATTACAAACCAAGTTCAAATAAAAGTAGCGGAAGCATTTTGTTCAAACCACACACTCACACAGAGTTCGAAATAAAGTGCCAGCTCAGGATCATCTCCAACAAAAGCATCAGACGAGACGTAGGGAATGACCACTGCCCATGGTCCTAAGCTTCACCCATCGCAGGATAAAGGCAGTTGATACAGTAGCCTTAATACATCTGCCCATCTGCAATAAGTGGGAACAAAGCCCTGAGTACGAGAAGGTACTCAGCTAGACTTACCCGACATAACCAAAAATAAAATGACACCAAGGATCATGACATGCTTTATGGTAGGGTAGCTGACTCAATTGCAAAAAGGCATTTTTACTATTTAAAGAATCTTTGCCAGAAGCTTTGCATCAAGTTAAATCTTTATTAACCTGTCAACTACATTTGCACCTGTACTAGAGTAACATGTAATTAAACAGGTAAGGATAACCAATGATCATTAACAACTTCCATCATGTCATATTCCATATAACTGTCCAAGTGTTCCATCAATATTACTACGATGAAGTAACTCAAGTCAAGTGTTCACTATCTAGTGAACGATGGCGATTCGAATCGATTATTAACCAGCTGGTAATTTATTCCTCACACAAACCTCACTCACCCGCTAAAGTGAGATATTGGTCACCGAGTCAACCATTCAGGTAAAGTCTCGAGTTTGCCAGGAACCACATGTACCCGGGGGCCGCCCGACTGCTCTTTGGCCTTATCATCGCGCCGCCGTGTCCTACCACACCTGCTCCGGTACAGTGCGTTGCGGGCAATCCACTCGGCCCGAATAGTCTCCCAGCTTCGCGGTCGAAAGGTACATTATTCGGCCAGCTAAATGTAAGGCATGCGTTCAACATGACTCGAGGCCCAACAACAGTCGGTCCTTAATTGACACAGACGGAAAACACTACAGTCTGAAACCCTGCAAGTCTCCGTCCGGTCTCAATTTCACATTAACACTTAGTTATTCTACGATGACATACTTATTCAAGCAGATCCAGGTAACCACCTATAGCTCGCAGGTGACAGGAAATCACTCGACTTCTACCGGTCTAAGCAAGCTAAGCATTTCTTGACTGCGAATACCAAGGTAACAAGGATATGGTAGAACAGGGTAAACAAGGTATAATGCAGCAACAGTTGCAAACAACTCCTAAACGTAATGCATCAGTTAAAGTAAAGCATTAATAAAATATTTGCAAACCGGGAGAGAAATTCTCTGGGGCTTGCCTCTTTCGAAAGAGCTCGGACGGTGGTCGGGACACTCTGGAAGATCCTCACCGACCTCCTCTTCGGCTTCGGGCACCTCCTGCTCTTGCACCTCGGGCTGCTCTTCCGACTCTTCGGGAACTGCTTCCGGAGTTACTTCCTGCGATCCTGTATGATGCAAATGTATAAGTGCTCATGCCTAGGTGCATTGCAGAGATGACATGTAATGACCATGATGAATGAGATGTAGATGAACATGTTTACTTTATTGCATAACGTGGAAATACAACTCTTCTACAAGGTAGTCTACATCATCCAAGAACATGTACTCGTATACTACTACAAACATTCTCTACCATGCCAAGTCACCACAGAAATCTAAGATGCTTCAAAATGATACACCAAAGCAAATCTTATTAATTAGTCATGTATTAACAAGGTTAATTAAACCCTAATTGCAAATAGGTTTGAACAGCAACACCTATTTTGGTAGCACAGGAAAATCTGAGAAAATTACAGTAGCTTACTCTCATCTAATCTAGCATGCCACAAAAATTTCATTGCATTTGGATTACTAGAACTGCATACACAAAAATAACAAGCTAGGGCATAAATAAGAGCATGAAAATACTTTATACTATAAAAAGTATCAAACAACAGATTTAGCATTTTTTCTACATTCTACACAATAAACAATCACTATAGAAAAATTATTATATGCATGTTTTATTCATATTTTTCTCTCTATCAAAAAAAACAATTATTAACAATAATAAGCACTTGTACTACACATAAAGATTTTTCTACAGAACATGCATGGCACATATTTTTCCTAGAAAGTACATCACAAAAGAAAATTATTGCAAGTGGAACCATATTTTTCTGAGCTTTCTATGATTTATTACATATTTATCAAAAAAACAGCTCAGTGATTAAATAAAAACCCTACAGAAAAGTATTTCAAACTTGACATGCAACATTTTGATATCATAGATCTACTTATGAGAAATACTACAAAATTTGTTTCACAATTTTTGGAGCTAAAATGAGCAAGTTATGAATTTCTAAACCATTTTCATCTTTTCTGAAAATCATTTTCAAATTCCTTTTTAAACATCAGCCGCTGAAAACGCTAGGTGCACCCGGTGCAGCGTACACGCGCGCGCGAGAGGAGGTAGACAGGTGGACCCGCGACCCCACGTGTCAGTCACCCAGAGGCGGGGAGGCGCTGACCGCGCGGTTCTCGCCGACGGTGAGCTCGCCACCATCGTGATCACCGTGCCAAGGCGGTCACGTTGGTGCAAACGGCGTGACCGGAGGAGCTCGGGAATAGGCTCGCCGTCGCCAATGGCGGAGCGACGGAGCTGTTCCCCGGCGGTGAGCCGTCTCCGGCCAAATCAAGGCGCGGGGAAGCGCTCACGGGCACCGGTGAGGTGGTGCGATGCGGTTGCGCTTGAAAAAGAGGCGAGGGGTGGAGCGGAGGGGCGAGCTCCACGGAGCGGCTCACTCCGGTGAGCTCGGCCGGAACTCCGACGAGCGATTCACGCGGAGGGGAGGCTTACCACGGGTAACTGGTGCGAGCACGGGCTGCGCGAGGGAAAGGCGGAGCTCAGGGCAAGATGGAGCGGCTCGCGGTGAGCTAGCGTGGCCGGAACAGCAGCGCCGGCGATGGCGCGCGGTGCCGGTGGAGGAACTGCCGCGGCTGCTGCGCTGCGGAGTGAGGGAGAGAGCGAATGCCACCGTGGAGAGAAGGAGACGCGCGGCTGCGGGTTTTGGCGACCAGGGTCGTGGCGGGGGCCACCGGGGCACGCGGCGAGCGGCGTCGACGGCGTACGGCCACGCGGCGGGCGGACTCTGCCGCGAGCGCCACGGCGTCGCGCGCGCGCGGGCGGGCGGGAGGAAGCGGGCGCTGACGCGGGCCGGGCCGTTTGCGCGAGCAGGCCGAAACGGAGGCGGCGGCCCGTTAAGGCCGGAAAATTCGTTTTTCTTTTCTAAATAAATTTTCAGATTTTCTAAATTGATTCAAATTCAAATTTGAAGATGAAAAAGGCATTTTCACAAGTTGACCCCAAAACAAAAGTTGTTCAAAATTTAATTCTCTACAACTTTCATTTAGGGCACTTTTCAAAATTCTAAACAGATTTTGAATTAGTGATTTAAAGTCCAATTTTTAAATAACAACTCATTTTTCTAGAATATTTTTAAAAGCAAAATTTGGGTAGATTTTGAATACAAAAGTTGCTCCAAAAATCATGCTAATTAATTCTAAGTCATTTAAAGTTATAGCCCAACAAGTTTTACCACTCTTAGCACGCAAAATGCACTAATTTAGGGTTCAAACAGATGTTTTCACACTTCAATTTAAATTCAACTTTTATTGCATGTGATAATGAACATGTATGTGATGCTAATGCTCATGCTTTGGGATGTTAATGCATGCTTAACATCCAGGAGTGTTACAGTGGTAGCTTGAGTACCTTGGCAGTGTAACTAGTGTAGTTGTAGTTAGTTAATTAGTTGATTAGCTAGCTCACTAGTTTAGCCAAGTAGTGACATAGCAAATTGTGTGCCTAGAGATCATACTATACTAGAATTATGGATAGGTGACTTGCCTTTTGATTAGAGCTAGAGCAAAACGTAATTTCACCATTTAGTCTACAAACACTTGCTCTAGTGTTTTTTTATAAAATTTTTATAGGTTATTCACCCCTCTAGTCATTTAAGACCTTTCACACGGTCATTCGTTGGAGACTTGACTTGAAGTCATTGGCAGACGTTTAAGTGTCATTTCTCATTTTCTCCACCCTCAGCTGCAAGGCATCCTATGAATAGTCCAAAGACCTTGACTTTCAGTCTTCACTCTTGAGAGAGATAGATAAATTGCAATATTTGACACCTAATATGTGTGCATTACTTCAATTAACACTTAATCTGCGTGAAGTTGACATCTTAGGTGCGAATTGCTTTGTTTCAGGGTATTCTCCTCCCTTTTTTCTATTTCTCTTCATTTTTTCCCTGCCCATGTTTACGGGACGATGTTGTGCCTTCTTTCACGTCCGTGTCTCACTTGTCGCAGCCTGACAGATGTCACCATCGTGCAAGGGCCTTGGCCTTGATCACAGACACCGCCACCTTGCCGGCTTACAAGTTCATCCAAACAAGATTTGTTTGGATACCACGTATCCACCTGAATCCACATGTGTCGAAGTGAATTAGGATAAAAATTAGTTTAATTTCTATTTCAACTCATGCCAACGTACGTGGATTGAGTTTTCTATTTCAACTCATGCCAACATACGTGGATTGAGTTTGATACGGGAGTAGCCAAACAAGCCCCTAAGTAGTTTCAAGTAGTTTTAGGTCTTCTAGTATGAGTTCAGCCTAAATTAATGGATGTATTTCCATTCACTCCCACGGGGCCAATTGCTTCTACAGAAAAGGACGAGTGAAGTCAATCTTCAGGACCCGGGTGCATCTTTGTTGTCATGTTTAGACCAGTTCCAATAGAGGTTTTATAAAAGTTTCATAGGCATTATATAATTTGATATGACATAGTATTAATGAAGAGAGACAATAAAAATCTTATGGGACGAAATGAGTCTCATAAGGCTAATTTTAGTGGAGTTTCATGGAATTAAATATGCTAACATAACACTATATTGATGAAGAAAGAGATGATAAAAATTTCATGAGGGTAAAGATAATTTTCATAAGAATGAAACTCTACACTTTTTTCCAAAATATGGGTGTATTGGAAATTGGGACATGAACCTCCAATGAGACTTGGTCTAAAGATGAAATGTATTCATACTACTTTCAATACATTAGAGTCTTAAAAACTGAGACATTAAACCTCCACTAAAATTGATATTATGACACACAGTTTAAACAAAGTGCATGGACCAATCAATGAATCAAATGGGCTATGGAATCACGGCTACGGTGCCCTTTTCGATCGGACCAGCCGACCAGACAATTAACAAATGGCCCAGTTGCTATTTTTTTTACTAGTAATGCATTGTACTGCAACTCGTTTTCTAAAAGCATAAGGGGGTGTTTGGATCCATTTAGTCCCCGTCACATCGGATATTTAGATGTAATTAGTTTTATAATTAGTCTATATTTAGTGTTAAACATCCGATGTGTGATAGTGACCAAAGTTTAGGAGGAATATCCAAACACCCCCTAAGATCGATCAATAATCTGGAATGGTTGTTCGAATCCCGTGTGCATACCGTACACGCATTCGCCTCGCAACCAGTGGTGGATTTGATAAGCGCTGGCGCACGTACTTATAGTACTACGTATTAGTTAGTTAGGAAAGCTAAGGGCTTGTTTGATCTATTAACACTAAAAGTTAGCAGCTAAAATTAGTACTAATGGATTCAAACATGCTTGCTAATAAACCTGCTAATTATTAGTTGAAGGGCCGCTAACTATTAGTTTCATTAACAGGTTTGGAGTTGATAATAGGTGCTAATAGTTCATATGCGTCTTTAACGCACTATCCAACCACCTATTAACAGGTGGATCAAATAGCTCACTATTAAAAATTAGCAGCTATTAGATATTAGTTAGCTAATTTTTAATAATGTAATGGATCCCAGCAGGTTCTAAGGCACACTAGACCTGCTACTACTTGCAGTACTTTTTTTTTTTTGCGAGATGCTACTTGCAGTACTTTTATGACCAGCCACCTACCGTTCTGATCTGTGTGCTTGATCCATGGTTTAGTGGCGGCCTAACCTGCTTAAGACTATCCGTACTCATGGATCTCTATATTTATCCTCTATACGTTCTAGTCAGCAAGATTCTCTCCTCTATACTCAATTCTCCTGCACCCATCCATCCTCTATATCATCCTCTATCCACTCTATCCACTGTGGGACTCACTTGTCACTTTATCTAAATATATCCATGTGTGATCTAGTTTTGAAGGATTTATTGAGACAAATTTAATGGTGCAATCGAAATTTAATTTGGATTTTTGGTTTGTGAGTTATAACATTTTTTTTCTTTGTTTAGCTAGTGGGCCCCGCCACTTTAGAGTATAGAGTAAGCACTGTACCACTCTAAATATAGAGTGAGAGAAAGAATAGAGTATCGTTTTAGAGTACTCAGTGCAGCAGTTTTTACTCTATATTCATACTCTAAAGCTTTAGAGTATCGTTTTAGAGTACCCACTGCGGGTAGTCTAATCGAATATTTCGGGCTTGTTTCTTTCAAGTTTCAACACGAGTCTATTCCCATTCGGGTCAAGCTTAGCTCGCCTTTTGGTCACGTCGTGTGCAATCTGCAATGGGATCCACGTAAGCACACATATATAAGATCGACGCGGGATAGATTAGTTATTCAGGGGATATCAGCAGTGTTGAAAATAAGGGTATCATAAGCTTGCTAAGACCGACCAGATAGTGATACATTACCTGCAGCCTGATTGGTTTCTTGCATCTAGCTGAGGCAAGTTCGTCAAGTGCGACATCTGCATAAATTGGTTACCTGAATATTAGTTTGAGACTATCTCAGCAGATGCAAAAGAAGGGCATCACTCGTCCTTCACGGACAAATACTACTACCTAGTCACTCGAATTCCCTGGCATTAAGGGAATCTACTACAATCACATACGGTGTACGCACCTACCAACGATGTGATTATCTGATCGGCAGCACCAGTGCCTGCACGTCCGGACGTCTGCGGCTGTTCAGCCCCGTTAGCTCGGATTCGCGGGTCGCCCGCGCCAGCTGCGTTTCTTGCGCTCGCATCTAAACAGTTTGCTTCAGATCTGCTACGCACACTGCTCGGATGACTCGCCCCGTCTCTTTCACACTGGCGCGGCGCCTATCTCTTCCAGGCTGCCCAGAAGACTCGTCCCCGCCTCTTCCACAGCAGCACTGCACGGCCTATGCATCCTCCCCACACCGCCGGTGGCGGCCTGCGCCTCCGACAGGCATCGGTGGCCGCGGCTTGGCCCTGCTCACCCTCATGGACACCAAAACCGGCAGTCTACACTTGTAATATGAAACACTCGAATGCAACATACATTTGAAACAGATGCAACATTAGGGACATACGCTTGCAACATGTGTGAAACATATGCAACATCGAGATAAAACAATTACAACATGAAAAAAAATCTACTGCAACATACGACTAAAATAGATGAAACATTTGGAACATGCTATTGCAATAGAAGTGTGAAAACATATGCAACATCCAGATAAAAAATGATTGCAACATACGTCTGGAAACAGATGAAACATTTTGAACAAACGCTTGCAACATGCTTCTGAAACACTTGCAACATATGTAACATACGCAACATACCCTGATTTACTTTTGCAACATCCATAAGAAACAACTGCAACATACCATTGAAACGACTAAAACACCTGAAACATACATTGCAACATAGTGGAGGGGAAGCCTGGGCTGATCAACTCCAACCGTCGGGGTCGGAGCCAGTGGTGAGCAGTGGCTCACGAGCACTAGCACCACCAGTATCGGGCTTGGCTCGGTGACGACGATGGGGGATGGGGGCGAGGAGTGCCATGGCCACCGAGTGTGGGGGGAGCTCAATCGCTGGGGTGAGAGAGGGCACCGCTGGGGGTGGGAAGGGCGTCGCGCCAAGGTGGAGGCACTCCCTTGCAACACCGCCGCGCCAATTCCATGGATCTCGCCAGAGGCGAGTGGATCTCGCTCATGCTCCATGGATCTCGCTAGGGTGGGGGAGAGAGCCGCCGGATATGCGGGCATTGGGGGCTCCCGGTGGGAGAGGACGCCGGGCGTTGGTGCGCTGCGGCAGGGGATGAGGAGCGCGGAAGAGGTAAGGGCGGGAGTAGAACAGAGCGGAGTAGGACGTACAGAGTTTTTATTTTCTAGGCGAGCGGCGCATGCGGCAATGAGGGGGTGAGACCGGCACGTCTCAGTGGTAGCGTTACCGTTACGTGACGGAAGACCCATACTGACATCGCGACGTGTCAAACGGTACGCATGCGTCCATACAATACAATCCAAGAATGTACGACTGGACGAAGAGCTAGACCTCCATGACCATCTCACGTAAAAAAAATCTCTTAAACTACACGCCCGCGCGCGTCACTCGTCTGTCCGTCGAGATTATTATATATAGAGTTAAGTTAGGGACAAAGAATACTTCCAAATCAATGTCTCTTCACCTAGCTTACATGCTATCATTTGTTTCCATGCCAGCAAAACAGTGTAGAATGGTGCGAAAATCCCCCCGTCTAGCCTTCCTGATTGCTCTGCTCTCTCTTCTGCTGCGCTCGCCGGCGTCGGCGCAGCACACGCTGGGCGCCGGCTCCTCCCTGTCCGTGGAAGACCACGCGCAGCCCTTCCTGGTGTCCCCCGACGGCACCTTCTCCTGCGGCTTCCTGGAGGCCGGCAACAACGCCTTCTCCTTTTCCGTCTGGTACACCGACGCAGCGAACAACACCGCTGTCTGGACGGCAAACCCCGACGCGGCCGTGAACGGCAGGGGATCCAGGATCTCGTTCCGTCACGACGGGGGCCTGGCTCTCTCCGGCGCCAACGGGACGACGGTGTGGGAGAGCAAGACGAGCGGCGCGGGTCTCTCCGTCTCCCTCCTCGACTCCGGAAACCTCGTCATCTCGGACCCGTCGAGCGGCGGCGGCGGTCGCACCCTATGGCAAAGCTTCAACTGGCCGACGGACACGCTGGTCCCGTCGCAGCGGCTTACCAAGGACACCACGCTGGTGTCCAGGTACTTCTACCTCTACTACGACAACGACAACGTGCTGCGGCTCCGCTACGACGGCCCCGACATGTCGAGCATCTACTGGCCGAACCCGGATTACGGCGTGTTCCCCAACGGCCGGACAGCCTACAACAGCTCCAGGATCGCTGTCCTCGACGACACCGGCGTCTTCCTGTCCAGCGACAACCTGCGAGTCGTCGCCTCTGACCTGGGCCGCCCCGGAGTCAAGAGACGGCTGACCATCGATCCCGACGGCAACCTGAGAATCTACAGTCTGGACCCGTCGACCGGGGGCTGGACGGTGACATGGGCGGCGATGGCGCAGGCGTGCTCCGCGCACGGGCTGTGCGGCCGGAACGCGATCTGCGTGTACCAGCCGAGCCTCAGATGCTTGTGCGTGCCCGGTCACGAGATGGTCGACCGGCACGACTGGCGACAAGGTTGCAGATCCATGTACAGCGTCCCCAACTGCAGCCAAGCGGCGCCGCCGGAGCAGCGGTTCAAGTTTGTCGAGGTGCCGCACACCGACTTCTACGGCTACGACGTGGGGTACAACGCCTCCTCTGATACGTTCGAGCACTGCAAGAAGCTATGCTTGGAGATGTGCTCGTGCGCCGCCTTCTCCTACCGGCCGTTCGAAGGGCGAGGCGTCTGCTACCTGAAAGGCTTCCTCTACAACGGCTACACGTCTCCAAACTTCAACGGCAACATCTACCTCAAAGTACCAATCGGTTTCGATGCCTCGGCTCAGTCAGTCTCTGCACGTAGCTCCGAAGGCCTTGCTTGCAATCCTGACGGTCCCGAGATCGTCCAAGGAACTCCAGACACGTTCCGGACATCCAGAAACAACGCCAAATGGTCGTACCTGTTTGTGTTCGCCGGAGTGCTAGGAGTTCTTGATATTATCTTCATTGCAACAAGCTGGTGGTTTCTCTCCAGCAAGCAGAGCGTACCCAGCTCGCTAGAGGCAGGGTACAGGATGGTCACGGGCCAATTCAGGAGGTTCACGTACCGGGAACTCAAGGACGCGACGAGGAACTTCAAGGAAGAGCTCGGCCGGGGCGGCTCCGGCGTCGTGTACCGCGGCGTGCTCGACAAAGGGAAGGTGGTGGCCGTGAAGAAGCTGACGAACGTGGCGGGGGGCGACGAGGAATTCTGGGCGGAAATGACGTTGATCGGACGGATCAACCACATCAACCTCGTCAGGATCTGGGGCTTCTGCTCCCAGGGCAAGCACAAGCTGCTGGTGTACGAGTACGTGGAGAACGAGTCGCTGGACAGGCACCTGTTCGACACGGACAGGACGCTACCGTGGCGCGAGCGGTACAGGATCGCTCTGGGCACGGCCAGGGGCCTAGCCTACCTTCACCACGAGTGCCTCGAGTGGGTCATCCACTGCGACGTGAAGCCGGAGAACATCCTGCTGACGCGCGAGTTCGACGCCAAGATCGCCGACTTTGGGCTGGCCAAGCTCTCCAAGAGGGACAGCACCGCCGGCGACAGCATGCCGCTCTCTCACATGAAAGGGACGACGGGGTACATAGCGCCGGAGTGGGCGCTCAACATTCCCATCAACGCCAAGGTGGACGTGTACAGCTACGGGATTGTGCTGCTAGAGATGGTTATGGGGTGCAGGGTGTGTGACCGGACGACGGCGGGCGGGGAGCGCCTGGAGATGTCGCAGATCGCTCAGGCGTTGAGGCAAGTGGTGGCTACCGGCAACGTCGTACCCTTGGTGGACGGTAGGTTGCAGGGGCAGTTTAATCCTCGGCAGGCCCTGGAAATGGTGCGGATTTCCTTATCGTGTATGGAGGATAGGACCAACCGGCCGACAATGGACGACGTTGCCAAGGCTCTCACAGCCTGCGATGACGAGGACGAGCATCCCGCATACAGGTAGAGTCATACCGTTAGGATCAGGAGATAGAAACTTTTTTTTTGTCTCATAGGATAGAATTGGAGGGTTAGTATGCTGTCAAATTTTATACAAATTATAGAATTGGAGGGTTAATATCCTCCGATGACGAGGACGAGCATCCCGCGTACAGGTAGAGTCATACACTCATACTGTTAGGATAAAAAGTGTCAACAATTCTCCTGTTTGGCAATAAGCATAGCAGAAGAAGCAACATGGGAGGTGTGGCTGCCGAACAAGCCTGAGGATGCGCGTCTAGGCCCGTTCGTGAACACAGGCCCAACACATTGGACACTGGCCCAGAGTGTAGTACTTAAGGAAGGGAAGAGAGAGTGAGCTTGATGCTTATGAAAATTGTAAACGAATTCCCGAAACAACTTAAACCTGTCCTCATCAATTCTTGATTGTCTTCCTCCCAAGCTAACAATCTTCCCCAAGTTTGTTGCTAACAATCTTCCCCAAGTTTGTTGCTAACAATCTCATATCAGACTTCTCGATCTTCCCACCTTTCTTCGCACTCTGTTTCTCACCTTGGACCCTGCTGCCGTTGTCGTCCACGACCACTACACCCGCCGGCAACGGAAACTCGATGCTATGGATCCTAATTTGAAGTTTCTCCTCGACGAATTCAACAGTCGCTTCGACGATCATGACGCCAAGTGGGAGCAACGCTTCGCTGATCTGAATTGTGATTGCAGTGCCCACGATGTCATTGTTGATTGCCGCTTCGCCGAGCTCGCCCAACCCTCTGCAGTCATCGACCAGCGCCTCGCTGATTTGGAATCGGTGTGGGTGAACCAAGAAGTAGACGTCACCAGGCGCCTCTCCGACCTCGAAGTTGTTCGCGTCCAACAGATCTCCGACGAGCGTGATGAGTGGGTAGCGGAGCTCGAAGTGGCGGCTGCGGACATCAATGCTTGGAGTCCCAAGTTGGAGGGCGTCGTCGATGACCTCAAGCTCGAAGTCCAGAAGATTGCGAAGCATTGGGACCACATGGTGCTCTACACATTGTCTCAATGTTAGGGGAATTAATTCGGATAAGAAGTGGAACTAGATCCGTGATCGCATTTTGGAAAGTAACTGTGAAATTGCTTGCTTTCAAGAAACAAAGCGCTTGCTTTTTTATTTGTCTTTCATTTGTCACTTTTGTCCTCCTTTTGACAGTTTCGAATTTCTTCCTTCCATGGATGCATCTGACAATTCTCTCATAATCTGGAAAAGCTCTTCCTTTAATGACAATCTTGTTTTCCAGAATAATTATGCTACTACTATTGTGTTCACTCTCTTTTTAATAATGCGACCCGGCTCCTCACCAAGATCTACACTCCTTGCACACCTGTGGGTAAAAGGAAGTTTATTTGGTTGTTTCGGAATGTTCAAATGCCTGATTTGGTAGACTGGCTTGTCATCGGTGACTTCAATCTATATAGACATCCTGATGATACAAACAGACCTGGTGTTGACCATGTAGAGATGTTTATGTTTAATGAATCCATTAGCAAGCTTGGTTTAGTTGAGTTGCCAACATCCCCCTTTACTTGCACTTGGATTGGTTTTTCACTTCGACTAACTGGACTTTGGCCTATCCTAACATTGTCCCTTTCTATGGAGACTTATGATCACGTGCCTTGTTTGATTAACATTTCAACTAATATTCCTCGGTTTCATATTTAGATTTGAGAATTTTTTGGTTAATGCATGAGGACTTCTTAAACCAAGTTCGGCAGGGTTGGTTTTCCCCTTTCCAGCATTCAGAGGCAACTAAATTTCTTACTGCTAAATTTAAGAATTTGTGGAAAATTTTGACGGAATGGAAAAAGAGCCTGTCAAGTCTCAAAGAAAACATTGCAAATGTCAAGCTGGTCTTAGTTTTCTGAACTTTTTTGAAGAATGCAGGGACTGGTCTCTTATTGAGTGGAATTTCAAAGCATTACTTGATAAATTGATTTTGCTCCTCAAACAACATAAGGCTTACAGGAAACAGAGAGGTATAGTCAAATGGGTCACTCTAGGTGATGCTAGTACAAAGTTTTTTCATGCCCATGCCACAGCAAGGTACAGAAGAAATCTTATTACACAATTATATGGTGAATCTGGTCAAGTTTTTTATCAGCATCAGGAAAAGGCACATCTGATTTGGCAGGCTTTTAAAGACAGGCTTGGCATAAGTAGCTTCACTGCTGTCTCCTTTGATCTGGCTTCCTTGCTTTCAAATGTAGTAGACTTAACCTTTTTGGCTGACACTTTTAGCAGGATGGAGATTGACCCAGTGGTTAAAGCTTTACCCTCAGACAAGTCTCCAAGACCTGATGGGTTTAACACAGATTTTATTAAGAAGCGTTGGTCCATAATATGTGAAGATTTCTATACTCTCTACTCTGCTTTTTACTTTGGGGACACCTGTTTCCAAAATATTAATGGCTCCTACATGACACTAGTCCCTACGAAAGATGATGCTTCAAATGTTGTAGACTATAGACCCATTTCCTTACTTCATTGCTCTATTAAGATCATCACAAGATTTTGGCTAATAGACTGCAATTTGTCCTGCCTTCTTTGATTCATTCATCAGAACCAATATGATTTTATCAGAAATAGAACCATTGAAGAATGCATTGCTTGGGCTCCAGAATATGTTCATGTGTCATCAATCTAGGAAAGAGATTATTATTCTCAAGCTTGACTTTGAAAAGGCTTTTGATAAGGTAGAGCATGAGTATATGATTAAAGTCATGGAAGCCAATGGCTTTCCCCAGAAATGACTCCAATGGATGAGACTAATCTTTGCTTCAGGAACCTCGGAAGTTCTACTCAATGGTCTTCCTAAGGGGAGTAAGACAGGGGGACCCCTCTCACCATACCTGTTTGTGCTAGCAGCAGATTTTCTACAGACTACTATTAATTCATCAAAGAGTAATGGCCTTCTTCACCTGCCCATTCCCCTACCTTGTGATCCAGACTTTCCAATTCTACAATATGCTGATGACACCCTGTTGGTATTTATTAACTTGTCACTTGTTTTAGTAGCCACCTATTAATTACCTACATCTCCTGGCATTACTTGTACTAGGTTGTCATCCCTAGTGATGGTGCTAGAGATGCTTGTTGGTACTACTTAGCATCGCTATTAGAATGATACTAAGTAGTTCTCTAACATTTTATGTGACTAGAAATAATATATAATATGAATGAAAAGGAATCTGCAAGCGCACAGATAATTATACCATTGTAACACTTCATCCGAGACTATTCCAGGTATTGTTATTTATATTTTACCACATGGAAGGTGTAGCATGGACATGTATTGATAGATTATAGTATTGATGGAGAAATAAATCACAACCAATATTCTACTCATAATAGGGGTAAGTCATTATATATATATATATATATATATATATATATATATATATGATAAGTATTGATCAAGTATAATGATAAATCACTGAGAGCACTCCTATCTATGGCATTAGCATGGTCAGATAGAATATTAGAGGAATAATTCCTAAGTCATTCTTACTTACAAGTCAAAGCATACATTAATTAGTGTAATTACACTTAGTAATTATTGCTAAGATCATCTTCATATCTACACATAAGGGGTATTACATAGGGAAGATTAAGAACAGAGCTCGCTCTTTCTTCATAACCGGACCCTACTTCTATGGCCTATATTCGGGGAGTGGACTACAGAGGACTCAACGGGAGTGTCACATCCGCGATCTACCACATGACCCAGAATATAGAGTGTATTCACAGGCAAACAATGTATAAGCACCACGCTTACACAACGTCGACCACCTACCCCGTGTACTTTGGAGTGAGCGCTATACGAACTTATGCATAAACATAATGATAAACTAGCTATACTAAGTATATAATCAAAGTAGACGATGAACATTGCAACTAAGAACATGAATAAGATGGATACTGATATTGTCATAACAATTGTAGCAAGCATATAAAAGTAATGGAGATACAACGAGAGAGGGGTATAAAGATTATACCAAACCACGCTCTTGACAATGTCGAGAATCCAAGCGAAGCCTGCTTGCCTCCCTCTAGACCTAGCCTAACTAGCTATGCCCTAGAATATAAAGGAGCTCTGAGGATGATTAGGGTTTCTATCTTCTCAAATGACTTTATGCCTCAGGGAGGCAGGGCCTGGTTATATAGCCCTGAGCTTGCAACGTGAGCCCTTGGATCAAACCGACTTAACGAACGGTGGAGATACATCTTAGAAGGCGGTGGGAAACTAACATAGCAATGAGAGGATGACAGGTGGCTCCTAGGGGTCGGGCGGCCTGCAGGTGGGGTTGGTCGGCCCCACATGGCAGCGCCTCACCTCCCGCTTCGGCATGGAGTCCTCTTGAGTCTTCTGGAACCTTCCCACGTTGGTTTCGCGGCGGAATTGCATAATTAACTCTGACATGTAGGTCCACCTTGATGGTTTTCTAGATAAACCCTGCAAAAATTACAGATTCACAAAAACTCATAGAATTCGTTAGTTGAAACCCTAAATCTTCGTTGGTGATCTCATTTGTGCCCTTATACATGTTTTATTGACATTTTATAATGGTTGTTAACTACCGTCAATAAACTCCCCCAAGCTTAACCTTTACTAGTCCCTTAGCAAAACTAAACTCAGCAAATATTAGATCATGAGTTTAGGATTTTTGAAAAACATTGTAGCAACTCCTCAAAAGTACCCATGCGTTCAAACAAGAATTCTCCTCCGGATTAGAATAAACCGATCTGACTTTCAAACTTACCCATATTACCTTTAATCATGGGGCTTCTTAGCCTTCTCTTGGGTCTTGAGCAAATGAAAGACGGAACGATCAAGTCAGGCACTATGTCTCAAGTTCTTTGCTTAACCATTATTCCGGAGTTTTTGTAAGTTTTCAAAATAAAACTCAGAGCTTTAATTGTATGACACTCTTAAGTCTCTCAGTATATGTGGTATTTGTGGATCCTTACCAAGGCAATGATAATGTTATGCCTTTCTCTACCGACAACTAAAGCTTATGGCGGAGTTCATAGGTAGGAAGAAAACATGAAATAGCATACTTGAAATACATATATTGTAAAGTCAAATCTCGGATCTAAAGAGAGTTGAGTCATACAATCAAATCAAGATGTGCATGTGTATGGATGTATGGGGTAGATTTATATGGTGGCTAACCTAATTCTACTTTGCTCCTTAAAAACTTATCTCTCTTTTGAAACTTGAAAACAACTTTGCAAGAAAACATGGGCTATCTTATTTATCTCTCTTTTTTCTTTAGACGGACATCAGAGTACCCATTGTTTTAAATATTTCGGACACTTGTCCTTTTTTCAATACTTTTATTATGAATAACTTTTGTATAGCCACATGCTTCTTTTCTGCAACAAACTTTTGAGAGATAACAACAAGAACTTGGAGCATTTATTTGGGGATATCCTATTGGGAATATTTTTGGTGTTTACTCCCAGTGTAGGAGTAAAACATTTTTGGGTGGATCTCGATGGAATGGTATGTTTTTGCGCTTACCCCTAGTATAAGAGTAGTGCATATGTGGGTGGTGTGTACATGATCTTGATTTTAAGAGCATGACAAACCTCTCATAAGGTATCAACAAAGCTTGACTAAACTCAATGCAAAACAAGCAGCATATATGAGCAGAAGTTCTTCTAGCCTAAATATCATTTATGGCTCTGGTAGGAATTCAAGCTTTGTCAAACAAGGAGCTCATCATGAAAGATTTTTATGTTTTTGAAAAGATAAATCTCCGGAACTCTAGTATCACTTGGAACAAGATAAATAGCAGCTCAGACCTTCTCATATCATATCCGTCAATCACCTAAACTTAGATCAAGCATATGCTACCCATGAGTTTCAAGTTCAGAATAAATTCTTATATGAAAACAGTCTTATCCAAAACTCAAAAGAATTAAAGGCTGAAAACTAGGTACTTGAAAGGAATTACGACAAAGCAACTATTCATCATTTTCATTGCAAGGGATTATCTTTAGAGTTCATTTATTTATTCAGCTCTTACAAATCAAACTCAAAGAAATCTAGACACACACTTTTTACTTTATTTTCTAGTTTTAAGATCACACCTACTAATATATATATATATCTAGCTAAGAGAAATTTTTATTTTGTTTTTGGTTATTATATATCTTTTTATTTTTTAGCAAATATATAGCAAACTCTAAAATAGTAAAACCAAAGGGAAAGAAATAGTTAGCTAGGTACATGGGGGATGCTCCTCCCCCAAGCTGGATGTTGTCGTGGCCGAATGTTGAATGTTGAGTGATCCTTCTCAGAACAGGTTTGTCGGCATATGCCATTCTCGTCTACGGATAGAGTGAGATGACTACAGACGAATGAACTTACTCTTGATCATATGCGCCATCCTACAAGATACTCCGATAAGAACACCAAAAAACTCGTGGCTCGGATTAGGATAAGGGATTAGCGGTTAGCCGTTCGAGGATTCGTTCTTGTGAGTTTAGATAGATTTTCTATTGGCAGAGTCTTGGCAGGATGTCTATCTAATATTTTTGGATTTTTTTATTTTTCATATGCAGAAGGGAAAATACATATGTATGGTATTTTTATTTTTATGCCACCACAGTGAATATTCCCATGGACGCTTACCCACCATAGATTTACTCATATGAGGCTTAGGATTTTTATAATGCAATGATAAATTTTTTATTTTCTTTTCTTATGCAATGATAATATGTAGTAATGAAACTTTTTATTTTATTTTTTTATCAGTGCAATGCTAATGTAGGAAAGTAAATATGCTAAAGTGAGAAATAATTCATGCAATGCTAGAAAGTAAATATAGATAACTACCGATGTTACCTCACGGCAAGGGTTTGGATTTTAAAGTCCTCCGGACAGGACTCGACTGGAGAAAGTCCTTCACTCTTCAGTTGCATCATCCGATCTCAGGGATGCAGACCCAGATGACTGTACTTCTTGTGATGGTGATGGTGTCACCTTTTCTTTCCATACCTGTTGGTCTATGAGCTTGACTTTGGCGGAGTGGGTTCATCTTTCATAGGTTCTTCAGGTTCTTTTCTCTCCTCCCACTCATTCCACAGGGTTTGATTTTCTTGACAGCGGGATGATTGACGTCTCCTCCTAGAACGGTTCTTCTTCGGCTGCTTATAAGTAGTATAACTATTGAAATAACAGCATACCTTTTCTCTAGGGAATTGGAAGTGGACTTGTCCAGATCCGACGTAGATGATCGTCATGTTGGTAGTGTTGAGGAATAGTCTTCCAAGAATGATGGGTGTATTGTCGTCTTCTTCTCCCATGTCCAGAACCATGAAGTCAGCAGGGGCATAGTGATCTTGTATCTTCACCATGACATCTCTTGCTATGTCTTCTGAGAATCAGATTGACTGGTCTGCCATCTGCAACTGCATATATGTAGGGTACAAGGGTTCGTTACCGAATAAATATTCATACGTTACCTTAGACATTATGTTGACACCTGATCCAATGTCGTAGAAGGTTTTGTGAAAGATTCTTTGTCGAAGGGTACACTCAATCGTCAGTACGCCAGGATCATCCTTCTTAGCAAGGAATGGTGAAGCGAGAAGGTGGTCATACTCAGATCGGAGTGTATTGATTATGTTGACTGTTTCTTCTTGTGGTTGCCTGGTCCTGTTCTTCTTCCTTCTCCGGTTGTTCTTCTTCTTGGTCACTGTTGTTTCTTCGGGCAGGTACGCCTTTTGTGGATGTGCAGGAGATTGCAGGATGCGGTTCTTGAAAGAGAACTTCTCCTTTTTATCCTTCATTGTAAAACATATCTTGGCGCTATCCGCGTAGATGATGGCTTTTGCGGTGCTCAGGAAAGTTTAGCCCAAAATGATGGGTGCCTTTTTATCTCTACCTGTTTCTAAAACCACAAAGTCTACGGAAACATATAATTGTCCCACTCGAATGATATCATCTTCAAGAACTCCCTTGGGGTAGCAGAGTGATTGATCTGCAAGCTGCAAATACATATTTATGTACAACAAAGGATCTCCTAAAATCTTCTCATAAATTACCTTAGACATGATGTTGACACTTGCTCCGAAGTCATAGACAACTTCCTGAAAAATGTGAGGTCCAATGGCGATAGGGATGGCAGGTCTCCCTGGATCGCTCTTCTTTTCCAGCAAGGTATAATCTATCCACCTTTCCTTCGATGGCTCAGTGTAGTATTAAGCTGCATTATGAATAATGTCAACAAGATTTGCAGTTTCTAGATCTTCCGGCTACCCTAAAATCTTACCTTTGTCGAATGGAGGAATAGCAGCTGCCAGCTGAGCTATTTATGATTCTATCATTTTATTAAAGCTATGCTGATTCTTAATGGCAGAAGCAAAGCTATCCATTCTATTATTTATATTTTTCAGAATCTTATCATTGGTAGCTACCTTTCTAGATAATTGATCCATAAGTTTGGATTGGCCAGAAATTAATTCTCTCAAGAGTGGTTAATTGAAGTTATAATTATTACCTTGAGGGTTATCTTGGTAGTTCGGCCTCTGTTGCTGGTTTCATCCTTGATTCTGTTGAGGACGATAGTAGTTGTTACTATTAACAAAGTTCACATCCTCATGAGTTTCAGGGCAGTTTTTCCCTGAGTGCCCAGTGTCTCCATACTCTTCACATGTCATGCGGGAATCATGAATGTGCATGACTTTTTTCTTCTCATTAACCCAGTCTTCAAGCTTCTTCATCAGCAGGTCGATCTTGGCAGACAGCATGTCTACCTCCTTGAGTTGATGCATACTTCCACCTCTCTTACGAGGTTGAACATGTTCTTCATTCCAACCTTGGTTGGAAGCCATCTTCTCCACAAGAGTGGTTGCAGCTAGAAGTGTAAGTGACAAGAATGCACCTCCAGCAGCAGCATCCATAGTTTCACGGGTACTAGTGGTCAATTTGTGGTAGAATGTATGCATGAGTAGCTAATTCTCTATCCCATGATGAGGATATTCTGATATGTAATCTTGAAAGCGTTCCCATGCCTCAGGGACAGATTCATTGTGTTGCTGCTGAAAACTTAAAATTCTCCCACGCAGAGCATTGGTCTTGCCTGTGAAAAAGAACTTTGCTAGGAAGTCAGTGGAGCAGTTATTCCATATAGTGTTTCTATCTTTGTTGGTGTAGAACCACTGCTTCGCCTTCCCCAAGAGTGAAAATGGAAAGGGACGAAGGAGAATGGCATCTTTGGAAACTCCCTTGATGGTGAAAGTGCTGCAGATCTTCAGGAAGTGTTGGAGATGTGCACTTGCATCTTTATGTGCCTTCCCACAGAACTGGCTGGGTTGCACCATATTGACGAGAGCCGGCTTGAACTCGAATCCATTGTCTCCTACATTGGTTTCTGGTCCAGTACAGATGTTAGCGGTGTTTGGAGCAGAGAATTTGTGAAGAGTCTTGTCAGCCATGGCTTCAAATTTTGGTGTTAAGCTTCGCCTTGTTTGGTTGTCTTCTGACTCTAAAGCTGAGACTTTCTTGAGTTTAGCTTTAGTCCTCCTGATTAATGCTTCTGGCTCTTCAACGTAGTTTGTCGGAATGTTAAAACCGATCATACATTATCCTGCATAAGATACACAAGTAGACAAAACAAGGGTAAGCCTGTTTGAGCAGAGGTCAATGGTTATTTCAATCACATCAATAATACAAGTTTATCAATACTCCCTTTGCTAGCTATTTTTCCCCGGCAACGGCACCAGAAATGCTTGTTGGTATTTATTAACTTGTCACTTGTTTTAGTAGCCACCTATTAATTACCTACATCTCCTGGCTTTACTTGTACTAGGTTGTCATCCCTAGTGATGGTGCCAGAGAAGCTTGTTGGTACTACTTAGCATTACTATTAGAATGATACTAAGTAGTTCTCAATCATTTTATGTGACTAGGAAGAATATATAATATGAATAAAAAGAAATCTGCAAGCGCACAGATAATTATACTATTGTAGCACTTCACCCGAGAGTATTTCAGGTATCGTTATTTATATTTTACCACAGGGAAGTGTAGCATGGACATGTATTGATAGCTTATAGTATTGATGGAGAACCGTCCAATTACAAGTCAATGAATGCTTCAATTTGTAATAGAACCGTTCAATTTATACGAGCTTAAGTATGAAAAACACCTGCCGGAGCAGTTGAATCTGCATACTTGAGTCCGCATAAACCCGGTAATCCATGAAATCACGAAGGATTTCAAGCTTTTCAACATCTTAGAGAAGATCGTTCATAGTTCAGCATTCACCGTTCACATGATACATAAAGTTTGCACGTAGTTTGAATACATCGGAGTTCAACTAAAGAGTTATTACAGTACCAAGTTCGAAATGAAATAGTGGAAGCAAATAGTTCAAATCTGACTCACACACACTTAGTTCAATTACACTACCAGTCCTTGATCAATCCAACAAAAGCAAGTAGATAAGGCATAGAGAATGACCACGCCCTTCGTCTAGTTGTCCCCCATAGCAGGGTAGAGATAGATGATGCAATACCCGTAATACATCTAGCCATCTGCAACAACAAGTGGGAACAAAGCCCTGATTACGAGAAGGTACTTAGCTAGACTTACCCGACATAAACTAAAATAATGTTGACACCAAGGAGTATGAACGGCTTTATCAGTAGGCTAGCTTGACTCATTTTTGCAAAAAAGCATAAGCACTATAGCTGAATCATTTTAAGTAGTGTAGCATCAAGTTAATGGTTAACCTGTCGACTAGATTAGCACATGTACTAAAGCAATCAATTGATTAAGGCAATCAACAGTAACCATGTCATGTTTTAGCATTTCCAACATCCTCATCATCATAACCATCCATGTGTTCCATAATCATTACTACGATGACGTAGCTCAAGTCAAGTGCTCGTTATCCAGGAGCGATGGCGATTCAAATTGATTCCTAACCAGCTAGTGATTTATTCTCCACACAAACCACACTCACCGATCAAGTGACCTATAGGTCACCGAACGCACTATTCTGGTCAAGTCGTGGGTTCGACAGGCACCACCGTACCCAGGGGCCACCTGACTGCTAGGAATCAGATACAACTGCCCTTGGCCTCACCATCGCGCCCCCGTGGTCACCCCTACCGGCTCCAATATGGTGCGTACATCAGGTCAATTCTTGGCTCGAATAGCGTCCTGGCTTCACGGTCAGAACGACTTATCCTTCCAGTTAAATGTGGGGCATGCGTTCAACATGACCTGAGGGACGTACAACAGTATGGTCCTTAATCGACACAGATAGAATCACTATAGTCTAAAACCCTATAAAACTCCGCCGGTCTCCATTTATCCATCAACACTTGGTTATTTCCGTGATATCAACATATAGCCAAAGTAACCATGTAACCACCTATATCTCACAGGTGACAGGGAATCACCCGACTTCTACCGGTCTAAGCAGGGTGAAGCATGTAACTCGTACCTAGACTAGCAGGGCAAACAAGGATATAATATATCAAGGTAGTCAAGGAATATATATGCAGCAATGGTTGAAAAAAATTCCTATAACTTAATGCGTCAAACATAAGGATGCAATATTAACAATTTGCAAACCATAGGAAGAGAAATGCTCTGGGGCTTGTCTCTCTCGAAAGAACTAGGCCAGTGGTCGGGGCACTCCTGTAGCTCCTCTCCTGCATCCTCGTCCACGTGCACCTCTGGCGCGGGCACGTCCTGCTCCTCGGGTACTTCTACCGGGGTCTCCTCCTGCGATCCTGTATGGTGCACATGCATACATGAATACGAGAAATGCAATTGGTATAGAATGGTAAATGATGATCGTGAATGATGGCATATGAATGGACAAGTTTATTTAAGTTTGACCGAGTAGGCGCAAATCTCCTCTCTAGTTATTTAATTAACTTTTACATTAAACAACACACATGCACTCACGTAAAGGCATGTATATACATACACTATGACAACTATCACAACTTCACATTTCACGAAAGCAAACACACCAGCAAGATACATGTGCTTCAAAGATACACCAAAGTACCATATTTAACTAAACATGCATTAATAATTCTTAATTAATACTATTTTAAACAAAGGCTAGAATAGCAACATATATTTTCTGAACTCATAAAATTCTGAGAAAATTACAGTAGCTTCCTCATGTCTACTGGAGCCTACCATAAAAATTTCACTTCATTTAGATAAGTATTTTAGCCTATACAAAAATAACAAACAGTGGTGCAGAAATGTGCATGAAAATACTTTGTACTATGAAAAAGTCTCAAACAACAGATTTCAGATTTTTCTTATCAAATTCTTAGCACAAGAATAGTCATCAAATATTACCAAGTCATTATCACACGTAATTTATTTACTATGAATTTCCTAAGAAATCAGCATTAAATACACCTAATTCATAACTTCATTTTCATCCACAGAACAGAGTATCACAAAAATTTTTCACAGAAAGTACATCACAAGACAAGATTAACGAAACAAGAATCACATTTTTCTGACCTGTCTACAATTTACTGTGCATTTTACAAGATAACGACAATTTAAACAATTAAATAAAGCTCTATATAAAAGTATCTCAAAAATGACATGCAACATTTTTAAATTGTAGATCTACTCAAGTGTAACACAACAAAATTTGTTTCATCATTTTTGGATACATGCAACTCAATATATAGATTTTACAAGATTTAAAATTATTTCTAGAAAATCATTTTTCTTAAATCGAAATTCGAATCTATCCCTAACTGCTGGGTGTACCCGGTGCTGTGCACCCAGATCTGCACCAGATGGACAGACAGGCGGGTCCCATGGGTCAGCTGGGCCCAC
Organism: Saccharum hybrid cultivar R570; assembly: GCA_038087645.1. Lineage (NCBI taxonomy): Eukaryota > Viridiplantae > Streptophyta > Magnoliopsida > Poales > Poaceae > Saccharum > Saccharum hybrid cultivar. Next base: position 35,171,905 of record JAQSUU010000108.1, on the reverse strand, counting down.
ATGTCAGCCACACAGGGCAGGGGCGCCGTTGACCGGTGATTCCTCGTCGCCGGTGAGGTCCCCGGTGACGGGATCTTCACCGTCGTGCTCCCCGTGGCACTGCGGACTTAGTGGTGCCAGCGGCGTGGCTTGGGGAGCTCAGGAGCGAGCTCGCCGACGAGCATGGCGGTGCGTCGGCGCATGGCAGTGGGACCGCCGTTGCCGGCCATGGCGAGGCCATGCATGGCGCTTAAAGCTTCGTGAGGTGGCGGCGGTGCTGATGCGCTCAAAAACGGAGGAAAAGGGAGAGCAGAAGGGAGAGCTCGGTGGAGGCAGGGAACTCCAGCAAGGAAGGCAGAGCTTCGGCTAGCAATGGCGTCCGCCCCGGACCTCACCTTGGCGAACGGAGGGGAGCAAGCGACGTGGCCCGTCGAGGCGAAGCAGGAGCAGTGCTAGTGGGGCTCCGGCTTGAGCGAAACGGCCGGAACGAGCTCGGCACCGATGGCGATTGAAAGGTCCTAATATGGCTAGATAGGGGGTGAATAGCCTATTAAAAATTCTACAAACTCACTAGAGCAAAATGTTAGTATAATAAATGGCGAAATGCAAGTTTGCTCTAGCTCTATAAAGGTTGCAAGCCACCTATCCAATAATTCTAGTCACTCTGATCACTATAACAATCAATGGCTAAGTCACTATGAGCTCTCAAAAGCTAGTTACACTAAAGAGCTCCACTGGTGAGAAGCTACACTAGCAAAGATAAAACAAGCTCTGACAACTAATTACACTAAACAACTTGTTACGACTTGTTTGCAGAAATGTAAATGGAGAGGATATGATCTTTATACCGCTACATAGAGGATGAACCAATCACAATATATGATGACCAATCACCGGGAGAAATCCAATCATACACAAGATGAACACAAGATTTTTCTCCCGAGGTTCACGTGCTTGCCGGCACGCTAATCCCTGTTGTGTCGACCTGCACCTCGTGGTTCGGCGGCTAATCGGCAATCCAAAGCGAAGCTCTCCAAGAGCACCACAAGAACCTACCGCAAGTGAGGTAGCTCAATGACACGGGCAATTTACTAGAGTTACCTTTGGCGCTCCGCCGGAGAAGGCACAACACCCCTCACAAATCACTGGGAGGTGGCCAAGAACAAGCACCACTCTTGCCACAACTCCTCTGCTGCCTCCAAGCCATCTAGGTGGCGGCAACCACCAAGAGAAACAAGAATCCCGCAGCCAATGATCACCCAAGTGCCACTAAGATGCAAACTCACAAGCACAATGCACTTGGATCACTCAATCTCACTTTGGATTAGCAACCAAGCAAGGAAGATGAGTGAAAGGGAGTGTGCTCAGCTCAAGAGGATGTCAAGATGATCAAAAGTCCAAGCAAGATCCCCAAGAGCTGGCCACCATATATTTATAAGCCCCCGCAAAGAATAGAGCCGTTATGCTCAAGGTGGGGCTTAACCCGACACCACCGGACGCGCCGGTGAGTCGCACCGGACGTTGCCCCTGCGTCCGGTCGCACCGCACCAAACACATCGATGGACGCCACGCGTCCTCGTTCAAATCCATACCACACGATCTCAACGGTCACTACGTGCGCCAATAGTCAAGAGAATGACCAGATGCAACATAGTGTCACATTGGACGCACCTCGCTTCAGCGTCCGGTCGACTCCAGAGAGGATCCAGACCGTGAAAACATCGACCGAACACGTCTAGTGCACTGTGACCGGACGCAGGCCAGCATCCGGTCCTCCCTGACCTCACTACGCACTGCCATGTCAGCATGGCCGGATGCTGAATAGTGTTTAGCTAGAGTCTGGTTCGCAGTGTCTGGTCCTCCGTAGAAACTGACCGGACGCGCAAGTGCTCCCTGGCCAGCGTCCGCTCGCTTAGCTCCTTCGTGCGCGCCTCTGCCTGAACTGACCGAACGCGCAGGTGCCCTCGAGGCCTACATTCGGTCACTTCCAGTGATCTGTTTCGCCTCCATTTCTTGGGAGTCTCCACTTATCTCTTCCTCTCAAAAGCCCTTGCAAATGTGCCAATCACCTTGTGTATCACCATGTGCACGTGTGTTAGCATATTTTCACAAACATATTCAAGGGTTATGTTAGCTCTCCACTAGATCCTAATGCATATGCATGTAAGTCATCATCTAGTAGCACTTATGAGACCAAATAGCCTAAGGATTTCCCCCTTTATAGTACGGCTATCGATCCTAAACGTGATCACACCCTCTATGGTGTCTTGATCACCAAAAACCAAAACCCTAGCAATACTTTTGCCTTGATTTCCATCGGATTTTGTTTTTCTCTTTCTTCTTTTCCAAATGTGAAGCTCTTGATCATCTTTTGGTCACCTCCATCACTATGACCATCATCAAGGCTCCATCACTTTGTATGGGACTTATCATTTTATGTCTACGCACTTACCGCAATGATTAGTCCCTAGGTTTCATCAATTAGCCAAAACCAAACTAGGGCTTTTAGCGATGGTGCACGGTGGAGCTGCTGGCGCTGTTGCTGTGTGCTGCGGCTGCTGCGAGTGCAGGAGGGAGGAATAGGTGCGTGGGGGTATGGGGTGCCCTTCCGACCTGGGTGTAGGCACGTCCGGCCTCCGCCCACACCGGTCGGTCACCGGCGGCCACGCGGCGAGCATGGCGTGGAGTAAGGCGGGGCTGGCGCTCCACGCGTGGGAAGGGGAGGTGGCGTGGGCCTGGGCCGCGTGGGAACTGCTGGGCCGAAAGGAGGGAGCTGGCCTAGTGCTGGTTTCCGCTTCTCTTTTTTTTTTAAAATTTTAACAGCAAATAAAACCCCATTTAAAGCATTTTGCAAGCATTTTCACAAGTTGGTGTAAAAATAAAAGTTGTTCCATTTTTCAAACTCCACAACTTTGCTTTAATGACCAAAGTCAAATTCTAAATAGTTTTTGAAATTCAAGCATAGCAAGTAATAGGTCTATTTAAAACCATTTAAATTCAGATTTAAATTTTGTAAAAACATAAACATAAACTTAACTTAATTTTTTATTCTAAATATTTCTAAATTCATTTAGCAACCAAACACAAGCAATCATGGCATACAAACATGAGCATGGCATTTCACATTAATTCAACATGATGAATTTCAATCAATTCAAGCACCTCACATGAAATGATACTTCAATCATTTTGGAATGCAATGCATAGATGATGCTTATGCTCATGAGATGAGGATTATGCTTCATGAAATGCAAGTGCAAATGCAAACTTAACACCAGGGGTGTTACAGCCCTTCCCCCCTTATAAAAATCTTATCCCGAGATTTTGAGTTACTAACCATTGCTTATAAAAATATCTGTAAACTTTACTTAAGTAATCTTCTGTTTCCCATGTCGCATCTCTTTCATCATGATGGCTCCACAATACCTTGTGCATTTAACCTTTCAATTCTGAGTTACTCTATCCTTGCTATCCAAGATCCGGACCGGTTGCTCTTCATACACCAAGTCTGATCCAATCTTGTGACCTTGTGGTTCAATTCTCTCCTCAGGAACTCGTAAACATTTCTTTAGTTGTGACACATGAAATATGGGAAAGATAGAACTCATCGCATCAGGTAACTGCAATTTGTAAGCCATTTCTCCTCTCTTTTCCAAGATTCTGTATGGTCCCACGTATTGAGGTGCAAGCTTTCTTTTTACTCCAAACCTTTGTACACCCTTCATTAGCGAAACCTTCAGATACACATGATCACCAACCACAAAAGCAAGTGGCCTTCTTCTCTTATCAGATATCAGCATAACTTTTCTATCGTGACTGTGCGGCTTTCATGTGTTGTTGATTAGTTCAGACTCGCTCTTTGGCCTCATTAACAAAGTCTATACCGTAGTATCTTCTTTCTCTAGGTTCTACCCAATTCGATGGGGTTCTGCACTTTTTGCCATACAATGCTTCAAACGGAGCCATTTTTATACTCTCTTGGTAACTGTTGTTATATGAGAACTCGGCTAGAGGTTACCACTCTTCCCAAGAACCCTTGGAAGACAACACACAAGCTCTCAACATATCCTCTAAAACCTGGTTGAGTCTCTCTGTCTGACCTAAACATTGATGCAATTGCTCCCAAAAATGAGTTGTGAACTGAGGCCCTCTATCTAACACAACGGTTTTCAGCATGCCATGTAATCGAACTATCTCTGCAAAGTACCGGTCAGCATATTGTGGTGGTCGATATGTTGTTTTGACAGGTAGGAAGTGAGCGGACTTAGTAAGATGATCAACAATTACCCAGATGGAGTCATTCCCTTTTTGAGTAGTGGGTAGTCCCATGATAAAATCCATGCTTATATCATCCAATTTCCAATCCAAAACAGACAATGGTTATAGCAAACCTGCGGGTTTCATATGAATAGCCTTCACTCTGCAACACGTTTCACATCTAGCCACGTAAGCTACAATCTCTTTCTTCATTTTTGTCCACCAAAAATGAGGTCTTAAGTCATGATACATCTTACTACTTCCAGGATGGATGAATAGCTTAGAAAGATGTGCTTCGTCCATGATCCTGTTTTTGAGTTCTTGGATCTTAGGTACAACAAGACGATCATCAAACCACAATACACCCTGTTCATCTATCCTGAAATGCGGAATTGTTTCTTGTTTCATCTTTTCTTTGATATGGAATATTCCCTTATCAGTTTTCTGACCTTCTATGATCTGGCTTTCAAGTGAACAACTGAGCTGAATGTTACACAACACTTCTGGATGCATCAAATTGAACCCATCTTTGAACATTGGTTGTAAGGCATTAAAATGTGACTTCCGACTCAAAGCATCTGCCACTACGTTTGCTTTGCCCGGATGATAGTGCACTTGCAAGTTATAATCCTTGATTAGCTCTAACCATCTTCTCTGTCTCATGTTTAGCTCAGGCTGGGTGAAAATGTACTTAAGACTCTTGTGATCCGTAAAGATATTGCACACATTCCCAAGCAAGTAGTGCCTCCAAATCTTCAAGGCATGCACGATTGCAGCAAGCTCTAAATCATGGGTTGGGTAGTTAACTTCATGCTTCCTTAGTTGACGTGAGGCATAAGCATTAACTCGTCCATCTTGCATAAGAACACAACCCAAACCATTTTTAGACGCATCACAAAACACATCAAAAGGCTTCTCTATATCCGGTTGCGCTAGAACAGGAGCAGTGGTTAGCAATTTTCGCAAGGCATGGAAAGCTGCCTCACACTCTTCTGTTCAAACGAACTTCTTATCCTTCTACAGTAAACTTGTCATGGGTTTAGCAATCTTATAGAAATATGGTATGAAACAACGATAGTATCCAGCCAATCCGAGAAAACTCTGAACTACCGAGACAGAAGTTGGTGCCTTCCAATCCATAACCTCTTTCACTTTGCTGGGATCTACCAAAATTCCCTCATCTGACAGGATATGACCAAGAAAAGGGACCTTCCTTAACCAAAACTCACACTTGCTAAACTTGGCATACAACTTATGTTCTTTGTGTCTAGTCAAGACAACCCTTAAATGCTCTGCATGATCCTTCTCATTCTCCGAATAGACCAGAATGTCATCAATGAACACAATCCCAAACTTATCCAATTCTGGCATAAAGACCGAATTCATCAGATACATGAAGTATGCAGGAGCATTTGTCAAGCTGAACGACATGACAAGATACTCGTACAACCCATATCTGCTAGAAAAAGCGGTCTTAGGGATAACCTGTGGTCTAATCTTAATATGGTGATACCCTGATCTTAAATCTATCTTGAAAAACACTTTGGCTTTGGACAACTGATCAAACAAGATGTCGATATGAGGTAGGGGATACTTATTCTTAACTGTCACAACATTGAGTGGCTGGTAGTCCACGCACATCCATAAAGAGTTATCCTTTTTTTTCTTCATAAATAGTGTTGGGCAACTGTTGACGGTAGATAAGTATCATTTTTTAACCGTCAACATAGCATGAAAAAGTACTAAACAATAATTACCACTTAGATATAGGGGGTTTACTGACATAATTCCATGAGTTTTGGTGAATGTCTGTTTCTGCAGGGTGCCTGCTAAAAATAATCAAAGATGGCCCACATGTCAGGTTTACATAGAGACAACAGGGCCACGCATAACTTTTCTGTCATCTAGAAGATACGAGAAGACTCTAGAAATAAACCGGAGGCGAAACGGGCCCAAAAGCCGGGTGGGCGCCTAGCCCTAGGGGCGGCCGCCCCACCCAGGTGGCCAATCAGGCTCTACCTCACGGATCCTGCCTCCACCGCCTTTGAGGATCAATAATAATCATAGATCAAGGTCAGTTTGATCCGAGGGCTGTGGTGCTTCCTAGAGGGCTATATAAGCAAGGCCCCTAGCCCCTGGAGAAGGCATCCCTTGAAACCCTAATTCATTATTTCCTGTGAGGATCAGTAGGGAGGGGTCCCTTGAATGGATCTCTCTCTTAGGGCACATATAAGAGAGATTAGCTTTGTAGTCTCTATGTGAGATTAGAGTTCTTCTTCTAGATTGAGAGAGTTAGAGTGGAGGAAGAGTTGGAGGAAGCCCGGCATGTCGGTGTCTCCTCTTCGGCTTGTACCTGCGGGATCAAGTCTCCTAACCCGAGGCTTGGTTCTAGGATTCTTTGGTAATTCAACTTTCAATACTAAGTAAGTACGTTGTTATTATTGTTCTATGGTTTACGAGTTTACTTTAGTATCTTCCATGGTAGAGGGTAGGATAATCGTCTGTAGCATAAGCGTGGTGCTTAGGCTAGAGATACTCATAGATATCCCCTGTCTGGCCGGATCCGTGGTAGTAGCGCGGGACGTGACAATCCCGTTGCTTCCTTTGTACCCCACATCCCGTTAGAAGGATTGGTAGGATTAAGTGCCCTGGTCAAGCATCCTCTGTGGTGTCTCTTTTCCATCGGTATGTCTCCATAGACCAATAGTTTCATAGCTTACCATAGGTTGGAACCAGACTATCGTCATAATCTTCTCTAATCGCTTATATCTTCGCTACCTTGTAGTGCGGCCCAGGGGTTAAGTATAGATTTAGTTTAGTCATCGCACACTTTCTCCTTGTGGATAAACAAATACGATACTCTGAAAATATCTCCCGGGTGAAATGCTCACCGATATCCGTCCGCTTGTGGATCCTTTTTTGTGTGCGTTAACAAATATCAACAGCAACCCCATTCAGACGAACTTGGTCGGATAAGACCCTTATCCAATAGTGCCTTCAGCTGAACCTTCAACTCTGCTAATTCATTGGGTGGCATCCGATAAGGCCTTCTGGAAATTAGCGTGGTTCTAGGTACTAACTCAATGGCAAATTCCACATCCCTATCTGGAGGAAGACCTGGTAACTCCTCCGGGAACACATCCGGAAACTCACATACTACAGGAATCTCATGAAGAGGGGTAACTTGGGTAGCACAAGATGTACTAGAAAGGTCTGTTCTTTGGGGCAATGGTACTTGGAACGTACCCTTACCCAGGGGATCCTTAAGGGAAAGCATCCTATTCCCAGTATCAATAACTACTTCCCAATCCTTCATCCAATTCATCCCTATGATCACATCCAAAACTAACTCAGGCATGACTATCAGGTTTACTCGAAACCTCCTGTCTCCTATATCCAGGGTTACCCCCTGAACCATATGATTAGTCAATACATCAGCCCCTGCTGAGCTTCTACGGTAATCATACCCTAATTCTGTAAAATGTTGATCATGCTTTCGTGCAAATACTTGACTCATAAATAAATGTGAGGATCTAGAATCAAACAAAATAACTGCAGGGTGTTGGTTGATTGGAAACATACCAGCAGTCACGGGCTCTCCTTCAGGGATCTCATCCACAGTGGTATGGTGCACACGAGCCGGGTAAGTGGTCTGCTTCTTCTTCTGAGGATACGAACAAGCTTTAGAGAAATGACCCATTTGACCGCAATTGTAGCATGGTCCCCTCACAGTCGTACCAGCTCTAGCTGAGCTGCCCTGCCCTGCCTTTGTCTGAGGTACTACAACCTTGTAAGCTTTCTATTGATTCTGAGCGTTCTAATTCCTCCTCTGAGGTGGCCTGAATCTTGCACCTGGTGCGGGCGGGCGATACTAAGGACGACCTCCCACAAGAGCTCTCGCTTGCGAAGGACCTAACTCGAAAGCCCTCTTGCGGCTCTTAGATACGAAGTAGGCATTGTTGTTGTTTTCTTGGGTCAAACAATCACTGATGAAATCATTGAACTCTATCCTGCTAGAAGTGCCCATTGTTTTCAGCATCTTGGAGTTGAGACCTCTCTTGAAACTCGCAATCTTCTTCGCATCGGTGTTGACAAACTCGGGAGCATAACGAGAAAGATTGTTGAAGGCATGCAGATATTTCTTCATCGTCTTGGTGCCTTGAGTGAGCCTCGTGAACTCTGCGACCTTCATAGCGGTCATACCAGGTGGAATGTAATTTTCGCAAAAAGCAATGGTGAACTGCGTCTAGGTGGTAGGAGCATTAGCTGGAAAAGTGGTCTGATGATGCGACCACCATATCCCGGCTGGCCCCTGCAACTGATGGGCTGCATATTCTGTCTTCAGTTCTTCCGTCAGCCTCAGCAAATGGAACTTCTGCTCCATGGTATTGATTCATTCATCAGCTTCCAAAGGTTCTACAGCTTCCTTGAATATCAGTGGCTTGGTGTCCATGAAATCTTTGAAGGTACTATATTGGTTCACTTCATGACCACCTTGATTGTGGCCACGACAGGTGTTGTCAATAGTGTTGTGCAGAGCCTCCTCCATGTTCCTTTGCATACCCTCCATGTTGTGCTGACTTCCCAGAAATTGCGCGAAGAATTGTTCTGTGGTGTACGGGGGAGGAGGTGGTGGCGGCGGTTCGTGGTTCTCATTTCTAGTACCAGTACCACCTTTCCCAGCAGCACTAACAACGGTACGACACGTATCCACCATCTATATATTTCAGCAACAAGTAATTATTAGGCGATGTTGCAATATTCGGAGGTGAATGTATAATTATGCCGTACTAAATTTACTGAGAGATAAATTCACACAATAAAACAGGGGCACAACAAATCATTTTCACAACACAACATCACTAATTAGATTACTTCATGGCATCGCATCGCGTACAAACCAAAATTGCCAGCATACATACACTGGACTTTAGGCGTTCGGATATCGCCACACATGAATCCAAGGTTCCAATTTACATCTAGGTCTCAACATCACACTTAAAGTTTACATGCCATACATAAAAGATCGCAAAAGAAACAACTAGCGACTAGAGAAACATTGACTAGTCTACTCGTCGTGGTCACTGTCCATCTCCGAAACGTTGCCATCCTCATCCTCACTCTCATCGTCCTCCATCTCGGTATCTTTCTCAGCCCCCTTGTCATCATCAGCCAACATGACACCAGGCTCCATCTCAGCTACTCCAGGAGGAACATAAGGGTGAAGTTGATTATGCAACTGGTGCACCTCCTCATGCAAGTTGTCATTGTACTCCTCTGCAGCCATCAACTGCTGCTCTAGCTCGATCTGTCGAGCTCTCAGAATGTCTTCCTTGTGCCAGGCTTCATTCCTCTGGTTGAGCACATGGATCAACATGCGCTCACTGTTCCTATTGGCTGTAGTCAGCCTTTGGATCTCCTGCACACCCATCTCATCCCTATGGACGGCCTGGTCCCTCTCCAGAGTCACTTGAGCTAGCTCTGCCTGCAGCCTCTCGATCTCGCTGTCATGGTCACGCTGCAGCTGACGCCTGTCCTCATGAGCTTGGTCAAGCGAACCAACCACTCGCCCAAGGCTACGCTCTAGGCCAACGTAGGTCTTCATCATTGCAAACATAGCACTCATCGCTATGTTGTCACTGTTCTAACACTCATCAGGGCCTCTCTCCAGAGCTTTCCCTTCAGGCTGACCCTACACAGCAGTGTAGGGATCACCCCTAGAGAACACTCTAGCAACTGCCCCAACTAAATCCTCTAGGAATCTCTCCATGATGTCCCGAAGCACTGAGAAAGCGGTTCAGCTAGCAGCTTCCCCTGGAGTCCTGCCCTTTGCCCCAAAGGACCAACCACTCCAGTCAAAACAATCACCTCTTGCCTAAACCACAGCCTCCACATAGACTAAGGTACCATCTCCCAACTGATCCTCGCTCCAGTAGTACTTAAGCTCCTTGCCCTCTGGGTACCCCACTGAGTTAAACACCCTCCACAACAAGGTAGGCATGTGAAACTCTCCCAGAAACTTGCTCCTGTGGCGGGGCTCCCTGGGGGCTAACTGGTGGCGGGGAGCTCTACCTCCAGTGGACTTGCGAGTAGTTTGCTTCGTGCGAGCCATCTGTAGCAAGGTTACTATTTATGGTGAGAATGGAGATTAAGTTGTAAATTTTATCCAAAAAGAGATAATCAATTTATAAGGGGAGGAACAATGCAATGAAATGAAATGAACTTATAACATGATGCATGCACATTCAGTACGTCCTCACAATCCTAGAAACAGTAGATAAAATTCTAGCGATATAGATGGTGGCATACACACGTTCTCTCATATACGAAACTAGTTCGTGCTACTCGTTTGCGCTGTTAATGTACCTGCAGAAAATTCATTTCATCATGAACCCCAAAATATGTACATAATGCATTGCAGGAATTAAAATCTACGTACTCCCACATATGCATATTTCCAAATATACATACATGTAGCACATACTACCCGAATCATCATTCTATTGACGGCATCGCCTCAATGGACGGAACAACCCACACATGAGGCACCTTCACATAAACATGTGTGTAACATGTAAATAATCCAGCACCATATAAGCACTCTCCTAGACTAGCTGTGTGTTCATTCATGCTCTCACAACTCACACTTACTGGGGCGTAGAGGCAAATTGATCCATACATTACCATTCAAGCGAATGGCACCCATACAATAGCATGCCGTATGATCAACGAAATAGGAATATGATGCAAGAACCCCTAAGTCAGTACTTAAATAAACCACCTAGAGTCCTTAACTGGGCATAAAGGATATGACCATTGGTACACTCTTAAATTTTAAATAAGAGATTTAAACACCTGTATAACTATAAGTTGACAATTAGTTTTGTAACACAAAACCCTTTTGTTTTAAATACACATATGAACAGTACATGCTAAACTGTGCTCCGATGCCAGCTGTAACAGAACCGCCCAATTTATACGAGCTTAAGTATGAAAAACACCTACCAGAGCAGTTGAATCCGCATACTTTTGTCTGCATAAACCCGGTAATCCGTGAAATAACGAAGGATTTTGTAACACCCTCGGTGTTACCACGCGTAACAACTCACCAAAGCATGTCATGAGCATCATGTCTATGAGATTTTGCATGTGTTGAAGTGCGTAGAACCATTTTAGTAACTTAAAATAGTTAATAAAAATGTTAAATGGAAGTTGACGCAATAGTCCTTGTTATATCACTTAAGGTTGAAAACTAATTTTTATTGAGCAAAATTACTATAGGACATATATGTGAACCATAAATAAAGTTTAAAGTGTGAACCTTATAGATGGCAATGCAACACTCGCTTGGGAAAAATAACGTTACTAGCTATCCTTTGTAATAGCCTGGAAATCGAGTTTGAGAACAAATTCAACGAAGACTTAGAATCTTTTTCCTAGTTTCAACACAGTTGACAGCGCTACTTTGGCAATTTTATTTCAAGAAATTTCGCTAAGAACTGAGGTCGCATTTTAGTCGCTATAGGTAGCCCAATGTACCATGTTGAGCGTAGTAAAGTCGGTTTAGGTTTAGGGGCAATGGTTTGGTCGCGGTGAGAGCTTTAAAATCCATGCACCGCACGTCCTCGGTTGTTTTTCCCCATGCGTGCGCGGTCACTGCATCATCGTGCTCGGCGTGGCCATGTTGCTGCATCGCGTGCAGGCTTGCTGCCACGCGTTGGCCGGCCGAGGTCGTCATGGCCTGGCCGCGGCTCCGCTGTGCCTGGGCTGCTCGGGCCGCAACGTCGGTGGCCGGTCACCGCGGGCCATGGTGCCCTACTGTCACTGCCGCCCTGTTCTCTGCCGCTCTGCCCCGCCTGCGCTGCCGGCTCCACGCTGTTGTGGTTGGGTTTCTCTTGGCCGCTCGTGTGTGAGCCCGTCCAAGCTGCTTCGCTGCCCCCCTCCTTGTCGTGCTCGGTGACATGTTGTCACCTGGGTCAACGAGCGTCACGTCCGTGCCGGCCCCTGCACCGCTGCTGGCCGATCGGTGGCTGCCCACGCACGCCACACTCTCCACTGCCTGTCGCGCACGTCTTGGCGACCCCATCCCGACAACGGAGGTGACCCGGGCACTAACCCTCCTCTCTCCTCTGCCACCGTGGCCGCCGGTCCCACGCTGTGTTTTTGGTGTGGGGGAGCCACCACGGTTCAATTCACCTTGCACGCCGATTCACAGGCCAGTGCCTCAGCTGCCTGTCCCTACCCTGTTCTGAATCGCATGCCACCGAGCCCTAATTTAGAGCATTCCTCCCCACCGTGCCGTTGGGGCCAAGGCCGCCATTAGCATGGGCAGCTCTCCGCTTGACGGCCACGCGTCGAATTGGTGGCACCAATAGCTCCGCCTAGGACCCTGATCCTTCGTGCGCACCCAAGCCGCAACCCTTGGGTCACCACCATGCCGCTAGCACGGCCGTGTCATTGCGGGTCTCCATCGAGCTCATCGCGTGCACGCGGCCAAGCCTGCTCAGGGCATCTCTGGCCGAACCACCCCCGCGGGTAGGTTCGTGGTGAGTCACTGGTGCTCACCATTGTTTCTACCGTTTCTCGTAAGCCCGCAGCTCACCGGAATGCCGTCGCCACCATTGCAAATCGGCGCCACCACGAAGGAGCCGTTCTAGTGTGCATCCGACCTCCCAACTACCACCTGCCCATGCACGAGGTCCCGCAAGTGAGCGTCGGCTCCCTAGTTGCGCTTTGGGGTTCCCTGGTTGGCCGGTGTAGCCGCCTGGTGCCGCTGCTTGCCATGCCAGCGGGCGGGGAGGCGTTGGGGACCTCCCCGTTGCGATGGAGGGTTAGTACAAGGACCTTAGTGCTTAAAAGTGACTGGTGAAATAGTGTAGTTAGCGGTCGCATAAATTAGCTTAAGTCCAAGGGCTCTTTAGCAATTGCGCCAGGGCACGCACGGGCTCCCCCGCCTAGGCCGCGTCCGCGCATGGGCCACGTTGTCGTGGGCCACCTTGCATGGCTGGGTCGCTCGTGCGCACGCGCGCTGCGCGCGAGTGGGCCGTCTGGTGCGGGCCACGCCGAGGAATTCAATTTTTCCTTTACTAGCGGTTTAGAATTGTTTTTATGAATTAGTTGCTGAGCTAAAATTGGATAATTAATATCAATTCACATAGGTACCCAAAAATTGTGAAACCACTTTAGTTAAGTTCCTAAATTCATGGTCTACCTAATGGTATAAGTAGTTTATATGTTTCTGTGATGATGCCGGGAGATATTAAATCATCTAGAAAGGCTTAGTATCACTAGGGGTATCTTTGTAGGAAATTTCATGGCAAATTAGTAGAAGTTTTGATCGTGAAATTTTTGCAGTAGCCTTGTTGTATCATCGTGTGCTTGCTGTAAATTTTGTTGCATGAGATTAGACTGTTTCTTATGATAGTGAAATCGCCATTAAAACGAATATAAATAAAAAGCATAATATCGGCTTGTAAAATGAATGCAACTGTAAGATGAGTTTGATATCCTAATTGATGAAGATGATAGATAGCTTGTTACCTTAGTCATTAGAGCTAGTTTTGTAGCTTAGCAGGTGTGTTGCATTTTAAGAGTTGTTGTTGCCTTAATGCTAAATGTTGCATCATTGTCGCATGCCTGTAGAGAACGACCTGGTGGACTTCGGGACCGCCGACGATCAGGAGTACGAGGAGATTGTCGAAGAGCATGAGGAGGAGATCTTCATGCTGGAGGAGTTCCAAGAGCCACCCGTGACTGACACCACTGACATTGCGCCTGCCCAAGGCAAGCCACAGTGCATAACCCGTATTTTTTTTATAATCATTATATATATATGTGGTGCATTTACTTTGTAGCAAATTTTATGAAACCCACATGCATATATAGATCTACCCATGAGTCTTACTAGTGCAAGATCGCGTAGTGCTTTACTTAGGGTTATCGGTAGCGTGGGTAACCTGCCGTTACCCACAACAGGTGATTATTATTATCATAAATCTCAAAATAAAATGGTGGAAGGAAAATGGTGACCGAGCAGGGATTTGGTATGGGTATTGGTGGGAGTAACAGGTTGTGTCCCACGGTCACGGGGCATAGCTTGGTTGCACTGTTTTACCTGTCCGTGTCGATTAAGGACCGTTCGTTGCATGGACCCTAGTCAAGTCACAGACTTATTATCCCAAGCACATACTTGCTTATGGGAGCAGAAAGGCTGGTTACTCTCTTGTCATGGGCTCCGGCTCTTTCCGGACCAACTGATTGGAGGCGGGGATAGGTGGAGGTCTAACCACCACATTGAGGCCGGGCCTCAAGTGTGGGGGTTTGGAGTCCAAGTTTGGACGGGGACCTAGAACCCTTGATAGGAGTGGAACGGATTGGTCTCACTTGTGCATGGGGTGCAAGTGAGGCGTGTGTTTTTTGGGGTACCCAGCTGGGCACATTGATTCACAAATTATCATTTCTACGTGATGGTACGGCTTGACTACGCTCTGGCGCCGTAGTAAGAACTGGCATGTGAAAGATGGAAAAATGGTTCTGATTGCTCAACCCTTGCTTGAATCTAGAACAGGTGCTTACATAGAATGTAGGGTAATAAATAAAACATGGCTACTAATAATCTAAGGACACACTCTTAATATTGCCTTCAGCAAACAAGAAACCCACCAGCCATAAAGCCTATCATATTCCTTGAGAGTCGGGAAATATATCCCCTAGTCGGGTAAGTCTTGCGAGTACATTATGTACTCAGGGTTTATTTTTCCCTTGTTGCAGGTGCACCTTGAGAAGTTAAGCCTTGTGTGGAGGATTCTTCTGGTGGGCATAGGCAGATCCTTATATCGTACCGCTAGATGTTTATTTTATTTCCGCTGTTTAATTTGTCACACTCTAAACTCTGGTATTGTAATAAATGCTTTCTGAGACTCTATGTTGTAAGAAATGGACTAAGTATTGTAAGCTTGTACTCATTATTGGATCTCGGGTGTAAAATTGTGGATTGTTTCGGGTTCTCCCTTGTGGTGTGCTCAATGAAACTGCTCGATTTAGCACCCTTTCGGGGTACTTAGTGTCTAGTGGAAGACAAGTGCCCCCGAAAGCGTGTTAAACCAGGTGGTTCTGCTACAGATTTCAAACTTTTCAACATCTTAGCCAAGATCATACATAGTTCAACATTCACCATTCACATGATACATAAAGTTCACATGTAGTTTGAATACGTCGGAGTTCAACTAAAGAGTTATTAAAGTACCAAGTTCGAAATGAAATAGTGGAAGCAAATAGTTCAAATCCGACTCACACACACTTAGTTCAATTACACTGCCAGTCCTTGATCAATCCAACAAAAGCAAGTAGATAAGGCATAGAGAATGACCACGCCCTTGGTCTAGTTGTCCCCCATAGCAGGGTAGAGACAGATGATGCAATACTCGTAATACATCTGTCCATTTGCAACAACAAGTGGGAACAAAGCCCTGATTACGAGAAGGTACTCAGCTGGACTTACCCGACATAAACTAAAATAATGTTGACACCAAGGAGTATGAACGGCTTTATCAGTAGGCTAGCTTGACTCATTTTTGCGAAAAAGTATAAGCACTATTGCTGAATCATTTTAAGTAGTGTAGCATCAAGTTAATGGTTATTAACCTGTTGACTAGATTAGCACCTATACTAAAGCAATCAATTGATTAAGGCAATCAATAGTAACCATGTCATGTTTTAGCATTTCCAACATCCTCATCATCATAACCATTCATGTGTTCCATAATCATTACTACGATGACATAGCTCAAGTCAAGTGCTCACTATCCAGGAGCGATGGCGATTCGAATTGATTCCTAACTAGCAGGTGATTTATTCCCCCACACAAACCACACTCACCGATCAAGTGAGCTACGGGTCACTGAACGCACTATTTCGGTCAAGTCGCGGGTTCGACAGGCACCACCATACCCAGGGGCTGCCTGACTGCCAGGAATCAGATACAACTGCCCTTGGCCTCACCATCGCGCCCCCGTGGTCACCCCTACCAGCTCCAATACGGTGCGTACATCAGGTCAATTCCTGGCCCGAATAGCGTCCCGGCTTCACGGTCGGAACGACTTATCCTTCTAGTTAAATGTGGGGCATGCGTTCAACATGACCTGAGGGACGTACAACGGTACGGTCCTTAATCGACACAGATGGAAGCACTATAGTCCAAAACCCTATAAGACTCCGTCCGGTCTCTATTTATCCATCAACACTTGGTTATTTCCGTGATATTAACATATAGCCAATGTAGCCAGGTAACCACCTATATCTCGCAGGTGACAGGGGAATCACCCGACTTCTACCAGTCTAAGCAGGGCTAAGCATGTAACTCGTACCTAGACTAGCAGGGTGAACAAGGATATAATATATCAAGGTAGTCAAGGAATATATATGCTGCAACAGTTGCAAACAATTCCTATAACTTAATGCATTAAACACAAAGGACGCAATATTAACGATTTGCAAACCATACGGAGAGAAATGCTCCGGGGCTTGCCTCTCTCGAAAGAACTAGGCCGGTGGTCGATGCACTCTTGCATCTCCTCTCTTACTTCCTCGTCCACGTGCACCTCTGGCGCGGGCACGTCCGGCTCCTCGGGGTACTTCTACCAGGGTCTCCTCCTGCGATCCTGTATGGTGCACATGCATACATGAATATGAGAAATGCAATTGGTATAGAATGGTAAATGATGATCGTGAATGATGGCATATGAATGGACAGTATATTTAAGTTTGACCACGTAGGCGCAAATCTCCTCTCTAGTTATTTAATTAACTTTTACATTAAACAACACACAGGCACTCACATAAAGGCATGTATATACATATACTATGACAACTATCACAACTTCACATTTCACGAAAGCAAACACACCAGCAAGATACATGTGCTTCAAAGATACACCAAAGTACCATATTTAACTAAACATGCATTAATAATTATTAATTAATTCTATTTTAAATAAAGGCTTGAATAGCAACATATATTTTCTGAACTCATAAAATTCTAAGAAAACTGCAGTATCTTCCTCATGTCTACTAGAGCCTACCATAAAAATTTCACTTCATTTAGATAAGTATTTTAGCCTATACAAAAATGACAAATAGTGGTGCGTAAATGTGCATGAAAATACTTTGTACTATGAAAAGTGTCAACTAACAGATTTCAGATTTTTCTTATCAAATTCTTAGCACAAGAACAGTCATCAAATATTACCAAGTCATTATCACACATAATTTATTTACTATGAATTTCCTAAGAAATCAACATTAAATACACCTAACTCATAACTTTATTTTCATCCACAGAACATAGCATCAGAAATATTTTTCACAGAAAGTACATCACAAGACAAGATTAACAAAATAAGAATCACATTTTTCTGACCTGTCTACAATTTGCTGTGCATTTTACAACATAACAGCAATTTAAACAATTAAAGAAAGCTCTATATAAAAGTATCTCAAAAATGACATGCAACATTTTTAAACTATACATCTACTTAAGTGCAACACAACAAAATTTGTTTCATCATTTTTGGATACATGCAACTCAAGATATAGATTTTACAAGATTTAAAATCATTTCTGGAAAATCATTTTTCTTAAATCGAAATTCGAATCCAACCCTAACTGCTAGGTGCACCGGGTGCTGTGCACCCAGATTTGCACCAGAGGGACAGACAGGTGGGTCCCGTGGGTCAGCTGGGCCCACATGCCAGCTACACAGGGCAGGGGCGCCGTTGACCGGCGATTCCTCGCCGCCGGTGGGGTCCCCGGCGACGGGATCTTCACCGTCGTGCTCCCCGCGGCATTGCGGACTCAGTGGTGCCAGTGGCATGGCCAGGGCAGCTCGAGAGCAAGCTCACCGGTGTGCATGGCGGCACGGTGGTGCGCATGGCGGCGGGACTGCCGTTGCCGGCCATGGCGAGGCCATGCATGGCTCTTAGAAGCTTTGCGAGGTGGTGGCGGTGCTGATGCGCTCAAAAAAGGAGGGAAAAGGAGAGCGGAAGGGGGAGGTTGGTGGAGGCAGGGAACTCCGGCGAGGAAGGCGGAGCTCCGGCGAGCAATGGCGTCCGCCACAGACCTCACCTTGGCGAACGGAGGGGAGCAGGCGATGCAGCCCGTCGAGGCAAAGCGGGAGCGGTGCTGGCGGGGCTCCAGCTTGAGCGAAATGGCCGGAAGGAGCTCGGCGCCGGCGGCGATGGCGCTCGGTGGAGCTGCTAGCGCTGTTGTTGTGCGCTGCGGCTGCTGCGAGTGGAGGAGGGAGGAATGGGCACGTGGGGGTGTGGGGTGCTCTTGCGACCATGGTGTAAGCGTGGCCGGCCACCGCCCACGCTGGCCGGTCACCGGTGGCCACGCGGTGCGCACGACGTGGAGCAAGGCGGGGCTGGCGCTCCACGCGTGGGAATTGGAGGTGGCGTGGGCCTGGGCCACGTGGGCACTGCTGGGCCGAAAGAAGGGAGCCGGCCCAGTGCTGGTTTCCTCTTCTCTTTTTTTAAATTTGAACAGCAAATAAAACTCCATTTAAAGCATTTTCATAAGTTGATGTAAAAATAAAAGTTGTTCCATTTTTTCAAACTCCACAACTTTGCTTTAATGACCAAAGTCAAATTCTAAATAGTTTTTGAAATTCAAGCATAGCAGGTAATAGGTCTATTTAAAACCATTTAAATTCATATTTGAATTTTATATGAGCAGCAGCTGCCAGCTGAGCTATTTGTGATTCTATTATTTTATTAAAGCTATACTAGTCTTAATAGCAGAACCAAAGGTATCCATTCTAGTATTTATGTTCTCTAAAGTTTTGTCATTAGAAGCTACCTTTTTAGACATCTGATCTAACAATCTTGATTGACCAGCAACTAAATTTCTCAAGGGTGGTAGATTAAAATTATTATAATTATTACCTTAGAAGTTACCTTGGTAGTTTGGCCTATGTTGCTGATACTATCCTTGATTTTGCTGAGGACGATAGTTGTTGTTGTTGATATAGTTCACGTCCTCTTGAAGTTCAGGGCAATTGCTCCCTGAATGCCCAGTGTTTCCACACTCTTCACAAGTCATACGAGAATCATTGATGTGCATGACTTCTCTTTTCTCACTGACTCGATCTTCAAGCTTCTTCATCAGTAGATCCATTTTGGCAGACAACATGTCTACCTCCTCGAGTTGATGTATACCTCCTCCTCTCTTACGAGGTTGAACACGTTCTTCATTCCAGCTCTGATTGGAAGCCATCTTCTCCACAAGTGATGTTGCATCTGCGAGGTTGAGTGACAAGAAAGCACATCCAATAGCAGCATCCATTGTCTCATGGGTGCTAGTGTTCAGCTCGTGATAGAAAGTTTCATAAGTAGCCAATTCTCTATCCCATGATGAGGACATTCTGCAATGTAATCTTGAAAGCGTTCCCATGCCTCGGGGACTGATTCATCATATTATTGCTGAAAGCTTGAAATTTTCCCACGCAGAGCATTGGTCTTGCCTGTAGGAAAGAACTTGGCCAGGAAAGTAGTTGAGCAGTTATTCCATGTAGTGTGTTTCTCTTTATTGGCGTAGAACCACTGCTTGGCTTTCCCCAATAGCGAAAATGGGAAAGGCGGAGTAGAATAGCATCTCTAGTTACTCCCTTGATAGTGAAGGTGCTACAGATCTCTAAAAGGTGTTGTAAGTGTGCACTTGCATCTTCATGAGCCTTTCTACAAAACTGATTAGCTTGCACCATGGTAATGAATGCAGGCTTGAGCTCGAATCCATTGTCTCCAACATTGACTTCAGGTCCAGTACGAATGTTTGCTGTTGTCAGAGCAGAGAATTCACAGAGACTCTTGTTCGTTGTCACACCCGATTTTCAAGGACAAAATCGAATGCACAATATATGTATGCCAGGATCAAAACTCATACATATATCGACTTCATTATAGTATCAAAATCAAAGTTTATTACATAATCAAAAAATTATTACAAAATGACCTGTGGGTCTAAAAGAAAAATCTAATTATTCTCCAGCGAAAAAGGGACGCCATCTTCACAGGAAGGACGACTAGGGGTTGCACCAGCCTAGTACACGTCATCGGGGTCAAAAGCATCGTCGTCATCCACGCACTCCTGCGTGTCGTCTCCAGCGTCTGGGTGGGGTAGCAAGGGGGACAAAGAGGAAGGGTGAGTACATCGAAATGTACTCCGCAAGTGTAGGAAAATATATGACATGAGGCTTGTAACAAAGGATAGGCTAACTTTGTTTGACACCAGCACCTAAAGCGACACACCTATTACCTTAAATCCTTAAGAACCTATTTATCTAAGCGAAACCACAATCTCCTCAAGTAACGGAACCAACACTCGGATTCCATCCGAGCTAACCACACTTGGATTCCATCCAAGCCCACCAACACTTGGATTCCATCCAAGCAAACCCACACATGAATACCATCCAGGCCAACCCAACCGAACCAGAGCCATCTAATCCTGAAGAAGTCCAAGCCGTTCATGACCGCGAGCGCGGCTAGTATACCAGTTTTACACTCTGCAGAGGTTGCACACTTTCAGCACGAGTCATGTTTTCCCCATCACGCCTCACACTACCTAGGTGCTCGGCGGGGTCACACTACAAGGTCTTTACAAAGCTGTGTTTCCCACCCCTATGCATTCACTAAGGATTCGCCGATTTAGGCCCCCTCTTGTGCCACCTAACTCTCCACAATGCAAAGAAATGGGCAGCTAATTATTCAACTAGGTCGTACCATATAGACCTCGTGGATGCGCTGTTAAGCCGGGTTACATGCTCCGAGAACCGGTCCTTAGAATCCAACAGGGACGAGCACAAACCCAATCCACCAACATCAGCCGCCATTCCATGGCAAAAACCAACCTCCACCAAACTTTCCATCCTGCCAGATTCCTAGTCACCATGTTGCAAAAAAGGTTACTAACCCATGTGTTTCCATAGATCATTAATCAATATTAAATTGTAGCCATCCCATCCCAAACATGACAATACTAAGCATGACAACTACCCATCCAAAGGCCGGTTACAAGGATCATATTGCAATTCTAGTAAACCCTAACATAGGATTCAGAATTAAGACTCTGCATGCAACTAATGGTCTAACTAACTAACTCAAAATATAAATAAATGTAGGAGCAAGTATGGTCAAGGACACTTGCCTTCGAACTGGGTTTGGTCCGGTAAGTCAAACACCTGATCCTAGAGGTTCTCGAAATCCGCACCGTCTGTATCAATACACCAAACATGGCCCAACAAAACATAATAAGAACAATACACCAGACAGTTGCAAAGCATAAAATAAAGTTTACTAACGTGTAGGGCTTATGTCTACGATCGCGTGAGCGCAAAAATGACTAAAAACGGAGTTACAGATAAAAAGATATGGATTATTAAAGTTTGAAAGATTAAATATTTATTTTGAAATAACTACAAAATATTTCTCAGAATTATTTTACTTCTAAAAAATGTTATTTATGTTGTTTAAGAAAACATTCATCAGGCCATAAACATATTTGTATAAGCAGGAGGTGGAAAACTACTTTATTTGGGAGGGTTATTGCTGATAGGGATGTATACGCTATTAATTAACTATAGATGGGGAGGGGTAGCTGGCAAGATTTACGTGACTGAGAGAATAGTTCATTTTATCAGGGATAAATGCAAGGGTTAGGCTGCAAAGTAGAGCGTACTATGCTGCGGACTGGGTCCATGATCTGTGGACCCGTGCTGTGGTGTGTTTATGCTCCATCATGGACCAAGTTCATGAATCCTTATATTTTCATTGCATTCCTGGAATTATTTTTCTACGGGAAAACGGCAAAAAATTGAGCATGATGTCAGCGATGAGATCCGCAAGCTAAAAAGAGGAAACTTGAACACAGACGAGTGCTTGCTTGCTCGCCGGCGCTGCTAGCTCTGCTTGGTCGCCGGTGTGGCATGTTTGCTTGTTCGTGCATAGCTGTGCGTGCGTGCTAGGAGGAAAGGCAGCCTGCTGTGTGTGTGCGAGCGCTGCTGCCTACTACCCTACTCGGTGATGGGT
Organism: Saccharum hybrid cultivar R570; assembly: GCA_038087645.1. NCBI lineage: Eukaryota > Viridiplantae > Streptophyta > Magnoliopsida > Poales > Poaceae > Saccharum > Saccharum hybrid cultivar. The sequence continues at coordinate 35,149,589 of JAQSUU010000108.1, read as the reverse complement.
GGAGGTGCCAGGGAGGTGCGGGTGCACGGTGGCGCCGTGGTTAGCAGCGAAGCCTCGCCGACGCGAGTAAAACTCGAGCTACCCTGAAGGAATGACAACAAGGATTGGTGCAGTTGGGTTCGGAAACTCACCGCGAACTCGGCGATGGAGACCTCGCAGATGGAGTGACGCGGAGGAAGCGATGGTGGTCAACGGGACGCTGCAGTGGCAGCTCGGCTAGCACAGGGCGTGCGACGGCGCTACTACACAGTCAAAGCGGCGGCGGCGTTTGGTGAAGGCTTTGGTGAGGGGGAGGGAACACGTGCAGGGCGGAGTGGATACAGTGCGCTTGCGCAGGGCGCTGGCGCTCTATACATAGTGTCGGTGTTCGGGCCCGTGAGGGTTCTAAGCCGACGAGTGAATTTGTGCTACGTGTCCCTAATCTGGATGATGATGCAAAGAGAATACACGGGGGTTTATCCTGGTTCGGGCGAAAGAAGGCCCTACGTCCAGCAGGGGGGAGTATTGTATTTCCTTGCACCTAAGCGCTTGCGTAGGGGTTACTGTGAGAGAGGGAGCCAATCCCAAGTCTCAAAGAGAGAGTATAAAGGAGATTGCTTGAGATGTTGATCCTCTGTGGTGGGGTGATGACTTGTTTCGCCTTGTCTCTCCTCCCTTCGTAGAGTCCCCTACCTTCCCTTTTATAGGGTCAAGAGAAAGCAGAGACGCCGGGGTGGTGTCTTTGAAGTGAAGTTTTGTCGAGCGCTGTGGAAGCTGCTGTAGCGACGTGCTCCGGGAAAGGCCGGCCATCCCTGGACACCATGGTGACGTAAAGGATGGGGTGGTGAAAATACCCCGGGTCTTGTGGCGTGCAGGCCTTGCTTCTTTGTTGACCGGCGGTTGGTCGAGGCCGGGTCGAGGTGGGTCGACGGGGAATGGATAAGGCCGAGCCCCGGGAATTTCGAGGTATGACACTCGTCGTGTTTTGCCTCGAGGGGGATCAGTGGCGGAACAGTGCCCGGCGTGGCATGTGCAGTGACAGGTTTTCACCGCCCATCCCGGGATGGGCAGTAAAAAGTGGGATTTGACACTGGTACTGCTTCCATGCTGGTGCCGCTGTAGCCATAGGGGGTAGGAAGTGGTTGGCGGTTGCATTAGATGCTTTGACTTTTGTCTGAAAGTCGGTGGGTGAGGCAGGTCGACCGGCTCGACCCAGGGTCGTACGAGTCAGAGATTTCCCTGTGGTCGAGGCATCCCGTCGAGCAAGCCTTGTGCGAGTCGGAACATGGTCGAGGCGTTCCGTGCGTGGTTTTGGCTCGTTCTACCTACGTGGGCGGAGCCTTTGGCGTGGTTTTCTCAGGGGTTTGTCTTCTTCAGTCGTTGAGTATGGGTACCCCTTGTTTAGGTACCCGACACATAGGGAGAAGGAGATGGATGAGCGGCATGGAGGCTGTGGCTGCTGTGCATGCTCAGTGCGCATGGGGGGCGGATCAAGACCGGGGCGTGTGGATGTGGCTTGGTCCGCGCGTTTGCTTGGTCGCGAGGCTGCATGTGCTCTTGCCCCAATCCTAGGGCGGCCCCACAGCACCTCCTTCTCTTCTAATTTGAATGAAGGAGTGGCCAGGAGCAGCTGTGCATGCGCGCATGCAAAGGCCACACGCTGGCTCATTATGCAAGCAAGAGGGAGATTAGTACTAATTATAGACGCGGGCCCGCATGCACTTCTTTTTCCTCTTTCTTTGGATGGACAAGCGGCAAGCGAGGTGCGAGGGAAAGGGGCTTCGGCCCGGCAAGGAGAGAGATGAGAGCCTATTATCTTTCCCATTTTTTTAACAAAACCTTAGACTTGTTTAAGAATTTATTTACTTTATACATAGATCAAAATCAATTCGCTTCTAATCCGAATTTAATGAATTCTTTTCCACTCAAAATAAATGCAAGTGGCATGAATGCAACATGAATAAACTATTATTTTCCTCCACTATTATTTGGCGATAATGTAATTTAAATTCTAATAAATTTTGATAAACTTGCAAAAGTTTAAAACTAGGGTGTTACAAACCTACCTCACTTAAGAAGAATCTCGTCCTCAAGATTAGGAGAGGTTGTCGAAGAGATGAGGAAACTCAGCCTTAAGGTCTTCTTCTTTTTCCCAAGTGGCTTCTTCCTCTGAATAATGCTTCCATTGCACTTTGCACATTTTAATTCTCTTGTTTCGAGTACCTTTTTCTGATGTGTCCAAAATCTTGATCGGCTCTGAGAAGGACAAATCTTCCCTCAAATCTAAATCCTCAATTGGTAGTTGTTCTTCGGGGACTCTCAAACATTTCTTTAGTTGGGAAACATGGAACACATCATGTATTGCTGAAAGCTGTGGAGGTAACTCCAGCTGATAAGCCACTACTCCCTTTCTATCAATCACCTTGAAAGGTCCAATGTACCTTGGTGCAAGCTTCCCTTTGACATTGAATCTCTTAAGACCCCGGATTGGTGACACTTTGAGATACACAAAATCTCCAACTTCAAAGACTAACTCCCTTCTTCTTTTATCAGCGTGACTTTTCTGCCCAGATTGAGCTGTCTTTAGATTATTTCGGACTTCTCTGACTTGTTCCTCAACTTTGTTTATTGAGTCAGGTCCAAATACTCTCCTTTCTCCTACTTGATTCCAAAATAGGGGAGTTCTACACTTCTTCCCATACAAGGCCTCAAATGGTGCCATCTTGAGGCTCGCCTGATAACTGTTGTTGTACGAGAATTCCGCATATGGCAGGTTCTTGTCCCAACTTTGGTTATTTCGAAGGGCACAAGCTCTCAATATGTCCTCCAAAATTTGATTGACCCTTTCAGTTTGACCATCAGTTTGTGGGTGATATGCCGAGCTGAAATTCAATCGGGTGTCCATGGACTCATGCAATCGTTTCCAAAATCTTGATGTAAATTGTGTACCTCTGTCTGACACTATGATCTTGGGCACTCCATGTAAACATACAATCCGAGACATGTACAGCTCTGCAAGCTTGGGTCCTTGGTATGTTTCTTTGACAGGAATGAAATGGGCAACCTTTGTCAGATGATCCACTATGACCCATATGGAATCATAACCAGATTGTGTGCGAGGTAAACCCACTATGAAATCCATACTTATTTCTTCCCATTTCCACTCTAGGATTTTCAATGGTTGTAGCAACCCTGCTGGTCTCTGATGTTCAGCCTTGATCCTCTGACAAGTGTCACAAATGACCATGTACTCAGCTACTTCTCGTTTCATGCCATACCACCAATAGTACTGCTTCAGATCATTGTACATCTTTGTACTACCAGGATGAAGTGAGCATGCTGAATCGTGAGCCTCTCTCAAAATCACTTCCTTGATGGACTTTATGTCAGGGACACAAATCCTTCCCTTGAACCATACCACTCCTTGCTCATCTTCTGTGAACCCCAGAGCTTTATCATTCTTGATTAATTCTTTGATCTCTAGGATTTTCTCATCAGTGAGCTGTCCTTCTCGAATCTCTTTTTCTAATATAGATTCTACTTCCATAGCCATAGCTTCTGTGTTGCCCACAAATCCTAAGTTGAGTTTGGCAAACTCCTCATACAACTCAGGTTGTTGCTCATGTAATTCTAGGGCATTGTAGTAGACCTTCTGACTTAGTGCATCTGCAACGACATTAGCCTTCCCTAGATGGTAATTAATGTTCAAGTCATAATCCTTGATTAATTCCAACCATCTGCGCTGTCGGAGGTTCAAATCTTGTTGAGTGAAAATGTACTTCAAACTCTTATGATCTGTATAAATCTCAGTCTTTTTCCCAATCAAGTAGTGCCTCCAAATCTTCAGAGCATGCACTACAGCTGCCAATTCTAGATCATGAGTAGGATAATTCACTTCATGCTTTCTAAGCTGTCGTGAGGCGTAAGCTACCACATGACTTTCTTGCATGAGGACACACCCGAGACCCTGATGAGAGGCATCACAATAAACTGAGAAACTCTTCTGAACATTGGGCATCACTAGGATTGGAGCAGTGGTCAATCTTTTCTTGAGATCTTCAAAACTAGCTTGGCACTCTGGAGTCCACGCAAATTTGGATCCCTTCTCCAACAACCTAGTCATTGGCTTTGCTATCTTAGAGAACCCTTCAATGAAGCGGCGGTAATACCCGACCATTCCCAAGAAGCTTCGGATCTCACTCACATTTTCTAGTGCCTTCCAATTCAAAACATCTTTCACCTTACTTGGATCAACAGATACTTCGCCTTTGGAGATAACATGACCCAAAAAGAAAATCTCCTCCAACCAAAACTCACATTTGCTGAGCTTTGCATACAGTTGGTGATCTCTGAGCTTTTGAAGCACCAATCTCAGATGTTCCTCATGTTCTTCCTCATTCTTGGAGAATACCAAAATATCATCAATGAAGACCACGACAAATTTATCCAGGTACTCCATGAAGACCTTGTTCATGAGGTACATAAAATAGCCAAGGGCATTGGTCAGTCCGAATGACATCACTGTGTACTCATACAGACCATAGCGAGAGACAAAAGCTGTCTTAGGAATATCCGATGCTCGGATCTTCAGCTGATGGTACCCTGACCTCAAGTCAATCTTGGAGAACACAGAGGCACCCTTGAGTTGATCAAAAAGATCTTCAATGCGAGGGAGAGGATATTTATTCTTGATGGTAACATCATTAAGTGCGCGATAATCTACGCACATCCTTTGAGTCCCATCTTTCTTTGGAACGAAAATGACTGGGGCTCCCCATGGTGAGGTACTAGGACGTATATACCCTTTATCTAAGAGGTCTTGGATTTGATCTTTTAATTCTGCTAGTTGATTTGCATCCATTCTATATGGCCTTTTGTAAATAGGTGCAGTACCAGGTACTAATTCAATGCAAAACTCAATTTCTCGGTCTGGTGGCATACCTGGCAACTCCTCTGGAAAGACATCCGAAAAGTCACTGACAACTCTAATCTCTTCTACAGCATTGGCCTGGTTGAGTGTGATTCTCTCGGTTGCTGCTGGCTCATCTTGATACTCCACCCTGGTACCATCTGGATGCTTCAACTGAACTACCTTTCTAGCACATCCAATTATTCCATCATGTTTGGTCAGCCAGTCCATTCCTAGAATGATATCTATACCCTTGGATTCCAAGATGATAAGGTGAGCAAGGAAATCTACCCCACTTATGGAAATTCTTATGTTTGGGCATACATGCCTACATATCAATTCTCCTCCAAGAGATTCAACTATCATGTTTCGCTTCAAAAGAATTTTTGGTATGTTATGTTGTGCTACGAACTTGCTGGAAATAAAGGAATTTGATGCACCAGAATCAAATAAAACTGTAGCAGGATTGGAATTGATGGGTAACATACCAAGCACCACACCAAAAGTGTTCTGAGCCTCCTCTGCAACAACATGGTTGACCTTTCCATGTCGAGCTTGCTGCTGCGGCTGGTTCTGCTGGTCCTTCATTGGGCACCTATTGGCAAGATGCCCCATTTGATGGCACTTGAAACAAGGACCTATCTTGCTGGACCCCTACGCTGGAGGGTCCTGTGGCTGAGCTTGAACTACCTGGCGAGGCGCCTGATAGTTCTGGCATGTCTGCTGCTGCTGCTGGGGCTGAGCCTGCTGCCTATGCTGACCAGATCCTAGGTTGGAGTTCCTCTGCTGCTGGTACTGACCTCCTTGCCTAGAGACTGGTCCAGGCTGGCTGAAGCGAGGGCGAACATTACCCCTAGATGACTAACCTTGGAAAGACATCTTCCTCTTGCGATCAGCCTCAAGAATCTTTCTTTCTTTCTCCACTGAGAAAGCCTTGTCAACAAGCTTCTGGAAGGTGGGATAATCATTGGAGGACAAAGCACAGCGAATCCCAGGGTGAAGGCCATCTCTAAAGCAGTCCTGTTTCTTCTCATCATTATCAACATCACCAGGGGCATAACGGGACAGCTGCGTGAACTTAGTGAGATATTCACGAACTGTCATGGGACCCTGCTTAAGCTCCTGAAACTCTTTGCGCTTCACCTTGATCTCACCAGCTGGTACATACTGAGCGCGGAAACTATGACAGAATTCCCGCCATGTGATAGACTGAGAGTCCTCATGGGCGGCGGTGTAAGCAGTCCACCAGTTCTTCGCCTGGCCTTGTAACTGATGAGCAGCATAAAGGACTTTGTCACGTCCTTCACAATGAGCAATCTCCAGCTTGTCCCCAATCGTCTGGAGCCAATCATCTGCATCCATCGGCTCCACAGCATGCTTGAATACAGGAGGCTGAGTAATCATGAACCTCCTGAGAGTATCCTCCTGACGTGGTGGAGGAGGGGGAGGTGATGGCGCAGCTTGATTATTCTGGGCCATCTGCTGCATGGTGGCCATCATCTGCGCCATATTCTACATCATTTGGTTCTGCATGACGGCCATTTGCACGGGATCATAGACTGGCGGTGGGGGAGGGTCCAGGTTGCCATTCTGATCACTGCCTCCAGCTCCATTGCCATTTCTGGTGGTCACTGACATCTGTTATAGTTTTCCAGGATAAGAGTGAGACAGGATATAAAGAAGACCCCCAAACTAATTATGATTTAAGATTAGTAACAAATGATGCCATTGCAACCTTATGGACGCAACACATCAACAATCATTACAAAGATCCAAATCAAAACATGTGCACAAGTACATGGCATACAACGATCTATCGAGATCAAGCATTAAGGTGACACCTTAGGGTTGGAGGACCTAGTTTTGGACCAAAAAGTTTGAATTGAGCAAAGGAAAAACTAGAGAAGTGGAGAACAAGGAAAAATCTTTACCAAAATAGTTTTATAAAACACCATGACTATCTAGGCTAGCGTCCTACGGTCAACTTGGCTTTAATACCACTCTGTCACACCCGATTTTGAAGGACAAAATCGAATGCACAATATATGTATGCCAGGATCAAAACTCATACATATATCGACTTCATTATAGTATCAAAATCAAAGTTTATTACATAATCAAAAAATTATTACAAAATGACCCGTGGGTCTAAAAGAAAAATCTAATTATTCTCCAGCGAAAAAGGGACGCCATCTTCATAGGAAGGTCGACCGGGGGTTGCACTAGCCTAGTACACATCATCGGGGTCAAAAGCATCGTCGTCATCCACGCACTCCTGCGTGTCGTCTCCAGCGTCTGGGTGGGGTAGCAAGGGGGACAAAGAGGAAGGGTGAGTACACCGAAATATACTCCGCAAGTGTAGGAAAATACATGACATGAGGCTTGTAACAAAGGATAGGCTAACTTTGTTTGACACCAGCACCTAAAGCGACACACCTATTACCTTAAATCCTTAAGCACCTATTTATCTAAGTGAAACCACAATCTCCTCAAGTAACTGAACCAACACTCGGATTCCATCCGAGCTAACCACACTTGGATTCCATCCAAGCCCACCAACACTTGGATTCCATCCAAGCAAACCCACACCTGAATACCATCCAGGCCAACCCAACCGAACCAGAGCCATCTAATCCCGAAGAAGTCCAAGCCGCTCATGACCGCGAGCGCGGCTAGTATACCAGTTTTACACTCTGCAGAGGTTGCACACTTTCACCATGAGTCATGTTTTCCCCATCACGCCTCACACTACCTAGGTGCTCGGCGGGGTCACACTACAAGGTCTTTACAAAGCTGTGTTTCCCACCCCTGTGCATTCACTAAGGATTCACCGATTTAGGCCCCGTCTTGTGCCACCTAACTCTCCACAATGCACAGAAATGGGCAGCTAATTATTCAACTAGGTCGTACCATATAGACCTCGTGGATGCGCTGTTAAGCCGGGTTACATGCTCCGAGAACCGGTCCTTAGAATCCAACAGGGACGAGCACAAACCCAATCCACCAACATCAGCCGTCATTCCATGGCAAAAACCAACCTCCACCAAACTTTCCATCCTGCCAGATTCCTAGTCACCATGTTGCTAAAAAGGTTACTAACCCACGTGTTTCCATAGATCATTAATCAATATTAAATTATAGCCATCCCATCCCAAACATGACAATACTAAACATGACAACTACCCATCCAAAGCCCGGTTACAAGGATGATATTGCAATTCTAGTAAACCCTAACATAGGATTCAGAATTAAGACTCTGCTTGCAACTAATGGTCTAACTAACTAACTCAAAATATAAATAAATGTAGGAGCAAGTATGGTCAAGGACACTTGCCTTTGAACTAGGTTTGGTCCGGTAAGTCAAACACCTGATCCTAGAGGTTCTCGAAATCCGCACCGTCTGTATCAATACACCAAACATGACCCAAACAAAACATAATAAGAACAATACACTAGACAGCTTCAAAGCATAAAATAAAGTTTACTAACGCGTAGTGCTTATGTCTACGATCGCGTGAGCGTAAAAACGACTAAAAACGGAGTTACAGATAAAAAGATATGGATTATTAAAGTTTGAAAGATTAAATATTTATTTTGAAATAACTACAAAATATTTCTCAGAATTATTTTACTTCTAAAAAATGTTATTTATGTTGTTTAAGAAAACATTCATCAGGCCATAAACATATTTGTATAAGCAGGAGGTGGAAAAACTGCTTTATTTGGGAGGTTCATTGCTGATAGGGATGTATACGCTATTAACTATAGATGGGGAGGGGTAGCTAGCAAGATTTACGTGACTGAGGGAATAGTTCATTTTATCAAGGATAAATGCAAGGGTTAGGCTGCAAAGTAGCGCGTACTATGCTGCGGACTGGGTCCATGATCTGTGGACCCGTGCTGTGGTGTGTTTATGCTCCATCATGGACCAAGTCCATGAATCCTTATATTTTCATTGCATTCCTGGAATTATTTTTCTACGGGAAAACGGCCAAAAATTGAGCATGATGTCAGTGATGAGATCCGCAAGCTAAAAAGAGGAAACTTGAACACGGACGAGTGCTTGCTTGCTCGCCGGCGCTGCTAGCTCTGCTTGGTCGCCGGTGTGGCATGTTTGCGTGTTCGTGCATAGCTGTGCGTGCGTGCGTGCTGGGAGGAAAGGCAGCCTGCTGTGTGTGTGCGAGCGCTGCTGCCTACTACCCTACTCGGCGATGGGTGGAGGTGCCAGGGAGGTGCGGGTGCACGGTGGCGCCATGGTTAGCAGCGAAGCCTCGCCGACGCGAGTAAAACTCGAGCTACCCTGAACGAATGACAACAAGGATTGGTGCAGTTGGGTTCGGAAACTCACCGCAAACTCGGCGATGGAGACCTCGCAGATGGAGTGACGCGGAGGAAGCGACGGTGGTCACCGGGACGCTGCAGTGGCAGCTCGGCTCGCACAGGGCGTGCGACGGCGCTACTACACAGTCAAAGCGGCGGCGGCGTTTGGTGAAGGCTTTGGTGAGGGAGAGGGAACACGTGCAGGGCGGAGTGGATACAGTGCGCGTGCGCAGGGCGCTGGCGCTCTATACATAGGGAGAAGGAGAGGGACGAGCGGCGTGGAGGCCGTGGCTGCTGTGCATGCTCAGTGCGCATGGGGGGCGGATCAAGACCGGGGCGTGTGGATGTGGCTTGGTCCGCGCGTTTGCTTGGTCGCGAGGCTGCATGTGCTCTTGCCCAATCCTAGGGCGGCCCCACAGCACCTCCTTCTCTTCTAATTTAAATGAAGGAGCGGCCAGGAGCAGCTGTGCATGCGCGCATGCAAAGGCCACACGCTGGGTCATTATGCAAGCAAGAGGGAGATTAGTACTAATTATAGACGCGGGCCCGCATGCTCTTCTTTTTCCTCTTTCTTTGGATGGACAAGCGGCAAGCGAGGTGCGAGGGAAAGGGGCTTCGGCCTGGCAAGGAGAGAGATGAGAGCCTATTATCTTTCCCATTTTTTTTAACAAAACCTTAGACTTGTTTAAGAATTTATTTACTTTATACATAGATCAAAATCAATTCGCTTCTAATCCGAATTTAATGAATTCTTTTCCACTCAAAATAAATGCAAGTGGCATGAATGCAACATGAATAAACTATTATTTTCCTCCACTATTATTTGGCGATAATGTAATTTAAATTCTAATAAATTTTGATAAACTTGCAAAAGTTTAAAACTAGGGTGTTACATTCGTCATGGCCTCAAACTCTTGGGTTAAGCTTCCTCTTATCTGGCTGTCTTCTAAAACTACCGCGAGAACCTTCTTGGGCTTGGCTCTAGTATTTCTGAGTAGTACTTCTGGATCATCAAGATAATTTTCTCGAAGATCCAAATCTTTCATACATCACCCTGCATAAGATACATAAGTAGACAAAACAAGGGTAAGCCTGTTATGAGCAGAGATCAATGGTCATTTCAACCTCATCAAATACATAAAATTATCAATACTTCCTAAGTTAAATACCTTCCTCGGCAACGGCGCCAAAAATGTTTGTTGGCATTTCTTAGCACCACTACTAAAAATAAAATTAATCTTACTCTTAGCAATGACACTAGAAATGGTATGGTAATTATTAACTTGTCACTTTTACAGTAGCCACCTATGATTACCTACATCTCTAATATTAAACTAGGTTGTCATCCCTAGTGATGAAACTAGAAATATTTGTTGGTACTATCTAGTATAACTACAAGAATAACACTAAATAGAAATCTATTATTTCATGTGACTATAAAGAATCTAAAGATATGAATGAAAAGAATTCTGCAAGCAGACAGAAAATTATACCAATGTAGCATTTTACCTAGAGTATTACCAGTTGTCGATTTATAATTTTACCACTGGGAAGGTATGACTATACATGTAGTATTGATAATTTATGATTATGCATGAGAGAATGAACCAATATCATATGCTCTACTCAAAACAGGGGTAAGTCACAAGATAAATATAGATATATATGATAAGTATTGATCAAGCATTATGATAAATAAATAAATTACTTAGAGCACTCTAAATATGGCAATAGCATTAGTCCAATCAGAATATTAGAGGAATAATTCCTAAGTTATTCTATAACTACAAGTCAATGAATGCTTCAATTATTGCAATTACATCTAGTAGTCATCGTTAATGTTACTATCGCATCCACACATGAGGAACATCAACTAGGGAGAATAAGAAACATAGTCCTCCCCTCCTTCGAGAACGGGTTCTACAAGTCCTACACATGGGGGGTGGACTACATAAGACTCAACATGCCTGTCACACCCGCGATCTACCACACGTCCCGACGTGTAGGGGGCATTCGCAGATAAACAATATCTAAGCACTACGCTTACATAATGCCTACCACCCACCCATGGATCCTACATATTAGGATGGGCGCTATACGAACATATGCATGAACTTAATAATAAACTAACTATACTAGACATATAACCAAAGTAAACAATGAACATTGCAATCACGAACATATAAAAGATGAAGATTAATGTTGACATAAACATTGTAGCAAGCACACAAAAATGGAGGAGAATACAATGAGAGAGGGGTACAAAGAATTATACCGAACCACGCTCTTGCCAACGTCGAGAATCCAAGCTCGTAATATGCTTGCCTCCCTCTAGACCTAATCTAACTAGCTAAAACTCTAGAACAAGAGGAACTCTGAGGAATTAGGGTTTCTGACTCTGGATGGCTTGATCTCCAAATGACTTGATGACTTGATGCCTTGATGGGGGCTGGGTCTCCTTATATAGCCCAGGGGGTCCAACGTGAGCCCTTGGATCAAATCGACTTGAGGTACGGCTGAGATGCATCCTATGAGGTAGTGGAAGAATACTCTAAAAGCTCATGGAGGAATCTCACAGGGGGGTTGGGCGACCTGCAGGTCAGGCCGGTCGGCCCCACTTGGTAGCCCCTCGCCTCCTGCTTCGTTCTGGTGTCTTCTCATGTCTTCTAGAGTCTTCTCGCGTATATGCCATATTTTAATTTTGAATTTTCCTTTGACGAATAGGTCTCTCTTGGTGGTTTTTTGGAATAATCTTGCAGAGAACAGAGATACACCCAAACTCATGAAATTTGTCAGTTTAAACCCTAGACCTTTGTATATTCTCTCATTTGTACCATTTTTCATGTTTATTCAACTATAAATTGTTGACGTTATCCACCGTCAATAGCCATGATTACTAGGTGTAATTGCACTAATCAATGTATGCTTTGACTTGTAATTAAGGATGACTTAAGAATTATTCCTCTAATATTCTAACTTGATCATGCTAATGCCATAGATTGGAGTGCTCTGAGTGATTTATCATTAATCAATACTTATCATATACATATTTTATCCTATGACTTACCTCTGCTGTGAGTAGAATTATGGTTATGGTTTGTTTCTCCGTCAATACTATTAGTTATCAATATATATCCTGCTAGACCTTCCATGTGGTAAAATATAAAAATGATCCCTAGAATACTTTCGGGTAAAGTGCTATAATGATATAATTATCTGTATGCTTGCAGATCCTTCTCATTCATATATCTTTATATTCTTTCTAGTCACACAAAATGATGAAGAGCTATTTAGTATTATTCTTGTGGTAATGCTAGATAGTACCAACAAGCATTTCTAGCACCATCGCTAGGGATGACAACCTAGTACAATGCTAGAGGTGTAGGTAATTGATAGGTGGCTACTAAAACAAGTGACAAGTTAATTAATACCAACAAGCTTCTTGTGATATGTTATGTGCTCTTTGTGCATTGGAGATATGTTATGAGCTTTTGTGGATTATTATGAGATTTTGGTGGTATGGATGAGCTTAAGAACATGAACCGTGCTATTAATTAAATATAACCTGTGGAACTAAAATTTATATCTGATGGGAGCGAGTGAGGGTATTTCATGTGGTGTGGATTACCTCGACAGGTTCATCTACTGAGGGTTCCTGTGGGAGATACTCACTTCGGTCATATAAGGACTGGTTCATTTGCCATCTCGTCTAGCCAGAATTTCGTACAGCCACATGTCTATATGGGCAGACTTGGTCTCACACCCCATCAGGCAGAAGTACACCTACTACTAGGAGGCCGGAGTGGCAACGGACTATTAGGAGAGGACACAGTTGCTGGGTGATCTTCCTTTGTCTGGTCAGCATGGTTGCTATGTGATCTTCCATGTAAAATATTGTTGTGCCGTGTGCGAGCACTGTTTATTGAATTCGGATGATGTGTGATCATCCCTTGAAATTGGATGTTGTGTGATCATTCATTGAAATTGGATGCTGTGTGATCATCCAGACTATGTGTGTATCCCAACCCCTGAGTAGACCGTGGTAGTGTGGTAGGGATGCCTAAGGTCATTCCATCTAGGTACGAGAACTCGTTAGATCTGTTTCTGCCACCATACATGGTTAGAGGTTGTGCCTACCATGTGGGAAAATTTGTACAACCTCTGCAGAGTGTATTGAATCAATTTGAATAGCCACATCCTTAGAGTGGGCAATTATTGGTATGAGGTCTCAAATGATTAGATGCTTTTATGTGTAATGAAACTATGATACTCTGGTAAGTTGAAATCAATTAATCTGGTAAGTTACAATTTATAAACTCTAGGAACTGGCGAGAAGGGTTAATACTCTCCTAGGACCCAAACTCCCATTTTATATATATATATAACTCTACTCCTAACATAAACACCTCCACCACCATAAACCACCTCCACATACAGCCTCCGCCATCCACCTCACCATACCCCAAAGTTAGCGCTTGCTGAGTACTTTATGTACTCAATCCACTCTATTCTATGTTTTTAGGGGCGAAGCTGCAGGAGAAATGTTGGCGGTCACTAACGATCAAATCTGATCGCCAATTAAAATCCAAAACAAGAGAAATAAACAAACTTATGACACATATGCATATACCATTGACCTAGTTCCACTTGTATTGGAGAAAATATGTTTTGTAGGACACATATTTGAATGCAAATGGAAAACCAAGCAAAAGGCGCAATCAGGCAAAGCGTAAAGCAGATTCACGCAACCAAATATCAAAGAAGGAGAAGAAAGCCTACCTACACACCAAACTTGGGCCAAGCACCGATGTGGAAGGGGCCCAGGCCCACCTAGGAACCGACCACGCGAAGGCAGTCATGAGGCGGGCCCACCAGGGTGCGGCCGCAGCTTAGAGGCTGCCATGTGGGCCTAGCTTCCACTGACTAATGCATGGAGGCATGCTATGGCGGTTCAGCATGGTTTCCTATTTTTTCTACACCAAACCAACCATCAGCCGCTATAAGAAGAGGGGTGGACCTCTCCTTCAAGACACACCAACATTTGGAGCTACACACCTCACCTCTCTACTTGTAATCTTTTAGCTTTTAGTAGTAGTTTGGAGCTAGCAAAGCTATCAAGGAGGGCTTGGCTCCTTGGAAGAACAGATACATATTGGTATGAATACTATGAAGATTTCTTCCAAAGTCATGCTATCATATCTTCAATATAGTAGTGCATAGGAACTAGAGTATAGTTGTCTTGTTATAATCATGATATATGAACTAGCATATAGTTTGTGTGTTATGATCTTAACATGTTCAACTTTATGCTTAACCATTCATATGATTTGTATAAGTAGAAGTAAAGCTAGGTTGAGGTGGCGGTTCATCATTTCTTCAGGTTTGCCCACGTCCTATGCTTGTCGATCTGTAGGGTCAGAGTCTTGGGGGGATATGGGTAGTTTCTTTGTACACGGGTGTGGTGCTCGGGTGCACGGGAACCTTTGGATATGATGGTGCCCCGTGGTTGAGGGGTAGGCGGCAGGTGGTGACAGCCCTGTCCGTCCCTTGTAATCCCCTACGCTCGGGTACTGTGTAGGAGTTTTAAAGTCTCTCACGCTTGTTGTCAGACCAGTACTCGAAGATCTTCCCATCCATCTTACACTTAATTCTAACTCTAATCATACAACTTGTACGATCATTAACTATTCTTTGTACAACTATATTTGAACATGCCAGCTCCACGTAGGAACATTCTTTTATTCTTTGTTTTCCTTTTATCCTTGATGATAGCCTAGATGTGCGTCCACTATCCTTGAAATACTGTTTTTACCCCTATCATGAACTATTGGTTTACTAATGCAAGTATGCAATCTTGTTCATATTCATGCTAGACTCTTTACACCTTGCCCTCCTTTGGAAAAATATAAATAATGATACCCTGAATACTTCCGGGTGAAATGCTACAATGATAGATCCGTGCGCTTGTGGATATTTTTTGTAATCGTTAAGAACTATCATAGTTGGTGTTTCTTGGCAACGTCACTAAGGTTTACTCAATCTTAGTGATGGTGCTAAGAAATACCAACAGGAATTTCTGGCGCCGTTTATGAGGATGAACTTAAAACCTCCACACTTGGTGATTATGCTAAGAAATGCCAACAAGCATTTCTGGCGCTGTTGCCAGGAAGGGCATAGGTTAAAGAATCTAGTAGGACATGGTCATGATCACATGCATGTACTGGTAGCCATTGTTTATGCAGGCTAATTCTACTTGTTTTCTTCTTGTTGTGGATGAAAACAGGATAATGTATGAGTGGTTTCGACCTGCCGGATAACTACACAGAAAATCTGGAGGCGCTCCTAAGGAAGAACAGGTCCCGTACCACTTCTTCCTTCGCTACTCCACCAGCAAGTGAACCAGTCACCCCGCACCATCCGCTACTACCGCTATGGCCAAGACACTCCGCGACTACTCCACCCCCACTGTTGCTAACGTGCCCGTTGGGCCCGCTATCAATACGAGAGCTAGAAACTTTGAACTTTGCACTAGCCTAATCACGATGGTGCAGGCAAACCAGTTCTATGGTTTGCCAAGCGAGGATGCAAGTGCACACCTGCAACACTTCCTGGAACTGTACGACACTATCATCATTAAAGACATCGCACCAGCAAGCATAAGGCTCCATCTGTTTCCCTTCTCCCTCATGGGGAAGGCAAAATAGTGGTTTTACAAGGAGAAGGAAGCTGTCAGTACGTGGGACAAATGTTCCGCAGCGTTCCTCGTGAAGTTTTTCCCTTGAGCAAAACCAATGCCCTGAGGGGGGAAATTTCAAATTTCCAGCAGATTTTAATGGAGTCCATCCCAGAGGCATGGGAGAGGCTGCAGGATTATATCCAGGCATGCCCGCACCACGGGATGGAAAATTGGCTCGTGCTCCAGAACTTCTACAAAGGGCTTACGCCCATGTCGAAGGGGCACGTAGATGCTGCTGCTGGAGGAGCGTTCCTTTCCCTGACCATCAACGGAGCCACGGCTCTCATCAAAAAGATGGTGGCCAATCAAAGCTGGGGGAGGAACGAAAACAACAAAAAGGCATGCATACCGTGAAGGAGGCGGATATGCTTGTCACAAAAATAGATTCGTTACTAAAAAGACTAAATGAAAGGGCCCACAAGAAGGAAGCCATGAAGGCCACCGTTCAGGCCACAGACTCGCAAATGACTTGTGAAATCTGTGGAGAAGTTGGACACTCGAGGAATGACTGCCTTGAGACCCGTGAAGAAGCATTGTACATCAACAACGGGTTCCGACAAGGTAACAATAACAGGTAGAACCTATTTGGACTAATCCTTGCATCTAAGTGTGTGACTAGATGGGATGGACCAACCCAAGTGATGGAGCTAGGTGGCACTCATGGATGGAGATGGCCACATAAAATGAAGATCATGGTGATGGTGTGAACACATGTGATGGTCAAGCTCCGGGATTTTGAAAGAGAAAAACAAAATGGGTTCAAGTGAAAGGTGATATCCATAGGGCCATTTTATTTTCGGTGATCGAGACACTATAACGAGTGTGATCACATTTAGGATAGATGGTGTACTATTAAGAGGGGAGCTCTTATCGGACAACTCGATCATCTAGTGCCACTAGGTGTTGGAAAACTTGCATTGCATTTTAGGCCTAGTGCACAATCGTGAGAAAGTGATTGACCTTTGAAAAATGATTATGAAAATGCTAACACACTTGCACGTGGTGGTGAAACACTTGGAGTGTTAGCACACTTGCAAAGGTGGTGAAAAAGGTGAAGAAAAGAAGGTGTAACTTGGCTTGGGTGCTGCCCTGGAAGCACCACCACCTCTTGTCCGGTGCACCGCCACCCCCTGGCGGTGACCGGCTGGAGGCCGAGAGAAGGCAGTTGGGTGTTGCCCTAGGGCGGCCTACCACCCCTTGTCCAGTGCACCGCCTTCCCTGCGGCAGTGACCACCTTGCCTCAGCCGAGCAGCCAGTTCTGGCACTCGCACCGCCAGTAGCGGTGTGCACCGCCATGTGCACGATGGTGCACCGCCTAGCCTTGTCTTGTGCCACCGCCACTTTTATCCGGAGACTTGGGTAAGTGGGGTTGTAGATTTTTTAATAGGATATTCACCCCCTCTAGCCATTAGGACCTTTCAAGTGATATTGGAGCTGTAGTCACCGTGATTTGAGGCTTAACAACCTTCGGTGTCAAAATGGCTCAAATCAACAACACCAAGAAGCCACCCCAATTTGATGGCTCAAATTATCCATATTGGAAGGCTAAGATGACCACCTACATCAATTCAATCAATGGAAATGTTTTGAAGGTGGTGGAGACCAAGATTAAGGTTGTCAGTGTGGAAGCTCCCACCGTGGTGGAAGAAGTATTGCTCCAAAACAATGATATTGCTCTTAGTGTCATTCATGATGCTTTGGATGAGAGAACATTTGAGCAAATCAAGAACATTGAGATGGCTCATGAAGCTTGAAGGAAGTTGGAGGAGTCATTTGAGGGCATACAAGCCGTGTAGGGTGCCAAGGCATATATTCTCAAGTAGAAGTTTGCTAGTTTCAAGATGAAAGAAGATGAGAGTGTGCCAGAGATGTTCCATGTGTTTCAAGTGCTAGTCAATGATCTCAAATCACTTGGTGAAGAGGTGAAGGACAAAGGCTTCTTCCATAAGTTCTTGAGATGCTTACCATCAAGATTTGTCACATTGGTCACTATTCTAGTGAGGAGTAGTTTGGACACCATGATATCAAACCAAGTGTTGAGAGATGTGATGACCGATGACACTTATAGAGATGATGATGAGAAAGAAGAGAAGAAGGAGAAGAAAGATGAGAAGAATGATGAAAAAGACGAAGAGTGTGGCATTCAAAGACACATCATCATCCAAGGGCAAGGCAAAGCAAGAATCATCAAGTGAAGATGAAGAATCAAGCTTTGATGAGTTTAGTGATGAGAAGATGGCTCTATTTGTGAAGAGATTTGGCAAATTCATGGTGAAGAAGGGCTATCAAGCAAGAAGAAAGAAGTCATCATCAAGGAACAAGGATGAAGCAAGGAGATGCTTCAAGTGTGGTAGCAAGGATCATCTTGTTGCCCAATGCCCATACAATAGTGAGAATGAAGATGATGACAAGAAGGACAAGAAGGACAAAAAGGAGAAGAGGGACAAAATGACCTTTAAGAAGAAGAAGAAGGATGGTTCATATGTGGTCACTTGGGATGTGATGCTTCCTCAAGTGATGATGATGATGATAGTGATGATGACAAGACCACCAAGAAGAAGGCTCTTGCAAGCATTGACATACATGAAAAGCCTTCTCTCTTTGACACTCCATCGACTTGCTTCATGGCTAAGGCCACTAAGGTATAAACTTGTAATGATGAATGTGATGAGGAACATGATAAGGAAAGTAAAAGTGATGATGATGATGAACCAACTAAAAATAAACTAATTGACATGTTGGAAGATGCTAAAGAACATTTTGACATTAAGAGAATGGAATGCAAAGACTTGCGAAAGGAACTAAAAGCCTTTAAACAAGCCTTTGATGAGCTCAATGCATCTCATGATAGTCTAAAGGAAGACCATGAGGAGCTTGACAAAGCTCACAAGAAGCTTAAAAACGCTCATTCCTCTCTACTTAATGAGCAAAATGAGAAGGAGCATGTTGTAAACATGTGACAAAGGCTTAACAAGTGATATAATTGATGAATCTTTCTATAAGCCTATCATTGTTGCTCCCACTAACCCTTTATGTAGCTCATCATCCACTTCCACTTCACCTATGAGTGATGGTTTCACTTGTGATGCCTCACTTATGGTTGAGAATGAGACCTTGAAGAAGGAGGTCAATGAGCTCACTCGTGCCTTAGGCAATGCCTATGGTGGCGAGACCCGTTTGCTAAAGTGCTTGGGTGGCCAAAGATTTTCTCTCAACAAAGAGAGATTGGGCTATACCTCTAAGAAAGGCAAGGCAGCCTTTGCTCCTCACAAGACTAGTTTTATTAAGAACAATGGTCGGTTTTGCAATAGATGCAAGCAAGTTGGGCATATAGAACAATATTGCAAGAACAAGAACGAGAACACTAGTTGAGAAAGTTTGACAAGAAGCATGATGAAGGATTCTTGCTTAGATACTCAACCACTAGCAAATCATAGAGTTTGGAATTTGGCAAGTGTGTACTCTTGAGGAAGTTCATAATGTGGAATTTGATGAAACCAAGGGTTCCTAAGATGAGGATGAGAATGAGAACATAAAAGATGTTAGAGGCATTCAACTTTCAAATGCTATGAAGAACATGGATGTTGGTGAATTGAGGCCTAGGCAAGTGATAGATGAAGAAGATGATCAAGTGCAAGTGCTCTCTAACTCAAATGTGCAAGTTAACACTAATCAAGCAAGTACAAGTGGCTCTCATGATATTGAAGAAGATCAAGTGGCTGGTATATCATCTCAATCCAATGAACAAGCAAGTGCAAGCAACAATGTTCCTATTCTCCAACCAACCAATATTGCAAGAGATCATCCATTAGACACTATTATTGGAGATATTTCTAGAGGTATACAAACAAGATCCAGATTAGCATCATTTTGTGAGCACTTCTTATTTGTGTCATCTATTGAACCAAAGAAGATAGAAGAAGCATTGATAGATGTTGATTGGGTGAATGCAATGCATGAAGAATTGAACAATTTCACAAGAAATCAAGTATGGGAGTTAGTGGAGAGACCAAAGGGACAACGTGATTGGAACCAAATGGGTCTATAGAAACAAGCAAGATCAAGATGGGATAGTAGTGAGGAACAAAGCAAGATTGGTAGCACAAGGATACACTCAAGTGGAAGGTCTTGACTTTAGAGAAACATATGCCCCGGTTGCTAGATTGGAAGCAATTAGGATCTTGTTAGCCTATGCTTGTGCTCACAACATCAAGCTCTATCAAATGGATGTCAAGAGTGCATTTCTCAATGGCTACATCAATGAAGAAGTATATGTTGAGCAACCTCCTAGTTTTAAAGATGACAAGAAGCCCAACCATGTTTACAAGTTGAAGAAGGTATTGTATGGATTGAAATAAGCACCTAGAGCATGGTATGAGAGGTTGAGTTATTTTCCACTCTCTAAAGGGTTCATAATGAGCAAGGTTGACACCACTCTCTTCACCAAGAAGATTGGCAAGGACTTGTTTGTGCTACAAATCTATATGGATGACATCATATTTGGATCAACCAACCAAGACTTTTGTGAAGAGTTTGAGAAGATGATGGCTAATGAGTTTGAGATGTCTATGATTGGAGAGTTGAGTTACTTCTTTGGTCTTCAAATCAAGCAATTGAAGAATGGTACATTTATGAGTCAAGGCAAGTACATCAAAGACATGCTCAAAAAGTTTGGCATGAATGAAGAAAAGGCCATTAGTACACCAATGGGAACCAATAGAAACTTGGATAGTGATGCAAGTGGCAACATGGTGGATCAAAAGTTGTATCGCTCTATGATTGGAAGCCTACTCTATGTGCCCGCATCAAGGCCGGATGCCATGTTTAGTGTGTGCATGTGTGCAAGATTCAAGCCTCACCAAGAGAAAGTCATTTGAAGGCTACAAAGAGAATATTGACGTACTTGAAGCAGACACAAAATGTTGGTTTGTGGTATCCTAAAGGAGCAAAGTTTGAGTTAGTTGGATATTTGGACTCCAATTATGTGGGATACAAGGTTGAAAGGAAGAGCACTTTGGGCACTTGTCAATCAACTTGGGCGTTCGGTTTTAGCCAATGCTTCGGTTTGGTTTCTTCGGTTTTCTAGAATTTCGGTTTTCAGAAAATGAGAATCGATCGGTTTACTCAGAGATCAGAAACCGATGATTTCGGTTTTAGTTTTTTAGCTCGGTTTTTTGGTTTAAACCGAGAAAACCAAAAGCACAGGCACTCCGCTTGGCCTTGGACCTCGGCGACCCAGCGTGGGCACCGCCACTGCCGTGGCCTGCTTGTGCTACTAATGTAGCCGCCCATGCTACTCCTGCTACGGTGCTTGACGCCGCCGCTGCCATGGCCTGCTCGCGCCGCCGCTGCCATGGCCTGCTCGCGCCGCCGCTGCCGCTGTGGCTTGCGCCGTGGTCGCCGCTGCTGTGGCTCGCACCATGGTCGTCGACCACCGTGCCTCGCGCTACTCCTGCCGCCTTGCCTCATGCTTGCATCACCGTGGCCGCGGCTGTAACATCCTAGATGTAACACCTCAGGTGTTTGGCTTCCTTAATTGCATTGCATTTCATAAGCATGAGCATCAATCATCTCATTCATGTCTTTATTTTGCTTGCAACAAGGGTATGCAACATACCCTAATGTGCTTGTTTCATAATTTACTTGCTTATGAAATGTGAGTGGTGCAACTTGTAGATACAACATGGGTTCTCATACTTGGACACATGGCAATGTTGTTAGTATACCATGATAAGCCTAATTGTTGCAACAAGGTCTTGAAACATGTGCAACATGGTAGTGCAACATTTTGGAGAAAATAATTGTTTTGCTTGTTTCAACTTATGTGACACTAGGAATTTTGTGTAACCAATGTGTAGAGTGGCTAATTAGATCTTATAACACCTTAATTACATTTAGGGTAAATAGTGGAGCAATGTTCATGTTGACCAAAATGACCAAATTGCCCTTCTAAGTGTTGTTGACTAGGTTTTGACCCTAGAATGCTTTGGTTTGACCATTTAAAAAGTCCAGTTTAGAAATCTTGCATGGATGAGCAACCTTAAGCAAAGTTGTAGAGAAATTCATAAGGAACAAAAGTTCTAATATGGCCATCTCATGAAAATGACCAGAACATGCTCAAAAGTGACCCACAAGTCAGATTTGAAGGTGGAGTCAACACTTGAAAAATTTGCTAAGTCTTAACTGCCATTTCAGATTGATTGAGCCCACTTTGGATTGATACAACTCTTGATCCATGGAGATCTAGCTGTTGATTTCTAAATCAAAGTTGAAGCCCTACTATAGCTCTACAACTTTCATGTTCATTGTTTCCTCTAACTCGTCACGGTTTAGAAGCTAATCGGTGTTAAACTTGCCCTGTCAGTCGACACCTTTGAGCTCTGAAACGAAAAGTTCAGACATCTACAGTGTTCACCGATTCAGAAATCAGCCGACGCGTGGTGACACCCGTCGCCGGCCGTCTGACCGCGCGGCCACGCGCCGCGGACGCCCTGGCAAGGCCAGCCACGACGTGCACACTCACACGCGCCTACCCGACCTGTTCGTAGCCCAAATTTTCATTTCGTCGCCTCCACCGCAAGCAGCGACCGAGCTCAGCGCCCGCCATTGCTGCCGAGCGAGCTTCGCCATCGCCGAGCTCGCGAACCACCGCAAAAACGCGAACTCCGTCTTCACCATAGCTCCGCCGTGTCCTCCTCTACCTTCTCCACCTCCTAGCTGCGCCATTCGTGCTTTGGTAAGGTCACAGTGTCCGTTTCCGCCGTCGCTGCCATGGGTGACCCCTTGCCGAAGTTGGGGCATTGAAAGGTCCTTGTTTGGTTTTGGTAATTGAGTGACAACTTAGGTGGACTAATATGTGGTTATGTGAGATACACAGGAGATTAGTCCACATGTAATGGTGTCATGAAGGAGCTCATTGCATATGAGACATGACATAGAGTCATGTGACCAAGGTGGAGAAGATCAAGATGAGGCTTGGCTTGATGGACCGGTTGCAAGTGTGAAGGGCAAGTTAGAGGCTTTGAAGTGAGGGACCGCGTGTGACGGTGAAGCTTGAGCATGACTTGGCGCCGATGGACCGACGCAACGGTGAAGAGCAAGTGAGGTCAAGATCGATGAACCAATACGGTCACGTGATGATATGAAGTGGATCATATCATTTGTGATATGGTTGGTGTATGTGTTGCATCAACGTCGGAGGAGATGGAGTGGAATGCGCAAGGCAAAGGTATAACCTAGGGCATTTCCATTTCACCGGTCATAGGTGTGTAGAGAAGTTGATGACCGGGTTTAGGAGAGATGGCCGTACTATTAAGAGGGGCAAACTTGTTTGCATATCGGTCATCTAGTGCCACTTGAGCGATCTAACTCTGCATACGTGTTAGGATCGAGTGGCGAGGCAAGTTGAGTGCCTAATTCCTTCGAAGAAAATGTTTGTGAAAATGCTAACACACGTGCACAAGGTGGTGATCACTTGTTGGTGTTGGCACATTTGCGAAGGCAGTGGAGTTTGAGCGGTAGAGAGGGTTTGGGTTCCTCTCTCCCTCCCGCCGAGCTTGCGAGGCGGGATTCGGCGCTTTTTGGAGAAGTGAAACGCCTATTTTCTACTACGCCGGAAGTCGAAAAAGAAACGGAGGCGAACGCGGTCACAGAGGTGACCGGACGCAGCACCGGACGCAGCACCGGACGCTGCACCGGACGCGGGTTCTGTGGACCAGCGCGTCCGGTCAGTGCAGCGCGGGCGTCAGGCGCGCGGGCGTCAGGCGCGCGGGCTAGGGTTTGACACCGGCGCGTCCGGTGACCCACGGGACCGGCGCGTCCGGTCTGGCGAACAGCGGGTCACGAAGTCATCGGACGCGGTGCGCGTCCGGTGACACACCATCGGACGCGTCCGGTGGTCTCGGGCGCTTACTGGACTCGCACCGGACGCGGTTACTGTGGCGTCCGGTGGTTGCGAGGAGCGCGTCCGGTGATGTCTTCGCGCGCGCGGGAACTGTGCGCACCGGTGCGTCCGGTGGTTCGCAACAGCGCGTCCGGTGTGTCGTTTGACCGTTGGCGCGCAGTGACCGTTGGAGGTTCTAACGGACGAATTTGAAATCGCTAGGGCACCGGACGCGGTTGAGCGCGTCCGGTCTGTTACGACCGGCGCGTCCGGTGCTCCCGCAGAAAACGGACAAGTGTGTGCAACGGCTCTATTTGACTGTGGGGTTATAAATAGACCTTGTGGCCGGCCTTGGCTGTAAGCTGAGCACACTTTGGCCTTGGTGGCTTATGTGGTAGTGCTTGGGAGCCCTCTAACTCACTCATGCTTGATAGTGTTCATCGGATCGAGTGAGAGAGCGATTCTAGTGCGTTGCTTTGAGAGATTGCATCGTGTGGCACTAGGTGATCGTGTTGCAAGCCGGTGGTGCTTGTTACTCTTGGAGGTTGCCACCTCCTAGACGGCTTGGTGGCTTGTGGCTCCGTCGAAGCTCGCAAGAAGATTGTGCGAGGCTCCGGAGAAGCTTTGTGAGGGGGATTGTGCTCACCCCGCGGGGATCGCGAAGAGCAACTCTAGTTGAGCGTGTCATTGAGCTACCACACTTTATGGTAGGTTCTTGCGGTGCCTTTTGAGAGGCTCGGTGTGTGACCGATTAGCCGCCGAACCACGAAGTGTTGGTCGACACAACGGGGACGTAGCTTGGTGGCAACCAAGTGAACCTCGGGAGAAAATCACCGTGTCAACATTGTCTACTCTTCTCGGTGGTTTGCTTTCGTACAACACAAGCTTGTATTTACTTTCATATATACTTGTGCTTGTGTAGTTGCTCTTAACTAGTTTGCTTGTGTAGCTTGCTAGTTGTCTTCTTGCTTGTGTAGCTAGAAGCTTCCCCTTGCGTGACTAATTTGGTTTGTGTAACCTTGTTAGTCACATTGCTTAGTTTGTGTAGCTAAGTGTTTTGCGCTCTCTAATTTGGCATTAGTTGCCTTGTTATTGAGCATTGCTAGTGAGCTTAGGAGCTTTGTGCTTTTGCTTCACTAGTTGTGTAGGAGCTCCCTCGGTTGGCAAAGTACTAGTGCATAGGTTTGTGTGACCTTGCTCTAGAATTGTTTAGGTGAGCTCTTGGTAAGCTTAGCACCTTAGTTGCTTAATTAGGATCTTTGCAAGGTGCTAGAGAACTTAGATAGAGGGGTATAGTCTTGGCTAGACCAATAAGTTTAATTCCGCATTTGTTTTGATTAGCCAACGCGTTTAAGTTTTAGAAAAGACTATTCACCCCCCCTCTAGTCCGCCATCTCGACCCTTCAATTGGTATCAGAGCTAGGTCTCTCATTTGTGGTCTTCACCGACCCGAGAGGATGGCGACATATGGGCTAGATGATTGTGTGGAACACATTTTTGATGGCACTCACTATGCACGGTGGAAAAATCACATGCTTGATCATTTTCGTGCTCTTGGCCCTAAGTTTTGGTGGATCATAGTTGTTGGTTTTTCTCATGACTTGGATGGGTGTGGTAACCGTACCCAAGCTCAAAAGGATTGCCGAACACTTGATGCACAAGCTAAGCGTTATCTAATCAAAGCTTTGAATGATGAAATCTTTAACAAGGTGTTGTGTCTCTCAAGTGCACATAGCATATGGACGGCACTCAAGCATCACTATGGTGACTCCTCAATTTGGGATGATGGAAAATTCAAGAAGGATGATCACATAGTGATGGAGGTACATAAGGATGTTGAGCATGACCACAACAAGGTGGTTGTGGAGGATTGCTCCACCTCACGGTCAAGTGATGACAAAGATGATCATATCACAAGATCACTTGACAAGAAGAATGATAATGCCACAAGTGATGCACGCATTGATTCTACCTCATGCACACTTGATGGTGAAGATGATGGCTATGAGAGTGACGCTTCAATAAGCTCTTCAACATCATCACATGGTAACAATAAGATACATGTTGGTGGTTTTGTTGTGGATTGTGATGATCCAAATTTTAAGCTTTTATATAAACTCTCAAGAGCCTTGAAAAGGGAAATGGAAAAAGTAAGTAAATTGGAAAATGAAAACTCTTTTCTAAAGACCACATGTGAACAACAAAAGCATCTACTTTATGTTACTACTTGTTCACATGAGGAGCTAAAATTGACTCATGAGAAACTTAGTGTTACTCATGATAATTTGGCACAAGAACATGCTTTACTCTCTAAGAAGCTTTCTAATGAAGAAACCAAATCTAGTGAGAGCTCATCATTTGGGTCAAATGATCAATCACATATTACTAACCCTTGTGATGTAGGCAAGAAGCATGTATCCACCTCTTGTGATGATTTATTAGATATGCCATGTTCTTCACAATTAGATGCTTGTTCTACTTCTATGTCTTGTGAGACTAACCTTTTGAAGGAGAACAATGAGCTCAAAAGTGAAGTGAAGAATTTGAGCAACAAGTTGGAGAGGTGCTACAACTCTAAAATCGCCATTGAGCATATCATGACCAATCAAAGAAGATATGGTGATAAGAGTGGTATTGGCTACAACAAGAGCAAGGGCAAGATTAAGAAGAAGCAAGATGCAAAGAAGCTATCCCAACTCATGTGCTACCAATGCCATGAAGTGGGACATATTGACAAGTGTTGCCCTACCAACAAGTCTCAAGTTGAGCCAAAAGCAAAGCCCCAAGATCAAGTCAAAATCAATCACGAAGATGTTAGTGACTTGATGATAAAGAAGAAAACAAGAAGGGGTGGAAGAGCAAGACATCCAATGCAAACTCAAGATGTCAAGATGATGAGCAAGAATCAAGATGAGAAGAAAATACATGCTCACATCAAGTGCTTTAAATGTGGAGATAAGGGACACTTCGCCTCGGGGTGTCCTACCAAGCTTGAGAAGAAGGCTCAAGCAACTCGTGAGAGGCAAGGCAATGAGAAGCAACATATGAGCAAGGAAGAAAAGGCTCAATCTAAGAGAAGTTGCTACTCATGCCGGAAAAGGGGACACATGGCACATTCATGTCCCCTAGGTAAGAATTCTAAGCCTAGTTCAATTGATGATACTAATATGCTTAGAAAGGATGGCAATGGTACCTCATTGGTTAAAATTGCAAAACATCCCGCTACTCATACTAAGGCTATGCCTAAGTATGTTGCACCTAATTTGAGAGGACCCAAACTTGTTTGGGTACCATCAAAAAGTGGATGATTGTTTGTAGGTACCATCGGCATTGGAGGCTTGATTCATTTGGATTCATATTGGTCATCATATGTTGAATCAAGTTTTAAAGCTTAGTGCATATTCTATCCCAATGCCAAGTCAAAATAAGTGGAGTCCAAATGCTACAACATACAAGTGCAACATTCAAGATTGTGGTGATTTATTGGATATATTTGATTGGCTTGCAAATATTCAAGTTGAAAGCTTGCTATTGAATGATCATAAGCTAACCAAGGTATATCTCTTGTTGATCATTTTATTTGGGTGCATATGAGTTAATTGAATTGGATATATATGCAATGTTGCTTGCTATAAGATGATTGAATGGATTAAAAGCTTAGTAATCAAGTTTGGATTGGTTTGTGTTGGATAATTTCATGAGATGACATTTAGTAAGTGGATTGAATGGATATATGTCTTGTGAAAGTATTCAAACAAGTTAGTTTCAAGTTTGATTCATATTTAATGAAGAATAGCTCATATATTGAAATCTGTCCTACTTTAAAATTCTGAGCTAGCAGTGATCTTAGCCATGTTTGAGTGATCAAATCTATTTGGATTGGCTTGAAATTTGGTATACATGCTCTACACTGATGAAAGAAGATGCTGTAGAAATTTCATGAGAATTGGATAAGAGGTGCTTCGGTTTTGGAGTGCATCTT
Source organism: Saccharum hybrid cultivar R570 (assembly GCA_038087645.1). Taxonomy (NCBI): domain Eukaryota; kingdom Viridiplantae; phylum Streptophyta; class Magnoliopsida; order Poales; family Poaceae; genus Saccharum; species Saccharum hybrid cultivar. The sequence continues at coordinate 35,121,781 of JAQSUU010000108.1, read as the reverse complement.
GTCAGCTATAGTGCAGCAGTTTTCAGCATGTAGCAGTGGTGGAAGATTTGAAATCTAGTAGCAATCTAGAAGTCAAAAGAAGTTCAAATTTTTACAGTTGCTATATGACTTAGTGAAGCACATCTCCACCAAATTTTATGGCATTTGGATCTGTACATTGGGAGATATGAATTATTCTTTGAAGGGTACAGAATCTGCCATAAAAGTGACAATCATTAGATTAATCTAGAGTCACTTTGATTGAAAGGTCCTCAAGTTGGAAACATGTTTATAAGTGGTTGAGGTACCTAAGTTTGGTTTTGGATTGATCTAGAAGCATGACGAGCAATAAGTACAAGACTTTTGTATTGTGAAATGTACTTGGTGTACTTATTTGGTACTCAATTTGAAGATCAAGATCAAACTTAAAATGAAGATGAAGTTTAAAGTTGTAGTGATGATTGGAGATCATTTGGTACAAAGAAAAGAACTTAAACATGTAGGAAGAGTTAGACTCAAATGTAGATTCAAGGATTATTCATCAAGATTGAGTTCATCATTTGGATCAATCAAACTATATCATTTCAAGTGAGTATCAAGAGTGGTTCTTTGGAGAAAGGTCACTTCTCCCTAGTGAGGGGCTTGCCGCCGTGTGTAGGTGAAACCAAGTTTGGGACTTGGAAGGCTAACATGGAAGTGGTGATCCGAGGAACTTGTGATGCTTAGTTGAAGCAATCAAAAGGATTGATCTAAAGAGCAAGCAACACCCAAAAGAGAGCTAGTCACGTATTTCAAGTGGTATTCTAAGTAGTTCTCTCATGCAAGCATTGATAAAAAAATTTGAAGCAAGCCAACCACAACTCAAGAGATAGTGCACTTGATCTTAAGTGGTTTTCATTTCATATGGGTGAAGAATGGATTTATCTACGATAATTGGTCTTCACCAAGCTTATAAATTGGACTTCACATTGCTATTGGAGTAATGAATTGAAATTTATATGACTATCCTCTACTTCAATATAGCAAAGGTATCATTGTAATGTGCATGATCATTTCATCCCTTACTAGTATGCGGTTAGTGCATATAGTACATGCTTATTAGGATCATGCATAACAAATAAAAAGTTTTAGATTCATAGCCTACCACTATTGCTTGATTGTCTAAATGTTCTAGTGGTATGTATATGAGTTTATTCATGAGCTAGTAAACCCAAGTACTTGATCTAGTTTGGATTGCTAACAAGTGACAAGTACAACATTGGCAAGATAATCCTTAGCATGAGGTGTGAAGAAGCTTGTCATTAGATCAACTTAGTTCAAGTCATACAAGAAGCTCATGACAATGATAAGAGTACAAGCACAAGATAATAATGAAAATAGATATCTAGTTTGTTTCAAGTGGTGTCTAGATCATCAACTTACAAGTGATATCTTACAAATGGTACTCATGAAGGTAGTGAATGTTCAAGAAATGAATATTATTGTCAAATCCTTCAAAGTGGATCCATACTAGAAAATTCTTTCAAAAGGTATCACATTCCTACTCATGATATCTTCACGTGGTATCATTCATGCAAGAAAATGGTTTCACAAGTGATCCTCAACTTTAAGTGATCAAATCAAGAAATGCTACCCTCATCTCCAAGTGGTATCTCAAGTGAATGACACATGCTATGACATAGGGGGAGAAGCCCCACCAATTGGTATCAAGGTCAAAGATCCTATGTGGAATCTCAAGAGCAACCATAAAGTTTGTCATTCCAACATATGTGGTAATGTCCATCAAAAATGCAATATTCAAGTCTCAACCATCTACCCCAATATAAGCCTTTGTATCAATTGAGAAGAACACCCTTTATGGAAATTGATGACAAAGGGGGAGAAGTTGGACAAAGATATGAAAGCTTTTTGAGCTTTGGGGAGAGATTGGAAAGATTGGACATGAACATGGACAAAGAGGGAGTAACATTGAAGAATGTAAGGGGATCAAACATTCTTGGACAAAGAAAGCACACAAGTAGGGGGAGCAAGCTCATGAATTTTGATTGATTACATTTGATATGTGCATAATTCATGTGCTTGCTTGCATTGCATAAGTTCTTAAATTCAAAATGCATGCTTGTGTGGTGTATGCTAGTTATAGAACTTGAATGATGATTTGATAACTAGCATGCATAGGATGTTAGCTAGACTTGTGATTATCATGCAAAAACTAGAACCTTGCTTATAATGTTGATCTCACGGGGTTTCTAGTGTTTTTGATGTCTAGCTACTCATGATGCTAAGGATGATGGCAAACTTGTGATTTTCAAATGGTATCAAGCTACTAATTGGTAGCGAGCTACAAAGGTTTATTCTATACACCTTAGCATCACTTAGTAGTGCTAACCCTCCCACAAATTTCATATTTATGCATATGTGCAAGCTTGAAACCAAACCATTTGAGCACATATGTAGGGGGAGTTATCACTATCAAGTCGGATTCTATGGTGCTTATCCAAATTCTAACATAGAGCTTAAATGTTGGATAAGTGGCATAAAGTCCAAAAGAACTTAATTTCCATATCTTTGTAGAGTTGTCATCAATTACCAAAAAGGGGGAGATTGAAAGGTCCTTGTTTGGTTTTGGTAATTGAGTGACAACTTAGGTGGACTAATATGTGGTTATGTGAGATACACAGGAGATTAGTCCACATGTAATGGTGTCATGAAGGAGCTCATTGCATATGAGACATGACATAGAGTCATGTGACCAAGGTGGAGAAGATCAAGATGAGGCTTGGCTTGATGGACCGGTTGCAAGTGTGAAGGGCAAGTTAGAGGCTTTGAAGTGAGGGACCGCGTGTGACGGTGAAGCTTGAGCATGACTTGGCGCCGATGGACCGACGCAACGGTGAAGAGCAAGTGAGGTCAAGATCGATGAACCAATACGGTCACGTGATGATATGAAGTGGATCATATCATTTGTGATATGGTTGGTGTATGTGTTGCATCAACGTCGGAGGAGATGGAGTGGAATGCGCAAGGCAAAGGTATAACCTAGGGCATTTCCATTTCACCGGTCATAGGTGTGTAGAGAAGTTGATGACCGGGTTTAGGAGAGATGGCCGTACTATTAAGAGGGGCAAACTTGTTTGCATATCGGTCATCTAGTGCCACTTGAGCGATCTAACTCTGCATACGTGTTAGGATCGAGTGGCGAGGCAAGTTGAGTGCCTAATTCCTTCGAAGAAAATGTTTGTGAAAATGCTAACACACGTGCACAAGGTGGTGATCACTTGTTGGTGTTGGCACATTTGCGAAGGCAGTGGAGTTTGAGCGGTAGAGAGGGTTTGGGTTCCTCTCTCCCTCCCGCCGAGCTTGCGAGGCGGGATTCGGCGCTTTTTGGAGAAGTGAAACGCCTATTTTCTACTACGCCGGAAGTCGAAAAAGAAACGGAGGCGAACGCGGTCACAGAGGTGACCGGACGCAGCACCGGACGCAGCACCGGACGCTGCACCGGACGCGGGTTCTGTGGACCAGCGCGTCCGGTCAGTGCAGCGCGGGCGTCAGGCGCGCGGGCGTCAGGCGCGCGGGCTAGGGTTTGACACCGGCGCGTCCGGTGACCCACGGGACCGGCGCGTCCGGTCTGGCGAACAGCGGGTCACGAAGTCATCGGACGCGGTGCGCGTCCGGTGACACACCATCGGACGCGTCCGGTGGTCTCGGGCGCTTACTGGACTCGCACCGGACGCGGTTACTGTGGCGTCCGGTGGTTGCGAGGAGCGCGTCCGGTGATGTCTTCGCGCGCGCGGGAACTGTGCGCACCGGTGCGTCCGGTGGTTCGCAACAGCGCGTCCGGTGTGTCGTTTGACCGTTGGCGCGCAGTGACCGTTGGAGGTTCTAACGGACGAATTTGAAATCGCTAGGGCACCGGACGCGGTTGAGCGCGTCCGGTCTGTTACGACCGGCGCGTCCGGTGCTCCCGCAGAAAACGGACAAGTGTGTGCAACGGCTCTATTTGACTGTGGGGTTATAAATAGACCTTGTGGCCGGCCTTGGCTGTAAGCTGAGCACACTTTGGCCTTGGTGGCTTATGTGGTAGTGCTTGGGAGCCCTCTAACTCACTCATGCTTGATAGTGTTCATCGGATCGAGTGAGAGAGCGATTCTAGTGCGTTGCTTTGAGAGATTGCATCGTGTGGCACTAGGTGATCGTGTTGCAAGCCGGTGGTGCTTGTTACTCTTGGAGGTTGCCACCTCCTAGACGGCTTGGTGGCTTGTGGCTCCGTCGAAGCTCGCAAGAAGATTGTGCGAGGCTCCGGAGAAGCTTTGTGAGGGGGATTGTGCTCACCCCGCGGGGATCGCGAAGAGCAACTCTAGTTGAGCGTGTCATTGAGCTACCACACTTTATGGTAGGTTCTTGCGGTGCCTTTTGAGAGGCTCGGTGTGTGACCGATTAGCCGCCGAACCACGAAGTGTTGGTCGACACAACGGGGACGTAGCTTGGTGGCAACCAAGTGAACCTCGGGAGAAAATCACCGTGTCAACATTGTCTACTCTTCTCGGTGGTTTGCTTTCGTACAACACAAGCTTGTATTTACTTTCATATATACTTGTGCTTGTGTAGTTGCTCTTAACTAGTTTGCTTGTGTAGCTTGCTAGTTGTCTTCTTGCTTGTGTAGCTAGAAGCTTCCCCTTGCGTGACTAATTTGGTTTGTGTAACCTTGTTAGTCACATTGCTTAGTTTGTGTAGCTAAGTGTTTTGCGCTCTCTAATTTGGCATTAGTTGCCTTGTTATTGAGCATTGCTAGTGAGCTTAGGAGCTTTGTGCTTTTGCTTCACTAGTTGTGTAGGAGCTCCCTCGGTTGGCAAAGTACTAGTGCATAGGTTTGTGTGACCTTGCTCTAGAATTGTTTAGGTGAGCTCTTGGTAAGCTTAGCACCTTAGTTGCTTAATTAGGATCTTTGCAAGGTGCTAGAGAACTTAGATAGAGGGGTATAGTCTTGGCTAGACCAATAAGTTTAATTCCGCATTTGTTTTGATTAGCCAACGCGTTTAAGTTTTAGAAAAGACTATTCACCCCCCCTCTAGTCCGCCATCTCGACCCTTCAGGCATTCCGTGGCCGGGGTGGATAGAGTCTCTCTCAACCTCCCTTTTCTACCTCAATAGATCCGCCTCGGAGTGGTGAAGCTCATACCGAGCTCTGGTGTGGCCGTGCGGCCTCGCCGTTGGCGGCGCACCGTCACCGGACCCCATCGTCCGCCGCTCGCGACGGCGAGTCCCTTTCGCTCCAACCCAATCCACCCTACCTACACGAATCGAGGCATTGCTTGACAGAGATCACGAGGGTGGGCTCGGTTTCCCGGGAGAGCTCCCCTCCGACGAGCTTGAGCTCGCCGGAGCGCGCGGTTCGCCGCGCCCCTGCCTCTCTCTCGGACGGCGGGTCCCGCCTGGCAGATGCCCGCGCGGGCGGGAAGACCCTTAGCGGGCCGCGCTGGCAAGCCGGGCCGGCCCAGTTGCAGTAGCGTCAGGATTTTTATTTTGTGTTTTCTTTTATTTATTTCACAGATCTATATGCCTTGTTGTGGAATTTTTATCTCCTATTTTATAGATCCATTTGATGTGATCCAAATTTTGTTGGACTCTAGATAAAGTGTAGTATTTAGGAAAAATATCAAATGCATGTGTGATGTTTATTTTCTGGAAGAATTAATTAGGGTTTTGAAATGTGTTTTAAATTGAATGCAAACTTGTTAAATGGATAACTTGAGTTGTATAGAACCAAAAATTATGAAATTTGGTGGGTAGGTTATTTTTTGTATATGCTAGCCCTGGTAAAAATTTGGGTATTAGTGCTTGAGTACTTTTCAAGTTATGATGTTGTCATGTTATATTAGAAGATACTTGAATGAATTTTAATAATTTTTCTATAAGTGCAATGCTCATGAAATTTTAGGGAGAGTGTCCTGGTACCATAAGGTTGCTAAGAAAAATATGGTTTCTGTTGTTTGACACTTTTCAATGTGATTTATTATTTATGCAAAAATCAGCCTTTTTGGCTTGTGAATTTTGTGTAGGGAGTTTCTGTAAATAACTTTAGTTCAAATTTTTACAGTAGCCTCCTAGTAGGGTAGAGAGTCTCCTGTAATTTTTGTAGAATTTTCTAAGCAGCTTGCATCTAAGTTTAATTTCCCACTTAATTAATTAAGTAAATTAAGAAAGGGGTTAAAATAAATGTTTTGGGTTGGCACACCTTACTTTCTTGTGGTTTCATGACATGTGTGAACTATTAGTGTCATTAGTTTGGTCATAAGGGTAGTTTGACACATGAATAAATATTTAAATTGCACATTTCTAGGTTCTCTGGACAGCTGGTAGCATTTTTGAGTTTGAACCTTGATAAAAGTGTTTGCTGGGAAACTTGTGAATACCAAAGTGGTAGGAAACTTGTTAAACTAGCTTGTGTCAAAATTTGGTGGCATTTGGCCTAGTAGTCTAGGAGTTGTAGCTGTTTAAAGTGGCTGTCCAGAAATGGCTGCTCTCTGTTTGGGAGAGGACAGATTTCTGAAAATTTAGAATTTCGACTAGGTAAACTTTGGAATTAAGTGTTGAGGTCTGAAAGTGAATTGTAGACCATTTTATAAGCTTTCCAGATTGTCTTGTATCATGCCTTTATGATTTGGGAATCTACAGTTGTGATGGAAATACTTAGCTGCTGTCCAGAATGTGTTGTTGCGATATTTTGTGATTGGGTTGGTGGTAACCTTGAGTAATGTTGTTCTTGTTAATTGTTAGGTGTTAGGACCTTAACTGAGGAGGAACAATTATACATTAGGTTGTGTAGATTAGGTAAGTACTTCTCTACCGGAGAAGAGATTTGCACTTATTATTGAAGTAATTTGAATAGAGCATTAGGAATTGCTGTAGTGCATTTCATCCCGAGCATGCTGCATTACTTCTTATGCATCCATGAGATTTATTGTGCATTCATGCAATAGGTGTACCGGAGGGAGTGACACTCCTCGAGTTCGAGGGAGCGATTCCGGAGGAGGATCAGGAGCAGTCGAGGGAGCCCGAGGACCCAGCCGGTGAAGGAGTTCCCGTAGACGATCTACCTGAGTGCCCGGATCATCGCCCGTCCTCGTTCCTGAAAGGCAAGCCCCGGTGCATGCTGACCCAATTGTTTTATATATAAATCTTGAGTACTTTTACTTGTTTACTGCATTAAGTTGTAGGAGTTGTGTGAAAACACTTGTTGCATTATACCTGTCCTTGTCCAGATATCGTACTTAAACCCTAAATTAGGTTTAGGCACGTGTCAATGCTTAGCCCTGCTTAGTCCGGTAGAAGTCGGGTGATTTCCGGTCATCCGCGAGATGTAGGAATGGGTCACGAGTGGCTATGTTGGCTATCGTGGATGGAACCATGCCTTAAAAATGAATTTGAGACCGGGCGGGAGTTCGATAGTGCAGCCGCAAGACACTTCACCTCTTGGGTGCGGAGCTATGCCCGTCTGAGTCGTTTAAGGACCGACTCGCTGTACGTCCTTGAGTCATGTTGAACGCAGTCTAACACTTAGTTGGCCGGATAAGTCGTTCCGACCGCGAAGCCGAGTAATATGGTTCAGGCCGGGAATCGAATGGTAGGTCGCATCTTGGAGGTAGTAAGGATGTGCTTGGGGACATTGGCGTGAGACCAAGGGGGGTTAGAGTCCCTATCACCTGGCAGAGTGTTGCCCTTGGGGATGCGGCATCATTCGAACCCGCGACTCCTGAATTGTACGAAAGGTGGCTTGTGCGACCCTGGCAGGGGCCTGCGCGGTGAGTGTTAGAAATACCCCTCCAGCTGGATAGGAATTCGATTCGAATCGCCGTCGCTCCCGGTTAGTGAGCACTTGACTTGAGCAGCGGCAACGTAGATCTCATTAAATTGAACAGATGGTTAAACGAATGATATAATGTTGCCGCAAATTATACCCGCTATGGATATAATAATATTATTATTTGATTTTAATCAAGTGAATGTTTAGTACAGGTGCTAAGATAGATGACAGGTAAATGTTAAAAATAACTGCTAGTACAGGTTAAAGGAGTTTCAATTACTTATGCTTTTCCGCAAATGTGATGCCAGCCAACTCCACCTAAGAAAGCCTTGCATGATCCTTGGTGTCTCTTATTTTCCGTTTCGACGGGTAAGTCTAGCTGAGTACATTCCAGTACTCAGGGTTTATTCCCTCCTGTTGCAGATGACATGCTTTATCAGGGCTTCTGCAAGAACTGCCTCCACCCCGCGGGTGATGAGGACTAGATCACTCGGGCGTGATCGTCTGTTAGTTTACTTTCCTAAATGCTTTTGTGGGATGTCGATCTATAAGACTGGCAGTAGTATTTGAACTAAATGTGTGTGTTATGCTTCCGCTACTTTATGAACTCGGTTTGTAATAATATTACGACTCCGTGTGTTGTAAGTGGATTTTCGAACTACTTGTGAAATGTAACGTGTGATGTGTTATGTTGAATGATGCGATCTTGGTTGTGAACGAGTTGGTTTGAAATCCTTCGTGGTTTCGATTGACTACCGGGATTATATGGGCTCAAGTTCGAAAATTTGAGCGTTTCGGCGCTTGTTTTTGTACTTGTGCTCTTATAATTTGGTCGGTTCTGTTACACCAGATGTTAGAATGCAATTAAAAGTTTCATTTATAGCTTTGCTATGTTGCAAATGTGGTATTTTATATGTTGCATAAAATGTTAACAATGTTAGTGATTAAGAAACTTTGTGAATTTAAATATGTGATTTTGCTTAAACAATTAAAATTTGGGTAAAATATACTTTGTTGTTTAAAGTATGCTCTTGAATAAGGAATAAAAAATCTCTTGTGTTTTTAAATCAAACATGTTGAATTAAAGCTCCAAAAACTGAATTTAATATTGTTTTCCCCTTATTTAGCATTTTGGCTGTCTTGGGAATTAGTTATTAAGTTCATTATTTGGAGAATTATCAATGAAATTTTATAAGTAAAATTTGTCCAAACTAGGTTTCATTGCTTGTTGCTATGTTTGAGCTATGTTAATGTGTAATTAGTTGTGTTGTTTGATCAGTGATTGGTCTTTAACTAATTGCTCAAAAATGCTTAACTAAAATAGTTTTTAAACCCTAACTGAAATTTTAGCTTGGCAGTTTTAAAGTACCCATCTTCTCAATTCAAAAACTTGAAAACCTTTGATCTTTTGGGGTTGATGTTTTAAGCAAAGATGGAGCTCACGTATAGGTGAACAACTTTTATTCTTGGTGATGATCAAGTTGCTGCACAGAATCGAGAGCAAGAGAGCGAGGAACAGCATGGTTTTAGTCGGTGAACGGTGGCACCGACAGCAAGTGCCACGCAGCTGCTCGCCGCCCTTCCCGCCGCTCCTGTGTGTGTCGGCATGCAGCTGCCTGCATGGCGAGCTCATGCAGGAGTTGGCAAGCCCAGCAGCTTCACCCGTGCTCGTTTAAGGCAGCACCGGCGACCTTCTCTCCTCTTCTTCCCTCTCTACAGCGCCACCGTGCTGTCTGTTCGCCAGCGAAATTGGCCGCCATCGTCCTGCCTCCATCCAATTGCTCGCACCCGCACCTTCACCTCGCCCTTGCGCACCCCCCTGGCCTGTTTGCGTCGCTTGTTGCTGCCGGAGTAGTTCCCAGTGCCTGCTGCCGCCGTAGCCGACCCGCCATAGCCGCCGAGCTCCACCTCACTATGGTCGGGCCATTCTAGAGCATCTCTCTCCTTGATGTTTGTTGTTCTAGCTTTGCCTTGATGCTGTGATGCTCACCGGCCTCGCAGTTTTGACAGTCGTGTGCCGGAGTGGCCGGAACGCTGTCCTCACCGTCAGTTCGTGCTGCCCTGGCTGCCGTGGCAGAACCGCAGCCACCACCCTCGCTCGTCCTTTGAGGCTCCTCCATCCCAGCCGATGTCACCCTCAACCCCCTTGCTCCGCGCTGCCTCCCCTACGTCACCTTCCCGGTCGCGCAGCCGCCTGTAGTCCCGGGTCGCCGGAGCCGCTGCCGCAGCGGGTCGCCTGCCTTCGTGGTTGGCAACCTGCAGACCGTCACTGGCCAGGATGCGTCCCTTAGCTGGTGCGCTTGGCCGCAAGGAAGCTGCACTGCCACTTACCCTCCGCCGTCGGTGGCCACCTCGCCGGATTTCGGCCATGCCAAGCTTGTTCCCTGCTCTGTTATGTGTCGAGACGAAGAAGACAAGGGTAAAAACGAATTAGAAACCCTTTCTTGGATCCTGATGCTTAATAACTAGGGAGAGTAGTTTTCAAATATGGGCTTGATTGATTAGTTAAAAATGCAGGGCCCCTGATCCAAATGTGTTTTCTTTTTTCCTGTTAATCTTTTTCAGAAAATGCTATTATATGCTGATTCTTGTTTAAATCATAACTAATTCTAGAAGCATGCTAAAAATGTAAAACTTTTTGTGTAGCCTTGTTATGTTATGCTCTGCCATGGAAAAATATGAATTAGCTATAGTTAGTAGTTTTTATATGCTTAAAAATTATATCTTTTAATTATAAAATGGACCTTGCATGATTTTTATAGGCTAAAATAATTGTGCTTTAGTCATGAAACTTTTTTTGTAGATATCATGTGCTAATATATACCTTCACAAAAAGTTTGGTACTGTTTTGATAATTTTAAATTGGTTAATTAATTTAAGTGTGTTTAAATACCTTTTCCTTGTTTAATAAATGTTAAAATAAATTAGGGAAATGTTTAAATGACTTTGGTGTGTTTTGAGCATTATGTGAAGACCTTGGAACATCCCAACCTCTGCTGTTCCTTGGCATTTTAATTATTTCCTTGAGATGTTTATAATCAACTTGTCTTCATAATAATCAAAATGACTTAATTAAGTATTTAGCTTTATAAGTTTTTTTATCATGATCATGAGTTAGGAAAGATGTTGATCACCTGCTGGTCCATGCTAAGTTAATTACTTTCATGATAGACAACTAATTAACTTGATAGTTAACTGACCAAAATGCTTTTATGATATTAACCCTAGTTCTTTGGTGAAGGAAAGTTGTACTTAACTTTCTTAATTTTGTTTCACTTCTGTTATGCACTTGTGAATCATGCATCATGCCATGCATCCCATCATGTTAAGCATGCATCCTTTATTATGTGTAGTGCTTACGAGAGTGAGAAGACTCATGTGGATCAAGTTCAGAGAAGGTCCATCCACCAGTAGTAGTGATGCCAAGTCTGACTACTGGATCTTTCTCTAGAATCTAACATTCTCTGCAACGCAGACAAGCCTCGGAGCATAAACTCTTGTTTAGTATTTACAAATCTTTATTACACTTTAAGTCTTGTGAGATGTGCATTAAGTAATTAGGAGTTGGTCGAATACCGTTGCTGCATGATTACCTTGATATTCAGGTATCCCTAGTGTTACCCCATTAGTATGTGTAGGTCGATACCTCTAATGCTTAGTAATGCTTAGACTTCGATAGAAGTCGAATGATGGTTTCATCGTTCGAGAGAAACAGGTTTACCATGCTCTTCTCAACTCTGTTATGGGTTGTGAAATACCATGGTTATGATAATATTAATTTGAGACCGGGCGGGTAGCTTGCAACGAGAATGGAGTCTCCATATAGTGCTCCGCCTCTGTCGGTTAAGGACCGATCGTTGTTGGCCCTTGGATCAAAATTTTTGCAAGTACTGGCCACATACTCTGGTAAGCCTAATACCTCAACTATTCCATTATGAGAAAGGATAACCGCGCATTGGGAGTGGAGAGATGGTGAGAGTAGCATGTACCCACCCTATGTAAACATCAGGGATGGCGTACGGCGGTGGAGTATGTGCTCTCGGGTGGCGTGAACCCATTCTTGTTCTGGAGGATCCGAATAAGGGTTGATATATGTAAGTCTAGAACCTACATATGTCGTATGGTAAGGAAACCCCAGCTAGCCCTAATCGATTCGAATCGTCGTTTGCTCTAGGTAATAGAAGACTTGATCCTCGCACCATCATTGTAGATTAATCAAGGGAAACATGGTTACTTATGATTATGAGATAAGATGTGATGAGATGAGATGACTAAAGAAGTGATTGATTTAGAATAGTGCAAACTAGATATCGATAAAGATTTAATACGAAGCTAAAATATTGAAAGTAAGGATCCACTCATAGTAACCTTTTCTGCAAAAGTTATTCTTGCTTCCAACTTTCCTTTAAGCCTACATGCCCTTGGAGTCTTTTCTTTTGGTCAGGTAAGACTTGTTGAGTACCCTCAAGTACTCAAGGTTTGTTAACCCCTGTTGCAGGTTCTGACTTGTGTTGCTAATCGAGGTCATGACGGTGGGCTCGAAATGATTTGGTTGTCACTCCAACTTTAGGTGCTTACCTAAGTTGCTTCTGAAGTTCTACTCACTTTTCGAAACTTAAGTTAAGTTTTGACTTGAACATGTTTTGTAATACTGTAAGTCTTCCACACTCCGATGTAAGATTTTTGTACCAAATGTTGTAATGTTGTGGTAACTCCATGTTGATCCTATATGAGTTGTAAAATGTAGATGATTCGGGGTTTCCCGAGGACACCCGACAGACTATCGGAGTTATCTGGCTCTTGTGTGCAGCAGTCAGAGGTCTTTAGGACAATGACAGGTGCATGTGGGTCATATAATTTGGGTGGTTCTGCCACAATGGCCTACAGCTCACGCGCGCCACGCGCAGCCACGCATCCAAATGCGCCACATAGACGAGCCTCCAGGATTAGGATTAGGTTCTGAATGAGTGGAGACTCAAGACTGGGAGGGGGAGGGGGCACGTGAGGACTGGGGAGGGGAGCCCGACCAGTGGGTTAGCTGGGCCAACGCCTAAGGTGGAAAGGTGGGACTCGCCTAGACACGGCCTGGTGCTCGGGAGTTGGGAGAGATCGATAAATCGCTAGAAATTCGGTGCGAATGGTTGTTCGGTTCGGTTGGGGGTAAAAATCGATCACCGAGCTGATCACCGAACTTCCCAGGAACAGAAACTGAAGCTGAACCGAAAAACCAAAAAACTGACATTTCAGTTTGGTTTTGGTTCGGTTCGGTTTTCGGTTTTTGGGTTAAATGTGCCCACCCTGACTTGTCAATTGTTAGGAAGATCATTTGTTTTATGGTCATCAAAGAAGCAAAATAGTGTTTCATTATCAACCGCCCAAGCCGAATACATATCCACCGGTAGTTGTTGTGCATAAATTATTTGGACGAAGGCTACCTTGAATGACTTTGGAATTAAGTTCAAGAAAGTGCCATTGCTTTGTGACAATGAGAGTGCTATCAAGCTCACCAACAATCTGGTTCAATATGCAAGAACAAAGCACATTGATGTCCGCCACCATTTCATAAGAGATCATCAACAAAAAAGGGACATTTCCATTGAGAGTGTGGGCACCGAAGATCAACTTGCCGATACATTCACCAAGCCACAAGATGAGAAAAGGTTTTGCAAGTTAAGGAATGAGTTGAACATATTGGATTTCTCAAATATGTGTTGATGCACCCCCCCCCCCACTTATATGACATGCCTCTCCTTCGAGCAATCCAAGGTAAAAGTTGATTGGCACGCATACATTCTTTGCTAAGGACTTGTTTAGTGCATCTAGTCATTCCTCACATTAAATAGGCTTATTCATGAAAATCAAATGAATTTAATGCTTATATGGTACCACTATTGCTTCTATGCTTGACTTGATCTAGTGGTAGCATATGACATGTTTGTGGGCTTGTGAACCAAGTGTTTGATCTAGAAAATGAGCTATAAGTGTTTAACTCAACATGGTCAAGATAACCCTTGAAATGAGGTGTGAAAAAGCTTGTCCTTGGATCAAACCAAGTTAAATATCTTTGGCAAGTGTTCTAGATTGAACCAAATTTAGAAAAATAATCCTCACCCCATTGATTGACTTTGAAAGTCTTAACCTATCTAAAATTGAACCTTTGTGGTCATTGATGACAAAGGGAGAGAAGTAATGCACAAAGATAGTGAAAAGATGACATAGGGGAAGAAATATGAAAGTAAGGGGATCAATTAAAATTTGAGCACACAAGTAGGGCGAGCAAGCTCATAAACTTGATCGATGTATTTGAATGTGTATTTCATATATATGCTTGCAGGACACAAGTTTTAAATTAAAATTCCTTGCTTGTGTGGTGTATGCTAGTTGTAGGCTTGATTGATGAAATGAAAAACTAGCATGCATAGGTGATGGTTAGCTATGCCTTGCTTACTTGTTTTTCTTTCACAAGTGGTACTAGAGCCTTGCATATAAGTTGATCTCATGAGGTATCTAGTGTTTGTGTTTTGCAAGTAATTCCAAGTGGTATCTAACTAACCATGGTGCTATGCATATGTGCAAGCTTTTAATCCAAACTCTTAGCACATATGTAGGAGCAAATGCTACCAATGGGGGTTCATGAAACTTGTCCAAATCCTTTACACATGGTAAAAATGCTTGGGCAAGCAACATGGATTCAAATTTGAATTTATTTCATATCTTTGTAGAGGTTGTCATCAATTACCAAAAAGGGAGAGATTGAAAGCCCTAGTTTGGTTTTGGCTAATTGATGAAACCTATTTGGACTAATCCTTGCATCTAAGTATGTGACTAGATAGGATGGTCCAACCCAAGTGATGGAGTGTTGACGGTAGTTAACTATCATTTTTAACCATCAAATTAAATAAAATAATGCTATAAAATTAATTACCACCATAGACTAGGTGTTTAACTGACAGAATTCCACGAGTTTTGGTGAATATCTATTTCTGTAGGGTGCCAGCTAAAAATAATCAAAGATGGCCCACATGTCAGGTTTATATAGAGAGAAAGGGCCACGGATGGAAAGAGTATAATCTAGAAGGTTCAGGAAGCCAAACCCTAGGAGGTGGGACCCACCTATCACTGTGATAGGGGCGGGCGCCCAGCCCCAGGGGCGACCGCCCCACCTAGAGAGCCAATCACCTTCCACCTCGCGGATCCTGCCTCCACCGCCTTTGAGGATGAATAAAAATCGTTGATCAAGGTCGGTTTGATCCGAGGGTTGTGGTGCTTCCTAGGGGGCTATATAAGCAAGGCCCCTAGCCCCTGGAGGAGAGAGTTCAGAAACCCTAATTCATATTTTCCAGAGAGAATTCGCCTAAGAGGGGTCCCTTGAATGGATCTTTCTCTAGGGCACATACAAGAGAGTTTAGCTTTGTAGTCTCTATGTGAGATTAGAGTTATTCTTCTAGATTGAGAGAGTTAGAGTGGAGGTAGAAGATTGGAGGAAGCCCGGCCTGTCAGTGTCTCCTCTCCAAGCTTCTATCTATGGGGTCAAGTCTCCTAACCCGAGGCTTGGTTCTAGGATTCTTTGGCAATTCAACTTCTAATACTAAGTAAGTACGTTGTTATTATTGTTCTTTGGTTTACGAGTTTACTTTATTCGTTTCGCGTAGGGAATAGAGTAATCATTCGTAGCGTAAGCGTGGTGCTTGGGCTAGGAATACTCGTGGATATCCCCTATCTGGCTGGATTAGTGAGTAGTAGCGTGGGACGTGACAATCCCATTGTTACCTTTGGAGTCTCCTCCCGTCAGAAGGTTTGGTAGGATTTAAGTACCCTGGTTAAGCATCCTCTGTGGTGTCTCTTTTCCATTGGTATTTCCCCTAAGACCAATAGTATCATAGCTTACCATAGGTTGGAACCAGACTGTCGTCGTAGTTCTCTCTAATCGCTTATATCTTCACCACCTTGTAGTGCGGCCCAAGGGTAATAGTAAAGACTAGGTTAGTCATCAGGTTAGTCATCGCATGCTTTCTCCTTGCGGATAAAACAAATACGATACTCTAGACTTATCTCCCGGGTGAAGTGCTCACCGATATCCGTGCGCTTGCGGATTATTTCTTGAATTCCTTTGTGTGCGTATCTAATATCAACAAGCATTTTTGGCGCCGTTGCCGGGGAGAAAGACGTCAGCTGAGTTAACCTTAAGTCTTGCTTTACCTTGTACCTATATTTTTATCTTTTCCTTTTTATTTCTTACCTTATTCTTCTTGCCTTTTTCTATCCTTATGGATAACATAAATTCAATTCCTATCTTTCAATTTTCTGCACCCACGGAGACCAGCCTAGTGCCATGGGAGTCATCACAACCTATCCAAACCCCTAACTAAGGCTGAGTCCGCGGTTGATTGCAATGGTCCAAAGCCTATCCTTTTCAGGAGGAGTAGACGAAAATCCTTACCTTCATATTAGAGACTTTGAGCAAACATGTGACTGTCTTTGCATAGAGGGCATGTCTGATCAAACTTTACGTTGAAAGTTATTTCCTTTCTCTTTAAAGGGAAAAGCTAGACAATGGTATGATAAAGCCGTAGGTAAGCAACAAGGAGATTGGGGATCCTTACGTTCTAATTTTTGCCTAGATTTTTACCCTATCTCCCAAATCATCGACCTTAGAGTCAAGGTTCTGACTTTTAAGCAAGAACCTAGTGAATCTTTGGCCTCATCCTAGAATCGTTTCACTACTCTTTTAGCATCTGGCCCAGACCTCAGTTTACAAGACCCTATTCTTCTTCAACATTTTTATAAAGGTCTTCATAAAAACAGTAAGCAATTGCTCGATACAACTTCTGGAGGATCATTCTTGCATGTTTCGTCAGAAAAAGCAAGATTAATCTTAGATCAAATCCTATCATCTGAATTAGATAATCTCCTAGAAGAAGAACCTCAAGTGGCTGAAGCAAATTCTTTGCCAGATATACCATCTACTTCAGCTATTCCAAGTTCTGAGCAAGAAGAAGAAGAAATTCCGTTTCCTGATTTTATGCTTGATATCGAACCCGATCTTTTTTCCGATTTTGGAAATGTTATGAATTATTATTCTATAAAGAAACCACAGAATCATCATAATCACGTTAGAGAATCTTTGAATCCTTCAGAGGATGTATCTTATAGAAGCACTTCAGCAGAGCTAGTGTCGGTCATAAGCAGTGAATGGTTAGAGGAATCAGAGCTTTCCTCTGATGTGATCCGTTTGGATTCACCCTCTCTTCCAATACAGTGCTCATTTAATTCCGATCACATAGATGCTCTCTATAATCCAGTTGTGGACATTAATATCATGTCTGTTTCACTTGCACAACATTTAATGAGGCACATGACATTAACCCCAACTACAAAACTGATGAAGAGTCTTTTAGGACACATTGTCCCCAGTTTAGGAATTTTACATATCCAACCAATCCAGGTAGAAGGAACCTTGGTTCATTTGAGCTTTTATGTCTTCCCCATATGGGACTTCGACCTGTTGATAGGACAACCTTTTAGAAGACTCCTTTATGAAGGACAAACAGGGAAAATAAACATTTGTTTTGGAAATAAACTCCAATTCCCAATGTCCATATCTCATTCTCTAAGTACTAGGACCGAATCTTATCCAGAATCTGACCTGCTGGAAGAATTTAAGGCTGCTTCTCTAGAGTTCTTAGTTGACTCAGGTCTAGAGGATGATGCTCAATTCTTCATAGAAGAAGAGGATGATTACTCTGAGCCTGAACCTTTAGATGAGTTTGCAGAGCCACCTAGACCTCCTATAGAGCTTAAACCTTTACCAACCGATCTTAGATATGCTTTTCTAAATGATGATCCAGAGTTTCCTGTGATCATAAGTGATAAACTCACTTAGGAACAACCTTTTTGCTTAATGGCTGTGCTAGAGAAACATCGATCAGCTTTTGGCTACTCACTCCAAGATCTTAAAGGAATTAGTCCTGCCCTTTGCACCCATCGCATTCTAACAGATCCTACTGTTCCACCTTCTAGAGAGCCACAACGTAGACTCAACAATGCGACGAGGGAGGTTATTAAAAAGGAAGTTTTGAAACTTTTGCATGACGGGATTATTTATCCTGTGCCGCACAGTGAGTGGGTAAGCCCTGTCCAAGTTGTGCCTAAAAAGGGAGGCATGACTGTTGTTAAGAATGAGAAGAATGAGTTGATCCCTCAACGTACCGTCACAGGATGGCGGATGTGCATAGACTATAGAAAGCTTAATAAAGCTACTAAGAAGGATCATTTTTCGTTGCCTTTTATTGATGAGATGTTAGAATGGTTAGCCAATTATTCTTTCTTTTGTTTCCTTGATGGATATTCGGGGTATCACCAAATCCCTATCCATCCTGATGATCAAAGCAAAACTACCTTTACATGTCCCTATGGAACTTATGCTTATCGTAGAATGTCTTTTGGGTTATGTAATGCTCCAGCTTCTTTTCAAAGATGTATGATGTCTATATTTTTCTGAAATGATTGAAGAGATTATGGAAGTCTTCATGGATGACTTTTCTGTTTATGGAAAAACTTTTGATGATTGTCTTGAAAATTTAGATAGAGTTTTGCAAAGATGTGAAGAAAAGCACTTAGTCCTTAATTAGGAGAAATGCCACTTTATGGTTAGAGAAGGAATAGTGCTAGGACACTTAGTGTCTGAAAGAGGTATAGAGGTAGATAGGGCTAAAATTGAAGTAATTGAACAGCTACCTCCACCTGTGAATATAAAAGGAATTAGAAGTTTTCTTGGCCATGCTAGTTTTTATCGTAGATTTATAAAAGATTTCTCATTTATTGCTAGACCTCTTACTCGTTTGCTAGCCAAGGATGTTCCTTTTGAATTTGATGATGAATGTTTAAGATCGTTTGAAATTTTAAAGAAAGCACTCATCTCAGCACCAATCATTCAACCCCCTGATTGGTCTTTACCTTTTGAAATTATGTGTGATGCAAGTGATTATGCTGTGGGGGCAGTTTTAGGACAAACTAAAGATAAAAAGCATCATGCAATAGCCTATGCTAGCAAAACATTAACAGGACCTCAACTTAATTATGCAACTACTGAAAAAGAGCTCATTGCTGTTGTTTTTGCTATCAATAAGTTTAGATCTTACTTAGTGGGAGCTAAAGTAATTATTTATTCTGATCATGCTGCTCTGAAATATTTGCTCACTAAGAAAGATGCTAAACCACGTTTGATAAGATGGATTTTGTTACTCCAAGAATTTGACTTAGAAATAAAAGATAAAAAGGGAGTGGAAAATTCTGTTGCCGATCACTTGTCTAGAATGCAGTTTGAGAATTCACAGGAAATGCCCATCGACGATTCACTCTGGGACGACATGCTCTACGGGATCAACAGATCTGACCCCTGGTATGCAGATATTGTTAATTTTATGGTTTCAGGATATGTACCACCAGGAGCAAACAAAAGGAAACTCGTCCAGGAAAGTCGTACTCACATATGGGATGAACCGTACCTCTTCCGAGTCTGCTCAGATGGACTACTCAGGAGATGTGTACCTATTGAGGAAGGAATAAAAATCATTGAGAGATGTCATTCATCACCATATGGAGGACATTATGGGGCATTCCGCACACATGCAAAGATTTGGCAATGCGGATTCTTTTGGCCAACAATGTATGAAGACACAAGAGAATTCATCCGAAGATGTGGACCATGTCAGAGGCACGGCAATATCAATACAAGAGATGCCATGCCACTCATCAACAATCTTCAGATCGAACTCTTTGATGTCTGGGGAATCGACTATATGGGACCATTCCCACCATCGAGGAAATGCGAGTACATTCTGGTGGCAGTAGATTAGTCTCCAAATGGGTTGAAGCCCTGCCATGCAAGAAGGCTGATAACATAAATTCCAAGAAGATGTTTGAAGAGATAATATTCCCCAGATTTGGAGTCCCGAGGATAGTGATAAGTGACGGAGGATCACACTTCATCGACAAGCGCTTTGAGCACAACTTGTCTAAGCATGGAATACGTCACAACGTTGCTACCCCCTATCATCCTCAGACAAGTGGGCAAGCAGAAACATCAAATAAGCAAATCAAGAACATTCTGCAGAAGACAGTAAATGAGATGGGTACTGGATGGAAGGACAAGCTTCCCGAAGCACTCTGGGCATACCGAACAGCATACAAGACACCTATTGGAATGTCTCCTTATCAGTTGGTGTATGGGAAGACTTGCCACCTACCAGTTGAGTTAGAATTTAAAGCTCACTGGGCTATCAAGAAATGGAACATGGACCTTGACGCTGCCGGAATAAGGAGGAAAATGCAACTCTCAAAGTTAGATGAATGGAGAGAAAAAGCATATCACAATTCAAAGATTTATAAAGAGAGAGTTAAGAGATGGCATGACAAGAGAATTAAGGAGTTCGCCCCAGGAGATAAGGTATTACTTTTTAATTCCAGGGTGAAACTCTTCGGACATGAAAAGCTACGAAGTAAGTGGGAAGGATCATTTAAAGTGGTAGACACATCATCACATGGCACGGTCACGCTTCAAAACGATGAAGGTACGTTATTCAAGGTAAATGGTCAACGCCTTAAATTATTTTTAGAGCCCAATAAAGAATTAGAAGAATTAGATGTTATTAATTTCTTTATTACTTAAGTATTGTTGGACCCGACCTTTTTAGTTTTCGTTTTTCGGGGCCCAGCATATTTTTCGAAATAGCAAAAATATTTAGAAAATTCTGCGAAAAAGTGGACCGAAACCGGGCTCGTGGATTGGGCGCCTGCCCCTAGGGCTGGGCGGCCGCTCCACCCCCTGCGCCGTTTCGCTGCCGCCTTTTGCCTTCGCGGTTCTTCTACATTCTTCTTCCAGAAAAAGTTTATTCCTAGCTTATTCGGGCGTTTTTATCACGAGATACCGTTTAGGTGCCGTTTTGGTCCTCCGAACCCTCCTATATAAACGCCCCATGATGTCAGCCATCCTCATTCCATCAGATCATTCCTCTTTTCCTTTTAGAAGCTTGCTAGCTCTCTCTCCCAAGCTCCAACGGCCAACCACGACAAGAGGATCATCCCCTACGGTCTCGACCTCAACTCCATCCCCAAGGAAGATCCAAATTGCAAAGCTCTTATCCCAGTTAGCAATGCTCAACCCCTCGCTGCCATTCCACCAAGACCTCACAGCTATAGCCAATCTTACTTCGCTCAGCCAGTTCTCGCAGCACCTTCGCAGCCCCCCTTGCTAGAAGATAAACCGTCGAAGGGGCCCGTCGTCAAGCTACCTGCTAGAACCAAGCTCTTGCCGCCGAAGCACAATGAGACGCTTGTTGGTGTGAAGACCAACAAGAAAGGAGAAATCGTCTGCACCAAGTACAGCACTGGGGAACGCACCTACTTCGAAGGGGTTCGCGCTCATCCAAGCAAAGTCAAATTCCTTCCACCCGAGGAAGCTCCTAAGCACGCCCTTGCTAAATCTGAAGCTCCACGCAAGCGTCGTAAGACTTTAGCTGATCTAGAAAAGCTGATAGAGGCTCAGCAAGCTACTATCTCCTCTATAGAAGCCACTCTACGCCTTCAGAATAGATGTTTTCTTCGCACGCATGAGAAAGTAGAGGACACAGAGAAGAACAATAAGGAACTAGAAAAGCGCGTAAGTGCCTTAGAGCCTCCTGAGCCAAAGAAGTAGATTGAGTACCATCTAGCAGTTGATAAGGCACCTTCGAGATTAGTCACGAGATTGTTTAAATTCTTTTGCTTAGATTAATTCTTTTATTCAGAATTCTTTTCTTTGTAAACAAAGTGCCTTACATGATACTGAATAAAGAGTTGGTTTCTTATTATTATTGGAATATTTTGCTTGTGCTTTTGTCTCCACCATGTTTTGTATAAAGGAAAATAGGAAATAAGTGTGGGGGAGGCACCCGACGATTTAATGAACAGATTTTACCGTACAAACGAAGAATCTTGAAGATACATAACACGAGGACCCTGTATGTCGAAGCGGGCTTCGGAAATCCACCCCAAGTGGGGCGGCCGCCCAGACCTAGGGGCGGGCGCCCAGGTGGTAAGCCCTCCTCGCTCCATCCTTCGACCATGGCCAGGTATGCTCCTTACACATTCCAATTTTTATATACACACTTCTGTTACGTTTCGCATTATGAATTCTTAAGTACAACCTATTTAATGCTGAATTTAAAAAAAAGATAGATTATTTTAGTCATGATCTCTTTATAGACTCACACAATGATTCTTTCCTGGGAGTCCTGTTACTGTTGGGAACTTAATTTTTAGGGCCCCATATCATTTAAGTTGTTGTGGAGTGAGAGATAGTAGAATCATGAGAACCTGATTTCTGATACTTTGTCACTTGGAGAATTTCTTTTTAAAAAATGTTAAAAATTTTAGCTATGCTTCTCCTCTGTGGTAAGAATAAATGCCTAGTAGAGCCTTACATGTATAAAAAAAACTAGCTCATAAGCTATTTACTTTGTGTTGAGTTTGGTCAACCCGTGCTATACCCTTGTTGAGAGGTGGGCCATGCTCCCAAGATCAGGATTCACACTAATTTTTGCACCCCTTGCTACTTCTACCCTGCAAGTACGCACCACCATATTACCTATTTAGATCCACTCAAAAATTTGTTCTGCTCCTACCCTGGGAGTAAACAATCAAAAATATATCTCCTATAGTTTTTTTTTCTTAATTGCTAGCCATGATTCTAAAATGCTCCAGAATGTTATCATCCTTTCATAAATGTTCTGTTAAAGTTCAGTATATTACGTTGTTACTAAGTAAAAAAAGAGAGAGAAAAAAGAGAGAAGAGAAAGAAAAAAAAAGAAAGAAAAATAGAGTATTGATTTTGCCTTTTGTGAAGTACAAGTTTTAAGTTGCAATTCCTCAAATCAAAGTTGAATAAGTGAAGTTTTGTAAAGGAGCATTGTAGAATTATCTTGCACCCCCTCTACCTTCCACAAATATTTCCTACTATATTTATTCTTTTGAAACCACACCACATGCACGTCCTGATCTAGGGGTATGTCACTCCCCTCCTTGGATCCCGTTTTGATTAGGCAATATATGCAAAGTAAGTATGCTACATCCTTGAAATACCTTCAACTCCAGATAAGCTTTTGTAGAATAGGATGTGCTATAAGGCATTTGTCATACATGCCTCAGAGAGGTCTACAAATACCACAGATCCTGAGTGACTTGAGAGTACCACATGAGGTAGAAGGTAAGCTATGTTTTTATTTCAAATACATACAAAAACACCAAGTGACAGGTTGAAAGGAGAAAGGGACTCAGTTTCAGGCTATTCCATTCTTCAACTGCCCAAAATGGTATGGTAGACACTTTGAATCCCGCAGTACAGGTATGACTAAGGAATAAATCTACTGTTGATGTCTTGGCTAGAGATTATGCCTAAGGTAATCCATTCTTTTCTCGAGGACGAGTAAAAGTCTAAGTGTGGGGGAGTTTGTTGACGGTAGTTAACTATCATTTTTAACCGTCAACTTAAATAAAAGAATGCTATAAAATTAATTACCACCATAGACTAGGTGTTTAACTGACAGAATTCCACAAGTTTTGGTGAATATCTATTTTTGTAGGGTGCTAGCTAAAAATAATCAAAGATGGCCCACATGTCAGGTTTACATAGAGAGAAAGGGCCACGGATGGAAAAAGTATAATCTAGAAGGTTCAGGAAGCCAAACCCTGGGAGGTGGGACCCACCTATCACTATGACAGGGGCGGGCGCCCAGCCCTAGGGGCGGCCACCCCACCCAGAGAGCCAATCACCTTCCACCTCGCGGATCCTGCCTCCACCGCCTTTGAGGATGAATAAAAATCATTGATCAAGGTCGGTTTGATCCGAGGGTTGTGGTGCTTCCTAGGGGGCTATATAAGCAAGGCCCCTGGCCCCTGGAGGAGAGAGTTCAGAAACCCTAATTTATATTTTCCAGAGAGAATTCGCCTGATAGGGGTCCCTGGAATGGATCTTTCTCTAGGGCACATACAAGAGAGTTTAGCTTTGTAGTCTCTATGTGAGATTAGAGTTATTCTTCTAGATTGAGAGAGTTAGAGTGGAGGTAGAAGATTGGAGAAAGCCCGGCCTGTCGGTGTCTCCTCTCTAAGCTTGTATCTACGGGGTCAAGTCTCCTAACCCGAGGCTTGGTTCTAGGATTCTTTGGCAATTCAACTTCTAA
Organism: Saccharum hybrid cultivar R570; assembly: GCA_038087645.1. Taxonomy (NCBI): domain Eukaryota; kingdom Viridiplantae; phylum Streptophyta; class Magnoliopsida; order Poales; family Poaceae; genus Saccharum; species Saccharum hybrid cultivar. The sequence goes on along the minus strand of JAQSUU010000108.1, from coordinate 35,097,781 downwards.
TACTAAGTAAGTACGTTGTTATTATTGTTCTTTGATTTATGAGTTTACTTTATTCGCTTCGCGTAGGGAATAGAGTAATGATTCATAGCGTAAGCGTGGTGCTTGGGCTAGGAATACTCGTGGATATCCCCTATCTGGCCGGATTATTGAGTAGTAGCATGGGACGTGACAATCCCATTGTTACCTTTGGAGTCTCCTCCCGTCAGAAGGTTTGGTAGGATTTAAGTACCCTGGTTAAGCATCCTCTGTGGTGTCTTTTTTCCATCGGTATTTCCCCTAAGACCAATAGTATCATAGCTTACCATAGGTTGGAACCAGACTGTCGTCGTAGTTCTCTCTAATCGCTTATACCTTCACCACCTTGTAGTGCGACCCAAGGGTAATAGTAAAGACTAGGTTAGTCATCGCACGCTTTCTCCTTGCGGATAAAACAAATACGATACTCTAGACTTATCTCCCGGGTGAAGTGCTCACCGATATCCGTGCGCTTGCGGATTATTTCTTGAATTCCTTCGTGTGCGTATCTAATATCAACATGGAGCTAGGTGGCACTCATGGATGGAGATGGCCACATGAAATGAAGATCATGGTGATGGTGTGAACACATGTGATGATCAAGCTTCGGGATTTTGAAAAGAAGAGAAAAATAAAATAGGCTCAAGGCAAAGGTGATATCCATAGGCCCATTTTGTTTTCGGTGATCGAGACACTATAGAGAGTGTGATCACATTTAGGATAGATGGTCATACTATTAAGAGGGGAGCTCTTATCAGACAACTCGATCATCTAGTGCCACTAGGTGTTGGAAAATTGCATTGCATTTTAGGCCTAGTGCACAATCGATGAGAAAGTGATTAAACTTTGAAAAATGACTGTGAAAATGCTAACACACTTGCACGTGGTGGTGAAACACTTAGAGTGTTAGCACATTTGCAAAAGTAGTGAAAAAGGTGAAGAAAATGAGGTGTAACTTGGCTTGGGGTGCTGCCCTGGGGGCACCGCCACCCCTTGTCCGGTGCACCACCACCCCTGTGGTGGTGACCGTCTGAAGGCCGAGAGAAGGCAGTTGGGTGTTGCTCAAGGGGGGGCACCACCATCCCCTGTCCGATACATCGCCACCCCTATGGCGGTGACCACCTTGCCTAGGCCGAGCAGCCAGTTGTGGCGCTGGCATCGCCAGTGGCGGTGTGCACCGCCATGTGCACAATGGTGCACCGTCTGACCTTGTCCGGTGCCACCGTCGCTTTTATCCAGAGACTTGGGTAAGCGGGGTTGGGCACCGCCACCCTTGTCCGGTGGCACCGCCCTAATATTCCAGAGACTATTTTTTGGGGGGAGTAGGCAGGGGTGGCACCGCCAGGGCTTGTCTGGTGCCACCACTGCCTGTTCGGTGCCCCAACGGCTAATGAAACTAGCCATTGGATGACTGTTGGAGGGTCACCGCCACCCCTGTCCGGTGACCACGCTGAAAGCTGCTCCAAGGGGTAACAACCCTATTTGAAGGTAGGGCTATAAATAGAGGTGGTGGCTGGTCTTGGCCACTCTCTTGGCACTTCCCACACCTGCGTACACCCTTTGGGAGCTGAGCACACCACTTCACTCACTGGCACACTTGATTTCATCATCTTGAGTGAGATTGGAGAGTCTCTAGTGCATTACTTAGTGTTCTAGCATCTTGTGGCACTAGTTGGGCGATTTGGGCTGGTGGAGATCTTGTTACTCTTGGTGTTTGCTAACACCTAGACGGCCCGATGATTGGTGGATCGTCAACCGGAGGAAGGTGATTGTCTCCGGCTCCGATCATCGTGATTGTGAGGGGTTCTGGTGCCTTCCTCGGTGGAGCGCGAAAGGCAACTCTAGTGGATTGTGCGTGGCTTCTGGATCCTCATCTTGTGTTGGTTGTGCGACACCCGGTTGCAAGTTAGGCGTGTGATGCCTATTAGCGCGTGAACCTCCAAGTGAGTGAATCGCCACAATAAGGACTAGCTTGCCAGCAAGCAAGTGAACCTCAGAGAAAAAATTAATTGTGTCATCATTGTCTCCTTGGTATTCATTGCGATTGATCACTTGCCACAGTGATATATCACCTCTACCTCTCTTGCATTACTTTCCTAGTATAGCTAAGCTCTTTAGTGTAATTAGTTTTAAGAGTTAGCTTGTGTCTTTGTCTAGTGGTTAGTGAGGCTCTTTAGTTAGTCTTTGAGAGCTCACTAACTTAGTGGTAGTGACCTAGCCTTGTGTGTGACATAGACTATAGCAACTAGAATTGTTGGTAGGTGGCTTGCATTTTTAGTAGGCTAGTGCAACATTCGCTTCGCCTCATATTTATTTAACCACTTGGCTTAGTGTTGTTGTAGATTTTTTTAATAGGCTATTCACCCCCCTCTAGCCATTAGAACCTTTCAAGTGGTATCAGAGCCGTGGTCACTGTGATTTGAGGCTTAACAACCTTCGGTGTCAAAATGGTTCAAATCAACAACACCAAGAAGCCACCCGAATTTGATGGCTCAAATTATCCATATTGGAAGGCTAAGATGACCGCCTACATCAAGTCAATCAATAGAAAGGTTTGGAAGGTAGAGCATGAGTATATGCTTCAGGAACATCGGCAGTTCTACTCAATGGTGTTCCTAAGGGGAATTAGATAGGGGGACCCCCTCTCACCACACCTAATTGTGCTAGCAGCAGATTTTCTATAGACTACTATTGATTCATCAAAGAGTAATGGCCTTCTTCACCTGCCCATTCCCCTGCCTTGTGATAATCCAGACTTCTCAATTCTGCAATGTGCCGATGACACGCTCATTTTCATGCAAGCAGATGTGGTTCAGTTAAATCATTTGAAGAGCCTTTTGATTCTTTTGCTGATTCTTCAGGCCTCAGAGTCAACTTTAACAAATCTTTGATGCTGCCCATTAATGTTTCTGAAGATAAACTAGAACTGCTAGGTAATGCCCTCGGTTGCTTAAAAGGTTCTCTTTCTTTTACCTATTTGGACCTTCCTTTGAGTACTACCAAACCTTTAGTAGCTGATTTCTAGCCCCTGGTGTCTAAATGTGAAAGAAGGCTGACTACCCACTCATCTTTTTTATCTAAGGCTGGAAGATTGGAAATGACAAATGTAGTTCTATCTACCCTTCCAACCTTTGCCATGTGTACCTTTTTACTCCCTAAGACGCTGATTAAGCAAATAGATAAATTTCGCAAACACTGTTTATGGAGAGGCTCAGATATAAATAATAGGAAGCCACCAAAAGCTACTTGGCGTCTGGTTTGTTTACCCAAAGCTGAAGTGGGGGTTGGGGGCCATCAATCTTAGTATTCAGAACAAATGGCTTCTACTTAAAAATTTTCAGAAATTTTACAAGGCAGATGTTCCATGGGTGCAGCTTGTGTGGAGTAAGCACTATTCTGGCAATAGACTACCCATCTCAGAAGGCCGTCAACAGGGGTCTTTTTGGTGGTGTGATATTTTAAAACTCCTGAGTCAGTTCAAAGGCATTGTTGTGATTTCAATCAAAGATGGTGCCACATGTCTTCTGTGGCATGATCTTAATTTGGGGAGGTAACATTTTGAGTCAGCATTTCCCAGAACTATACTCCTTTTCCCAAGCTGCGATCTCTATGCTTTTACCCTAGAATCTGTTTCATTTGCCTCTAACTACCGAAGCTTACAATCAGTTTTTAGAGCTTGCTTCTATCTTTTAGAATTTCTAGGTACAGTCAGCAAATGACAGTTGGACTTATATCTGGGGTTCCTCGGTTTTCTCTTCTAACCGAGCTTAAGCATCTTATTGGCCATCGTCAGGTTCACAGAGGTCATTAATGGCTTTGGCGTTCTGCTTGTCAAAACAAGCAGAAATTTTTCTTTTGGCTGATTCTCAAAGATAGACTTAGTACCAGGTAGCTCCTGAGAAGAAAGAATATTTTCTTGGATGACTATAATTGTTGTCTTCTGCTCCAATGCTATTGAGGAAGATCTGCTTCATCTCTTCTTCCATTGTCCATTTGCATTGGCCTGCTGCTTCAGTCTTCATCTCCTGGTACCCAATACTTCAGAGCTTGAAATCATCTTGGAAGCATTCAAAGTGCAGCTTCATCTGCCTTCTTCATGGAAGTAACTATTACAAAACCAGTGAATGATTTCCCAACATGCAACAGTTTTCTCTTTTAGAAAAAATCCCACCTCATTCCCATTTTGGACACGCCTATCCCATGCTCCCCATCATGCGCCCACACCTCTCTCCCGCTCCCTTTCTAATTGGCTATGACGTCACTTGATGCAAACCAGAAAAAAGCAAAATATTTATTTGGGATTGCTATAACTTCTAAGTGGTGTATCCATTTTATTACGTCTGCACCGGTGTGTTCTACGTGACGAGGCAAACAAAACTAGACCCGACTTGCATATGTTTCAAAGAAATTTATTCTAGTAGAAATTTATGTGTATTAGCTTATAACATATAACTTACTAACTTATGCTAAAACTTGGAAACACAACTTATGCATAGAATGTCATATTGTTCAAGTTGTGAATATAAGTGGTGCATAAAAGTTATGTGCATAAACTTGGAAACACAAAAGTTATGAAACACAAGTTATGTACAAAAGTTGTTAAACACAAAGTAACATATTAACTTATAACTTATGCCAAAACGTGGAAACACAAAAGTTATTAAACACAAAAGGAATGAATTAACTTATAACTCATACCAAAACTTGGAAACACAAAAATTATGAAACATAACTTATATATAAAATGTTATATTGCCAAAGTTATGAATATAAGTTGTGTATAAAAGTTATTTGTATAACTTAGTAACTTTTCCCAAAAAAGGAAAGTTGTGATTTTTTTTTTGCCAAAAATAAAAAGTTGCAGGCCTGCTGAATCGTTCATTGGATTTGAAACTACTGAACGCCCGCGGGAATGGAATTGGGGATCACCCCTCCTGTTTCATCGAAAAGAAAAACAATTGTATCTCCTGATCCTAACACAGTAACGCAACAGCCTATCTTGCTCATGGCTCTACCTGTATGCAGGATGCTCGTCCTCGTCGTCGCAGGCTGTGAGAGCCTTGGCAACGTCATCCATTGTCGGACGGTTGCTCGTGTCCTCCATACACGATAAGGAAATCCGCACCATTTCCAACGCCTGCCGAGGATTAAACTGCCCCTGCAACCTACCGTCCACCAAGGGCACGACGTTGCCGGTAGCCACCACCTGCCTCAAGGCCTGAGCGATCTGCGACATCTCCAGGCGCTCCCCGCCCGCCGTGGTATGGTCACACACCCTGCACCCCATAACCATCTCCAGCAGCACAATACCGTAGCTGTACACGTCCACCTTGGCGTTGATGGGAATGTTGAGCGCCCACTCCGGCGCCATGTACCCCGTCGTCCCTCTCATGTGAGAGAGCTGCAAGCTGTCGCCGGCGGCGCCGTCCCTCTTGGAGAGCTTGGCCAGCCCGAAGTCAGCGATCTTGGCGTCGAACACGCGCGTCAGCAGGATGTTCTCCGGCTTCACGTCGCAGTGGATGACCCACTCGAGGCACTCGTGGTGAAGGTAGGCTAGGCCCCTGGCCGTGCCCAGCGCGATCCTGTACCGCTCGCGCCACGGTAGCGTCCTGTCCGTGCCGAACAGGTGCCTGTCCAGCGACTCGTTCTCCACGTACTCGTACACCAGCAGCTTATGCTTGCCCTGGGAGCAGAACCCCCAGATCCGGACCAGGTTCATGTGGTTGATCCGCCCGATCACCGTCATCTCCGCCCAGAACTCCTCGTCGCCCCACGCCACGTTTGTCAGCTTCTTCACGGCCACCATCTTCCCTTTGTCGAGCACGCCGCGGTACACGACGCCGGAGCCGCCGCGGCCGAGCTCCTCCTTGAAGTTCCCCGTCGCGTCCTTGAGCTCTCGGTACGTGAACCTCCTGAACTGGCCCGTGACCATCCTGTAGCCTGCCTCCAGTGAGCTGGGTATGCTCTGCTTGCTGGAGAGGAACCACCAGCTTGTCGCAATGAAGATGATATCAAGAACTCCCAGCACTCCGGCGAACGCAAACAGGTACGGCCACTTCGTCCCGTTCCCTGTTCTACTGAATGTGCCTTCTGATCTTTGGACGATCACGGAAATGTTAGGATTGCAGGCAAGGCCTGCGGTGCTCCGTGCAGTGACGAGAGGCGCCGATGCGTCGAAATCGATAGGAACTTTCAGGTAGATGGTCCCAGAGAAGGCTGAAGACGTGAAGCCGTTGAACAGAATGCTCTTCGGGTAGCAGACGCCTTGGCCTTCAAGCTTGTAGGAGAAGCCGACGCACAAGCACATCTTCAAGCAGAGTTTCTTGCAGTACTCGAACGTGATGGATTGGTTGAACTGCAGATCGTAGCCGTAGAAGTCGCTGTGCGGCAACTTGAGGAATTTAAACTGCTGCTCCGGCGATGACGATGGCGGCTGGCTACAGTTGGTGACCTTGAACATCGGCTTGCAGCCTTTCCGCCAGTCCTGCCGATCCACCATCTCGTACGCCGGCGGGCACGAGCACCTGAGTCTCGGCTGGTATTCGCAGAGCGCGTTCTGGCCGCACAGCCCGTGCGTGGAGCAGGGCTGCCCCAGCGCCGCCCATGTCACCGCCCAGCCCCCTGTGGACGCGTTCATGCTGTAGATTCTCACGTTGCCATCCTGATCCATGGTCAGCCGCCTCTTGACGCCGGGGCCGAAGTCGGAGGCATGGACTCCCAGGTTGTCGCTCGACAGGAAGACGCCGTTGTCGTCGAGGACGCCGATCCTCGAGCTGTTGTATGTTGTCCGTCCGTTCTTGAACGGATCGTTGATAGGATTATTTGGCCAGTAGATGCTCGATATGTCGGGACTGTCGTACAGGAGCCGCAGCACGTTGTCGTTGTCGTAGTAGAGGCTGAAGTAGCCCGCGACCAGCTTCTTGTCCTTGGTGAGCGGCTGCGACGGGACCAGTGTGTCCGTCGGCCAATCGAAGCTTTGCCACAAGGTGCGGCCGCCGGTGGACGGGTCCGAGATGAGGAGGTTGCCGGTGTCGAGGAGGGATATGGTCAGGTCGCCCCCGCCGCCACTCGTCTTGCTCTCCCACACCGTGGTGCCGTTGGCGTCGTCGAGGGCTAGGCCCCCGTCGCGGCGGAACGAGATCCTAGAGCCCCGGCCGTTCACGGGGGCGCCGGGGTTCGCCGTCCAGATGGCAGTCTTCTCCGCTGCGTCGGTGTACCAGACGGAGAAGGAGAAGGCGTTCTCGCCGGCGTCCTGGAAGCCGCAGGAGAAAGTGCCGTCGGGGGAAGTCAGGAACGGCCGCCCGTGGTCTTCCACCGACAGAGAGGAGCCGGTGCCCAGCGTGTGCTGTGCTGGCTCTGACGCTGACGGACACGGCACGACGGCGAGCAGCAAGACGAAGGCCAGACAGGTTCCATATCCTGGCATCGATCGTGTTCCACTTCCACGATGTTGCGCTTTTGCACTAATGGAGACTGCAAACCGGAGCGTGCTAGCTAGGTGAATGGCCACTGATCTGCCCATGCAGTCATGCACACAGAACCACAAGGTTTGCCTGCGCTCATGGGGGTCAGTACTAGCTACCTCCAGATATAGCTCTGACTAAACCAGTATGAACACACGCGTCCGGCCGAGATCCCGGTCGAATTCGAAGGTTACTTTGGTCTTATTACATCGTGTACCGTATGCCGTATACTTAACGTAGATCGACTACATCGGTTCCAGGGAATTGAAATTTGAAACTTTGATTAGTTGACGATGAAAGTGACTGGGATATACAGAAGCAAGTGACACACTATAGGTAATAAATGAACAAAAATGTGGTCCACAGATCGCCGTTGATAGATCAATGGAATTAGGCATGCTTGGATTGCTTGCCAAGTTGTTCGGTGTCCTTGCATATATGCGCGGCATGCTTGTGGTGGTGGGACCGTGAGAGAGAGAACACCGGGTGTGAGAGAGAGAGAGAACGACGAGAGAGTGTCGAGAGAGACAGTGGGTTGAGAATTAATATACTTGGCTCCGGGTTTCACCGTTGGCACGTGGCTAGAACCGGCACTAAAAGTTAGCATGGTTTTCATCGCTGGTTCAAGCCATGAGCCGGTGATGAAATTTTTTTCAGTGCCAATTCTGTTGCAAATCAGCTATGATACATTTTCACTGCCAGTTTTAATAGAACTGGCGATGAAAGTGGCGTCGGAAAAAATGATTTTTGTAGTACTGTTTATAGCTCCAATACTATCAAATGGTTAACATCTTCATGAATTTTGGGCCCTGTTTGCTCCCTCCCCCCTAGCTAACAATTGGTTGTTTTAGCTGCAGGAAAAGCTAGCAGCTAATTGTTAGCTAGGTGATAGGCAAGACACAAGCTGGACTATTAGCCAAGGATCCAAATAAAGTCTTAGTTACTTTAGCAGCTAACTATTAGCTTTGTTGGATCAAATAGGGCATTGAACGATTGTTTACCACCGACAGGCTAAGGAGGGCCATCCACACCGATGGTACGGTGAAGATGTTAGGAGATTTGGTTAGGGTAGAGATTGTAAATCTCAATGAGTTTAGAAGGCCCACAAGTTGTGCAGGTGAAGGGGACTAGGGGAGGCGAGCCAGACCAGCCGCAAGCAACAATGATGCCAGCAGATGGCTCTGTGGGCAAGGTAGAGCGCTACGGATCATTGGTTTTAACATTAATGACTCCAAATCTCACGTATGTCCATCATTCATAAAAAAATAAAGCAGGTCAAGGCACATTTCAACTTGGTTAAGTGGAGGTGTTGATTCGATTGATCGTCTTCCAGACTATTGGATGCCACTTCTTTCACGGTATCTATGTTGTCCATATTCTGCCAATTGGCCTAATGCTTGCAGACTCCATGAAATATTATTGTCTCTGTGTCCTTAATTTTATTTCCCACTTCGCTATATTCTAAAGATGGTAACGCAGCCGTCGGCCTTGAACAAAACATTTCCACACGATGTATACCAAGCTTGACCGCGACTCAGCATGCGAATCGACTCGCATATTTTTTGAAGGAAACAAACAAGCTTCCTTCGATCGATTAGGATAAGCTAGGACCTAGGATTAGCGATTTAGACTCGGTATAAGCTAACCTCTGAATACGTACACCAAATAAGCATTCGTTTTTCAACCGGCATTACCATAAAAATATACTACTAGTCTACTACAAGTGTGGTGGAGCGTACGTTAATATATATTGCTTGCGTCCAATAGTTGTCCATCAGACGCGCAACAGGGGCGAAAAAGTCTGTCCAATACTCCAAGTTTTGCAAATAAAAAGTGCAATTTGCAAGGCGAATGCGTGTATGGAATCAGGTGAATTCGGACGATAGAAGATCATCAATTGAATTGATCGGCCATCCTAGGCATCCAGGTCAATACGTACATAGCGTCGTATCACTGTTACATGTAAATAATCGGGCATTTGCCACGTGCCTCCAAGCTAGTCGTCAGAAAGTCGCATGAGAACGTATAATTTCTAGAAGTACACTTGATTGGACCAAGTGGACGATGGCATCCATGACAACAAAGACTGAGAGGCTGCCGTAGCTAGGTTGATGACGTCAACTATTTCTACGTAAGAAGTTAGTAGTACTCTCTTCGTCTCTAATTAAGTCTAATTTCAAGAGTAATCATATGTTATTTTTTTAAAAGTTTGATGAACTTTATATAAAAAGACACCAATATTATAACACCAAATTACTATTCGAGATTTGCCAATCCATTGCGGTCTCTTGGATGTCCCATAGGGGTAGTGTGTACATATGTATGTTTATGAGGGTGAGTGTTGAGTGTACGTAGATGTCTGCGTCTGTGTCAGGTTCCATAAATAAATACATGATAAAATACTCCTTTTCGTTCCAAATTATAAGTCTTTATGACTTTTCTAAATACATATATATAGTTTTTGCTATATACATTAGTATACACTATATGTCTAAAAATATATATAGAAAATGATATGCATCTAAAAAAATCAGAACAACTTACCATTTGAAATGGAGGAAGCATTTTTATGTACAATAATCTGATGTCATAAATATATATTTTTTTGAAATCTATATAAAAGTTTAACTTAAGATAACTAGATAGATTCCCCGCGCGTTGCCGCGGGATTTAAAGGTGAAATTTCGGTGTGAAGGATGCACATACTAATGAGGTAGATTATTCTGTAGAAGTCTTCCAGAAATGTAAAGTAGAAAAAGTCTGAGCTTAAACACATGCTTGAAAAATTTTACTATAGCCCGCAGAATCCAAAAGGCATTAAGAGGTAGATTTATCTTGCTTAGTTCTTGGGCATAGGCCAATTTGACATTTAGCATAACTATCGATAAACAAATCAAGTGTATTCTTCAAGGCGTGCATTTAAGATAATTTAGTATATTTGTTGAATAAAATACCATGAAAGGTAGGAATTTTGTCTCATAAATTTCGACGATAGTCCTTGAAGACTCAAATTCTACATAGAATCGTTGCTTCTTCTTTATTATATAATTCAGTAGGTAATCTATTGATATTGGGTATTTGCATGACGACGTATATGTAATGTGAAATTTAAATATAGGTATTCTTCAACGTACTATAGTTCATGCATCTTCTCAAAATAACATATAAAGAAGAAAGTTACATAAGAAAGAATAAATCTAATATAGAAAATAATATATAGTCTCACTTCATAATCTGCTTAATATACTACATAAGGGAAATGGCAAGACTTCCAATTTGCTCCTAGCGGGCTTGCAAATTGGGCATGTCCTTTGATTCACCTAGGTGTACTACTGAACTGTGCCTAGGATTGTATTCACAGTTTACATTTTCCTGCATATACAGAACCACGGAGAGATGATACATGCGTGAAAGATAGGATACCTCGATAAAGGCATAAAGCTTACCGCAGTGGATATATTGAATTCCTGATGATGAAGAAGGCCATCACTGACCAACTTCATAAATTTCTGAGATATGATTAAGAACGACCCTGATCAATATATTGGGAACAGAGGACCATGGGAACAGCTGGCCTAAAATATGCATGGCTGCGCGTGTGCGATGATGAGGCAAGACCTCAAAATGACAGGGAGACGATCACGTCGGACGTCGGCAGCCTTTGTTGATGACCTGTGTGATTCTTGGCTCTTGGTGATAAATGGGCCATCATCGGTTACTGGATGTGATCAGGCAACGGGTTCCCACGTACTGTAGAGTAGTGCATGCTTAATGGCCGCTGTTGCCGTTCCATGGGAGAGGAGATGAATTGCTTCTGGACTCCTCGGCTGAATTGAAATGCTTGCTGTTGCGACTTGCGAGGAACTGAGGAGTCTGGTAACTGACAAAGAAAGTGCTTGGTTGATTACTTCCACTTTGGCTTGGACAGTACGTACAGGTCCACGGGAGATGGAGAGGCCGAGCGATGAACGAAGGGCAGATATTGGCAACCAAAATCAAATGGTTTAGATGATTATAGATTAGTGGTAATAATCTAATGGCTGGGTGATTTAGGCGTGATTAATTGTTGCAGTTTCTCTTAGCGATGACGTGGAGCGCTGTGGAATGAGATAATTCTTTAGTGGGGTTTTGCTTTATAAGAGTATAGGATTTAAAAGTTGATTTATTTCAGAATGTGACGAGTTGTATAAGGCCGTGATTTGGAGTTTTCTTGCTGGCCCAAGGACCAACGGAGGAAAATCCTTAAGGGCCCGTTCGGTTGATTAGGAATGCACCTAGAATTATTCCAACTGCTCAAAACTTATATAAATTTGACAACCAAACCAGGCAGGAATGAATCCAGGGAAGGATTCACTGCTAACCGAACGAGCCCTAACCATGTATGACCGACCGGGACCATGCAAGAAATAGACGCGCGCGCCATGGGTGATCACGAGAGATAGGACGTCGACGCGACAGCGACGCGAAGAAGCAGCACGATCATTAGTTGGGCAGCTAGCATACGCCACATATAACCCTTAAACCTAGTTCTATATTCATCTGATGTCACTAACCTTAGGGAATAGAGGTTTCCTAAGCTTAACGACCCGCTTAAATTGTGTATTATTACACTACTCTAGATCCATGAATCACCTCAAGGTGAACTGCACACATTGGGCCATTGACGACCTGTTTGAGGTTTCGTTCGAGCCGAGACAAAGTTGTTCGGCCTAGATATGAATCCCAGACGTTTAACTTTAGAGGCCTGAAACTGAAATTGCTATATGGGCTGACTGCTGGGGGTTGTCTAGTAGGCCTCCAACTAAATAGGCCCAAGGTTCGGTGAGCTCATGGACTTGCTACCAACGAGAAAATGAGAATTTTGCCCTCATCACAGATGGGTTTCGCTCAAATGCCATCGAAGTTGTGGGCTTCGTCAAAATGCCTTTATGAAACAGGTACTTCACGCTATTTTGTCATTTCGTGATTTTAGCCGACTTCGAAAATATTTCAGCCAAACATTTCACATGTTCGGACCGTTTTACCCCTGTGTCAATCTCTCTCGGTTTCTCTCACGGAAAAACAAGGCCGGCCGGTGGAGCCAGTGCCGCCGTCGCAGCCCACAGGCGGCGCGCGCCGACCTGCCTAAGCACCACGGCCCCAAGTCGTGCCTCTCCCGTCGCCGCGGGCGTTGCGCTCATGATAGGAGCGCTCGACTCCGCTATGCCCAACACGCCCCGGCGGCGGTGGGCTGAGGTCGCCAACCAGGTGCTCAATGCGCTCTTCACCGTCCTGTGCGTGTATTGCCCCAAGCTGGGAGCGCCGCGGCCGCCCCAAGCGGGGAGCTCCTCTGCTGCGGTGGCGCGTGGCCGACGCCGCCGAGCTCCTCCACGGCGCCGCTGCAGCCGCCCCAAGCCAGGAGCTCCTCTGCTCTGGTGACGCGAGGCCGACGCCGCCGAGCTCCACGGCGCCGCCGCGGCCGCCCCAAGCCGGGAGCTCCTCTGCTCCTGTGGCGCGTGGCCGACGCCGCCGAGCTCCGCGGCCGCTCAAGCCGGGAGCTCCTCCATGTCGCCGTCGTGCTGGTGCTCCACGTCGCGCTCCTGCTCCGGTGGCGCGAGGCCGACGCCGCTGCGGCCGCCCCAAGGCTGGAGCTCCTCCACGTCGCCGTCGTGCTGGTGCTTCACGTCACTAGGACCGGTAGGCTCGTCCCGTAGGTGAGGCTTACTCCCATATCCTTTCGCTGCAGTTTTTAGTGATTAATGCCTCTGGCATTCTGACGAACACCCTGTGGGCACTGACGAGCCTGCTTTGTTTCCATTGCTGATATTTAGCGCTAGGGTAATCAGGGGATAAACCAGTATTTCTATAATGGATCGCTTGGCTGTTGGCTCAGTTTTATGATACTGCCTCTGTTAACTGGTAATTTTGCCACACGTTAATGCTGCAAGCCTAATGCTTGCCAGTTTGTCATAGCACTGGTTTATTCAGATACTTATGTATGCTGCAACTTGCTTCTTTTCTGAAGGGAGAAAAAAAGTAAGACCAGATGACAGATGGAGTTTTGGCTAGCATGTTTGCTTTTGAAGAAATTTAATGCAACGTAATGCTTCCACATGTAGTCACTTCTCACTCATATAGGCATGATGGGTGGCCTCTCGTCAACGCAAAGTTGGGGTTCACCAAAGGTGGACTAAAATTTTGGACACTATTCTATCACAATATTATGCAGCAGAGGATCTAAGAGCAATGCAAACGAAGTTTTTTATATGTACATGAAACCAATATATGTTAAAACTAAGTGAATTAGAAAGCTTATAAACAAAGTAACTTCTTCATAGTTTAATGCAGCAAGATATATTACTAATTTATTACAAGAATATTCACTGCAACTGTGATGGCTTTAGTCTTTCACTGATCACTTTTAATCACAAGCAAATTGGATCGGCTAAGCACCAAGGAAAATTAAAATGAACTTATATACTCCCTCCATTAAAAAATGAAGTCCGTTTAGTTTTTCCTAAATCAAACTCGTCAAACTTTGTCCAAGTTATAGAAAAATTCACCAAGATTTACAATGTCAAACTAATTTCATTAAACCTACTACGAAATATGTCATGATAATGCATTTATTTGGTATCATAAATGTTAATATACGTTTCTATAAACTTGGTCAAAGTTAAAGTAGGAAGAAACTTAAACAACTTACATTTTGGATTGGAGGGGAGTAGAAGTAGAATATAAAAAACATTAAAAATAGTATATTATAATGGAATCTAAAGTCTACCTCATGGTTTAGGTAGGGACTGCTGATGTAACACATTCTATCTAGAGATAACTCTCTAGGCATATTCCAAACATTGAAGTCCTTTACCACCTTCTCCCATTTTTTTTTTTTTGATAGGCACCTTCTCCCATGTTAGATTCACTTGACCCGTACCTCTTCTTAAGTTCACATATTATTTTCGCGCTTTAGGAATCCACTATGCATTTGTGCCTCTAGGGGCCTATGTTGGATATGTCCAAACCATCTCAACTAGTTCTAGACAAGCTTTTGTTCAATGGTTCTACCCCCAGCCTATCATGTCTATCGCTGCCAGGGGCAGGCCTAGCGCAATTCATGGGTATTCAGTTGAATACTCATTACTTTTGCCAAAAAACTATGTAGGCCATCAAAAAACTGTTTCTTTTTATCCTTAAAATTTTTTAATACACACTCTCACAGTCCTAGGCCTGAGTGCCTGACCCTTCGTCATTGTAACTCCATCCTTCCATGCATGAACACAAATCCAATGTAACATACACATTTTTTCGACACTTAGCAAGTTGAACTTGTTGCAGGTTAGTAAGCCAACATTTTGCACCATACATCATCTCAAGTCTAATTACCATTCTATATAATCAAACTAAATTTGAAACTTCGTGCATAAAGACCAACTGATCAACCCATGATAATATTTACCAGAAGTGTGAAGTAAAAAAATAATGCTTCAGGGTTCAACTGATCCATTGCAATTAAAGGATCTGGATTTTTCCATAGAAGGATTCATACAACAAAAGGACTGACTCATTTTCTCTAGCAAATACTCCTTAATTTGAATATTACTCGAGAATTCAATTCTTCATTTTGCAAACTAAAACAGGATTGCTTATTACAACTCACCATGAGTAGGCAGGGTGATCATCTTGGTCAGCACATGCCAAGAGCACTTTTACAACATCGTTCATTGTAGGCCTGCTGTTCCTTTCTTCAAGACAAGCTATAGCAACTTGTAACATTACCATTGCTTGCTCAGGATTGTAATGACCTTGCAGTCTATGATCAACTATATCCTTCACATCTCCACTCTCCAGAAATTGCTTCAAGACCTGCACAAACTGTCTAAGTTCGATTTCCATCCCATCGACAGTTATCCCACTTGATATCCTAGTACCTGTCAAAATCTCAAGAAGGACAACACCATAACTGTAGACATCAACTTTTGCGTTGATCAGCAAGTTTAACGCCCACTCTGGGGCCATGTACCCCATTGTTCCTCTCATGTGTGTGAGCTTGAGACTTGAGCTGCCTCTCTTTGAGAGTTTGGCTAGTCCAAAGTCTGCTATCTTAGCTTCAAAATCTCGGGTCAGGAGTATGTTCTCTGGCTTTACATCACAATGGATTACCCATTCAAGGCACTCATGATGTAGGTAGGCCAAGCCTCTTGCTGTACCCAATGCTATTTTGAATCGCTGGCTCCATGCAATTAGTCTTTCACTACTTACATTGCCAAATAGATATCTGTCCAGTGATTCATTCTCCACATACTCATAAACAAGAAGTTTGTGGTGACCCTCGGAGCAAAAACCCCACATCCGTACTAAATTCATGTGGTTGATCCTTCCAATTATACTCATTTCTGCCCACAATTCCTCCTGATTGTATGAGAAATTTGTTAGCTTCTTCACTGCCACTACTCGCTTATCTTCGAGTACTCCTCTGTAAACAATTCCAGAGCCTCCTCTTCCAATCTCTTCCTTGAACTTTCCTGTTGCTTCCCTTAACTCTCGCAGAGTGAACATCCTGAATTGGTTTGTTACCATCATGTAGCCTTCCTCCATTGACTTGGGAATGTTTTGCTTGCTGGAAAGAAACCACCATCCTGTACCAATAAATAGCAGTACTAGGGCTCCCAATATTGCTGCAAACACATAATAAGTTGTCCAACTTTTATCAACACTGTTCATGCCATACATACTTGAAGATCCTTCTACAATTTCAGGAATATTCCGGTTGCACGTGAGATGAGACTTTCTGGAGACTATGGATGTTGATATACCCAATTTTTTTGGTAGTTTTATATAGTTGTCACCACGAAAACTTGGGTAGCTGTAGCCATTGAAGAGAATAACTTTGGTGAAGCAAAGTCCGGGTCCCGTTTTGTATGTGAAACCAGAGCAGGAGCAAATCTCCAAGCAAATCTTCTTACATTCTTCTAGTGAGATGGACTGGTTATAGGTCCGATCAAAACCATAAAAGTCAGTATGTGGGAGTTTGATGAACTCAAAGTCTTCCACTTTGTAACTTCTATTGCAGCTTTTGATAAATTTTGGTCGGCAACCCTTTTTCCAATTCTGTTGGTCAGTCATCTCATATCCTGGTGGGCATGAGCAATGGAGACTTGGAGAGTACTTACATATCCCATTCTGTCCACATAGCCCGTGCACATTACACATTTTTGCTATAGCCTCCCATGTGACTATCCAACTCCCACTTGATGCATTCAAGCTGTACATTCTGAGGTTTCCATCATAATCTACTGTCAGTCTTCTCTTGGTTACAGTGCCCCAATCAGAAGACTTTACTTTAAGCAAATCACTTGACCGGAAATAACCTTCAGCATCAAGGACTGCAATTCTGGAGCTATTGTAGTTTGTCCGCCCATTTTGAAACACAGTGTAATCTGCACTTGGCCAATAGATGCTTGATATTTCTGGCCCTTCATACATGAGGCGTAGCACATTGTCATTGTCAAAATATAGGCTATTGTAACCAGATACTAACCTTGTTCCTTTAGTGAGTGGCTGAAAAGGAAGCAAGGTGTCAGTTGGTGAAGAGAAACTTCCCCACAAAATTTTGCCATTGGCATCTTTTATGACAAGGTTGCCGACATCGAGAAGGACAAGTGTCGTGCCCTTGCCAGAGCTTGTCTTACTGTCCCATGTCATGGTGCCATTGACATCAACCAGGACCAAGTTGCCATCATGGTTCAGCAAAACCATGGAGCCCCGACCATTTACGGGGGACTTGGGATTTGCAGACCACACAATGGTCTTATCAACGGTGTTGGTGAACCAGATGGAGAAGGAAAAGGCATTCCTTCCAACTTCATAGAAGCCACAAGAAAAATCACCATTTGGTGAGACAAGGAAGGTTTGTCTGTACTCTTCTACCAATAAGGATGAGCCAGTACTTAGCATCAGCTGGGGTGAAGCATATGAGAATGGAAGAATGGTGAGCACTGGAAGAATGATAAGAGAGAGGAATCTGGCCATTTTTCGTGGCGTAAGAGATATGTTATGGTTCACCCTTTTATTATGTTTGGGTTCACAAGTCATAAACTTATTTAGCCTTAATCTAGTTCCCACTTGCTGCCTAGATGCTTTCCTTTAGTCAAAAATTGAATTCCTGCAATGACTTCAACACCTAAGCCAGGAATAGGTAGGTAATTCTTCAAGCGGTCCCATCTGAGTCACCCATGGCGGCTTTGAGATGAATGCGATTGAATTAGTAAATTATTTAAGTTTTTTCCCTTTTGAAGCTGAGGTGCTTAACTGACCTGATGTGTTTCCTTCTGCTTTTGTAGGACATTCCATGCAATATGGTAGAAGTGTTTTCTTCAATGATTGGTCATCTTTTCGTATAGCACCACTTCTGTTGACCTATCTGCCAGAGGTCAGTTCTTCGAATTGGCAACAGAAGTTTGTTGGTGACATGCTGCCTTTTCTTTCTCTGTGTCAGCACTTTTGTGGTCATTAGTTCTCGTTAGGACTTTCTGTGTTTTTGAGGGACAAGTTAGTCAGTAGTACTTTGAGCTAGGATTGTCCTAGAGTTTATTGGTGTCATCATTTTGGAAGAAAAATCAGATGCTATCATATGTGGTCCTGCAAGCTGTGGCAAATGAGTTGCCTGTGGTGTTGGGGTGGAGCAGTGGGGCACCATGAATTGCTCTTAAGGTTGTTCGCCCCTGGACATGTAAATCTGGGTTCAGGTGTCTGGTTGTTTACAGTTTTTTGTGTGGCAAGTCAATAGCTTTCTCCTTTGCGTGTGTTAGTGTGTTCTGAGGGTGAGTTGGGTGTGTTGGGTTGAGGTAATTGGCTCCCTCTACCTTACTATTCTTTCTTTCTAATGAAATGATACTGCGTGTTTGAGAAAGAAAAAGGATAATATCCAATAATGTTTTTTTTTTTTTGAGGAATCAGCAGGGGAGGCCCCTACTTAAAATTTTTAATATATATGCCTGTACAAGTTACAAGGCTTTCAAAGCACAAAAAAGAAAAGGGGAATACATTAGGAGATATATTCTCTAACCTATCCAATAATGTTTGGGCTCATGCGTCATGAACTTATGTAGTCCTGATTTACTTCTCACTGTCTAGCAAAGAAAATTCGCGAAGCCAAACTTGAATATGCTGCTAACTCTGACTTCTACGCCTAAGCAAGGAATATGTATGCATTTCTTCACGTTGATTCCCTCGTATGAGCCTCTGGCGGCTTAGAGGGAGAGAGGAATGTGATATAATTAAGGTGTTTTTTAAATTTTTCTTTTGAAAGTTGAAGGGCCTAACTGACCTGAGGTATGAATCTGAATACATCTGTTTACTTTCATTTTTGTATGACATTCCATGCAAGATGCTAGATTTGTTTTCTTCAATGTCAGCTGTTTGAATCGGCAACAGAAGTTTGTTGGTGACAGGCTGATTATTCTCTCTCATGTCAGCATTTTCATAGTCAATGTTCTTTATTAAGTCTTTCTGTTGGAGGAGAATTATGTGCATATTTGAGCTAGTATTGTCTGGGTTTTTATTTTATATCACCATTTGGGAGGATGCGTTGGACGCATTGCTTTTGTGGAGTTGGACAGGTGGTTGGCCGCCTGACGTTTCACCTGTTTGCTGTTCTAACAAAAACAGCAATGCAGTGCTACTATTTTTTTAAGGGAAACAGGAGGGGTTGCCCCCTACGGCCAATACAAGGGGATCATGAAACAAAAAAGGAAACGAAGAAAATTAGCAAAATTATACATAGGCTTTTAGCCATTGAGAGTTTTGATTAGAAACCAAACAAAGAGATATTTCAAGCATCTTGAGCTACATACTACAAAGTAGTATCACTATTTCTCTTGGATTTGGAAATCGAAATGCACCCCGAGAGTCAAGTTCTTTGCTTGGTTGGTCTTGGTAGACAGGCTAGATACCAAAAGCATGCTCAGACGCAGGAACTGTAATGTGCAAGATGATGTTTTCTGCGTCATGTGCAGTCAGAGAATGGAACATCTGTTCTTTTCATGTGATTTTGCAAGGAGCTGCTGGCAAACACTTCATATCCAGTGGGACGAAGACCAAAGCCTGCTATCCCGTACTGCTCAAACAAGAGCTCAGCAAAACTTGCACTTCGTGGATTTTGTTGATAGCCACCTGCTGGGAGCTGTGGAAACTCCGAAATGACAAGATCTCTGAAAGAAGACAACCAAGTCATAGTCTTTGGTTCTCTAACTTCAAAAACCGGTGTATTCTCCAGTCTTCATTTCAAGAAAGATATTAAATCTTCCTTCTGCTTTTGGTTAGATGCTATCAGTTAATTTCCCCTTGTTTGTATCAAGCTTTGTAATTATGTAACTCGCCCATTTCTTATTTTTAATTGATGTACTGTGGGGAACTCCGACACAGTTTTTGCCTTAAAAAATATTTCTATTTGTTCGTCATGTGTGGTATGATGTATTGTTTTAGATGCTGTTGCTGTATGCTGCTACAGGTTGCATCCTCAAATCATATGGAGTGTGTGCAGTACCGTATCTCTGTCTATGCTGATGATTTCGTCATGTTTTTACAGCCAAACACTAATGATCTCAACCTCATCAAGGAGAATCCAACATTAAATGTTGCAACAAGCTCAAAGTCTTCTCATGTCTCATTATTATCCAGAGATCAACATGGGAGGCCATCCAACATTTGTTGATCTCATGGCTCCTTATCCAGAGTCTTCTCATCAGAGTCTCCTCTTTGCTATCAGGCAGGAGAGGCCATCCAACATTTGTTGATCTCTTGCGTCTTCGCTAGATAGGTCTGGTTTATCATTCTTCAGAGATTGGGGTTGAGCTCCATCAGTCTGATTTCTACTAGCAAATTTTCAAGTTGGTGGTACCGGTCAATAAAGGACATACCTAAGGAGATGAAAAAAGGCCTACTTAATACACTCATTTCCCTGGTGGGCTGGGAAATTTGGAAAATGGTGCCGGTACAAGCATCACAATATTACTGGAGACAATCCTCTGTTTGTGCAAAAGGGCTCCAGGAGCTGCTAGCTGGGTCGCTTGTTGTGGGCTGGTTTTTCCTAAGGCTATTCTCAGTGGGGATTTCATTTCACTGTTTCCAACACATCTAGATTTTGGAAACAGTGCAAAAGAGTTTCATCCCCATGAAACTCTCTCTACTCCCATGAAACTCTTATCATCTCTCTCTTCATTAATATAGTGTCACATTAGCATAATTAATGCCCATAAAACTCTGATGAAACCCCATTGAAACTGGCCTAAGTTTCTGTTGGTGCTCTTTGTCACTTTGCCTATACTAAACTAGTTTCTTTGGCCTTGTGTCTCACAGCCAGAGGTCATGTTAGGGAGGTTCTTCTCCCTCCTTTGTACTATTCCTCCTTTCTCTCTTAATAAAATGATGTGCTTCTCTTGCGTGTTCGAGAAAAAAAACTATTCGAGTTCGACAGCACATTCTTGAGCCTAGAAAGTTGTGTTAGTAATGTAGGTGTCGAAGGTCGGAGTATTCGTTCGTAAAAAAAAAAGGTCGGTGTATTCATTACCAGATGGTCCATATTAACAACATGATGGCAATGTTCCGGCCTGAAATGCAGCCCTTCAGTATCAGAATTCAGAAGCTTGTATTGGCCGTGTGGATCCAGGGCAATGCAACTAAACTGCTTCGATCCTATCATCTGCTGAATTTCTCCACCACCAATTGACTTTTGAAACTGGACTTGAACACTAAAAAACTAGGCGAGCATGGATTCTGAGTGGGTTCTGCAAGGACAGAGGGGTTCATATGTTCCAACCCCGTTTGCTCAGACTGTCAGCAATTCATTATGTGCCTACTCCAACAACCCGTTAAAATGAGACGGAAGCCGGCAATAGTGGCACAAGGGCCATATGAGTTTGAAGCAGTGATACAATAGTCAACAAACTGTTTCAGTGGCACGTAGGGAATAAAGACTCAGAGATGGGGAAGGGGGAGTATAACGGAGGCATTTTGGGCCATATGGTCTGTAGTAGTTCCAAATAAAGGTCACAACAGGCATAGTCAATGGTATATCTCGGATATATGATGAATTAAAATGGTAGTGTTTCTATATGATAAACTGTAGAGATATAACTTAGAAAAGCGTGATCTTTGTAATGGCAAGAATCAAAACAAAAAACAAACGGAGACAATGAGAAGACCAGGTACGATGACGGAGATGGCCTAGCCATTGCCTCTTTGTGATGGTGTAGCTATGATAATCTTTAGCATGAACTTCTGACCAGACACTCTCATGACGTTGCCACTGAGATTCTCCAAAAAATGTTTAATAAAGTCATGATGGTTTATCTACTCTTAGAGTGCAGAAACAAACTTTCCCTATTTTTAGCTTCCTAACTTCCTGTTGATGGCTATGGGCGGCAGCGCGCCCTCGGTCTCTGAAATTTTTTTAAAAAAATGCTATGGGCAGCATATGTATATTACATAATCATCTGAGGCCGTAGCCGTTTGTGATTATATTTCTTGAAGCAAGTTTGTTATGAAGTGTGCTTCTCTAATTTCAACTCAATGAGCACAAATATGGGAGAAATTTGACTCACAACTGGAGAAACAGTCGACTGTTAAAACTCTATGTATAAATTCCTTGTCAATAAAGATCAAAGTTTCACGAATAGTTTGACGACTAAAGACATCTCTAAAAATAAAATGTTTTTTGGTTCTCTAAAGAGGGTCATTCTCACAAAAGATAATTTATTTAAAAGAATTAGAAAAGATCAAGGTACAACTTGTTGTTTCTTTAATAGTCGAGAAATCATTTGATGATTTCTCGACTATACCTCCATTAAATGTTCATAACTTATTTCATGATTGGTATATCCTAGGAAAGATAAAGCATTTAAATCTTTTTTCCTAACAGGTGCAATAGTGATTTGTTGGTCTATCTGGCAAAACTCTTTTTGCGGGAACTATGTAGGGGAATACATTGTTACAATGGTGTAAGCTAGAGAAGAAGCATGTGTTGGAGGCATGTCGCAAAATTGGGACTACAGCTATGCGGTTCTTCGCATCTTTATGGATGGCCTTTTGTTTCTGGAATTGAGTTTTAAGTCATGTTTACATTGTAAGCTCAAGTAGACGTGTGGTGTGAGTTTGTAATAAGTTAATTTGATTTTTACTCTGTTTAGCGGATGAAGTTGGATTTTCTTTCCCCTATCTAAAAAATATTATACCTTGTTATCTACCAAGTTAATCAAAACCATAGACTTAATTGCTTATTTATCTTTTTTATCACTCCCACCCCCATTGAGATTTTTAGACGTCGTTTTTAACACTCCCACCCCAAAATATTGACAGGTGTGCTTTATGTTTTATAATGTCAATTTTGCAATGAGTTTGCACGTCTGCTCTCATTAACCAGGACATTTGTTCAAAGAACCCTTGAGTTAGTGAGCAACATAATTCAAGCTGAAAAGATCGTTGATTACCTCAAATAGTAGAGGTTTTGAATCTAAAATATAGCAATATGGTCTAAAATATCTCTTGTCAATGTACACTTTAGCTAGTGAGAATTTTTGTTCTTATTTTAAGCTCATTAAAACCTTGTCTAGCTTTTCAAATGTCAGCATGTCGAGTAAATATTATACCTTTTTATTTATCTCCACTCCACTTCCTGTTTCCGTCCCCATCCACACCCCAGCCCTAACCTAGGCTGCTAGGCACCCAGCAACTCCGGAATTCTTCCGGTCCGAACGGCCGGACAGAAGCCACGCGCCGAACGGTGGAAACGCGCCAACCGCGACTTCCCACATGCTGCTGTCCTCGACTTCCTGCGCGCTGCTGTCCTGCACGGGCGTTGTGCGGCCCACCACATGTACGGGAGTGCAGCCGGGTTTTCCGACTCGGTTAGGTACGTACGTGTCAGTGTTTTGAACTGCCGACGAGTAAATTTGTATTGCGTGTTTGACCCGGATGGTGAGCGCGGAGGACACAAGGATGTATACTGGTTCGGGCGGAACGTCCCTACGTCCAGTTTAAGGTTGTTCGTGTTACCGGCTTTGAAGTTTGTAGTAGGGGTTATAAACAGACGAGAGAGGGATGTGATCCCAAGTCTCTGATGGAGTGGGGTTGAAGTGCTTCCCCATGGCAAATTGCGCTGGGAAGGACCCCCCGATGGGGCGCCCAGCCTTCCCTTTTATAGGCCAAGGGAAGGTCCTAGGGTACACGAAAGAGAGTGAGAAAGAGAGAAAAAGAAAAAAAAAGAAAAACAGGGGAGAAGAAGGCCTTGGAGCTATTTCGCCCTCATTCTCCGATGGGCGGGTCCCGCCAGTGGTGTAGATGATAACGAGGACGTATCCTTGTCGTGACATAGATTACGATGGGGATGGCTCCGTGTCGTGGCCCTGTTTGCCACTGGCGCCGTACGTGGGCGTCGTCAGCTGGTCGTGGCGCTGTGGGCGACGTGAATCCGCAGGCATGGCCCGTCATGGTTATGGGTCGCGTCGAGGTGTGTCTGCTCCCTTCCCGGTGTCAGAAGTTTGACTTCGGGACTCGAGCCTTCACGTCTGTAGTGTTCGAAGGTAGTGCGGGCCCCTACGGGACTGGCGCTCTTGGGTGATGCGGAGTCCGAGCCCCCGGGGTCGGACGAGGCGAAGCTCGTGCCCCCGGGGTCGGGCAAGGCGGAGCTCGTGCCCCCGGGATCGGACGAGGCGAAGCCCGCGCCCCAGGGATCGAATGAGGTGGATCCCATGCCCCAGGGGTCGGGCGAGGCGAAGCTCGTGCCCCTGGGGTCGGGTGAAGCCGTGGTCATGCCCCTTAATCGTCCGAGTGAATTGGTCGTCGATGACCATCAGTTCCCCTTTTTGGGTACCCTAATATTGGTATCCGACGGTACGTATGTTTTCATATATCGTACGTATGTTGTCTTCCTTTTTTCTTTTCTGTTTTTTCTTTTCCTTTTCCTTTTCCTTTTCCTTTTCCTTTTCCTTTTCCTTTCATTTTCTTTTCTTCTCTCTTTTTCTTTTTTTATTTTCGTGCTTCATTTTTTATTTATATATTTTTTTGTTTTATGTGATTTTTTATTATTCTTTTTATTTTTTATGTTTCTTTTATTCTTCTTTATTTTCTTTCCTTTTCTTATTATTTTTATTTCCTTTCTTCAATTTATTTTTTTTAGTTTTGTTTATTTTATTTATTTTTTTCATGTGATTTTTCATTATTCTTTTTATTTTTATATTATTATTTATTTTATTTCTTTTTTGGTTTTACTATAATTAATTACTTTATTTTTTCCTTTTGTTTTATTTTTATATTTTATTCTTTTGTATTTCTTTGTTTTTTCTTTTCTCTTTTATCTTTATGTTTTCTAAATTTTTTATTTTCTATTTTTCAAATTTATCTTACTTAATTATTTTTTCATGTTAAATTTTTTATTTTCTATATTCCATGAGATGCTATTGTTCACGTAGCATAGATGTGATGTCGAATGATGTTTTTTGTGATGTTCACATGGTATATAATGTCATGTTCTATGATATTTTTCGTGATGTTCTAAGTTTTTTTTAATGTTCATGTGTTATACATGTGATGTTTTGTGAGTTTTTTTATATTCACTTGATATACATGTGATGTTCTATAATGTATTTTTGTGATGTTCGCGTAGTATAGATGTGATGTTTACGTAGTACTATGATGTATTATGTGATGTTCACATAATATACATGTGGTGTTTTATGATGTTTGATGTTCTCGTAGTATACAGGTGATGTTTTATGATATTTTTTATGATGTTCATGTAGGGTACATGTGATGTTCTATGGTGTATTTAGTGATGTTCATGTAACATATATGTGATGTTCTATAATATTTTTAGTGGTGTTCTATGGTTGTCGGGTATCAATAGTAGGCATACCCAACCAAGAGCGTTAATAGCGTATCAGCTGTTAAATCGTCCAAGGCTTAGGGACGGCTTCCACCTCGCCCGATCCTCATGACGTCATCAAAGCGCCCGACTCCTGCGCCCCGTCAGGAACAATCTCCGCCTCGCCCGACCCCTGTAACGTAAGCATGGGAGCGCCCGACACTCTTGGCATACTTCTGCCTCGCCCGAGGAACACGTGGAGCCCTCTAGCACGGCGGGGAGCCATGTGGGCCCCATCACGGCACCCATTCCCGCCGAGGGGACGGACATGACCGTGCACAGTGAACAGAAACATGGGAATCGTGCTCTGATCTAACATGACCCCGGTCATTCCACCACCACGATGATCATACCTCTACAGCGATGGGGTAACGGCAACTATACCACCTAACCCCTTCTCTACGCAAATCCGAGCGCATGTACCGCCCATCCTCAACGGCTCAGAAGCACACAGAACGAAGTATGGCCACAACACGTTGCACCAGCGGATTGAGAGGCCAAAAGCTCAATGCCCATGACGTCTCTGCGCTACAGGGGAAGCTGCTCACACCGGATAAGCAGGAAAACGGTCACACCCAAGGCCATCTTTTTTGTTTTTCTCTTTCGTATTTTCCCCATTTCACCTTTTTCACCATAAATGTAGCCTGAGTCCTCTCCTTGGGAGCTATAAAAGGGGAGACAGGGGCCACATCTAGGACAGGGAGGACACACCTTGCTAAGTCAACACACACACACTCCACCAAAGAGACCTGGGATCCGTTCTCTCTCTCTCGAAAGCTTATAACCCCTACTACGAGCACTCCGGTGCAAGACAACACGAGCAGCAGTAGAATCCACTCGACTAGGGTCATTCTTGCCCGAACCAGTCTAAACCCTTGTGTCTGCTTTGCACACCGTCCGGGCCTAGACGCGCAGATATAAATTCACTCGTCCGGTGTCTAGGACGCGATTCTAGACACCGACAGTTGGCGCGCCAGGTAGGGGCCTTCTGCGCGTCGTGATTCATTTTGTCAGGCCTCGGATGGCCGATCATCACGTTCGCTTCACTCTAGGCTCCCATATCCCCTTTGGGAGCCTGGATTTCCTCTGCACGGGGGTGGATCACGACCTGGTCCTACTCCCTCCTTCCGTGCCGGTCGACCATGCGTCCTTTCCAGGTTTCGACGAGCACGTCGGAGACCTAGATCCCATCGGCGTGGAGGGGGAGTCCGTCCTGCCATCCCCTGCTGAGTCACTCGGCTCACCTGCCAATGTCAACTCCATCTCCGAGTCAATGGTTGGTCTTTGTCTACATGCCAACGAGGCACGGGCTTCCGGGGGCGTTCGACCCCATGGTTTTGACCACCTGAGGCTGGAGCGTCAGCTCGACGCCATCCTAGGGCCACGCCCATCCCAGGAAGATCTCCATCGCCTCCGTTCCATCTCCGCCAATGTCTTGTCGCAGCTCTTAGGGGAACCACTGCTCTCCCCGGAGATAAGCGCCGCGCCAGCGCAAATGGCATGGCCTTATGGGCTGCACAATGCTGCGAAGACTTACAGCCATCTCACACGGCCCGCAGAGGATTCCTCTGCGGGTTTGCCACGCCACCATTTGGAGTCCCTCTCGGAGCTCCTCGCGACCACCGCGATGTCCTCAAGCGTCGACTTCGAGGAGGACGATGGCAGCTAGGCTGATGCTGATTTCTTCAGGCTCAATGATCCGAAGGCTCTGCGTCAGTTCCTTTTCAGCAGCAACTACCTTCTCGAGGGTTTCAACTCCAATGATGAGAGCCACGACCCATCTCGAGAGTGTTTCATGGCGATGGGGAGTTCTACGAAGGAACCCCCAACAAGAACGAGGGCGAACACACCCCAGCCATTGTCATGACTCACAACGCCACATGCGCAGGCGGTGCAGCCATGCCGCCACCTATGGGGCAATCACGGCCCCAGCTGGAGCAACTCTGCGAGCTAGAGAGAAAGCTCGAGGAAGAGCGACAGCAGTTGGCGCAACTGCGCACGGCCTTCGAGCAAGAGCTCAGGAGTCACTACGATGGTGGCGCAGCTCGACGTAGAGCCCGTGACATCCACCGCCGCATCTGTGATGACGACGGTGGTGATCATCCACCGCTCTTCACCAGGGCGAGCCAGAATGTTGCCGCTGTGGCAATCCTCCTCCGAACGATGCCCGAACCATCAACTCCAGAGGGGCGGCAAGCCCACGAGGAGCTGCGTGCCCTTCTCGAATGTGCCATGGTGCGATAGGCCGAAAGCTCCTCGTCTCGATGGTGTGGGCCCGAGCTCGACCAGCCCGCACTATCGGCGGCACGCGAGAAGGAAGCTTCGGTCCACCCGGAACAACATAAACCGGGGGATAAGCTCCCATCTGTCCAAGCTCGCGTTGGCCACAACTACGACACGCGCAACGTCCTCAACACGCGCAAAAGGCACAAGGAGGATGTGCTAGCCGTGGTTACCACCCTCGACGGGGCAGCCGCTATGATAGCGGGGAGGACCGAAGCCCATCGCCTGAACCCCCGGGACCGCGGGTCTTCAGCTAAGACATCCATAACGCGTTGTTCCTAGTGCGGTTCTGGCAACCTGCCAACGTCATCAAGTACTCTGGGGAGACAAACCCCGAGCTCTGGCTTGATGATTACCGCCTCGCCTGTCAGTTAGGCGGCGCGGACGATGACCGTTTCATCATTCGCAATCTCCCTATGTTCCTGGTCGACTCAGCGAGAGCCTGGCTAGGTCATCTTCCGGCCCGACACATCCACAACTGGGCTGACCTCGTAAAGGTTTTCGTGGGGAACTTCCAGGGTACCTATGTCTGCCCTGGTAAATCCTAGGATCTCAGAAGCTACCGCCAAAAGCCGGATGAAACTCTCCGTGAGTACATTCGACGCTTGAAAGGTCTTGATGGCTAGAGGGGGTGAATAGCCTAATAAAACTTTCTACAAAATGTGCTAGACAAGTTGATTAGTAACAATAAGTAGCGAGATGCAAGTATTGCCTAGCCTAAGGGGTGTTGCAAGCCACTTATCCAATTAACACTTCTAGTTTGGTTCACATAACCACCACACGACAAACCGCAAGCTAGCAAAGCTACAAGGCTACTACAACTAGAACTACACAAGCTACCAACTAAACAAGAATAACAACAAGCTAAACAAGAAGATAACAAAGTAAGTGCAAGAGGGGATTTAGAATGTTATATCGAGGGACGATGATTGATCCAACCAAAGTGAATACCAAGATAGCCAATAAAGTAACCAATCACCGGGATAAAATCCAATTGAGCAAACACAATTGAGACACAAAATTTATCCCGAGGTTCACGTGCTTGCCGGCACGCTAGTCCCCGTTGTGTCCCCCTACACCACGTGGTTCGGTGGCTAATCGGTATCACACACCGAGCCTCTCAAAAGGCGCCACAAGAACCTACCAAATGGTGAGAAGTTTTGACACGAGCAATCCACTAGAGTTGGAATTCGGCGCTCTGCCGGGGAGCCACAACAATCCCTCACAACAATCTCACCGGAGCCGGCCACGAACAATCACCAACACGTGCCGGACCTCCATAACTGCTCTAAGCCGTCTAGGTGGCGGCAACCACCAAGAGAAACAAGAATCCCGCAGCAAATGAACACCCAAGTGCCAACTAGATGCAAACTCACAAGCAAATGCACTTGAGATCACTCAATCTCACTTTGATTAGGCAATCAAGCAAGGGAGAAAAAGTGGAGGGCGTGTGCTCAGCTCAAAAGAGTGCTAGAATGATCAACAAGCCAAGAGAGACTCCAAAGAGCCGGCCAACAACTATTTATAGACGTTCCCAACAAGAACTAGCCGTTAGGCACTTGATTCTGTTGCAGTCACGCTGACCAGACGCGCTGGTCGAACTGACCGGACGCACAGGTGCGCACACCACCCATGCGCAAAGCACGACCGGACGCGCTGGTCCCGTGACCGACCAGACGTGCTGGTCAAGCCGAGCAGCGCTCCAGTGAGTCAGTGACCGGACGCGCACGCTAGACGAACCGGATGCCACCGTGCCAGCGTCCGGTCGTTTCTAGCAAGCCTCCACGCGTGACCAGACGCGTCCGGTTGATCATGACCGGACGCGCCACCGCGTCCGATCACAAGACCGAGACGCGCGCAAACACTGAGCACTGACCGGACGCGTCCGGTCAAACAGAGACCGCGTCCGGTTCAGCGTCCGATCACCTCTGTGACCTCCGTTCGCCTCCGTTTCTTCACCTCTGGCGCAGTGGAAAATAGGCGTTTCATTTCTCGAAAAGCGCTGAATCCCGCCTCGCAAGCTCGGCGGGAGGAACAGAGGAACCTAAACCCCTCTCTACCGCTTAAACTCCACCGCCTTCGCAAATGTGCTAACATCACCAAGTGTACATCACCATGTGCATGTGTGTTAGCATTTTCACAATCATTTTTGAGGCGTTAAGTTAGCTCTCCACTAGATCTAAATGCTTATGCAAATGAATCTTCATCTAGTGGCACTTAAGTGATCAATAGCACCGGAAATTCCCCTCTTTATAGTACGGCTATTGATCCTAAGTCATCCACACCCTCTATGGTGTCTTAGATGCAAAATAAAAATCCCTACATGATACCTTTGCCTTGAGCATCACTTGTTGCACCTTGTTCCAACTCCACATCATGGTAAGCACTTCATCATCACATTACTTGATCACCATGCTTCACCATGTTTCGTGCCAATCATCATTGCTACACACATTCTTATGCATATGATTAGCACTTAGGCATTGTCACTAATTGCCAACACCAAACATAGGACTTTCAACACTTCTCCCGGCAGTGCACCGAGTTGCCCAATGTGACGGACGCCGACGTCATCGGGGCGTTCCTTGCGGGAACCACCTGCAAAGAGCTCATCCATGAGTTGGGGCATAAGGGCCCATGCACCACCAGAGAGCTCCTAGACATTGCCACCAACTTTGCTTCTGGCGAGGAGGCGGTAGGGGCGATCTTCCACGACACCAAGGGAAAGGAGAAGCGGCAGGAGAACGCCGATGAAGGTGGCTCCAGCCGCAACTCCAAGAAGAAGAAGAAGGCCAAGCAGTCGTGCAAGGATCCCTTGTGGCTGCCACTGAGTGCAAGAACCCCCGAGCCCCTCCTGAGGGTGGCCTGGGAGTTTTTGATGAGATGCTCGAGAAACTGTGCCCGTACCACCGAGGCCCGGTCAAACACACCCTCAAGGAGTGTGACATGATGAAACACTACTTCTCCAGGGGTGCCTAGGGGAAGGGCAACCCCGGCAAGAGGCCCGAAGAGGACAAGGGCGATGGCAAGGAGAAGGACGACAACTTCCCTATCATCAACAACTGCTTCATGATCTTTGGCGGCCCCGCGGCCTATGACTCCAGGCGCCAGCGCAAGCTGGAACACCGAGAGGTCTATGCCACTGAGCCAGCCACGCCAGCCTTCCTCGACTGGTCCAGATCTGCCATCACTTTCAACCGTGATGACCATCCGGATCGTGTCCCATAGCCGGGCCGATATCCGCTTGTTGTTGACCCCATCATCGGCAACACGCGGCTCACCAAGGTACTGATGGATGGAGGTAGCGGCCTCAACATCATGTACGCCAAAACCCTTGATGCCATGGGGATCAGTCGGACCTAGCTCCGCCCGAGCAGAGCGCCTTTCCACGGTATCGTACCGGGGAAGCGGACCTTGCCCCTCGGGCAAATCGACCTGTCTGTCACCTTTAGGGATCCCTCTAACTTCAGAAAGGAAACCCTCACCTTTGAGGTGGTGGGGTTCCGCAGCACCTACCACACCATGTTGGGGCGGCCATGCTACGTGAAGTTCATGGCCATCCCGAACTACATCTACCTCAAGCTCAAGATGCCGGGGCCCAACGGGGTCATCACCGTCCACACCACTTACCAGCACGCCTACAAGTGCGATGTTGAGTGCTGTGAGTACGCAGAGGCCATCATCGAGTCTGAGGCGCTTGCAGCCGAGCTGGAAGCGCGCCTCAGATGAGGCACCCAACCCCAAGCGGTCCACTGGCTCCTTTGAACCCATCGAGGGAGTCAAGGAGGTCCCTCTCGACCCCAGCAGCTCTAACAGCAAGACGGTGCATGTTGGCACCGCCCTGGATCCCAAATAGGAAGCAGTGCTTGTCGACTTTCTTCACGCGAATAGCGACATGTTCGCGTGGAGTCCCTCGGACATGCCTAGCATCCCGAGGGAAGTCGCCGAGCACTCCTTGGATATCCGGGCCGGCTCCAAACCGGTAAGGCAACGACTGCGCCGCTTCAACGAGGAGAAGCGCAGAGCAATCGGGGAGGAGATTCACAAGCTACTGGTAGTCAGATTCATCAAGGAGGTGTTCCATCCCGAGTGGTTAGCTAATCCTGTACTTGTAAAAAAGAAAAATAGAAAATGGAGAATGTGTGTGGATTACACTGGTCTCAACAAGGCTTGTCCTAAACATCTATTCCCTTTACCACGCATCGATCGAATAGTCGACTCCTCTTCGGGTTGTGAAGCTCTCTCTTTCCTTGATGCTTACTCTGGTTACCATCAAATCGCGATAAAAGAGTCCGACCAGCTCGCGACCTCTTTTGTCACCCCGTTTGGGACCTACTGTTACGTAACCATGCCATTTGGCCTCAAGAACGTGGGGCTACGTATCAGCGCTGTATGCTCACCGTTTTTGGGGACCTCATCGGGCAGACCATTGAGGCTTACGTAGATGACATCGTAGTCAAGTCAAAACGAGCTGATAACCTGGTTGTTGATCTCGATCAGGCATTTAGATGCTTACGGGCCAATAATATCAAGCTCAACCCTGAAAAGTGCATCTTTGGGATCCCGAGGGGAATGCTACTTGGCTTTATCATCTCTGAGCGCGGCATCGAAGCCAACCTAGAGAAGATTTCTGCTATCACAAACATGGGCCCAATCTGGGATTTGAAACGGGTACAGCGAGTCACAGGATGCCTGGCGATGCTGAGCCGCTTCATCTCACGCCTTGACGAATGAGGCATGTCCCTTTACCAGCTTCTGAGAAAGACGAACCACTTTGCCTGGAAGCCCGAGGCCCAAGAGGCGCTTGACGAGCTCAAGGCACTTTTAACAAAGGCTCCAATCCTTGTGCCCCCGTGAAACGTCCTTGATTTCCACGAAGGGAAATCCACAGAAACGAAGTGTAAAATGACGAAACAATCCGTCAATTTACCCAAATCTCAGTTATACACAAAGTCATACACAAATATCAGAGTGCAATAGAGAGTTCTACATAAATTATTCTCTTCGCCACGCAGGGCGGAACACACTCACACATAGCATCCAGAACAGCATCTGACGAAGATAGCAGCGGAAATTGATCTCCTGGAACCAGCTCAAGCGTAGAACAGACCCTCTAGTCCTCCCAATCATCGCCCTCGTAGTCGTACTCGGGCTCAGAACCTGTCAAAAATCTATCAGTACACTTGGTACTGGCCACGCATCGCCCACCCTATGCTTGTATTTGCTTTATGGAAGGTGGAATGCATCGAGGGAAGTAGAAAGAGACCTATTATGGATGTGGGTTTCCTATGCATGTAGTTAATATTTTAATAATAAGATATTCATCAGATTTTAACCCAGCTTATCCACACGTTCTTTTCCCCAAACCCATCACACACATCACACCTCATCTCACTCTCTCTAGGCGACGAGATTGACTCCCGCTCAGATCTCGCCTCAACGGCCAAAGCCGGAATCCAACACGAAACCCGGGGGAAAGGTAGAAAGGACTCCTCTCTCTAATCAAGTGAAGCGTAGGTCATGGGAATGTCCATATCCGCGGACGCGGCTATACGTATAGATCGATCAACTCTGCAGAGCGTGTACACCTGGTAATCCACAAGATCGCCATCCTCGATGATCTGGCTTGTCTAGGCTGATTCCGACTGCCTCCCAACCGGTACAGTACCACCCTACCACTCAGCCCTGGGCCACCCCGGTGTCCACCGAAATGCTGAGGCTGTGAGACGTCCGGGCCACCAAGGTCACTACGCTGTCTTAGGAGGGTGTGGGTCCCCATGCCCGTACCTCCCTACACTATCACCTTCCAACCTAGTAGTAGTGGTACCGCCCTAGTCAGTCGGGTAATCGTCTCCCGCCCATCGGGAGTGAGTGGTGTGCACGAAAGTCCCATGGTTCCGGTTCTCAAGACATACCAGTCCTTAGGGGGACCGGACAGGATATCTTCTCAAGAGGGGATCACCAACTCCCCCGTGCCACGACAGCACCCCCACCAGGGATAACCAACACTCCAGTTCACCTCACAACGTACCCGCCACAGGTAACTCTCGTGAGGGATGCCCAGGTCACACCCCTCCAGCAAGACTTGCCCCAAAGACTCGTCGTAGGATCCTGCCCGATCGACTCAACCCTCACCACTCACCCAAGACGCACGCCAAGATCTCCCCAGTTCTTTTATCAGGTTTACCAAGTTCTCGGCACTACGTGCCTTATACATATACGCCTCTCACTCACCGGCATCACATCACAGATATAATGCGAGTAAGAGTAAAAGCAGTAATATGTAACATG
Organism: Saccharum hybrid cultivar R570; assembly: GCA_038087645.1. Lineage (NCBI taxonomy): Eukaryota > Viridiplantae > Streptophyta > Magnoliopsida > Poales > Poaceae > Saccharum > Saccharum hybrid cultivar. The sequence continues at coordinate 35,063,830 of JAQSUU010000108.1, read as the reverse complement.
CGAGCATCTAGCCTAACAGCAGGGTGAGCAGGAGTAAGGTTGCAACAAGGTAAAAGGGCTCAAAGTAAAGCATCTACCATGCAACCTATCATCATATTATTGCATATAAAGTAAAGCACTGGCAATTCTATATTTGCATGCGTAATAGGTTCTACGGAAGTGGGTGGGGCGTGGCACCTGGCAGGTCGTCACCCAAGTCCTCGCTGTAGTCGGGGTCGTACTCCTCAGTCGGCAGGTCCTCCGGCTCTGTTAAACGTAACGTAGAGTCGCATTAACGACTCCTATAGAGGTGCACAAAGAAGCAACAGAAATTCAAAAGATCTAAATGCACTCAAACACAAGCCTAAGATGTAGAGCTCATTTTTAGAAAAATTTAGAAACTGGTTTGGTATTTTTCTGAGTTAAAATAAATTAGTTATGAATTTCTAAAGATTAAATGATTTTCTGGAAAAGAAAAAGAAAAGGAAATTCCAGGCAGTGACACGTGTCAAGCTCTGATTGGCTGGAACAGAGTGAGTCTCTGACATGTGGGTCTAGGTCAACGGTCAGCGTTGACCGGTCAACGGTCAACGTTGACCGGGCTGCGACCGGGCTCGGTTGGGCCTGGGCCGGGCCGGATTTGGGCTGGTCTGGGCCGGGCCGGGCCTGCCATGTGTCGGCTTCACGTGGAGCCACGTCACTTTCTGGATTTGAAGACGGGCTCAGGTCCACGGAGTTTGGCTCATGGTGGACTAACAGCCATGGTCTACGGGCTTACGCGCGGTCCATGGTGAACCATCTCCACCCTCTTTCTCCTTCTCTCGGTGCACGGTGCACCGAGTGCACCTAGTCGTCTCCCTGCTCAACTTCCCCTGCTTCCTCTGCTCGGCCGCGCTCTCACCGGCGGCGAGCGGCCGTGCCTACGCTCTGGTGGCTCAAGGGCAGTACTCGAAGGCTCGAACGCACCGCGTGGTCACAAGGAACTCAATGGAGGAGTCAAAAGTGCGGATTAAAGTTTCTAGAGAGCCTGTTCACGGCGGTGGCGGCTCGACCGGTACGGTGTGCGGTGGCGAGGCCTCCATAGTCATCCCAAGGTCTAGTTTGGCTTTTGGGTTTTCGATTGGAAGCATCCGCAAGGTGCTAAGGCCACCGTTGATGACCTCCCCACGTGGCAGAGCACGTGTCTGCGGTTGGGTGTGCGGCGGCGCTCCGGCACCTCCTATGCTCCGGTGAAGAATCACCTAACGGCGTCGTTCCTCTCCGCCTTCAACTGCGAGCGGCGTTCTCCACCAAGGCAAACTGCATGCACCCTCTTCTTCTCTATTCTACTGACTTGAAGCGACGAAAACGCGATGTCGCCATGGCGATCATGGCCATGGCGCTCGTGCACGGGGCGCGTGCGTGCTGCAAACGTTCCCAAGCCGGTACGGCTCCGCAAGGCTGTGCCGTTCTCTTGCGCGTGCGCGTGCGTGTGTGTAATCGTGGACGATGTTCAGGCTTCGGCCTTGATCCTCCCCGGTGTGGGAACGGTCGCGGCGGCGCCCTTGGTTCATGGCGACGGCGAGCATGGTGACTACATACGGCAGCAAGGGGTGTCTCGTGCTTACCGGTGGGTGCGGTGGCGAGAGGATGGTGGTGCAGGGCGAGTTGGTGCAGCGGGGGCTCGTCGCAGTGCTGTGCCGAGCAGCTACGTGGATGTAGCCGATCGACGTACCCTCCGAGCTCCGACGAGCTTCTTGGCGGTGCGTCCGGCTCTGGATCCTCCCTGCTCCTCCCTTTCTCCTTCACTTTTCCCCCTTTTCGTCTTTTCTGGCGGTGTGGTGCGTGTTGGGTGCCACCAAGGCGGCGGCGAATGGAATGGAAAGGGCTAGGGTTCGGCATGGGGTGGAGCTTTATACTCCACGCTCGCCCATGGCGAGGCGGACGGTGCGATGGCAATCGGGAGGCATGGAGGGTCGAGATGCTGCCTTGGCTGGACTAGGGCGATCGGAAGAGGCGTGATTCGATTTGGTGATGCCAAATCGGATTCCGTCGGCGGTTGGCGGTGTCAGGGTGGCAGGCACCCGGTGCGTGCTCCTGCGTGGCCATGGTGAGGTCACGCGCACGCTGAGCATGGGGCAGGGTAGCGTGCGTGTAGCTGGCGTGCGGGGCCGGCTCGGTGGCTTGGCGCGCACAGCGAAACAGGGGCAAAGGGAATCTCTCCCTCGCCAAGAGTGTGTCCCGGTTCCCTCTCTTTTTCCTCTTCGGGCGAGACAGGGGCGAGGGCGAGCGGGAGGAAGGGGATGACCCCGTGGGTCCCTCCCGTCGGTGAGACAGAGGAAGAGGACGGGCGTCCCTGCTGTCTTGCGAGCGAGCGAAAACGGGCCAGCGTCGCCGTGCTTGCTGGGCCAACCCGCGTAGGCGAGTGTGCGCACACGCGTTTGTGCGCTAGCTGGGCCAGGCCATGGGCAGGCCAGCTAGGGTAGTTAGGAGGGAAAAGGGTTTTCCTATTTAATTAAATAGCTTTTCTATTTATATCTCCTTTGTTCCAATTATGCCAAGGCATTTGTATGTAAGAAAATATATTGCCTCCACTTGTATAACATAATGGGGCCTACTAAATATATTTTTGGTTTCCAACTATTTGATAAGATTATGTTTCTACATTTATTTACTTAAGCAATTAATTTAAGAAATGTTGTTGCTTTTAATTCAATTCAAAGAACATAAAATCCAACTCAAGCATGTTTGGTTAAATGCAAAGATATAATTAGCTAGTTTAGGTGGTACTTGTGCAAAAAGGGGTAGGTTTCCTACATGACACCTCACCAAACATAGGTTATTTTAGAAAAAAAAAATGTAGTTGTGATTTTTGTTTCCAGGTAATTTCTGGGTTGTTACACCCCTGCTGGGGGGGAACCGCTCCTACTATACATCACGACCACTACTCAGGTAGTGAGTGCTGCCGTCGTAGTGGAACGGTAGGAGGAGGGTCACGCTCTCAAAGTCCAGCGTCCGGTCTACTTCATCAGTGAAGTTTTGTCCGACACCAAGACACGCTACCCACAGATCCAGAAGCTCTTGTACGTTGTCCTCATCGCCGGAGAAAGCTGTGCCACTACTTCGAGTCACACCTGATCACGATCGTGTCGTCCTTCCCCCTCGGGGAGGTGATTCAGAATCGTGAGGCGATGGGAAGAATCGCTAAGTGGGTGGTTGAACTCATGGGAGAGGGCATCACATATGCCCCTCGGAAAGCCATCAAGTCCCAGGTACTGGCAGACTTTGTGGCCGAATGGATCAAGACCCAAACGCCACCGGCTCTGGTGGAGCAGGAGTACTGGACAATGTATTTTGATGGGTCGCTGATGAAGAACGGAGCTAGGGCAGGACTCGTCTTCATCTCCCCCTCGGCGTACGTATGAGGTATATAATCCGGATCTATTTTCTGGCCTCTAACAATATCGCTGAGTATGAGGCACTTGTCAATGATTTGCACATCGCCACCGAGCTGGGGATCTGACGACTTGATGTCTTAGGTGACTCCTAGTTGATTGTAGACCAAGTCATGAAGGAGTCAAGTTGTCAAGACCCTAAGATGGTGGCATACTACCAGGTGGTCTGCCTCTTGGAAGACAAGTTTGATAGCCTCGAGCTCAACCACATTGCAAGATGGTCTAACGAGGCAGCAGACAAACTTGCGAAGCTAGCGTCCAGTCAGGCACCAGCTCCCGCCGGCGTCTTCGCCAGCGATCTGTATAAGCCCTCGGTCACTTACCAAGGGTCGATGTAGGACAGCAGCGAGCCGCCCACGCTAGCCTCGGGGGCTGACCTGACCTCGGCCCCAACCGACCTTGACGTTATGCAAATCGAGGATGACCCAAACACAGGGCCTGACCCCCTACCGGACTAGAGAATCCCGTACCTTGACTGCTTAGTCCGTGGCGTACTTCCAACCGACAAGACCGAGGCCCGACGCCTTGCGCGCCGCGCCAAGTCATTTGTCCTGCTAGATCAGGAACTTTACAAGCGGAGCCCCACTAGAATCCTGCAACGCTGCATCCCCAGTGAGCATGGGAAGAAGCTACTACAGGACATGCATGGGGCCGTCTGCGATCACCACGTAGCGCCACGCACCCTTGTTAGAAACGCATTTTGACAGGGCTTCTACTGGCCCACTACCGTGAATGACGCAACCGAGGTAGTACGCTCCTGCGAAGGATGTCAGTACTATGCTCAACAAACTCATTTACCAGCCCAAGCGCTCCAGACGATCCCTATCACTTGGCCTTTTGCGGTCTGGGGTCTGGACCTTGTCGGGCCGCTCTAGAAAGCGCTCGGGGCTTCACCCACTTGCTTGTCGCCATCGACAAGTTCTCAAAGTGGATTGTGGCTCATCCAATCGCGCGAATCAAGTCTGAGCAGGCGGTGCTCTTCTTTACCGATATTGTTCATCACTTCGAGGTCCCAAACTCCATCATCACCGACAATGGCACGCAGTTCACCGGCAAAAAGTTCCTTAATTTTTGCGATGATCACCATATCCGCGTGGATTGGGCAGCCTTGGCACACCCCCGGATGAACAGGCAGGTCGAGCGCGCCAACGGCATGATCTTACAGGGCCTCAAGCCAAGGATCTTCAACCGGTTGAACAAATTTGGCCGCCGATGGGTCACGGAACTTCCCACAGTCCTATGGAGTTTGAGAACGACCCCGAGCTGAGCGACAGGCTTCATGCCTTTCTTCATGGTCTATGGATCCGAAGCCATCCTCTCCACTGACTTGGAGTATGGAGCGCCAAGGGTCAGAGCGTACAATGACCAAGGGAATCAAGCCTCCCTTGAGGACGCCGTGGACCAGCTGGAGGAAGCATGTGACATTGCCCTACTCTAGTCCACCAAGTACCAGCAAGCCTTACGCCGGTACCACCATCGCCGCGTGCAGGGTCAGGCGTTCAACATTAGGGATCTGGTGCTTCGCCTCAGACAGGACAGCAGGGCTGCCACAAGCTAACACCACCATAGGGCTCGTTCATCGTCGCAGAAGTACTATGACCCAGCACCTACAAGCTGGCCACCGCAGACGACGAAGTCTTCACCAACACTTGGAACATCGAACAGCTACGTCGCTTCTACCCATAGATTTCCAGGCTTGTCACATGTTTAATCTCAAAAGAATAAAAAGAGTGCTCACTGTTTCTCACTCTGTCTAACTCTAAGAGAGACCTGACCCTACCTTTGGTTAGGGTCGGGCCTCCCTTGAGGGCTAAAAGGGGGGAACCCCCCAACGCTGTGAAATTTTCATGATACTTTTCGAAAAGTTTTTCGTACCCAAGCCCTTACAGCGTTGTTTAAGAAAGCGGACATTTTAGAAAGCGAAGAGCCCCTCAGGACAGATCGGTCAGACTGAGAGAAACCTACACCCCAACGGTTAAGGTGCCTTTGCTCACCAGTCTGGGCCTTAGGGGTCAATTCATACTTCTAAAAAATCCATAAACTTAAACACGACGTAGAGCGTTGTTTAAGAAAGCGGACATTTTAGAAAGCGAAGAGCCCCTCAGGACAGATCGGTCAGACTGAGAGAAACCTACACCCTGACGGTTAAGGTGCCTTTGCTCACCAGTCTGGGCCTTAGGGGTCAATTCATACTTCTAAAAAATCCATAAACTTAAACACGACGTAGGGATCGGGCAACCATTCGAAAAACTTTACGAAAAGATATCCACCTGAGCTCTAAATGCCGCGGGTGTGTTAGAGTACAAGGATCCCTCGGGTCGAGTTAATCGGACTACGAAAAACGTATGCCTCTATGGCTACGGTACTCTCGCCCATTAACCCCGACCCCTGGCATCAGACTCAACTCTAAATGCCGCAAGCCTAGATGCCTTAAGAGGATCGGGACAAACGCGTAAAGACTTAGAACAAAAGATAAACACAAGTTTTAAAGGGGCCCCAAGAGCCATGGACTTGTTCAAACATTCTAAGTTTTTACACGGGTGCCCTGCCCGACGTTGTTTACTGATCCAAAGGCGGGGGGACAACCTCTTCTTCAAACTTGGCCGCCAGGATTTTCACCGGCTCCAGCACCTCCTCATCGATGGCGTCGAGCTCCTCATCAGGGATGTCAACGTAACCCTCACTAAGTGCCTCTAGGTCAATCTTCTGGTAGTGGACCTAAAGACAGCAAGTGCATGTCGCATCCTGAAATGAAGCGCATCCTTCACTTGGGTCCAAACCCGCTCGAAGGCGACCCCGAGATGACTCCACAGCAAGCTCGCTCCGGGGCGCACCTGGACCACCCCGAGGGCGTCGCACACTAGCTCAGTGGCGGCGCGCAGCTTGGAGTGCTTGTGTTGTTCCGTCTTTAGGGCCTCCAGCGCCGATAGAAGCTCCGCCTCCACCGTGGCAAGCTTACCCTTCAACCCTGATTATCACAGGAGATAAGAAGCATATTTCAAAAAAGAACCCAACGATGAATGGGCAAAGGTACTTACCTTCTAGCTCCTGGGCCATGGCCAAGTCCTGCTGATGCCTTTGGGCCACTGTGGCTCGGAGGGACTCCACCTCGGGCTTCAGCTGACGATTCTCCTCAGCAAGCCGAGAGGCCACGCGTGTAGCCTCCTTCATCCGGTCCTCCGCAGTATTCTTCTCCCTCCAAGCTATGTTGCACTCTTGGCGAGCCTCGTCGCGCTCACCAACAGCATGCTCGCGCTCACGGCGGATGGAGTCAAGCTCGGTCTGGAACCACTACGACGCCCACGACAGCTCGTCGCGCTCGCTTTTCACCTTTTGGGCCTCCTCTTGGTCCTTACGAGCGCACTTAATGAGGGCCACCAGCTTCTCCCCTGACTCCTTAGCATCGGTGACCGCCTCATCATAACAGATACGGAGATTCACCATTTCACTGTTGAGGTCGGCCATCTTATGCTGGGCCTCCGCAAGCTGCGCCTCGGCCACAGCAGTCATCCACGCTTCCTACGACCAGCGTCCCCAGGAGCCCTGCTCGCGACGGAGAAACTTCGACTTCGCCCGGCTTCGTTCAAGCAGCGCCTGCGCAAGGAGCCACGTCAAGATCACCAAAAAGGGAAAGCACCGAATGACAAGCATTCACCAAACTTGATGCAACTGGCCAGCTGGGCGGATGTTGTTGTGCATGACAAACAATGCCGAGGACAAAGTCTGGTTTAAGGTCTGGCACCCCGCCTGAATTCGGCCCCAGTGCTCTAGCTCCTCGACATCGTCCAGCACGAAAACCGGCGGCGCCTCTGGTTGATTCCGATCCGACCAGGTGAGGCGCGGACCGCCCCACTAGACGGGGTCGCGCCCCATCCGCATGAGGGCTGCGGGCCCCTCGGCGCGGGAGGGCTGAGCCACCTCGGCCAAATCGGAGGGCTCACAGGACGAGACCGACACCACCTCCACTTCGACGATGTCGGGCCCGCCCGTCGCTGTCTCCTCTGCCCAGGACCCGCCTGTGGGGGTATAGACCCGTATACCCTCATGGCTCCACATGGGCCGCGACAAACAAGGTGGTCCAACTCGTCAGAAAGGGCCGCGTGAATCTCTGAACTGCTCGGCGAACCGTGCGGAGCAAGCAGAGACTACTTGATGATCAAGGAAACCTAGTCGGTTAGGATAGATATCGTTTCCTCCATAGATACAGTAGTTGTAACCGATTAAAACTAGATTCCTTATATCTATAACCTTGCCCCTGTACTATATAAGGCAGGCAAGGACCCCCCTCAAAACACATCAACATCATCATCATCATTACACATCAATACAATCCACAGAGACGCAGGACGTAGGGTATTACGCAGTTCGCGGCCCGAACCTGGATAAACCCTATGTTCATCTTGCGTCACCATCTAGTTCATTGTCTTGCACACCTCCATCGATAATCTACTACTGTGGGCATACCCCTCGATAGACTGCCGACCACATCTCGTCGACACTGCCTCCCGCAGCGGACCCTACCTGCGCCGAAGGGCCCTCAAGCGTAGCCTCCTTTGCCGCCTTCTGGGCCCCGTTGCTCGCACCCGCTCTCGCGGTCGATCCCGATGCCTTCGCCGTCGGAGGCGGAGGTGTCCTACTCTCCTGAGGGAGCGCCCCATCGAGAGCGGGATCTGGCCCGAACCGTGGCAGCTGCTCCAGCACCGCCATCCCCATCTGGACAGACTTCTCCACCTCCGCTTCCAAAAGTGTCACTCTGGCTGACGGGGTGGGGTTAGGTGGAGGCAAAGCAGGGGCGTCCGGCACCTCGCGTCTCCCTACGGCCACGGACGCCAGAGGAACACTACCGACTGTCCCTGAGGCGGAGACATCCAAACCCGACACACTACCAGCTAAAGCTTGGCCTTGCCGCCTCAGCGCCTTCCGTGGCGCAAGCAGGAGGACGTCGGACTGGACCCTCCTACAAGAACGACAGGCATTAGCATTACCAAGCCTCAGTGCAAACGAGCAACACAGAAAGGTGCCCCTTACCTCTGCATCGTAGGACGGGGGCTTTTCCTCGATAGCTCGCTAGGGCCCAACCCCACTGTCATAGGACAGGGCCCCTTCCCGGCCGCCACGGTCTCGGCCATGTCGAGCTGAGGAAGTGGCGGCGGCGACCCCACCGTCCCCTAGGGTCAGGATTCCTCTGTCCCCTCAGGATGGGCCAACTCCTGTGGCCTCGGGGGCTCCTCTCCTCCGCCCGTCGCCGCAGCTCCCCCGAGGTCAGGGTCCTCTGACTCGCGGCGCAGCAGTTGAGCATGCGGCGACCACCCCTCGATCGAGAGGGATGACCCCCTGGGCTGCTCCCCCTCCTTAGCCATGGAGTCCAGCCAGTCGTACGGGTGGCCACCCTCATCATCATCGTCGTCATCGTCCTCATCAATGCTCGATGACTCCTCTTCTTCGGCCTGCCATTGCAACTTTTGGCGCTTCTTGCTCTCCTCCATTCTCTTGGCCTTGCAAGCCTTCTTCACCTTCTCCTCGTCCTTCTTTTTCTTCACCCCCTCGGTGTGAGCCCGTTCCGCACCCTCTGGATCGCATCCTCGGGAAGGGGCGGGTCGAAGTCGGGGACCAAGCAGAGATTCCCCTGCAGCTGCCCGAGCCCCAGGTCAGGCAAAGAGGAACACAAAGAAGCCAAAGGAAAAGAGAGGAGAGAAAGAGTGGGGGCGCTCACCATCTCGATGAAGTCGTCATTAGGACGCATCGGCAGGTGGACGTTGAGGACGACATCGGAAGGGACACTCCCGAGCACCAACTTGATGTGTTTCTTGATCTCCTCGTGATCAAGCTCCCCCATCACGAGCACGGTCCCCTCGAGGGGCGCGTTCGGCACCATCTCATCTAGGCGACGTGCCCACCGCATCAGCGGCAGCACCCTCCTCTCGTGGAACGCGACAATGACCCCGGCTCCCGTCACGTCTGCATCCACCAAAAGCTTGACCACCTGAAGGAAGGTGCTGATCTTCTCCTGGTCACCGGCAACAGGGCCATACCCTAGCGCGCTGATGCTTCATCGAAGAAACGACCGGTGTACGAGGCAGGGGCGCGTCGGCGTCAGTCCTGAAGTAGAACCACCTCTGGTGCCACCCCTTGTGGGATGACGACCCCTTCATGGCGATGTACCCATCCGCCTGGCTCTGGCGGAGCTAGATCGTGCAGCTGCCGATGCGCACTGGCACCGTCTCGCCCCTCCTCATAGTCTTGAGAAAGATGGTGGCGCATAAGTAGTACTTCTACAGGGCAAAGTTGGGCTTGATGCCCAAATAGCCCTCACACAGGATGACTTGATGCCCAAATTGAGTTGGGATTGAGAGTCTGCAGCTCAATCCCATAATGGTGCAGGAGCCCACGAAAGAAGTTGCTCGCAGGCGTCCCAAACCCCCGCCCATGGAAGTGCGCGAAGCTGACGACGTAGCCGGCGAGGGGGTTCGGCTCGTCCTTGTTGCTGGGGACGATCCACTCCGGCTGTGCGGCATTAGTCACCGGACGGAGGAGCCTATCCTCGATGAGCCGCAACGCGATCTTCTCGGTGAAGCTGGAGCGACCCCACGGATCCATTGAGATGGGTGAGAAAGCACTCCGGCAGCAACGGCAACGGCGGCGGCTGCGAGGTGAGTCTTCAAACTCTCTCTCTATCGCTTACTTGCCAAGGCAGATGGGAAACGCGAGCGCGAGGAAGGCAAAAGGTAGAGGTGTGCAAGGGAAAGGAAAAACCACCGGGTTAAAAAGGGGAGGAGACGGAGCGATTCGAGACTCCAACCACCCGCATTAAATGCGGCTGCAGAAATGTCTCGTCACGTCCCGAATATCTCGGTAACCGTTCGCACACCCCCTGTAAATCCGCCCCGGTAGCTCGCACCATCCGCCTCGCATGTCATGCCTGTCGTTATCCCATCACCGTGCGGGGCTCGGGCACCTCCCCTCTCTACGGGCCGATCATAGGCCTCGGCAGGTAAGAGAAGAATATGGAGCTACATGCGCTCCTATGGCCTAATTACAGTCCAGGGGTTCAAAGGCTGGCCCACCGTGGGTTCGACAACCGCCTCAGGACACTTGAGCCAGGGATGGCGAAGAATGAGCACACTAGCGGCCAATACCCCAGTGCGCGGGCGCCAAGGGCATTCTGACCCATATTTGAGTCCTGATAGACATCCGATTCATGGTATTCCTTGAAGGAAGGCAGCGAGCCCTCGGGACCTATCGGACGGCCCCGAGAACTATATGAATTGGCCATCGGGAGTTTGGAGTACGTCACCAGCTTGACCACTAGCCGGCACCCAGCGGACGGGACCGGGACTCCACTCGGACTTACCCACTACAGCTCACCGAGCGCCATGGTTCGTCCAATGAGGATAGCGTGATTTGGCTCACCCCCTCCGTTCCATGGAGGAACGCGCGAGGGGCCAAATCAAAGACGGGTGGCCTCCTGACCCAACAAATGGTCACGCCCCTGCATTGAGCAAGGGCTCGGGGGCTGCACTCGCGTCCCGACCCAACGAACGGTCATGACCCTGCGTCGAGCAAGGGCTCGGGGGCTATACTCACGTCCCGACCCAACGGACAGTCACCCCCCACAACATTACTAAAACTATATCAGAGCTCACATTAACGAAGGACACTTTTTATTAAAACGATGACGAGTCTTTTTTACAAGATCACTTCTAATACGAAATATGAATACACAATGCGAAAAGCCTCTCCTGAGCAGGGATCAAGGTGGCCTCAGCGTCAACATCCTTGAAGCTGGGCAAGGAACGTCGGCCAATAGGGCTCAACCTTGATGTTGGTCGCCGCTCAGGGTCCCAGGTTCCCGGTGGCCTCCTCCACGACCCCCTCGACGGGGACCAAGTCGACGACGACGTTGGCTGCCTCATCAAAGTCCTCCTAGGATCTGTCGTGGTCGGCCAGCTCTTGGCCCACCGGGAGCCCTACTAGGTGGTGGAGTGCGTGCCCCGATTGCACCTGTGCCACCGCCAGGGCCACCACCGCCCCACGATGGATGTCGAGCTCCTCCGCGTCCTGGATGCGGTTGGGGATGTCCAGGATGCGCTCCTCCTGGTTCACATCGCCAGTGTGGACGTACCCCACCGTGGCATCCGCAGCCTCCCGGATCCCTAGCAACTCCGCCTCTAGCTCTGCCCAATACACGAACACGATGAGTGCGAAAAACAAATGCAATCCTTCAAATCGGAATAACAAACGAAGAACTCACCGGCCACCCGGCTGTCCGCAGACACCTGCTGGTCTCAAACGACCTGCATCTCCCATTCCACCGCCTCAAACGCGGCCTGGGAGACCTCTAGATACCTCTTGAGTCTCTCCACCTCCGTCTTCACCACCGTGGCCGGCGCAGCATCCAACGGTTGCGTCGGCTCCGCGGTCATGGCCAGAGGCAAGCGCCTCCCATGCCCGCCACCGGAGGACGACCCTGCCCACGTCACATAGCGCCACGTGGACCGCCCGCCACCGGACGTGTCACCGGCAGGGCGTTTACCTGGATCCATAGCGAAAGCGGAGGGAGGATGTCGCTGCAAAAGGGGAGCAAAGAGATCGCAGGCTGCTACGAAGAACTAAGAAGGACAGATGGGCTCCTACGCCCCGCCTGTGCCTGTATTTATAATGCCATATAGGGCAACTGACCAGGCGCCTGTTGCCCAACTCCCCACGTACGCGAAAATCCGGGCACCTCCCCACCTTCCCACGCACCGGGACGCGAAGCATCACAATAACTGCTACCCGGCGCGACGCCTCGTCTTCCCCAGGCGGGTCCACTCGATTTAAAGCCCTTGAAGGGATAACTCATCCCTCCAAGGCCTCAGGGGCTACACCCAACGGGTGCGCTCGCACGCACCCACCGGACAGCTTCCTTCAAAACAAACAAACCACAACTACCCATGGGCACTCATCCTTAAGCCTCTGAAGGAGTGCTCCACTCCTTCACAAGCTCGGAGGCTACTGTCGGGTATCAATAGTAGGCATATCCAACCAAGAACGTTAATAGCGTACCAGCTGTTAAATCGCCTGAGGCTTAGGGACGGCTTCCGCCTTGCCCGATCCCCATGACGTCTCAAAGCGCCCGACCCCTGCGCCCCGTCAGGAACAATCTTCGTCTCGCCTGACCCCTGTAACGTAAGCACGGGACCGCCCGACCCTCTTGGCATACTTCTGCCTCGCCCGAGGGACACGTGGAGCCCTCTGGCATGGCGAGGAGCCACGGGGCCCATCACGGCACCCATTTCCGCTGATGAGACGGACATGACCGTGCACAGTGAACAGGAACATGGGAACCGCGCTCTGATCCAACATGACCCCGATCATTTCACCACGACGACGACCATACCTCTATAGCGACGAGGGTAACGGCAACTATAGCGCCTAACCCCTTCTCTATGCAAATCCGGACGCACGTACCGTCCATCCTCGATGGCACAGAAGCACACAGGACGAAGCAAGGCCACAACACGTTGCACTAGCGGATGGAGAGGCCAAAAGCTCAACGCCCATGACGTCTCTGCGCTACAGGGAAAGCTGTTCACACCGGATAAGGAGGAAGACGGCCGCACCCGAGGCCATTTTTTTGTTTTTCTCTTTCGTCTTCTCATTTCGCCTTTTTCATTATAAATGTAACCCGAGCCCTCTCCTTGGGAGCTATAAAAGGGGAGGCAGGGGCCACATCTAGGACAGGGAGGACACACCTCGCTAAGTCAACACACACTCTCTCCACCAAAGAGACCTGGGATTCGTTCTCTCTCTTGAAAGCTTGTAACCCCCTACTATGAGCATTCCGGTGCAAGGCAACACGAGCAGCAGTAGAATCCACTGGACGTAGGGTCATTCTTACCCGAACCAGTATAAACCCTTGTGTCCGCTTTGCACACCATCCGGGCCTAGACGCACAGATACAGATTCACTCGTCCGGTGTCTAGGACGCGGTTCTAGACACCGACAATGGTGTATTTGGTGATGTTCACTCAATAATATACATGTGATGTTTTATAATGTATTTTTAGGATGTCTGAAAAGTATCCATGTGATGTTTTTAAAAAAAATTTCTCTATTACGTGTTTTTATTTTTTTCCTTGCGCTTTGTTCTAGATTTTATTATTTTTATTTATGTTATGTATTTATTTATTTATTTATTTATTTTTATGTATATTATAATATAATTTCACGAATCTAAAACTAGAACAGTGTTTTTCTAAACTGAGAACATGTTCTTACGGAGACAGAACATTTGTTCTCTGAAGCTAGAACATCGTCTTTGCTCAGTACAAAAATGTTCTATCTTCATAAGATAAATGTTCGGTATTAAAATTTTATCTAAATATATCTATGTGGGATCTTATTTTGAAGAATTTATTGGAAGAAATCTGATGGTGTAATCGGAATTTAATTTGGATATTTGGTTTAGGAGTTATGACTTTTTTGAGTTCGTTTAAAAATCATTGCGTGCATGCGTCAGAGCTAACGTGGGTGTGCTGCTGTGTACGCTACCTGCGCGCTGCTGGACGACGCGGCACGGGAAAGGCCCAGTTTCTAGAGAAAAGGCCTTCGTCCACCCGTGCTGCGCGCGATGAGAACAAGAACGAACGCCGTGCGCACTGGAACGAGGACGCAGGAAACTTTGTGCGGGAACCTGCCGGATGCTGGATTCGGTCCGAACGGCCGGCCTCTAGCACGGCCCCAGCAACTCCGCTAGCGGCGGAAGCGTGGCACAACACAGGCAGCTGGCTGGCTAGCGAGCGGCGTGGCGCGAACATGGATTTGCCCACGCGCGGTAGAGGGAGCGAGCATGGGGCGCCCGTGCGACGGCGCGAGAAACCGTGCCCGACACAGCATGCGGCGGCGCGAGCGAGCAGGGAGATGGCTTGCGGCGGCATGAGCGGGGATCTGCCCAGTGCAGCAGCACAAGCGAGCAGGGAATTTGGTTTGGATCAGGGGCGGAACAAGCCATTTTGATTAAGGGGCCGGACAAATACGAAGACACATCTAAATGTGATAAATATATGCCTAAACGTATTTCTCAATATTTTTTTAATATTTTTAGATATGTAGTTAGTATTTATAAAGAAAAATCACAAGATTATCATAAAAATAGCTAATTTAATGTATTGTTATGTTGTAAAAATGAATATTTATAAGGGTATTAATATTATTTGTACTGTGTTTGGGGGTGGGGGGGGGGCACCGCCCCTGCTAGCCTCCTGGTTCCGCCTCCTGTTTGGATATCCAAGTCATGCAGCATGAAACGGTCTAGCATGGGTTCGTCCGAAGCTTTCTCGCGAAACCACATGGTTTGTATCCGTAAGTGCTACACAAAACGACTTCATGACGGATGAACCGATGACATGAGTCATGTCATGGATTCATCCATCGTGAAGTCAACTATAGCACCTAGATATGCCTACGGGGACCATGTGGAAAAATTCACGAGCTGCGACACCAGGAGGTAGCGCGGATTCGCGGCCCGGGCTGGGGCGGCTGCAGCCCGGGGCGCGGCCCAAAATTATAAGGGGGTAGCTCTTCAGAGCCAGCCCACCAGCCCCGCAGGCCGCTGAATCTTGCACGTCGCCTCTCCAGCTCCCGACTCGGAGGAACTCCCGAACGGCGGCCGAATTCTGAGCGCTCCAACAGGCAGCCGCCCCGCCCGCTCATCTCTACTGCCCCGCCTCCGGCAGTCCGGCTTCCGCGAGACCGCGACCGAGCATCCGCACCCCGACCGGCAGCCGCGCGACTGGCCTCCAGCTTCTCCTCACGATAGCGGCCACATGACTAAAGTAGGAAGCGCCGCAGCGCGGCGCCGGCAGATCCGCCCGCCGCCCGTCCCCGCGGCGCCCTGCTGCCTGCTTCTTGCTACAACCTGCATTGCTGACTGCTACGTAAGTAGTTTTTTTTACTCTGCCCGCGGCAATGATTTCTTTGGAACACTGGAATAGTTTAGCTTAAGACCGATTGAATCGTTCACATATGAAATCATGATATTTAGATCATATTTAGATCGATGAACATATCAGCTTCAACAGTGAGATACTGAGTTATATTAAAATCCGTCAGCTTGAATCTCTTAAACAGCTGAAGATTGACCTCTGAATTTGGTACCAAATTTACAGTGTTTTTAGCTGTATTTGAGCTCTGCAACTTCTAAACCGTGTAGATTTTGATCCATGTCCTTAAACAAGATCTGTAGACATTTATGTCCAGAACACATTGCTATAATAGATTGAATAATATAAAGTGAGTTTAGGAGAAACTATTCGATAAACATGGGACCTCAAGCTCGGTTATGAGCTCTGAACTTCTGCAACAGCAGCAGCTTGCCGGCAAAGCTTATAACTTGCAATAATAGAAGCAATAAATGATTTTATCCCTTGTTTCAAACCTATAAGATTGTTTTATTTGTCATATCTATTGCATCTACTAGTGTAGGGCTAGTAAGATTTCTAGCCTTCTACTATTTAACACTCCCCCCAAGTCCCCAACCCCCGGCCTGGTTTCTGGATCCTCCACTGTATATAATCAAACTAAATTTGAAGCTTTGTGCATAAAGACCAACTGATCAACCCATGGTAATATTTACCAGAAGTGCGAAGTAAAAAATAATGCTTCAGGGTCCCTTGATCCATTGCAATTAAAAGGATCTGAATTTGTCCATAGAAGGATTCATACAACAAAGGACTGACTCATTTTCTGTAGCAAATACTCCTTAATTTGAATACTCTTCAGTTTGCAAACCAAAACAGGATTGCTTATTGCAACTCACCATGAGTAGGCAGGGTGATCATCTTGGTCAGCACATGCCAAGAGCTCTTTTACAATATCGTTCATTGTAGGCCTGCTGTTTCTTTCTTCAAGACAAGCTATAGCAACTTGTAACATTACCATTGCTTGCTCAGGATTGAAATGACCTTGCAATCTATGATCAACTATATCCTTCACATCTCCACTCTCAAGAAATTGCTTCAAGACCTGCACAAACTGTCTAAGCTCGATTTCCATCCCATCGACAGTTATCCCACTTGATATCCTCGTACCTGTTAAAATCTCAACAAGGACAACACCATAACTGTAGACATCAACTTTTGCGTTGATCGGCAAGTTTAATGCCCACTCTGGTGCCATGTACCCCATTGTTCCTCTCATATGTGTGAGCTTGAAACTTGAGCTGCCTCTCTTTGAGAGTTTGGCTAGTCCAAAGTCTGCTATCTTAGCTTCAAAATCTCGGGTCAGTAGTATGTTCTCTGGTTTTACATCACAGTGGATCACCCACTCAAGGCACTCATGATGGAGATAGGCCAAGCCTCTTGCTGTTCCCAAAGCTATTTTGAATCGTTGGCTCCATGCAATTAGTCTCTCACTACTTACATTACCAAATAGATACCTGTCAAGTGATTCATTCTCCACATACTCATACACTAGTAGTTTATTTTGACTCTCAGAACAAAACCCTCACATCCTTACTAAATTCATGTGGTTAATCCTTCCAATTATACTCATTTCTGCCCACAATTCCTCCTCACTGTGTGAGAAGTTTGTTAGCTTCTTCACTGCCACTACTCGCTTATCTTCGAGTACTCCTCTGTAAACAATTCCAGAGCCCCCTCTTCCAATCTCCTCCTTGAACTTCCCAGTTGCTTCCCTTATTTCTCGGTGTGTGAACATCCTGAATTGGCTTGTTACCATCCTGTAGCCTGCCTCCATTGACTTGGGAATGTTTTGCTTGCTGGAAAGAAACCACCAACTTGTACCAGTAAAGAGCAGTACTAGGGCTCCCAGTATTGCTGCAAACACATAATAAGTTGTCCAATTTTTGTCGACACTGTTCATGCCGTACATACTTGCAGATCCTTCTATAATTTCAGGAATATTCCGGTTGCACATGAGATGAGACTTTCTGGAGACTAAGGATGTCGATAGGCCCATATTCTTGGGTAATTTTATATAGTTGTCACCAGGAAAGCTTGGGTTGCTATACCCATTGAAGAGAACAGCTTTAGTATAACAAAATCCAGGTCCCTTCTTGTATGTGAAAGCAGAGCAGGAGCAGGCATCCAAGCAAATTTGCCTGCATTCTTCAAGTGAGACGGACTGGTTGAAGGTCAGATCGAAGCCATAGAAGTCAGTCCGAGGGAGCTTGATGAACTCAAACTCTTCTGTGTTGTTGCAGCTTTTGCTGAATTGTGGCCGACAACCTTTGTTCCAAGTATGTGGATCAATCATCTCATGTCCTGGTGGACATGAGCAATGAAATCTGGGTGAGGACTGGCATATCCCATTTTGTCCACATAACCCATGCACGTCGCACATTTTTGCTATGGCCTTCCATGAGATTATCCAGTTCCCACTAGATGCATTCAAGCTGTACATTCTGAGGTTTCCATCATAATCAACTGTAAGCCTTCTCTTGATTACAGTACCCCAATCAGATGACTTTATATTCAGCCCATCACTTGAGAGGAAATAACCTTCAGCGTCAAGGACCGCAATCCTTGTGCTATTGTAATTTGTTCGCCCATTTTGGAACACACTGTAGTCTGCACTTGGCCAATAGATGCTTGATATATCTGGTCCATCATACATGAGGCGCAGCACATTGTCATTGTCGAAATATAGGTTATAGTAACCAGAGGCTAACCGTGTTGATTTGGTGAGGGGCTGAAAAGGCAGCAAGGTGTCAGTTGGCGAAGAAAAGCTTTCCCATAGAACTGCACCTCTGGAGTCTCTGATGATAAGGTTGCCAGTATCAAGAAGGGCAACTGTTGTGCCCTTCCCAGAACCTGTCTTGCTGTCCCATGTCACGGTGCCATTGACATCAGTGACGACCAAGTTGCCACCATGGTTGAGCGAAACCATGGAGCCACGGCTGTTCACCGGGGACTTGGGGTTTGCAGACCACACGACTGTCTTTTCCATGGTGTTGGTGAACCAGATAGAGAAGGAGAAAGCATTCCCTCCAACTTCATAGAAGCCGCAGGAGAAATCAGCATTGGGTGAGGTAAGGAAACTTTGTTTGTAGTCTTCTACCAGTAAGGATGAACCAGTGTGTAGCATCTGCTGGGGTGAAGCATATGAGGATGGAAGAAGGGTGAGCAAGGGAAGAAGGAAAAGAGAGAGGAACCTAGCCATGTTTCGGGGTCTTTGACTCTTGAGGCATGGTATGTTGCCTCCATTTATGATGGATCGTGAATTTATCTTGTCTTGTTTCAGTACCCACTTTCTGCGATGCCGCCTTCAGGAAGTCAAAACATTAACGGATGCTGCAACTTGTACGCCTGAGCCAGGAACAGTAGGTGTTTCTTCACACTGATTATCTCATGTGTCATTCATGGCGGCTTGGAGAAAACAGAAAGGGATGAATGTGATAGGATTATGTAAATTTTTTGAGCCCCTCTTGTTTTAAGGTTGAAGGGCTGGATTGACTGAGGTATGAATGCAAATATATCCGTTTACCTTTTATCCATTTCAGGTGTTTCGCTTCAATGAAATATCTTGGCCCTTCAATTGCTCTTATATAATACTGTAGTTTAGATAGCACTGGGCTATCAATCAGATGCCAGCCTTTCGAACTGGCAACAGAAGTTTGTTGGGGTCAACCGACAAGCTATACGCATATTTGTCAACGTTATCATATATTCATATTTGTGATGGTATATTTGTTTTCTTGGGCGTTCTGTTCATGAGTAACAAATCGAGAATGATTAGGTATATTAGCCTATTGTTTATTCAATGAGGCTATGACCATTCTTTTGGGAGGGGGACGTGCTGTCGCGTTGAGACTCGCTTGAGCATTGCTAGCTGTGGCAGGGGCCAGAGCTGTTAGCCGCCTACCAGTTGCAGTGCCCTGTTCGTTACGGTGACAGTGACGGTTTTATAATGGACTTCTGAGTTCTGACCAAGCAACTTGTGCATATCATGCATGACGTTGCCAATATCCCCAGATATTAATGTCATTATGATAGTATATCTATTTTCAATCTTTGCGTGCAAACGCGGGCTGGAGTTGTTTTCCGCGCTATGTAACTGATTGGTATGAACCGCCTCTGAATCATATCTGGTACAGAGCTATCGGGCGATTAATTTCTTGAATCAGGTTTCTGTTCCATTGCTCATTTTCTAGGAACCTTGTAAACTAAAGAGATCTTCAAAAAAAAAAAAAAAGGAGTTGCCAAAACCGTTAGTTTAGCAACGCGCCAAAATGACTTGGAAACAAATTTTGTGCCTTCCTCCAATAATTTTCGATATTTTGTTATAAACAAAATGAAATTGGTACCATATCATCCGATTTTTCCTAGTTTTTTCATTGTCCGGGCACCGTACTGCTGGCTACGGGCGGTGGGGAGCAAGGAAAGGCATCGGTGGCCGGCAGAAGACCCAGGCGAGGAAGAAAAAAACGAAAAGAGAGAAGGGGTGGCTGAGCAATTGGTAGAGGGTATGTACATGCACGAATAAATGAGCAGTGCCACCGTCGTTTTAGCAAAGCATGGAAAGCTTGGCAGCAAGAAAGCAAAACTGTTTTTGCGCGTCTCTGCTAAAAAGACGAATTGTACGGGATGACCTTTACTCCGTGCAGAACCCCTGCGCCATATACGGACTAGTGCAGACGGTTCTTTATGTCAAGTTCTGAATGAAACCGGTTTCGACGGCGTGTGGATGAGAGGCCGGCCGGCTCTCTCTCACGCTAGTCAACCCTCGAGGCCCTCAGCCAATGTCCAGAAGCATAGACCTGTGATGTGTTTCTAGTGAGCATGCCACGTGTGAACGCGTGTTAGAGCACCTGCAAGCCTTGATGTGATCAGGTACTATATCCCAATATTTCTGAAAGTACAGCCGATCGTATATGCTGAGCATAAGTTAGTACTCCTCTATCCCAATATAATTATCGTTGTAGCAGTGCATTCAGATATCTACATTCACAGCATTGTTCGGTGCATCTGGACACACGCAATGTCCAGGTTTCGAAAATCTTTGCTGCACCCGGTAACAAGCTAAAATGATAATTATAGCGGGACAGAGGGAGTACACGTGTCCCGGTACCGAGAGACACATTGTCTCACCAGTCACCACTAGAGAAAGGCTAAAATATTTCCTTTTTTCTAAAAAAACAAACTAGAGAAAGGCTAAATACTCCCTCTAGTTCGGTTTCTTAGGCGTTTAGGAGTTTTACCAAAAGTCCAGTATATTTGGCATATAGGATTCTCAATGTTAATGACCAAAAGTTAAAGGGTCATGGCATGCTAAGGGGCAAGGGCACCCGCAACAACAAAGACATTTGTGCTCTATAATGCGTATGATATAGTAAATAGTGTAGATCATCTATCCATCAGTCTTGCTATGATACTGTACACGTATGATATAGTAAATACTGCCCACATGTTGTGTTACTAGATTCAGCAAAATATGGCCTTGTTCGTAAAATGGTTTCTTGTTTTCTTTTAATTTAAGTCGCTGGCATGCTTAAGAATGAGCTTGAAGGAAGAGTTATCGGCAAAAATAAGTTTAAGTTATAAGTTTAATTCTACAATAAATTTTATTGTCGAATATTGAGTCGTAGGCCATGTTTATTGGGTTTGAACATGCTAAGAGTTATCCAGTTGCAATATGCAGATATATTTATAACATTAAATAAAAAAAATCTACCTTCACAAAAAATATATTTTTGGCTTATAAAAATTAAATTAAGAAAAAAAGATAAAAGAAAAGTTAAAACCGCCGTATCTGTGGGCCAACAAAAGAATAAGGCGGCCCAAGCAAAACAATACATGGCCCAAGAGGAGAAAAAAAAACAAGACGCTCTAGTCCCTTGGCCCACGTGTATAGGAGTATACCAATTGGAAAATGTCCGCTTTACTTAGATAAACTATCACTATGATTCTGTTAAAAAAAAACTAAATCACTATGATCTAGTTTTTCATATTGAATTCTAAAACTAGACATCTTACCTACTCAACTCTTAAAACTATTCAAATTACCTTCTAACCCCGGTTAGAATTTGTTTTCAAGGTGATATCAGTTTTTAGTTTAAAAACTCAAAAATACAATAAGTTTTTTAAACCACAAAAAATGTCTCTAAGCTTCGAAAAAATACCAAGAAAGATCATAAAGACAGATTGACGCATGAAAAACATAAATCATATATTTAGAACTAATGGAAGTATCTCTAAACGTTTCCTTAATTAGATTTAATTCTAGAAAAATAGGGAAAAGTATCTAGAATAATCTCCCCTCTTGCTAATGTATTCAACATTAAATTTATGTTGGATCCAAAATCCTCGCTAGCTGCATCTCATATTTTCTTGTGAAAATTTTAAAACATATATGTGTACATCAATTACAATGTTTTGGGACTTTTCTGATTTTTTTCTAGATATTTTTCATTTTACTAGACCTAAATCTATTTTTGGTAGCTTCTTGAGATTTTTTATGAGCTTTTATTTATGTTTTTATCGTAATCTAGGATTTTTTTTCTCAGAATTTTTAGAGTCTTAGAGATATTTTTATGGTTTAAAAACTTGTTATGTGTTTACCGAAATTTTTTTTGAAAAGTTTACCAGAATTTTTAACTAAGAGAGATGAAACCACCTGAACAATCACTCAGGAAGGTGATTTAAATGGTTTGAATAAGATATCCAGTTTTAAAGATGGTCGGTGCTTTGCTAGCGACCGACGAGGCGCCAGATGAGAGATGGAGTCGTAGCAGGGGACGCCTAGCTGCCGACCCGGTGGCAGCAAACCTTGCGCCGACCAACCCCCCCTCCCGCGCTCCCCCACGCTGAGAACAAAATAAGTATGGCAGCAGACGGCCCACCTAGGAGACATGTAAGGCCCATCATCACTACAGTTGCATGCATAAGTGGTTCAAAAACTTTAAAAAGTTATAACTACCAAAATATACATCCAAATTAATTTTTGATTGCGCCGTTGTGTTTCTTACATTAAATACTTCAAATTAAGATCCCACTTGGATATATTTAGGAAAAAAAATATTTACATATATACAAGGAATATCATAAATACATTGTAGAACATCACATTAATACTACACAAACATCGCAAAAAATAGCATAGAACATCATATGTATACTACGTGAACATCACATATATCATGAAATGTAAAAATATAAAAATATATCCTAGAACATCGATGTATACTACCGAACATCACAAATACATCATAGAACATCGCATTAACACTATACGAACATCACTAAAAGATAGCATAGAACATCATATGCATACTATGTGAACATCACAAAAATCAGAAAAATGTAAAATAAACAAAATAAAACTAGTAAAGTAATTAATTAGAGTCAAATAAAAAGAAGAAAGAAAAGCTATCGAACATCACAAAAAATATCTAGAACACCAATATATGCTTATCAAACATCACAAAAAATATCGTAGAACATCACGTGTATACTATGTGAACATCACAAAAATATATCTTAGGACATCATATGTATACAACATGAACATTACATGTATACTGCGTGAATACCACAAAGTACATAGAACATCACATGTATACTACATAAGCATGATAAAATAAATTATAGAACATCACAAAAATATATCATAAAACGTCTCATTTATACTATGTGAAATCACATTTACCTGGAAATAGAAAGAGTAAAATACAAAATTATTAAAGTAAAAAATAGAATAAAATAACAAAAAGTAGAAATAAAAAACATAACTAACAAATGCTAAATATATAAAAACATAAATAATTTAAATAAGAAAAGGAAAAAGAAAAATAAAAAAGATCACATGTATTACACGAACATGACATGTATCTAATGTAACATATGAAATGAAAAAAAGAAAATAAAAACTAAAGCATGGAAATGATTAGAATTAAAAATAATTAGAGTAAAATAAAAATGGAAAATAAAAATGGAAAATAAAAATCAAAATGAAAAAACCTACATGAAACATAAAATGAGAAAAGAGAAGTAAATAGAAGAAAAGAAAAAAACACAAAAATAGAAAATAAAATATAAAATAAATAAAATAAATTAATTAGGGAAAAGAAAAGGATTAAAATAAAAAAAGTGAGTGGAAGAATAAACGGGCAAAGAAATGAAAAAAAAAGAAAAGAAAAGAAATGTACAAAGGAAATAAAAAGGAAAAATTAAAAATTAAAAGAAGACTAAAACAACACACAACATAGAGAAAAGAAAAAAGGAAAAAGAAAAGGAAAACCTAAATAGAAAAAAGAAAAAAAATAAAAAAGAGAATCTCACCTACTGGACCACGTACGACCCGAATCAGAACCCACGCGGCCACACGTATCCAACCATCGTGAACCTGGAACCACAGACTACCTTTCCTTTTCTTGGGCTCCAGACTCAACCGCGTGACGCAAAGCCCACGGAATACTAACAAAACGGCCCAATATATAATAAAACTCAGCATACGTACGAAGTGGGGTCGGAAGGAGGATCGAGTCGGACTGGTCGGCAGCGACGGTTTGCGGCCGTAGCAGCTACTGGTTCGCGCGACATGAAAACGGGCAAAAGGCCTAGGGAGGACCGAAGTAGCAGTTAGGTCCAATTTAGTGGCCTATCTAGACGTAGGTACCTAGATTCTTGAGATCCCAAGACCTCTCTCGAAAGCTCTCTTCCCCATCTACAGTGAGAGAGGCGATTCTGGGCGTCCCGTCCTCCACCGGGGGAGCCGGCGGTCTTCCTTGCCTCCGATGGCCTTCGGACCTGCGTGAGGTGGTGAAGACCGTGGATCTCTCCCCGGTTGGAGTTTTAGGTCCTAGTAGTTCTAGGTTAGGGTTTCCTGCGACGGAGTCGAGGCGGCGGCGGCGACGTCGTCCTGGAATAAGGTCCTCCTGTTCTCTTCCCCGTCTCGCCGACGCTCTTCTCCGGTGCCGGCGACGAGTTCGTGGAGGTGGAGTCCGGCTGCGCCGGCTCCTGTGTAGGAGTCCGCGTCGTTTGCCGTTGCGTTGTCTCAGTGAGACGGTAATGCCGGCGACGCGCTTTGTCAATCCCGGTGGCTCACGGCTGTGGCTTCCGGTTCTTTTGTCCCTCCACAACATCTCCGGCGGCTGCGGCAGTGATGGCGCGTCTTCCAGAGATGGTGCTGCGAGGTATGCTTACTCCTATATGGAGAAATCGGGTTGTTTTATCCCTTTTGGGGTTGCTTCGTCGTCGTGTGATTTGGGATCGCCAGCAGTGCTTGTGGTGTCTGATCCCGTATCTCTCGACGATGATATGGCCGGTGGCCATCATAGTTTGCTCGGGCGTTCAGTGCTTCATGTGTACATCGGCGAGTTCGGTGTGCCAATCGTTGCAACATTAAAACTGTATGTGGCTTCTTTGGAAGCTTCTTCGTTGAGGTGGGAACCGGCTTCAAGTTGCAAGCTCGGCGTTTCTCTCTTCTGGGGGCGGCGTTTTGAGTGGTGGCTCCGGTTGCCGGCGACGAAGACGACCGGGAGACCTTTGCAAGGACTTATGTAATTTTCTTTTTTTTTATCAGTGTTGTCTTTGTAAGGGTGTTTGTGTAATCCATGTTATGAATAAATGAAATGCAACCCGGTTTTCTCAAAAAAAAAAAATCTAGACGTAGGTGGCACGGCCTGGAAAGGAAAAAGCTCAGGGTGCGTTTAGTTCGCCAAAAATTTTGGCTTTCGTTACTGGAGCACTTTCGTTTGTATTTATCAATTAGTGTATAATCATAGACTAATTAGGCTCAAAAGATTCGTCTCGTGATTTTCTACCCAACTGTGTAATTAGTTTTTTTTCGTCTATATTTAATGCTCTATGTATGTGTCCAAACATTCAATGTGACGGGAAATCTTGAAAAATTTTGGGAACTAAACACCCCCTCAAGCAAGTTTGGGCCTTTAACTAAGGCCTTGTTTAGATGGCATGAAAAGTTAAAAACTTTTCAAGATTTTCAATCACATCAAATCTTTGCACGTATGCATGAAGCATTAAATGTAGATAAAAAATAACTAATTGCATAGTTTGTCTGTAATTTGGGAGACGAATCTTTTGAACCTACTTAGACCATGGTGGAACAATAATTACTAAATACAAACAAAATAGCACTTTTCAGACAAATTTTTTACCATCTAAACAAGGTAAATTCCGGGCTGAGGCTATGTTTCCAGGCCAGGCCTGAGAAAAGGCTGTACTTTTAGGCTGCAAATTAATTAGGAGGCTCGGCACGGTGACGCCGTCAGGAGGCATACTCACCAAATACCTATTCACTCGAACTTATCAGCCCGGTTTATTAGCTATGATATTGTTTTTTTTTTTCTCACACCAAATTAGCGTATAGTATTTTTCAGCCTGACTTTTCAGTAAAGCGAATAGGGACAAAATTAGCTCCTTTTACTAAAAAAAACCAAAATTAGCTCTAAAAAGTCTATTTAGCCTTCTTTATTACTCCTCTATTTTGCTAGTTTGAGTATCTTCCTAGTCGACTTTTCTCCCTCAATATTAAAGTCGACGAAGTTAACAGTTGAGGGAGATGGTTGGGAAGCAAACAATACAGGTTGACCGTGCTTGGTCGTGCACAACGACGCCCCTTCTAGACTCGCTCACTGTCACTACTGGCAAACGAGTGGCATGCAATGCAAATAAATTGGTCAGAGTCAGACCGAGCCAGAATCCAGATATGCAATGGATCATGACCAGACCAGGCACAGGCAGGGATGATGCGGTCAATGTTATCACTAAATTCACAATTAACAATTAAGAGAACAAAAGAAAAATATTACCACTTCCAAGCCATGCGTCTCGTGGAGGTCCGGACCGGAACCAGGTCGTCGCCTTCTTCAAATGGAGGCCGCTGGTTCTGATTGCCCACTGCCGCGGTGACGAGCTAGTAAAGCAACAATAATCCAACGTCGTGACAGATGCCGAAAACCAAAACTAGCTAAATATGAAACTAAGTTGCGCATGCTAAAAGGGTCATGGTCAGTTGTTGTTCACAACAGAAATGCTCCGGTACGGTGAGAATAACCGGGAGGGCACAACAACCGGAATTATCTTAAGCCCGCACTAAGCACTCGTTAAGAAAACGACGGGCTCGGTGACAGTGATGTCACCGTGAAACAGGTCAAGAAGAAGATGCAATTCATGGCTAGACCTTGCCGACGTATGTGGATGTGTGTAGTAGGTGATTGTACTGTAATTGATAATTCACAAATATATGCACTCCTTTTTTTTTCTTTTGCCAAGATACATAGGAGTATGCACTAATTCAATATGGACTTTTAGTCACAAGCAGAGTTAGCATTGGTGTGACCTAGCAGACGAGGACCATTCCCAATATTCGTTCGTATTGCGTGTTTGCTCCTGCAGGATCAGACCAGTGACCAGGCCATCAAAATCACGGACTGTTCATGCCCATAGGATTCTTATCTAATATAAGGCCGTGTTTAGATGGGCAAAAACGCCTAAAATTTTTTGCGCAGTATCCGTCACATCGAATCTTTGAACACATGCATGGAGCATTAAATGTAGGTAAAAAAAATAACTAATTACACAGTTTGTCTGTAAATGTCGAGACGAATCTTTTGGACCTAGTTAGTCCATTATTGGTCAAATTTTACCAAATAACAACGAAAAGTGCTACATGAACTTTTTGCCAAAAATTTTTGGATCTAAACACGCCCTAAAGAGAAAAGATGCCCATTGGGTAAGAGATAATGACATTGTGAAGTGGAGAGGAAGATGACTGGGTGTATGGGTGCTTTATTATTTAGTAAAGGCTTACTAAAGGAAATAATGTGGACCAGTAAGTTGAGAAGTTCCGGCCAGGTCGTAAAGATATCTTTCAGTTATGATTTTAGTCCACAATAAGGCACCCTAATTACACTTTGACACGGCTTCCAGATGAACGACATCTTGACAAAGATTAACAAACGCAAC
Organism: Saccharum hybrid cultivar R570; assembly: GCA_038087645.1. Lineage (NCBI taxonomy): Eukaryota > Viridiplantae > Streptophyta > Magnoliopsida > Poales > Poaceae > Saccharum > Saccharum hybrid cultivar. The sequence continues at coordinate 35,036,490 of JAQSUU010000108.1, read as the reverse complement.
GCATACCGTGGATTCCAGAATTTTCTGGGGGAAAAACCAAGAAGGTTCAAGTTGTCCTTAGCTTTTGTTAATTAATAGATAAACATACAGCTTTATAACCAGAAAGGACTAGAAGTGCGGTGATACACATGTGAATTTCACTTCTTTTTTTTTTTTTTTTTTTTTTTTTTTTGCGCACTGAGGTTGTCGGCGCACATGTTAACGGCGGGGAAGCCGGATCTTCGTCTTCTTCCAAGATGCCCAGTGCTAACCCAGGAAAATGGCTTCGAACAATACGACTTGGGTGTTGGGTCACGAGATGAACATAACATTATATTAACATCAAAGAAGAAGAAGAAACAAATTTAGGGTTCCAAGCAATTGCAGCATTCTAGTTGGCTATACGACAAATCGATCAAATATTAAACACGTGACATGGGCGAGTTCTGACCTTGTTATTACTGTATCCAACATTTGGTACGGTACGCAATTACTCCTCTTAGCTTTGACTCTGATAAACATTTTTTTTAATCGTCTGATAAAAAATTTTGGTTTATGCAAATATCAGGGCACTCGAATTCACATAGACCACAGGTTGAAGGATATCCTCTCAAAAACATAAACCACCGGTCTATTAGACAATTATTCTGTCTTCTTTCCTGGCTGCGGTCTTGGTCCTCTTCCACAAATGCACAAACGGTCCCATCAGTTCACATCATCTAAAACCAAAGTGAAACTGCACAGGAATACCGTGTGTACACCTGGATCCGCATGTGGTTTTTGCCTTCTGCGCTCAGTATTCAACTAGTTCAAGTCAGCATCAAAGATAGTATATGCACTGATGCGTGTCATCATCTAGTAAAACTGCAAGGAGCTAAACCAGAATTAGAGCCACCAACCTCTCCCTCTTTATGCCTCCGTCGCCAAGCTCTCTGAGGGGAGAAGAATGGCTGCGCTGCTCTATCTCGCCGTTCTTCCACTGTTGACCTTCCCGGTTTGCTCTGGCGCTTCGCCATGGCAAACCATGACCACCGGCTCACACATAAGAGGAGAGGACCATGACAAGGTCATCCTCCTCTCGCCTGATGCTACCTTCTCCTGCGGCTTCCATGAGGCTGGCACGAATGCTCTCACCTTTTCCATCTGGTACACCACCAGTGCCGCCGAGAGAACCGTCGTCTGGACGGCGAATCCCTATTCCGCAGAGAGAGGAGGATACTCTCCAGTGAACAAATACGGCTCCAGAGTATCGCTAAACCGCGACGGCAACCTGATCCTCACAGATACCAACGGTTCCACGGTGTGGGACAGCAAGACATCGTCAGGCAAGCACACGACAGTCACCCTCCTCGACAGCGGCAACCTTGTAATCAGTGACTCCAGTAACAAGATCATGTGGCAGAGCTTCGATTCGCCAACTGACACCTTGCTTCCGGGGCAGAACCTGACAAAGGACACAAGGTTAGTCTCTGGTTACCATCACCTATATTTCGACAACGATAATGTCCTGCGGATGTTGTATGACGGCCCAGAGATCACAAGCATCTACTGGCCAAGTCCGGATTACGACGCTCAAAAAAATGGCCGCAATAGGTTTAACAGCACCAGGATAGCAGTTCTAGATGACATGGGTAATTTCATATCAAGTGACGGGTTTAAGATAGAGGCTTCAGATTCAGGTCCAGGAATCAAGAGAAGGATCACAATTGATTATGATGGCAATTTCAGAATGTACAGCTTGAATGCATCAACAGGGAAATGGGACATCACGGGGCAAGCTGTAATACAGATGTGCTATGTGCATGGACTATGTGGAAAGAATGGGCTCTGTGACTACTTGGGTGGCCTCAGATGTAGATGTCCCCCAGATTATGAGATGGTTGATCCAACAAATTGGAACAAAGGATGCAAACCAATGTTCTTGACTGATGGAAACCAAGCACATGAGGAATTTACATTTATTGAGCAACCTCATGCCGATTACTATGGCTTTGATCTATCCTCCAATAAGTCCATCCCAATTGAAGCATGCCGGAACATCTGCTGGAACAGCAGCACCTGCTTGTCATTCACATACAAGGGTGGGGATGGTTGGTGTTACACTAAAGATTTACTCTACAATGGTCAGGTGTTCCCATATTTCCCTGGAGACAACTATATGAAAGTACCAAAGAGTTTTAACAATTCGACGTACTCAATCTCCAAACAAAAAACCCTCACCTGTGGACCCGCTAGTCCTGAGGTTATGCTAGGATCAGCAAGTATGTACGGAACAAAGAAGGACAACATAAATTGGACATACTTCTATGTCTTTGCTGCAATACTGGGAGCTCTAGAGTTGCTTGTTATTGTGACAGGCTGGTACCTTTTCTTCAAGAAGCATAACATACCCAAATCAATGGAGGATGGGTACAAGCTGGTTACAAACCAGTTCAGGCAGTTTACATACCGAGAATTGAGGGAAGCAACTGGAAAGTTCAAAGAAGAGCTTGGGAGAGGAGGCGCTGGAATCGTCTACAGGGGAGTGCTTGAAGATAAGAAAATAGTGGCAGTAAAGAAGCTTACAGATGTTCGCCAGGGAGAGGAAGAATTCTGGGCAGAAGTGACTCTTATTGGAAGAATCAATCACATAAACTTAGTCAGAATGTGGGGATTTTGCTCAGAAGGGACAAAGAGGTTATTAGTATATGAGTATGTGGAGAATGAGTCACTGGATAAGTACCTCTTTGGTGAGAGAAGTACTGAAAGCCTGCTTGGTTGGAGCCAAAGATACAAGATTGCACTGGGCACAGCAAGAGGCCTTGCATACCTACATCATGAATGCCTTGAGTGGGTTGTTCACTGTGATGTGAAACCAGAAAACATACTTCTAACTCGAGATTTCGAAGCCAAGATAGCAGACTTTGGATTGGCCAAGCTCGCGAAGCAAGGTAGCACTAGTTTCAATTTCACCCATATGAGAGGCACGATGGGCTACATGGCACCAGAATGGGCACTGAATTTGCCAATCAATGCAAAGGTTGATGTGTACAGCTATGGGGTCGTGCTTCTGGAGATTGTGACTGGAATCAGGGCTTCAAGTGGCATAATGTTAGATGAAAGACAACTAGATTTTCTGGAGTTTGTCCAGGAGGCTAAACATATTCTATCTACCGGGAATGTCAGTGATATTGTTGATGATAGATTGCACGGCCACTTTCATGCAGAGCAAGCAATTGCAATGGTGAAAATAGCCTTTTCATGCCTCGAAGACAGACGCAAGAGGCCAACCATGGATGAAATTGTCAAGGTGCTCATGTCATGTGATGATGAAGACGACTACCATCCTGCTTATTCATATTGACTTGCAACAGATGCAAAGATTTGAGCAGCAGGCATAACACGTTTCATGCCAAGCGTACCTTTGATCATGTTACTACAGGAACAATGATTTAAGATGAATTGAACATACTGATGAAATATATTGTAAAGCGTGGCAGATTGTGATATTTGTGTTAGAGTATGTTGGGATATCTCCAAATACGATAGATTAGGATCGTGTAATCTCAGCTTTCCTTATCTATAAGAGAGGTGTCTTTGCCCATAAGTGGAGTACCAATATAATCCATCTGCGAGGCTCAGAAATACAATCCAATATAATCCATCTGCGAGGCTCAGAAATACAATTCAATTCCACCCAATTATATTCCTTCTACATGTTATCACGAGTCAGTTCACATATAAATCCAAGCCACCACTCGCTTCTGCACCGCGCGCCGCCGGAGAGATCAATCTCTGCCGGGGCAGCGCCACTGTTTTGGCAGCGGATCCTATTGATCCAGCACCATCGCCGTCGCTGTCAAGCAGCAGATCGGGTCTACCTCCTCGCGGTCGTCGTCATCTCGGTGGGTCACCGCCATTGGGAACCCCCACCCCCTACGAGCTTATCTGATCTGTCGCTGTCATTTTTTTTTTCTCCATCCCCGTACCCTATGCAGCACGGATATGGATACGCGTATCGGTAACGGAAGGATACGGATACGCGGATACGGCAATTTCTCCGAAAACACGATACGCGGATACGTTTTACTATTTTTTAATAAAATAAATAATAATGCAAATTAACATTGTGAAAGTTTAAAATTTGAGTAATCACTAATTATTAGTTTAGTACATACAATCATATATGATACATCGCTAGATTCAAGTCAAGAATACTGGATGAATGCAGAAGTATAGAGTAGACCCAGCTCAGCTTCAACAGTGAGTCATGCAGGCACCACACGCTCCGTCGTCCCTATCCTCTCTCTCTTCCTTTGCTCGTCCTTATCCTCACGCTACTCTCGTCCCTATCCTCTCTCTCTCTTCCTTATCCTCACGCTGAGTCACGCACAGGCACCACACGCGAGCCTCTTTCCATGGAGACCGCACCACGCGCGAGGCCTCAGCGTGAGCGCGCTCCGGCAGCCATGCGTCCGTGTCTGCTTGCCCGGTGATCCGCGCGCTCCGCCGGCTGCGACTCCGCCAGCCCCGGCGGCCCCACTCCGCCGGCCTCGACCCCACGCACCTCGGCGAGCTCCTCGGCGGTCAGCTCGCTCCGGCGGCCGTGCGCCACCGGCACAGAGGGGGCGATGGCTCGGCGGCGACGGCCGGCAAGCAGTGGCGCATCTCCTGTGCGGGAGGCGGCGCGCGCGTGGAGCCGTGCGAGGCAGCGTCGCTTTCTCGTTGGGCTGGGCCGTATCCCACAGGCCGGATACGTATCAGGTCATGTACTAAATATTCCCAAAATTAAATAAAAATCGGATACTCGCCGGATACGTATCGAAGCCGTGTCGGGTGCGTATCCGTATCGGATACGTATCCGATACGTGATACGGCACCTTCTTGACGTATCTGTGTTACATAGCCCGTACCCGTACCACCTACAAAGTTTCTGGGTACAAATACTACTGCCAACCCTAGCAGGCTAGCAAGATAATTGATCCAGTTCTGAATTCTGGAAAAAAAAACAAATAAGGGATGGCCTTTCTTTTCCTCAAACTAGAGAAAATCGAGGTATACAGAAGCCACTATTACCACAAGCGTCGTCTGCACCAATCTTATCGCCAAAATCTGTAAACAAGCATGATTATAGCTCTAAATTGATCGAGGGCGCAGGGGCCATTTTGTTTCGAAATTAAAATGGACCTTAAGCCAACGTGCCATTGCGTTGCTCCATAGGAGCTTGGGCAATTTCTACAAGCGCCCATGACGCCAGTGATGGCCGGGACAGAAACAGGCAAGGCCAGTGGGTATCAATAGCTAATGAGCGCACTGCCATCAGCAGCAGCAGCAACCGCGTGAGGCAAGGAAGTTGGGGTGGACGTCAGGACGAGAGGGCTTACGAGCATTGCCGACGCAGCCGAGCCGAACGAGAGGGCGCTGACGGCGGACGAGCGGCAGCGCGTCGGGCCACGGCAAGGTCCCTCGCCGCAGTCGCTGGAGTTGAGGGCTGCCTTTGGATGGTGAGGTTAGTGGCGACTGGGCCGATTAGGTGGGCCTCCTCACCTCCAACTGTTGCTGTTTTTACCCAAGGTCACGCAGGAGGGTCGATTTAGGGCACGTCGAACAGTTTGATAAAAGGCACTTTCAATCTTGAATTTTTATAACAGTATAGAAAAAAAATATGGGGATTACTGCTGCGGTGATTTTTTTTTCTGACACGGCCGCGATCAGCCCCTATAATTAGATTAGATTTCGGGCTACTATTTTTCAGATCTGCCATGATTTTCAAATCTGAGAATATACTACTGGGAAATAAAGTACTCCCTCCGTCCCTAAATATCTGTCGCTTTACGCTTCCCGAGAAAGAACTTTAATTAAATATATATTAAAAAATATTAATATTTATGGTATATAATTAGTATTATTGGAAAGATCTTTGAATCTAGTTTTTTAATAAATTTATTTGGAGATACAAATGTTGCACGCATTTTCTACAAATCGAGTCAAACTTGCGGGCACATAAACCGGAAACGACACTTAATTGGGGACAGAGAGAGTAGGTAAGCAAAAGAGATTCTATTTTATAGGTTTTGAGAAAGGTTGGAAAAAAACTAAATTTTTGGCATTATCTTTTAAAGTACTATTGAAGATGCTTTTAGGTTGTGCCCATGCTTGATGCCGCTTCGGGCTATGACTCCTATGCACAAGAGACACGTCGTGCCATGTCAAACATAGCATGGGAAGCCTTTTTCTTGGCACAAGCACGGTCCCCCATCGCCCCATCTTCGTGTCACGCAAGCCAAATCATGGTCCTTGGTGATATACTCTATTAATCTTCTTGGGCCGCTTATCGGCCTGCATTGTTTTAATTCTATCGAGATCTGTTCGTGAGCTTCACGGCTATTCATTCCATGCACAAAAACTAACAAATGGCTAAACATTCCATGCGCAAAAGACACATTCCATGTTTGCTTAAATAGTTGTTGTTACGCTAGGCCTTGTAAAAAAACTTGACCCACGGGGGATAAGACAGCCCCGGGCATTGTGCTTAAGAAGAAGACCTTCTCACGGAGGTCGAGAAAACCATAGAACCTCTGTCCCACTCATACACAGCGGCACTACAACTCCCATGAGACTGGGCTGACTTTAGACCTGTGCTTTGGCGTGGGGCAAACAAGGGGATTTTTTTTCAACGCACAGATAAACTGCGCCTCCTCTGACCAACAAATCCACCCCTGAGAGGGTTCGAACTCTAACGGGTAGGGTGCAAAGCGCACAGCCAGACCAACACGTTAGCGTTCCGCTTGCACACTAGACCTAATAGAAAGGCAAAAATGCAAGGTATAATTTTCATGTCATGTGGACAAAGTACAGTCTAAGATGTAGGTCCTGCCACGTAGCCCATCATGTTAAGATTCTATAGACACGCTTCAGTCTAGTCCTCGTGTTCATACCGTGTTGGAACAATCCAAATTTTATCGTGTCCGTGTACTTTTGCTTGGACATACCGTAAGATCATGCCGTGAGTGGCCCTAAAATGGTACAATTCACGGTAACTGCAAGAGCAACAACCTTTTTCTCACTCTACCTATTTTCACCAAGATCATCTTTTCTGTCTCCCGACCTTTGCACTCTATGCTTCCTAACTGTTTTTACCCACTTCGAAACTGTTCTTGTCCCACCACCATCCCATGTTATGGTTGTTTTTAACTATTCTTATCCCTTCTTACTCCTCTTTATGTACCTTATGCCCTGTTTGATTCCGTGGTCTAAAGTTTATCTAGATTATTTTCTTCTTTATAACAGCTTGAGTCTTGTTTGTCTCATGAGATTCTCCTATTAGGCCCTGTTGCTTATCTCTTATTAGTTCTTGCTATGGTACCAAATCCTCAAAGTTAATTCACGAAGGCTTGATCTAGGCCCTGTTGCTTCTCTCTTCCACTCGTCCTTAAATAAAGAAATTAAGGTGGTTTCTAGCATATTTCCATATGGAAGAACTGGAACTTAATGCAGCAACAGAATTTGTGAACACCCAGCCATGGCACGGTGTCCACATTATGCCAATCCAATCGGCACCCAGTTCATTAAAAAAAAATCCAATCGGCACCGAGTGATTTCGGGAGATCTGATAAACGTGGCAGATTGGACTAGTTCTCGGTCGACATACATATGCAGAGTGCACACAATTGAACAGTGAGCCGAGACAACGACTAAGGTCGTGTTTAGTTCGTGGGTGAAAAGTTTTTAATACCACATCGGATATTTCATGGGATGTCGGAAGAGGTATTCGGATGCTAATAAAAAAACAAATTACATAACTCGTCTTAAAACCGCGAGACGAATTTATTAAGCCTAATTAATCCATCATTAGCACATGTGTTACTGTAGCAATTATGGCTAATCATGAACTAATTAGGCTTAAAAGATTCGTCTCGCGGTTTTCATGCAAATTGTGCAATTAGTTTTTTATCTACATTTAATGCTCCATGCATGTGTCCAAATATTCGATGTGACGGGGTGAAGTTTTTGAGTGGGAACTAAACAGGACCTGAACAACCACCAACAGAACATACAGATTGGGTTTCTGGACTCTTGCAGACGCGGTTACAGTCTTTGACCGCATCCCTGAATGTTCAAGAAAATATGTCCCCTGGACTTTCGAAACAAGAACGTGAAGGTTAAGGGCACGTTTAGTTTCTAAAATTTTGTAAAAATTTTCAAGATTCCCCGTCACATTGAATCTTTGATACGTGCATAAAGCATTAAATATAGATAAAAAATAAAACTAATTACATAATTTAGACGAAATTTACGAGACGAATCTTTTAAGCCTAATTAGACCATAATTAAACACTAATTACTAAATAACAACGAAAGTGCTACGGTACCATTTTTCAAAAAAATTCGCGAACTAAATAAGGCCTAAGTGTGAGGAGTCAAAAATTGAGGCAGAGGAAACCCGGGTAATTAATAATGAAAGTATGAAGCTCAACCAACCATGAACGGGCCGAACAGCTCATCACATGGGAACATAAAGCCTTGGTGGGCCAACGATACAGGCAGAAAATGCGGAACAGCAGAACCACCAATAGTAAACATTCTTATATGGTGACCACGTGAAAGATCACAGAAATCAGTGAAGAAACAAATCGATCAAGATTTACTTTACCTAACAAACTGAACAAGCCTCTTGCTGACTTCCTCCGTAAAAACATCGTTTCGCTGTAAAGCCAGGCTTAAAAATACTATTCGTTGATTTGTTGTGAGAGAAAAACACTATACCATAACTGCTAAGCCGGGTTGGTAAGTCCAAGCGAGCAGGGCTAAATTTAACAACTTCATTCAATTTGCAGTGCAGTGCTAGACATGTCAGTCATTTCCGAGTAAACCCTTCCTCTTCTCGAAGAACGGCACGTCCCGTGACTCGTGATGATGATGAGACCTCTGTGGACCAGAGAGGAAAGCAACCCCATGCACATACTCTACATACGATTAGGCGGAATATTCCTTTCCTTGTCAAAAAAAAAAAGTAAAAGTGAATTCTGAGGGATTTTCTACAGCAAAAAAAATCTCATTCATTTAGTAGTAGTGAGCAACCTTACTGGTCCCGCTTACAGCAGTGCGGGTCATGACCCCAACAAATAGTCAAGATCACGAACAACATCTTTATAGTGTAGATGCTCAATAAGTGCTCATAGCAGTGCAGGCTAGACAAACTCACCTTCGGTGCCGTCCTTCCAATGGGTAGCGCAGCACAAACCAATAGGTAGCTCTGCACAAACCCCACGGCCTACACAGCCAAGCCAGATCTATTTCTTCCCCACCCCCAATCACCAGAAAAATATGGCAGCCGATAAGCACCGGCTCCTCTATCCAATCTTCCTTTCACTCCTCACCGTTCCTTTGTGCTCCCGTGCATCCCCATGGCAGGTCATAGGCACAGGCTCATCCCTGCAAGTAGATCACGGGGAGATCTTCCTTGTCTCTCCGGACACAACCTTCTCCTGCGGCTTCTACTCATCTGGAGAAGGCACCAACGCCTACTACTTCTCCATCTGGTTCACCCACTCCACCGACAGGACTGTTGCTTGGACAGCGAACCGTGGCTCTCCGGTGAATGGCCATGGCTCAAAGATCTACTTCAACCGTGAAGGAAACCTGCTCCTTACGGATGTCAATGGCTCGACAGTGTGGCAGAGCAAGACGAAGTGGGGAAAGCACGCCTCAATAGCTCTCCTCAACAGTGGTAACCTTGTGGTCAGGGCCTCCACTGATCAGGTAGTGTGGCAGAGCTTCGATTCACCCACTGACACATTGCTTCCTTCACAGCGCCTGACGAGGGAGTTGAGGTTGGTCTCTCAATCTGGCTATCATCGCCTCTATTTTGACAATGACAACGTCCTGCGGCTCCTGTACAATGGGCCAGACATCACAAGCATATACTGGCCAAGCCCGGATTACAATGCCATGCAAAATGGCCGGACTAGATTCAACAGCAGTAAGATAGCAGTTCTGGACAATGACGGTATTTTCAGGTCAAGCGATGGGTTCAGAATGATAGCCTCAGATTCAGGATTTGGAATCAAGAGAAGGATCACCATCGATTATGATGGCAACCTTAGAATGTACAGCTTGAATGCAGCAGGCAACTGGATTATCACAGGCGAGGCTTTACTGCAGATGTGCTATGTGCATGGTTTATGTGGAAAAGGTGGAATTTGTGAGTATTCACAGTCTCTCAAATGCACTTGTCCTCCAGGATATAACATGACTGATCCAAAGAACTGGAACAAAGGATGCAGTCCAACATTCAACACCAACTGTGGGCAACCAAGAGAGAATTTTACATTCGCCAAGATTCCTCATGGTGACTTTTATGGCTTTGATCTGACTTCAAACCAGTCAATCTCATTTGAAGAATGCATGCAGATATGCTTGGACAGCTGCTTGTGCTTATCTTTCACATACAAAGCTGGACAGGGCCTATGTTACACCAAAAATCAACTCTACAATGGCCAGGTTTATCCATATTTTCCCGGAGACAGCTACATCAAACTTCCTAAGAAAATCACTCCAACATATTCAGCCTCCAATCATTCTAGTCTTACTTGCAGCCCAAATAATGCCAAGGTTATGTTAGTATCCGAAGATGAATACATGAAAAATTCTGACAACATAAACTGGACATACTTCTATGCATTTGCTACTATATTAGGGGCAGTTGAGCTGCTTTTCATCATGACAGGGTGGTATTTTCTTTTCAAAATGCACAACATACCGAAGTCAGTGGAGGAAGGTTACAAAATGATAACAAGCCAATTCAGGAGATTTACATACCGTGAGTTGGTGGAAGCAACGGGTAAATTTAAAGAAGAGCTAGGAAAAGGTGGCAGTGGTACGGTTTACAGAGGAATACTTGCAGACAAGAAAATAGTGGCAATAAAGAAGCTTACAGATGTTAGACAAGGCGAAGAGGAATTCTGGGCAGAAGTAACTTTGATTGGGAGGATCAATCATATAAATTTAGTCAGGATGTGGGGATTTTGCTCAGAAGGCAAACACAGGTTATTAGTGTACGAGTATGTGGAGAATGAGTCATTGGACAAGTACCTTTTTGGTGACAGGCGCACTGAAACATTGCTATCATGGAGCCAAAGATTCAAGATTGCCCTGGGAACCGCAAGAGGCCTTGCGTACCTCCATCATGAATGTCTAGAATGGGTTGTCCATTGTGATGTAAAACCAGAAAACATACTGCTGACCCGAGATTTTGAAGCAAAGATAGCAGACTTTGGACTGTCCAAGCTTTCAAAAAGAGACAATCCTAGCTTCAATTTCACTCATATGAGAGGCACAATGGGCTACATGGCACCAGAATGGGCATTGAATTTGCCAATCAATGCAAAGGTTGATGTTTACAGCTATGGAGTTGTGCTTCTGGAGATTGTTACTGGGAGTAGGGTTTCAAGTGGGATAACAATAGACGAAGAAGAGATGGATTTCATGCAGTTTGTTCATGAAGTCAAACAGATGCTCGCTAGAGGGGGTAACCTGGATATAGTGGATGCTAGACTCAAAGGGCATTTCAATCACGAGCAAGCAACAGTGATGGTGAAAATAGCTGTTTCCTGTCTTGAAGAAAGAAGCAAGAGGCCAACAATGGATCAAATTGTACAAGACCTTATGGTGTACAATGATGAAGATGATCACCCTGCATATTTTTTATGACCTGTAGTCAAAAGGAAATATAAGCAAGAATACAAACTGAAAAGTCTTAGTCAAATATGCACACCATCCTTAGAAGAGAAAACAATGTGTTTTTGTACATTATGTATGAATGGAAAAAAGTTAGAAGCATTTTTCAGATTTTCTGCTTGCTCTTTTTAAAACTGTGTTTGGTGTCCTGAGGGGCTTGCATAGTTTGCCGGAGGTGAAGGATGCTAAATATTTCTTATACTTTTCATTTGATAAGGCCCTTTGTGCGAATTTTACATGTTACTGTTCTTATGGGTTTCATCTCTAGCCTACCCCAACTTGCTTGGGACAAAAGGCTATGTTGTTGTTGTTGTACCGTTCTTCTGTTACAAGAATGGAAGCCAAAAGAGCCTCCATTTATTGAAGGACAAAATAGAATATCTTTTGAATGGTAATTCCTTCTATAATAACTACTTTGAAACTTGTGTAACAAAATCCCTAAACGAACTCAATTGTAGAACATTTCTTTATATGAAAAAGACACTGAAATGGTGAAACAAAAACGTACTTGCACTTGGAGCACTCCCTCATGAAAACACTTGACACCAAATACAATACCATTGCTCCAACCTTCCGTGGCTTGAACAATCTGCATAGATCTCCCAAAACCTAGAAAATGGTATACATCACCTTAGATGCCTTCCTAATACTCCATTTTATATCACCGGAGCTCTTCTTTCTAATACTGTTTAATGTGAACTAATCACTGTTCACATGAGACCTATAATGGAAAAAATATAGAAAAAAAGATGCCAAATAAGTAAATAACTTGAAACTACTATGCCGCAGTATGAGTATCTTTACTAAGCAATCCACACTTGCTGGCTGGTGACTTGGTGTTGTAACAACCCCATATGAGCAGTACAAGGCATCCTGCTGTTGAAAAGACAGAAGACTCAAGATTTGGAAAGGTTGTAAGAGGCAAATATACGCCCTGTTCGCTTGAACTGCTTATCAGCCATGGTACATCGTTTTTCTCTCACAACAAAACAGCATTAGCCGACTTATCAGCCGCAGAAACCATCAGCCGAACAGGGCGTATAACCTAACCTTGAGATTTATTTTAAAAAAATGAGAGTGGAGTTATGCCAAAACATCTTCTAATTTGGAATGGGGGGAGTACTTTCTTGACAATGCGCTTTAAAAATTTACAAGCTATTGGTTCACCTTTTGGTACCCTACCTGAATGTTGTTTGCTTCATTCACCTTCCATAGCTCTCATTTCTTCACTTCCATGGCAGCACGAGATTGGCTTCAATTTTTTCTCTCGGACACACAGGAGAACTGCACATCATTTATATTAACAAAAAAAGAGTCTGCATGACTCGTACAACCCCTATAGGGGCAAAGGAGTTACAAAAAGGACTCGCCAACAAAACCTTAAACACAACCAATGGCCGTGAGTGAACAATCATGGCCATATGCTACGGAGCCCTTTGGCTCCTGCCATACACCATAACATCGCATCAAATCTAATACCGCACAAGATTGGCTTAAAATTGAACTGGTTTACTTCATGTGATGTTTCAAGACAAATGTAAGAAATATAAATGCCCAGCTAGTGGCTGTTGTAAATGTTGTGGTTTGAGTTCCGGTTAACAAAATGATAAGCAATAGCCAACAAAGAACTATTCCACCAGGTAAAATCTCTGGATCTGCCACTGCTAGCACTAGTCCAATACAAAGTACCATGCTACCTATAAATCATGGTCATCCAATTAAATCTTAGCATGGCTATGGCTGTACAAAAAGCCCAGGTGGAAAAAGTTTAATACTTGATCTAATATGTCACACCTGGCCCTCCTAGTTTCCAAAGATGGCGCTGCTGGAGCAGTGCCAGCTCACCTAGTACCTTGGCGCCATGGAGGTAGTGGCAAGGTGTTTCCCAACTAGAGCTGTTTAGGGATTGGGCTATGCGCAAAAGTTAGATAAATGAAGATGGAGGAAAATGCAGTATGGCCATGAAACTGATGGATGCATGATACTGCCATTTTCTTTGTTTCAACATGTCCTTTCTTTCTCTATTTGACATCGCATTAATCTAGCCGCATGGAAATGGTACAACTGCCCAGGCAACACCTAGAAGGTAGGCAGAGATTGACCCCGCGCCTAGCACAGCACTTTTTGAAACACTTCTTTTTTTTCTTTTTTGCTCCCACCCCCGGTGGCCTCTAAGGTAGTTTTACATTGCAAATGTAGAGATAACTATATATGTGCAGTGAAACAAAAAATATATGAATTATTCAATAATATGCTAAACCTTTAAACATCTAAGTTAACTTTACAACTTACATCTAATAAAGTTCACTGCCTTATTTGTATAATTTTCCAAAAAAGATAAGTCTTAAGAGGTAAAACCCTAAAGGTCATGCCAAGTCGCCAATACAATATGAACAACCAACAGCAATTAGATATTAATTTCCATTGCCAATCGCCTCTACTAAAAACTTGTTCACAGTTCACACTCCGAGAAGCAATTACAAAAAATATTATTTCAACCTCATCTAAACAGTGTGTTCATAACCTATAAAGATTTATCATGCTGAATGTTAGTTGCCCATTAGAAAGCATACCACTGACCAGAATGGAGGTACAGAACAAAATGCGAGTATGATTCAATCATGTTTCAACTTGATGACTTAATTGAGCCATAATACATATTACAATGAGAACTGAAGTGGCGTCAGTCATCAGATTACCGTGAAATTTCCAGCAGTAACAACAGCCCACGCTACATAAGTAACTTCATTGGAAAAGATGAAGGCTAATATCTTAGTTTCTCTTTAAATATCCAGGCGACGAAGCAACTACAACAGCCAGCATTCCACTACTGATCATAGCAGGTAGAGGCAATTTATGTGCAACGAGTGCTAGCTCAAAAGTTGCATCAAGGGTGAGAAATTCCAATCAACCAAAGACATCCTGATCATCTTGTGTTATGTGCACAGCCAACTTAGGTCCTTAGGGTTGGCACCTAGAGCATTAGAGTACTATATGTACTTTGGCAACTGCATCAGACAATATCATGAACTGAGGATCTAGCTGAGCATAGAAACTGTTCCTAATATTGAGCAAACACAGAATCTCCTGAAGCTGCAATGAAGTTTTGTTTCTGCAGTGAGATCCAATGGCATCAATACACCATCTTTAAAGAAAAAACTTAAACTCTGTCCTGATAGAGGATGACAATCAGTATTTGCAGTTTCAGCATCTCCATTGCTTTCCAAGTGGCATACACACTCTCTTGGAAGATGGATATCACTCTGACAAGCACAATGCTCTGAGTGGGTTTCTTTATTGGGCATTCTAACAAAGTTTTCTGCACAGCTGGCCTCATCATGTGAGCTGTAAAATTTTCTAACAGACCCTAATAGATTCAAGCACCATGATGACAGAATGTCATGCATATCATCAGCTGTTAAGCAATGCAGATTAGGCCTTAGAGTATTTGAGAGAATATCATGAACCATCTTATAAACAGATTGGAAGCATGCAGAACAACATTTGTAGAGACATGAAGATTTTGGAACTGGAAGATTTTTCATGTCGTCTTGCAGTTTACCATCAATCAAATGACTTGATTCAACATCATTCACAAGACCATTCCTCTTCAACTCATTATCATCAATATGAGCTTCAGAAGAAACATAGTTCCTTGGTAATCCTGTATTGTCAATACTTGCAGAGGATCCAACGGAATCTCCTGCCCTTTGCAGATCATTCAAACCTTCCACAGATTCTGTGTGGTTTTCAGATCTTTGAATATCAGGTCTGCAGTTATCTTCATCATAGGTTAACCTGGACACTTTCCCATCATTGTTTGCTCCAATGGGTTCTCCATTTGTTATTGTATCTGCATGTGTATTGCCCCTATGCACCTCAGGTAAAGCTGAATGGACATGATCGTGTTCCACTGCATCCTTGCTGTTGCTGGAAACAGATTTCACAGGATTATCATCAAGGTCACAGTCCATCGTATGGATTCCAAGTTGGTCTGCAGTATGCTCAACTGGATTGTCTTGCATCTCAGTAGGACAAGGAACCACTTCATGGTCCTGAGTATGTTGGGCTGGAATGTCTTGAACCTCTGCAGGGATGCCAGCAGGAGCAACTTGTACATTGGTTTCTGCAGCATACTTGGTCCTTCGACACTCTTTGGCGCTTGAACTCTTCATGCGGGATGTTCCTGTCCTGGTATCAACATGTGTTCTGTACATTGGAATAAATAAATAAATAATGTTAGCCAATCATCTACATCAGCACCATGAAGGCACCAATAATTTTTTGCTGATTGTAGGCAGTAAGAAAGGAGTGACATCAACAGAAATAAAAAACATAAAGCTCTGGCTTACCTTTGGAAGGTGTATGCCCAGCTGTTCACAATATCATCCAGATAAGCTACTTGAGATAGGATTTGAAAAAACCGAAATCGATTTCCCTTTTCCAAAATTTTAGTTTGAATCTGTCCAACTAACAATTCCAATACCTTTCTCACCTCAGCACAAACTTCAATAACAGACCCATAGACACCTCTATAAGCCAATAAGCCAACAGCAACCAACCCTCTCACACAGACAGTCTTTTCCTTTCCCTTTACAGCATTGTCCCCTCCATTTAGTGATTTACCAGGCAAGGTGCTGCTATGCAATAAACAGGAATTAAATGGCCAGCCTTTCCATGGACCATTTATATCAGTGCAGGGGCCTTCCTGTAGCTTCGACGTAACCCAACAAAGTTTTGAGAACTGAGGATGCTGCAGTATCTGAATTCCAAAAGCAACAATAGCAAATGCCTCACTGCCTTTTACAATTCTACTAGAAGGATTTCTTTGAATTGTGTCTTCAAAAACATTCTGAGCATTTTCTACTTTATCTTCCACATTGGACGGTGGAGGCTCTTGCTGAGCTCTGCCTGCAGCCTGCTGAGTTGGATTCTCCTTAGAAGCAACTCCATCCAAAGGTCGCTCATTCTCACTGGAAAATTCACCTTCTGCACTAATATTCATGGAAGCAAACACTTCTTTTTGTTCATGATTATCATTCTTATGAGATTCGTCATGCAAAAATTGAACATGATGTTGAATCAAGTCATGTGATAATTGTAAAGCACATGAATCAACCATCTCATCCCAATCGGAGCGGTTGTCAATATTCACAGAAAATCTTGGTATTGTGTGTTCCGAAGAAACAAAGCACTGATCCACAACATGTGTGCTGAAGAAACCTCTTACTCCACTAGGAAGATCTTGAAACCTCATGTCACTAGTGGACTATAAAACAAAATGTTAGCTTGTCATCCGATGTTATCAAAAAAAAATTGAAAATGTAGGTATCATCAATGCTTTCATAGAGCTGAGAAAACATAATTTGTTCGAAAGGAAAATATGCACTATATGGGCCTGTTTGGCAGAGCTCTGAGAGCAACTCTGAGGCTGCCAAACGATAGTTTACATAGAAGTGATTCTAGGCTGATTCTGAAGTGAACTAAGGGGCTGGGAGCCCAAGAAAATTAGGTTCTCCTGATTCACTTCCTGCATACAATCACTTCCACCATAGAGTTTATCCTAGAGAATCACTAACCATCTATCTCATAAAATCACTTCCCACATAGAATCACAAGCCCTAAGTATTCATGAGGAACGAGTCATGACCACACGGTCATCAGCATTACAATAGGTACCAGAATTTGCCCAAAACAAGATGATGAAACCTTGGCATAGATGATAGATCATTACCTTTTAGATGGAAAAATAGGTGCCACGATAATTATCATATACCTTAAATAAAAAGAACAAATTACAAACTACTGCCTCCATCCTGAAAAGAATGCAATCCTAGCATAGCACCTAGTAAAACCATTTTGAGTTTGACCAAGTTTATATAAAAAGAAGTATAAATATTTATGATACCAAATAAGTGTCATTAGATTCGTCATGTAATATATTTTCATAATATAACTATTTGGTGTCATAAGTATTGATACTCTTTTCTATAAACCTGGTCAAATTTTAGATACTTTGACCAAGAAAAGAACTAGAAACGGATCTTTATCGGGATGGAGGTTGTAGGTGATTATATTGTAAAAAAAAATTGCAGTGGCAATATTCAGTCAATGCTAATCACAATCACCGACATGTTAATAACTGTCATGATCCTTAGATCATTGGGGGTTGGGGGATAGAGATAACCATTGCTAGGAGGAAGGCCGGGCAAAGTCAGCGTGGAGGGACACTAGAGCATTTGGGGGAATTGGATTCAGGGTGAGGTTTTTCCCCTCTGCGCCCTATGTTGAAGAGGAAGGAGACTCGGAGTAGAATTGTCTGATTATTGCTTGATTCATCCAAGGCTGATTACAGGATATAAATAGGCCACTAACCACCTAGAGATAATAATTCCCCTAATTTCTAGCCCTGATTTGTAGCCTAGCCACTAATCCTTGCTGATCCTTTGCTGACCAAATCTGGCCGTGGTAACTGCGCCCCCTCTAGTCACCATGCAGCCGGTCACCACGCAGCCCCCGGCTGCCCCACATGACAATAACCTAAAGTTTAAGTATTTTTTCCCATCAGCTCACCATGAATTGTTCTTTTTGACATTTTACAGGGGAAAAGGACAGTAAATTACACAAAAAACAGCGAAGACGCATGTGGTGTGAAGTGTATATCAGGCGGCTTACCAGAACACTTATTGATACAGAAGCTAACAATGAATCCATCTGCTCAATCAATGCATTCCAAACTTCTGAACATCTTTTGTGATCAGTGGTGGACGATGCTAAATTGCTTGCCCCCGTATTGAGCATATTATCTTCTATTTGATTATGGGCCTGATCAACTGCCCACAGATCAATTCTAGGCATGTAGATGATGCATCTTCCAAGGTTTAGGCATTTCACTGATCAAGAGAAAGGGGGGAAACAAAAGACGATATCAATAAACACTCATAAGAAATTAAGAATTTTAGCATAACAG
The DNA here is from genome assembly GCA_038087645.1 of Saccharum hybrid cultivar R570. NCBI lineage: Eukaryota > Viridiplantae > Streptophyta > Magnoliopsida > Poales > Poaceae > Saccharum > Saccharum hybrid cultivar. Next base: position 35,017,823 of record JAQSUU010000108.1, on the reverse strand, counting down.
TAATATAGCGCCAATAAATTATTTCAAATCAATTAAAAAAGGAATGCCAGACAACATCAATTAATTTCATAAAAGGATGTCCAGTTCAATGTGTTGGCATAAATTTAAATCAGCGTGTCACAATTATATCAATTGCACTTGCTTGTAAACTGACAGTGCGGCTGAAATAGGACAATGGTTAAGCTAAAATAAGTCTATAAATTTACATCAAGCCAGATGTAGGTTGGTCTTTCATTCATTCCATAAAGAATCATAATTTATGTGCTGCATTAATTTTCAGAGCATGTGTGTGTCATAGATATTTTGCATGCTCAGGAAAGGAACAAGAATAAAATCACTTTCCTTGTTTGCGAAAATAAAAAGGCATCGGGTCAATTTGTTGCTGTGTTGTATGATTTTAAACTAATGTATTACCACTATAGCAACAGCCATACAATGTTGCTGTTTCTCATGCCATGTGGTCAACATATGCATTTCTTCAACTCCAACTACAATAAACCTGTCAGTGTTGGGAACACATATGTGGCACGTGGCAGCATACCAGAACCACTGTAGGGCTAGGGTGCAGGAGCCACATGAGCCTAGATATAGCAATATATGTCATAATTCAACTAAACCAATAAAAACATCATAACTTGTGTGGGGAATCAATCGTCAAAGCATATGTAAAGTTTCTTTAAAATTGATAAATGAGATACACAGTAATAAACCCAAATGCATGGGAAAAAGGTAATGAATGCAAGTAATTTCCAGTCTGCAAGAGACTCTCGAAGAAAAAAGAGGAAACTCAAGTAACTAAAATAAATAAATAAACATAGTATACATGCATCTCCAACTTCATCTAATTGTATGTCCTTAGGTAATCAGCTTTTACAACAACAAAATGTATCTCCAACTTCATCTAAACTAAAGCTTGAATCGAGTTATACTTGGTTCCTGTATGAAGATTCTTTTCATAGGCATTCACTTTCACATTCGTAGTCATCACCTCATCATATATATTCACATGCATAGACAGCATAAAGTAAATAAACAAAAATGTTAAGGTGAAAAATATTGTTACCAGCTTTACATGAAAAATATAAATGAAGAGTCAATTGTTGTTTTGTAGTGAATATTTCCAAAGTAAAGAAACTAAGGGAAACATAGTAACTTACAAAGAATTTGTGTCAGCCCGCTAAGGATATCACCATTTCCTTCCTGCACCATAGTTGCAAGGTCAAGCTTGTGTATCACAATCTGGCCCAGAAAACCATGAAGAACACAACGAATTAGGTGTTGCTGGCCTGATCTCGGTGCTCCAGCAACTAAAACTCGAAAGCCTGATAACTTATGTGGTAGCCCTCCTTTCATATGCAAACCAGTGGGATTTAATCTGCTGCCACAAAAATTCTCCTGTGTTTCAACATCACTCGGCAACATTGAACCATGATTTCCTAGTTGTGCAGCTACAAGACCACACCTTGACAAGATTGTTCCAATTCTATCTGCTATATCTTTTTGCTTCATCAAAGAATTAAGATAAGTTGGCCATAAAGTGCGGGGTACAGTATTCTTTTCCATGCATGAGAACACCACTTCCTTTATAGAGCCAGATGCCTTAAGAAGGGATGAAGGTAACCATACACGCTCATCCAAATACATAGAAATAAGAAGGTGTACCAATGGTTTAAGAAGGCTTGGTACAAAACAGGAATCTAGAGGTGAGGAAACTAGATCGTTTGCAGCAATCCCTGCTTCCCTTTGTGAACAAGGTGGGGGAGCAGCTGCAAGAGCAGAGCCAATCTCTTTCCTCAACAAGAACTGTTGGTAGAGGAACTCGCCCATGAGGAACTCCTTTTTCGGCAGATTGTAAAATTTGATGCAATGGGCAGGTTCTTTTTAAAGCATTTATAGCTGCTTGTGTGCAAATTGCCTGCAGATCAGCACCAGCATATCCAACAGTTTGGCTAGCAACAAATGACAGGAATGCACCTGAAATAGGACTTGGCCAATTTTTTGTATGCAGTGACAGAATAGCAGATCTATCCTCAAAGGTTGGTAGTGGAAAGTATATCTCACGATCAAACCTTCCTGGTCTCCTAAGGGCAGGATCAATAGCGTCAGGGCGATTCGTAGCCCCAATCACTATGACTGAGCCTCGTGATTTCAAACCATCAAGCAATGAGAGCAAAGTTGCCACAACTGAATTATGTGTTTGGTCTTGTTGTCTGGATCGACAAGGTGCTAAACCATCTATCTCATCAAAAAATATGATAGAAGGCTGACATCGCTCAGCTACCTGGAAAAGAAGTCTTAACTGTCTCTCGGCATCACCAACATACTTGCCCAAACAATCAGCACCTTTTCGAGCAAAATAAGCAATCCTTCTGTTGCCTTGAGAACATGCCCCTATGAGTGCCCTTACAACAAGTGTTTTACCAGTACCAGGGTGGCCATGGAGCAGAACACCTCTCGGAGGAGTAAGACCTAAAGAACTAAAGAACTCAGGGTAGAGAAGAGGTAGCATCACCACCTCCTTCATACTCTCAATAACATCACTTAGCCCAGCAACAGATTCCCAACCGCGATATGACTTTTCGTTTTCAGAGCCTCCTCCTATATAAACAGGTGCAATACGCAAAAGATCTCTGTTTAGCCTCTTGCCCTCACGTTTCAAGAACTCTTCATCTTCCCCACAGTTCTCTAACCATTTCTCCTCAGCCTCTCTGTCTTTTCTCCATGCATCGTGTGACACTTTTCTGATATCTGCCTTCATCTTTTTTATCTTCATTTTCCTGAGTAGTTCAACATACTTATCTCCTTGGGGTTGGAAAAGATGGCGATGATCATTGCAGGCTATAAGAAACTTCCGATGATCAAATATGCAGGCTTCTGTTCGACTACAAGGCTACACATGGAAAAATGCTAAATATTAGGGCAATAATAGCACACTAAACAGCTAAAGTACTCCCTCCATTCAACAATACAAGGCACGTTTTTTTTACTCAGTCTTCAATGATAGACCTTGCCCACTGTTTCATTTTTCCTCTCAAATACGTAGGAGAGCTGCATACCATTTCATTGTCGAAGAAAAATACAAACTAGTTCAAACATATATTCCTTACAAGAGGCACACCACAAACAGATCAAACAAACAACAAAGAGACACTACTGGATTAACCCATGAACAGCAGCTTGGAGCTCCAGCTGAACACCACATTGCAGCCTCATCTGCTACCGACCTTACAACCAATTAACACTGTATGATTGTCCATTGAACACGCAATATGGTTTTCTTACAAATTGTATCACTTATAGCCACAAACCCAGTATAGTCTGAAAGCATTTTTTAAAATATGAATTACACAAAAGCATACTAGTAAATGTTACTCCCTCCATTCCAAATCATAAGTCGCTTTGACTTTTTTGGTACGTAGATTTTGCACCAAAAAAGTCAAAGCGACTTATAATTTGGAACAGAGGGAGTATTAATTATTGTTTGAAATTCATAACCTTTGAATTTTCGAAAACAAATATGCCTTGTATTTTCTAAGCGAGGGAGTATGTTTAAGAACCATTCAATTACCAAATGGTAGGTTTTCGGGCAACGATCAACACGACACCCGATAGTTGCTCCAGGTCTGCCACATCAACTGCACTTGAGAAGCCTTCCACGGCAAAGCGCAGCTCTTACATTTCTTAGACAGCCCAAACCAGCAAAGTAAACCTGAAATTTGGAGATAAGAATGGATTTTCAAACAACAGTACCCTGCATCAGTATCACCAGCATGCAGTACAGTGAAGGATTAAAATTATTCCATTTGCGATGCATTCTGTTTGAATTCAGCAGCAGTAATACAGAACAAGCAATGTTGATCCATAAGACCATAACAAAATAGTGCAGCTTACTATTTGAGAAATTTAAACAATGACAACTGAGAGTGTTGACATGAGCATTGCTGCCTGTGTACAACACTACCAAACTACAACAATAAGATGTATCAGAGCAAATATCCAAATGAAACATGAGTTTTGAGTATATACTGCAGGTACAGACCTCGGGGCTCCAAACAGCACAGTTCTGATGAACCCAGACACGTGCAATGCCAAAGCGGTCATGAATTGGACCCAACAACCTTCCCAACCATCCAGGATCATCACCAAATCCATCCCACATATCATAGTTGGGCTCCTCTGAAGGTAAAGCCCCCTCATAGGCTTCATTTTCACTGTCAACAGAATCATGCAATGCAATCTTAGGTGGTCTCCCATCAGTCCCTCCACCACAGAGCCCACACCTCCTCCCTTCTTTAACCACCTTAACTCCCTGGTTTTCAGCTAAAACCGAGGAATTCCTCATCCTCTCTTTTGGACCATCCTCAGCGAATACCGCATCTGGGAAATTAACTGCCTGTCCATCCTGTTTGACTTCTTCCTCTTGCTCACCAGGACTAGATGGGTGCAGTTCCATTTGCTGCTCAGCTGGAAGGTTGCTCTCTTCTGCAGTATGTTCACTGTTCATGTAAAGCTGCTCAATTCTGCAAGAATTGCTGGCCCTAACCTCCTCATTGCTCTCACCACATGGTAGTTCATCACTACCGTTTCCTCTTGATACAGGCAATTCCAACCCTCCAGTTTCCTCCTGCTGCAAACCTTCCTCCACCACCATTTCCTCTCCCGTGCCTTCTTCTAGATCATTTCTAGTGCTTACAGTTGGCCCCTCCTCATCCTCTTCCTCCCCAACCTTCTCTCCTTTTCCTCCCTCTTCCTTTTCTACTGCATTGTCACCCTCCACGGCATCATGTGTGTCTAAGTTCAAATCGATTGTTAAATTGATCTCTCTATCTGTTATTTCCCTCCCTTGCAACTGCAAACATCCACTTTCCTTGCTCACATCATCGTCCTCAGCCCTCTCGCGAACGTCCACCACCACCATCCTGGCCTCTTCTTCTTCCTCCTCCTCGTCCTCCATCTCCTCCTCCTCCTCCTCCTCCTCCCCTTGCCCCTCTCCCTCCTCCCCGTACTCTTCATCTTCGAACCACAGGCTCCTTGCCCGCACCCCCAGTTTGGCCTTCCCCTTAACCCTATCCCTCAGCCGCGAACGCCACACCACGCTCCCCTCATCATCCTCCACTTCCTCCATCCCTCGGGCATCCGCCTCGTGCGGCGGCCTGCCCCGGCTCCCCCTCCGCGAGCTCCCGCTCGAGCCCACCCGGCAGCCGCGTCGAGACCTCGTGCGGCGTGGGGAAGGGAGCGGCGATGTGTCGAGGACGACCGGCGCCCGGCGCACCCGCTTGCTGCGACGGATGGACTCCTCGTCGGAGTCGGAGTTGGAGTCGGAGTCGGAGTCGGAGTCGGAGTCGTCGCCGCCGCCGCCGACGCCGCCCAGGGGCGCCGGGGGAGGTGGCGGCGGCGCGACGTCGCGGATCGCGTCGAGGCGCTTCTGCTTCTTCCGGCCGCGGGAGGAGGCGCCGCCGCGCCGCCGCTTGGGCTTGGACGGAGGCATCACCGCGGCTCGCGCCGAGACGACGACGACGACGACGAGTCGACGGGGGTTTAGGGTCTGGCTCAGCCTTCGGGCTCGACTCACGTTTGAAAGGATGCTGCCGGAGAGGAGGGTTTGGGTTGGCGACCTGGGCTGGTACCGTGGGATGAAAACGGATAGGATACGGACGGATATCACTCATATCGTATTTGTTTTTGTATTTATGTTCGGATTCGGATTTGAATACGGATAGTATAAAAAATGATGGATATGATACGATTGGATATCGACATCATAAATATGTGATTTAAATATTCGGATACGAATACGGTATCAGATGTTAAATATCCGAACTCGGATACGAACGGATTAAAACCCCTCGAAACGGATTCGGTCTCAAATACGATCGGAAAATATCCATACCGTTTTCATCCCTGGTGGTACGAGTAGCACGGAGGAGGGTAGCAAATGACATCGACGAGATACTGTAACCGGCAGGTGGGTCCTACAGATTCTGGGACCGAGTAGCAGTGGAAAATAATAGGAAAGGACTGTGGTCTGTGGATGATGCAGTCTCTCTGCGACAGTGCGACTTCAGGGCAGGTTTGGTTTCAAGTTGTTAAAGTTTAACTCTCATCACATTAATATTCCCTTAAATACATGGAGTACTAAATGTAGACTAATTGCATGCATGTCGGCACAGATTAGGAGTAATTTACGAGACAAATCTATTAAGCCTAATTAGTCCCAAATTGGAAACTTTTTGTCAAATAAGACGAAAGTGCTACAGTGTTTGTTAAACTTTAACTCCTCAAACCAAACACCCCCTCAGTGCAGAAGGGACAATTTCAAAATTTCTGGATGTTTGTTTGGTTACCGGCCTGGTTTAGTTCGTGAAAATTTTTGGAAAACGGTACTGTAGCACTTTTGTTGTTATTTGATAATTAGTGTTCAATCATGATCTAATTAAGCTTAAAAGATTTGTCTCGTGAATTTTGTCTAAACTCTGTAATTAGTTTTATTTTTTATCTATATTTAATGCTTCATTCATGTGTCCAAAGATTCGATGTGATGGGGAATTTTAAAAAATTTTGCAAAATTTTTAGAAACTAAACGGGCCCATACCTACGGTTCTGGCGAGCAAATACAAGTCAGCTTCCCGCGTAATTCAGCCATGTTTAGTTTCGAAAAATTTTCAAGATTCCCCGTCATATCGAATATTTGGACACATGCATGGAGCATTAAATGTAGACAAAAAAAAATTAATTACACAGTTTGGTAGAAAACCATGAGACGAATCTTTTGAGCCTAATTAGTCCATGATTGGACACTAATTAACAAATACAAACAAAAGTGCTACAGTACCAAAGCCAAAATATTTCGCGAACTAATCACACCCTGTGCACCTGCACGGCTAAACTGACAAAAAGGTGGCAAAGTAGTTTACTCTATGTGGTGTTTGGTTTACGTTACGTATTACTCCGTACCGGTTACAATATTAGGTACCAGCACACTGCACGTACACCAATACAAGCAGGTATAGGGGGTGTTTAATTGGGAGGTGAAAAGTTTTTAGGTATCACATCGGATGTTTTATGGAACGTTGTAAGGGGTCTTTTAGATACTAATTAAAAAACTAATTACATAACTCGTCTGAAAACCGTGAGACGAATTTATTAAGTCTAATTAAGCCGTCATTAACACACGCGATTTCCAACCAAACTGTGTAATTAATTTTTTTCGTTTACATTTAGTACTCTATGCATGTGTCTAAACATTCAATGTGATAGGATGAAAAATTTTTGGGTGGAAACTTGTCGGGTACCAAAAACAAGGGGCACCTACAATCAACGATTAAGGAAAACAAAACCAACGGGACTAGCCGAGACAGCGAACGGGACGCCTCGACCACGTTCCGACTCGTACGAGGCTCGCTCGACAGGACGCCTCGACCACCGAAAAATCTCTGACTCGCACGGCCCAAGGTCGAGCCGGTCGACCCACCTCATTCACCAACTCTGAGACAAAAGTCAGAGCATTTAATGCAACCGTCAACCACTTCCTACCCTCATGGCTACAGCGGTAATCAGCATGGAAGCAGTGCCGGTGTCAAATCTCACTTTTTACTGCCCATTCCGGGATGGGCGGTGAAAACATGTCACTGCACGCACCATACTGGGCACTATTCCGCCACTGATCACCCTCGAGGGTGAATACGACGAGTACCGTACCCCGTGATTCCGAGGACTCGGCCTTATCCGTTCACTGTCGACCCACCTCGACCCGACCTCGACCCGGCCTCGACCAACCGTCGGTCAAGGCTTGCGTGACACAGGACTCTAAGTCTTTTCACCGTCTCATCCTCTACGTCACCATGGTGTCCGGGGATGGCCGGCCATTCTCGGGGCACGTCGCTACAGCAACCTCCACAGCGATCGACAAAACTTCACCTCAAAGGCACCCCCGGTGTCCCTGCCTCCTCTTACCCTATAAAAGGGCAGGCAGGGGACTCTACAAAGGGGGAACGGGGAACAACAGACGACAAAAAGAAAACCAGTCTCCATCCCACCAAAGAGATCAACATCTCAAGCAATCTCCTTTGTACTCTCACTTTTTCTCTGAGACCTAGGATCGGTTTCCTCTCTCACAGCTTGTAACCCCTACGCAAGCACTTAGGTGCAAGGAAATACAATACTCCCCCCTCCCCGCTGGACGTAGGGCCTTCTTTTGCCCGAACCAGGATAAACCTCCGTGTACTCTCCTTGCATCACCATCCAGATTAGGGACACGTAGCATTGATTCACTCGTTGGCTTAGGACCCTCATAGGACCAAACGCCGACAGTTGGCGCGCCAGGCAGGGGGCCGCTGCGTGTCAACATCGTTTTCCCGCCATTTTTTCTGGATGGCTGACCCCGAACGTCCACTCCCGTTGGCCACGGTGATCTGGTTTGAGAGCTTGGAGTTCATGTCTCTTGGCCACGGCTACGACATGGTCCTCCTCCCGCCCAGGCACCCGACCGACGGTGACCACGAGCTCTCCCAACCTGGGGGAGCGCTGCGCCGGTATCGTCGCTCTCGTCAGGCACGCGCCGCCAGGCGACGGCGAGCCTAGCGCAACCGCCGTCATCGCCTCGCGGAGGGCGATGGTATTCCCCGATCCGGTGCCTCTCAGCCAGACGCCGACACGAATTTCCTCACTGAGGATCTGTGTAGGATGAGCTTGGCTGAGGGTAAGATGCCGACAGGGAGTCCCGTCGCTCCACCGCCCGGTGCGGCGCCGCCACCAGCCAGTTCGACTACTCCGGCACCAGAAACGATGCCTTCGTCAGCATTCCCGTTTGGACTAGACTCGATTGCCCGGGCGTACGCTTCTTCTGTAAGCACCAGCATGAGTGCTTACGAGGAACTCCCCGGACACCATCTACGCTCCACCCTCGACCTCGTTGCATCCACGCCAGCTTCCGAGTACCTGGACTCCACGGGGACCCCAGATACGGAGCTTCGTGTGACCGCCTTTCGGCATCACGACCTTAGAGACGCACGACCCCACATGCACCCGTTGTACTACTATTTCGGCGCTCCCGACTCTGACTCTGCCGATGACACCTACGACCCGACTCGCGAGTGCTTCAATATCGATGGAGCTGTCTCGTCGGATTCGGAGGATGAGGCAGCCGTTGGAGGAAGGAACACGCCACCTCAGGTCGAGCTCCCTGCTGAGCGGGATGAGGCTCAATTCCTTGCGAATCAAGGAATGCAACTCGAGCAAATCCGCGAGTTGCAGGACAGACTCGACGAGGAACGAGAAAACCTGCGCCTACTTCAGCAAACCCTCGAGCATGAACGTGCGGCCCGCGCACATGGCGGAGGAGCTCGAGAGAGAGCTCGCGACATCAATCGTCGCATCATCGAGGATCGGGCAGTCGAGCCCCCGGTTTTCGGTCGAGCCAGCCAGAACGTGGTCGCGGCCGCCATGCTCCTTCGTAACATGCCCGAGACATCGAACCCCGAGGCCCATCGAGCCCGGGATGAAATCCGAGGACTCCTCGAGACCGCTGCCATGCAGCAGGCCGAGAGTTCAGCCTCAAGGGCGTGGGCTTGCCTCAGAGCAGCCTGCGGAGCCCTCCCGACAAGAGAAAGAGGCCTCGGTTCATCCCGAGCACGCCCAGCGGAACAAGGTGACCTCTGTCCGTGAGCGCATCGTCGACAACCGTGAACCTCGAGATGTCCGTGACAACATCATTGAGCGCCGGAGGCGCAAACATGGTGATGGTGCAGCTCGAGGCTACCACGAGCACAGAGGCGGGCGCTACGACAGCTCGGAGGATCGGAGCCCTTCACCCGAGCCACCGGGCCCTCGGGTCTTTAGCAAGGCCATTCGTGAACACATTACTCCCGGCTCGGTTCCGCCCCCCATGACTCTTACCAAGTATAACGGCGAGACCAAACCCGAACTTTGGTTCGCTGACTTCCGCTTGGCTTGTCAGTTGGGTGGGGCCACCGACGATCGGGTCATCATTCGACAACTCCCCCTGTTCCTGTCGGACACCGCTCGAGCCTGGCTCGAGGACCTCCCACCTCGACAAATCCACGACTAGAACGACCTTGTGAGAGTGTTCGAGGGAAACTTGAAAGGAACCTACATGCGCCCCGGCAACTCGTGGGATCTCCGAAGCTGCAAACAGAAGCCGGGTGAATCCCTCTGGGATTACATCCGGCGTTTCTCCAAATAGCGCATCGAGCTCCCCAACATCACCGACTCCGACGTCATCATGGCCTTCCTCTCTGGTACCACCTGCAAAGAGTTAGTCCGAGAGTTGGGCCGTAGCACTCCCATCACTGCCAACGATCTGATGGATATTATCACCAACTTCATCGCCGGCGAGGAGGCAGTTGGTGCCATCTTTGGTAGCGACCAGGACAAGGGGAAGCACAAGGAAGAGGATCCCGCGGGCTCTAGCCGGGGCTCAAAGAGGAACAACAGGAAGAAGAAGAACCAGCAGGGCAAACAAGAGGCCCCGGCCGACGACCTTGTTGCTGCTGTTGTTCGTAAGAAGCCTCGAGGGCCCCCCGGCGGGGGCATTTTTGACAAAATGCTCAAAGAACCGTGTCCCTACCACAAAGGGCCCACGAACCACAACCTCGAGGACTGTCACATGCTCCGGAGATACTTTGAAAGCATGAGTCAAGAAAGACGACAAGAAGGAAGATCCCAAGGGAGACGACAAGGACGAGGGGTTTCCCGAGATCCATGACTGCTTCATGATATACGGAGGACCCTCGACGCGCCTGAAAGTCCCTAGTTTGGTTTTGGCTAATTGATGAAACCTAGGACTAACCTTTGTATCTAAGTGGATGATTTAGATAAAGGTGGTCATTGAATATGAGACATGACATTGACTCATGTGACCAAGATGATGAAGACCAAGATGATGCTTGGCTCGATGGACCGGTTGTGAAGGTGAAGGGCAAGTCGAGGCTTTGAAGCGAAGGACCATGCGATGGTGAAGCTTGAGCAAGACTTGGCGCCGATGGACCGATGCAACGGTGAAGAGCAAGTGAAGTCAAGGTCGATGGATCGAGACGGTCATGTGATGATATGAAGTGGATCATATCTTTTGGAAAAACAAAATGGGCTCAAGGCAAAGGGATAACCATAAGGCAATTTTGTTTTGCACTCAAGACACCATAGAGGGTGTGAGTGGTTTAGGATCGATAGCCGAATTATTAAGAGGGGAAGTCTTATCGGTTATTCGACGCACGGGTGCCACTAGGTGAATTCATGAAGTGCATTGCATGTAGGGCCTAGTGAGCTAACTGGAAAACCTTCAAAAATGATTATGAAAATGCTAACACACGTGCACAAGGTGGTGATCACTTGTTGGTGTTGGCACATCTATAAAGGCGTTGGAGTTTGTGCGGTAGAGAGGGTTTGGGTCCTATTTTCCACTACGCCGGAAGTCGGAAAAGAAACGGAGGCGAACGGAGGTCACAGAGGTGACCGGACGCTGCACCGGACGCGGTCATGGTTTGACCGGACGCGTCCGGTCAGTTCAACGCAGCAGTCAGGCGCGCGGGTGTTAGGGTTTGCAACCGGCGCGTCCGGTCACTCGCGGGACCGGCGCGTCCGGTCAGGCGCCCAGAGGGAACTGAAGTTCGCAAGCTCGATCGGACGCGCGGCGCGTCCGGTCACACGCGATCGGACGCGTCCGATCGTTGAGGGAGCTTACTGGACTCAAACCGGACGCTGGCACTGTCGCGTCCGGTCGTTGTCTGGGGCGCGTCCGGTCGATGCTTCGCGGGCGCGCGGTGCTGTGCGACCGGCGCGTCCGGTCGGTTGAGCGGCGCGTCCGGTCGTTGCGTTTGACCGTTGGCGCAGTGACCGTTGGAGGATCGGACGCGGTTGAGCGCGTCCGGTCAGTTTCGACCGGCGCGTCCGGTCGTCCCGAAAAGTGCCCAGTGAAGGGGTACAACGGCTCTATTCTTTTGGGATGCTTATAAATACTTGTTGGCCGGCCCTTGGGGAGGTTTCTTGTGATTTCTAACACTCTTATGCATCCTTTGAGCTAGAGCTTCTCACTCCCACTCATCTCTCTTGCTTGATTGCAAATCAAAAGTGAGATTGAGTGATCCCAAAGTGCATTGCATAGCTTGAGGGCATCTAGTGGCACTTGTGGGTGGTTTAGCCGGTGGATTTCTTGTTACTCTTGGAGAGTACCGCTCCTAGCCGGCTTGGAGATTGTTGGAGGCGTTGGCAAGAGAAGGAGATTGTTCTTGGCCACCTCCGGTTGATTGTAAGAGGTTCTTGTGCTTTCCTCGGCGGAGCGCCAAAAGCAACTCTATTACATTGCGCGTGTCATTGAGTTACCTCACTTGAGAGTGGTGTCTTGCGGTGCCTTGCGGGGCGTGCCTTGAGGGGCAAGTGACTTGAGGGTCACACCGAGAAACCATCTAAGTGTTGGTCGACACAACCGGTGACGTAGCTTGTCGGTGCACAAGTGAACACCGGGTGAACAAAAATATTGTCTCTTGTCTCCCGGTGATTGATCTTCATATTGTGTTGTTGTCAATATTGATTGATTGTATATCATCTTGGTGATTGGCAACATCTTCACTCCACCGTCGGTATAAGATTCACATTCCTCTCTCTCGCATTTACATTTACTAGATTATCTTGTGTAGCTCTAGTGGTAGCCTTTGCTAGTAGTTGTTAGCTTGCTCACTAGTGTAAGTTTAGTGACATAGCCCTTGTGTGAACTAGAGATCATAATCTACTAGACTTGTGGATAGGAGGCTTGCATCACAACCGTAGGCTAAGCAAAACTCGCTTTACGTCGTTTGTTATTCTAACAAGTTTGCTTAGTGGCTTGTGTAGGATTTTTTATAGGCTATTCACCCCCCCTCTAGCCATCTAGGACCTTACAGAAGGACAAATAAACAGATCATAGATTCCATCACGATTGTAACAGTTCAGCATGTACCAAAATCAAGTAAAGGAGGAGAGATGAAGATAGTACATTCGTTACGAGAAAGCCACCTCAGATTCAATGCCGCTGCTCCAATTCCTCTCCGCCATGGATCTAGACATGCAGGCTAGTGAGGAAAAGATGGTCATGGACCTGCATCAGGAGGTGGCCGAGGCCTTGGATTCGGCGTCACAGGCTCCACCTGTGTCTCGCCGAACCTGAAGATCATTAACGACTGGATTATTGAAGGTCCATGGGATAGGGAAGGGGCGCCGCCCTGCTAGACGGGATAACTGGCCCGGGGAGGGTGCCGCCCTGCGACCTCCGGCAAGGGCAGGGGATCCTACGGGATGCTAGATACCGCCTCCATCATCACCGTGTCTGACCCGGCAGGGGATCCTACGCGTTGAGCATCAGCACCACCCTCGATCCCAAATAGGAAGCAGTGCTCGTCGACTTTCTCCGTGGAAACATCGACATCTTTGCGTGGAGTCCCTCAGATATGCCGGGCATACCCAGGGAAGTCGCCGAGCACGCCTTGGAGATCCGAGCCGGCTCCACACCGGTAAAGCAACGCTTGCGCCGCTTCGACGAGGAAAAGCGCAAGGTCATCGGCGAGGAGGTCCACAAGCTATTGAAGGCCGGATTCATCAAGGAGGTTCATCATCCCGAGTGGCTAGCTAATCCTGTATTAGTTAAGAAAAAGAATGAGAAGTTGAGGATGTGTGTAGACTATACTAGTTTGAATAAAGCATGTCCAAAAGTTCCTTTTCCTTTGCCATGCATTGATCAAATCATTGATTCTACTGCGGGATGTGAAACTCTATCGTTCCTAGATGCGTATTCCGGCTACCACCAAATCAAAATGAAGGAGTCCGACCAGCTCGCGACTTCGTTCATCACCCCATTCGGCATGTATTGCTACGTTACTATGCCCTTCGGTCTCCGGAATGCAGGGGCTACGTACCAACGATGCATGCAGCATATTTTTGGGGAACACATTGGACCAACCATCGAGGCCTACGTCGACAATATCGTTGTCAAAACCAAAACGATCAGTAATTTGATAAACGACCTCGACGTTGCATTCAAATGCCTTAGGGCCAAAAACATTAAACTCAACCCCGAGAAATGCGTCTTCGGTGTTCCTCGAGGCATGCTCCTAGGGTTCATCGTTTCTGAACGTGGCATCGAGGCCAACCCGGAGAAAATCGCCACAATAACCAAAATGGGCCCTATCCGTGATCTGAAGGGTGTGCAGAGGGTCACGGGCTGCCTTACGGCCCTCAGTTGCTTCATTTCGCGCCTCGGCGAAAAAGCGCTCCCACTGTATCGTCTCCTAAAGAAATCAGAACACTTCTCGTGGACCCTCGAAGCCGAAGAAGCCCTTGCAAAGCTCAAGGCTACGCTGTCCAACTCACCGATCCTCGTCCCTCCAACCACAGGGGAACCCCTCCTACTTTACGTCGCCGCAACGACACAAGTGGTCAGTGCGGTCCTAGTTGTCGAGAGGGCAGAAGAAGGACATACCCTGCTCGTCCAGAGACCGGTCTACTTCATCAGCGAGGTGCTCTCGGAAACCAAGGTTCGCTACCCGTAGATCCAGAAGCTGTTGTACGCCATCGTCTTAACGCGGCGCAAACTTCGCCACTACTTTGAGGGCCACACCCGCCGGTGACCGTGGTATCTTCTTTCCCTTTGGGAGAGATAGCCCAGAACCGAGAGGCCTCGGGTAGGATAGCAAAATGGACGGTCGAGCTCATGGGTGAGACCCTCTCTTACGCACCACGCAAAGCCATCAAATCCCAGATGCTAGCAGATTTCCTGGCGGAGTGGACCGACACTCAACTTCCTCCGATTCAGCTACAGGCCGAGCTTTGGACCATGTACTTCGACGGGTCGCTGATGAAAATGGGAGCAGGCACGGGCTTGCTCTTTATCTCACCCCTCGGAGTCCACATGCGCTATGTCATCCGGCTTTATTTTCCTGCCTCCAACAACGTCGCCGAGTATGAGGCGCTCGTCACGGGACTACGAATCACCGTCGAACTAGGGGTCCGGCACCTCGACGTTCGAGGTGACTCTTAGCTCATGATTGACCAGGTCATGAAGAGCTCGAGCTGCCGTGATCCCAAGATGGAGGCCTACTATGAGGAGGTACGGCGCCTTGAGGACAAGTTCCACGGCCTCGAGCTCAACCACATTGCACGCAGGTATAATGAGGCCGCCGATGAACTCGCGAAAATCGCTTCTAGTCGAACCACAGTTCCACCTGACGTTTTCGCGAGAGATCTCCATCAACCGTCCATCAATATCAGGGCAGATGGAGGGGCCGACGGACCATCACTCGATCCCCCACCTGAGGCGGAAGCTCCCTCGACCGGGGCTGAAGCAATGCAGGCGAAGAGCTCGACCCCACCAGCCAACCTCGAGCCTGACTGGCGTGTTCCGTACCTCGACCATCTCACTCGAGGGGACCTCCCCTCGGATAAGACCGAGGCTTGACGGATCACTCGCCGGGCCAAGTCCTTTGTGATATTTGGCGACAACAAGGAGTTGTATCGCCGCAGCCCTACGGGCATCCTCCAACGCTGTATCACAAATAAGGAAGCCAGGAACCTGCTCAATGATCTACACTCGGGGGCTTGTGGTCATCACACGGCGCCTCGGACCCTCGTTGGAAACGCATTCCGACAAGGCTTCTATTGGCCAACCGCAGTCTCCGACGCCGTCAAGCTAGTACGCTCCTGCAAAGGATGCCAGTACTATGCAAGACAAACCCACCTCCCGGCTCATGCCCTGCAAACTATTCCCATCACATGGTCGTTCGCTGTTTGGGGGCTCGACTTGGTTGAACCCCTAAAAAGGACAATTGGTGGCTTCACCCACTTGCTCGTCGCCATTGACAAATTTTCCAAGTAGATCGAGGCCCGTCCTATCACTAGCATCAGGTCCGAGCAAGCTGTGCTATTTTTTACCGACATCGTCCACCGCTTTAGGGTTCCTAACTGCATCATCACGGACAACGGCACCCAATTTACCGGCAAAAAGTTTCTGGATTTCTGCGACAACCATCACATCCGTGTGCTCTGGTCGGCCGTAGCTCATCCAGAAACAAATGGCCAAGTAGAACGTGCCAACGGCATGGTCCTACAAGGCCTAAAGCCAAGAATTTTTGACAAGTTAAATAAACACGGCAAAAAAATGGGCCGCCGAGCTCCCCTCGGTCCTGTGGAGGCTAAGAACGACGCCGAGTCGAGCCACGGGGTTCACTCCATTCTTCTTAGTCTACGGGTCCGAGGCTATGCTCCCAACTGATGTAGAATATGGATCTCCGAGGCTGAAAGCCTACAACGAGCAAAACAATGACGCCACAAGAGAGGACGCCCTCGACCAGCTCGAGGAAGCTCGTGATGTGGCTCTGTTACACTCGGCAAGGTATCAGCAAAGTCTCCGATGCTACCACGACAAACACATCCGTAGACGGGACCTCAACGTCGGCGACCTGGTGCTACGGCGAAGCCAGAACAACAAGGGACGACACAAGCTTACTCCACCTTGGGAAGGACCATACATCGTCATGGAAGTACTAAAGCCCGGCACCTACAAACTATCGAACGAGAAAGGCAAAATCTTCACCGACGCATGGAACATTGAATAGCTACGTCGCTTTTTTTTAAAGCCTCGAGGCTCTGTAAATTGTTTCACAATCACATGATAGAATAAAGAATACATCGGTGTTCAAGGCATTTTTTCATAACGACCAGGAAGGATCGACCCTGTTTTCTCAGAGTCAAGCCTCCCTCGGGGGCTGCAAGGGGGGAACCCCCTACGTATCCCCAAAAAATTCGTATTTTTTCAATTTCAAAAAAAGAAGAGAACTCTTACATAAGTCGACGAGGCCGCAAGTGCACCTTAAGGATCGAGGGCTGCCGAGCCGCGAGATCGCCTACACCTCCGAGCTATGGTACCTTCACTCACTCCCCCACGCTAAGGGGTGCAACCGCGTGCTAGGTAGACCTAGTAATAGTTCACGACTTTGAAAAAGCTCACGTCTAACGTTCCCATACGCTTCGAATCGAGTTCTTACATAATCCATGAGGCCGAAAACGCACCCTAAGGTTCGAGGGCTGCTGAGCCGCGAGATCACTTACGCCTCTGAGGCTACGGTACCTCCACTCACTCCCTCACGCCAAGGGGTACAACCGCGCGCTAAGAAAATTATGCAAGAATACGATTCAAGCAAGAAAGGGAAGAAAAGACTCGAACGAAAACGAACATATACGATTATATATTAATGTTTCAGGGCCCCTGAGGCCATCATAGCATAATTCACAAGTGCTAACTACCCTATTACACGGGCTTTCATGCCCAGTTTTGGCTCACAGGCGCTCGTCGTCGGCAGGCGGGACCACCTCGACCTCGAAAAGTTTTGCAAGGCGACCCCCGGGCTCCTCAGAGGCCTCGATCAGGTTCAGGCATGCGACTTCATTCTCCTCATTCGTCTGGTCTAGATCCGTGATGAAGCCATCAGCGATGAGGTCCACGTCGTACTCAAACCCAGACCGAACGACCGCCATAGCCCTCTTCATGCTGTGATGCAGCCCGCCTCGTATCTTCTCGTGGACGAGGCGGCCTAGCGCCGCCATTCGACGGACAAAGGAGTTCCACGGCGCGTCCTCCTCGGTATCGACATTGGGCTCGACCCCCAGGCCATCACACACCGAGGTGATGGCACCCTGGAGCAACTCAGTCTGCCAGGCCTTGGCCTCGAAGAGGTTCTGGAACGAGGTGGCCGTCGCCTGGGCCGCATGTTGCTGCTTCTCCAACTCTGAAACATAAGCACTGAGTTAGCATAAGCCTGGGACCTCGAGGCCAAGGCCAAAACACAACAAGAGGTTTACCCTTAGCGTGGGTCTGCCAACCCACGACCTCATCGCGCATCTCCCCGCACGCCTTCTCCGACGCTCGAAGAGCCTCGTCCTTGTCATGGACCGCCGCCCTCAGCGCCTCAATCTCCCGACCGGTGCCCGAGAGAGCCTCGTCCCTCTCTCGGACCGTCCCCTTCAACGTCACAACCTCATCCTCCAAGGTTCTGACGTGAGCGAACGCCATCCCGATCTGGATGTTGAGGGTGTCACGCTGACCGACGACCAAGGCGACATCCTCCTCGAGCTCCTTCACACGCGCAAGCAGCGGCGCGAGGTCCTCACGAGCCTTAGCCGCCGCCTCCCGAGCCCTTGCCGCGTCGTCACGCGCCTTGGCCTCGGCTTTCCCGGGCCTGCGCCACCTCCTCTCTAACCGTTGCATGGGCGACGCGGAGCTCGCCCACCTCGGCACTCTTCTGAGATAGCCGCTTGTTGGCTTCCTCGACCAGAGCCCGTTGATGAGCAAGCGCCGCCCACATGCCACTCTCATGATGAATAAAGAGTGACTTGCGGCGAGAACGCTCCTTGAGCTCCTGACCACAGTTAAAACCTAAAAATCAGAACCAAGGAGAAGGGAAGGATAAAACACAAGGAAAGACTAGCGAACCCGGCTTACGTCGAAAGCCTCTGACATACCCCGCACCAGGGTATCCTTGACCATGCGCAGGGATTGCAGGGAGTGCTTACGGAGTCCCTCGACGAACTCCCAGTGTTGCACCTCGTCCTTGTCGTCGAGGGCGAAGAAGGGCTCAGCGCTGGGGTTAGACGCGTCCCTGAACTCCAGGGTCGACCGACCCCAGCGCGGAAGCTCCTCCTCCGCCCGTACAAGCGCCAACCCTGCATAGTCGGGCCACCTGGCCAACGCCTCGGCCAGGTCATCCCCCAACACCGCAGAAGTACCGGGCCGATCCGGGGCGTCGACCGTCTCGACGTCCGCCTTCTGCTTCCCCTTGTCAGAAGGAGGGTCGTCGGCGGTAAGGTCGATCACGGCCGAGGCCGACCCTTGGGGCGGGGCTGGCGTCTCAACTGTCGGCACCACCGCCTGTACGATGGACGGTGGCACGACTACCCCCAAGAGTACGATGAACCGCCTAATCTAATGCCCTCCCAAGAGTACTCGTCTTCCATTAGACCCTAAGTACCCAAGGGAGAACACTAAACTAAGTGGTTCCATCGAGCACACCGTAAGGGAGAACTCGAAGATCCACCTTTTTACATTAGGATCACAAATGAGAGAGTAAAGCTTACAACATCCTTACCATTTCTTACATCACTTTTAGTACAACATTAGAGTAATTCATTATGTAGTTATAACAGCGGAATATAAAACATTTTCAGAGTTCAGCGGAAATGAAACCATTTAATGACAAGTTAAACATTAACACGAAGACGTTTAAATGCATGAAATGATAACAGATGGATAATATTTTTCTTGTAAAACTTTTAGTGAGAGTTTTAATAAATAAACTCTACTCCGCATCGTAAAGGAAATCCTCGCTGAGCCCACCAGGAGATTTCCACACACAAGTGTCAGCTCATCAGCACCTGTCACCTGCAACAGGGTAGAACAAACCCTGAGTACTCAATGGTACTCCGCAAGACTTACCCGTCAGGAAGAAGTAAAAAGACTCCAAGGATTATGCAAGACTTTTTGGCTTGTGGGTTTCTTGTTTGCGAGAAGCAGCAATAAGAGTGTGTCCTTAATTTCTTACTTTTAATAGCCGTATTTTATTTCTTATCCAACCTTCTATGTAAGCACCTAGTCTATAATCAAGCAGTGTTGAGCAAAAGAAACCATTTCTTCATCCTTCAACTGTCAGTTCTTACTACGATGCCAGAGCGTAGTCAAGCCGTACCGTCACGCAAAAAACGGCGATTCGTGAATCAATATGCCCAGCTGGGTACCCCAAAAAACACACGCCTCGCTTGTACCCCAGGCACAAGCAAGACCAACCCGTTCCCCTCCTATCACGGGTTTCCAGGTCCCCGTCCAAACTTGGACTCCTAGCTCCCGTACTTGAGGCCCGGCCTCAATACGGTGCTAAGACCTTCACCTATCCCCGCCTCCAATCAGTCGGTCCGGAAAGAGCCGGAGCCCATGACAAGAGAGTAACAAGTTTTCCTAGCCCCCATCCGCTAGTATATGCTCGGGTTAAGAAGATCTGTGACTTGACCAGGGTCCATGCAACGAACGGTCCTTAATTGACACAGGCGGAACAAATGCAACCAGAGCCCCGCTCTGTTGCCCAACCAGGTCCAAGTCCATCCAATCCGTTCCGCCCGGTCTCCAATTATCCATGTACATTTATATTCCACGTGATAGTGGCATGATAATAGTAACAATATTATAATTCCTATCTCTCGCGAGTGACAGACAATCACTCGGCTTCTACCGGAATCCTACAGCATAGCATGCTACACGTCCCTATCATACTAGTGAGACTCATGGGATCAGGATATATATATATGCAAGTGGGTTTCATTCAACTCCTTTAACTTAATGCACAAGCATAAAATAAAGTACAGAATAATAGGGGTTATGCACCGGGGCTTGCCTGGGTAAGATTTAACCAAAAGTTAGCATTCCATCGCGATGATACGATCATCAAGGCGCCATCTTTTTGCTGCCTCCGGGTGCCTCCACGATCCACATCGGTGTTCCTAGACGATATATGTGGATGCACGGAAACGTAATTAATCAACGGAAATCGCAACGTTTAAAGTACAACGCGGTCCTCTCAAGCTAACGAGCTAGCTCTAATGGCTAACGTACTAGCCTGGTAACCCCGTCGACGAGTATAGCGTCATTTCCCGACACGTGTTTTAGTTACTCGGACCCAATACGTTGCTTTATCCATTTTATCGATTTAATAGATATTTAAACTAGGCTCATTAGCTATCCTAGCAAACTAAGTATTTTGGAGCTATAAAAATTACAGAGAGCAGATAATGACATTAGGAGTTTACTGTAAAATTTTTAGAGTCAACACTTTTATCATTTTCTTACAAAAATTCTCACAAGTTTATTCTTAGCAATATGAAGCATTTTAGAATAAATAGCGAACTCCAAAAAATATTATAAAACTATGCGGCACACTTACGCATTTAGATAGATCATGATTTTAGAAATCTAACAAAATTGGTTTCACAATTTTTGGACTTCTACAATATTTTATAGTAATCTTACAAGTTTACTTCAGAAACTAATTAGAAAAAGCTTAAGAATGAAAAGGCCAGCGGCCACCAACGGCCCAGTGACACCCAGCGGCCCGCGCGGGAGCGCATGGCGCAGCGGCCTGGCCACGGCCTACTCCTAGGCGAGCCGGCCCGGCAGCAACCGCGGCCCACGCGGCGCAACCACGCCAGCAGGCCGGCCCAACCAGGTCCAAACCGGACGCGAGCTGTGCGTTTCGCAGAAAGGTCCCCTGGTTACCCGAAACTCACCCGCAGTCCACAAGCCACTATTCCTACGAGTCTAACGTTTTGCAGCTGGATCCAAAACAAATTTCCAATTACGTTACTTACCCCCCTCTTCTTCTCCGTTCGCCGAGGCAGAGCGGAGGCGGACAAGGCGGAGCTGATTCGGCCGGCCGGAAGTGGAGCAAGTGGCGGGGAGGTGGCGCCGATGCGCCGTGGGGCTGGGCCGCACCCGAGGGGGCACTCAGACCCGCCAGAGATGGCCCATAGCGGCCTGGCCACACGCGGCCGCAGCAGGGGAGGCGGCGCGCCGACCAACTCGGCCGGAGATGACCACGGCAGCGGCGGGTGGCCGGCTGACGAGCTACGAGGGACCACCGCGGACCAAGGAATGACCACAACGCGGCCGGAGATGCCCAGCTGCAACCTGGCCGCGCAAGCCGTGGCGACGGCTCGGCGATGCCGGTGGCCCGGGCGGTGGCGGGCCTCTGCACGCGGGTGCGTGGCGCGGGTGGGATGCAGCGCGGTCGCGGTCGTAAGCGCGGAGCTCGGTTCGGCCATGGTCGTGGCTACGCAAGGGAGGGAGTAGGGAGAGAGGGCGAGCTCGAGCTGGAGTGCCACGAGATAAGAACGGAGCGAGGGAGCAGCGCGGCAAGAACGCAGCAGCCGGGCGCCCACGGAGCGGCAGAGGCACAGCGCAGCGAGGACGGCGACGCAAGGAAAAGGCAAGGACTACAGTTCCGACAGCGGCACGATCACGTCGCAATGAAGGCGCGCTGGGCAGCGGGAGACAGCGGCGCATGCCACAGCGACTCGACGCGAAGCAACTGGCCAAGCCTGGCACTGCGCGCACGTTGGGCGGTGGCCGGGCAGCCACGCAATCAAGCAGCGGCAGAAAGCGACGTCGAGTGTGGTGTGCGTGAGTTTTCCCTTTCTATTTTCTTTTACTTGTCTTTATCAAAACCAATCAGTTAATTATAAAATCAGAAAACGTGCCATTATTTCTTTGCTACTAAAATCTACATCACACCAACAATATATCCACTATATACTCATACACCTATATTTACCCGTAGAGATACACTCGGACGGAAGTAAGTTTGTACACTACTTTAATTAATATAACAACGTTCTTAACAAAGCAAAATACGTGAGCACACGCGTACTCTTTGTTTACTAAATTAGCCAATTAGCAAAATATAGACACGTATAAATAAACACCTGATACCGACTACCGCAAAAACCGCTGCTAGCAATTAAACAATCCGGCACATAATTTTTCAAAAGCTCGAATTTAAATTAGATTCAAAAGCTACGTTTATCTATGTAATGATATCCATGTAGATTTATTCTTTTCTACGTTACCCTTGCTCTAGATCATCATTTAAACCTCAAACACAAGCTCTAAATTATTTTTGCTTATAGGGATTGCTTTTCAAATCAAACCATTACAACTCTTATTCGATTACTCGTATTCGGACCCCATTAACATGTTCTTACATACCACGAATTAACTGACCGTATTTATTCCGTTTTTTTTCCTAACTACAGAGGTGAGCCACATAAAAATTCGGTATCATTTCATGCGTGATTATAATTTTTAAAACCCGAGAACTTATTTTGTTAATTTCTTTTAGGCCCTAACCATGGCGCTAAGCGGCTCGTAACACCAGGGGTGTTACAACCAACCCCCCTAAAAAAAGAATCTCGTCCCGAGATTCGGAGAAAGAATCCGAAAAGGGGAAAACGCGATTTCACTTCTTAGCAGAGATTACAATAGGAGATTACACGGCTTCGAAGGCTACAACACTCGAGGATCTAGAGGCATCACGGCTAAGAACAAACTGATACAACTCACAACCTCTCTAGAAATCGGCGAAGACGGGGACAGTGGAAGAGTAACAGGAAAACGATTATCCAGAACATGGCGTATGCCCAGCAGATCTAGAAACAAGAGACTGAGAACTCGAACATCGCGAACCCAAAAACCTAACTAACTTGAGATGAACTTGAGCTCCTTTGATGGAACCCGGATCCCTTCTGCTGAGCTACACCCACACCTCAGGCTGGCGACCCTAGATCTGTAAGCAACTGATAGATCTTGTAGCTCTGCCTCCAACCACTTCCTTCCCAACTGCTTCCCGGGCTTCTCCCACCTGAGCTCAGTCGGAGAGGATCGACTCAACGAGCTCTACTTCAGATCTGGAGGTGGGATGGAGGAGAGGCAAGCAAAGGGGCATTTATAGCCTGATGGACGGAGGTGGCGGTGCAACGCACCGGGAACGGAGGCGACGTGGGGGGGTCACCAGTGGGACATGAGGTGGGGAACAACATCACCAAGGTGCGCTCCCTGTGCTAGTTCGAGTGGAGAAAAGGAGAAAGGAGGGGATGGGGTTCGCTCGCCAAGGAGGCGTGCGAGCGACGTGCCTACCCGAAAAAAAAAGAGAGGGAGGGGGGGTCCGGTACGGGGGCGAGGGCGAGAATTCGAGAGCCGACAAGCGTGCCGGGGAAAGAGGGGTGTACAGTGCAAGGGGGCGAGGCGAGTGCGGCGCCATGCCGCGGCCACGCGAGCACGGCACACGAGGGTTCCGCCACCGATGGCGTCCCCATAATACGTAGTGACAGCGACCCGACCAGTGTAGCACGGTCACCGGGCACAAGGGCGATGTCAAATCGGGTGTTCCAATTACTCCAGACCACCAGAGCTAACTTCCCTTGTCGCTCTTCTCTTTCTTCTTTTTCCTTTTGAATCAAACATGCACTAGCCTTTCGTGTATCCTGAGATCCGGACATACGTGTTTCTTCCAAAACCCCGCTATCTCAGTCGCAAATATGAGAGCTCTACTCCATCAACCCATCGTGGATTTCCCGTTAGAACACCAGGATATTTTTTTTTACCAAGGAGAATATATGTAGCAAGAGTGGTACTACGGTGTAACTTGGTAAAAGTGCTTGGTCAACAACCTCGATACCAGCGCGCGCCGAGCGGCACAACCGTGCGGTCACGATCCACAGGTGGCCCTCGGTTCTGTCGCGGCACCATAAGCTATTAACCAGGCAACTATTACCAACTTCCTCGCAGTAAAAGCAGTGGGGTCGTAGGTAGACCACAGAATTAGAAAAGTAGTGCAAAGAAATTCTGACAACAAGGGTTCCTTTTCAAAACAAGGAACAAGTAAAATAAATCCCAAGGCGGATTTAAATCAAGGGGATTCAAGTGTTCTACTGGGACATCCACAATTAGTTGATACAGTGTCCTCCGACATCCAATCACGACTGATCTGCTGTATCTGAAAAACTGTTCCTCTTGCAGCCCTCGTGATGTCGTCTCAAGGATCAAAAGCAAACTAAGAAGCCTAAGGAAAACGTCGGAACAACACGACGGACAAAACAATTACTCGTTCCAAACAGCCTTACACAGGTGCAACAGACAGGCACTCACTATCCCACTCTCGACACAGTGCTTGCATCCTACGACCTGACGGTCGTAACAACTACGGACGGAACATAACGGAAAGGTTACAACACTGGAGGGTAGTGATGAAAAACACTACAGGCTACGGTTACATCTCCCCTAGGACGACTAATCCACTTCGTCGGGGCGAACGACTTCATTCCTGGGCTCTTGGGGCTCTTCTACTGCACTGGGCTGTGGATCCGCTTCTTCTCCTGGCAGTGGTTGGTTGAGGGGAACGAAAGGCTCTATCTCTGAGGCTTTCGTGGGTGGGGGTGCTGGCGGTGCAGCAACACCAGTCCTCCTTCTCTCCAATGGATGGACAGGGATCCCCTCTAGGATTAAGGGTTCCTGCCTTTCCGTGGCGAGCGTCCTACGCTTGGCTCTTGTGGCAAGATAGGCGTCCTCTAGCTCCTGGGCATGTCGGTCTTGGTCCACCTTGACGGCTTCTGCCATGGCAGCCTCTCGACTCTCAGCGGCTGCTAGGCTGGCATGGGCTTCAGCAAGCTGCACCTCGAGCATCCGGGAGAAAATCTCGGCTTCCTCAGCACGGCGGAGACCCTCCCTCAGCTCCGAGGCCTGCTGGTCATACTGCTCATCTAGGGCAAGCAAGTACGAGGTCAGGTGCACCAAGGTCGGGTTGTCTTCTTGCACGTCTGGACCTTGCAAAGCCTCCATGCGGGCCTTCCATGCCCGCCGATTCTTGTCCCAAGGGGGAAAGAACCGCATGGGGGTACGAGCAATGGGCCCTTCATAGATCTGGCAGAGATGCCGCAAGGCTTTGCGGGCCGCAACTTGGTAGGTGTCGCCAAAGCGAAACCCGGTTGCGGTCACATTCCAGGCTTCAGTGACGTCGGGAAACTCCTCACTCTTGCCAATGTAGACGGTGACCTTACATCGCTCGGTGCCATGCTTCATATACTCACGCCCCTCATACTCGGGACGCTCTCGAACACCGAGTTTTTGCAGGGTGGCATACAGGATTTTGGGAAAACCCTCGATATTCAGACAGTAGCTGCTAACCCAAACTCCTGCCATCCTTGGTGGGTGATGGTTACAAGGAAGGCTTGAAAAGAAGTTGGCTCAAGGGAAAAGGGCTAAGTGAGCTGGGATGCACCGAATGATGGTTCCCAATGGCTAGGCCCGCCCTTAAATAAGGCAGAGCGGCCAATGGTCCTGTCGCAGTCCACCCCGCCATGCACGGGAGCCAGTAAAAGTGAACAGCAAGATCTTCACACACGCACGACGGGCGGTGACCGAGGTCATATAGGGTTAGTACGGCTGTAAGGCAGAGGTTCGACAAGAGCGCAGAAAGGGTACGGCAACGTATGGGCTAGACAGGCGTGAACCAACAGGCGTGCGCGATGCACAAGACTACAGTACCATCGTGGCTACACGGACAAAGACTGGTCGACCTCAGCGACTGTTGCACAACAGCGTATGCATGAATGCACGTCCTATCCGTCCTCACACTGTTACCGACATATAGGGCAACCGTTCTCATAGTTTTGGCACATCGTGCTCTCCCTGTAGCTAGTCGATGCTAGCGAACTAGGCACGGGGTTAGGGTACCTGCAGAAACTGGATTAAGCCTAACTAGGTCAGCAGAGTGCCATCTATCCTGGATATATAACCATAGTAATAGGGCATACTTATATAACTTCACATGCAACGTCCTAACTTTTTGGAAATAATTTGTTGTCAAATATTTAATTTAAGAAAGATCTTGAAGCTTTATTGTCTCAACCTGGCTCTGATACCACCTGTGGCAGAACCGCCTAATCTAATGCCCTCCCAAGAGTACTCATCTTCCATTAGACCCTAAGTACCCAAGGGAGAACACTAAACTAAGTGGTTCCGTCGAGCACACCGTAAGGGAGAACTCGAAGATCCACCTTTTTACATTAGGATCACAAATGAGAGAGTAAAGCTTACAACATCCTTACCATTTCTTACATCACTTTTAGTACAACATTAGAGTAATTCATTATGTAGTTATAACAGCGGAATATAAAACATTTTCAGAGTTCAGCGGAAATAAAACCATTTAATGACAAGTTAAACATTAACACGAAGACGTTTAAATGCATGAAATGATAACAGATGGATAATATTTTCCTTGTAAAACTTTTAGTGAGAGTTTTAATAAATAAACTCTACTCCGCATCGTAAAGGAAATCCTCGCTGAGCCCACCAGGAGGTTTCCACATACAAGTGTCAGCTCATCAGCACCTGTCACCTGCAACAGGGTAGAACAAACCCTGAGTACTCAATGGTACTCCGCAAGACTTACCCGTCAGGAAGAAGTAAAAAGACTCCAAGGATTATGCAAGACTTTTTGGCTTGTGGGTTTCTTGTTTGCGAGAAGCAGCAATAAGAGTGTGTCCTTAATTTCTTACTTTTAATAGCCGTATTTTATTTCTTATCCAACCTTCTATGTAAGCACCTAGTCTATAATCAAGCAGGGTTGAGCAAAAGAAACCATTTCTTCATCCTTCAACTGTCAGTTCTTACTACGATGCCAGAGCGTAGTCAAGCCGTACCGTCACGCAAAAAACGGCGATTCGCGAATCAATATGCCCAGCTGGGTACCCCAAAAAACACACGCCTCGCTTGTACCCCAGGCACAAGCAAGACCAACCCGTTCCCCTCCTATCACGGGTTTCCAGGTCCCCGTCCAAACTTGGACTCCTAGCTCCCGTACTTGAGGCCCGGCCTCAATACGGTGCTAAGACCTCCACCTATCCCCGCCTCCAATCAGTCGGTCCGGAAAGAGCCGGAGCCCATGACAAGAGAGTAACAAGTCTTCCTAGCCCCCATCCGCTAGTATATGCTCGGGATAAGAAGATCTGTGACTTGACTAGGGTCCATGCAACGAACGGTCCTTAATTGACACAGGCGGAACAAATGCAACCAGAGCCCCGCTCTGTTGCCCAACCAGGTCCAAGTCCATCCAATCCGTTCCGCCCGGTCTCCAATTATCCATGTACATTTATATTCCACGTGATAGTGGCATGATAATAGTAACAATATTATAATTCCTATCTCTCGCGAGTGACAGACAATCACTCGGCTTCTACCGGAATCCTACAGCATAGCATGCTACACGTCCCTATCATACTAGTGAGACTCATGGGATCAGGATATATATATATATGCAAGTGGGTTTCATTCAACTCCTTTAACTTAATGCACAAGCATAAAATAAAGTACAGAATAATAAGGGTTATGCACCGGGGCTTGCCTGGGTAAGATTTAACCAAAAGTTAGCATTCCATCGCGATGATACGATCATCAAGGCGCCATCTTTTTGCTGCCTCCGGGTGCCTCCACGATCCACATCGGTGTTCCTAGACGATATATGTGGATGCACGGAAACGTAATTAATCAACGGAAATCGCAACGTTTAAAGTACAACGCGGTCCTCTCAAGCTAACGAGCTAGCTCTAATGGCTAACGTACTAGCCTGGTAACCCCGTCAACGAGTATAGCGTCATTTCCCGACACGTGTTTTAGTTACTCGGACCCAATACGTTGCTTTATCCATTTTATCGATTTAATAGATATTTAAACTAGGCTCATTAGCTATCCTAGCAAACTAAGTATTTTGGAGCTATAAAAATTACAGAGAGCAGATAATGACATTAGGAGTTTACTGTAAAATTTTTAGAGTCAACACTTTTATCATTTTCTTACAAAAATTCTCACAAGTTTATTCTTAGCAATATTAAGCATTTTAGAATAAATAGCGAACTCCAAAAAATATTATAAAACTATGCGGCACACTTACGCATTTAGATAGATCATGATTTTAGAAATCTAACAAAATTGGTTTCACAATTTTTGGACTTCTACAATATTTTATAGTAATCTTACAAGTTTACTTCAGAAACTAATTAGAAAAAGCTTAAGAATGAAAAGGCCAGCGGCCACCAACGGCCCAGTGACACCCAGCGGCCCGCGCGGGAGCGCATGGCGCAGCGGCCTGGCCACGGCCTACTCCTAGGCGAGCCGGCCCGGCAGCAACCGCGGCCCACGCGGCGCAACCACGCCAGCAGGCCGGCCCAACCAGGTCCAAACCGGACGCGAGCTGTGTGTTTCGCAGAAAGGTCCCCTGGTTACCCGAAACTCACCCGCAGTCCACAAGCCACTATTTCTACGAGTCTAACGTTTTGCAGCTGGATCCAAAACAAATTTCCAATTACGTTACTTACCCCCCTCTTCTTCTCCGTTCGCCGAGGCAGAGCGGAGGCGGACAAGGCGGAGCTGATTCGGCCGGCCGGAAGTGGAGCAAGTGGCGGGGAGGTGGCGCCGATGCGCCGTGGGGCTGGGCCGCACCCGAGGGGGCACTCAGACCCGCCAGAGATGGCCCATAGCGGTCTGGCCACACGCGGCCGCAGCAGGGGAGGCGGCGCGCCGACCAACTCGGCCGGAGATGACCACGGCAGCGGCGGGTGGCCGGCTGACGAGCTACGAGGGACCACCGCGGACCAAGGAATGACCACAACGCGGCCGGAGATGCCCAGCTGCAACCTGGCCGCGCAAGCCGTGGCGACGGCTCGGCGATGCCGGTGGCCCGGGCGGTGGCGGGCCTCTGCACGCGGGTGCGTGGCGCGGGTGGGATGCAGCGCGGTCGCGGTCGTAAGCGCGGAGCTCGGTTCGGCCATGGTCGTGGCTACGCAAGGGAGGGAGTAGGGAGAGAGGGCGAGCTCGAGCTGGAGTGCCACGAGATAAGAACGGAGCGAGGGAGCAGCGCGGCAAGAACGCAGCAGCCGGGCGCCCACGGAGCGGCAGAGGCACAGCGCAGCGAGGACGGCGACGCAAGGAAAAGTCAAGGACTACAGTTCCGACAGCGGCACGATCACGTCGCAATGAAGGCGCGCTGGGCAGCGGGAGACAGCGGCGCATGCCACAGCGACTCGACGCGAAGCAACTGGCCAAGCCTGGCACTGCGCGCACGTTGGGCGGTGGCCGGGCAGCCACGCAATCAAGCAGCGGCAGAAAGCGACGTCGAGTGTGGTGTGCATGAGTTTTCCCTTTCTATTTTCTTTTACTTGTCTTTATCAAAACCAATCAGTTAATTATAAAATCAGAAAACGTGCCATTATTTCTTTGCTACTAAAATCTACATCACACCAACAATATATCCACTATATACTCATACACCTATATTTACCCGTAGAGATACACTCGGACGGAAGTAAGTTTGTACACTACTTTAATTAATATAACAACGTTCTTAACAAAGCAAAATACGTGAGCACACGCGTACTCTTTGTTTACTAAATTAGCCAATTAGCAAAATATAGACACGTATAAATAAACACCTGATACCGACTACCGCAAAAACCGCTGCTAGCAATTAAACAATCCGGCACATAATTTTTCAAAAGCTCGAATTTAAATTAGATTCAAAAGCTACGTTTATCTATGTAATGATATCCATGTAGATTTATTCTTTTCTACGTTACCCTTGCTCTAGATCATCATTTAAACCTCAAACACAAGCTCTACATTATTTTTGCTTATAGGGATTGCTTTTCAAATCAAACCATTACAACTCTTATTCGATTACTCGTATTCGGACCCCATTAACATGTTCTTACATACCACGAATTAACTGACCGTATTTATTCCGTTTTTTTTCCTAACTACAGAGGTGAGCCACATAAAAATTCGGTATCATTTCATGCGTGATTATAATTTTTAAAACCCGAGAACTTATTTTGTTAATTTCTTTTAGGCCCTAACCATGGCGCTAAGCGGCTCGTAACACCAGGGGTGTTACACGTACTGGGCACTATTCCGCCACTGATCACCCTCGAGGGTGAATACGACGAGTATCGTACCCCGCGATTCCGGGGACTCGGCCTTATCCGTTCACTGTCGACCCACCTCGACCCGACCTCGACCCGGCCTCGACCAACCGACGGTCAAGGCTTGCGTGACACAGGACTCTAAGTCTTTTCACCGTCTCATCCTCTACGTCACCATGGTGTCCGAGGATGGTCGGCCATTCTCGGGGCACGTCGCTACAGCAACCTCCACAGCGTTCGACAAAACTTCACCTCAAAGGCACCCCCGGTGTCCATGCCTCCTCTTACCCTATAAAAGGGCAGGCAGGGGACTCTACAAAGGGGGAACGGGGAACAACAGACGACAAAAAGAAAACCAGTGTCCATCCCACCAAAGAGATCAACATCTCAAGCAATCTCCTTTGTACTCTCACTTTTTCTCTGAGACTTGGGATCGATTTCCTCTCTCACAGCTTGTAACCCCTACGTAAGCACTTAGGTGCAAGGAAATACAATAATCCCCCCTCCCCGCTGGACGTAGGGCCTTCTTTTGTCCGAACCAGGATAAACCTCTGTGTACTCTCCTTGCATCACCATCTAGATTAGGGACACGCAGCATTGATTCACTCATTGGCTTAGGACCCTCGTAGGACCAAACGCCGACAAAACTAAACACCCCTAAACCAAGCGTGGTCTGACACTCTCCCACCGAATCCGAATCGGAATGGGGCCTTGCTTAGATGCCACCCAAATTCTAAATTTTTACGCTCTCTCTCTATCACATCGAATCTTTGGACACATACATGGAGCATTAAATATAGATAAAAAAACTAATTGCACAGTTTTGTTGTAAATCACGAGACGAATCTTTTGAGCCAAATTAGTCCATAATTGGACACTAATTACCAAATACAACGAAAGTGTTATAGTAACCAAATTCTAAATTTTTTTTCCATCTAAACTCCCCTGGGATACGGTACCCATCATCGCCTCCACTCAACCTCTGAACAGGAGTTCATTTTGTTTATAAGGCCCCGTTTAGATGGCAAAATTTTTAGGGAGAAATTCATGTAACACTTTCGTTGTTATTTGGTAAATTTATCCAATTATAAACTAACTAGGCTCAAAAGATTCATCTCGACATTTACAGACAAACTGTGCAATTAGTTATTTTTTTACCTACATTTAATACTCCATGCATGCGTCTAAAGATTCTATATGACGGGCACTATGCAAAAAAATTTAGGTGTTTTTGGGATCTAAACGTGGCCTAAACTCCATGGCATTCCAATCGAAGCTTGTCGTCACTTGCTTTTGTTCGATTGGGACACTGGGATAGAACCTTTATTCATCGAATTAAGAATTGACTAGTCAGTAGAACCTCGTCCTCTTCTACATGCTAGGAATATTTGTCATTAAAGAACCGGACTCAAGAATCAATGCAATTGCCAAAAAAATCTAGACATCCCTACACAGCAATGATTTACTTTCTGCACCTTTTGGATGGAACGCCATTAATGTTTGTCTTTTACCGTGAGAACCCAACGGTCTCTTTGCTTGGGCTGAAATCTGGCTGATCTGGCTGGTTTTTTGTGAGAGAAAAATACTGCTGAATGGCTGGCTGATCTGGCTGATAATCTCAAGCGAACATGCTGCAAGCGTGCCGCACACACCATAGATTTTTTACATTAAACAAATCTCACATTCACTTTTCACAGTTACACATGCAGCAATGATGACCTGAAGGCTCTGCCTTCCCGACGGTGCGGTACAAGCGTACAGCTACGGCAGAGGCTCACGGAATAGACAACTACAGTTAATTCGGGACACGTAACTGTTCTTCCAACGACAGTTAATCCGGGACAGAGGGAGTATATCATAAGAACACTTCAATCGCCCTGTTCGATGAATGGTTTCTGGCTGGCTGATTTTGGCTAATGCTGATTTGTTTTGAAAGAAAAATACTATTGAATGGCTAGCTGATAAGCACCAGCAAACAGGTGAATCTTTGGTTGACGAAAGCCAACCGGCCACTGTATTTTGGTTTAAGAGTCAAGGTTGCTCGAGCTCATGTTAGACGTACACTCCGAAAGAAATGATGATGTAGCGATGAGTTTGACATCCCTCTTTGTTCAGCGAATGGCTGCTGTTGTTCAGCGGATGACTGATCTGTTTGCATACGATGGGATTGTTCTGTGCCTGTTGCGGGCCCTTCGCTCTTTGGTGGAGGCCTATTACATGTCGTCGGACTAGTTTGGCCCACGTTGTGATCTGACTTGCTTCCCAGCTCTCGCTTCATGCCCAACTCAGAGGAAGCTTGTCCAGGATCGAGTCGCTTCTTTCCCCGAGTAGTTGTAACAAAAAAAAACAGTGTTGAATCATCTCCACCAAAAAGAAAAAAAAAGTGTTGAATCTTTGTGCCTTCCAGGACAATGCTAATGTCGGCTGACCCGCAGGCAGCCGCACATCTGTGTATGCTAACAATGTTGAATGGCTCCAATCTAAATTCACTTATTTTCACTCTTTTTGAACTTGGAATGCCAAACGCCCAAACAGCAACTCCTCAATTCCCCATATACAGTACTGCAAACTTCATGGTCTCATGAGTCATGATCAACGGGCAACGGCTTCATCGCACGGCATCAAAGTTTGAGCCGCCACATGCATCAGTAGTCATCATTCCTGTGAGGCTGTGATTATGGGTGAAAATTTTTTAGGAAAATGTCATATCGGATGTTCCGGGAATGTCGGAAGGGGTTTTCGGATACTAATAAAAAAACTAATTACATAGCTTGCCTGAAAACTGCGAGACGAATTTATTAAGCCTAATTAATCCGTCATTAGCACATTTAATACTGTAGCACTTTAGTGTCAAATCACGGACTAATTAGGCTCAAAACGTTCGTCTCGTGATTTCCAACCAAACTGTGTAATTAGTTTTTTTTCGTCTATATTTAATACTCTATGCATGTGCCGCAAGATTCGTTACTGTAGTTTTTCGTGAAAAGTTTTGGATGCAAACCCAGTATGAGCTTTCCGGGCGGGTTGGTGGTGGAAGCGGGTGGTGCCTGCAAAAGCCAGATGGAACATGCAGCCATGCATATCGCCATCATTTTTCTTCCTGAACCTAGGCCTCGTTTAGATGTACCCCAAAAGTTGAAATTTTTTCACTCTCTCCATCACACCAATCTTTGGACCCATGCATGAAGTAGTAAATGTAGGTAAAAAAATAACTAATTACACAGTTTAGTTGGAAATCACGAGATGAATCTTTTGAGCCTAGTTGGTCCACGATTGGATAATATTTGTTAAATAAGACGAAAGTAGTACTATTCATCGGTTTGAAATTTTTTTCAATCTAAACATGGCCCTGGTGGGTAAGGCTCGGGGCGCGCGGTGTGTGTCCAACTGGACCCGAAGAATTCAGAACAGAGCGAGAGGAGAGTGTCTTTGACACCCCGGCCCGGCCCCTAGAAGGCCCTAACGAACTTGCAGGTTCAGCTATGTGCATGCGTTGCTCCGCCAGCTTTGTTTTGCAATGCGCATGCGCGGATCCATCAATTAATCTGCAAAGGCGACGAGCGCCGGGGAGAGCAGACATCGCTATCTGATCAACTACCGCCTTTCGTCTGGCTTTGGCATTAGGAGCATCCTGTCTACCTGACGTGTCCTGATCGATGAGCTTAGTGGCAAACAGCTCTCCCTCTCTGTGCCAGCTCGATCGTACACAGAGTCAAAATCATGTGTATCGTGGCTGGTTAATCGTTACGTTGCAACTGCGCTATCATCGGCCCGTCCTTAGTCTATTAATCATTACATCATGGAAGAACTTTGATCGACGGCGCCATATTTAGACATTGAAATTCTTGCATCGAGGGCAACCTTGCTCTTTCTTCTTCATCTCTCTGAGTCTCTTGTACAATTGCGTTAAGGCCGGCCGGACTGCGGTTCAACAGTCGCCGTCATCGAATTCCAATTCTTATGCATCGGTCGAATTCATTTCTGAACCGGGAGTCTGCACCCTTCACGCATCACGCCTCATGTTGCAGATTTTCAGATAAAGGGTAGTACTAGTACAGTATTGTCTTGGGTCCTGCTTATTCCTGTGTTCATCTGTTATTTGTTTCTCTCGTAAGCGAGAGGGATGATTTGGGTTGAACCATGGCTCATGGAAAGCACGCGGGATAGTTTAATAGACCAGTTGATACGCGGCTGCGTGCCTGCGAACATGTCCTCGCTGTATAATATCCTATCCGGACAGCTTATGTCCGAACGACCAACAATTTCGTTCGTCCAGGTACAATGCGCTGTAACGGACAAGCAAACATGTCCGGTGAACCAAACGGTTCAGTGTTCGTGGACAGCAAGTCCTTTTTCGTCCGTCCGGAGAAGACTCGGGATCACATGTAATGCGAACCTGTTGGAGTTGCACAGCTTGTTGTGTTGTAAGTTGATAAATTTCTATAAGCGAATTGAGACACTTAGCTGCTTAGGTTTCTTACATTGAAACTTATCCACGTGGGTTCCAAATTGGACTTGACAGAGTTAACGGGGATGTTCGTATTTTTCTAAAACTATTTTAGGATTTAATGGGGCTATTTTTCCAGTAAAGGTGTTATAGACAACAAGACGGCTATAATGACTTCGTTAATCTCAACATTTGCCAATTTAGTCGTTTCGAGGTACTCATGGATGCTAGGACATGTGTCTATAGATTCGTATAATTGAGTGTATATAAGGGCACCCACGATGGTGAACCGACTCATTAAGGAGAGAGACAGCCACGTCAAGCAAATTGAAGAGTCGAGTCCTACCCCAACAGGTTTCGTGGGCCCCACAAAAGAAAAAAAAACCACATGCAAATAGTCTTTTGCTTCACTGCACAGACGTTTCTTGAAACCTCGGTCGCACGTGTGCCAGCTCGAGGCGGAGCCGCGAAGGTGTGCCCGGGCATCTCGCTCGCGGACTGCGCATCTCATCCGCGGAGAGGCGTGCCTCCCTCGTCACCGCGCAGTCGACTGCCTCCGCGCATCTCTCCCTCGTCGCTGTGGAGGTGCGTGCCTTCCTTGGCGTCAGGCCTGAAGGGTACCGCCGCGCAACCCTCGCCGCTCATCTCGCTCCACAGCTGCCCAACTCGCTCCACTGTCGCCGTTGCCGCCCGATTCACTCCACCGCCGCTCAATTGCTCCACCGCCGCCACTGCACAACTGGCAAACAACGCGAACCGAAATCATTCTTTATTCAGAAAGAGTCGACTCTGAATCATGGTCAACTTTTCTCTCTCCTCCCTATGATTCGATTGCTTCGGTCGTTGAGTCGATTTATCTGGCTTCCACGTCAGATGGTGAGTTGCTTTGCCATTCCCACTAGAGAAGCCCTGAGTGTTTGTGTCTATGGTGATTTTAAACAAAAACTATAACAATGACCAGGTTTATAGGAAAATATAGCAAACACATATAGCATCAAATTAGTTTACTAAATTTTACATGGAATATGTTTTGATATGCATTTTGTTTGAACATCACCTAATATGTTTCCCTTAAAAAATGGTTTAGACCGACGAAATTTAATAACTTATAAAAAGCCAATGTGAGTTAGAACTTGAAAGGATGGAGTACTATTCAATTTCACATTGAGCTGTTTGCTGGTTCGTTTTCTGGCTGGTGCTGATTTATATGGCTGATTTGTTGTGAGAGAAAAACATTGTTCCATGACTTGCTGAACGGATACGAACAAGCGAACAAGCTGATTGTCCTCTCGATCTCCCGCACTGTTATTTTATTTCGCATATTGAGTACAGACACAGTAGTGCAGTACCTTTTTTGTTTCTTTTTTTTTATATTCCTAAGTCTTGTGACCGTTACAATCTCTGACATGCAAAAGTCAAAACATAGCTTGATGCGTGCCTTGACCTTGATGCCTGTGCGCGCGCAGAATTGTATTGCAGCCATTGAGCCACATGCGAATGTACAACACAGCCTCAGTCAGCACCGATCGGTATTTGTCCCAACGGCAACGGCCATTATCCATGCGACCCCAGCCACTGCGAAACCGTTCGCCCGTGGCCGCCGCCGTTCACGCGTCGGCGTCACATCAACCGCGAAGAACTTGCCGCCAGGCCACCGCCAATTCACCATATCATCGTGCACCACCTGGACAGCGTGCGGACAGACAGTAACACGTCTTCTTCTGCGAGTTCTATCCACTCCACCCCTCGCCGCGCCCCGGCGCCGAGCCGGACGCCCGGACCTCATGTCCTCATGTAGTTATCTGCTCCGTCCGTCCGTCGCCCACGCATGTTCCCATCATATTCCACGCGCCCTCGCCGGTCGTAACCACCGGGCAACCACCGCTCACTCAGTACGCCGCGCCCCACCACCAGCTCAGCTCCAGCCATGACGGTGTACCCCGCCCAGCTTCCAGCCCAGCCCAGCCGCCCCTATATGAACCAACCCCACCACTCTCTAGCCGCTGTACCGATCAGGCGATCACACACTACGCTACTCCTTTTCTACTCTCACCAGCTAGCTAGCCAGTCCATCCTCACTCCACGACGCCCACCCACCACCCACAAATCCACACAATGGCAAGCCGCATCGCCGTGGCCGCCGCGTTCCTAGCGCTGGCGGTGGTTCCCGCGGCGCTGGCGCAGGCTCCCGGCCCCGCGGCGACGCCGAGCGGCCCGCCGAACGTGACGGCGATCCTGGAGAAAGGCGGGCAGTACACGACGTTCATCCGTCTGATGAAGGACACGCAGCAGGACACGCAGCTCAACAGCCAGCTGAACAGCTCGTACGCCAGCAACGGCGGCGGGTACACGGTGTTCGCGCCCACCGACAACGCCTTCAACAACCTCAAGCCGGGGACGCTCAACTCGCTGACGCAGCAGCAGCAGGTGGCGCTGGTGCAGGGCCACGTCCTGCCCCAGTTCTACAGCATGGACTCGTTCCAGACCGCCAGCAACCCCGTCCGCACCCAGGCCTCCGGCCGCGACGGGCCCTACACGCTCAACATCACCGCCACCACCAACAACCAGCTCAACGTCTCCACGGGCGTCGTCGAGGTCACCGTCAACAACGCGCTCAGCGCCGTCAAGCCGCTCGCCGTCTACTCCGTCGACAAGGTGCTCCTGCCCTTCGAGCTGTTCGGGGCCAAGGCGCCCGCCGCCGCGCCCACCGCGTCGAAGCCCAAGAAGGGTGGGTCCTCGGACGCCGCCTCCGGGCCGGCCGGCGCCGACGACGCCGCGCCCACGGGCGCCGCCAGTAGCGCCAGGGCCGTCGGTTGGAGCGTCGCTGGCCTCGCCGCCGTTCTTGGCTACCTGTTGTGAGAGTGGGACGGACGACGAGCTAGTTGGAGATGAGAATGCCATGTCCGGAGTTGATTCGGGTGGCTTCTTCCATCTTTGTCTGAGATTGTCAGTGGTGGTGTTCCCTTCCTATCCCCCTCTTTCTCTCTGTTTATTTAAATTTCTTTCATCTCGCTAGCTTCTTATTTGTATTATTGGTGGTTTGTAAGATTGGGTTATGATTCGATGATGCGTCTGCGGCTGTTGATACTGCATCACTACTCTTGAGTCATTTATGTCTGGTTCATGGATCTGAATTCTGATTCTGATATTCTTATCGTGGGTACAAAACTAGAAATTCTTGTACGAGGTCACATCCAGATGACCATTTTCTTAGCTGCAGTGAAATGTGTGTGGTGCCCGGCCGCAAGAGATTTGTCGGCGCTTTACTCTTGTTAGGTGAGACAACGATTCGGCTACCAATGTGGTGTTCGGATGTGGTGTTCGGATGCTAATAAAAAAATAAATTACAGAATCCATAAGCAAACCGCGAGACGAATTTATTAAGCCCAATTAATCCGCCATTAGCACATGTGTTAATGTAGCACTTTATTGTCAAATCATAGACTAATTAGACTTAAAAGATTCGTCTCACAAATTACAAGTAATCCGTGTAATTAGTTATTTTTTTAGTATATATATTTAATACTCCATGCATGTATCAAACATCCGATGTGATATGATGTAAAGTTTTGGTGTGGGAACTGAACAAGGCTGGTTGTTTTCGTTTGACCTCTCCAATCCAAAATTCTGAAACCAATGGATGAAATGGCACATCCAAATAGATTCCAACCAATGATATGTGATCGTCGATGGCCTTCTCTTGACATGTCTCATCATTCAGGTCGCCTTGTCTTGACACTCTTGTTGTTCAGTTAGAACAGCTACGACCCAGATGATTTCCCACGTCCTGATTGCCCCATCGCGCCGGCACGGCATATACCGTGAATTCGTACCATAGCCAATCCTGCACCAGGTAGGCATTTCTACGCTGTCATGCATGGACTGAAGCGGGTATATACAAGTTCCGACGCATCACTACTCTCAATCATCAGCGGCCAGCTAGCACTGTCGGCACAGTCCGTTTTGCTCCGCTCGGATGATTGATTATCCGGCACGCATAGTTGGTAGGACTAGGAGCCACTTTGGCACCGTTGGACCACCGGCGCTTTTGATTCTTTTGTTTTCCAAAATATATACAAGTCGTCGTGGCAGTAAACTTTTACTCCATTGCCAAAGAAACGCGACGACACACTAACTAGCAGCATTGCCGAAAGGAAAAAACGCCCAGCGTTCAGCAAAGCAGCGGTGCTGAACTTTCCGCCCCGTGACATGCCACCGGAAATGTCACCGGCGCAGCTCGATAGCGTTTTTTGTTGGGAACCTCTGGGTGGACTAGCCGAACCCACCACAGACTCCACAGTCCAGCGGCTCTCAGCCAAGACAGACGGGAACTTACCCGAGCCGTGAGCGTCTCGATGGGGTCCCGGCCGGCGGCCGGCGTCGCGGTGTGAGTGACTTGCATTGTGAGGTGGGAAAAACGGGCACGTTCCGAGGTGAACGTCGGTACGAGCGGAACCCAGCAAGTCACAGCGGAGGGACGGATGGCCACCGTGTGGTGGAGCCCGTGAAGGGTCTCAGGACTCAGGAGCCGGGACAGGAAACGCCGAAACAGGATTCGATTCAGGAAGCAGTCGGCTGCCGGTTCGCGACGTGTGCCCCCCGCGGCGGCGGCGGTCGTTACTCTCCCTCAGCTGGTACCGAGAGTGGTGCGCGACCGGGCGGGCCTGCAGAGTGCAGATGAGGAGGCCATGAGATGAGGGGCTATGTCGCCTTTGGTTTTGCGGATCGGGCTCAACCGGCTTGTCAGGGAGAGGGAGGACATTTGCGCGAGAGGCCTTTGTTCACACGCGTGCGCGGTGCGCGTCACACAGAGAGGCCGAATCGGCGAATAAAAGGCTGGGGGAGTTGGCCCGTGAATGAAGACTACAAGCCCGGGCCTTTGCTAACCTGGACTTGTCAGCCTTTGGTCCCCCTTCCACGTAACGAAACGAAATGCTAGGCTAGGCGAGCGAAATGCTGCACCGCTGGCTGCTTCGATTTGTCTTGCCCACGGCCCACGTAGAGCGCCCGCTGCAGGCCCCATAGCATTCCACTGCCAGAAGAACTAGTGCTAATCATCATAGAACGAACCCAATAGATCAGCTGCCGACTTCTGTACAATCATTTCTTCCCCCCACGAAGCTGGTCGAACGTGGCAGTACGTGTGCAGTATTCTATTGGTTCGCAACGGATAGGGACAATGTCAACAAGCAAATGTCTTTTTTAATTTTGTGGACACGGTTAGCCGAGCAAGGATAAGGTTTGCCATTCTGATGCATGCCTTGTAGCATCATGGTATACTGTCACACAAGTCATCGCTAAGGACCGAGTGAGACATCCAGAGAGTTTAGACAGCACTTCGATGTTCGATGGCAGTCAGTCGTTGTAAAGTAAGTCAGGGATGCTGGCTTACATTACATACGTTGTGCGCGTTGGATGCCAAACACACCACACGACGTGTGGTTAGTTTCGCGGACGCTTGCCGTTGCCGCCTTTTTCCGTTGAAAAAAGGCGCCTGCGTGGTGCGAAGCATATCTGCGGCTGCGCACAAGACGTAGATTTTTATGAGGCCGACCGAAAGAGAGTGGCCCCGTTTGTCCCCGGATCTCAAATGGGCGACAATTGGCCACTTCTACTCCCCTGGAAGAGGATTGACGACGCCACCGCACCTAACTCTCAAACTATGACGTCTGACCTTAGCTAATAAATCGGTTTTTTGGTTGGAAAAAACACATGCATCTGCCCTGCATCAGATGACGTAAATGCTGACGTGCCATGCACCGGCCTTTGCCTAAAAGGCTAGCTAGCTGCAAATTGCGCCGGGTCACTACCACGCCAGGTTGTAGCGCCACGATTTTTGCTCCAGCAGTTAGACCCGTCTCCAACGACATGTATGCATTTCCAACTGATAAAGCCGTAAGCTATAGTTAGCGTTGCGGTACGATGAGGTTTGTCGCCTGTAATCTGTTCGTGAGGCCACCTACTTAATGGACTAATCCGTTTTTTTTTTTTTTGTTGTTGGAGTGACCAGGGCGCTATCCATTCGAAACCTGTGTGTCGCTAACACGTGCCCGGCCCGTGGAGGGGAGCAATCGAAAGCTCTCTGCGGCCTAGCGAGCCACTACGTACGAAGTGGATAAAATAAAATGGGACGGGGTTGCGCTGCGAACCATATCCAGATATGGGCGATATCCACGACACGTCAGCGGATCTGCACCGGGGCCTGAGGCTGACGGCATGACGACAGCACAAGGGCGCCCGCCGGCCACGGCCAGGCCGCCATACCCACTTCGGCCACTTGCGCGGTGCCGGTGCGCCCGCCAGCTCCGCGCGGCGCGCGTCCACGTGGCGGCGCCTAGTGAAGAGCTCGAGCTCGCACGCGTTCAAAAACGAGCACCGCGCGGGCGAGGCCGCCAGGGCTGAGCGGCGACCGGCGATGGTTCGGACAGCTCCAGGGCCGGTCAGTCGGTCACCGGTGTTTTCACCGGATGGCCTGGTTTCGGGGTCTAGCCGATCAGTAGCTCGACATTGTTCATCCTGCGTATATATAAATTATTCCCTTCATCCCAAAATAAATACATTTCTCGTTTATCGAGAAGTCAACTATTATTAATTTTAACTAAAATATGAAAAATAGTATCAACATTAGCATCTCCAAATAAGTTTAATATAAAAATATAGTTCATGCTCAGTCTAATAATACTTATTATACGCCATAAATATTAACATATTTGTATAAATTTGGACGTTTATTTATTTTCTGATGGATGAAGTAGCAAGTTGATCTGCTCAAATAGCGCCGGAAGCTAATTTAACTAAATTTTAGCTGCAAACAAATTTATTATCAAAATATATATATCATGATTACTTTACTGACATTTATTATGTGTCATAATACTAACACCTTTTGTTATATATCCAGTTAAATTTTGACTGTTCGAAAAATAAGATGTGCAGTTATTTTAGGACAAGTGTATGTTTTCATATAGGTAAGTTTAGGTACATATAGAATAAGTTTGCGCCTGACCACGTTTCAAAAAATAAATTCTCCGGAAAACATTACTGAACTAAGTCTACTTTAACGTCATCCGGGGAATGGACAACTAGTGGCATCCAGGGGTGGAGCCACCCATATGGCAAGGTATGGCGCTTGCCATACCTCAATTTCCCAGCATCTCCCTCCCCTAAATCGCTCCCTACCATTAAAGCTTACAGTAGATCGATTTGCTGCGCAGAACTGGTGCTTTGAATGTTCTGAAAAAGCCTTTGAATACTGAACACTTCTATCTGAATGGTACTTGGGGTCTTGGGCTCTTCTAGCATGTGGGCTTTAGTGTATGTTTATCGATCCCTTCGTCTCTGTAAGAACGTGAAACCTAATGCAAGTTAAAGGTAATTGAAGCTTCGTTGTCACTCGGTTTGTCCATTGAGTGCAGTTTCATCTTTTCAGTATTTTATCCTTTTTATAACTCTTTCTTCTAAAAATATTATTTGTATATAATATTTATATGTCTTGCTTAATCCTTGCATGTGTATAAAAACAACTTCAATTTTAAAACATATGCTACCTATGTTATATGTTTAGGCACTCACCACACCTCAATTTAATTCCTTCCTCCGCCACTGGTGGCATCACTGCTTAGGTTGGAGGGAATAAGGAGAATATATATAGAACTGAGAAAACAACAAATGGCAGTAGAGTCCAACCTGCCTTCTCCTTCATGTACATCCAAAATGTAAATTTGAAACAATCAAACATGGAGTTGGTAAGATAAAATAAAGTGGTATACACATAGGTGTTTAATCCCAAATAGCAACAAAACGTTTTCTTAAGGGTATGTTCAGATAAGTTAGGGCTAATTACTGGTTGGACTAGAAAATTAGCTCGAATTAATTCAAGTTAGCTCGCTAGTTGGCTAATAACTAGTTGAAGACATAGCTAAAAAATTAGTCCACCTATTAGCCCTCTTATTTGGATGCACCAAGACTAATTTTAGCTAGCTAGCAATTAACTCTCGTATCCAAACAGACCCTAAAATATAGTAAACGACTTTGAATGTGCCAAACAGACCTTATCTTTGCACTCTGAGTTCTCTCGTTGGAAAGGCAGAAAGTAATAAGCCCACTCCGGCTGCTTGTATACTCCTTAAATAAAAAGAAAAGGATAATCGGTACTAAGTACGAGTCGCACACACATGTTTGAATCGACACAATTGGACGTGAAACTTTACTTACTACTCGCAAATATACACGTGTGACACGCATATGTTTCTAAGAACTATTTTAAATATAATAGAAATGTTAATTAAATTATCGATATACAATAAAGGTAGATGGCAAGTGCTTGATTGATTTTGATCGGGTCGTGTATAATAAGATTCAAATCGTTTGTTCGTTAGGATGCCTCAGCTGCATATATCGCTGCGCTTTGACTTTACACCTTTTTAAACAGCTCATGTTGCCCCTGTCTTATCCTATTTCCATACTTCTGTCGATGTATCCTCGTATGGGTGGAGAACCCGTTGTAGTCTCAGTTGTGCTACCGGATTTTCCAGTGAGGTCGGAGAAGAGAGCACTCATCTTTGAGTAAGCTTACTACTCATATGTTTTCAGCAGTTATCCTTTCTATACTTTGCTACCTAACATTTACTATAGGCACGTACAACTATGTGAGGGATTATGACTTTATTAACGATGTAATAAGAATGTGCCTAAATGAATGAACAGATATAAAATAACGTGATATAAATAAACAAGCATATGTAGATGCAAAATAATTATGACTTACATAATGTAGCATTAATTTATTTAGCTGTTCCATGTAAACATAACTTTATGTTTTTCCTTTTTGGCCCCATTAACAACGTAACTTTATGTTTTTTCCTTTTTTGCCACATAAAGTAGAGGATAAAGCACATGTACATTATTTTTCCCATCATTTCTTACGAACATGTTTAGATTTTTATTTTTCACCTTTTTGTCATACATTATTTGGATTTAGGGGATTGTCTGTCCCTCACGTGTGCATTGTGTTGTTGTGCGTGCCTTGGTTTTGTTTTCACCTCCACGTTGCAGATGTTGTTCATTCACAATATGGTACTATAAGTAATGCAAGGTATAGAAGGACCAGTGCTCTATTGGGCTGTTTAATGTGACTGGCCCATTAACCAAAAAAAATCAATTTGTAATTTCTAATTATTTAAAAATAAACCGAATCCAGGGAAGGTTAATCCGTTATTCACGGATCTGGAGCACCACTCCTATATTGCTTGTAATTGATCTGACCTTTTTTACAGTCTCCTATATATACTCCCTCTGTCCCTTTATTTGTGTCGTTTTAACTTCTTAGCAGTACAACAAAGATTCTGTGAACATGGAAAAAGGTGAGGGGTCCAGATGCATGGCCGATGTTGTGAATGCAAACATTCAATTGCTATGCCAGAACGACAGTCAAAGCCGAACATAGGGAGTATATGTGACTGACGTGCTAGCTAGCTAAAGCGCATGTACTACTCTCTCCGTCCCAGAATAGATAACGTTATGAGATGCGTGCTGGTCAAACTTTTTCAACTTTGACTAATTTGTAGAAAATACGTGCAATATTTATATCTCTAAATAAATTTATTATGATAGTATATTCAACGATCTATCTAATGATACAGATTATGTATTATAAATATTATTATTCTTTTATATATAATTGGTTAAAGTTTAAAAGAGCTAACTTCTGGAAAACAAGAATGACGTCTATTTTGACACAGACAGAGTACTATCTAACGCCACCAAGATAATGGTCGTCAGGTAATCATGGGAGTACGTAGTTTCCTCGCTCAATCCTTCTCTGTACAAAAAGTGGCTTCGGTCTCGCTCCATTGTTTCCTTGCCCGGCGGCTTCTGCTGACGTGGGGACGTGCGTGGGCTGCTGCTGACGTGGAGACGTGCTTGGGCTGCTAGA
This sequence comes from Saccharum hybrid cultivar R570, assembly GCA_038087645.1. NCBI lineage: Eukaryota > Viridiplantae > Streptophyta > Magnoliopsida > Poales > Poaceae > Saccharum > Saccharum hybrid cultivar. The sequence goes on along the minus strand of JAQSUU010000108.1, from coordinate 34,972,893 downwards.
TGGAGATCGATCCATAGCGAATTAGCGATGCTGAAAAAACGGCGCAGCCCCGTCGTGTACCTAAAATAAACTTGAAAAAAAAAATGGAAGGTTAATCCGTTATTCCCAGATCTAGAGCACCACTCCTATATTGCTTGTAATTGATCTGACCTTTTTTACGGTCTCCTGTATATACTTTCTCTGTCCCTTTATTTGTGTCATTTTAGCTTCTTAGCAGTACAACAGAGATTCTGTGAACATGGAAAAAGGTGGGGGGGGTCCAGATGCATGGCAAATGTTGTGAATGCAGACATTCAATTGCTACTACTCTGTCCCGTAATGTCTGTCGCTCGGGAACCATGCTGCCCTCACAGGCACGGCTCCCTAGCGACACACAAAAGGGGACGGAGGGGTATGCCAGAACAACAGTCAAAGCCGAACAGAGGGAGTATATGTGACTGACGTGCTAGCTAGCTAGAGCGTATGTACTACTCCCTCCGTCCCAGAATAAATGACGTTATGGGATGTGTGCTGATCAAACTTTCTCAACTTTGACTAGATTTGTAGAAAATGCGTGTAATATTTATATATCTAAATAAATTTATTATAATAGTATATTTAACGATCTATCTAATGATACTAATTATGTATTATAAATATTATTATTCTTTTATATATAATTGGTTAAAGTTTAAAAGAGTCGACTTCTGGAAAAGCGAGAATGACTTCTATTACGGCACGGAGGGAGTACTATCTAACGCCACCAAGGTAATGGTCGTCAGGTAATCACGGGAGTACGTAGTTTCCTCGCTCAATGCTTCTCTGTACAAAAAGTGGCTTCGGTCTCGCTCCATTGTTTCCTTGCCCGGCGGCTTCTGCTTCTGTTAGATGGAGATCGATCCATAGCGATGCTGACAAAACGGCGCAGCCTGGTCGTGTACCTAAAATAAACTTGAAAAAAATGGAGCACGTCATGGATAGAATTCGTACTGGGCTTATGTACCTAAAATAAAAATAACTTTATTATGCCTAAAATAAACATGACTTATGGCGGGTGGAATTATAGACATACCGTGAGACGTATTTGAGATTGATTATGAGTCTTACATCTTACATGTAAGATCACGGATGACGGAGGGCTCCTATAACATGACGTATAGATCGAACGGCTATTATAGAGGAAGAGTAAGATCAACGTAACGGAGGGCTCATATAGCACGGCGCATAAATCTAACGATTATTATAGAGAGAGAGCCCCATAAAAAAAACTCGCTCTTTTATAGTGCGATGATGATGAAGAAACGTCGTTTATATTTAGACCAAAAAATATGTGTACTTCCTCCATCCCCAAATATAAGAGATAGATCCATTCGAAATTCTCCACAAATATAAGGTCATTGGGGGACCATTAGGACACTAATCATAAAATACTCAGCCTTATCAAGTAAAAAAAATACTCAGCCTTATTTGGATTTGGGTAATAGGCCAATTAATATATCGTGTTACTTGCGCCAATCAAAACATGTGCACTATGCTTCAAGGAGTACATGGGATTTTTCTTATCTTTCATAAATCAAGGAGTACATGAGATTTTTCTTATCTTTCATAAACTATCCTAAAATCCTAGGATTCCTTATATTTGGGGTGGATTGAGTGGTGGTTAATTAATTATATAGTGAAAACCATATATATATATATATATATATATATATATATATATATATATATATATATATATATATACACGCCAAATCCTACTACCTCTTCTTCTAGTTTGCAGGAGTGTTTTAATTGGGATTGTATGATTACCATCTTTCCTTTGCCTCTCTTCATACAGGTCAGACTAGCCTGTCTGTATCGTCCAATTGGCGGAGGAAACCAAGACAAAACATGGCCTGATGCGTGGCGTACGTGCTTGCATGTCGATGCGTCAAGTGGCTCCAGTGACGTAGGCATATAGCTAAATGGGCTATGGCTTTTGTCCGGCGGCAATTGTGCCGTCCATCTCCTCACCTCCTGTGGAAACTTTCACGTAAATGATTAGCATATTTATACAGAGTGACCAGATAGACAAATCAACTTCCTTGATTATGCATTGTTGCAGCAATTAAGTAAGGGCATGTTTATACTACTAATTAAGGATTACTTAGGGTATTTAACCTTGAGCAAAAACTTGTGTAAGGAGAAACTAAAAAGAGAAACCATCCTTTGAATAGTTGCCAAGAGATGCAGATTTAGAACTCAACAGTTACATCCGTGAACATTGGCATGTTGATTTCTCTCTGTTTTTTTTCCCTCTCATTGAGCAAAATTTTGTTAGTTAAAGCTCAAAATTTCGCTTGATAGTAGACGCTTAATATTTAAAAACAATTTTAGATGGAGATCTGGATATATATGCTACCTGTGTTGGTAGCAAGCACGGTCACTAACTGCGTCTGCGTAGACGTGGTAGCACCGGTGATGTTCTCCGTATATATAGCCCAATTTTGTTATCGAAGCTAAAAACAAATCTTGAGTTGTCGCAGTATGTTTAGAGACCTACTCCAGCAAGCAGGAGTAATACTGGTGCAGCACGCAAAGAGACGTAAGCGGAGCGCAGAAACAAGAGCAGCAAGTACAAGAGAGAGTAAGGCTGTGTTCACTTCCCATGCAAACCCAAAATATTTCCTCTTCTACCCATCACATCGAATCTTTGGACGTATGCATGGAGCATTAAATGTAGATAAAAAAGATAACTAATTGCATAGTTTGTCTGTAAATGTCGAGACGAATCTTTTGAGCCTAGTTAGTCCCTGGTTGGACAAATTTTGCCAAATAACCATAAAAGGTGCTACACCATGCATGACCCACTTTTCACAAGTGAACCCACCCTAAATCGATCAGAAGGTTCTCCAGGTGCGTCATGCATGGTGTCCTCTCATCTGGCCCTCTCCAAGGTCGCAAGTCGCAACCAAAGCAGCTCCGTACGGGGCCAACAAAAGCGACGTCATACGTGATCCACATGCGCTGCCCCCGCCACGCAAGAGCGATCGTATTCTCCACCGGCGGCAAGCGGCAGCACACGTACTGTACGCACAGTCTGACCGATCGACCGGCCGCGCGCCGTCTCCCAAGTTGGCCCGCCCGTCGATCGGGACGCGCAGCTCGACCGGCGCTACTTTAATCGGGGCCCGACATGTGCTGGTAAAAAAACGTACTCTACAGAGTACGCCCAACCCGCGTGACGTCTCGGATTACGGAACGCCGCGGCTGCCGACGCCATCACACACGCGAGAAAGTGGGCGCACGACGACCACCCAAGCTACTCCTATATTTACACTGGTGAGTGCCCGTGCTTTGCTACGGACAAACAAAAATTACATCCTATACTACGAAGAGTGCTGGTCAGACTTTATATTAAGCAAGCAAGCTACATGCGTATGCATAATACCACAATGAAACCTGTTAGCGGGTCAACATAGCAAACTCTCTATTTCATTTAAAATCGCATTTATGGTCCCATGTTCAGAAGACAAAGCCCATTACACGTAACTCATTCAAGAGAAACCTCACAACATACTCAAAAGGGGCAAAAACTACATCAAATTCTCAAAATCACTACCTGCAGGTAATAGCCGAGCACGAAAACTCACTTTTCTTCATGGCTTCATTTTTCATATTTCACAGAGAGGTAAATCCCTACCTCCTTAGATGGAATCACTGATATTGTAGAGATCATTATTGATCCTGCAGAAGCAATTAAACAATTATATGCAAGTAAGTAATAGGCAATATAAAGGAGATAATAATATAACTTCAATGGAACTTCTTCCTTATATTTGCTTCACTGTTCATTGCCACTGATGTTGTACTTGAGTTTTGAAATGTACAAATCATTACTTTAGTTGATACACTGTACTGACCAAAACTCTACTTTCATGTGGCCTGCTTAAATAATTGGCCTGTTCTGGATGGTAATTCTGGAGCATTAACGAAGATTCATTAAGAAATTTAATGAACCATGAAAACTCTAAGACGCACAAATATATTGCTCACAAAAAAAAGCACAAATATATCATATCTTCTTAATATGAACCAGAACTATTCTGCAATTAAAATATTTATAACAATGCTTTATAACAAATATATCATATCTCTGGAGAATACAAGCCATTCAGTTGTTCATGTGAGAAAACTGGTTAGCTAGCATAATGTAAATACAAATTACACAGTCATGTGATATTATCCAATTGCATTCTTCTAAAAGATTCAAAGATTACCTCGCTTCTAGTAACAGAACCTCCTTATAGTGAACTACTGAACTTGACCAGGCATGTCAGAGAACCTCATAATTATAGTTGAGTGCCCGTGCGTTGCTACGGGTATACAAAATATCTCAAATATCTCATGACATACAGCCGCACGAGTAAAATATATGTAAAATCACCCGTCGTCACAAATAATTAACACCAAAACAAATAATTCAAACTAATTTCTTTGAAATAAAAGAAACCAGCACGATGTTATTGACTTGATGAAGTTTGTTATTTATCATTTACTTTGCACTTGTCAAATCCAAACATGTATCCCTCTAACTTTATTAGTGAGGCACAGTAGAATATATATTGACCATATTTACTATAAAGTCAAGGTATGCATAGTGGGTGGGTATGCATAGTGGGTGGGTAGTACTGATGGGCTGATGCCTGATAGCCTTGAACTCCAAAGTCAAAGAAAAAACATATAGACATCTATGCCACCTGCTTTGTTTGCATGCGCCTGAATGAAAGCTTCTCTGAAGACATCTACAACAGAGTGTGTTGCGCCTCAAATATATATAGTTCACAATTTTTACAAATAAATATATTTGGAATTAGATTCCGCCCCTGGCAATCACTCCAGTCAGAAGTTCACAATTTTTACTGGCCTATGTCGTTAAAGTAATTAAAGTAAAAAACATACAAGTAATTAAAGTCAGAACTACAAAGTAATATCGGACCTATGATCAATGGATCATTAACAGGCTCCGCTGGTCTGATGCTCTGACTGAAGCCCTTCTCTAATTCGATGCGCTGGTTCAGATTGGGAGCCTATGCCCCACTTCAAGTTAAGAAGAAATCTATTTTAATTCATGCTCTCAGTTTTGAGTATGGGCTAAGAAACCTTCTGTATCTCAGGCATTTAGAAATTGGTCACTACATTGACCTCAGTAACTTTCCAGTGGCACACTTCTATTCTTGGAGATTACAAGATGTGATGACCTCCAATGTTCGCCAGGACCTATATGACGTCTCCTCACTTGAAACACTCCTCATTGGCAACTGTCCTGAGATTGAAAACTTCCAGAAGGTCTTCCCATGGGAGTCAAGGAGGTCTATATCAAACAGTGGCCCTAATAAAGCAACAATGCTAAGGTGGGCTGGATTGCAGCAAAATAGCTCATATCACGTGATTACCATTGCTTAGTGCCTCTAGTCGCGAAGGAGGAACGGACTTGCTTCCATTCTCCGGCAACACATTCCTGCAGCTCGTGCTCCATATATATCGTTCTTGCTGTTTGGGAATCGGTAGAAAGGTCAAATGACTACAATGTGATTGGAACCAAGTGGGTGTTCAAAAACAAGCAAGATCAAGATGGCATTGTGGTGAGAAACAAAGCAAGACTAGTTGCTCAAGGTTACACTCAAGTAGAAGGTCTTGACTATGATGAGACATATGCTCCCGTGGCAAGATTGGAGGCAATAAGGATTCTATTGGCTTATGCTTGTGCACACAACATCAAACTATATCAAATGGATGTCAAAAGTGCATTTCTCAATGGAATCATCAATGAGTTAGTCTTTGTTGAGCAACCTCCCGGATTTGAAGATGACAAGAAACCCAACCATGTGTACAAGTTGAAGAAGGCTTTATATGGCTTAAAGCAAGCACCTAGAGCATGGTATGAGAGGCTAAGTGATTTCCTTCTCTCTAAGGGATTCAAGATGGGCAAGGTTGATACAACTCTATTCACCAAGAAGATTGGGAATGATCTATTCATAGTGCAAATATATGTTGATGACATCATCTTTGGATCAACCGATCAAGCTTTTTGTGAAGAATTTGGTGCTATGATGGCCAAAGAGTTTGAAATGTCTATGATTGGTGAACTTAGCTACTTCCTTGGTCTCCAAGTCAAGCAATTGAAGAATGGGACATTTGTGAGTCAAGGAAAATACATAAAGGACATGTTGAAGAAGTTTGGAATGCAAGATGCAAAGCCAATTTCAACTCCAATGGGTACAAATGGCAATTTGGTTAGTGATCTTGATGGCAAAATGGTGAATCAAAAGGAATATCGGTCTTTGATTGGAAGTCTACTCTATGTCACCGCATCAAGGCCGGATGTCATGTTTAGTGTTTGTATGTGTGCTAGATATCAAGCCTCACCTAGAGAGAGTCATCTCACGGCCGCAAAGAGAATATTGAGGTACTTGAAGCAAACAAGATATGTTGGACTATGGTATCCCAAGGGGTCAAAATTTGAATTGATTGGATATTCGGACTCCGACTATGGGGGTTGCAAGATCAATAGAAAGAGCACAAGTGGCACATGTCAATTACTTGGAAGATCACTTGTGTCATGGTCCTCAAAGAAACAAAATAGTGTGGCAATCTCTACCGCCGAAGCCGAATATGTGAGTGCGGGGAGTTGTTGTGCACAATTACTATGGATGAAATCAACTTTGAAGGATTATGGCCTCAACTTCAACAATGTGCCATTGCTATGTGATAATGAAAGTGCAATCAAGATGACACAAAACCCGGTTCAACATGGAAGAACAAAGCATATTGACATAAGGCATCATTTCATTAGAGATCATCAACAAAAGGGAGATATTGCCATTGAAAGTGTTGGCACCGATGATCAACTTGCCGATATTCTCACCAAGCCACTTGATGAAAAGAGGTTTTGCAAGCTAAGGAATGAGTTGAACATTCTTGATTTCTCAAACATGAGTTGAATGCACCCCACCCACTTATTGACATGCCTCTCCTTCGACATTGCAAGGTAAAGTTGATTGACATGTCATTCATCCTATGCTAAGGACTTGCTAGAGCATGTAGACATAATAAGTGGTATGCATGAGCATTCATGATAAATCAAATAAATTTGATGGATATATGTTACCACTATTGCTTCTATGCTTGTTTTGATCTAGTGGTGGCATATGACATGTTTGTGAGCATGCAAACCTAGTGTTGAATCTAGAAGATTTGCTATACATGTTTAATTCAACATAGGCAAGATAACCCTTATTATGAGGTGTGAAGAAGCTTGTCTTTGGTTCAAATCGAATTAAATATCTTTGGCAAGTGTTCTAGGTTGAACCAAATTTGATAAATTTTAACCTACTCCATCAAACATTGTTTTTCTCTCCACAATTTGATCCCATTTTTGGGTAAGTTGTTGACAAAGGGGGAGAGAAAAAGATGATTCAACATGATAAAGGGGTAAATAAAATTTTGATGCACACAAGTAGGGGGAGCAAGCTCATAAACAAAGTTTGATGCATTTGTTTGTGCATTCTCATATGACTTGCTCATTGTACATGTATTTAAATTCAATATACATGCTTGTGTGGTGCAATGCTAGTATAGAACTTGAATGATGAAATGATCTACTAGCATGCATAGGAATAGTTTACACGTGGTATCTAGACATGCCTAAAGCTTTACAAGTGGTCCAAGAACCTTTACATATAATGTTGATGTCACGGGGTTCTTGAGTTGTGATGGATGTCTAGTTACTTCATGATGCTAAGGATGGTGTAAAAGGCAACTCCGATTGGTATCACGCTTCAAAGGTCCATTTCTTACACCTTAGCATCATTTTGGTAGAATTACTCTCTCAACACTTCTATCCATGCATATGTGCAAAGCTTTCAATCCAAACTCTATGCACATATGTAGGGAGAGTTAATGCTACCAAAACCGAGCTTGTGATAATTGTCCAAACTTTACTCATGAGCAAAATGATTGGACAAGTATGACAAGTTCCAAACTTTTATTATCAAAATCATCTTTGTGAGGGTTGTCATCAATTACCAAAAAGGGGGAGATTGAAAGTCCCTAGTTTGGTTTTGGCTAATTGATGAAACCTAGGACTAACCTTTGTATCTAAGTGGATGATTTAGATAAAGGTGGTCATTGAATATGAGACATGACATTAACTCATGTGACCAAGATGATGAAGACCGAGGTGATGCTTGGCTCGATGGACCGGTTGTGAAGGTGAAGGGCAAGTCGAGGCTTCGAAGCGAAGGACCATGCGATGGTGAAGCTTGAGCAAGACTTGGCGCCGACGGACCGATGCAACGGTGAAGAGCAAGTGAAGTCAAGGTCGATGGATCGAGACGGTCATGTGATGATATGAAGTGGATCATATCTTTTGGAAAAACAAAATGGGCTCAAGGCAAAGGTATAACCATAGGGCCATTTTCTTTTGCACTCAAGACACCATAGAGGGTGTGAGTGGTTTAGGATCGATGGCCGAACTATTAAGAGGAAAAGTCTTATCGGTTATTCGACGCACGGGTGCCACTAGGTGAATTCATGAAGTGCATTGCATGTAGGGCCTAGTGAGCTAATTGGAAAACCTTCGAAAATGATTATGAAAATGCTAACACACGTGCACAAGGTGGTGATCACTTGTTGGTGTTGCCACATTTACGAAGGTGACGGAGTTTGTGCGGTAGAGAGGGTTTGGGTCCCTCTCTCCCTCCCGCCGAGCTTGCGAGCGCGGGATTCAGGCGTTTTCGAGGAGTTAAAATGCCTATTTTCCACTACGCCGGAAGTCGGAAAAGAAACGGAGGCGAACGGAGGTCACAGAGGTGACCGGACGCTGCACCGGACGCGGTCACGGTTTGACCGGACGCGTCCGGTCAGTTCAACGCAGCAGTCAGGCGCGCGGGTGTTAGGGTTTCGCACCGGCGCGTCTGGTCACTCGCGGGACCGGCGCGTCCGGTCGGCACCCAGAAGTGAAGCGCGTGGCGTAAAGCTGATCGGACGCGCGGCGCGTCCGGTCACACGTGATCGGACGCGTCCGGTCGTTGAGGGAGCTTACTGGACTCTAACCGGACGCTGGCACTGTCGCGTCCGGTCGTTGTCTGGGGCGCGTCCGGTCGTTGGTTCGCGGGCGCGCGGTGCTGTGCGATCGGCGCGTCCGGTCGGTTGAGCGGCGCGTCCGGTCGTTGCGTTTGACCGTTGGTGTGCAGTGACCGTTGGAGGTTCGAGCGGTCGCAGTTGATTTCGGAGAACACGTGGACGGTGCAGGGCGATCGGACGCGGTTGAGCGCGTCCGGTCAGTTTCGACCGGCGCGTCCGGTCGTCCCGAAAAACGCCCAGTGAAGGGATACAACGGCTCTATTCGTTTGGGATGCTTATAAATACTTGTTGGTCGGCCCTTGGGGAGGTCTCTTGACATTTCTAACACTCTTGTGCATCCTTTGAGCTAGAGCTTCTCCCTCCCACTCTCTCTCTTGCTTAATTGCAAATCAAAAGTGAGATTGAGTGATCCCAAAGTGCATTGCATAGCTTGAGGGCATCTAGTGGCACTTGTGGGTGGTTTAGCCGGTGGATTTCTTGTTACTCTTGGAGAGTACCGCTCCTAGCCGGCTTGGAGATTGTTGGAGGCGTTGGCAAGAGAAGGAGATTGTTCTTGGCCACCTCCGGTTGATTGTAAGAGGTTCTTGTGCTTTCCTCGGCGGAGTGCCAAAAACAACTCTATTACATTGCGCGTGTCATTGAGTTACCTCACTTGAGAGTGGTGTCTTGCGGTGCCTTGCGGGGCGTGCCTTGAGGGGCAAGTGACTTGAGGGTCACACCGAGAAACCATCTAAGTGTTGGTCGACACAACCGGTGACGTAGCTTGTCGGTGCACAAGTGAACACCGGGTGAACAAAAATATTGTGTCTCTTGTCTCCCGGTGATTGATCTTCATATTGTGTTGTTGTCAATATTGATTGATTGTATATCATCTTGGTGATTGGCAACATCTTCACTCCACTGTCGGTATAAGATTCACATTCCTCTCTCTCGCATTTACATTTACTAGATTATCTTGTGTAGCTCTAGTGGTAGCCTTTGCTAGTAGTTGTTAGCTTGCTCACTAGTGTAAGTTTAGTGACATAGCCCTTGTGTGAACTAGAGATCATAATCTACTAGACTTGTGGATAGCAGGCTTGCATCACAACCGTAGGCTAAGCAAAACTCGCTTTACGTCGTTTGTTATTCTAACAAGTTTGCTTAGTGGCTTGTGTAGGATTTTTTATAGGCTATTCACCCCCCTCTAGCCATCTAGGACCTTACAGAAGGACAAATAAACAGATCATAGATTCCATCACGATTGTAACAGTTCAGCATGTACCAAAATCAAGTAAAGGAGGAGAGATGAAGATAGTACATTCGTTACGAGAAAGCCACCTCAGATTCAATGCCGCTGCTCCAATTCCTCTCCGCCATGGATCTAGACATGCAGGCTAGTGAGGAAAAGATGGTCATGGACCTGCATCAGGAGGTGGCCGAGGCCTTGGATTCGGCGTCACAGGCTCCACCTGTGTCTCGCCGAACCTGAAGATCATTAACGACTGGATTATTGAAGGTCCATGGGATAGGGAAGGGGCGCCGCCCTGCTAGACGGGATAACTGGCCCGGGGAGGGTGCCGCCCTGCGACCTCCGGCAAGGGCAGGGGATCCTACGGGATGCTAGATACCGCCTCCATCATCACCGTGTCTGACCCGGCGTCGCCCACAAGCACAGGGTTGCAGCGCACCGGCTTAAGCATGACGTCAAGAACCTTGCGCGCGTCGTCCCCACCACCGCCGCCTGCGGTGGCTTCGACACGAGGGTACGGGAGTGGGTGGTTCGCGTGTTGCGGCGTCCGCGGCGGAGTGCGGAGCGAGGCGGTGGAAGGGGAGGCAGAACTGTTGATGCTGATTGGGGGAGGGCAACGGGCACCACTGCTATTGGCCTCAGATACGCGATGAGATTGTCTTAGCCGGCGGCAGCGACGAGAGAGGATGGGAAGAGCCATCGGTTGGGCCATGTCAAATCGGAAGAGAGGGAGGGAGGGACGATGCGGGAGAGATGGCGGCAAAAGACATCGTCGTAGCAGGACGCCAGGGCTGCCACGACAGCGTCCGACGCCTTTCACGGGTGCTGCTGCTCTCGGTGGTGCCGCCGTGGTGGCGGACGGGCGGGGAGGCGGACAAGACGTGCGAGTCGGAGGTTTTCTTTTCGTTTTTCGTCGGGTGCCGGACGAAGAGGGCAGGGTTGCGGGCTGAGCGTGGGGAAGAGACGGTTAGGTGCATGCCGTGCGTGGGGGAGAGATCGCGTGGTACAGACGAAGTACCGCAGTCCGACGAAAACCATTTTGGCAGACGGGACAGACACTTCGTTCTTCATATAGTAGAGATTTACAGGCTGCAGCCAGCGGGCCCGGATTTGTCTGTTGACTGCTTCCCTTCGAAACTGGCCGGAGGGGTCATAGAATACGGTTTCGCCGTTGATCTAAGCGGTTTGGTTCTTTTTAGACGGCTATGATAGAGAATGGAAACTTTGTGATTAGGTTGCCAAAACGCTCTAGATATAGTGTATAACTCAACGCCTCGCTGCGTGGTCTTTCCGGTAATCTTGATGTGTAGCGCGATTAGTCAACGCTCTCCATATTTGGTAATCTAGATTGTCATATTAATACTACACATCTGTCCCTTAAGTTTTTTTTTTAGAATTATACAGTACAATGCAGACACTCAGAACGTACGTACACTCACTCTATGAACACGCGTTATTTTGTGTTAAGCCAAACTATACTTACGTGATACTAAACAAGTATGTTTGAAAGTATATTTAATAATGAAATTGATTATACTTTTCTATATCAATATTTTAGCAGTTTTTATATACTCCAACTTATAGGCAGTTTGGTTTGAGGAGTGGCCTCATCCGGCATCAGCACGTCCAGCGTGGGTTCGACCGACGATCTTCAAATGAATGACTCGATGATGTGGTTATACTGGCAGAGCGTACGATCCGATAACTGATGGTTTCGTTCCGCGCACCAATCCAAACAGTGCATTTAGGATCGGACACAGGTATGATCCGATAACTGACGGTTTCGCTCCATGTACCAATCCAGAAGGTGCATTTAGGATCGGACACAGTTCGGATGGCTCCAAATGATGCCGTTACGTGAACCAAACACGTTGTTAGTTACAATTGAGATAGTTTGAGTTAGAACTCAGCTAAAAATATCACTCTTTGCAGGATGGAGGTACCACTAACTTAAATATAGATATTAACTACCTCACAAGTGCTTGTGTTTCTTTTTTCTTCTAGAGAAAAGTGTTAGAAAACAGGAAGCTGCATCCTCTGTTTTAAATTACAAGTCACTTTAGGACTGGCCTAAGTTAAATCTTTCTAAATTTAATTGAATTTATAAATATATATATTGACATGTACTACAATATATATACGTGTACTTTCAAGGTATATAGCAAGTTGGCTTGAATGAAACTAGTATTTTTGGAATTACAGAGTGAAACTAGTTTGTCGTTGTGGATATTGATATATTTTTCTGTAGGCTAAGTTAGAGAAGGGTATTAGAAAAAGTTAAGAGAAGTTTTAAAGCAAAACCAAAACGACTTGTACAAAAAAAAAAAAAGAAATCATGCCCGCTGTTCGCCGCCCCGCAGGCTTCTTCCGCTCGCACAGGATCAGGACCGGCCGCCTGGCCCGCCCCCATCATGAGTCCAACCGCAACGCCCGCGGGTCCGCGTCCGCCTCCGTAGCAGCTGTCGTCATCGTCACGTCCCCGGCGTCCCCGGCGCGGCCCCGAGCCGCGGCTGACGCCCCCCTCCACGCCAACGCCACTCCCCCCTCCCTCCCCGCCCGAGCCCGAGACTCGCGTGCAGCAGTCACTCGGTCCGCGCGAACCGGTCGAAAGGTACCCCGCGTCGCGGTGGGGTCATACGTACAGTGACGTCACCCGCCCACCTCACCTCCCTGTATATATAATCCCCCGCGTCCCGCGCCATTTACACACACTAGCGCCCCCAACCCAACCATCGCGACCCACACGAACCACGTTCCACGCCCGCGCGGAAAAGACGGGTTGAGAGAGAGAACCAAAAAAAAAAAAAGTTAGGGGAGGAGGACGAAGACTCGGCGGCCGGAACGTCAAACGCGGACGCACGTCGTCGGGAAGTAATGTACCAGGCCATCCCCTACAGCAGCGCCCGGCCGTGGCTGATGCCGCCGGCGGCTGAGGCGGCGGCCGTCGTCGCCGTGAAGCCGGAGCCGGCGGTGCTGACCATCGCGGAGCCTGTTGCGGCGGCGGCGGAGGAGGAGAGCGCCCGGCCCGACGCCGCGGCCGGGAACGGGGCCGGGGCCGGGGACGACGACGGCGGCAAGGCGGAAGTCGGAAGGGCCGTGGCGGAGAGCCCGGTGCTGGTGGTGGGGCGGCGCGGGTGCTGCCTGAGCCACGTGGTGAAGCGGCTGCTGCAGGGGCTCGGCGTGAACCCGGCCGTGCACGAGGTCGCCGACGAGTCCGCGCTCGCCGGGGTCGTCCCGGCCGCCGCGCTGCCCGCGGTGTTCGTCGGGGGAAAGCTCCTGGGCGGGCTCGACCGGCTCATGGCCGTCCACATCTCCGGCGAGCTCGTGCCCATCCTCAAGAAGGCCGGTGCCCTCTGGCTCTAATCTAATCAAGTCTATCAGCAGCGTATTTCTTCCTTCCTTTTTCTTTCCCCCCCTTCCAGAAATGATGGCGTCGTGCTTTAATCCTGGCCGTTGGATCGATCGAGTATATTACATCACATCGCGGCGGATGTGTGCGTTGGCATAGGACTATGAATTTCTTTTTTTCCCTTTCTTTACTTAGGGGAAGCAAAAAAAAAAGAATGATAAGAATTCTAATCACAAAATTTATCTAGAAGTAATAATAGCTTGTCTGGTAGCGTGCGTGTGTGATGAGTGCTCGCTTCGCGAATACGGAAGACGAGCGAGAGTCGACAGAGGTACGTCGTCTGCCGCATCTGTACAGTCGTTTCCGTTTCAGATTTTAATGAGGATGAGCTGTCCAGTTTCGCATTTCCTGTGTGGCTTGGGGCCTGTTTAGTTTGCAAAAAACAACTGTAGCATAACTGTAGCATTTCGTTGTTATTTGGTAATTAGTGTCCAATCATAGACTAACTAGGCTTAAAAGATTCATCTCGTGATTTACAGCTAAACTATGTAATTAGTTTTATTTTTTATCTACATTTAATGCTTCGTGCATGTGTCCAAAGATTGATGTGACAGGGAATCTGAAAATTTTTGGGAAAATTTTTAGGAACTAAACAGGGCCTTGGACCATTTGCGTACATCACCGGATAGTATACCACTACTACTCCATAGTCCATACGGTTCATTGCCGCCCGTATACGGCATTTGTCCTGTACGGCTGTACTCGACTGGCTCGATTCATGGCCGGTTGCTGAGGTGTGGTATGTATGGGTGGACGTCACTGGCCTTTGATGCCATCAGAGATGACATGTCAAGACTGCACCTTTTGGGTAAAGTTAACGAAGGTGACATAAACAGCATGCAAAGTAGAAAGCCTTGATTAACGACACACCAAGCCTGGATTAACGACACACCAAACAGCAGGCAACTATTTCATGTTCCTAGTATACTCCTACTAAGGTGTTGTTCCGAAGTTTCAGAAGAAGAAAAAAGATGTTGTTCCAAAATACGATTATCATTTCGCTGCATGATTTTCGTTGCTACTAGTAGAAACAGTTAAAGGTTGGTCCCTAAAGATTACTGGTGCCAAATGGAAGGCGATGCGATTAAAAAATCAGGGACGATGCTATGCTTGGTTGCCTTTATTTTACTACAACTCTGCCAGGAAGAAAGGACGTACTACTCCACGGTACTTCCCTGCTCCGTGGGACTCTTGCGTGAGACAAACGTGACAGTGGTACTATTTCAATTCCGTTCCAAAAAAAAAACGTCTTAAGTGCGTAAGCAGTGATGAGCGCGAAACTGGAAACAGCCGTAAAGTTTCGGTCGCAGGGAGTACTGCGAAGCACGCGGCAGCGGAGACATGGAACCTCTCGGTTCGTGGAATTTGCGTGGCGCGTGTGTATGGTTGGTTTCGGCTGGAAAGGAAGTTGCACAGACCAAATTGGGCACAGCCAACCAAATCCCCGCGGCAAATTGCAATTTTATTTTTCAAAAAAAAAATCCCCGCGGCAATCTCCGCTCCGAGACCGAGGTGGACTGCAAAGCACAGTACGGTATGCGCCTTCTTTCCTCGGACAGGGAAAAGGCAAAAAGGGCATACTTGTCAGACTCTACTACCTTTCACAGTGGCGTGACGAGGCAAGATCCATCCACCTGGTCCCTAGTGTACTCCACTGTACCTTTTCACAGTGGCAGGCACAGAGGAATTTTCAGGGCTTCTCTTGAGGTCGCTCTTCCTATGCGTACGGCCGGCCCCCGTGCGTTCGCCGGTGACGGTCGGAGCGACGGGTCGGATTGACATTTCTCTACCACTCGAAAACGCTGGAGCAAGGAGTAGGGCGGGTACGTACGTAGAAGCGACAAAGCGGCGGGATCGACCGGCACCGGCTGTACTACGTACGTGGCCACCACAGGTGCACGGAGCCGCGTCCGGCCACCACCACCAAACGCGTCCATGCCCGCGGCCCACCGCACCAAATACGCCATGTGCGCCGCACCAGCTGCGTTTATGTACTCTACATCTACTACTTGGCAGCGAGCTCGCCCGCGACAGGCGACGGTATAGGAGGAGTAGTAGCCAAACAAACAGCGGTATGCATACTGCGTAGACGCGCAGCGGTACTGCAGGTAGTAGAGTGGAAAGATTCCGCGCCACTTGGTCGTGGTCCTCCGTTCCTCCCTGGCTGCAGAGGAGAGGCTACACTGGCTGGCTACTTGTACTTGCAGGCATGGTCGTTTGGTACAGTATGTATGGCCAGGCAGGCCACCACAGATGACAGCCGCCAGTGAGACCACACGCCCACTAGTAGTAGTTATCCGAGTCATCTCCACGTACGTAATCCAGCTCTTTGTGTTTTCTGTTTGTGGTGGGCTGACGACGATTGTTATAAGATTCGATGAAACCTGCATATCGCAAAGAAGACAATGTTTTTTTAAGGCAAGGCAAGACCCATTGCTACATTCATGATGATGGTATTTTTCTGTAATCATGAACGACAATCCTCCTTTTCATGATTACACTGACCCCTGCGGGCCACCGATGGCGATGGATCACATGAACTGTCCTTACGGTAGCACTGGTCTCTTGCATTTTTTCTCAAGTACAGGCTTTAATCAGGCTAAGCTGAAGTGTGTCAAGACTCATGACTGATCTGCAACCGTAAGCTTCTGCTTAAGCTACTAGCCCTTGCATTCCATGGCAATCGAGTATCATGCCGCGCGCCATTCTTTATTGGACTCTTTTATTAAGAGACGCAGGGAGAGAGGAAACTTCATGCTGTCTCATATGGCAGAGGATTTGGAGATGATACGTGTCCCAGCCTCCCAGGTAACGTGCAAGTCAAATCCACCCAATCATGGTCGACCGCACGTTGCTGACGGCCGGGATCGACGACATGGGCAGAGCAGTAAGCACACAGGAGCGCGCGCCGCTGACGAGGCGCTGTCGGCGAGCAAGCGGACACGCTGCGGCTACTGCCCCCGATCAGAGGTGATCGTCAGCCGCCATGTACAAATACCACGCGGTGTCAGCAGCGACGATAGATGAACACGAGCTCACCGGACAGAGTCAGTCGTTTTTTCATTTAGGTCTAGTTTAGTTCGCGAATTTTTCTGAAAAATGATACTGTAGCACTTTCGTTGTTATTTGACAATTAGTGTCTAATCATGGTCTAA
Organism: Saccharum hybrid cultivar R570; assembly: GCA_038087645.1. Taxonomy (NCBI): domain Eukaryota; kingdom Viridiplantae; phylum Streptophyta; class Magnoliopsida; order Poales; family Poaceae; genus Saccharum; species Saccharum hybrid cultivar. The sequence goes on along the minus strand of JAQSUU010000108.1, from coordinate 34,955,996 downwards.
TTAGGTTTAAAAGATTCGTCTCGTGAATTTTGTCTAAACTGTGTAATTAGTTTTATTTTTTATCTATATTTAATGTTTCATGCATGTGTCAAAAATTCGATGTGACGAGAAATCTTGAAAAATTTTAGGACCTAAACAGGGGTTTCACGCGCCGGCCGGGGCTCGATCGGCCGCCGATGCCTCCTGTCTGCCACGACGCACATCGTATCGCAGCCAGTGGCGGATCTACAGGGGGCTGGGTAGGCTCCAGCCCCCCTAATGACTTGATTTACCACTAAAAACACTGTAGCAAAAACCTGAAATCACCGTTAAATCTTCATGCAAATCAACATCTCCATTGTTTTAGCCCCCTTGATTCTCATCCTGCATCCGCCCCTGATCGCAGCTCCGTTCCGACATGCAGCGTGCATCGGCGCCTCGCTTATGCGTTGCAATCCCATGGATCTGCACGCCTGATCCGCGCGCGCATCTTCTGAGGCTAGTTTCTGATTGGCCTGTGTCTCCTTCTTTTCCCTGTCCGTTCTGCGTCCGAAGGGACGTACTGTCTGTACTAGACGCCGGCCACACGCCGTTCGTTCACTGAACCCATGCATAAAACTCCTGTAGGGCTGTGCCCTACACACATGACACATAAATCATGCATGTTATCAGTGTGCATGTCCGAATGTGATTCCCGTTGTGCCACGTAGCTTGAACCCCCACATGGGCAGCGCCCAGCGGCTTGTACTTTAAGCCCCTTTCTTGTCCTAACTTAATAGACAAGCTTAGCACTAACGCACATGGTTAACGAATGCAGGTAACACGACCGTGTGTGTGTGTGTCACTAGGACAGGAACGTGCGTGTGTGTGGCGCCCGTTGGTCCCTGTCATTTTTGTATAGCTGTATATAATATAATATAAAGCGGATTTGACGACGCTTTAGCTAGCGCTTAATCACGGTACTTAAATTTGGGGAAAAGAAGAAGCATCGCAAGTGACAAGTACGGAAGTAAGCTACTATGCTGTCAGGAACAGTGACCATTTAAAGCTAGCTAGCTAGATTACCAATTTACCATGCTGTCACGCTCTTGATTCGTCACTGGAGATATCATGATGAGCTCACGTTGCATTGGGTTATTCAAGTCATACCAAGGCAGCTTCGACGTGAGAAGCACGAGGAAACGAATGACACAGAGGAACGGGGACATATACAAGGAGACAAAGACAGCAATCGAATAGCGCAGTGCAGGTTTCCACAGCATCCACAGAGAAATGTCAATGTGAATCTAAACTACTAGAAGCTGGGGACGTAAACCATGCACGATTGCCGCTCTTTTGAACTCCCTCTAGAAGCTCAGGCATGTGTTGTGTGACAGACTGCACACCTGATGTGTTGAATTGACTGAACACCTAGTCTTTTCCTGAATCACCACAACCTGGTAGGTGGGAGGTGAATGAATCGATCGTAACATAAGTTGCCAGACTATTTTGCTTCTGATATTTTGGTTCGAACTTAAAAAGGTAAGCTCTCTTTTTAGTAGAAAGAAAAAATTTTAACCCTAAAAGGGAGCTTTAGATGCAATGAGGAAATATGCTTGATGCACTGTCAGGCAAAACGGAACGACAAGACTAGTTTCGGATGCATCCGCTGCCCATTCAGAGAATGAAATGACAAGTGATACTAGTTGAGAATAAACTCTTATAATTGTATGGCACGGGGACGTAATCTGCTGATGATATAATGACTACTCGTACGACTTTACTTTGTTTAACAAATCACAACTCCAATTGTGTGACGACGGTGACGTGACCGAGCATGGCCAGGTGAGATGGAGTGGGGGATTTGATATCCATATCCCTATTTGTCAGATTATTTCACTAGAGTTTCAGAACGAATGCACTTCTGCTCCGACCACAGATGACGTAGAATTGAAATTCAGTGAGAACTATGCTTTGCAATATATGGTAAAAAATGTCACAAATTAAAGGAGATGGCGGTGTAGTCGACGGGGGGGGGGGGGGGGGGGGGGGGGGCGGGGGGGCAGTTTGAACTAACATTGAAAAGCCTAGCGGAGGCCCTACTGAAACACAGTATCTGAGGAGATCACACATTCACACTGCATGTCAGCAGGCTCGACAATTTAGGAGAGCTCGTGGTCAGATCTCCAAATTCTAATGCCACGCAAAGACTATTCCGTGACTATGCAGCCAAATTTGCCACCAAATAGGACTCAATGACGTCCTTTTAGCTTTGTTAATTAACATTTTCATCGGCACTCCGAAGTCAGAACCTAACGCGTGTCATTTGTTCTAACATACGTGTTGTCAGTTATCACTGAACCAGTGGTGTCCGCGATACAGCGTCACTGAATTTGAAGGTTCTTGTGCCCGCTAGTACGTCATCCATATGTAAGGTCAAACGGAAACGGTGTTGAACAGTTCACTCGATGTATTCTGGAAGCCTACAGCCTACAGCCCACAGAGGAAGCTACAGCGTTCCTCTTTTTCTGAATATGATGGTTCAACAACTGCTGCTGGCCTATTCTATTAGGCAAGTGCATGTGTAATCGCCTAGGAGTAGTCCGAGCACCGAGGTGAATCAATGGTAGAGCAGAAATGAAAGCATTTATGTAGTACCTGAGAATGCTATGCGTCGCCAGAAGCGCAGTAGGTAAAAATGAAGAAGTATTTGTTGTTTTCAATCGGTGAGGTCATAGGATATTCCTAGCGAGTTCCTACCCTCGTGAAAACGAGCAGTGTACTTGTCGTGTGATTGGGCGTTGAAAGCAACAAGTTTAGGTGTGACTAGATCGTTTCGAGTGATGCAATAGACGACGCATCATGTCGACCTTGCTGACGCTAGATCGATTGGGATCAGCACAAGGTCTGTAGGGATATTATCTTCATGTTTGCGTTCGCAAGAGACCTGCACCACAATATAATAAGAGCAAGTTTAATACTCCCCCCATCGCGAGCTGATCAATGAATTGAGCCACAAGCTCAGCTCTCTCTTCCCTCCAGCTAAGAGAAGCTTCTGACGCTTTGGTCGTTACGACAATTGTTGGACTTGCTCTATAAGAAGAAAAGAGAGGTCCAAGAAGACTCGTACAAGCCCGTTACGGAAAGGTCCAGTTCTTCAGGGGAAAAAAGTGAGCGAAGAACGCAAAAAATTAGAAAGAACTTTGATTAGCGGCCTTCCAGCAAAATCATATGGACAAATGCTTCGAAAGTCGGCCTTTTGCATAGACTGACTTCATCACAATGTCCTGCAAAATAGCACTGACATTAAGTGAGCCCCCTCAAACACACATTTGTTTCTAACTTTCTATTTATGCTTCTAAATCCACGAAGCCACCAAAATGACTAGAATTGAAGCCCTTGCGATGGTGTTTACTAGTATTCATTTAGTGCAGAGTCTGTCGCCACTATTCAATGAATTTGTAGTCAACTGGTTGTGGAGTTTGTTGCTGCAGACCAACCTGGGACAGAACTCAATGCCAAACTTGTTTGAGAACACAGTGATTTGTGAAGGTGCTGCACATTCTCCTCTTCTTGGGCATTTCTTAGGGTGCTCTAAGTCCTCTAAGAGTTGATGTCTGTTTGGAGCCATTAGCACTAAAAATTAGCTAGCAAATAACTAATAGCTGCTATTTTTTAGGTAGCTAATTTTTAGCAGGGGAATGTTTGGATCCACTTGCTAACAGCTGCTAATAGGTGGTTTGGATAGTGAGTTGAAAGTACATATAAACTACTAGCACCTATTAGCAACTACAAACCTACTAATGAAATTAGTAGTTAGCAACCCTCTAGCTAATAATTAACAGGTCAGTTTGGATCTATTAGTACTAATTTTAGCTGCTATTTTTTAGTGTTAATGGATCCAACATGCCTTTAGACGGTCAGCAGTCTAGCACCGATATAGGGAGGCCAATCAAATAAAAAATGAGACTGCAGCGAGGTGGAGCCCAAGTCTTCATATTTCCTTCCATGGCTGAAATTCTACGGACCCCATGGAGAAATGGCGACCCGATGCAAAAGGTAACTAACCAAAGGTGTTGATCCTCCACTCCAGGACTCCTTCCCTAATATCATGAACCCAAGTATTATGTCAGTAAAAGCCTCTTGTACTGTTCTTCTGCTTTTAACTCTCTTTAAGTATGTTATAGCTTACACAAGGACGGTGCGCTTGCATATTCTTGAATTCTTCGACAAGGCACAAAAGGTAATGGATGGTGAGAAATATCTCTTGTTACAAAGTGTGGTGAATGAACCAATGCTAAACATTATTGCACAGCAAAGACGTTTAAGAAAGCAGAGTAGCAGACTGATCAGTCATCATTTTGGTTGGAAAAAGGAGGGGCTCAGATATATCGTATCATACCTTCAAGAAACAAAAATCTTTTGATGTTCGACAAAAAGAATCCTACTGTTTTCTGTACTTCCGATGGGTTTAGGTTTATGGTATCAGCATGTTCACGCCTACCAAATCTTCGCAATATTTTCAATGGGGTCAAAGCATCATAAGGAAATAGCTGAATCAGCTGGGGATGCTGATAAGAAACTATCTCAGTGGACCAAGGCAGAATAATTTGGATAACTTCAGCTGAAGAATTTAATCTGCTGGTGGAATTCATCTTGCGTCATGCGAGGCTGTAACGACGTGCTGAGCATATTCGGTCACGAACTGAATCACACGGTGGTCCACTCCACTCAGACTCTGTCATGGAGAAAGAAGAGCTGCGCCTGGGCCTAGAGCCCTAGACACGATGATGGATCAGACCAAACCAGCACCCAGGTCCGCCTTGAGGCCCATATGAATTTCGAGAAAGAAGCAGCCCGTCCTGACCTTTTCTTGGAACCCCTCTTCTTCTCCCGTTCCCCCCCGCGTGCGAAGCTCTCTCTTGTGGCGACGACTGGACGACCGCCGCCGCCGCCCTTCGCCAGGTGCTCACGTCCCTTCGCCAGGTCTTCTTCGGGCCCTTCGCCGGCGACGAGTATGCCCACCCCTTCTCTTCCCTTTCTGCTATGCGAAACTGAGCACCCAAACCCTAGCTTGACCTATTTGTATTCGGATCTGATCTAATTACATGAGTATACATGTATTGTGCCTACTAATTCGATTATGTTCAAAAAAATTATCTGGTGTAGTGTATGTACACACCCATGTCCTTTACTGGGCCGCGCCTGCTGTGTTTGTGTTCAAACCAAGGCCACAAGGGGGCAAGTGTATTGATTTACCTCGCTGGCTTGACTGGGGGATAATGATTGAGAAATAGCTTACTTTGTTGAGTGAGAAGCTCATTTGAAGATCTACCTTTTGCTGTAAATAAATCCTAAGGTGTAATGTATCTTGCCTGTTACCGGTCTGTCAGCCTATTTCTGTTCATCTTTGAAGTAATAGCTTGTTTTCTCCTATCTGATTTGCCTGTACAAGTCTGCTGCGCCATACTGCTGTAGGATAAACCATATTAATCAGCATCACGGAAACTAATTTTGATGTTGATAGCATTGACCATCAGCCATTGATGTTTCATAAACCGAGGTTGTATGTTTTCGATGAACAAAACTTATCGTTGAAGCTATCACTTAGTTTGTTTCGTAACTGTGCTAGCACCTTGCAATCAGCAGCTCTTGCTAATGGCTGACTGCCTCATATATATGATTCCAACACTTTACCTGCTTAATTAGCGAATGCCTTGTGCATTTTAGAATACTGCTTTAGTGAGCACCTAGCAGGGTTCTAGGTCATATCTTGTATCATGGTTATATTTTTGTACAGAAACCATGTACTTTTAATTTACTTATACACATTTTTAAAGTGTTGTTTTTTTACATTAGTATTCTAAGCAGTAATATGCTTTATTTCTTTCCTTGGTTGTTTACTTGATTATTATATATTTTAATGATCTTAAACGGTGTGCAGATTAGGGTTTTAAAATGGCTGAAATAAAATTCTTTGCCGGATGGATATAACAAGGCCTGCCTGAGAAGGAGCCGCTCTTTTGCAAGGCGAAAAGTTGCTCTTTCTATCTTTTTATTTTCTTTTCTTTCCTTCTGTCTTGTTGGTCTCGTTGCAGTTGCAGGGACAGGGACAATAAACACTTAGTGGGGTACTATCAGTATACCGTCTTTTTGCAGTTGCAGGCGTTGTACCTTTTGTGTTAACTATTTGAAGGAGTGAGTTTAGGCTAATAGACTGCAGATATCCGATAATGCTTTGCTCTGGAGAAACATTATATTCGTCATTCTGATATTAACAATTTGAGTTAGTGTGCAGCTTAGGTCATAAGAAGAGGTTTGGCTAGTGTTGTTTTGCAAGAACTTGAGGTCTGCTATGTATTGGGACTGCAGCAGTAGCTGCTGCCTTTTGAGCAGTTAACCTCAATGTTCAAATGGGTAAATATGCTGTATGCTAAATTGCTAATGTTTTGGGAATATTGTAAAACAAATAAACAAATACAGTGCATCCACATAGTTGTAAAACGAATACAGTGCATCAAGTTTGGTAATATTCTGGATGCTGATATTGTGTAACCGCATTGTCCATCAGTACTCTTAACTCAAAATTTCTTGTGGTTCACCAATTAAATTATGGGGGCTTTTGTGTATCAGGAAGCAGTCCTCTCAATTTAGAGAGGTATTAATGATCTAATACTTTCTTTGCAGGCTTCTGGTCAGTTGGACTGATTTTGAATCATGGCGGAACACTTGGCTTCAATATTTGGTACAGAGAAAGATAGGGTCAACTGCCCATTTTACTTCAAGATTGGGGCTTGTCGTCATGGAGATCGTTGCTCACGTCTCCATAACAGGCCAACCATATCACCAACTCTTGTCCTCGTTAACATGTATCAGCGCCCTGACATGATCACCCCTGGGGTTGATGCTCAAGGCCAGCCAATTGATCCCCGCAAGATGCAGGAGCATTTTGAAGATTTTTACGAGGATATCTATGAGGAATTAGGCAAGTTTGGTGAGATCGAGAATCTCAATGTCTGCGATAACCTTGCTGATCACATGATTGGTAATGTCTATGTCCAGTTCAGGGAAGAAGATCAGGCAGCTGCTGCTCATACAGCCCTTCAGGGCCGTTTTTACTCTGGCCGACCAATTGTTGTTGACTTCTCCCCTGTGACTGATTTCCGCGAAGCGACCTGCCGGCAATATGAGGAGAACAGCTGCAATCGCGGTGGATATTGCAATTTCATGCATGTGAAGAAGATCGGTAGGGATCTGAGGAAAAAAAATGTTTGGGCATTACAAGAGGCCATACAGGGGAAGGAGCCGTAGCCCTAGTCCACATCACAGGAGGGAGCGCCGGGACCGAGATGATTACCGTGGCGCCGGTGGTGGCGGAGGCCGTGGCCATGATGATTACCATGGTGGTGGCGGTGGGCGCAGGGGTGGAGGCAGCAGGCATGAAAGGTATGACGATGGAGGGAGGCGCAGGCATGGTGGCAGCCCCCCTCCCAGGCGGGCGAGGAGCCCTGTCAGGGAGAGCAGTGAGGAGCGCAGGGCTAAGATTGAGCAGTGGAACCGTGAAAGGGATGAAAAGCAAGGGTGAGCGACACTAGTGTGCCCCTCTAAGGTTGTCAGGCAGTTTGCTGGTTCCGTTCTATGCTGTGCCTGGGAACTATTTTATCAGGATTGCCTTTTGAGTTCAAGTGATCTCTAGGGCAAGGATTCTAATTTATTTTGCTGCATGAAACTCGTGATACTGTCATTTTTGTGTCCCGTGATGTTTTGTCAGGTTGTTGTGTATTGCATTTGCTCAGCATGTTTGGCATGCCACTGTGGTGGACTGATGGCTGCCTGATTGTAATGGATCACTGATTATTCCTGGCTGGGGTGCACTGGCGATCTGGCACGCCTTTGTTTTCGTTTCTACTGTGCTTTGCCTGTGCCGCCACCTCTGAGGCTCTGAGGTCGCGGCTGCATTGATTTTCTTCCTCTCTGATGGTCAGGTTTCAGGATTCGAGGCTTTGAAGAAAAGAATATCGTCTTGTGTAGGAGGTTATCCCTCGTATTACGCCTTGTTACTTAAACTTATCGTGCTAGATTTATGATCTCAGCTGCTTTAGACTAACCTGACTCGCAATTTATTAGAAGCTATATACGCTAATGGAAAGTTTATTTTACCTTGCTGAACAGTAGTCGTAGTCGAATTTTTCTTGTCGAACGTAGACAAGTGCCGCCTAACTTAAAACCGTTCAAATTATCTCATTGCCCTGTTTTGAATTTGGACATTTGGTTTTAAGGAGGTTTTGCCCTTTTCTAGTTAAAAAATCTTGTAAACACTTCGTTTTCAAATTATAAGACGATCTCGTTTTTTTAATACATTGATTTTATATATCTATACATAGTGTATTTCTAAGTGCATAACAAAAATTATGTACCTAGAAAAGTTAAAACGTCTTTTAACTTAGAATAGAACCACAAAAATGTCTATAAGCATCTAAAGGTTACTGAAAAAAATCCTAGAGGTAGATTGGGATATGATGGACCCAAATAATTATTTTAGAGCTCGTGAAAATATATTTAGAAGCTTCCAAAAATTGGATTTGGACAGAGTAAATAGACCCAATCCAAACCTATGAGCTCCAAAAAAACCCAAGCAAGCAAATAGACAGTCCTATTGGATGGTCGCCAGGTATTCTTTTTTACCGACAAATATTTTGTGAGAACGATGTGTAGCACCAAACTTAGGGACTGAGTATATTTTGTGACAAACATTCTTTTTATATTGTCTAAGTTTATAATAACGCCACAAATTTTAGTGTTTTCTCTGCACTAAACTTTTGGGAAAAAATTTGGTGCAATAAATACTACAATTAGAAGATCACTTAAGAGCACTAATTGTTTGTGTATTTAATCAGCTTATCCGGATGACATTTTTATGGTGCCTTAGGAAATTTGCCATATTAAGAGTATATTCAAGAATGCTCTTAATTTTTCTCATCTATTTAGCCTCACCATTTCTGTATCCATGAAGATATATGATGATGAGGTACTTGTTGGATTATCCTAAAAAATTATACCCCTCCCCCCACCCCTTCACACCACACCCCCACTAAATCTTTCTCTCATAACATTTCATGTATATCTCAATCCATAAATTTTAGACATGTCATGTGTTGTACACATGTCGTATATGTGTTTTAGTGTTGTACATTAAGACACCTTGGCCACATATATGAAGGTCACCCATGTGTGTGATTCTTCATTGCAATAGTGGTGACCATCTCTACACCTTTCCCTTGCAATCTTGTCATCTTTACCACACTTTGGCATCACCACCTAGGGAATCCTCATCTAGCTTTCATCAATACCCTTCACAAAGTGTTAGCCATTACAAGCTCTAAATCATACACTCTCTCTATCATGCAAGTTAGATAAGCAAGCATGTGCGTTTACCTTTTTCTAGTTCTATGCCATGTGCTTATCTTTTGAGCTCGTTCATTGTGATATTTGGATATCATCTATGCTATCATATGTGGCAACTTATATTGTTTTGTGACCATAGTGACTTCACTCATTTTTATTGGACATTTCCTCTTAGGTGCAAATCCGACATCGATAACTCATCAACATATTGTTGATCTTTTCCATTACATTTAGACCCAAGTTAGCCTACCACTAGAATGTATTTTGATCAACAAGGGCACTAAATTCGTCAAACATGCCACAAAAGCCTTCCTTGCATCCCGTGGGAACTTTCCTTATCCTTCCCATACACGTCCCCTCAAAATGTCAAGGCGAACACATTAAATGCACTCTTAACAATATTAGACACACCTTGATCAGCCAAGCCCACATGCCAACTACTTACTAGGCCAAAGCACTCGTAATAACCATACCTTCTTAACAGCGCGATCATTTTCATCTATCCATAATGCCATCCCTTATGAGCTTCTTTATCGCAAAAACCCTGATTGTGCTCACTTGTGTGTGTTCGATTGTCTTTGCTATCGAAACCTTGCTGCCATGGCCCCTCATGTATTACCATGATCTACCACATGCATGTTTTTTTAGTTAGTCGACACAGCATAAAGGCTCGCATTGCTTTGACATTGTCGTGTTATTATTTCATGTCCTGTCATCTTTGATGAGTCCTCATTTCCTTTGGTAGCTTCATCACTTGAGCACTCTTCTGATGCCTCAAGTGACTTCCTTATTGATGATGACGATGGCATACCAATGCTCTAAACTATTGTCGTGGCTCTTGTGGTAGCTCCATCGCACTGTACGGAGGACCTTGATGTCACCTAGAAGGGATGAATAGGTGAAACCTACAAGTTAAAACAACTTCACATGCTTATCTGAGAGGCGAGAGCGAGGTGAGGACCCCGAGTAGGATAGGAAGATCTACAAAAGAGTTTGTTAGCTCACCCCTAGCATTGCATGCACATGTCTGGCTACTATATGGTTTGCTGCCTTGCCTCTAGAGTCTAGAACCTGCTATCTGTTCTAGGCACAAGCTGGCTGGCTTTATGGGTGCATGGTGTTGGGACAAGGGGGTGCATATAAGGTTATTAATATCTGATGATTACCTCTAATTTTCCTTGTGGTTGTGGGTGTGTCTGCACCCACTACAAATGCATATACCTTCACCTTTGCGTGCATGGCTATGCATATTTTACACTTGGGTCATCCGAAGAAGTCCAACTATAAAGTTGCAAGTCCTATTTGGGTTTAGGTAATTAATGACAACATTTGTGGAGTAATGATTCCATGTGAGATGAAAGGTTAAGTATAGTCCACAGGCAAGACTTCGAGCTACATGAAGGTCATGGTGGAGATGCCATGATCATATGATGCAAGAGTTCAACAAGGTGAAGAGATGGAAGCAAGGATGAGAAGCAATGCCGTGGAAGGCAAAACTAAAGACAAAGGTCTATGCATAGGGCTTTTGCAGTGGAAGACAATAGTAAATGCAAAGGTTTATGCATAGGGCTTTGTCTTTCACTGACCATGAGGTGACTAAAAAAGTTAATATGGTCAAATTGATATGATAGATAATCATACTATAAAGAGGGACAAATCAAAATTGCAAATGCGGTTATCTAGTGCCACCTTAGTGATCTAACTTTGCATATGCATTAAAATCGAATGGCAAGGTGATCAAGTGAAAAACTTTAAAAATGTTTGTGAAATGCTAACTCAATACTAAAGGCGTTGGTCATCCCATGGGAGACCTATTGGAGTTAGTGATTTGAAAATGTTTGAGAAAAGGAGCTTAGTGGAGTATTTTTACTCCCGTCGGAGCTCTGGTCAATGGGGCTTTCAGCAGTGACCTAGCCAATATTGGAAACAACGAAAATGACCTTACCTTCCGGTGGCACCAGCGAGGTGAGCACCGGTGTTTGGTCATAATGAATCTAGGCATGCGGGAGATTTCAAGCAGGGGCACTAGATCCCTCTGGTGATCCACCGGCGCTTGGCATCGGGGTGTCTTTACAGAGAGGGTGTTTTTTTTGTGCAAGTCAGCCGCTAACACTCGCCAAAATTGTCTGCTAGCCCACGACAGAGATCACTAAAGCTTAGATCATAGTAATGGCTAGCTTTGATAGGGTATAATCGACCACTTGAGGGAGCTCCGATGGTGAACTTTGGTGACCCACCAGAGATTTCTAGTAATGTCAAAAAAACTGCATTAAGAGATCAACATCTAGTTTCTTGGGTGAGGCTATTAATAGAGGGTGTTGCCAGGCTAGATAGAAATTTCGGACCTCCTAATTGTTATCCACACACATTAGGTCTCAAGATTCACTTCCACTCACATTTTCTTGCTTGAGATTGCATTCTTGGTAAGATTGGAGTGATTCTAATGCATGTGCTTTGAGAGATTACATTGAGTGTTATTAGAGACCAAGTTTGTTACGGGTTTGCTTGTTACTCTTAGTGGTTGCCACCACCTAGATGACTTGGTGTAGCGAGACTCTATTGACGCACTCAATTGAAGATGGTGAGGTGCTCAGAAGGTGATTTCTGAGGGGCTATTGGGTTCATCCCTATTGGAGGAGACGAAAAACCACTCTAGTGGAAAAGGGGCTTGGAGAGCACCTTGTGATCGATCCAGTTCAAGATCAAGTGCTCACGTCGGACCCAACCTTGTGGGTTGTTGACTTGATAGAGGAGCAACGATCCTTGGGCTTGCCTAAACATGGACGTAGGTGACCAGCAAGTAACCAAACCATGGGGATATATCTTTGTGTGACCCCTTGTGTGGTATCTCGCTTGTTCACTCTCTTGTACTTTACTTTGTGTTGTTGAATTCGTAGAGTAGAACAATTAGGACTCGTCATCTTAGGAAGCAAAGCTGAGATTTGTTTAGCGGATGACATGGCATGCTGACGTGGACAACCAAATGTATGTTATTGAATGATGACATGTATACCATAATTGCCTATGCTAGTGGATTTAACTGTATCAAATAGGGGACTGCTGAGGTGGACAACTTGCATGTTGAGATAGAACCTCTAGTGGGGTTTAGGTTTATAAGATATATAGACATAGACATAGACATAGACATAGACATAGATAGATAGATCATTTACTTATTCTTGTACTTTATTTCATTAAAGATAATGCAGGAGTCAGAAAATCATTGTACATGTAGCAGCACAATTCAAGGTAAGTCCTATGGTATAATTAACTTTTTTTAAAAATAGATAACCAGTATAAAATGGTCTACATGAGAACTTTGTTAGAGTGGATTAGGGTGAAAAGTAAACTAAGTTCCACTCCAACCCACTCTAAAACATGGATTGAAGTGGGTATGAGTGCATCTAAACAATGCCTTAGGATGTGTTTGGTAGAGTTATAGATTTTGGTAGAAGCATTTTGGATCCAAATTCTCTTCAGAAACGTTTCTCTAATGAATTAGAATCACATAGTGGAACCATTTGAGTAACTTTGCTATATTTTTTTTTCTAAAGAAACCTCTTCAAAGAGGGTAGAGAAAAATGACCCGGTTTATAGGAAAACTGGGCCCAAAGACCTTACAATCGTATCGGTTTATTAGGAGAAAAACCAGTGAAAAATCTAGGCATGTAAGCCTAGACAATAAACCCTGAGTGTCTAGTAAACACACAACACCAACCCATAAAAGATGGAGCCCAGCTTGTGTCATCGTCACCGAGCTTGTCACAAAAGCAACAAGCAACTCTGACTCCACGCGACAAACATCAGCTAGAGAGAAAAACCATGTTTGGGTGTTTCTCTGAACCGGCGTTAGTTTGACATTTAAATGGACTAAACGATCACCTATCGTTTAACTAATTATTCGTCCTAAATTGCCATTTAAACGGACTAAACAGGATAAACGGAAGCTTAAACAGACATGACAAACCACTATAGCGTTTACACGTCGTGTAAATGGGCTAAATGGCTACGTAGGCGAGCGTTGCTCCGAACTAGTAAAAACAAAAATCGGTTCCAAATGATTGTCTCTAAACGTTTCTCTCTTTATGACGTCTAACGTCAGTTCTACTTAGCTGAAACGTTTCTCGCTACTAAATACACCCTTTGCATCCTAAGACTCAGAGCAGAGATAACAACATTAGTTAGGAACAACATGTTTATTATCTGATGGCTGTGAGCAATTGTGGAAAAACTAAGCATTTGCAACAGCCAACAAGGCACATGAAAGGTGCTATGGAGTCCCTTGGCACATGAGATCACACGCAGAAACAAAGAAATTGGGCAATTGGCGTCACACGCTCCGTCGCTCTCGTCTCCCCTCTCTCCATTCGCGTCTCTCTCTCTCATTAGTAAAAGAAAAAAATAAACAAAAAGACAGCGGACGGATAAAAAAAGGATCGCAAATGCTATATCCCCTTGTGCCTAAAAGGGCCTCTTGCTCCTCGTCCTCGTCTCTCTTCCTCTACCACCACTATTCTCCTGCTCGCTAAAAAAAGCTTCTCGAGCTTATAAATACGCTCCCCTCCCTCCCGGTGCCAAGTTCCTCCCCCCGATCCCCTTCCCCCCTCCACCCGCCGATCGCCCTCCGCTCGCTCCACCGCGGCGGGCGATCGCTCATCTCCCTCTACCCTCCCTCCGGCGCGCGATTCCCGAGCGAGGCGCCACCCACCGAAGATTTCCGACGACGGACTGCCGGCTCGCTCCCTCCCCTGCCTTGCCGATCGGATCGCGTGCTCCCCGAGGTAACGATCTGCGAATTCCCTGCATTTCTCCCGGTATTTCTTCCCTGCGATTCGCTCGGGCTAGCTCGATTGCTTTTGGGTGGGTGCGAAGGTATCTGTCTACTTGGGCGCCGGCCATGCATGCGCGAGTGGTCGGAGTGCGGGGGAAGGAATTGGATTCACGGGAGCGTGCGATTTGAGTGCCCCGTACGGCACTCCGTGCGAATTTCGTCGGTGATGGGATGAGGGAGCTGGGACTGTAAGAGTATAACTGTATAAGGATACCGCAGTATGGGCGTGTGATTAATTCATCTCGGGACTGTGGGCGGTCGTTCCCATCTCTGGTTAGTGGCTAAACTTCAGAGAGGTACTGGATTCGCCTAACTGGGGCTAAACTTCAGAGAAGTGTTGGATTCGCCTAACTCGTTCTGCTTTATGTGCGTGCACGTTCTGATGGCATGGAGAAGTTTTGCTAGGCTAGCTAGCATTATTTGCTGCTGTTGGTAGTCATCGAGGGGATGCATCTGTTATGCTTGGGGTGTGCGGTTAGTGTATAAATATACCATTGTATTGTGTATCAGTGTGCTAGTGCGCACATGCATGTGATTATTGCAGAGAATAGGAAAGAGTAAATTCCACCAAACTACCACATTCATGTCCTAAAATCTTCACAGAACTTCTGGTGCCAGTTTTGTAGAACCACTAATACTTTTCCCCTTCTCATGAACCTACCACATTTTCCTCTTACAATATTCTGATTGACTGGCCCACTCATCAGCATCACATAGTGCAAAACCAAGTAAACCAAAGTAGTGGTAAAAATATGACACTGACGAGTCGGCCCATGTGCTCATGATACGCAGGAGGCAAAAAGGTTGTGGGTTTGTTTAGAAGGGAGCCCAAAGTAGTGGTAGTTTCTGAAATGGGCACTAGAAGTCATAGTTTTGTGACATGGATAAGAACGTGGTTGTTTTGTGAAATTTACTCATTGAGAAATGTGGGCCTCGTGTTAGTTCGAGTCAGGTATGCTGAACTTATTGTGAGTTTGTTGGAGGTGAACTTTCTTTGGTTAAGATACCAATGATAAACAAAATGGGGACTACTTTCCAGCAAATTTTGGTGTGGTTTGGGATGTTGCAGTTGTGAAGTTGTGCGGTGGGTACCTCATAGCTGTTTGGTTGGTAGTTTGGAAATCAGATGCCTTTTGGCAAGTGAAGTTTGCACTTTTTGTTTCATGACTAAAAGCTACAGCTAGTGGATTGGGGAGGCGATTCTTAATTCTTCTAAGATGATGCTGATATAGTGATACCCTGAGTTACTTTTTGTGTTCTTGCACTGATGCCAATGTGTACAATATTTCTTGTGGATTGAGTTCCCTATGGCCACTTTCAATGCAGTTTAGTTGGTTATGTAGATTTTCCAGTACATTTTTTGGGTGCAACAACTACACTGTTTTCCATGCCCTCATACCCCTACCCCTAGTCTCTCTGCATATCGTTGTTTCTAACTTGGTCCTCTCAGGGTTTGATAAATCAAATCAAATTAACATACCTTGAATTGAGGTTTTGATTTTGGGCTATTATAAATATGTTGCAAAATTTCAGTGCATTTTAGGAAGTAATTGTGTTTGCACGACTGCATGCATATAGTGGCTTGCCATGCTTGATTATGAGCATTATTGTATTTCCTGTGTCCTATTGTTATTACATGCATGGTTGGCTGGGTTGCTATTGACTGCAAGTTGATTTGGGCATTGGAACGATAAGATTATCTCTTCTTGATGAGCATGCCACTTTCATATACATATAATTCTTTTTCTATCCACACAGAAAAATCACCATCAAAATCTGCTTCCACTAGTTGTGATTTTAGCTTGTAGACATGGGCGCATGGCAGCAGGTATAAAAGCTGGTTCCTCTGAAACTGGCTTGGAACAGCTAGCGGCAACAGAGCACAAATTTCAATCAAAATTTCAATCATAACTGCATAAATGGTACCAAGATGTCTTTCTAAGTTTTATAGGACCTGACCTGAACACCTGATTTCATCGTTTCATAACTAGATTATACCCCGCGTGTGGCTGTGGGAATTTGTAGCGCTGTACAGGGGGAGGGGGATTCATGGAGGGAGAATTGATATGTACCATCCACCATGACATCATAGCGAGCTGTGGCGGGATTGATGGGAAATTTAATAAAATCACAAAATAAAATTATTTTACTGGTTCACCTTTTAAAAAAATTGTTGTCAAACTATATTCTGGTTTAGTTACAAAACCGAAAGTGCATGTTGGGAAATTTAGCACATACCACAGTGACGTACTGATGTCACACATAGTTGTATCTACAGGCAGGACAGCTGTAACAGCTTGTGAGATCTTAACTACTTGGAAACTGTGAGCATCCATGCTGCGAGCACTAAAACAATGAAGTTGGTGCAATGATAATTCCCAATAGCATTTTCAGCAACTATTAGAATGGGTATCACTCTTCTGCACACACAGAGGTAATTACCCCCAATGTGGAATATATTAATGAAGCAACATAAGTTATACTTTCTGAAAACTAGGATGCGAGGAAAAAGTAGTGTATGAAAGTCAAAACATTAAATTTTGATTTGTCATTTTCTTTCATCGGCATCACTTGCTAGAGCTTATCTGGTAGCAAGGAGAAAGTAGCACAGGACTACACGGTAAACACACTTACACACCTGAGTAATTTCAGAATACGCGGTCAATTTCTTGTGAAGAATCATTGGGTCAGGAAAATCATTCCCTAATTCACCTGATGATAGGAAAGGGCATAATGAGAAGGAAAATGGTACATCAAATTGAAGGCAAGAAGTATAGGAATCTAAATTACTAATCTGATTAATTAAGGTAATGAGAGCGTCTGCTGCTGACGGGGTTGCGAGATAACCTTCTATGGAGCAGAAAGCTTTTGGTGAGACAGCGAACTCCATGCAGAACTGCTAGCTCAACATCACTGGCTGGGAGGCAGTGAAGTCATCAGTAATGGAGGATGTTTAGTGCAGCTAGCCTTCAGGTTTAAGGGTGGCAGCGTAGGAGGCAAAACAAATGAGCATGCCTTTCTGTGGAAGACAGTTCAGATATAAAGGGATATGGCACCCTGTGGGCGGGGGAAGCTGGGCAGATGAAGGAGACCGACAGGCAGCAACACTGTGCAGTTTTCGTGCACCAGGATTGTGAACAGAGATGTCCACTGAGCTGTTGATGCAGATGGGTGGGGACGCGTCGGTCACCCTTGTGTGATCGGTGGGTGACGTGGCCTCATGAGAAGCTAGACAAATCAGGTAGTGGGGCTCTCCAATTTAGGCATAGAAGATAGAAGATTCATTGCCTTCTCTGTTCAATGCAGAGAAGAGTAGTCATTTGTATCTATTTGTGTTACCCATGCTGCTTAATACACCAGAAGCCTTGCCTTCACACAATATGCATGTTTGTGTGTCTTGTTCCTCACAAATGTTCCGTTAGCCGATAATAGTGGTCAAAAGCACATGTGAAATGCACAATCCTGTTAGTAATTAGCAGTGAACTGATTGGTGCCGGATTGGACTGTTGCTATTTCTATTTCAAAATGGCAATGATTACTTGTTACAATTATCTGTATGTATTATAGTGCTGGTTTCCTTGTGCTTATTATGCAACTTGCATACACTATAGGCTGTGACGTATCCATGTTAGTATCCTCCCCTTCCTCTCAGGCATCCATTCCTTCAATTTACCTTGCATGTTCTGCCCTTTGAAAGCAAAGGTTTCTTAGGTGAGAATGGACTGACAGGGTTTTCCCTAGGTCTTGTTGAAGCTCATTTTTTTGAAGAGTTGTTTGTTCTGTTTCCTTTATCTCTTTATGCCTTTTTGAGTTATTAATGCTGCTTCTATGGGCTCTCCATCCCGAAGAACCAAACTTTCATGACGAGAAACAACTTGATTTCTTGTGATTACTGCAGCATACTAATATTGCAAGCAGCTGGAAGCATCACTAGTTATGGATGCAGTTAGATCCTCAAAGAGGATTGGATCCAGGTACATTGCATATGGTTGAAAAGATTGTTTTGGAAGTTATTTAGTGGCTTGGTAAAAGTGGAGCAGATTAATGTACATCATCACATACAGCATGATTCTGTCAGTTACCACTATTCCTGTAAGTCCGCAAAGCATTGATGGCTGAGAAAACTAGGATGCCCTGTCGCCGTGATACCATTTTGGATCTTCGTTTTCTGATGCTAGAATTAGTTTTAGCTGGATCAGTTGCCATATTTTGATATAACTTGCTCTGAGCCTAAGACAGCCCAAAATCAGTCCGGTCAATTGTCAACTTTTGGTTCTAACTGGATCACATCAGTAGTTAGCTGATGATCAGATGTTTCTAAAATAGCTATTCTCCTTGTTAGTTGCATTTACTTGTGTTACTTCTCATTGCCTATGCATATCCTCCCTTCTAGCAGTAGTCCTTTGATGATACACCTTCCTCATGTTGGGGTATGTAATAGCAGTTGTTATCAGTTCTCTTCATTGATGTCTGACCATTTTCACTGATCCACTCACTGTAACACACTACCTGTGACTATTGTATCTTTGAATCATGTGCTTGGGGTGAGCAGCAAGAGTGACTGCT
This sequence comes from Saccharum hybrid cultivar R570, assembly GCA_038087645.1. Classification (NCBI taxonomy): domain Eukaryota; kingdom Viridiplantae; phylum Streptophyta; class Magnoliopsida; order Poales; family Poaceae; genus Saccharum; species Saccharum hybrid cultivar. The sequence continues at coordinate 34,937,236 of JAQSUU010000108.1, read as the reverse complement.
ACAGTCTCTTCGATCTTTAGCATCCCACTCTTTTCTGATTGGTATGCAAAAATGATGGATATGTCTATGAGTGATATTTTTTGGGGGCAAGAAATCATTTTGGTTCAAGACTGATTGGACTACATGGTTCTATATGAGTGATGCATTGCTGCTTAAGTCCTGAGGCAATCTTCAACTCTAACTATCATTGGTTGAATGTGTATGCATATGCACTATGTAGTGTTAGGTTACTTCAGTAAGGTGTAGTTAGCATTGTTCCTTGTGATTGGCTTGGGTTAGAAGAGAGTAAATTTTGTCTTGCTTGCTTATGATATAAAATAAAATCTCTACATTGAGAACCAGGTTTATTTTTAACGGGCTTAGGGAAGCTGCATGTTTATGTGGTAACTGTAGTATTTGAGGGACACTGATCCATGGCATGTCACCTAGAGATGGCCGTCTTTACCTGTCAATGTTCTGTCTGGCAACTTCTATACTTCTCTATCTATATCTGTGTTGACTTTTTGAAACAGATGGAACTTTGTAATTTCGTTGTGTGTTTTCGTAATTAAATTCGGGATTGCCTATGGTGGAAAAAAATCTGTCTATTTTTCTATCAATCATCTTTAGCTTATTTATAACATTACTTTTTTTAAGATATGAATTTTAGAATTTTCATGTCCTTACCAAGCAAATTCCTAAATTTCACAACCTTGTCGCTTTGCATGTCACATTTGAGCCTATTAATTTTATTTAACCTTACCTATTTTTTATGTGGTATCAGGTAGAGGTGATGATAAGGCATAGTTTTTTGACTTAGCCTGCCTTAGCTATTTCTTGAAGCTAAGGGAAATAATAATTGGCGTTATGGCATTTAGAAATATGGTTTGCACTCCCCAAGTCATTGATCTTACGTCAGAGAGAGGGCAAGCTCGAGGTGGCCATGGTAGTGAGATACCTGAGCAAGGTGCACAACATGCTGTCAGAGTTGTAGGAAATGGAACCAATGTTGGTCTATCTGGTGTGCGAAGCTACTATGATGTGGGCATAAATCATCACCATCAGCCTGTTTCTAACCCACCCCCGAATTTAGGTGTTGATTCTGGTTTTGTCTTCGCATCAAATATGTACAATCCATGCATGTCATCAGCATCAATCAACAGACATGTTTCTCATGCTCAGAGCTTTGGATCGGGGAATCAAACATTGCCTCTAAACCAAGTTTCAGGAACTATGGATGAGAGTAGCAGAAATGACAGTGTTGGTGAAAGTGCTAGAGATCATATTAAAAGGAAAAATGCTGCTGTTGCTGGAAGCTATCCTTTTGTTAATGGATTTGCAAGCTCAAGTTCATCTTCTCATGCACCTCAGAATCCTATGCTTAGGCCTTGGGACCCTTCCTTTGAATCAACAGTTTCTTCTAATGTTGCACTGTTCAACCCATCAGAATATCATGGACACAGCAGTTGGCCGTCCTTAGAAGGATCTTCCATAACTGGAACGAATGGATTCAACTCAATGGCTGTTCATCCAGAATCAGCACAGCGTGGGAACTATACATTTCCATCCAATCACATTTGTCATTCATGGATGTCCCATGCTACAAATGGTATTGCTGATGGAGTTCCCCAGTGGGAATATGTCAATGCAACTACTAATATTCAAGGTAAGGAGTTCATGGACAAATGCCAGTTTTTTTTTTTTTTTTTTTTTATCATGAGACATCTTTAAAATCTATTTTCTGCTATCTAATTGAACAATCAATATTGACACATATAAAATTGTTGCCAAGTGTACCTGATAAGTCAACTCATAGTTGATTAGCATTGTTTAAATTTTTTTAAAAAGAAACTCGAGTAAGTGGTCTTCTGAGTTCTTTACTGGGGTGATATGATTTCAAACGTTTTGCTTTTAACAGGCAGATTTGCCCATTCAGGAGCCACAGAAATCACAAATGGAGGCTTTCAGGAATATCAGAATGGCCCTTCAACTGTTTCTCGGGGACCAGTACCTTATTTCCACCAGCATGCGATGCATGGCATGCAAGCTCATAATCTGCTTGATCCTACTCAAATGCAAGTTCCTTACCAACAATGCCACAATAACGGTGTCTTGCATGGTGGTGTTAATTACCCTGGAAACCGTCTCCACTTAGGTCCACGAATTCCAGTTGTCTTCTCCAGTCCTGAACGTACTTTTGGACCTCCACAGCATACGTTCCTGGCAAATCCAGTTAACCACCGCAACATAAGGATTCTACCACCTGAGGTAACATTACACTTCAATATGTTCTGTCAGTTAGCTTTCTGGCTACCTGCCTTTGTAGTTGGGAACAAAAACATTTTACCACCTGAGGTAACATTACACCCCAAAGGGAATGCTGGGATCAGCTTGCTGTTGCAGCTGCTGCTGCAATTTCTCAACTGCCAGCCACTGTTGCACAACAGCAGCTGCTGCTGCAAGTAGAAGCGAACACAGCCTTTAAGGTTTTGTCCTGTTGCATCGTAACTGTTTCTGTCATTAGTACTACATACTCCCTCTAGCTTTGTCCTAAGTGAAACTTCTATAATTTTGACCAAGTTTATAAAAAAACGCGCCAGCATATGCAACATTGAATTAGATTTGTTAAATTCTTCATGAAATGTGTCTTGATAGTGCACAGTTTGAATTTGTAGATGTGAATATGAGTATGTTTTTTATAAAACTTGGTCAAAGTTAGTTAGAGAAGTTTGACTTAGTACTAAACTAATGGAAACTATAATTTGGAACGAAGGGAATAGTAAGTAGCTGAAACTACGTTTTGGCTATATAGTGAACGGATGTACTCTTGGCAGAATTTTTCGCATCTGCTTTTATTTTTGTTATTAAGGACATATGTTAACAGCAAATGTAAAGCTCATATGGCTATTTTGTTTGTCCCAGCAGCATGCCACAATAATGGATTTTTCGAGACTTTATGAAGTGTCAAATACTGTAGATGAGCATAGAGATATGCGTCTAGATATAGACAGCATGACGTATGAGGTATTTGGATGCCGCTGCTCTGTAAATTCACATCACATATTAGCTATTGTCTGACATGTTTCTTTGTTTTTTAACTACAGGAGCTTTTAGCATTAGAAGAGCAGATTGGAGATGTCAATACTGGCCTGACAAAAAGTCACATTGTAGATAAATTGAGGACTAGCCTATATGTTCCAGGAACATCGAGCATGTCTGATCAGCCATCTAAATCTTCTCTAGAGAATGATGCTTGCATAATATGCCAGGTCCTACTCCTTAACTGTATACTTTGTTTATTGACAACTAAATTTCAGTTGTTCCAAACAATGAATCATCACCCAGCTATCTGCCCCAGGTTTGACATGAACATTACAGCTGCTGCGCTCGTATAGCCTTGCAATCAGCCTTGCTGATTGCATCACTTCTCTTCCACATGGTCTGAACTAAACAGTTGTGGATCTTAGTTACACTGGTAGCTTGAATAATTTTTAGTATGCATCTGTTGACGCTGCAGATGAAAATATGAAATATCTAACACAACGCCACCATAGGGGCAGTAAATAAAACCCAGATCCCACAAGTTGGGAGTCTTTCAAATAATTCAAAGCATTATATTTTGTTTATGGTTGTTGAGAAATAAATTAGTGATCTATTCCTGGGTTCGAAGCCGTCTCTCTGCAGAATTTCTGCGGGGTAAGACTTTGCTTCGGTTATTCCCTTCCCCAGACCCCACTCGTGTGGGAGCCTCTGGCACTGGGTCTGCCCTTTTTTTATTATTGCTTATTCGATACTATTACATAATCAGTGACATATATACAACCCATCTTCAAGGGAAATGGTTTGTACATGCTTCAAGCTGCTTCTACAATAGTAAGTAGATATAGTGTGAATAAAGCATTACCTGAAGTAGCGGAAAGATCCATGAAGCGCATCATCAGGGATGAATTAAATCAGAAGCACTTTGTCACGCGCCAGTTCATAGTTCTAAGTAAGTTTTGCTCGGTGCATCTCGCAGGAGGAGTACCAGGTTAGAGACTGCGTTGGCACCCTTGACTGTGGTCACAGGTACCACGCAGAGTGCGTGAAGCAGTGGCTGATGGTGAAGAACTTGTGCCCCATCTGCAAGACAACAGCATTGTCTGCCAACAGAAGACAAGGACAATGAGCAGGAATGAAAAGCCTGTTAGTTATTTGCTTCGACAAACGTTCAGCTCAATTTTGTACATAAGAAGTGGTAGACAATGGTGCTACCTGTATTTGTTGTTAACTTTGTTGTGACCGGGAGGGAGTACTCAGCTTCCTGAAACTGTACAGCCATAACATTTATTATTTTTCTTCAAATGTAGAATATTTTAAATCCGCTCAGTTCGCCCCCCAATGTGTATGATATGGCGAACCAGGGAGACAGAGCTTCCGTAATGGCATCTCTAGGCAGCCTTGTATCAATTAAACTTTGATGAAACTCATAGAACTTGGATCCTCCTGTACATTTTTTTTAGAAGTTGACGGCACCAAAATGGCTCTTTATCACTATCAGTCCGGCCAGTGATAATGTTTCTCTGCAGTTTTCGTGCAGTCGAATGTTGGTTGTTCATAATACCACCACGTGCCGGTATATTGTGCACTCTTGCTCGAAGCTGCCAAAACATGCCAATATTTCATCCAAATCAGTGGAAATCGCTTTCCCCATACTCCGTATGTATGACAGTAAGTACAAAGGTCATAGCCTGCCACTTTGTAAATGTATACTACTAGTGTATCAATCAAATAGCCCGAGAAATACAATCGAGGACAGCGATTGCAAGTCTGCAAGCAAAACATCATGGCGCCCTCTCCAAACCACGTTGTCAATGTCGAGCGCCAACCACCCCCCAACCGCTTGACTTGACAATGTCAAGAAAGATTGTCATCACGTTTTGTCTTAACTTACTCAGCAAAGCGTATGTTTGACCAGGGCTATCCCAACCCAAAAAAGAAACGAAACGAAACGAAAAGCTAAGCCGAGCAGCAGCCGCCCGCGTTCACGGGGGAGACCTCGTCCTTGGCGGCGCCGACGTCGATGGTCTTGCCCCTGGGCGGCGCGGCGGGGTCGTGCCCGATGTCGAGCGCGTTCCGGCTGACGACGTGGTAGATCTGGCGGAGCACCTCGGCGAAGGCGCGGTCCACGTTGGTGGCGTCCAGCGCCGACGTCTCCATGGAGAAGGTGCCGTGCCGCTCCGCGAAGGCCGCGGCGTCCTCGGGCGTCACGGCGCGGAGGTGGCGCAGGTCGGCCTTGTTGCCCACCAGCATGACCACGATGTTGGCGTCCGTGTGGTCCCGCAGCTCCCGCAGCCAGCGCTCCGCGTTGTCGAAGGTGATGCGGCGCGTCACGTCGTACACCACCAGAGCGCCCACCGCGCCGCGGTAGTATGCGCTCGTGATGGCGCGGTACCTGGAGGAGACACAGGCAGGCCACGCAATCAGCTGCGATCGCCGAAAGGGTCAAGGAAATTGAATGGCACGCTAGCGAAATGCAAGTAAGGTTTTTTTTAAAACGATAATGCACGTAAAGTTGGCTGGAGTTGAAAATGTGATACGCAAGCAAGAAACTAAAAAGCTTGTGATGATCATGGCCATGGACAAACTTAATTGTTCAGTTCATTTTAGCATGAGCTCCCAGCTGGAGTAGTACGAAAATCAATCCCGTTTTCAGCCATGAAGCACCAAGCAATCATCAACAGACTAGTGGTTTGGTTTTCATTTCTTTTGAAATGCGAATCAGAAGCACATGCATGTTCATTCCGTCAGTTACGCTTAAGTTTCCATATCAACAACCATTTACTAATAATCCATACAAGTTACTAACCAGGAAAGAAGCCCTGAAAATGGTGCACAAATCCTAGAACTGCATCTGCAATCTGCATAACGAACAGCAAAGAAGGAAAGGAAGGGCGTACCTCTCCTGCCCGGCGGTGTCCCAGATCTGCGCCTTGACGAGCTTGTCGTCGACCTGGACAGTCTTGGTGGCGAACTCGACGCCGATGGTGGACCTGGTCTCGAGGCTGAACTCGTCCCTGGCGAACCGCGACAGCAGGTTCGACTTCCCGACGCCGCTGTCCCCGATCAGCACCACCTTGAACAGGTAGTCGTACTCCTCCTCCGCGCGGTACCCCGCCGCCATCTCCCTTTCTCCTTCCTCCCGGCCCGCAACGGAACGAACGGAGAGGCGGAACGCGCTCTCGCTGATCGAACTACCGGCCGATTGATCGATCGATTGGTTGGCGCGACTCGATCGCCCCGCTTCCTGTCTAAATAGCAGCGCGGCGCCGGCCTTCCTCTCTGTCTGCCCCCGCCTCAATTATAACGCGGTGCGGCGCGGCGCGTTTCGTCTTCCTTTCTGGTGGGCTGTGGTGCTCTGCCTCTGGCCCTCTGCTACGGGGAAAAGGGGAGGAGCGGGGCAGGGGGGACGAGGTCGCCGCGTTTTGCTACGGGTTGTTGTTCTTGTGTTGCGCACTTGCGCTGCTGTGTCTGTTTGTTTGTGTATCGGGCGGCGCGGGAGGAGGTTGGAGCCTGGAGCCAGCCGGGAGCTGTGGCCGTGACCTTGGAGATTGGGTTGGCACGCGTGGTGACTGCTGAGGTGGATACACTGGCAGACGACGAGGCGTTGTCTCGGTCCGGGTTCCGTCTCGCGGACTCGGCTGATGCGTACACATGTGCACACGGTTGCCTGATTGGTCTTCATGTCGTAGCTGCCGACGGGTGGGTCACCCTCCTCCCCGAGAGAAAATACCAGCAACATCGAGCTCATTAGCCACCCATCTACCAAAGTTTCGACGCAATCACGGTCGTGTATATCGCTGTGATGACAAATTCCTCGCAACAAACGGATTTGCTAGCGTCCAGACGTCCTATCCAGGACACTAGCGTTGGACGGTGTCCACGCAGCGAGCGAGAGAGTGCCCTAGCAGCATCAGACTTGCGAGCGAGCGCCCCAGCGATGGGCCCGCGCCACCCCAGATGTCAGACCGCTCGTGTCCCCTCCCGCTTTCCACGCGCATCTCATGTAAAATACTCTGATCTACTTTTGAAACATTCAGATGCAACACTTGCAACATTCAAATGAAGACCGATGAAACACTTGAAACATGCGTCTGAAACACCTGCAAAAAGACGTGAAAAACACTTAAAAACCATTGCAATCATACGCAACATCCAGATTAGACACTTGCAACATATGTGTGAAACATATGCAACATTCTGATAAACACACTTGCAACATACGTCTGAAAAACCAATGAAACATTAGGAACAGACACTTGCAATATACGTGTACAACCATTGCAACATATGCAACATCCATATGAAAACACTTGCAACATACCTATGAAACATCTGAAACACTTGAAACACTTTGCAACTTGCATTTTTCACATTTCTTCTTCTCGACGACGCAGAGCAGAGCGGGAAACGGCCGATTCCGGCCATCTGGCGGTCGAGGATGGTGGTACGGCCTAGCAACGGCTAGCTATGCCCTGCGCCTAGCCTGTGCCCGGGCAGCGATGGCCCCCTCTCTTGGCCATGGCAGTCGGCGCTTGCGCTCGGATGCGGTGGAGATGGAAGATGGAGGGCACTGTGTGGGCGGGCGTGGTGGAGAACATCGCCGCGAGGCGGTCACGGTGGACCATGCTGCGACAGTGCGGACGCTGCTTCGAGTGGAGAGCGACTTTCCTGAGCGGAGACAGCAGTCGAACGAAAGAAACATGAAGATGAGCGCAGGAGAAAAGTTGTTGGGTCGTTCGGAGTGTCGCGACCCACGGTGACCTGAGCGTCCGGTCGATTGGACGCGGGTGTAAGCATTTCCGCACAACAAATAGCATAATCATCAACTTTGTTGTACCACCGTGTCGAGCTCTTCGTGTTCTTGGGCTAGAACGAGAATTACAACAACTTCAATAGATTCTTTGGTGAAAAAATATTATCTAACAGTCTCTTTAATTGGATCTCTAAATATAAACATTCTTTATTCTAGATTTTCCGCTAGCCAATATGGAGAGCGGCGATGACTCTCTAGAGTGCAGAGAAAATATAGAAGAGCTGTTGGAGAGCACACAGAAGATATAGAAAAGCGTTTTTTTACTCTAGTGATGATTTAGAGACTAAATTTTAGAAAAACTTGGAGATGCTCTTAGTAGGCCTGCACATTCAGTTAATTTGATGAAATTGTTTATTTAGAATTTTGGTTTTAGCAAAGTGTTAACCGAATTGTTGTCAGAAAATAACCAACCAAATTTGGTTTCGATTGAATCAGTTCAGTTAATCGGCCCTCTTTACAAGAGATAATACAACTACATTTATATTGGAAAGCACCTAACAAGAAATGCATCATGTGATCAAACAAAAGGAAAAACAACAAAGAATGCTTCTAGCAAATAAAGTCTCATAGAAATACATTTAAATATACAAGTGGGCACAAGTTTATTGTTTAATGTAATAGTCAGAAAGAGTTTTAGTTAAGTTGGTTAAGGCCAACTCAAAATTAAATAAATTTTGGTTAACCATATAGCACAAAAGTCTTCACCGAATAGATCACGAAAATTTTGGTCAACCAACATTTTCATTTAAATTGATTTGGTTTGTTTAATCGATTTTGATGAATCTTTACACACCCCTAAGAATTACTATATGAGGTTCGTAGGGCCATCTAGAATCTAAGCCACAAGCTTACGAATATTCTCTTACATAATCTATCTATACCTAATAATAAAGAGACAAAATTTCAGGCTCTTTTTTTTCGTCCATTCATTTTTTTTGTCCGTCTTTCTCTAACTACTGAACAATGGAGAGTTTCTTCTATATGAACTTATATATATAATCCGTGCTCATACGAGTTAGATTAGCTCTTGTTTAGTGCGATACGGAGTCTGATTCTAATATATATATAGTCTTAAGGTAATATTGATAGATAGAAATCCTAATCCAAATATATCTCTCCGATCATAAATCCGAATAGGAATTTTAATCAAATATAAAAGAAATAATAATATTATATCTATACCTTCTGCAAGAAATTTTTTTGTCCAACCATCTTCTCTGAGTAGGTCTCTCGGTTCTAAACTGCTTTCGTTGCCGTGCACATCACATTTCATGGAAAGTTTTTCCTGTTCTGTCACGGTTTCATGCATGAGCAATTTGTTTTCTTTCTAATCTGTTGATTTGAAAAGGCCAAATTGCTTTCGACTAACACATCGATCAAATCTCTATTAAACACAAATCTGTTTGGGAAACATATTAAATGCCACGCACACGCACATCATATAAAGAGAAAGGTAGCCGCCGGCCCGTATGTTGCACCAGGGGAGTCCAATGCGTATATCCTCTAATCTAATCTGTCGAGACTCAATGTGGCACGAGGTCGACGGCGCGAGGCAACAGAGGATGTGTGGGCACACCAACAGAGACCCTGCGATCATTGGAGTGGAGACCAATGCGTTGTCAGCGAGCAAACCCATCTATATCGACAGCTATTGGCAGAATGATTTTCTAGAGCTATCATACACAGTACTTCATCCGAGATGGATGCCCTTCTCGCGTTGCCGATGATGCAACACATGGACGAGATCTAAAGGATGATGATAGCCAAGTTCTGCAAGACGTACGGTGCCACAAAGTCCATGCTCAACGTCGTGCCGAACCTTTGCTATGGTATGGCTTGAGTATGCCGCCTTTCAAGTCAGGAGACCATGGGCTCGGCATCGACTGGCGCGGACTGGGTCACAATGATATCAAAACAGCAGCGAATCCTCTCCTCCGATGTCTAAATGCCGCGGTTTCTCTATGACGGTGATGCGGACCACAAAAAATGGATGGACGAAAAAATGGCCACAAATTTTGCCTTTTTATTATCAGGTATAGATATAGAATAACCATAGCACGGTGGTGGCGATAGCAAACCTTCTTCAGTGTTGGCCGTCCATGCATGAATTCGGCCTCAAGTGTGAGTTCATGGCGACTCATGGATTTCTCTATAAAAAAATCATAATAGACTGAATTAAGTCAAATCCGTTGATGCTAACTTAATTTCAAACAGACTCGACTCATCTAACATGGGGGAGCAGGGTTAATGTAATAAACAAATCCAATAGAGTATTAGTGTCTTCCTCATGTCCCATGATATATAGGATTTGAAATTATTTATTTAAGATTAGGCGAAGCTCAAATAAAAAAACTGATAAAAATGGATGGTCCATTATTATTAACATGAGCACTGCACAACAAATTGTATTATTTATTTAAGATTAGGCGAAGCTCAAATAAAAAAACTGATAAAAACGGATAGCCCATTATTATTGACATGAGCACCACACAACAAATTGTATTATTTATTTAAGATTAGGCGAAGCTCAAATTAAAAAAACTGATAAAAATGGGTAGCCCATTATTATTGACATTAGTAGCGCACAACAAAATTGTACATCCCGTTGCAACGCACGGACATTTTTGCTAGTCTATATAAAAGAGTCAAAAGTCTAATGTCAGATTTTTAATTGCATTATTTTCATTTAAAAACATTTGGATTAAATTTATTTTTATGAACTTTGGATATTTTTTGAAAATATTTCTAATCCAATTTACCTCTAAAACTTTTAACTTAGCCCGATTTAATACAGTAACGCCACATCAGCAAAACCACCATCAAAATAGGGAACGGTTCTAAAAGGTAAGGTAAAAAATTGATCTTGTAGATAAGAAGATCAATCGACTTGGCCCCACAAGCGCCTCACTGTCGATGACGCCGTTAAACTTTGGAATATTTGCTCACACGAAGTTGAACCTAGGACCACTACTGAGGCTCTTGTAACCACTAGACTACGGACCTTTTGTGACCATAAAAATTGAGAGGCTCAAATAGACTTGTTTCTTTTAAAATTGGCATCATCAGTAGACACTAGTTCCTGAATCCTGACGATCGCTGCGCTGCATTCATCCACGCGGCCCGTCGGCACACGAGGAACGTTGGGCTGCCGAGGCCGGGCCGGCCCATAACTTGCTTACTGGCACTGGGTGTACGCTTCTTCGTTTTTATTTTGAAACAAACTGGGTGTACGCTTGATCCCCATCCAAGGGGCCATGAAGATGTACCGTACACGTACGCGGCCTCCACAACAATTGAGCAATATAGGGCCTGCTTGGTTCACCGTTGGTCACGCCACGGTGTGGCGGAGGCGGCCAAAAAGTGCGCCACACCCGCCACAGACTCGCCACAACTTACATGCGCTAGACGACGGGCAACGGGAGCAAAACGACATGGCAAAATTCTGTGGTGGCCAAAGGTTGGAGAAAAACCAAACAACTGCCTGGGTTGGTGTGGCGGTAGACCAAACACGCCCATACTCCAAGCGTTTGTGTACGTTTTTTTCCTTTTTTGAACGGTTCTGTGTACGTTTTTGTACCACGGTCCTATAACTCGATCAAACACAAAGGATTCCAGGATCACGGTCTCGTGGAAGATCTGCAAAGAAGACCTGTTGATCGGAGAAAAGGAGACGACGACCCATGCAAGCAGTCTGCAGATGCCGCTGTCTCATCTCATCACACGTCTGCTGCATGCACAGCGCTGGATGGATGATGGGTGAGAAGAGGCTTGCAAGTCAACAACCGAGGCTCCCCTGGCAATTTGTTTAATCGATCTCCCTAACTCGCCCGTCAGCCCGCCAATTGAATAGGAGGCCGAAGAAACCAGACGACCTCGGTTCAGAACTCGGAAGCATGGCGCGCTACCGCCAAACGAGGTTTTCCGTGCCGCGGATCCATCAGGGGAGCGGACACAAACAAACACAGGCACAAGCCTGGATCATCTTGGATTGCACAAGATCAGCCATTTAAAAATTAGCACAAGCAAATCTCTGCAGCTCGGCAAGGCAATATATGTCATGGCCCATGCATGCATATGCATGCATCATGGATCATGTACAGGGACAGCAAAAAAGAAGGGAAAAAACACGGAGATATCTCTGCTCTAAAAAGATGAAACTGGCGACGTCAACAACACATCAACGTGCCTCCGACTCGCCGACCCGACGCACCTACCCGACTCCCTCCACCTCGCGAGTCCTTCTCAGAAAAGAAAAAAAAAATCGCTGAGTCCCGCACCCTTCCTCTCGCCGCCGAGCCGCTGAGCGCCCACGACGTCGCCGTCGTCGCCACCACAGGAGGAGGAGGGGGCGTATCCACCCCATCCCATTCCCGCATCCAGCATCCTCCCACACGCCGTCTGACCTCCCCCGCGCAACCCCGCAATCCGCCTGGTCCCGGCGCAACAACGCCTGCGCTCCACTCCGCCCCCTCGCCGCCGCAAGGGCCCCTGCGCTCCAGTCCGCACCCGCGCCGCCGCAAGGCCGCGCTGCTTTCACTCGGCCACATCCCACGACGCCTTCGCCCGCGCCCGCCCTTCCCTGCTCGGCTGCGTTGAGGACCCAGGAGAGCGCTGACAATGAATCCTCCAACGCGCGACCCCAGTTGAAGGAGCTTCGAGAAGGAGAAGAAGTGCGCCCTCTTCCACGGATGTGACCTGCAGTCTAGGGTTAGGGTTCGAGCCCCTGGCCGACCGGATCCGGCAAGGAGGCGGTCCGACCAGGGTGGACCCGGCCAGGGTGGAGGCGCTCTCGCTCGGAGAGGAGGCCGCTCGCCCGCCCGTTCTCACACGACTAGCTGCCATCGTTCGCACATATCGATCTCTGGAGCAGGTAGGCCTCCGGGGCGGGGCGGGGCCATGAGGATCCAAAAGCGCACCCCAGCCAGGGCCGCCTGGCCTAAACCGTCGACGTCGCATTAGTCACTGACTCCCTGCTGCTGCCACAACACATGGTGAGATGCCAGTCTCTTATTGCTTTCCTGTGGTCGCCTATGCATATCTATCTGCTCTCAAAATTCTAATATCAGAATATCTATCGTCATGTTTTGTTTTTCCAGTAAAGCACAAAATCAATTAGCTTGTAAGATGGTTCGATTGAGCATCTGTTTTGCACAACAATTTTTCATAAACAGTTCGTAAACTAATTCGGAGTAGACACATTCAGTTTGTTTGGGGCATTTGACTCAGTTAATAGCTACAACTGTCCTTCCGACTAATTCATGGATCACGTGAGATAAAAAAATAGACAAACTCTGCAGTTCACAGGTATTAGGCGGAGCAGTGCTGAGCATTCTGCTATATCGCTTGTTGTTACTAGAGTGTTGCATAGTAAATTCGTGTTCCTGAAGTGCAAAACGGGTGGTCGTGTGGGCTGCCACGGTTCCTTTGTTCTCTGTGCAGAATTAGTCTCTCAGAATATGCATTAGGAAAAATAGTTTGGTGGTGACACATATGAGTTGATGATATATGGAACACCTTGATATGTAAATGCAATTTATATTACAAATTCTGAAATTTTGCAACATTTCTGGACAGACAATTTGGTGGTGTCCGATGCTAATGTTCCATTCCTCCCGATGGTGAAGAGGCGTGACCTAGGTGAGAACACAAGCACCCGGCATCCTTCAAGTGATTCTAGCATGGAGGTTTCTCCCATAGCATGAGCCTTCCCCTCTAGCAATGATTCAGTTGATTACTTGATTATTTTGCCTTAGCTTTGTATTCTTAAAGGTGTTCTAATTGGAGCTTCCAAATACTAACCTCAAATGGTTTTCTGATTTTTTCTTCTTCTAAATATGTTAGTACAAGAGCAAGCTTGGCTTAATTGCTTTATAATGGAAATGGCCGAATGTTGTACCAATTTACTTGTTTGTCACAATCTTCTAAATCATGGGCTGCAGCTAGAATGCTATATACATTAGGGGTTTCCACTAATATTGTGTTTTTGTCTGTATAAAATTAAGGGAGGGCCAAACTGTACAAAATGTTCAGGAAACCTACTGCATCAGAAGATCTAGCGTGGCAGCAGATGTGATTGCCGGAGCTCGACAACGACGGTCGTGCATGCGGTCGGTGTGCCAGCGTCTGGCACGCCAGCATAGTGCCGATGCAGCTCACTTCCAGTTCTGAATTTGTATTTAGGAAATGAAGACAGTAGTTTTTACTGCACGAATTTACAAAATGGATCTGTTTAGCTGCAAGTGAGGGGGTATTTCAATCCATGTTACATCCCCTGGTATTATGCTAATGATTCTTTGACCAAGCAAGTATTATTAGGTTAAAATTACATTGATAATCATCAAAGGCTGGGTGGAATGGTGCTCCATCAGGAAGGCTAGAGGCATCAGTATAACAGTAGGATACTGTGCTAGCGTGCTGGTGTTTCAGATTTGGGAACTGTTGTTGGGCAGAGAGCATAGTAGCGTGCTGAGGGCTTTGGCTCTATTTTGAGTGAGAAAGTTGTGTGTGTATATCTCTTAATCTCTGATTATCTTGCAAATGGTAAGGGTGTTGTCGGGCAGAAGAATTAAGCAATGACTCTAGGTGATTTCATTAGCACTTATATGAAAGCAATGGACTATAATAAATTGATCTTTAATTGGTGAAAGAAATGCTTTAGTACCTGTCATTATGTGCTAGAAACTATGTTAACATGCTGTTTTTTAAGATCAGTTAGGCTAACAAGTTTTCAGTAATATAAACACATTAACATAACCTCTTGCAATGTAATTTAGTTTTTTCCCAGGTGTTTTTCAATGATTTGTGCAGCTATGCATTATTTGATGTGTTGGAATTGATTAAACAGGCAATGGTAGCCATATATGGGATGTGTAACCATTATGATTCTTGATTATGTGTATTGAGTTCCTTTATGCATTATTGGTAAATATTCAGTTTACTCCACCGCTGTCTGCACTTTCTCATAGACATTTTTGCGTAATTTATATATGTTGTTTATTAGGTTCTTGGTGCTGCAATCATGGTGAGCCCGAGAGGAAAACATCCAGGACAACTGCAAGATCAGGTCACTTCTCCCGTAGCGACTACAATAGCCGGGTTTAGGAGCTCAGGAAGGGTGATTAGTGCTGTTGTTGCTGCCGCAAAGCAATGCTGCGAACTGTCATATAGTTTGATTGATGTTCATTTTGGCGGATTTCGACAATGTTGCATTCCGAGAAGGGTGATTAGTGTTGTTGCTGCCGCAAAGTAATGCCGCGAACTGTCATATAGTTTGATTGATGTTCATTTTGGCGGATTTCGACAATGTTGTATTCCCTTTGTTGATACACATGTCTTATATAGTTTGATTAATATTTCATTTCCATTTATACCAGTGATCATAGATCATGTGTCGCTTTAACTTCATTATTGGCATCAACATCGTTTTGAAAACCCTTCTTATTGGAACAAATTGAATTAATATAATTTTTTCACCCGTAGCAACGCACGGCAATTGGCTAGTCTTGCCTAGATTATCCAAGAGATTGGATCGACCTCCTGCTAGTGACGAGAACTGCATGAGAAAGAATAGAAGTACGAGAAGGGTGTTCCGTGGTCCCGCGGTGAGGAGGTCCCGAATAGGCGTCCCCTTGCATGGCATTGGATTTCCCTCCTAAACTTTAGTAGGTGTGTCATCGGATGTTTGACACATGCATAGAGTATTAAATATAGATTAATTACGAAACTAAATGCACAGATTGAGACTGTTCTGCGAGACGAATTTTTTAAGTCTAATTAGTCCATAATTTAGTAACGTGGTGCTACAGTAAACATATTCTAAAAACAGCTTAATTAGGTTTAATAAATTTATCTCATAGATTACTGACGGATACTGTAATTTGATTTTTTATTAATATCTGAACATCCCATATATCACCCCCAACACCTTCAGTGACCCCTCACTACGGTCTGCGGACTGCAGCTCTGGCCGGTGGCCGCCGCTGCATCTGCCAGGAGCCCACGAGCGACGGGATTGCCTTCCGCACTTTCTGCAGCGCCGTTCCTTCTCTCTCTGCCATTCGTGCGGTGGGTGTCAGGGTCGACCCCCACGAGGAGACACACACGACTTCAGCAGGGTGCGCCACAGGTCAGGTCAACATCTTCCAGCTGGTTAGGTTAGGCCGCACCAGTCGAATCGAAGCAGTCCTGGTAACAGAAGGGCTAATAAGGGCGAGTAAATTTGTTGATTGCCATCAGAAATTATAACATCTTTGTATCTGCCATCGTAAATCATAATTTTGGTTCATTGCCATTGAGTTCTATTCTTTCCTTGTTATATGCCATCACAGTGACTTTTGACTCAGAAAGACAACTGACGTCGTTAAAGCACATGAGAAGTACCCATTGTACCCTTCTGTTCTATCGATCTCTTTTCATCCCTCACGTGCGCTCTTCTCGTCTCCTCCGTTGCTTCTTGTCTCCTCCGTTGCGAGCATCGGTCTTGTTCGCAAAAAAAATCCCCCAAACCCTAGGTGCAGCTCCAAATCTCCCTCCGGTGGGCGCAGCTCCTCGGATCGGCGCGGCCCCTCCGACGCGTCAATCCCCGTCAAGCGCGTCGATCCCCGGCCCCGTCCAGCGTGTCGTCCAACTCTTGCAGAGGGCGCGGCCCCCGGCGGCCGCGGCCCATCCGGCAGGCGTGTCCCTTGGTGGGTGCAGCCCCTCGGCGGGAGTGTCCCCTGGTGGGCGTGGCCCCTCCGGCGGGTGTGTCCCCTGGTGGGCGCGGCCCCTCGGCCGCAAACTCCAACGTTGTCGCACCGTCCTGTGCCTCAAGGGTATCACATCTCCTCCCCTTCTGCATCTGTATGCCCATCTTCTGCCCTCCAGGTACATGTTCATAATAATGATTTGTCAATATGGATAAAATGTTTCCTGCCCACCGGGTGTTTGATAGAATGCTTTTGAGACAACATTATTTTCCACTCATAGCTCCTATTTTTCCAATAATTATAGATAAGTTGTACCGAATGTATCACACATTTTCTTCCTGATAATCATTGAGGTTGCCTACCACTGAAGTGATTATATGAATTTGCATTGCCTTTTTTAGATGTCGAATCTCTTTAGTATTCAGTATTTGGTGAATATTTTCCATTTTAGATTCCAGATCGCATCCGAGAATAATTCTAGAAGCCATCATCTCAGTCAAAGGGCATTGAACTGGGAACATCAACTTTCCAAACAGTTAGTCGCAAAAAAAAACTTTCCAAACAGTTGTATTCTTAGAAATTTAGGATGCTCTGTCTGTGCTAATGCAATAGAACATTGAACTGAAAACATTAGAGACAGTGTCCTGTGCAGCTTTCCAAACAGTTGTGTTAGATGTGATTATGATGCTCTTTCAGCGCTATACAACGTCCTGCTATTCTCTTTAGCTTTACTTTGTTGTGTCGCCCAGCAACCTTGTTGCTATTTAGTTATGCAGTGTCCTACATGTATGAATTATGATGCATCCTTATGCTCATCTCAACAGCAACAACAGGCTCCTATGCTTCCAGGTTGCTGATTGTTACTGGTCATAGATTACATCCACATCTAAAGAGGTAAATCGTCACTCATCGGCCTCCGACGGCGGGCGCGGCTCTCTCGGACGGGCGCAGCCCCTTGGACGAGGCCTCCGGCAGCCGCCGCGGCCCCTCCAGCCCTCGCATCCCCGTCGCCCCTAACCCACACCAGCAGAGCGAGAGAGATGGTGATGCCGGGGCAAAGCCTTGACACTAGTTGGCTTCCAGCAGGGTAAGTTCTTCATACTCATCTCTTTTTCCTTCTACATTGATCTGTGCGAGTAGGAACGATATGATATGAGATTGTTAAAATACACATAGTTTTAATGGTCCGTTCTTTCTCAGGATGGACCCTAAATCAAATTTCTTGCTGAAAATCAGACTCACTGGCAATCCTAAAAAGCGTAGACAAGAGTTTTCATGTTTTAATTGCACAAAGATTGTGGATTCTGATGTATGCAATTTCAAGGACCTCGTTAAAGAAATTGTGGATCAATACCCTCATGGATATAATGAGATAGTGCATGTATTTTATTATGATGATGTCCAAAAGACCTTCCCCAAAGTCACAACCGATCAGGAACTACTAGAAATGTTTAGCAAACATGACCATAGCAAGGTAGTTCGCATGACCATTACATACACTGAACCCAATGATATTGTGCCTATCCCCGAATGCTACAGTCATGAAAATTCAGAGGTTCTTGATGTAGCAAGCCACTCCACTGAGCCAACAGCAAACCAGCCCATTAAGCCAAGATCAAACCGGCGCACTGAACCTTCGACCAGACAGCCCACTGAACCTACAACAAGCCACCCAACTTATCCAACAACAAGCCAGCCCACTGAGCCTACAAGCACAGATGATGATGATGATGATGATAAATGTCTCAAAATTCCTCAACCACATAATGAACATGTGGGTGTTGATGAGGAAGGCTTGTACATAGCTGCTCCTGATAAGGAAATCAGTGAAGACTCCGAGTCTGATTCTGATTCTGAGGAGTACGAGGAAGAGGATAGGTGAAGATGAACCCACATCGACATAGGTGCTCTAGTTCAAGAAGAAATAAGCAAGTGAAGAATGCAAATAAATTCTGGGTATGTGAACAAGTGAAGGATTGGCTTATGGAGGATGCAAGCCTAGGCCCTACAGAATTGCAGAGGAGGATAAAGGACAAGCACAAGGTAGAGGTGCCCTACAATAGAGTGTTTGATGGTAAGAACCTAGCCCATAAACAACTATTTGGTAGCTGGGACAGCAGCTTTAATAACCTGTATAGGTTCAAGGCAGAGGTGGAAAGGTGCTATCCTGGTAGTTTTGTAGTGATAGATCATCACAAGGTCAGTGACGAAATCAGATTGCATAGGTTGTTTTTCGCTATGAAACC
Source organism: Saccharum hybrid cultivar R570 (assembly GCA_038087645.1). Lineage (NCBI taxonomy): Eukaryota > Viridiplantae > Streptophyta > Magnoliopsida > Poales > Poaceae > Saccharum > Saccharum hybrid cultivar. The sequence goes on along the minus strand of JAQSUU010000108.1, from coordinate 34,918,472 downwards.
ATGCATACAAGGTTTTCTCATAGGATGCAGGCCATACTTGGCGATAGATAGTACATTTTTGACAGGAAAGTTTAGGGGGCAGCTAGCATGTGCAATAGCTGTAGATGGACATAATTGGATGTATCCTGTTGCTGTTGGAGTGATAGACTCAGAAACAAATGAAAATTGGATTTGGTTTATGCAAAGGCTTAGAGATGCCATTGGATCACCTGAAGGATTAGCCATATGTACAGATGTTGGTCAAGGAGTGATGACAGGTGTGAAGGAAGTGTTTCCCGAGGCAGAGCACAGAGAATGCATGCTACACTTGGTCATGAACTTCAAGAAAAGGTACACTGGGAAGATATTTGATGACCATCTTTGGGCAGCAGCATATTCTTGGACCACGTATTACTTTGAGAAGCACTGGAAAGCAATGGACGAAGCCAAACATGAAGCAATGAATTATATAAGACAATATCATACCAGGATATGGGCAAGAAGTCAATTTTGGACCCATTGTAAAGTTGATTATGTCACCAACAATTTAGCTGAGTGCTTCAACAATTGGATAAAGAAGTATAAGGGCTTGAATTTGGATGACTTCATGGACAAGATCAGACAGCTAATAATGGATAAGTGGGATGTTAGAAGAACAATCTCAAGAAAGATTGAAGGGCTGATTCTGCCACACATCATTAAGAGTTTGAGGGAGCAAAGTAGAAACTTGGATATGGATGTACAGAAAAGTGGAGATATCCTTGCAGAGGTGTCTGTGAAGGGTGGCAGTGGCTACAAGCATGTTGTCAAGCTTGATGAAAGGACCTGTACTTGTAGAAGATGGCAAGTCTCAGGAATTCCTTGCAAACATGTCATTGCATTCATTACATCTCTTAGGGAACCTTTGGAGAAATATGTTGATAAGTATTATTCAGTTGCCAAGTTTAGGGCTGCATATGAGTGTCTTATACCTGCCATGCCTGACAAGTCCCAATGGCCAAAATCTGACCACGATTTCTTCATGCATCCTCCACTTTTAAAACCTACTTCTGGTAGAAGGCAGACCACAAGACGCAAAGGATGTACAGAGGCCAACAGCAGCACCACATGGAAGAAAGGGTCACATCAGTGCCCCATTTGCAAAGGATATGGCCACCGCTGGTATAACTGCAAGTATGGTGACCCTAAGGACATAGCAGCTATGCTAGCTGAGAAGTAAGCAATCTGTTTTTACTTGTATTTTGCACTTATTATTAAATTCAGTTTATTTATTTATAAGTTGTCATTGCTGTTCATACAACACAGGGGCCCTCCAAAAAGAAGGAAGAAAAACATAGTACCTTCCAGTGAGAGCAGTATTTTACCAATTGAACCAACACCTAAAACAATGCATTTTCCTACAAGGTAAGTGATTGTTTTGTACTGTATGCTTATAGTTTGTCTGTTTTTTTTAAATAACTGAAGTCATAATTTTACATTTGTATTACAGCCAAGGTGCCTCAATTAGTTTAAGTTCCGCAAACTCTCTCAGGTACATGTCCAATTCAATGTTTGCATATTGTTTTAATCATAGCATACTCAAAATCATATTGTTATGACAAGTACAAAACTCCTATGTAGGTCTGGAAGTGGCTCAAACCACCCTGAGTCTCTTCCAATTAAGTACCCATTGCTGCCTTCGGGTCAAACTACACCACCACCAGCCACATCCATGCTTGGAGAAAGGAAGAATCCTAAAGGTAAAGGGAAGAGAAAGGCAAAGGGAAAGGTAGTGAATAAAGGGGACAAAATGAAGAAGCAAGTTGGAATGCCACCAGATAGTCCAGCAATGAGTACTAGAAGCAAGACCACTCCTCAAAGCCCTGCCTTGCACACCAGAAGCAAAAGAAAGCTTCCAGACTTGAATCTGTAGTCGATGAATCGTATTTTCTATGGCCTGCTGCAAGTTGTGCTTATTTTGTGGCGATCTCTATTTTGTGTGGCCTGCAGCAAGTTGTGGCTGTGCTAGCCAAGTTGAGAACTTGATGGACAACATTGGCTGACATTATTTTGTATGTAGTGCACTTGCGTATGCTTGGTTAGCTAACTAGTGACTAGTTTGTGCTTGGTAAACATTTGAACCATATGGATATTAGTATGTTGCACGGATGATGTGGATCAAGTTGGTTACTGTAAGGCTATAATGTTCCTGTCATATTATTGTTATATGCCTAAGTTGGTGCTGTCGTATTGCTTGTGCATATTTGAATTAAATATGTGATGCTATCATATTTCTTGTGCATATTTTAAATTAAATATGTGGGCTGAAATGTTGTTAGATTTTTCAATGTTGAAAATACATGTAGTTGTACTGTCAAATGTTTGATATGAAGTGCTAATGGCATCAAATGGATATTTCTAATTTTCTGGGTTATACAAGGGTACCATGGTCATTTCTGTCATCATCTAACAGCCACTTGACAGAATATAGATGTCAATGGCATATAACAAGGAGAAAATACAACTCAATGGCAATGAACTATAATCATGATTCTCAATGGCACATACAAAGGTGTTATAATTTCCAATGGCAATGAACAAATTTACTCAGGGCCTAGCAGCTAAAGTTTAGCTCCTAAAGATCGAAACAGAAGGGCTAAGCGTGTTCCCAACAAGGAGCGATGGACTATCCGCAAACGTCTATATTCGTCCTCTAAAAGAAATATTTCATCCTAGTCACCACAAAATATATAGTTTTCCCGCACTCATCCATCCTCTATATCCCACACTCTATATCATGTGTCCCACATGTCATTCACCGTCCCCCCTTTCTCCTTTTCTTCTCCCCCTCCCCACCGCTTTCTCTCTCCTCTATCTTTTCACCTCATCTTCTCGCCCGCTCGCGCTGCTCGCCCGCTCCACGGCCGCCTCGCGCTGCTCGCCTGCGCCACTGCGAGGGCACCCCGGCACCCCGGCGCGGGTGCGCGCCGCCGGCCTGGCCACGGGCGCGCGGCACGGACGCGAGCGCCACCGCCGCCGTCTGGCCGCCGGCGCAGGGCGCTGCCACCGGCGCGGACACGCGGGCCCTGCCGGCCCCCGGTCGCGGGCGCCACCGCCGCCACCACGCAGGCGCGTTCGCGGGTGCGAGGCCGGTGCGAGGTCGCCGGACGCCGGCGAGCGCGCCTCCGCTACGCCCGTGTTCCACTCCGCTACGCCTCCGCTGTGCCTCTTCTCCTCCTCTTCCGCCGTTCCACGCTCTCCTGCTCTCTCCGGCTCCGGCGAGCCGCCCGCGGGCGCGGGGAGCGCCGCAGCCTCCGGCTGCGGGCGAGCCGAGCAAGCTCGGGCACCGGCGGACGAGCGCGCGCCGTCTTCTTCTTCGGCCGCGGGACCGGCTCCGTCGCAAGCTCCGTCGGCGTGGGAGTGGAAGCGCCGCCGGGTCGAAGCGAGGCCGTTGTGTCGCGGCTCCGGATGCTCTCTCTCTCTCTCTCGGTCTCCTCCCTCCTCCGCGGTGGTGGGCGGCGGGCCCGACGCGCCATGTCCACGCGTACCGAACGTCCGCGAACGCGCCAGGAATGGCGGACGTCCCGCGCGTAGCGGTTGGTTTCCCGTCCCCGCTGCAGGCCACACGACTGCCATCTCCTCCGCCATATCCGAGGTGGCGGGATACCGGCTCGTTTCCAAGCCCCCAGTGCGGGTAGTCTAAGCCGGCTTGCATCAACAAAGATTTAGAGAAGACTAATAGCGACGAGCAAGGTCCCGTTCACTTGTCTTATAAGCCGTACTTTTTTAAGTCAACGAATAGTGTTTTTCTTTCGTAGCAAATCAGCGAACAATACTTTCAGTCATGGCTTTTCAACCAAGCGAACAAGAACCAAATAGCTAAGGCCTTGTTTAGTTGGGGAGAAGAAAATTTTTGGGTGTTACATCGGATATGTCGGAAGGATGTCAGGAGGGGTTTTCGGATACTAATAAAAAAAATAAATTACAGAACCCGTCAGGACTGCGAGACGGATCTAATGATACTAATTAAGCTATCATTAGCACATGCGGGGTTACTGTAGCACTTAAGGCTTTTCATGGACTAATTAGAATTAAAAGATTCGTCTCGCGATTTCTCCGAGAACTGTACAATTAGTTTTTTTTTTGTCTACATTTAGTACTCCATATATGTGTCCAAACATATCATTTTACTGTAGAAAGCAAAAAAATTAGAAACTAAACCAGGCCTAAATACGTTTCACGTGGATCGAGAAGACTGAGAGAAAAGATGAGGCCATGTGCTATAAAGTATGACGAGAGAACCAAATATTATTATTCTATTTTTTAAAATCAAATCTTCTTTTAAATAATAGTTTGTGTAGCAGTGCATACTCTTATCGGTGTGTATAGACCCGAAGCATACCCAATGGCCAAAGATGTTCAACGATGTCTAAAGATTTGTCACAACCAGGACCTTCCACTCAAGATGCAGTCACCGTGCACCGGCCCGGCCCTCTCGAGTCAATCCACCCCATCAATAAATCACCTGTCGTCCCTCTCGTCACAGCAGATGGCAATGCCATTACTGCCTTGGACCAGGAATTTCCCATCAGCTGTTCAGCACTGCCGGTGCCGGCCGGGTCCCCGTTATCTTTCGTCGTGCATGGATGCATGCAGCGCACACGTACAGTACCCGTGCACGCATCTCCTCCCGCCATTTACTGCATGCAACAACTTCTCCAGCAAACGCACCGGCCTCGTTTTAGTTCCTCCTAAAGTTTATTCCCTCCCTATCGGATTTAAAAGTCGTTTAGGACAGCGACACGGTCTTCAAAACACAACTTTGACCTCTTGTTTTTATAAAAAATATTTATGAAAAAGTGATATATGTATACTTTTATGAAAGTATTTTTCAAGACAAATCTATTCATATAATTTTTACATTTGCAAACTCAACGACTTAAAAGTTATTGATGATTTATATTCCCAATGTTTGACCCAAACCTTGTCAAAATGACTTCTAAATCCGATACCAAGGGAGTACTTAGGGGGTGTTTAGATGCAAAAAAATTTAGAATTTGGTTACTGTAGTACTTTCGTTTGTGTTAAGCAATTAGTGTCCAATCATGAACTAATTTGGCTCAAAAGATTCGTCTCGTGATTTACAACCAAACTGTGCAATTAGTTATTTTTTTTATCTATATTTAATGCTCCATGCATATGTCCAAAGATTAGATGTGATAGAGAGAGAGTGTAAAAATTTAGAATTTGGGTGGCATCTAAACAAGGCCTTAGTTCGTATCACACCGGATGTTTAGACACTTGCAGTATTAAATATAGACTAAAAAATAACTAATTGCACAGATTGCGACTAATTTATGAGACGAATTTTTAAGCCTAATTAGTCCATGATTTAACAATGTGGTGCTACAGTAAAATACAGTAACATGTGCTACCGACGGATTAATTAGGGTTAATAAATTTGTCTTGCGGATTCCTAAGAATTTATATAATTTATGTTATTATTACCATCCGAACACTCCCATGTAATATCACTAAACTTTAGCTCCCGATTTAAACATCACCGGGACCCTCCCGTTCATTCAATGCCACGTCACAACAAGCCAAGGCCAAGCTATTGCAATTGGAGGACGGAGCGAAGAGAAGGAAACAGGCCGTGCGTGCAGCAAACAACCAGAGTCTACTTCCACGGTCACTGAGGCCTCTCAATGAGAATTTCAAGAAGTTTTATGGACATTAAATATGGTAACATGACACCGTGTTAATGAAGAGAGATGATAAGAGTTTTATGTGAGTAGAGAGAGTTTTAGGGGATGAAACTCTTCTGCACTGTTTTCAAAATATAAGTATATTGAAAATTGGGACATAAAATTGGCATTGAGACTGACCTAACTCTACCGCCTGGCTTTTTTGACCCGACCGGATAAGACGAGCGACGAGTAAATTGTGTTACCAGTAATCGCCAAGAAAAGCTGGGAAATGCCAAAGCTGTTCGGGTAACGTTTGCCAGATCGTGAGTGGCTTTTCGAACTGAGAAGTGGTATCCCGTATCCAAAGCTTTTTTTTAAGTGATCATTCACCTATTTTTTGAACGGATACGAGGGCCCGTACTCCTTGTTCTTGTACTTAAACTCCGAGAGAAGATGCATCACTCCTTGTACGTTGATGGCAATGTGTCTCGCTCCATTGGGAAAGAATACAATTCTAACATATTATTAAATTAAACTGTTTTAAATCTGAGTATTTTTTTAGAAGCGCTGCCTCCCTTTTAGTCCAATCCATCTCTAGAAAACATTTTTTAGAGGTGGTTGGAAAGCCCAGCCGTCTTTACAAATGTTCTTTATTTTTAGAGGTGACTAAACTATACAACGACATTACTAGAGATGGTTGGAAATTCCACCGGTATCTAGAAATTGATATTAGACGGGGTTGGCAATTTCATCCACCTCTAAAAACATCCGCAACATAATAAATTTTTTAAGTTTTTTTGAATCAAGTCGGATGAAGGCAAACTTGTTTCAAAGTTGTAGTACTAGAAGAGATCTACAACTTTGTAGTTTACTACCTTTTCATTTGAAATTATTTAGGCTTTGAAATTTTATTTAAGTTTTAAAATTTTGAAATTCAATTATTTTGAAAAAAAAAATTAAAATAACCTCGGATGGAGAAACGACCTAAACCAAAGTTGCAGTGCTCGAATAGATCTGCAACTTCTCAGTTGACTAACTTTTCATTTGAAAACATCTAGGGTCTTTAAATTCTATTTTAAGTTTTTAGAATTTGAAATTTAATTTTCATTTGTATTTTTCAGATGACTTCGAATGGAGAAATGATCTAAACCAAAGTTGTACTCGAAAATACATGAAACATTATAGTTGATGACCTTTTCATTTAAAATCATTTAAAGACTGGAAAATTTGTTCTAAGTTTTCAAAAAAAATTAATTTTGATCTTTTTAAATGATCTCGGATGGAGAAGCGATCTAAACCAAAGTTGCAGTTGACCCATCTAAATTTTAGTAGCTACTTATTCGCTGAATGAATGCAATTGATATCTTAACTAAATTGTACTCCCTCCGTATCGGATTTAGAAGCCGTTTAGGACAGCGACACGGTCTCCAAAACACAACTTTGACCTCTTGTTTTTATAAAAAATATTTATGAAAAAGTGATATATGTATACTTTTATGAAAGTATTTTTCAAGACAAATCTATTCATATAATTTTTACATTTGCAAACTCAACAACTTAAAAGTTATTGATGATTTATATTCCCAATGTTTAACCCAAACCTTATCCAAAACGACTTCTAAATCCGATACGGAGGGAGTACATAGTTTGACCAAGTATAGAGCTAAAATTTTTAGAACGGAGACAGTAGTGCACTCTACACTAAAGCCAGCTACTAATGCAGTACTCTCTCCATTTTTTACTTGTTACGTTAGTTTTGTCCTAAGCCAAACATTAATATTTTTACCATGTATTTCAAAAGTTCCTTATAATTTCACAACATATGAATTACAGATTATAAAAGTATTTATAGTGAATCTAAAAACATAAATCTTATGTCATGAACTTATATATCTTTTTTTGAATCATATTTAAAAAATAAATATTTGACTTAGGACAAAGCTAATACAACATGTACTCTCTCCGTCCAGAAAAGAACGCAATTATAGGATCCGTGCCGGTCAAAGTAACTCAAGTTTGACTAAATTTATAGCAAATAATATTAGTATTTATGTATCCATATAAATTTATTATGAAAATATATTCTACGACTAATCTAATGATACTAATTTTTGCATCAGGAATGTTAGTATTTTTTTTACATAATTTTGGTTAAAATTTAAATTGATTGACTTCCTAGGAAGTGAGAATTGTATTTTTTTGCTGACTGGGGGAGTAAATAAAAATGAAGGAATAACTAATACTCAAATTGACGTCGTGTGGAAGGCTGGAAAGCTAGCGTCCAATCCAACACCCACTCAAATTCTAGAGCACGTTTCAATTCTACTCGGCGCGTAACTCACGCTGCAGTTAGCCGGTGCCGGTTACGGGTCACGCACTTTTGCCCGGTGTCCCCTCCAGAAATACAGTAATCCTGTTCCTCGCAACAAGCAGCTCACACCCGACCAGGCGACCATGCCATGCGCGGTCAAATTGCCGCCCCATCGCCATGTGACGCGGCTGCAGTTCTCATTCCTTCCGGCAAATGGGATTGGAAAGGCCAGGCGACGCCCCGGTCGCCATCACGCTCCCTCATTCGGAAAGGCACCGTCAGAAATGGCAGAACACGGCAGCGCGCGGGGGGTCGCTTCGGTTTTCCGTGTCCACCTTCGGTTGGCAGTGGCAGCAGGCACACAGCACACTACTGTAGCAGCCAGCTCGCCGCGCGCGTACCTTCGCACGTTGCACCCGTCCGGCATGACCGGCACAGCGGGGGCGAGCCGTCCGTCAGTTCCCTCCCGATGCAACGCCACGCGACCCGGTCTTCGCGAGCACGCATCTCCAAGCAGGGCGAGACTGGAGCTCGGCCAGTAGAACTGGGAGACCATTCATTGCGTGGCAACGCTGCGCGAGACCGAGGGTAGGTGCGGCCATTATAAGAGGCAGCCAGCAGCAGTGTGCGAGCGTAGAAGTAGCCTAGCCGAGCCTGGTGAAAGATCCCCATAGGCCATAGCCCATAGCGTAGCGAGAAGGTGCATGCGACAGCAGGGTAGGGAGCTCACTGATCTTCTCAGTGTTTAATTCCTCCGATCCACAGAGGCTTTCAGTGGCAGTAGTAGCATAGAATCCCTAGCTGCCGCTGTTTTAGAGTAGCGTCGTGAGCTCACAAGGAGAAAATCTGGTGTGCTGTGAAAGGGGGCAACAAGAGAAGAAGAAAGAATCGGCTCAGCATGGCCTCCTCCTTCAACAACAGCCACTGGCCGAGCATGTTCAGGTCCAAGCACGCCGCCGAGCCGTGGCAGACGCAGCCTGACATCAGCAGCTCGCCGCCGTCCCTCCTCTCAGCTGGCGGCTCCAACACCACCACCGCCGGCCGCTGCCTCAAGCACCCCCTCTCAGGTAGGTTACTCGGGTACGCCACCATCCGTCCCGAGATGTATACATGCACATGCTCATCCTCATGCACCCACACTGATCGATCGACCATGTACATGCATGATACTGTCGCAGCTAGGGTTTATTTGTTGCGAGGTGGGGATCAAGATCGAGAGGTGAAGCTGACTCCTGGTTGATTGTTTTGCTTCTCTATCTATGCATGTGTAGGTGTCGAGGAGCGGACCCCGGATCCGAAGCCGCGGTGGAACCCCAGGCCGGAGCAGATCCGGATTCTGGAGGCCATCTTCAACTCCGGCATGATCAACCCGCCGCGCGACGAGATCCCCCGCATCCGCATGCGCCTGCAGGAGTACGGCCAGGTCGGCGACGCCAACGTCTTCTACTGGTTCCAGAACCGCAAGGCCCGCTCCAAGAACAGGCTGCGCACCACCACCGCGGGCGCCGGACGGCTGGGGCTGGGCCTCGCGCGAGCGCCGGGCCGCGGGACCGCCGCTGCGGCGCCCGTCACGCCGCCGCCGCCGCATCCCTTGATCCAGAACCCATTCCAGCTGCTCGCCTCGCCCGCGCAGGCGCCCACTTCCTCGTCCTCGTCCTCCTCCGATCGCTCCTCCGGGTCCAGCAAGCCGGCTGCGAAGCCGGCGGAGGCGCAGGCGATGTCCGCGACGGCGGCGGCCATGGACTTGCTAGGGCCGCTCGCCGCGGCGTGTCCCCATCAGATGTACTACCAAGGCCACCCCGTGGCGCCGGCCTCGCCGGCGCCACCGCACAAGGTGCAGGACCTTCTCGTAGCCTCCGACGAGCCCGTCTTCCAGCCGTTGCCGCAGGGCTACTGCTTGACGGCTGCCGAGGTCGCTGCCATTCTCGGGTCCGGGGGCCAGTACATGCACGTGCCCGTGCCACAGCAGCCACCGGCGGCGTTGCCTGCGGGAGCGTTCTTGGGGCTGTGCAACGACGTGACAGAGCCGACCGTCACTGGTCACAGGACATGCGCCTGGGGCCCGGCGGGGCTCGGGCAGTTCTGGCTCGGGGGCGGCGCTGATCACCATCAGCTCGGCAAGAACAATACCACAGTGGCGATCAACACCGTGGCAAGGGAGGTGGCCCACGACGACGCCACGAAGCTGGGGTTGCTGCAGTACGGCTTCGGAGCTAGCACGGCCATGGAGGCGGCGGCTTCGGCGGCGGCGCCTCTTGCTGCATCGCCGGCGGGCGCAGCTGTTACCGTGGCGAGCGTGGCTGCCACTACCGCTGGGCTCACAGGTTTGCCTGCAAGTACTACTAATGGTGTCGTCGCCAACTATGATCTGCTGCAAGGTTTGTGAAAAGTTGATTAATTACCGTTTTTTTAAAAGTCCTTGCATATTTTTCTCAGTACAGTACGTGTTGTATCATCATATGCTTGGATTAATGTGTTTGTATCGATTAGGACTGTCAGTGTGTCGCGTCACATGATTAGGAGGTCATTTCTCTCGGTCTGGTTCGTTTCATTTTATAGTGTTCAATAATAGTGCTAGGCTGCTAGCTTTGACTGGAGTATGCAGCGGTATGGGTTAGACTGACCGCAGTGGGGTACTCTAAAGATTTAAAGTATGAATATAGAGTAAAAACTGTTGCATTGGGTACTCTAAAACGATATTCTATCCTTTCTCTCACTCTATATTTAGAGTAGTACAGTGCTTACTCTATAGTGGGCCGTGGAGGGCCCCACTGGCTAAACAAAGGAAAAAAATGCTATAACTCACAAACCAAAAATTCAAATTAAATTTCGATTGCACCATTAAATTCGTCTCAATAAATCCTTCAAAACTAGATCACACATGGATATATTTAGATAAAGTGACAAGTGGGTCCCACAGTGGATAGAGTGGATAGAGTATGATATAGAGGATGAATGGGTGCGGGAGAATTGAGTATAGAGGAGAGAATCTTGCTGACTAGGGCCTTGTTTAGATGCACCCAAAAGTTAGGATTTTTTCACTCTCTCTCCATCACATCAATTTTTAGCCGTTTGCATGGAGTATTAAATGTAGGTAAAAAAAATAACTAATTACACAGTTTAGTTGGAAATCACGAGATGAATCTTTTGAGCCTAGTTGGTCCACGATTGGACAATATTTGTCAAATAAGACGAAAGTGGTACTATTCATCAGGTTGAAAAAATTTGCAAACTAAACGTGGCCTAGGACGTATAGAGGATGAATATAGAGGTCCATGAGGCGGATAACCTTATGATATGCGCAAAGACGTCCAAGCTGTATGCTTGTTGGCATGGAATTGCACAAATCTCATTTAAAAATTCAAACACCTTCTTCTTTTGATAAAAAAAGCTCCAATGCAATCACATCTTACCGATCCCAATACAAGGGTACTGTCAGTGTTTGTATGTCTAAAGGGATGCATGTGGCAATCGGTAAGATCAAGAGCCATGCATGCATAAATCTCTTATAGGAGTACATATGTTCGATCGTGTCACAGCCTTCCTGCATGACTTTACCGTGCATGATAAAAGTTGTGGAAATTTGTCAGTTTACAAGCACAGTACCTTTAGAAAAAGACCAAAATTTGTGAGTTGTTGTCCCCATCAGGAAACAAAAGCCGTTCATGATGGAATGCTTCAAAGGTAGTAGTATGAACTATTTCGTGGTGACAAAACACCATATCATCATGTGTGGATGCATCCAATGCTGCACGTAACGAATCCATCTTTTGCCCCTTCTGTTAGGCCTTGCACCAGTAGTGTGGTACTCATCCATCCCCAAAAAAAAAAAGATACAATTTCATAACAGTACCATACATGTTAAAATATATAAGTTTGACCAAATTTATATAGAAAAATATTTATATTTATCGTACTAGAATAGGCATTAAATACGTTTTCATAGTATATTTATTTAATGTCATACACATTAATATTTTTATCATATGTATTTGATTATACTTTATGACATTTTAACGGGGAATGTATCTAGATCTCGAATTTATTTGATGGATGTAGTGCTAGCTTCTCTCTGTCGTAGAAAAGGGTTAGAAGTTAAATTTTGCATGCGTACAGTACGTACGTTCTTGAAAACTTATTTTCACACTGCGGAGGCGTCTTTACCTAGAGCGAGCGTGCGGGCGTGCGCGTGTGTGCATGGCATGGCAATTCAAGGCTCTGTTCATGCACGCATGCATTGACTGGACTGTGGTTTTTACTTGGGTTTCCTCAAACCCTTCGATTTCTTAATTCACGGGCCACGCGCAATAACTTGGACGCACTAAATACCCCCTCGCCGTATGTTTGACTGTCTCTCTACATGGACGCAGGACTGGCGGCAGTGCCCGGGACCGGGGCCGTCGTCGGTGTCAGCACCGGCAGTGCGCCAGCCGAGGCCGCGGCCGCGGCGCCCACGGCGGCGGCGCAGGAGGGCGTCGTGGCGCTGTGCATCACGGACACCGTCACGGGCAAGAGCATGGCGCACAACGTCGCGGCCGCGAGGCTCGACGTGAGGGCGACGTTCGGCGAGGCGGCCGTGCTGCTCCGCGGCGTCGGCGAGCGCGGCCTCGACCTCGAGCCCGTCCCCGTCGACTCGTCGGGCTGCACGGTCGAGGCGCTCCAGCACGGTGCCTTCTACTACGTGCTGGTATAACGTATAATGCATTGCAAATTGAACGTGACGCGTGAAGAAGCTATGAAGTCCCGGTGTGCCGCGCAACAGCGCGGATATGGCAAGTGGTTTAATTAGGGTATCAGCTGGCATATAGGTGTGTGCCGATTTATCTAGTCTTCGTTTAATTTGTCTCGTATATTCTGTATGCTTGCACTGCATGCAGTGCACTAAGAACAATATCGTATTGCAATCTCTCTGTGCCTTGCAAGATAGTAATATGGTTTAGCCGTATATAGTACGGAGTATGTTCGATCGTGTACGTTCTTCTATCTGCGATGCAAGTACTCCGTATAATTCTTAGTACTATATATACTACTATCCTTTTAAGAAAATGCTATTATTAAGCCTTGGCAATAGACCATTTGCAAGTTGTTGGTTCGGATCGAGTTGGATAAACAAAATTTTTATGCCGTTTTTTTTAGACAAAACGAAAATGAAAAATATGTGCAAAATTTGTTGGGAAGAACTAAGAAAATCCAAACTCATTGTCTGCTTTTGTTCGTAAGTCCAAATATTGATGCTTCTTCAAGGTTTACACATCATATTGAAGCTTCTTCAAGGGTTGCAAGAGTCCTGGCGAGTTCTTGTGTTCGCCTCTGACTCTCCTGCAGAAAGTGTTATAAGTTTAATTTTGGCAACCAGTGGCAGAATTAGAACTTTAGATTAAGAGGGGACAGACAATACGACGACACTTCGTAAACATAATAAATATGTACAACAAGTGTACATATAACGAAAAAAAACACAATATTTATCATAAAAAAGAGTGAAATAACTAACTTTTTAACTATGCAATTGAATATTTTTATAGATATTTAAAAATTTTCACTGTGCTTGGGGGAGGGGGCACGCCCCTGCTGGCCCCCTGGTTCCGCTAGTGTTGGCAACAATAGCTCCAATATCCATCATCATGTTACTCCACCAGAACCTATCTCTAAGATATTGTACATCTTAGTACTTCCAGGATGGATCAAATACTTGGAGGTATGAGCCTATCGGATTATTTCCATTCTAAGGGTATCATCAGCAGAAACGCAAATGCGATCTTTATACCATAGGGTACCTTGTCCGTCTTCTTAGAATTCTGGGCATTTATCTTTCAACATGACACTTCAAATGTCTTCAATCTCATGACAGTCATTTTGGGGCTTTCCTGATTCGATCTTCCAGATCATAGCTCACCCTAAGCTCATTCAACTGGCCTCGGTCAATGAATTCCAATCTGAGCTAATTCATTTCCTCGCAAAGGTCTGGATGAGTGGTCTCCATAATCAGGGCATGACATTAGTTCTTGCAACTCAGCGTCAGCTACCATGTCGGCCTTGCTGGGGTGATAGTGGATCTCAAGATTGTAATCCTTAATCAACTCTAACCATCGGTGTTATTGCACTTTGAGCTCAACTTGAGTGAAGAAGTGCTTTAGGCTCTTGTGATCGGTGTAGATGTCAAACTTGTTAATTCCTGATCACATAGTGCCTCCATATTTTGTGTCCACGCACCATAGTTGCAAGCTCCAAATCGTGGTAAGCTTTGGCTCCAAGCATCACAGTAGATGACGAAGTCCTGGCAAATATCGGTCAACGTCAAAGTAGGCATAGTGGTAAGCTTCTGATTGAGGGCATGGAATCTCAACTCGCACTCAGACATCCTCTCAAACTCCGTCTTATTTTTTAGCAGGTTGGTTATACGTTTAACTATCTTCGAGAAGTTCTCAACAAATAGACGATAGTAGCCCACGAATCCAATGTAGTTGCGAACGTCATACACATTGTGTGTCTGCTTCCAATCAGTTACTGACTCTATCTTGGCAGAATCAACTGACACTCCCTCAGTGGTGACCACATGGCCTATAAATACAACCTTATCAAGTCAAAACTTGCACTTGCTGAACCCTGACCTAAAACAATCTTAGACGCGCTTTCTCGGCAAGCTCTTTTGTGAGAAGTGTTATTTTTCGCTGAATTATAAAATCGGAAGTTATTGGAAAATATAGACCTGGCTGGTTCTCTCGGCCGTGAGTTATGGGATTCCAGCCTTGGAGTAGTGTGGGACTGGAATTACGTCAATACGACTAGAGAATTAATGGACATGGAGGCACCGGACAGATCACAGATCGGACCATGGATGAAGGCCTGCACTGCACCGCAGCACCGGCGTGTCGCTCGCGCCCGGTGCAGAGGCGCACGGAGCCGGGCACCGGCATGCATCCCGCTTTTTTCCTCGGCCGGTCGATCTGCCTCACTGCACTGTGCCTGTTGGCACTGTGGTTGAGCGCGCGCGCGCATGGGCGGGGGACACGATACATGAGTTTCGTGTGGACAGGCCTCTCCCGTGCCGCAGGGAGCAACCAGGCCAGGGCCCCCCTGCCCCTGCCGTGGCAGCTGGGCGGAAAGGCAGACAGCGCGCGAAGCTCCACACACATGCGCGGACAGCTACTCCTACGAATGTCGTAGCACAGGACAGGACTGTCCTTCCCGTCCGGCGTCGGCAGACCAACCGGACGCCCCTCTTTGCCTTTGGCCGGGCCTGTTTAGTTTGCAAATTTTTTTTTTGCAAAAACTACTGTAGCATTTTCGTTGTTATTTGGTAATTAGTGTCCAATCATGGACTAAGTAGGCTTAAAAGATTCGTCTCGTGATTTACAGCTAAACTGTGTAATTAGTTTTATTTTTTATCTATATTTAATACTTCATGTCTGTGTCCAAAAATTGATGTGACGGGAAATCTGAAAATTTTTAGGAAAATTTTTGGAACTAAACAGGCCTGGTCTCGGGCTCAGATCTCGTCAGTCAAGCAGCTCTGGTACGATGTCTGGTCTGCTGTTGTCGTCAACACGGCAGGGGTCAGATCGTGGCATGGGACGCATGCGTGCGCTCGTGCTCGTTGTACAGCCTGATCGGCTGCACTTGTTCGGCGGATGCTGGTGTGGCCACAGCCCACAGGAGTGCTAATCTACAGGGTCTTTCAGTTTGGATTTGTGCAGTAGTGCAGCTGCAGCCACCTGATAGTTCAGATACGGATTCTCATTCGGATAACCAATTAGCTCCATTATCGTCCCGTTCGGCTGCGCTGATAAGCCGACTGAAAAACACTGTTGGCTGATTTGTTGTGAGAGAAAAACATTGTTCCGGCTAGAAAAACAAGCTGAAAAAGACGGATTATAAGCCGGGTGAACAGGCCCTATAATAGATATTCATTCAATACTTTAAAGAAAGAAGTTAATCTCTCCGTCCTAAAAAAACACACAATTCTAGCTTTGAAACCTGGACACGTGCTATGTCCACATTCAAAGCTAGAATTGTGGTTTTTAGACGAAGGGAGTACGTAATAAGAGGTTAAAATATGATAGGTATATTAGACACTATAGATATCAACTACATTGTTAGTCATATTAAGGATATGTCTGGTACGGCTTATGGAACATGCTTCACAAAACTTGTTTTTAGCTTCTTCTACCAAATATGTTCTTTTGGAACAGTTTGTCTGTAAAAGTTGTTTTTCAACTTCACTCACACGCACAGGAAGCCTGGTAAATCTAAAAATACTAGCTTCTCTCGGCTCTCTCTGCTAAATTCCCTTTACCAAACATTTTTTTAAATAGCTTTAGCTTCACTGAAGGGTCGAGATGGCGGACTAGAGGGGGTGAATAGTCCTTTCTAAAATTAATCGCGTCGGCAAACCGAAACAAATGTGGAATTAAAACTATCGGTCTAGCCACGACTAAACCCCTCTATCTAAGTTCACAAGCACCTCACAAAGATCCTAATTATGTAACTAAGGTGCTTTCCTTAGCAAGAGCTCTCCTAAACAATTCTAGAGCAAGGTCACACAAACCTATACACTAGTACTTTAGCAAAGCCGGGGAGCTCCTACACAATTCTAGTAAGCAAAAGCACGAAGCCACCTATGCTCACTAGCAATGCTCAATAGCAAGGCAACTAATGCCAAACTAGAGAGCGCAAATTACTTAGCTACACAAACTAAGCAATATGACTAACAAGGTTACACAAACCAAATTAGCCACGCAACGGGAGCTACTTCTATGCTACACAAGCAAGAAGGTAACTAGCTAACTACACAAGCAAACTAGTTACAAGAGCAACTACACAAGCATAAGTATATGAATGTAAATACAAGCTTGTGAATCGAAAGCAAACCACCGAGAAGATGTACACAATGTTGACACGGCGGTTTTTCACCGAGGTTCACTTGGTTGCCACCAAGCTAGTCCCCGTTGTGGCGATATACCAACTTGATGGATCACGAGCTAATTGACTATCAAGAGTCAAACCCTCAGCGGGTGCCGCACATCCACTCTCAAGTTGGGGATCCTCCAAGCCACGAGCTTTACTAGAGTTGCTCTTCGTGATCCCCACGGGGTGAGCACAATCCCCCTCACAAATCCTCCTCCGGAGCCACGCACAATCTCCACGCGTGCTTCAACGGAATCGCAAGGCACCAAGCCGTCTAGGAGGTGGCAACCTCCGAGAGTAACAAGCACCACCGGCTTGCAACTCGACCACCTAGTGCCACTCGATGCAATCCTCACGATGCAACGCACTAGAATCGCTCTCTCACTCGATCGGATGATCACTATCAAGCTCAAGTGAGTTAGAGGGCTCCCAAGCACACCAACACAAGCCACCAAGGCCTAAGGGTGCTCAGCTGCCGGCCATGGCCGGCCACAACATCTATTTATAGCTCCACAACGAAATAGAGCCGTTAGTCCCCTCACTGGGCAAAAATCGGGACGACCGGACGCGCCGGTCAAACTGACCGGACGCGCTGCACCGCGTCCGGTCGCCATGTGCCGTCCACATGTCCCTCCGCGTTCAACACCGAACGCCCGATCTCAACGGTCACTGTGCGCCAACGGACAAATGCGATCGACCGGACGCGCCGCCCAATCGACCGGACGCGCAGGTGCGCACAGTACCCGCGCGCGCGACCCACCGACCGGACGCGCTCCACGCAACGACCGGAGGCGACAGTGCCAGCGTCCGGTCACGGTCCAGAGAGCTCCCATCGCGACCGGACGCGTCCGATCGCGAGTGACCGGACGCGCCGCGCGTCCGATCAGCTTTTCACCACGCTCTACTCCTCTGGGTGCCCGACCGGACGCTCCGGTTCCGCGAGGGACCGGACGCGCCGGTTGAAAACCCTAACACCGCGCGCCTGACAACTGCTGAGAACTGACCGGACGCGTCCGGTCAAACCGCGACCGCGTCCGGTGACCCCAGTGACCTCCGTTCGCCTCAGTTTCTTCTCCGACTTCCGGCGTAGTGGAAAATAGGCATTTCAACTCCTCGAAAACGCCTGAATCCCGCCTCGCAAGCTCGGCGGGAAGGAGAGAGGAACCCAAACCCCTCTCTACCGCTCAAACTCCACCGCCTTCGCAAATGTGCCAACACCAACAAGTGTTCACCACCTTGTGCACGTGTGTTAGTATTTTCACAATCATTTTACCGAAGGAGTTAACCACTCAACTTGCCACGCCACTCGATCCTAGCAGCGATGCATAGTTAGATCACACGAGTGACACTAGATGACCGATATGCAAACAAGTTTGCCCCTCTTGATAGTACGACCATCTATCCTAAACCCGGTCATCAACTTCTCTACACACCTATGACCGGTGAAATGGAAATACCCTAGGTTATACCTTTGCCTTGCGCATTCCACTCCATCTCCTCCGACGTTGATGCAACACATGCATCAACCATATCACAAATAATATGATCCACTTCATATCATCATGTGACCTTGGTCCATCGATCTTGACCTCACTTGCTCTTCACCATTGCGTCGGTCCATCGGCGCCAAGTCTTGCTCAAGCTTCACCGCCTCACGGTCCATCGCTCCAAAGCCTCCGACTTGCCCTTCACACTTGCAACCGGTCCGTCGAGCCAAGCCTCATCTTGATCTTTGCCACCTTGGTCACATGACTCCATGTCATGTCTCATATGCAATGAGCTCCTTCATGACACAATCATCTGTGGACTAATTCCCTGTGTATCTCACATAAACATAATTAGTCCACCTAAGGTTGTCACTCAATTACCAAAACCAAACAAGGACCTTTCATTCACCGGTGAAGATGTTCATAGAACTGAAATAAAAAAATCACTAATGAATCTGAGTTGTACCAAACGGGACCTAACTATATGATTTGTGATGTGTCCACCATTAGTATATAAGATAAAAACATTGGGCTACTAAATACTTGTAGCCATAACTTAGGTCTGTTTGGTAGAGCTCCACTCCTAGATTCTCTGGCTCTGCTGCTTGATTCTCTAGCAAAGTGATTCTACTTGATTATGGTAGAGGAGCAAGGTGAGAAACAAGTGAGAATTGATTCTCAGCAGTGTGTCATCTAGGTCCCTGAATTTTTGTCATCTAGATATGATGTAAATCGCATCTACAACACTACATGTCATATCGGTTGGATCCACATAACCACACCTCATTTTTGACCGAGGCATGACCTTAGGGGGTGTTTAGTTCCTCCCAAAATTTTTTACCCTATCACATCGGATGTTTGGACACATGCATGAAGTATTAAATGTAGACGAAAAAATAACTAATTACACAGATTGCAATAAATTTACGAGATGAATTTTTTGAGCCTAATTAATCCATAATTTGACAATGTCGTGCTACATTAAACATGTGCTGATGACGGATTAATTAGGCTTAATAAATTTGTCTCGCGGTTTTCAGGCGAGTTATGTAATTAGTTTTTTTATTAGAATCCGAACACCCCTTCCGACATCTCATGAAACATCCTATGTGACACTTTCATCCCAGGAACCCCTTAATGGCAAAGCAGTTATTCACCTGCCTCTTCCTTCTAAGGAGCACTAGCTTTGACCTTGCCGCAACCACTATTGATGATACCATGCCCTTTCATGTGGAGGATATATACCAATATATGGATTGGTTGGATCTTTTATTTGCGAGACATGGAGGATAGATACCAATAGGATTGGTTGGATCTTTTTTTTGCGAGACCCAATTACAAACGCAGACGCTTACATACACGAGCGCACACTGACCCCTATGAACGCACGCACGTACACCCTACCTCTATGAGCACCTCGGAAGAACTGACTTGGACCGACAAATCTCGAGATTGACGAAGTCACCACTGGCGTCTCGCTATCAAGGGGCATGTCACCTACCACTGAAAGAATAACGCCGTTAAATCCTGTAATAAATCTAGAAAAATACGAGCATCCGTGTCAAGTCAGAGACTTGAACACGGGTGGACAGATTTCACCATAAGGAACCCAACCAACTAAGTTACGCTCAGTTCACAATTGGTTGGATCTTCGATCCGAGATGACACACTGTGATAAGTCTGAGGACCTAAAAATGAAATTTTAAGAGTTCTAAATCTGGATAACACCTGAAGATAAAGTTTGGGCATGTACCTAAAATTACAATTTCAGAGTACGGGGATATGAGGGACACAACAAGACAAGTTTAATGACCATGCATTTTTGTTTTTGAAACTGTCGGACCTTTTATTATTCATCCGACCCAGTAAAATCGCTGGTCACCAAATCCTCCAGCATGGGAGGAACCCTCTCCCAAGTGTTATAACAGCCACTTGGAAGCTTACAGCCGAGAGCCGCTAAAGAATGAGCGACCTTGTTACAATCACGCTTACAAACCAAAACAAGACATGTGGGAAATTCATCACTAATAATATGTTTGATCTCTGTGACTATGCCACCGATAGACGCCAACCTGTAATCATCAGTGTTGATATCCTTCACCAGCGATGCATCCACCTCCAAATTGAGCCTTGTGATTCCTTGCCTGACGGCCGCCTGGAGCCCCGCCTGACACCCCTTCAGTTCAGTGTGTAAGGCTATCCACACTCGTCGTACTCTAAATTCATCCCCTAAAAGGAATATTTTATTCTGGTCATCAAGATTCTCTCCTCTATACCACTTTCTCTCGCACCCATCCATCATCTATATTCATCCTCTATATCAATAGGACCCACACGTCATACCTTACTTTTATTTTTCTCGCCCACCCGGCCGCTCTCTCTCCTCCCTGCTCCATCCCCACCCACTCTCGCTCCCTCCGCCGGCGGCCTCCCTCCTCGCTCCCTCCGCTGGCGGCCACCCTCCCTCCTCACGCTCGTGGCTGTGGCCCGCAGAGCTCGCGGTGGAGGACCCGCTCACCCCCGTGCCTGCGACCGACGGCGCTCGCGACGAAGCTCCCGCTCGTGCCGTTGCCAGCGGCCATCGGAGCTCGCACTCGCGTCCGCAACGGTTGGCTCGGCCTCGCCCGGTGGCTTGCTAGCGCGCAGCGGACCAGCGGAGCGGCGCGCGGCAGAGCAGCGCTCGCCCACGACGGAGCCTGCGGCGGCGGACCAGCGGCCTCCTCCGCTGCTCCCTTCTCTCCCCACCCGGTCTCTCTTCTCTTTGCTCGGCAGCGCGATTGGGGAGAGGGGGAGGCCGAGCTGCCGGAGCTCGCACACGGGGCTCCCGGCGGCGGCGGCTCGAGCCCTGCAGGGGCGGAGGCGGCCTTCTCCTCCCCGCGTTCCTTCCCACCCGGCGGTGCTCGCAGGCGAGGCCGCGGTGCGCACGGGCGAGCACGGCGGCGCTCGTAGGCGAGGCCCGCGACCGGCGGCGTCCGCGCTCGCGAGCATGGACGGGCGGCGCGACTCCGAGCGGCGAGGCAACGGTGTCCGGGCGTGGACGGCCACGAGCTCGCAGTGGCTTCGAGCGGCGGGCGGCCATGGGCTCCGGCGCATCCCTCCACCTCCCTCTGCTCCCTGCCTCTCTCCCTTCTCCTTCCCCTCTCTGCTGGCTCGCTCGGCGGGGCCCCACGCGCGGGTAGCGGATGTCCGCGAGTCCGCTGGGAATAGCGGACGGCCGGCTCGTCCGCGAGCGTAGCGTACGTGACAGCGTAGCCGCTGCAGCCGGTTCATTCGCTATAGGGTCCTGCAGGACGATTTACAGGGTCGCGGTGCGGACAGTCTAAGGCATTCAGGAGATAATCTTCTCGGCCGGCTCCTGAGCAAATGACACGGCCTTGACTATCCCTAATGACAAAACCCCACCCGCCATCCTTGTGCGATTCATCAAATGCTCCGTCAGTATTAAGTTTCAGCTCTCCTTCTGCCGGTCTGCGCCACCGAAATTTCTAACGAGAATCCGACAACAGCACGCTTGCGGGCTTCAGTGCTGCATCAGCTTGGAAAGCTGCGATGTACTAGTATGCCAGTTCAGCTATTGTCCTTCTTCTTCCTTCTTCTCTCCAACGATTTCTTTCACCCCACCAGAGATATAACAGCATGATCACAGTTGCCTGTTCATTACTTTTCAGTTTGAGAACAGCTTCGACCATTTCTC
Source organism: Saccharum hybrid cultivar R570 (assembly GCA_038087645.1). Taxonomy (NCBI): domain Eukaryota; kingdom Viridiplantae; phylum Streptophyta; class Magnoliopsida; order Poales; family Poaceae; genus Saccharum; species Saccharum hybrid cultivar. The sequence continues at coordinate 34,896,425 of JAQSUU010000108.1, read as the reverse complement.
TAGTAGTCTGGGCATTAGACAAAGTGCATCTGACTTCCTCTAAATTCAGCTCACGCCAAACCTTCTTCACCTCTTTGAATTTCAACAAAAGGTGGCCTCCATCTTCATCCAATCTCCCACACATTACTTATATTAAAATTAGTATTATTACTCGTTACTTTTAAAATGTTCCAATGATACGTGTTAGTAATATTAGGGAATGAATATAGTTAGTCATAGTCATGAGAACAAATTTTAGATAGTTTCACCTAGTACTATACTCTCTCCGTCTAAAAAAAAAAGACATTTTGGCTTTTCAAAAAGTCAACGAATTTCAAGTTTGTTCAAATATATACTAAAAATAACTAATATTTATGATGCGTAATAAATATTATTAAATAAATTATGAAATATATTTTAAATCTATTTGGAGATACAAAATGTTAACAATCTTTTTATAAACCTAGCTTGTTAAACTTAAGAAAGTTTGTCTAGTCAAACTTAGGATGTCAATTTTTTCGGACGAATGGAGTTTTTTTTTATGGATACAGATGATAACGGATATCTATCATTTTGTTCAAATATACGAACCAGGATTGATATAGGGAAAGATAATAGAAAAATTGCACATACTTTCAACTAGTATCATATATTAGAAATAAATAGATATATGAATACCTATATTACAAGTTTGGATACGGTCAGATAATTTGAATTTTTGCCGCATCTCTAGTCGTCGGCTCGTCAACTCGTGGCCGGGGACAGATGGGAGTGAGGGAGCAGGGAGGCAAAACGTAGGATCTGACGACCGGGACTTCACATCGCTACTGTAGGAGTAGGCGAGAAGCAGGTCGCTATTCCCCTAGGCTGCCTGTCTAGTGCCTACAGTACGCCCTACGCTGCACAGGCCACAGGGTGCGTGTGGGCGTGTGGCGTGTGTGCTCACTGAGCAGTGTGCACGGCATTGGTCTTGCGGCCTGGGGCAGCTTTTTCAGTTGATTGATGTGTCCCGTGAGTCATTGGTGCCCTGTCCTGTCGGGTCAGCTTGCTTCTCGTTCGTCGATCTCCTTTCTTGCCTTCTTGGTCTGTGGAAGCGCGCGTCTGTTATTTGACCCCTGTCAAGACACACCACCGGTGTTGACTGCCAAAGTTCAATTGCAATGCTGCATCGGCTGGAATTTCATCAGATGTCCCATAACAGAGGAGTAACAATTTAGCTAATGAGAAGTAAAAAAGGTATGTGTATAAGCAACGAGACCGAAGAAGATAGAGATAATGATGCATCGGGGAACGGGAAAAAGTGTACGTAGAAGACTAGAATACCGGTTAGCATTATGGGACGGACAGAGTATGTCTGAAGTTGTCAAAATTCTACTATAATAAGTTAGTGTGACTAGGGCTGCGTTTGGATCTCACGCTAACTTTTAGATGCTAATAGAAGCTAGGTTCATTTAGCTTTTGAGATTGTGGTAGCTGGTTTATGAAGTTGGTGGTTGTTTGGATACCATCACAACTTTTAGAAGCTAGATCGTGAAATTTGAGAAGATCCAAACAGGCTCTAGGGCACGCTTGGATGTGTGAAAATTAGCATTATCTTACTTCCTTTATTCCAAAATAAATTAACTTCTGCCTATGTAGCTAGACATATGTAGCTAGACAAGTGTTGTCTAGGTACATAGCTAGAAGTTAATTTATTTTTGGACTTTGAAATACAGGGAGTATATTATTCACCCTGTTTGCTTGAACTACTTTTCAGTCAACGAACAGTGTTTTCCTCCCATAATAATCAGCATAAGTATTAGCATAAGTCCAATTTCAGCATAAGCGAACATGGTGATTGGCATTTTCTAGTAGCATTCAATTTACCAAATACGTTAATGATTTACTTACTAGACATATCTAACCGTTTTTTGAAGATAGACCAAATTAGATGGATCAACTGTCTTGTCTCGCATGGACTTAGGCCATAGAGTGTATAAATGATGAAAAAATAGATTTCATCACTAATTTTATATTTTAAAGGGTGTGCATATGTACCCACTACTACACATATAGCTTCCCACCAGCATCTAAAGTATTAGTAGGTGGGTTGTTTAGATCTGATATTGCTAATTCTTATTACTCCCTGCATCCCAAAAATAAAGTAAAGTCCACAGACGGTCCTTAAACTTGTTCACTTGTGTCAACCGGGGTAAGATGAGCAAAGAGTAAATTGTGCTACTAGAAATCGTCAAGGAAAGTTGGAAAACAAAAAATTGTTCTTGGTAACTTTTGGCACATCGTGAGTGGCTTTCTGAACTAAGAAGCGGGAGAGAACTAAGAAGTGCTATCCAAAGCTTTTTTGAACTGATTTACCTCTTTTATGAACGGATACCTGGAGTACAACAAAATCCATGAAGATTCATGACCATATATACTCCTTGTTCTTGTACTGAATCTCGGAGAGAAGATGTATCACTCCCTGTACGTTGATGGCAATTTGTTCCTCCACTGGAAAAGAATATACAATTCTAACATATTATCAAATAGGACCACCTTCTCCTCATACCCATCCAAATCCACATTGTGCACCTTGCTCCCGCCTCTCATTATCTGGCCCCACATCAATGTCCGTGCTCGCCATGACGGTCAAAAAGCTTCGCATATGCCAAGTCGTTGATCTAGCAAACTCAAGAAGTACCCTTAGCTGCCAGATTCCTAAAGTGGCATTTAAGTTTTATTTTGCTGGCTCTTCCTATGGTCAGCTGATTTGTAGTCACGACATAAATTGTCTTATTATGCATGTGTTCACTGGTGCCAAAGTTTTACCTCCGCGGTTCCCATTAAATATACATGGCTTATTGTGTTGAACTATCCAAAGAGATTCCTTATGTTCAACACTTTTTGTAACCCTTTTGGTTTTTAACTTTTATTGGATCTAGTAGTGGAGGGGCGCAAGCCCCCCTCCCCCTCAAAAAAAGGTTCACCTTAGTTGCGTTGTGTAGGAGGCAATGAACATGAATCTAAAGGTTGAAGACACGCCACTTGGGCAGGTAATATGGACCTTTTCTAGCTCCCTTATTCCCTCTTACGTCATGGCATTTAGTTCAACCCAAAACAAGACCTAGGTGTGTCAATGCGGGACCCACAGGGCTCCTCAGCGATATGACTACAAGTCATGGGCCCTGGCCTGGCCCACGTACCAAAGTAGGAAGGGGTGCAACAACTGCTACACCGAATCCGAGTCGAATCGGCCAGACTAGCTGGACTCCTACAGGAAAGTACCTTCTGTATTTAGATCAGGACACCTTCTTTGGATCCAACTAGGATTGTAACCGCACCATAGTCCTCTCTATCGATATAAAGAGAGACTATGGACACCTCTGTAACATGTAACACAAGATACTAATCAATCCAACGCAAAAGGCTAACGCCGACTGGACGTAAAGGTCGTTACTCGATCACGATCGAGGGCCTGAACCAATATAAATCGACTGTCTCTTGTGTTCACTATTGAGTTCTGCACCCACCGAGACCCAAACAACTGTTCCGGGTACCCCCGTGACAGGCTACCGGTGGTAAAACATAGACAGCTAGCGCGCCAGGTGGGGGCTTCCAGCCGATTTGCATCCAAGAGCTCGATGGACCTCGACAACATGATCTTCTCGATGGGATCAACCTTCATCTTCGAATCATAGATCTACGAGGCGGATGACAAAGGCAAGCTCCAAGGACACCTCCTCAAGGATCAAGAAAAACCTAGAAGTCTTCACTCTTTCGGCAAGATCGACAGAAGAACTCACGAGAAAGCTCTCACGTCTTGCAATGTCTGAATCAATTCAAGTTTCGCCGATGATCAAATTCAACTCAGACTCTGGAAGAAAATCCACCTTGAAAACTAATCTGGGTTCTTTTCATAGCAAATCGAGTTCTTTTCCGATGGGACTCTGGAATACAACTTCAATCAATCAAGAAATCAATTTAAGCTTACTTCAGAATTCTTCCATAAGATTGGGCCTCTTCCCGTTCGGACTCAACAACATGGTGAAGTCATGCCAGTTTCTACTCCAAGAAGCGGCCGGATTAGTGCGAAGGGTACCACTCGCAGGAGCCCAAGAAGGCCTCGTACTGACCATAACTTCACAGGACTGCCTCGTCCACTAGCCGGGTTCTGTCTTCGGAGATGACGACATCCGACTGGTTGATGAAGCAATAATTGAACCCTACCAAGAAGGGAGTACGCTCTACGATGCCAACACCTCTACAGAGATCATTAGCAACTCTAATGACCCAGTCACAGATGTAGAAGCAACACACGCTCGAGAAGTATTCATGATTCAGCGACCACCTCTGATTCCACTGAAAGCACCCGACGCCAGGTCTTGAGATGAATCAGAGTCTAACATATCACCCAGCGCTTTAGAATACGATGGCGAGACTAAAAGCCAGAAGCATGCTAGGAAAAGGAAGAATAAGCTGAAAGAAGGTCGCAAACACCGCGCAAGGCAACGCAAAGAAGCCTGGACAAGATACGAGTCTGACCTGGCTGAATATGATAAAAAGAAGTCAGAACAAGAAGCAGAAGAAAGATACATAGCTGGGAGGGCAAATAACTCTCCATACGACACGATCAAAGAACTAGCCGAAGAACTCAAAGCTATTTCCCACCCCCAATGAAGAGCAAGAACGACTTAGGGAGGTTCTCCGGTCGATAGCCTTAAGAGCACACGATGGGAGGACCCACACAAGACTACCCGTAAGATCAACATCTCACAGATAAGAAAATCAAAGTCAAAGGAGGTCTGCTTTCGAAAGACTAGGGCCAAACGGAAGCCACAACAGAGAAAGCAGAAGGAACCATAGTCAAAGCAATCAAGTTGAGCAACCGAGGGAAAGCAGGAGCAGAGTACCCATCCAAACAGCCCCACGAAACTACTCTCACCAAAACAATAGCTGGCAGGAAGGAGGAGCTAAATTAGAATATAGAGAAGCCGGAACACATGACAGGTTCTCTTGCTTTACAAGTCGACTTGCTTCGGTACGGCTACCTCACAAATTCAAACCTTCTAACAACTCCAAATACGACGGTAAAACCGAACCCAAGCAGTGGCTCAGAATTTACTCTTAGTCAATTGAACTAGCTGGCGGAGATGACGACATCAAAGCACTCTACTTCTCTATGGCATTAGAGACTATGCTGAAAGGATCAAGATGCCCAAGAGGGGGGGGGTGAATTGGGCTTCTCTACAAATTAATTGCAAGAATTAAATCCTACAAGCCAAAGTTCACCCCTAGTGCCTACTAGTGTTCCTTGTGATTCTACCGGTAAAAAGTTTTGCACCCTAAGTTCCAATCCTAGTCTAGCATGGCAATTCTAGGAAAGTAAATCAAGCAAAGAAAGTGATACACGAAAGTAAATGCTTGAAAGTAAAGGTTAGGAACACGGCGATGTTTTCCCGAGGTATCGGAGAGTCGCCACTCCCCACTAGTCCTCGTTGGAGCACCCGCGCAAGGGTGTAGCTCCCCCTTGATCCGCGCAAGGATCAAGTGCTCTCTACGGGCTGATTCTTCGACACTCCGTCGCGGTGAATCGCCCAAAACCGCTCACACGATGAGTTGGGTCATCCACAAGCTCGCCGGATGATCACCAAACTCCCAATCACCACCAAACCGTCTAGGTGATGGCGATCACCAAGAGTAACAAGCTAGAACTCTCACTTGACCACAACAAGCCTAATGAGAAGATGGATGCACACTTGCTACTCCCTAGTCACTAATGAGGGATCTCAAACTTTGATTCTCAAATCACTACCCTCACTAGGGCTCTTGCACTCCCTTGCACTTGAAAGGTGTTTCTCAGCTGAACAAATGAGCAAGAGACCTCTAAAAGAGGTGGAGGGGATGTATTTATACACCCCTCAGATAAATCCAACCGTTACCTGCCAAATCAGCAAAACACGCACTGACCGGACGCGCCGGTCGACGTGACCGGACGCGCCGGTCGAGTGTAACGGTCGAAAAGCCGAAAGTCAGCGCTGAGTGACCGGACGCGCCGGTCAGGGGTGACCGGACGCGTCCGATCATGCAAGAACCTTACTGTACTTTGACCTGACGCTCGACCGCGTCCGATCATAGATGACCGGACGCGTCAGGTCAGCTAAGTACCTTACTGGAACGTGACCGGACGCGTCCGATCACTTCACAGTCGCGTCCGATTAGGCTTTTACCCTCTGAAACTCGTGTCAGACTGATCACCGCGTCCGGTCCTCGCAGGGACCGCGTCCGATCAACCAGTTAACGACGCAGTGACTGTTAGTACTGACCGGACGCGTCCGGTCGTGACAGAAACCGCGTCCGGTCAGGGGTAAACTGCTCAAACGACTTAGAAACGCGACGCAACTTGAACCAAGTTGCTTCCAACTGAACTTTGAGCTTTACCTGAGCTACCTAGTGCTAAGTTTGACAAGTGTGCACCACACCTAAACAAAAGACTCACCTAGGTCAAGCTACTCGCTCATGCCCCCCTTTATAGTACGGCCAAAGGAAGAAACAAAGATCCTAACGACTATTCCGGATGTAACCCAACACCTTGACATCCGGAACTAACCGTCCTTAATCTTGTCATCGATACTTTAAAAACCGAAACGATTTCCATCAAGGGACATGAATACCATAGTGCCCAAAGCAGTTATCAACTCCATGACCTAACTTATCACAGTTTCTGCAAAACACAAGTTAGTCATGGTAATAAAGCGTTGTCATCAATTGCCGAAACCAACACCGGGGCCTAGATGCTTTCAATCTCCCTCTTTTTGGTGATTGATGACAACACTTAGATTCAAAAGATATAAGAGTTGAGGTTTTCGAACATGCTTGGTTCACATAAGCAAAAAGCTATAGGCACAAGGGGTTAGGAATTGCTTATGTGTTTCATGCCAACTGAGTGTACTCACAAGATAAAACATGAAGAGTTAGTACACATAAAACATAGCTCATATGAAATCGGAGTAAGGCACGGAAGCACAACCTTATGAGCTAAAACCAATTAAGTGACATGATATAAAATGAAGGTCTCACAAGCACATAGTCACAAGATGCAGGGCGAGAAATTAAACATGATGCATGAATGTAGCACACAAAGAAAAACGAAAACCCTCTATCAACACTCCCCCTGAATCTACTCTCTCTCTCCCCCCCTTTGGCATCAAACACCAAAAACAAAACTAAGGATCCGACGGGGGAACAGAAGCTGTCGTGTCGGGTGCCGAGGAGCGTGGAGTGATCACGAACTGTGAAGTATCCTCCTCAGACTCTGAACTGTCAGGCTGACCCTCTGTAGATAGACGTGGCAGTGAAGCGGTCTGGGTCTGTAGAGCAGGTGCAGGAACTGAAGGTGTAGTAGCAACAATAGGAGCAGTCACTGTCGCCTGAGCCTGAAAAATGCCAAGTGTGGGAGGATCTGTCGATGCAACTGACGATGGCACAGTCTCTGTAGTCCTGGCCCCTGACACTGGAGGAAACGCAGTCTCGGAAGCTGACATCCCTGAAGTGGTCACAACAGTGGTGTGCGAGGGTGTCGGCTGACCAGTCAGCTCGCTGTAGGAGGCACTCAAGTCAGTGAAAGGAGTGCCCGAGAGAAGATGAGGTCTAGGCTGAGCTGGTGGAGTGAACCCCGTCTGAATAGGAGTGTAGCTCGGAGACTGGAAGGTCTGAGGAACCTGCTGCTGGGGAGAGGTGAACTGAAAGCTCGACTGTCCCTGACTCTGAGGTCCACTGGACTGTAGTGCAGGAGTAAGGACAGACGGTGGTGGAGGTACCCCAACAGTGACAAGGTGTCACAGGAGCTCAAGATACTGCTGCTGGGTGGCTGCCTGCTGCCTCTGCATCTCAAATTGCTGCCTTTGAAACTCCAGCTGCTGTCTCTGGAACTCGTCCTGACGAGCCTGAATCTGAGCAAATGCGACAGCTGTGTCCTGAGCCTGTCGCTGCATCTGAACCTCCTGTCTCTCCTGGGCCTGGGTCAGCCTCTCAAGTATAGCCACCATGGCTGGGTCTGAGCGGGAAGCTGAGCCTGAACCACCGGCCTCATGGTCGTGAGACCGAGGAGAGCGGTATCAGGGGATGGGCTGGTAATCCTCGTCAGTGCTGTCAGTAGCAACATCCTCAACTGGATCAGCTGGCTGAGCATCAAGATCTGCAAGCTCGGCCTCAGCAAGACCCTCAACGGTCTCGTCCTGCTCAGCTGCTGTCTCTGGAACCTTTGGCCTCTGACGCTATCCTGGGCCAGGTGCCTCCTCTCTGGTCACTGAAGCCCACAACTGTCGAATATCATACTCTGGAAATGCAGTAGTGGTATCAGATATCTCAGCTCTAATCTCTGCAGGCAGATCACACGCAGATCGAATAATGAAACAGATCCAATGAGCATAGGGTAGCTGCCGGTGACCCTTGAATCCCTCTGCCAAAGTATCCTCCATCTCACATAGCATCAGATCCCAAATATCGAATGGTGTCTGTGAGATGAGGTGATGAACAACCCAGAGCTGCATCCGTGTCAGGCCCTCTCTGTATCCTAGCCTCGGAAGAAGAGTCCGCCTCACAATAGCATCTAGTACTCTGGCTAGGGGTGTCAGGCTGGCAGGTGTACGTCTAGACCCCTCGCCAAACGGCTCACGGAAGCAGGGTCTGATCATATCTGTGGGTGGCACTGTGCCTCCATGAGGACGTCTCGGAGGTGAAGTCTGTTCAAAGCACAGCTGGTGTATCTTTGTCTCTGAAGCAAGGAGTCTGAGGATCTCCCGTACCCTGGTGCTGTACAGTCTGTGGTCACGGCCTCGAAATGCAAAGTGTATAAACTCATGTGCTGGGTCAATCCAAAGTGAAGAGTAGAACTCTCTGACCCAAGTTCCGCAGTAGGCTCCAGTCCATTCAAGAAGATCTGACAAGCCAGGTAGAAAGGACAAGTGCGGACGGAGCTGCTCACCAACCACCTCAACTAAAGCCTCTAGTCGACAGACTCTCTGAGGTCTGAATGCAATCCCGCTGTCAACATAGGCTCTGTAGAAGTCCTCGTGCAGAGGTGTGTAGAAGCCCTCTGAAGCTCGGGGATCCCGCTGAGGTGGGAACCACCGACTAACCTCAACGAACCTGAGAGCATGTACCTGTCGTGCTGTAGCTCCCCTGAGGTCAAAGTGCTCAACTGGGGGGTGACCTCGAGCCCTGGGAGGTGGACGACCTCCACGACGCTGGCCCTCTGGCCTGGGAGTCACCTGAGCTCGCGTACGTCCTGAGCGACGACGCTGTGGAGAGTGAACTGTCTGCTCCTCTGTCTCCTCTGGGTCCTCTGTGGGCTGCTCTGTAGGTGCATCCTCGGTCTCTTCTGTGGCCTCAGTACCGAGCTGTCGACCTTCAAGGTGAAAGCGACGCTCGCCAATATGAATCCCACTGCTTCTGCCACCTCTCTCTGCTAGCTCTGCTGCATCTGCAACTGCCTGAGCCACCTCTGCCTCTGTGAGTGTCCTCTTTCTCTTCTTGGCGGCTATCTTCTTTCGCTTGCCACGAGCCACCTCTGTCATCCTAGGAGGACTTTCATCCCCGTCACTAGGTGCACCACCAGCATTCTTGCATCGAACCATACTGACAAACTGCTGCGACTGAGAAAACCTGGACAGTGAAAGATGGTGTACTGACACTCGTGAGGCTTGGCCTCAATCCGTATCCGCAGGCTTGGCCTCGGATTCACAGCTGATCACCTGACACACAAAGCACCAACAGGACGCACCGAAAGGATAGAATAGATAGAGCTACTATAAGCAACATATATTATCTAATAGATGGGTGAGATCCTAATGAAAGCAAGCATATTAGATAAGATGTGAATAGACCGCGATAGCTACCTCGGTCGAGCGAAACTCCGATGAAAGGAAAGTGATCTTGACGCGCTAGGTTCCCTGGAAACGACGGACAGAACCATGGAGTACCGATGAGATCAAAGGTTGTATTAGAAATTCACCGGAAATCCATCGGCAAACCCTAATTCAAGGCAATGAAATCACCTCGCGAAGACGGAGACGCGCGAAGAAGCCTCGACGAAGAACGATTGTCGCAAAGCTTCGCGATGAAATAGGTTAGGTCAAAAACTCTGACAGAGGAAAAACACGACTCCGGCAGAGCGGCTCGGCGGAGATGTGCACGGCACGGAGGAGAGGCCGGTGCTGCGGTGGCGCGCGCGGTAGAGGAGCAGTGGCTGCGGTGGCGCGCAGGTCAGCGAGCGCGGGCGCGAGACGGCGGCGCGCGGGGCGGCTGCGGTGGCGAGCGGAGCGACTGCGGTGGCGCGCGAGCAGCGGCGGCGCGGCTGCGCGGAGGAGCACCGGCGGAGCCCGGGACGGCTGGCTGTGGCGGCGCGCGGGACGAGCTGCGGTGGCGCTCGGCTAGGGCGAGGAGCGGCTGCGGATTGAGAAGGAAGAAAAACGAGATTGATATGAACGGTTATATGAGGGCTTAGATCCGCTTTTCACGCGATGACCGGACGCGATGGTCGACTGACCGGACGCGGTGGAGCAGCGTCCGGTCAGAGTCCAGTAAGCTCCTGGAACGACCGGACGCGTCCGGTTAGGGATGATCGGACGCTGACAGAGTCTGGTCAGAGAACACCCGGGAAACTCAAGCGCATGACCGGACGCGGTGGTGGTGGCCGGGACCGGACGCGGTGGTCGCAACGTCGCGTCCGGTGCAGCGTCTGGTCACAGATCCTAAAGAAGTTCTTCGGGATGACCGGACGCGCTGGTGATCGTCGGGACCGGACGCAGTGGTGAAGCAGCACCGCGTCCGGTTCAGAGTCCGGTCCAGCGTCCGGTCGTTGTTTAACGCCTTTCTTCAATCCGATCTTCGACACAACTTCTCCCAATCAAGTTCCAATTCAAAGAGACTCAAATAAACACCAATTTGAACCTGATATGAGTGACCTCACTCAAACCCTCAAGTTTTTCAAAATATTTTGCCTTAGGCTAGTATTATTTTTAAGAAAAATATGCAATAAACACCCGAGGAGCAACGTATGGCCATGCAATAGAGTTTATGAACCCTTGGGAGCTTCGAATGCTCTCTCTATTCATGGACGAACACAGAGGTTACTCAAAGCTAAACCGAAAAGAAACGACAAAGCAACAACCATGCATATGCAATGCAAAGCGAGAAAGAAAGACTAGGTTGCTTTTCAAGTTTGATCCACGGTTAGGCTTCTTCACTCCTCCAAAGGAGGGTTATCGTAACCGTGTTAGACAAGTTCTAGATGCATTGCGGGGAATTAAACATGACATATAATACAATGCAATGCAAGGGACAACACAAGCTCATTTTTTAAAGTTACTAGAATCAAGCACATTTAGTTCACTTCTCAACCTACAAAAGGTAGCCTCATCTAAAGGTTTAGTGAAGATATCCGCTAATTAATTTTCACTTCTTACACCTTCTAGTGATATATCATTTTTAGCAACATGATCTCTTAGAAAGTGGTGGCGGATATCAATGTGCTTGGTGCGTGAGTGTTGTACCGGATTATTAGCAATTTTAACCGCACTTTCATTGTCACATAAAAGTGGCACCTTTTCAAGAACAACTTCATAGTCTAGGAGGGTTTGTTTCATGTATAAGATTTGTGCACAACAAGCCCCCGCGGCAATGTATTCCGCCTCGGCGGTGGACAAAGCCACACTATTTTGCTTCTTAGATGACCAAGATACTAAAGACCTCCCAAGCAAATGGCACCCTCCGGATGTGCTTTTTCTATCAATTTTGCAACCGGCATAATCCGAATCGGAATAGCCAACTAGTTGGAATCTAGCTCCTTTGTGGTACCAAAGACCGATGCTTGGGGTGTACTTGAGATATCTTAAAATTCTTTTTACGGCACTTAGGTGAGGTTCTTTAGGGCATGCTTGAAAGCGAGCACACATGCACACACTAAACATGATATCGGGCCTAGATGCGGTAAGGTACAACAAGCTACCAATCATAGAACGGTAGAGAGTTTGATCAATTGGTTTACCTCCCTCATCTAGATCGAGATGTCCATTAGATGACATTGGGGTCTTGATTGGCTTACACTCTTCCATCTTGAATCTTTTGAGAAGATCCTTGGTGTACTTTTCTTGAGAGATGAAAATCCCTTCTCTCATTTGTTTGACTTGAAAACCAAGGAAGAATGTTAGTTCACCAATCATAGACATCTCGAACTCCTTTGACATCAATTCACCAAATTCTTTGCAATAATCTTCATTTGTTGACCCAAAGATGATATCATCAACATAGACTTGACAAATGAAGATCTCCCCATTAAGCTTCTTGGTGAATAGTGTGGTGTCAACCTTCCCAATAGTGATTCCCTTCTCAATGAGAAAGTCCCGGAGGCGCTCATACCACGCTCTAGGGGCTTGCTTGAGCCCATATAGCGCCTTGGACAACCTATAAACATGATTAGGATATCTAGGGTCTTCAAACCCGGGAGGTTGTTCAACATAGACTAGTTCATTTATGAAGCCATTTAAAAATGCACTTTTCACATCCATTTGATATAGTTTCATTTCATGATGTGATGCATATGCAAGAAGGATACGAATGGCTTCAAGTCTTGCAACGGGTGCAAAGGTCTCTCCAAAATCAAGACCTTCAACTTGAGAGAACCCCTTTGCAACTAGTCTTGCCTTGTTCCTCACTACCACGCCTTGATCATCTTGCTTGTTGCGGAACACCCACTTGGTTCCAATGACTCTTGCACCTTTTGGATGCTCTTCAAGTGTCCAAACTTGATTGCGGGCGAAGTTGTTCAATTCTTCGTGCATAGCATTCACCCAATCCGGATCTTGAAGAGCTTCTTCTACATTCTTAGGTTCAAGACAAGAGACAAAAGAGTGATGTTCAACAAAAGAAGCAAGCTTTTGAGATCGAGTCATTACACCCTTTGTAGGACTCCCTATGATGAGATCTTGTGGATGTGCTTGAAGTAGAGGTGAGTTTCTTCTATCAACCACTTGAGGAGAGGGTTGAGGAGCATCAACATCTTGAGCTTGTGCCTTGGCTTGTTCATGAGAGACATGAGTATCTTTATTTTCAACTCTCTCATTCTTATCATCATCTTGAGGCACATGTGATGAAGATGGTGGATTGACAATTTGTACATCGTCTTCATCATCTTTAGGTTTGATGTCTCCCACCGGTATGTTCTTCATTGCCTCCCTCAATGGTTCATCACCTACATCATCACAATTCTCAATTGCTTCTTGGGAGCCGTTAGATTCATCAAATTCCACATCATATGTTTCTTCAACCAAACCGGTGGCATGGTTAAATACTCTATATGCTTTGGACTTTGATGAGTAACCAACAAGAAAACCAATATCACAACGTCTTTGAAACTTCCCTAGGTGTTGACGCTTCTTGTAGATGTAGCATTTGCAACCAAACACCCGGAAGAATGAGACGTCCGGCTTCTTCCCATTTAGCAACTCATAGGGGGTCTTGCCAAGAAACTTTTGTAGGAAGAGACGATTTGAAGCATAGCATGCGGTGTTGATTGCCTCGGCCCACAATTTCTCCGGTGTATTGTACTCATCTAGCATTGTTCTTGCAAGGGTGATCAAAGTCCGGTTCTTTCTCTCAACTACACCATTTTGTTGAGGAGTGTAGGTTGATGAAACTTCATGCTTGATTCCAATTTCATCACAATAAGCTTCAATGTTTGTGTTGTCAAACTCTTTGCCATTGTCACTTCTAATCTTCTTTATCTTAACTTCAAATTCATTTTGAGCTCTCTTTGCAAACTTCTTGAAACAATTTGCCACTTCGGATTTGTCATGAAGGAAGAAAGTCCAAGTGTATCTTGAGTAGTCATCCACAATCACTAGGCAATAGAGATTTCCACCCAAGCTCTTGTAAGTTGTAGGACCAAACAAATCCATGTGAAGAAGTTCTAACACTCTTGATTATTGAGCTTTAGCCTTCTTCTCTTGATTTGCCAAGTAACCGATGCCACTTCTATCCATCTTCATGACGGTGTTCATGAGTAGCTCACTTTGCAAATGTTGGCCTCTTGTGAACTTGCTTAGGCCGGTCTTGAGATGCTCTTTTTCTTGCTTGAGCTTTTTGTTCTCTTCAATAAGTAACTCATTTGATGTTTGCTTTTCAAGAGCCATCAATTTCTTGTTCTCATTTCTAAGCATCTCATTTTCACTCTTGAGCTTGACATAGTCATCATAGTTGTCGGACTCAACCACATTCTTGCCTTTGCCACTAGAGCCTTGCTCAATGCTCTCAATAATCAAGTCATCACATGATGTAGCTATATCAATCTTAACAACTTGGTTAGTAGCATCATGTGTCTCAAGAGAAAGCTCATTGGCAACAATAAGACTATCATAATCGATTTTCAATGTAGTGTATTTGTCTTTTAGCAAGTTGTGCCTAGTGTTGAGCTCATCATGCTTCTTCTCAAGTTTATCGTGTTCAACTCTAAGCTCTTTGTTAGAAATTTTAAGCTCCTTGAGAGTAGAAGACATAATTTCATTTTGATCTTTGAGCTCTTCACTAGTCTTTTGTGCATTTTCAAGCTTAGATGAGAGTGAGTCATTTTCATTTTGGAGCTCATCATTTTCATTTCTAGTTCTTCTTATGACTTTAGAGTATTTGTTCAACAATTTTACAAGTTCATCATAAGAAGGTGCATCATATTCATCATCACTATCACTATCATCATCATCATCACTATCATTGTTTTGTACCTTTCGTTCACCCTTGGCCATAAGGCATAGGTGAGTAGTGGAAGATGATGGTGAAGATGGCGGTGAAGGTGGTGATGAAGATGTCGGTGAAGATGATGATGGCCCAATTATAAATGCGGCAACCTTCTCTTTCTCATCATCGCTCTCATCGCCGGAGGACTCACATGTTGACTCAATGTCGGTGAGCCAATCACCAACAATGTAGGCCAAGTCCTTCTTCTTGGAAGATGATGAGCTCTCTTCCGGAGTGATGTGCATGTACATCTCATGTGCATTGATCTTTCCCAATACTTGTGTAGGTGTTGCGGTGGAGAGATCACTTTGGTGAAGCACGGTGACAATGTGACCATACTTCTCTATGGGAAGAACGCTCAAGATCCTCCTTGCAACATCCGATTGACTCATTTGTGTGAGCCCAAGAGCATTGAGATCCTCTACAAGAACATTCAAACGAGTGTACATTTCATTAGCACTTTCTTTGGGAAGCATCTCAAATGAATTAATTTTCTTCAAGGCTATGTGATAGCGTTCCTCACGCTCGCTCTTAGTTCCCTCATGGAGAGCACAAAGGTTTTCCCACAATTCATGAGCGTTTTTGGCATTACGCACACGATTGAAGATATCTTTGCCTAAGCCCCGGTAGAGTGTATTTTTTGCCTTTGCATTCCACCGGTCGTACTTCTCCTCGTCACCACTTGGGTTGGCGGGATCCTTGATAGCGGGAAGCCCTTCGGTTGCGGCTCTAAGGCACCCAACATCTATGGCTTCGAGGTACGCCTCCATACGAATTTTCTAATATGGAAAATCGTCTCCCTCAAAGTTGGGAGGTGGTCCTTCCCCATTAGACATCTTGCTCTAGGCGGTGACGCCTAAATAAAGAGCAACTCGGCTCCGATACCAATTGAAAGGATCAAGATGCCCAAGAGGGGGGGTGAATTGGGCTTCTCTACAAATTAATTGCAAGAATTAAATCCTACAAGCCAAAGTTCACCCCTAGTGCCTACTAGTGTTCCTTGTGATTCTACCGGTAAAAAGTTTTGCACCCTAAGTTCCAATCCTAGTCTAGCATGGCAATTCTAGGAAAGTAAATCAAGCAAAGAAAGTGATACACGAAAGTAAATGCTTGAAAGTAAAGGTTAGGAACACGGCGATGTTTTCCCGAGGTATCGGAGAGTCGCCACTCCCCACTAGTCCTCGTTGGAGCACCCGCGCAAGGGTGTAGCTCCCCCTTGATCCGCGCAAGGATCAAGTGCTCTCTACGGGCTGATTCTTCGACACTCCGTCGCGGTGAATCGCCCAAAACCGCTCACACGATGAGTTGGGTCATCCACAAGCTCGCCGGATGATCACCAAACTCCCAATCACCACCAAACCGTCTAGGTGATGGCGATCACCAAGAGTAACAAGCTAGAACTCTCACTTGACCACAACAAGCCTAATGAGAAGATGGATGCACACTTGCTACTCCCTAGTCACTAATGAGGGATCTCAAACTTTGATTCTCAAATCACTACCCTCACTAGGGCTCTTGCACTCCCTTGCACTTGAAAGGTGTTTCTCAGCTGAACAAATGAGCAAGAGACCTCTAAAAGAGGTGGAGGGGATGTATTTATACACCCCTCAGACAAATCCAACCGTTACCTGCCAAATCAGCAAAACACGCACTGACCGGACGCGCCGGTCGACGTGACCGGACGCGCCGGTCGAGTGTAACGGTCGAAAAGCCGAAAGTCAGCGCTGAGTGACCGGACACGCCGGTCAGGGGTGACCGGACGCGTCCGATCATGCAAGAACCTTACTGTACTTTGACCTGACGCTCGACCGCGTCCGATCATAGATGACCGGACGCGTCAGGTCAGCTAAGTACCTTACTGGAACGTGACCGGACGCGTCCGATCACTTCACAGTCGCGTCCGATTAGGCTTTTACCCTCTGAAACTCATGTCAGACTGATCACCGCGTTCGGTCCTCGCAGGGACCGCGTCCGATCAACCAGTTAACGACGCAGTGACTGTTAGTACTGACCGGACGCGTCCGGTCGTGACAGAAACCGCGTCCGGTCAGGGGTAAACTGCTCAAACGACTTAGAAACGCGACGCAACTTGAACCAAGTTGCTTCCAACTGAACTTTGAGCTTTACCTGAGCTACCTAGTGCTAAGTTTGACAAGTGTGCACCACACCTAAACAAAAGACTCACCTAGGTCAAGCTACTCGCTCATGCCCCCCTTTATAGTACGGCCAAAGGAAGAAACAAAGATCCTAACGACTATTCCGGATGTAACCCAACACCTTGACATCCGGAACTAACCGTCCTTAATCTTGTCATCGATCCTTTGAAAACCGAAATGATTTCCATCAAGGGACATGAATACCATAGTGCCCAAAGCAGTTATCAACTCCATGACCTAACTTATCACAGTTTCTGCAAAACACACGTTAGTCATGGTAATAAAGTGTTGTCATCAATTGCCGAAACCAACACTGGGGCCTAGATGCTTTCATATGCCTCTCCAATGGTTTGATAAACTAAGTCCTGGATCAATTAGGGGATGAGGGGACTTGCAGAGAGCTTTTTGTGAAAATTTCACAGGCATCATCACACACCCTATCACCCATACAGAACTGAAGGGACTCAAATAGAAAGGTGACGAAAGCCTCAGAGACTATTATCGTCGATTTGGTGAACTACGTGCTCAAGTACATGACATCACTGAATGAGAAGTAATCGAAGTCTTCTCCGACAGGATCATGGCCAAGTGGCAGTTTTAAGATTTTTGCAAAGAGAACCCGAGAATGAATGAAGGGTTCAGACGCACAGTAGAAAAGATGATCACTGCGAAAGAGAAAACATGAGAAAGGTTCCCGGATAGAAACAACCGAGACAACCTGGACAGGCAAAATCATCGAAACATTGGGCATCAAGACAGAAAGCGTAGATGTAACAACACCGTAGTTGTGGCTGACAAATCAAAGAAATTCTCTAAATTCAAAAAGTTTGAAGACATTGAGAATATGCATTGTATATGACACCTTAAAGGAAATCACACAACTGGAGATTGCCGCATCTTCCTCGACAGATATACAAGAAAGGGCAACAACGGAGACAAGAAAGAAGATAACCAGAAGAAATATGAGGACAGCTGTAACAGAACCGTCCAATTTTACAAAATTAAGTTAGAAAATCACCCGCAGAAGCAGATAATTTAGCAAACTTAAGCCCGTATAACCAGGTAGTCCGTGAAACCACGAAGGATTTCAAACCAACCAACACACAAACTAAGATCGTACAAGTTTAGCAGCCACAGTCACATATTACATAAAGTTCGCAACATCAGTTGAATACATCGAAGTTTAGAACATAAAGTTATTACAAACCAAGTTCATAATGAAATAGTGGAAGCAAATAGTTTTAAAGCCACGCACACACTTCTAGTTCAGATACAGTGCCAGGAGATGGTCATTTCGAACAACAGCATCAGATAAGACATACGGAGCGACCATGCCCTTGGTCCTAGTTGTCACCCATCGCAGGATACAGGCAGTTGATGCAATAGCCGTAGTACATCTGACCATCTGCAACAACAATGGGAACAACGTCCTGAGTACGAGAAAGTACTCAGCTAGACTTACCCGTCTTAAACCAAAATAAAGTGACACCAAGGAGTATGTAAGGCTTCTTTTAGTGGACTAGCTGACTCATTGGCGAAAAGCATAAACTATCATAATGAACCATTTTAAGTACTTTGCATCATCTTTATTATAACCTATCAAGCTAGGTAAGCACCTATACTATAGCAATCACTTGATTAACCAATAACATCCAGTTACCAACTTAGATTTAGCATTTTCAACATCATCCATATAACTATCAGTGTTCCATCATCATTACTACGATGCCGTAACTCGAGTCAAGTGCTCACTATCCAGGAGCGATGGTGATTCGAATCGATTCCTAACCAGCTGGTGATTTATTCCTCACACAAACCTCGCTTCCCCCGTCAGGGTCGCTTAGATCACCAATGACACCATTCAGATAAACGTCGCGGGATAACAATCATGGACCGCACTACCCAGGGACCGCCCGACAGCCAGGATGCACCTTGGGCTCACTCTTCGCGTCCCCGTCTTACCCCCTTCAGCACCAGTCTGCCAATCCGAGTTTATCTCGGCCCGAATAGTGTCATTAGCTTCGTGGTCGAAAGGTACTTTATTCGGCCAGCTAAATGTGAGGCATGCGTTCAACATGACAAGAGGGACGAGCAGCGATCGGTCCTTAATCGACACAGACGGAAAACTAATAGCACCTCAGAACCTTGTCGGGTTGCCTCTAACTTTTTCGTCCAGTCTCCAATTATCCACCAAAACATGGTTATTTTTAGGATATCATCCATTCTATAGCTAAAGTATTCTAGTAACCATCTATCATTGCAGGTGACCGAAAATCACCGATCGCTACCGGTCTAAGCAGGGCTAAGCAGTTATTCGATCCTAAACCTAACAGGGTAAGAATGTAATAAGGTAGGCAAGGATAGTAATAAATGCATCAACGGTTTCACTCAACTCCTATAACTTAATGCAACAATATATAAACTCATATATATAAAGAATTGCTTTTATAAAGTAGGAGACTTGAAATGCTCCGGGGCTTGCCTCGCTCGAACGAACTAGGTTGATGATCCACGCACTCGGGCAGGTCCTCTCCTTGCTCTTCTCCCTCTGGCACCTCCTGTGCCTAGATTTCCTGTGGGTCGGTCCCGGCCTGTTCCTCTTGCACTGCTACTGGCACTTCCTCCTGCGATCCTGTATGATGTAATTGTATAAGTAAATATGCAAACGGTGCATCAGATGCGATGGCATGCGATGATCATGATGGCATGATATGCAGATGAACACATTGAGACTTTATTGGATAGAATAGAGGTAAAACCTTTCTACAAGGTAGTCAACATCATTCAGGGACAGTTATCACTAGTACATGTCATCTACTGCATTCTCTTCTGCTACTGACCCCCGTTACTTTTTCACTAACTAACATACAGCCCTAATATAAGTGCTACTACACTTTCTCAACCTAAATACACTGACATGCCAAAAGAAAGTAGCAAATGATTTGAGGCTTCTAAGATACACCAAAGATACACCATTAAACTAATCATGCATAAAGGATCTTATTTTAATTCAATTTAAACTCGGATTACAACAGCAGCCTATATTTCTAGTGCGTATAAAAATAGTAGTAGAATAGTCATACCATAGTTAGTTTACCATAAAATTTTCATGGTAATTGGATAAGTAAAACTGCCTACACAAAAATGACAAGCTATGGTGTATAAATGAGCATGAAAATACTTTGTACTATAAAAAGTATCAAACAACAGATTTAGTGTTTTTCCCATGATCTACACAGTAAACAAACACTATACAAAAATTATCATATGCATGTTTTATAGTAATTTTTCTCTCTAGCAAAAATAACAAAAATCAGACAATACAGGCACTTGAACTAGACAACAAAATTTTTCTACAGAATATGCATGACATATATTTTTCATGCAAATCACATCACAAAAGAAGACTAACAAGACTAGAACCATCTTTTTCTGATACATATTCTATTTACTATGCAGTTTCTAAGATAATAGCAATTACAAGAATTAAATAAAACCCTATACAAAAGTATCACAAATTTGACATCCCATATTTTTAAACTGTAGATCTACACCTAAGAAACCTAGCAAAATTTGTTTCAACAAATTTGGAGCTAATTTGAGCTAGTTATGATTTTTCAAACATGAAAAAGCATTTCTGGAAATTCATTTCCTTAAAATCTGAAAATCTACACTGCCTTAATTGCTACGCGCACCTCATGTGTTTCCCCGTTCTGTACCAGAGCGGCTGATAGTGGGGTCCCCGGGCCCGCCTGTCACACACACAGGGAGGACACAGCGGCGTTCTCGCCGGCGGTGAGCTCCTCGGTGACGGAGGTCACCACCACCCGACTCTCCGCGACGAGGCGAAACCGGTGGCACCTAACACATGGCCAGACGAGCTCGGCATTGAGCTCACCGGCATGCATGGCAGCACGACGGCGTTGGCGCACGACGGCCGGCCGGAGCAAGCCGTGGTGGTGGCCAACGAGGCGCGTGTGAGCTCCGCGAGGTGAAGGCGATGCTGGTGCCCGAGACAGAAGAGAGAGAGAGAGCGGAGGGGACTCCAGCCACGCGCGGCCGTCAGCGGCGGCCATGGCGCTGTGGCAGAGGAAACGCCCGATTGAGCCTTACCCCGAGCGCAAACCGTGGCGAGGCGCGAGCATGAGAAGGAGGAAGGCGAGGAGGAGCTGAGCGCAAGACGAATCGGGCAATGGCGGTGCGGGGGAGGAGCACGACGCCGACGGGTGCTGCGGCTGCGGAGAGAGCTGCTCGGCTTATTGCTGCTGCTGTGGGGAGAAGAGAGGCAATGGGAGGAAGGAGCAGAGGCGGATGCGCGCGCGGAGGGAGTAGGCGGGCGTGGAGGGATGCGGGGGCCACCGGACAGCAAGGTGCCGCCGTCGCCGGCGCATGGCGTCCACGCGGCGGCGCGTGTCTGCCGCGGTCGGGCGCGGCGCGAGGGAGAGGGAGGCGGGGTGCGGGGTAGACATGGAGCTGGGCCGGGCCGGCTTCAGCCGTGGGCCGAGAAGTAAAGCGCGCGGCCCAAAACAGGTATAAACCGATTTTTTTTAATAACAGCAACATTTTTGTATTTTTGAGCAATAAAAATCCATTTTCACAAGTTGGTCCAAAAATAAAAGTTGTTTAGAATTTTAAACTCTACAACTTTGCTTAAAGGTGCATTTTCAAATTCCAACTAGATTTTGAATTTGAGATTCAAAGTTCATTTTAATTCAAAAACTCATTTTTCTAACTTATTTTTAAAAGCAAATTTTGAGAAACTTTTGAATTCAGAACTTGCTCCAAATTTCATGCTAAACATTTCTAAATTGTTTTCACTACCAAACCAACTTGTTTAATGACCCAATCAAGCACACTCATGGCATAGTTTTATTTGAACAAGCAATTTGCAATATTTATGTTTCGAAGTCATGTTTCACATGTTTCAACCCAACGTTTCCTTTATATTTCATGTAATCGTGAATGCAAGATGATACTCATGCGCATGATTTGAAATGCTTAATGCATGCTTAACACCCGAGGTGTTACAACAACCCAGGGGATAAGGGATTTCAGCAATCAAAGGGGACAGTAGCAGTCATCTTTGCCGTCTTTTTTGTTTTTTAGCCCTTTTTTCGAAAGATTCTCTCAAATATGCCCCTGGCGGAAAGATTTTAAAAAATAGACCCTTATCTTGGCGCCATGGTCGTCGGCGTCAAGGTAACACAGCATGGCGCCAGGGTAACTGACGCCAAGACCTTAACGCGTGGCGCTGACGTGGCAAGGTCTTGGCGCCGTGATCTTTGGCGCCAAGACTTGGCGCCACTCTAATTGGCGCCAAGCTTGGCGCCACAGATCACGACGCCAAGACCCTGTTTTAAGTACCCAAATTTACCGTGAGATGGACATGTTGGAATTTTACCATGAGATGGACATATGCAAATTGGCTAAGTCTGAAATTGACGCCAGCGTTGATGGCGCCAAGTCTGAAATTGGACATATGCAAATTTACCGTGAAATTGGCTAAGTACCCAAATTGGCGCCAGCGTTGATGGCGTCAAGCTGTGTTATCTTGGCGCCAACGTTGATGGCGCCAAGCCCTAGGTCCATTTCCTGAAATCTTTCCGTCAGGGGCATATTTGAGAAAATCTTTCAAAAAAGTGCTAAAAAATAAAAAAGACGGTCATCTTTGCTGGAATTCTGAGTTTTAGGAGCAAACATCAGGACAAGCTAGCTCTACGAACCATCATGGCGGCAGAACCAGCTACTCCCAGGTACCTCAATTGGTCACAGTATCTAATCTAGTTTTCAAGAGAGGATCAATGGACTAGCGTGGGAAACGCTGGCCACTACCTACTGGTTTTAGATCTAACAATCGCTGGTATGACCGTCATAAAGGTGCAAATCTATGGGAGAGCTGGACTCAACATAATATTTTTAGAAACACTAAGGAAGATGGAACTAGAATTCGCCGGGATGATTACTCCAACAAGCGTTCCTTCCTACGGGATAGTACCCGGCAAGGCAGCCATGACACTTGGACAGATCACCCTATCGATTACTTTTGGGACTCCCCCAAACTACCCTACAGAGTTCATCAAATTTGAGGTTACAGACTACGAATCTTCATATCACGCTTTCCTTGAAAGACCAGCATTAGCTAAGTTCATGGCGATAACAGACTACCCATACCTCCTACTCAAAATGCCAAGGCACAGCGGGGTCCTTTCCCTCAGAGGCAACCAGAAGCGTGCCTTCGACTATGACGTACAAGTAGTCCAGATCGCAGCTAAGGCACAAGCAGCCAGCGGAAGAGAAGAGATAGCAACGTAGCAGCTGAAATCAACTTGGAAGAAATAGAGATCCTAGCCAAGAAGTCTGGCATCCTCGCTCCTCTAAAAGAATCCGACATGAAGCAAATCGACCTTGGTACTGGTGATCCCTAAAAAATGGCGACCATCAGTGCCCACCTCTCAGCAAAATAGGAATTCGCGCTCACCAACTTTCTTGGGGACAACAAACGTATCTTCGCTTGAAAGCCGGTTGACATGCCAGGTGTTCCGAGAGAGTTAGCTGAACACAGAATTGATGTTAACGAAGGCTCCATGCCTGGGAAGCAACGATTACGACGATTCTCACCCGACAAAAAGACGATGATTAAAAAAGAGATTGCAAAGTTGATGATGGCAGGATTCATAAGAGAAATCCTTCATCCAAATTGGTTGGCCAACCCAGTGTTAGTACAGAAAAAGAACACGATCGAGTGGTGCATGTGCGTCGACTACACAGATCTCAACAAACACTGCCTGAAAGATCCGTTTGGACTACCACGCATCGATCAGATAGTTGATTCAACAGCAGGATCTGCCCTATGGTCTATTCTTGATTGCTATTCAAGATATCATCAGATCGTATTAAAGGAAGAAGACTAGAGCAAGACATCTTTCATCACTCCGTTCGGCGCCTGCTGCTACAAAACCATGTCGTTTGGACTTAAGAACGCTGGCGCTACTTACCAGAGAGCTATATAGACATGCCTTGGTGAGCAGATTGGCGAGAACGCAGAAGCATATGTGGATGACGTAGTAGTAAAGACAAAAAACAAACTAATTGAAGACTTGAAACAAACTTTTGAGAATCTGAAGAAGTGGAAGTGGAAATTGAACCCAAACAAATACGTATTTAGTGTACCATCGGGAGAACTACTCAGATTCTTGGTCAGTCATCATGGAATCGAGGCCAGTACCAAGCAAATTCGAGCTATAACAGAGATGAGCCCTCCTTGATGTGTCAAAGATGTGCAGAAACTGACGGATTGCATGGCAGCCCTCAATCGTTTTATATCATGACTTAGTGAAAAAGGGTTACCTTTCTTCAAGTTGCTAAAGAAGACGGGCAAGTTTGAATGGACAGAGGAAGCCAAGGAGGCTTTCGAAAGCCTTAAGGCATACCTCACCTCCTCGCCCGTCCTCACACCTCCAAAAGAAGCACGAAGACATGATGCTATACATTGCGGCAACTTCTATGGTGGTCAACGCAGCGATTGTCGTGGAGAGAGAGAGAAATAAGGATGTGTGTACAAAGTACAACGCCTAGTTTACTACATCAGTGAGGTACTATCAGATTTCAAAATCTGGTACCCGCATGTGCAAAAACTACTTTACGCCCTCCTGATCACCTCCCACAAGCTTCGCCACTACTTTGAAAGCTACAAGATTACTGTGGTAACAGATTTTCTACTCGGAGACATCCTACATAATAGAGATGTAACAGGGCGCATATCTAAGTGGGCAGTTGAACTCGGTGATCTCAACGTATATTTCACCCCACGAAAAACGATCAAATCTCAAGCTCTTGCTGATTTTGTTGCTGAATGGATAGAAATCCAACGACCTACGCCAGACGCCATCCTCGACCATTAGAAGATGTACTTTGATGGATCACTCAAACTAGGTGAAGCCGGCGCAGGTGTTCTCTTCATCTCTGCAGATAGAAAGCAACTAAAATATGTCCTTCAGATATTATGGCAAGCCACGAAAAATGAAGTAGAATACGAAGCACTCATCCATGGGCTTCGGATAGCTATCTCCCTTGGAATCACGCGACTCCTCATCTACGGTGATTCAACAGTAGTTGTCAATCAAGTCAACAAGTATTGAGATTGCACCAAGGATAACATGGACGCTTACTATGCTGAAGTATGCAAACTAGCGAAAAAGTTTTAAGGATTAGAAATTCTACATGTTCTACGTGACTCAAATATCACAGCAAACATCCTTGCAAAGCTAGGATCGGACAGGGCGAAGGTCCCACTCATTGTGTTCATAGAGGTGTTGTCTATACCCTCTATCAAACAACCCGGTGAGATAACCCCTGAACTCCTAGCGCCAACAACCCAGATTTTAGTAATTACAACATCATGGACATAGGATTTCATCGACTACATCAAAGAAAATAAGTTACCGGTAAATAAAGAAGAAGTTACTTGGATAATTCGAAGAAGCAAGAACAATGTCCTTCTGGGAGACAGCCTATACAGAAGAGCCGCATCGTCAGGAGTACTCCTCAAATGTGTCTCATCAGAAAAAGGCAAAGAGGTCTTAGACGAAATCCACTCAGGTTGCTGTAAGAATCACGCCGCTTCAAGAACGTTGGTCGGTAAAGCATTCCGCACTGGATTCTACTGGCCAACTGCTTTGAAGGACGTAGAAGAACTCGTTAAAAAATATAAAGGTTGCTAAATATTTGTAAGACAGGCTCACGTCCCAGCACACAATCTCATCTGCATCCCACCCGCTTGGTCGTTCTCCTATTGGGGGCTGGATCAAGTAGGACCTCTCAAGAAAGCCAAGGGCGGTTTCGAGTACATCTTTGTGGCTATTGACAAGTTCACCTAGTGGATCGAGTACAAACCACTCGTGAAATACCGCACAGCCAAAGCAGTCGAGTTCATCCAGGACATGATGCACCACTTCAGCATGCCCAATCAAGTCATCACAGATTTGGGTTCACCCTTCACGGCTATAGAATTCAAAAGTTGGGCACAGGATTACGGCATCAGCATAGATTACGCATCAGTAGCACACCCAGAGGCCAATAGACAAGTAGAGAGAGCTAACAAACTCATACTAGCCGGATTAAAACCCAGGTTATATGAAGAACTAGAGGACTATGGATCCAAGTGGATTGAAGAGTTGCCCAAAGTAGTATGGGGCTACAAACTCAAGTAAGCAGAGCTACCAGATACTCACCTTTTTTCCTAGTCTACAGATCAGAAGCTGTATTACCTGTCGACCTAATCTGGGCATCACCAAGAATTGAGCAATATGATGAAGGAGAAGCCGAACACACCCGAAGGCTAGAACTAGATAGCACAGAAGAAGTCAGGGTCAACGGCACCTTACAGTCAGCTCATTACCTCCAAAGTTTAAGACGCCACTACAACAAAAGTACCCAACCTCGTTCCGTCCAAGCCGGGGATCTGATGCTTTGAAAAATACAAAAGGCAGATGAACATCATAAACTACTTAGCCCATGGGAAGGCCCTTTCATCATCGCCAAGGTCACCGGACCTAGAACATATAAGCTGACCGAAGACGGGATACAAGTCAGAAATTCATGGCACATCAGCCAACTACGAAGATTCTACGCCTAAAAAGCATAGGATTGATTCTTCTGTAGCAAGAAAACACCGTGTAATCAAAATTCATGATTAAAGTAATAAAGATAATGTTCCTCACCAACGATTGTCTCGCTAAGATCTACAAAACATATCCTAGAGTTATTCAACCTGGATAAGAGCAAAAGAGCTGAAAAGAAGCTTGAGCTCGCCTTATCCCAAGCCTTTTCAGGCTTTTCAGGTTTGGATGAGAGTAAGAAGGCCGACAAGCCAACACTTGTCCTATCCCGAGTTGTTTTCATAGCACGGATGAGAGCCAAATAGCGCTCGCCCTATTCCTAAGTTATTCGGCCCGGTTGAGAGCAAAAGAGCTGAAAAGAAGCTTGAGCTCGCCCTATCCCAAGCCTTTTTAGGCTTGGATGAGAGTAAGAAGGCCGACAAGCCAACACTCAACCTATTCTGAGTTGTTTTCACAACATGGATGAGAGCCAGATAGCGCTCGCCCTATCCCGGAGTTATTCATCCCGGATAAGAGCAAAAGAGCTGAAAAGAAGCTTGAGCTCGCCCTATTCCAAGCTTTTTCAGGCTTGGATGAGAGTAAGAAGACTGACAAGCCAATACTCGACCTATCTCGAGTTGTTTTCACAACACGAATGAGAGCAAATAGTGCTCACCCTATTTTTTATGACGCGGATAAGAGCCAGATAGCGCTCGCCCTATCACGGAGTTATTCCACACCGGATGAAAGAATCTGACTGACCTAGCGCCAACGCTCGACAAGACTTATGAAGGCGCAAAAACAAGAGTATGGCCAGTTGAGGGACACAACTCTAAAATCACCTGGATACGCCCACAATGATTAAGGCTTATATCCAGCACATAGCTAAAGAAAATTCTAAGATGTGGGAAACAACTCGAAAAGAGTCACAAAAGAACAACTACTCAAATAAGTCAAGCAAAATAGTAAAGATGTATCCAAAGAGCCAGAGTTTCTTTACCAGGCAGCATACAAAGTATACTTTACAAAGGAGGAAGGAGGCGCCTAGGCACTACAGAGCCTAGCTATCAGCTTCATCATTAGAAGAAGGGAGCTGAATATCAAGCTTCTCGGTGATGAAGTTGGCCAGATCTTCAACTTCAAGCTCAGCCTTCTCGATGGAATCTAACTGGTCATCATCATCAGCTTCCTCACTAAGTTTTTCTAGAGGGACCGTCAGAGCAAGAACCTGGATATGGGCCAAGACATTCTTGACGCACGTCTAGACCCCATTCTTGATGAAACTCTGAAGGCGCACAAGGATCAGCGGGATGAAGTCACCCCAGGTCCTTCCATCGTCTTCAAAAGTCCAAAGAAGCTTCGCAACGGTCTTAAAAGATTTCCATAGGGTGGCAAACCGTTGGTCAGATGCCACCAGCTTCTTCGACAAATCATCAATGGTTTTTATTCTCTACACAAGATCTCGGTCAACACCAAGTCTAATCAGCTGGGCGCGAGCGAGTTCTTCTTCAGCACGAGCTTTTACCTCCTCGGCTCTATTATGATTAGAGCAAACCGATATCTTCATCTCTTCAACATTATCCAAGAGCTTCTGCTTATCTCTATGGAGGGCTAATCGAGGCAATTAGAGAAAATTAGACAAATGAAGAATAGAGATATAAGAGATGAAAGGAAACAAGACATATAAGTACTCGGGATACCTTCACACTCCTTCTTAAGACTGTCAGATTTCCTAGATAACTCTCATAAGGCGGCCATGGGATCATCCCTCCTCTGCTCCGCCTCGATGACTAGCGCACGGAGAGCCATCTCAGAAGTTTGGCGCCCTTGGAGCTCGAAATCTAGCTCCACCTCCTTACTGGCCAGCTCTGCCTTCAAGTGGCTCAATTCGAAGGCTAACTTCTTCTCAGTCTCACCCGAGCCAAAGAAGCTAGAGTGATCTCGAGAGAAGGACTTCTCCCACAGAAAAAGGAAGAAAATGAGAAAAAGTAGTAAAAGAAGCCGGAATGCCAAAAACAAGAAAGAAGAAGATACCTACCTGAAGCTGCTCCCGAAAAGAAGTCGCTCCAGCCGAGAGGTTCTCCCAAGCTGCGGTCAGCTTAGGCAGATGATGGGTTGCATCAAACTCCAGCACCACATCATCTTCTAGACACTGACTGCTCGAAGCGTGGCCGACAGGAGAAGAAATTGGCAGAGGAGCTGAAACCACGACTAGAGCCGTGTCTTGCGCAGTAGATCCCTAGTTGCCTTCAAAGCCGGTTTCTCTACCACGGTCACAGTCGCCTCGGGATTGGGCAACTCCATAATGGCTTCATCAACCTGGGCCACCGCCTCTCCCATAGTCGCCTCGCTGGCCGTACGCTCCAAATCTTGGGACTCAGTGTGCGGAGGAGCACCAGCCGATGAGATAAAGTCGGCTGAATGTTAGGGGAAGGTGATGACAACGGCCTACAAGATGACAAAAGAACTCTCCAATAAGGAAATATTCAAGAAAGACAAGGACAGAACAAGCTAGTCAGAATTCACTCACCTGGCTGTTCTTCTCTTCAGGCTGATACCCCAAAGCCGAACAGATGGCTTAGGTGGGGGCATGGCGATGGAAAAAAATATCATCGCCGCCCTGCATCAAGGTTGGCGAGATTGATGCCTGAGCCCCTGTGGAACTCAAGCTCGACCCCCGCTTACTGCAAAAGATGAAGGCGAGACAAATCAGCAAAAGAACTCGAATCAACGCAAGACGAAACAGGAACAAACGCTCTAACTACTCACCGATGAGTAGCAAGGGCCGAACCATCTTCTTCATCCTCATCCTCGAGGAGCTCGACCACGCTGCCATCTAAAAAAGAAAAAGAAGTACTCGGTTAAGGATGCAAACACTAATAAAGGCAAAGAATATTGATACGCTCACCTAGGAGCTTGCTACCTATGACTTGAATACCTGGATGAGTACTTGGATGATGGGGCTTCTTGGTAGCGGATGCACTGGCAGATGTATCCTTCGCCCACGCCCTTTTGGAGGTGGTGCGAGGAGCTCGAGGAACTGGGCGCGACACATATTCAACATAATGACCGAATTCACCAAAAGACACGCCAAAAAGTATAGTGACAGAGCAGGACTTACTAGTTCCAGAGGTTTCCGCCTGGTTTTCATCAACCCCTGCCCCAACAGGGTTGTTCTCGTAGGAGAGCGGGGGCAAGTCATCAAAATTACGCCCCAAATCCTACAAGCAACCAAAAAATAATAAGGTAAGCAGAAGAAAGAAAGACAGAAAGTACTCGCGAAGAACAAAACAACTTACAAAAGGGGGCGAACGATCAGCACGGTACTCTAGGACTGTATGAGGGACAACGGTCACCCCGTTCAAGTCCTTCCTGAGGCGCTCCAACACTTCTTCTTCTGTCAACTCCAGAGCTAGAACCATCCAAGATGGGTCCTCAGCTCTAGAGTACTCGAAGCCGTAGTTCTCTCTCGCCTTTAGAGGTTGAACCCGACAACGAAGGGAGCTGGCGAGAATCCCAAATCTAGTAAGGCCTTGCTGCTTCAGAGTCTGAATCCTCTCAAGCAACGGCTTGATCTTCTTGAGCTTCTTACTCATAAGAGGGGCCTTCTCCCAATGGTCGTTGACCACAGGAACGAAGTTCGAATGAACAGCAAGAGAAGGGTTCATGTTCCCAGCGTAAAACCACTCGGAACGTCACTCCTTGACAGAATCAACCAAGTCATAGTCGAAGAACAAACTTTTTTACCTTGGCGAAATTGAATCCCACAACTACCCAGAAGAGAGGTACTGTCACTCAGGGTGTGGTTTCAGATGGACGAAATAGCGAAACAAGGAAATAGAAGAAAAGATTTCAAGGAAAGTCTCGCAAAGATGAACGAACACTGAGAGATGGAGGACAGCGTTCGAGGTAAGATGGTTTAAGGAAATACCGAAGTATTGAAGAAAACGATGAAAAAACGATTTCAAGTATTGAACAAACACTGAGAGATGGAGGACGGCAGAGTCCAGCGCGGATGAAGGAGATGAAGAGAACAATCTCACCAGGGCCAGGGGAAGGAACCCGGTGCTCACCAGGGGTCTTCCAATTAGCTAAGCCTTGATCCTGGATCAAGCCGTCGCTGACCAACTCCCGCAGCTGATCCTCTGTGGTAGTCGGGGAAGGTCAAATCTTCTCAGCAGCCCTCATGGCGATGAACTCTTGATTTTCAATCACCTTTAGCGCCTCCACCTTGTCCACCAAAACCTCCTTCGCTTGCTGCTTGACGCCTTCTTCTTGTCCATACACTGACAGTGCTCTAGCCTCTTTGAGAGGACGGCGGCAATGCGTGGGCAATGGCAGTGCTTGAGCGACGGCGACGATGGCGGCGGAGCTCTGAATGGAGATTAGGGTTTTTGCGAAGGTAGAAAGCTAGAAGGCTAAGGCAAGTAAGGGAAAAGAAGAAGAAGAAAGGCCCCTTATATAGATTTACAATGGTAAAACGCGGCCCAAACAGCTCGTTAAGCCAATGAATCATTTCCACCTTTTACGCATTGAATGTAGGACGCAATCGAAGTGACAGATTACACGCCTTTTCACAACGAAACAGTACAACAGGCAGATTTCAGACTTATCCGTTCACACTGCGACCGTTGCCGAATTGTTACAGCTCGTACAACACCGAAAGAACTCGCCATTCGCAACATGCACAGAAGAAAATACAGAACGCTGCCAAAGAACCCAGATTTTCCAGAAACAAACCGGATGATACTCAAAAGCACTCAGACAAATAAAAAAGGAGACTACAACTCAGAAAGCAAGATTTTTTCTATTATAAATATCTTCAAGAGATACAAGATTACATATCTCACAAGACCCAACGAACTCGATACTATGACTAACAAGGTAGCAACAAGGAGCACAGAAAGAACTGGGCTCTGGAAATGACTACGTGCCCCAAGTTGCTACTCGGCAGAACACACTCTACTCGACCACACTGTTTTCTTCAAAGGAGGATCGCAGTGCATCGAAGATTGGTGTCAGCGGCACAACATGACAACATGGACTAGGTGAGGCTCATAGACATCTCTCTACCCAAGCCCGATGTGATCCTGGATCGGTTGCCGATCTGCACCGGACAGTCATAAGACAGAGTGGAAGGATCAACCTAGAACTACTGAATGAGAGAACGCATACCACATCGTAAGACTTCTTCCACCTACCAGGATGGACTACCCGGCGCAATACCGCTGCGAGATTAGTCTACCTCTAATATCTATCACAAGACTTCTTCCACCCACTACAAGATATACAAGACTTACAATTCATGCCCGAGGGCTGCTCTACTTCATAAACTATCATATTCATGACTATAAGACTTCAAGATCTACACCAAGACCTTACCGGTTTGCAGCAGCTCGCCAGAGGGGTATTTATAGACCAAGGAGCGACGTACATGGACCTAGTGCACTAACAAATCAAACTTGAAAAAAGGATTCAAAGAAGTGACAGAGAGCAGTAAAGAAAAAACAACTGCGCGTGAAGACACAGTACTCAAGGAAGGTATATCCGGAAGAATATGCCAACATTG
Organism: Saccharum hybrid cultivar R570; assembly: GCA_038087645.1. NCBI lineage: Eukaryota > Viridiplantae > Streptophyta > Magnoliopsida > Poales > Poaceae > Saccharum > Saccharum hybrid cultivar. The sequence goes on along the minus strand of JAQSUU010000108.1, from coordinate 34,864,359 downwards.
TACAACTCGTGACTAAGCAGCATTTACACTCAACCACCACATACCACCTACCTCTGACAGAAAGGAGGCTACCTGAGAACATGAAAAAAGACCCTCTATCGAAGTTCTTCATAAATAGAAGAATTCGGATATATGCTCGGGGGCTGCAGGGTACATATCCTCAGAAGAAATTTTCAGTTTTTCCAACGATAAAGATCCAAGACCCTCTAACTTTTTGTTTCAAATAGCAAGAAGCTCGGGGGCTACACTCAGTGAGTGTGCTTTTTTCTCGAAAAAGCGCACATCACTCAGGAGATTTCTCTAAGAAAAGACCACTTCAAGGCTTCTCTGCGAAAGAACCCGGACCTGACTTGTTTTACCAAGTGAGGCCCAAAAAACAAGGAGGCTTTCGAGTTCAACCATGAAATGCTTGGGGGCCTGTCGATGCGAGACCTACAGGGCTCCGTAGTGATATGACTACAAGTCGTGGGCCCTGGCCTGGCCCACGGACCGAAGTAGGAAGGGGTGCAGCACCTGCTACACCGAATCCGAGTAGAATAGGCCAGACTAGCTGGACTCCTACAGGAAAGTACCTTCTGTATTTAGATTAGGACACCTTCTTTGGATCCGACTAGGATTGTAACCGCACCATAGTCTTCTCTATCAATATAAAGAGAGACTATGGGCATCTCTGTAACATGTAACACAACATACCAATCAATCCAACGCAAAAGGCTAACGCCGACCGGACGTAAAGGCTGTTACTCGATCACGGTCGAGGGCCCGAACCAGTATAAATCGACTGTCTCTTGCGTTCACTGTTGAGTTCTGCACCCGCCGAGACCCGAACAACTGTCCCGAGTACCCCCGTGACAGGCTATCGGTGGTAAAACATCGACAAGGTGTCAACAACCTGACGAGGACATCACTCATTTAGATGCACATGACACCCAAGTGGCTATACAAGGGACAATTAATAGAGGCACGTTAACTAGATCTCTAGGTGAGCTCATTTCTAAGTGATTCTTTTCGCGAATTTGAGAATAAACTCTTGTGATTTGCAATGCACGGCCGTGAGGGTTGCCTGGTGGACTTCTTACGGGGTTCAAAATTCTAATTTTTGCTTCATTTGCAAATTTTGTAAAACCATTTATAGAGGTGGCTAGAATTCAGACCGCCCCTAGGATCGATCTCTAAGGGCATTCTAGGGGCGGTTAGAGAGCCACCTCTCGATATCGACACACAGATAGAGATAGGTGAAGTAGACACCTCTACAAATAGATTTTGACCACCTTTACAAATGTTTCTTGTAGTAGTGTAAGTGTCGTTAGATTTGTCATGAAATATATTTTTATAATGTACCTATTATGTGTTATGGCTTCTAGTTCACAACTAAATATTAGACGGTTACCTATTAATTGGGTGGTGTTTGCATCCCCTAGCTAGCTAAAAGGTCGATGGGTTAATGGTTTCGTCTATAATGATTCTTATTTTCTATTTGTTATTGGTATGGCATGTTGATATAAGTAGGTGGGAGGGCAAAAGTGAACTTTTGCAATCAATTTGTTGCCGATTGGGATAGCTAATGAGATATGGATGATTTGTGCATATAGGAACCGAGATGATACAATCGAACGAGTTTGAGGATTGCGAGTAACCTTTACCATAAAAATAATGTATAGTTCTATGTATGAACTTGGACGACAAGTTTGGTATAGCTAATTCTTTTTTTTTGGGACGAAGGGAGTACTCCCTCCAACAAAAAGCTTATTTTCATTTCAAAGAAGTCAAATATTTTAAATTTTGACCAAATATATATAAGAAAATATCAATATTTATAGTGCATATAATTGGTATCATTAGATAAATTGTTGAATATATTTTCATAATAAACTTATGGAGATACAAATGTTGCTAATATTTTCTACAAACATAGTTAAATTTAATAAAGTTTGATGAACATATAGAGAGTGTTTTGGGGATGGAGGGAGTAGGTGCCATGGACGAAACTGCTTGGACCAGGCGACACTAGAATCATCTCCCTGGCCAGCGTCTGCCAGGACGCGTAGCAAACGCGCCTTAGGTATTTGCCGATGCAGAGGCACTCCTTATGACAGTTACATCTAGTACCGTCGCAAGACCCAACTAGATTGATTTGCTCAAGCCTGGTTGACGATTTGCTCAAACCTGGTAAGAGATAATTGCATGCCTACTCTGCTCTGCTCTGCATCCTGCGGTTCCAATCAAACAAATGTAATGGCACACAGACACACTAGCATAGCGGGCGTGCTCGTACACATTCACAGGCACGCCCAAACAAACACACCCCAGGTCACCAAACCCCAGGACAGGGGCGGAGCTACAGGGTATGCCGGCCCCGGCATACCCTGCAACTCCCGCAAGTGAGCCTGTGTATATACGTATTTCTTAAAAAAAAAAACCAACACTTACGTGAATACTGAGAGCCGAACGTGGACAGAACCAGCGTCAGAGCAAGAGAGCAAGGCCCACGCGGCCCATGTGGGCTGTGGCCAGTGACGGGAGATGGGACGGCGCGTCGGAGCCTCGACTTCTCTTGACTATTGAGCGCCGCGTCGCCGCGAGTACGGGGTACCGCTCGATCGAGGCATTGCTGTATCGTTTCGACGGTTCATCTTCATCACGCGAGACGTGAGTCCACCTGACAGGCGACACCGCGGCAGATCGGATCGAAAATCACCAATACGGCGCACGAGCCCCAGACGGCCACTCGGCCAAACTGAACGCACGGCCACACCGGCAGAGGCGGCAGCGGCGGCGGAGGCTTTGAGGTGAGATTCAATCTTTACTCTTCGTCTTTCCATAGTCATGTGAGTCTTCCATAATCGCATGTCAAAATAGAGTAGTCTCAAGACAGAGTAATGGAGGAAACTGAAAATACTATGTCGTTAATAATCAAGATGCAAATACTAGTCGTTAATGAAGACCAGCCACCGCCACCAGTCTATGACATCAGTCATCTTCCACATGATCCAGGTGAAAGACAACACATTCTAAATTATCCTATTAATGATCAAGATGCAATTCAAAGAGTATATATTGTTAAAGGTCAGATAAATAGCATTGCCAGTTTCTTGTACTCTTTTATGTCTCTATTTTGAATCATTGGTATGCTTTTGAACTATTTACCGAATTGTTATCGAATCATAGTGCAAATTGTACCATTTTTTTATCGAAATATTAAAATAGATTTACCGAATTGTATATAAATTTTTTTGGACGGCATACCCTAAAGAAAAATCCTAGATTCGCCACTGCCCCAGGACACTATTACCTCTACCTGCATGCATACACTTTCTCCTGCACAAACACACACGACCGAAAAACTGATGGTCAAGCTACTTTTCCCTAAACTAAACTGCTGTCACATGACATACATCAAAGATAGCTGTTGTAAGTAAGCTCTAATCACGCAACGACAAGCCCCAAACGTAGTGACCACGAACGAGCTATCTTTACTAGTTCCCTGTATATGCTGCCATGCTGACACCGACCGACGACGACGTACGAATACATGCTGCGGAATGCAGATCAGGCTGAAAACAGGTGCTGGCTACAGACTTTCCTGACCTCCCCTTTCCTTCCCTTCTTGATCCGGATGGAGCCCATCCGGTCCATGCTGGCCACGAACGCCTGGAAGAAGCGGGTCTTGTTGGCGGCGAGGTCCTGCACGAGCGGCCTGGTCCGCGCGTCCAGGAACAGCGCCTGGTCGGAGCCCAGCAGGCCCAGCCTGGCCTGCAGGTTGCCGTAGTAGGCGTGGTCGAACTGGAACGGCGTGCTCACGTCGAAGGGCACCACGACGCGGGCGCTGCCGCCCGACGACGGGCACGACATCCGGAGCGCCTTCACGAGGCGGGCGTCCATCAGCGGGTCCGGCCGCCGCGTGCCCCGGAAGTCGTAGATGCGGCCCAGCACGTGGACGCAGTGCGCGAACCCGACGGTGTGCGCGCCGGACAGCGCCACCAGGTCCGCCGCGCCCAGGCCCTTGCCCGCGAACACGCGCAGGAGCTCGTCCACCGTGGAGTTGGCCCGCGGGAGGCTCCCGCGGACCTTCCCCTCCAGGGACACCTTGCTGTCCTTACGGCCCTTCTTAACCGCGTAATACGGCCCACCTGCCTGCGCAAAAAGAAGGAAAAAGTCCATCTTTCCTCCCTCATCTTTTCCAAAAGTTCAGGTTTCCTCCCTCATCTTCAAAACCAGACAAAGGTGATCCCTAAACTATCCAAACCAGGTACTTGACCTCCCTCGCTGGTATGCAGTCTGGTTTCATGCATGCTTGCCGTGGTAATGTTGTTTAGTTTGGATTAGTAGCTAGCTATAGCTGATCAGTTCCATGCGGCTCAGTGCTTATCTTTCTGAATAAGATACAGTAGGTTGAAGTTGTGCGCAAACATGTGATCTATCAACTCCAAAAAAATGAAAAAATAGTGGAAACCGTGTATATTATTGAGCAGCCGTTGGCACTTGCTACGGATTCATAAGACATGTGAAATATAAGTGGAAGTAGATAATTGTCATGCATGGCATAAGTTTGGCATACATAAAAGGTAATCAACGACAGTTCTTAAGTTTCGGATACATAATTGTCATAAATGGCATAATTATTTAACTTGGCAAATGGCAAGACACACAAGCACATCACAGCTTATGAGACTGCCATGGAGGAAGCATCAGGAGTGGAGCAGTTCTAGATCTCTTTGAAGTAGGCTTGGACTTTGCCGGTTCTTGAGCTGAAACATGAGCAGATGTTTTCCCACCAGTTAATTGTACATGCACACTGCAGTTAACATTGGAAATGGGCACTTTTGCTTGCAGGTTCAGTGTAGCTGACCCAGAAGGAATTGTAGATACCCTTGCACGTGCACTTGATTTGATGATGTTTTCTGAGTTTGTTGCCTTTGCCTACATCAGTCATATGATGTTAGAATCAAATTCATATACAAGTTGCATTAGATAAAAAAAAGTGACATGTAAGTTAAACACATACCTTCTTTCTGCTATGTGTGCTAGATACATCAGCTGTGGAATTCCTTTTGGTAAAGCTTGTACTACTCTGTTGTGTCTTAGAGAGCACAACAATAGCATTTCGGTTACCTTGTCCTTGTGGGATACCTGTTGGTCCTGCAGGTGTCCGAGATCCTGCTGGTCCTGGCTGGGAGTTCACTACTCCATGTGTGTTGCCTGCTCCCTCTGAGTTCATTGCTCCATGTGTGTTGCCTGCTGGTTGTGTGCTACCTCCTGCATGTGAAGTTCCTGCTCCACTCCTCTGCTCACATGTTGATCTGTTGTGTCCAGGTAAGTGACACTTGCTGCATCTGATAATTGTACCAGTTTTTGGCATTTTAGTGGCCTTTCTCCCTTCTGTTGATTCTCTTTTCCTCTCAGTTTTTGGCCTGCCGGGCATCTTCACATAACCAGGAGCTCTTAGGGGCACCCTATCAGATGACGGCCAGCTATTCATACCCTCAACTGGGTTTAAGCAATGACTATATGTTTGCTTGAAGTGTTGAACAGAATAACAGTCGGCCACATAATCATCTAGGCAGTTGGTCTTGAACAATATACATGAAATTGCATGGCAACAAGGAAGTCCAGACAATTGCCAATACCTACAGGAACAAGTCTTTGACACCAAATCCACTGTGAACCTATTGTCAAAATGCTTAACTTCATATTTGTCTTCTCCATTACAGATAGCATGGCAATTTGCAGACTGATTTATGTAGACATTTAATTTTTTATTGATGTTTGGACATATCACAATTGTCCACTTCTCAGCTTTAGTTCTTTTTTCTTGGATCCTGACCATTACCTTCCTCCTAATAGCTCCTTTGAAGAAACAGCCATCCAACCCGACCACCTTCCTGCAGCCAGCTTTGAACCCTTTTTTGCAGGCATCTAGACATACATACATTCTTCTAAAAATAGGAGGCTCTACATGGTCTTGTGTACAATAACAGTGCTTCCTGGGTTGGTTCTAAGAAGCTCCATCTGGTAGTCATACAACCTGGAGTACTGCCCTTTAGTTGCATCAAAAGCTTTCATCATCACTAGTGCTTTTGCTCTCTTTAACTTCGACATGGTGACATTGGCAAACATTTCTTCTTGCACAGTCTGCAACATATGCCCAAGTTTCCAGCATGGGTTGGCAAAAATAAACTTCTCATATTTTTTTAGCAATTCTAGCAGCTGTAACAAGTTTGTTGTCTTTTCTAGGTGGACACATGTGATTATTGGTAAAAGTAGATATTTGCCAACTATCAGACCTAGAAGTATTTGACAACAGACATACCCATGGGCAACCTTTCCAGTCACATATGGCCCTCACTCTCTTTGGATCATCCTTAGCAAATCTAATAACCCTTCTCTCCTCCAATCCATGTCTAACTGCAGCCTTCTTGAATTGCTTCTTAGAACTAAACTTCATTCCCAACTCAAACTTGACAACAAGATTCTTCTTGTTAAATCTTGGATAAATGATATCTTGCCCTACACCTCCTAACTCATCAACAGACTGTGCATCACTACTGTCAGCATACGGAGTGCAATTTCCATCATTGTCATCTTCCTGCCTACTTTCGGGCCAAGATGGGCCATTATTGTTAGGTTGGGTCCAATCCCACTAGGGCCCTCAGAGTGTTTCTCAACCAAATGCTTAGGCTGAAAATCAAAATAAGAATGAATAAAGTTGTCCTAAAAAGTAGAACAAAAACTTTTGCTGTATGATTGGGCCGTTTCTAGCAAAGCAGCGTGGTCCAGAAAGATGCACAAGACGACTCCAAAGATGGGCGACCGTGCTACTACGCAACAAATTGAGGGCCAGGTTGGACGCTTGACTTCTGCGGGAAAGCGAAGAACACGACACTTGACTCGCTCAAAGGCTGTGATGGACGATCCATTACGACCACCTGTCAAGTGTCACCTGACGCACTTATACAAAACACGCCCATGTGGCCCTAAATTACTCTCATTGCAGCACCAAATCAGCTGGTCTAGAGTCTTGACACGAGGCAAACTTTGGTGCTTTGTGGCCATAAGATCCAAGCACGGAGTGCCGAATCCCCAAGCTTAGCCTATAGCTCAAATGGTGTTAGCCGTTGAGGCTGTCACGCTGTCTCCCTAGCTACATTAGGAAATCGTACAGACAATATAAATCAGAAACGGTTCATTGAGACTAGTCCGATCCATCACTCGGGTCGGTTAAATCGCCGTAACGTGACGTGAATTAAAAGCCATACTGATAGGCGACGGTGCTAATCTCAGAAGCAAACGTTTAAACAAATCAAATTAAAACCTACTAGCTACTGGTACTCATTTTTGCACTGGCGGCCACACTTGCAGGCTTTGCAGCCCTACTGACCCACCATAATTAGCAGAAACAGTTCACCCGAGCAGATGCCGACCACGGAGCACTTGCGCTTGCACTTCCACTACTACGACGATCGATATAGCAGTTGAGATCGCAAAAACCTGGAACGATAACAAGGTTTGTTTCTCTTTACGGTCACGTAATCATCATCACCGCCCTTGCTTGGCCTGCTTAAGCTAAGCTAACACGGTCCTGTTCGACATACACATGCCGGCCATGGGCACGACGTGCGGTTGCGCCTTTTTTTTTTCCCCGCATGCAGTGCAAAAGCAATCCAAATTAAAGCTGGTAAAAGTTTTTTTAAAAAGAAAATAAAGCAGGTAAAACCTTTTCTTCCCCGGCCCGTCCCCGGTTTTGCCTCTCTTTGGTCCTGACTTGCCAGTGTAGTGTACGGTACCCCTACGCCCTACCCAACTTTAACTGTCAGTTGAGGTAGGCTGCAAACGCACTAGAGTCACGTCGCTTTCTCTCGCTGAAACCCAAGGCTCTGCTCGTGCTTTCGGTTGCATAATGCTGTGCTCAATGCAAAAACACAGTTTCGACCCCGCTCCGTCTGCTCTGACCGCACCACTAAACTCGACCCCCCGTGTTTTTCGTGTGAATCAAGCCAGAGAGGACGAAGACCGGGAAGATGGTGGAGGCACGTACCAGCTGGACGTAGTCTCGGGCGGCGAGGGCGAGGACGTCGGCGCAGGAGACGATGCCGGGGCACTTGCTCTCCACGGCGGCCTTGGCAAGCTCCACCGTGTCGAACGCCTCCTGCGGCAGGTTCCTGTTCTCCTCCATGTCGCGCTCCACCCTGGGTGCCGCGTCGGACGCCGTCGGCGCGATCAAAATGGACGCGTCACACCCCTGCGTGCGTGCGTGCGTGCGTGTGCATTCACATCAACAAAATCGGCAGGGCACCAACGGACACAATGCAATAATTTACAAACAATTGCTCAGCTCTTGCTTGTAACTATACTCGGTTGGTAATGGTACTGTATGAGCGCATCGATCTGTTGTTACGTACTTCGACGAAGCAGTCGTGGTGGAAGAGGCGGAGCACGGCGGGTCCGGCGGCGGGGAAGTCCCTGTACCGGGCGGCGGTGACGTTGGCGACGATCTGGTCGACCGCGGGGCAGGTCTTGGCGTAGAAGTCCAGCGCCAGCCCGTGCCGCTCGGGCGCCCGCCTGCTGCCGAGGACCGTGGCCGCCGCCGCCGACGCCACGGGCAGCGGCTGCGCCTCCCTGGCACGCGACGTGCCGACGAGGGACGACGACGCGACGAGCAGCAGCAGCAGCAGCACGCGGCGGTGGACGAGGAAGCGGATGCCTCTAGAGGAATCCATTGTTTCCGATGTGCAATGCAATGCAGAGGAAGCGCTGGCCTGGAACCGGAAGCACCAAGCACCAAGCACCAAGGCGAGCGACAAGCTTGCCTTATCCCGCAGCCGGTAGCGCGAGAGCTGACAGACAGCGGGCGGGCGGAAGCAGCGCGAGAGCGAGACAAGCGAGGGAAAGGAGGGCCTTGTTTGTAGGTGTGCGGACAAACAGTGGAAGGCGAGCGCATGTGGGTGCGGCGGTGGCGAGCTTGGAGGCTTCCGGGCGATACTGCGCTCCCGTGAAGCGGAGAAACTGGCCAGCCGAGGGCGGGCCGCCGGGATAGAATACCACGCATTCATCAGCATCCACGGTATTAGTAGACTGTAGACTGAATCAAAAAAAAAAAGTAGACTGTAGACAGTAGTTCAGTCTGCAGGTGTACGTGCGCAGTAGTCTGTGTCTCGGTCAAATTTTTACTGCACTGTCGGAGGTGATGTTGCTTGTTGTTGTTGTACTGTCGGAGGTGATGTATACGTACTACTCCCTCCGTCCCAAAAAGAGTGTCGTTTTAGAATTTCAGACATCTTGTTTGATCATCTATCTTATTCAAATTTTTTTTATAAATATCATTTATTTTGTTATTACTTATTTTATCATTAGAGATACTTTAATAATGATTTATTTATTTTATAATTTGCATAAAATTTTTAAATAAGACGAACGATCAAACACGATGTTTAAAAGTCAAAAACGTCACTCTTTTTGGGACGGAGGGAGTACGTGCTAGTCCATCCGCCTACGCTGGCGGATGCAGGCATATGAATACTGTTGAGGCATATGAATACGGTAAAAGAAAATAAGGACCAAGCAAAAGTCACTGCAGCGTAGTCATTGTAGCTTGGCTAGTCTAGCGTCATCACCGTGGCTAGAACCAGTTGGAGCTAGCACTGTAGCAAGGGCGAAAACAGGTTAAATGGTATCGGCGTACCTAGCGTCCGGACACAGGTAGCGCCCTCGTTTCCCACCACGTTCCGTTCTCCACCGCGTTTTGTTCCCCACCGCGCCCCTAACTTCATTCTCTACCGCGCCCCTATCCCTGTTCCTCACCACGCTCCTGTCACCGTTCCTCCACCGCGCCCCGTTCCCCACCACGCTCCTGTTCCCGTTCCCCAGCGCACCCCGTTCCCCCACTGCGTCCTCTGTCCCAAAGAGTATGAAAACACTTCAAGTGCAACATCGCAAACATATAAAAAAATTATGTAATGCAACATCAGAATATAAATATTGTAACATCACAAAATTATGCAGTGCAATATCGAAAAACATGTGCTGCAACATCGAAAAAATATGTACTGCAACATCGAAATTTATGTGCTACAACATCAAAAATCATGTACTGCAACATCGCAAAAATATGTAGTGTAACATCGAAAAAATATGTATGGTAACATCAAAAAAAAGATGTACTGCAACATCGAAAAAATACGTGCTGCAACATCAAAAATCATGTACTGCAACATCGCAAAAATATATAGTACAACATCGAAAAAAACATGTATTGCAACATCGAAAAAAATGTACTGCAACATCGAACATCATGTACTGAAACATCGCAAAAATATGTAGTACAACATCGAAAAAATAACATCTCAAATAGTAGTACTGCAATATCGCAAAAATCAACCATGAAACATGTATATATATGAAAATATTTGAAAATCATCTGTTGCAACAACCCAAAAATCCCATTGCAACATTTGAAAATCATATGTTGCAACATCCCAAGAAACCCATTGCAAACACGGAGAAACAACAAAAAAGGACGTATAAATAGTAAGGGGATGGGCTCGAGGTGTAGGCTGCTCCAGCCCTGGCCCATCACCTCTGAGCTCGCCGGAGGGAGGAGGGAATAGGACTCCAGAGCTCGTCGGAACCCTAGCCACCGCCGCGTCCCTCAGATCCAGAGGAGGAGGAGGGGGAGGAGGACGACGAGGGCTCAGTTCCAGAGGAGGAGGGCTCAGATCTAGAGCAGGGCCGACCTACCTCGTCGGAGCCGCCGCCATGGAATGGGGGAGGGGACGTCATGGAGGCCGTCGGACTTGAAAGAAGATACATGTGGAGGAGGGGTGGCTGGATTCATGGAGGGGATTGGAGGGGGCTTGCTCGAGCCGCCATGGAGTGGGGAGAGAGGGTCGCGGCCACAACGGTGGAGGAGCTCACAGCAGCGGAAGGACGTCGCTCTATTTTATTCGTTGAAGAACTCTGTATATGGGCAGGTGGCTCGGCCCAATTAGCCGTGGCCGACGCGGGACAGACCCCCGCTAAGAAGCAATATCGAAATGATATTGTAGCATTGCTATTGTAGCTCAGACGTTGTTAGTTCGATTGAAATCAGTCAGAACTGGTACTGTAGCGACGCTGCTAGCATCGTTACCATTGCGTGGTTGCTACTAACAACATTGCAGTATCGCTACTGTAGCACGATTGGAACCACCGAGCCAAGCAGAATGAGTTCTATAGCGTGGCTGGAACCAGTCGCGGATCTGGCACTATAGCGTCAATGCTAACATCTATTGCTTCTCGTGCAAAGATACATCTTTAGGTATTTCTTTATGCAAAGAAGAAGCAACCCTAACCAATTAACAATTATGACTATCTAGAATGTACTGCTACTACCTATTAATAAGATTGGATAAGAACAAACAGAAAATAAAATTGGAGATTGGAGCTGGCGAAATCTGGCTTGATCACTGCCACAACATGATTTTTTTTTTTGGCGACTGACATGAATTTGGTTTCGTGAGGGAGACGAACTGAAGTTTCAAGTTTGAACTTAGGGGAAGTCCGTGCCCATCGTGTGCTCGTCGCAAGGTCACTGATCGCCTTTAGTCCTCCATGTCCCCGGCGGGCGATGGCTTGGCACTCTCTTGATCACATGTGATCGCAACTAGGAGACTGGAGACCCCATCACACACAAAGATGGGATCATGGGGAGTCAGGGAGACGGAACAAGGGCTCTTCGCCTGAGACTCGGAGATGGATGAATGGTTCCATTTCCTTGATCATCTCTTCACTTTGCCTTCCTTGCTTCCTCTTGTGATGTGCCTAGGAGTTACTCACTCTGTCCTGTAATATAGTGCATTTTAGAAATTTTAGAACAGATTAAGAGAAAATACAAAAGATGCATGTGCCATCACTTTATTTCCTAATAAGACGCAATCATCAACACGATTAGTGGTGATTGGTTGATAAATGAAAAGTATTTAATGTAAAATGGGTTTATGTCTTCTAGAATGCTTTATATTTAAGGACACATTTTGAATGCTAGAATACGCTATATTACAGGAGGGTGGGAGTAGGCTATAGGGTTGGGGGTTGCATTCTGAGGTCCAGGCTCCCTGGGTGGGCCTAGGGAGACGCACCCAATACACCCCGACCCCATATGCTTCACTCGTTGCCATCTGCCAATGATAAATCTGAACATCTAGCACTCATGCACGATGCAGCCAATCGTAGGGCAATTTCCTTGATGTGGAGAGAGATTTATCATGTATTAGCAAGCTAATGGTAGCTGAATTGGTTATGTTTTTATGATGGTGATAATGATAACTTCCCACCTAGATTCAAGTCTGACTCGGGATGGGTGCTCGTGTTGTATGACCTCCCTCTCTCGCGACTCACGCTCGCCCTAAGCGCCACCGCCGCCTTCCTCCACCACCGATGGTCCCCTCCCTTCCCCTTCGGCATCTCGCCGGAGACCGAAGGGAGTGCAGATCCATCGTTTTTAATAAGTTTTCTAGTAGATCAAGTCCTTAAGGTTAGGGTCTTTCCATGCCAAATTTCTTGGTATTGGGGATTTATCTCCTTCTCCTCTTCGGTGACGGCGAGGAGGCAAGGTGGATCGTTTTCTTCATGCTGGCTCTGTTGAAGATGAGGGTGACAACTACGACGTCAACAACTTCACCGGCATAATGACATGGAGACTTTTCTTTCCGGACGGCTACATCAGGGCGGAGATGATTTCGCCGCCATGGAATAATTTTCTCGGGTCTCTTCTCTTTTTTGTTGTGGTTAGATCTAGCCATAGTGAAGGACTAGGAAGAGTAAGTTTCAGACTATTCTTCCTCGTTCTTCGGTGGCAGAAAGAAGAAGGAAGACCCAAGAAAAAGAAGTTTTTCAACTCTGCCTGCAGGGATGTTGGCCGTCGTTTGTTGGGCATTTCTCAGGCCTGTTGCCCAGTATTTGCCTGTGTGGTCATCCATATGAAGCGTCAAACAGGTTTTGTTTTGAGATTTGGAGCTATTCACATCGTGTGTACAATTTAGATGAAAATCACTTTTTGAATATATGTAGTGTATTTCAGAGTGCTTGTAACGTATTGATGTACCCAGCTATTATTTGATATAATTCTTCTTTCGTCGTAAAAAAATAGGTGCTCGCGTTTTTTTGTTAATTATTCTTCTTCTAGAGTGATCACAACAACGAGACGCATGTAATGACTTTGCCAATTTTAAGATATGCTTGTCTAGTCTCTCCAAGACGTTCGTAAGATTATGGCGTATGTTTTGTATGTTCACATGGTGTGAATGTATAGCGTATGTACTGTGTTTCAAAATATTATCATGTAATACATAGATGTTTTTGCCTTATTCGATTATGATATTTGGCCACATAAACATTTTGGCCCGAGGACCTAAAAAAGCAGTGCCTCTGGGCTTTAAGCCACGTTAACTTTTTTTTTTGATAAAATAAGACACATTAACTTAATTTTGGATGAAAATGTGCCACATCAACCTTGGCCCAACCGCCCAAGGCTTAAGCAACGGTGCCTTGACCCCTGGGCCTGGCCTCCAGTTGTGTAAACTAAGCTTCGATTCATCATCACTATAAATAATTAAGTGAAAGATGCGTATCGAATTTTCGTATACCCCTGACATTGTGTTAGTGATCGCCTGATCGGTGAAAAAAAAAAACTAGAGAAGTCACTTGCCTGGACTGCTATACATCTGTTGATGACCTTGTACGCTGCCGGCTGCAAAGTTTTCTCACACAAAGAGATTGAATGCCTGCGTGCCAAATGCCAACCTAAGGTGCCAATTAGCTGACGTAAAAAAAATGCTGTCAACTGTCCAAGTGACCAAGTGCAGTATACTGTATACGCAGGTACAGAGCTGGTAATTGTTTGGTGATCCAAGGGCCTTTTTCTTTTCGGCACTGCTGGTATCCACCTGAACAAGTGCGTGATTACTCGGCTCACTTGATCGGACAGCGAAGCTAATCCATTGGCATTCATCTTTGGTGCCTTATCAATAAGCTGACTGAGAAAGGTTGAATCAGATCAAGATATACGTTTTAAAAAATGTCTAAATTGGATACGCAAGTGATCGACAATTCGACATGGCACCCACGCCCCAACTGTATAATAATACGCAAAGATGTTACAAGTTTCAGTTTATGGCCTTTAATTATTGGGAAGTTCCAGAACTACTACTGTCAGGTATCCTTTCCGCAGCATGTAATGCATGATGTCACTGACCACTAGCGTTTCACGGCATGGCTCGTGATTTGTCGGATGCAAGCAAAGCTGACACGATGCACAGCTGCACCAAGACAAGCTGTTGCTACCTGCTTCTTCAATTTCATTCAAATGACGACTACTCGTGTCTATTTTTGGCCAAATTACCTGTATCCGCATCTACAGTTTCAAATGGCTGTCGATTGTTTGGACATTTTTTTTTCTAGCAAATTCCTTAGAAAATTTGAATTCTGGAGGTCCGATCAAGTTGAATGGACTATTGAACAACAACGAATCCGTTCGCTTCGCTGAAAAGACATGGTTGAAAGTACTCTTTACGAATTTGCTGTGAGAGAATGACACCGTTCCGGCTGAGAAAACGGTACGGTTTATAACACAAGCCAACGTGCCAACGTTGAGTGAGCATCGCGATAAGATGCCGATGCGCAGAAACCTCGTCAGTTTGCGGCGGGCAACACGTCCCCGTCGCCGACTCTCGTAAAATCTCCAGGCAACGCTACTCCTTCCGCCGCGGTTTTTCGCCTCGCGTCCGCTTCCAGCTGCTCTCCTTTCCCGGCGGCTCCTCCGCCCTCGGCGAACTCGCCACATCCCCATTGCCCCCGTCGCCCGTTCGCTCCCCGCCCGAATTCTTTACTCAAATCATCCATCGTCGCCTCGTCGGCCCGTCCCACCTCCCAAAGCAACCCAACCACGCCACTCGCGAGGGCCACGACCCCGTCCAAATCGCAGCGATAACAACCAGGTCGTCCCTTCCTTCCATTCCAGTATATAGCAGGCGAGGGGGTGGGCAATGGTTGTTCCGCTCCGCCTCATCCCGCGCTTGGCTGCCGCAGCCTGCAGGTTGACGCCCGCGGCCTCCTGCGCTCCCCAGCGGGTCCTGCGTCGCGCGCCGTTACTACCGGCCCTCGCGATGGCGTCGGCGTACAGCACCGGGTCCAGCGCGGACAGGAGGCTGCTATTCAAGCAGCTGTTCGAGAAGGAAAGCTCCACGTACACCTACCTCCTCGCCGACGTCGCCGACCCCGACAAGCCCGCCGTGGTGAGTCCATCCAGCGCTTCATAGGTTGGGATTGGGATTGGGATTGGGATTGGCTCAGAGCTTCAGGCTATTTTGGCTCCTGGAACTGGACTGGCATTGGCTTGGGTGGTTAATTTTGGTGGGAATGGATTTGCTATGTAGCTTGCCAATATTGGGTTTCATGTGCCCGCACACAGTAACCTGAACTGTTACTGTTTGCGTCGAGTTCAAACCATAACCATTGTAGCATCGGAACGTAGATGCGGTGGGTGTAATAATTAATAGTGAACAAATCTGCAGCCGGATTAACTGATTTGCCTGTTATCTGCAGTTCTGCACAACTGCTACTACTTGCTGTTTGTAATTCGTGGCCGAATTTGATCTTTAGTGATTCTTTTACCACTCTCATGAGTATGTTGTAATCAGTGAGAGCAATTGTAATTCGTCAATTCAGAATCTGCATTTATATAAGTTACTTCAGTTTGTTCAATTGGATTGCATCAATTCAGTAATTTTGTAGTAGTTGGTGTTCAAACTGCTTATCCTACATCCATGGCTGATTTAAGTACTTAGTTTCAACGGTTCACGTTTGCATCTGACCAGTATTACGGGTTCCCATATTAGAACTTGAAGCTATGGTTTAAATCGTCTGGAATTTCAGGATCATATTGACTGAAGCAAACTAAGGGAGAATTTTTTTTCTTCCCTTTTCCTTTTATTGAATATTACATTGAAATTTTCTGAGGTGCATGTGGGTTTGTCTAACAAACAGTGTGAACCAAAATTTCAAGATTTGCCATAGGATACGCCACATAAGTAATTAACTATTAACTAAAGCAGAAGCAGTTATTGACTAAGTTTTGAGCTACAATAATGTTATTCATACTTGATTGATGTATAAATATATACATTTGGTCAATGCCATGATTCCATCTTATCTTTTTTATTCTGTGTGACCAGCTGATTGACCCTGTCGATAGAACGGTTGACAGAGATCTTAATCTTATCAAGGAATTGGGCTTAAATCTCGTGTATGCTATGAATACTCATGTACATGCTGATCACGTCACTGGAACAGGACTAATAAAAGTAAGCAGTTTTGTGCTTCTAGGAATGTTTTGATGGATTTTGCTTTTCACGGTTACATGCTTTGTTCTCCTTGGTAATATGGTTAGCTAATGGTATGAGCTTGCAGACTAAGCTACCTGGAGTTAAGTCTGTTATTTCAAAAGCTAGTGGATCAAAAGCTGATCATTTTGTTGATCATGGGGACAAAATACACTTTGGTAACCTTTTCCTTGAGGTACAACCACATTCGAACAAGCTACTTTACTCTGTTCTGCTTTATTCATTTAGTATACATAAATTCCAAGATTTAAAATCTCACATACATGGAGAATACTGTAACTAGTTCTCTTAAGCTCTTTGGTTTTCTTGAACTTAATGGGTGAGTGGTCCTGATTTTATATCAAGAACTTTGAAAATTGTTTGTCCTGTGTTTCATGAAATGTAGAAGTTGCAGTTGGTAACTTCTGTTGAAGATTTTTTATGCTTCCGTTAAATACAAGAGTCTGGACTTTGAAGCATTTTTTTTTTCATGAACGCCAGTTGTCTTTGAATTCTTAAATTGGCTTAGCTATACATGGTTTCTTACCTGACTGTTTGTACTAAAATGTTTTTATAAAACTATTCTGTATGTTTTCTGTTCTTTTTTTTTCTCCTGTAGTTTTTTACTGCTTTGTAATACTTGTAAGCTGATCTGTTGCTTATACACAATTCACATTTGAAGAGTGTAATGTTTGACAGCTGACTTTTATAAATATGCTTTTAAGTTAGTTCATAGAAAATTAAGTGATGTTAATGTAAATGATTTAGTTAGTTGTTATGTAATATGTTGCATGTATTTTTATTGTTGTTCGTCTTTGTACAAATTATGGCTCGCAATGGAATTCTCTGAACTGAAAGCTTGGGCTTATAAATGTATTGCAATTCTTCTCACATCAATAGCTGCTAAAATATGAACAAAATCCATACATATACTGTCATACAAGATACAACCCTCAGCTGAGAACGTGCGTTAAAATAGATTGACTTTAAGAAATTTCTTGTTGCATTGGTGGGTATGGAATTTTATATGGAAATAAAATATTCCATTTCAGGTGCGAGCTACTCCAGGCCATACCTCTGGCTGTGTGACTTATGTTACAGGTGATGCTGATGGGCAACCTTCACCAAGGATGGCTTTTACTGGTGATGCCTTAATTATCCGGGCATGTGGAAGGACAGACTTCCAGGTAATATGGTTAGTTTCTTCACAAGCTAGAAAACAGGAAAATAGTAATTGTGGTTTTTCTAATCATATAAAGCTTAAGGAAGCACCATTACATACAAGTGTCGTGTCTCAAGTTGTGAGGCAAAGATCTGAATTCATGTTGGAGAAATTTTGGTTTACCGTAGATGTGTGATTTTCTATTGATAGTTTGCATTTATTCTGTATTATTGCAGGGAGGAAGTTCTGATCAGCTGTATCAGTCAGTGCATTCACAGGCAAGCATGCAAAATCTTGTCATCATTGTATGACAAAATATGAACTTAACTAACTGAAACTTTGTATCCTGATCAGATTTTCACATTGCCAAAGGATACACTGCTTTATCCTGCTCATGACTATAAAGGTTTCACGGTGAGTCACTTGGTATCTTGAAGTTCACCAGCCAGGCTAGCAGTCACTCGATTTATGTTCTTGCAGGTAAGTACTGTTGAAGAGGAGGTTGCCTATAATGCTCGACTCACGAAAGATAAGGTAATTGGTTGTTTCTATTTAGGCTGAAATTCTTAAATAGCTCAAAAGAAAAGAAATTCTTAAATTTCACTTACCAATGTTTTTTTTTTTCCTAATTATATATATTTTTTGTCCAGGAAACTTTCAAGACGATCATGAGTAGTAAGTTCTCTCAAGTGGATATGTACATTTGGTTCATACCGAATTGCCACATTTCTGCTGACATGCCCACTTTGCTTTTCAAATTAATCCTCTTGTTTTGGGCTGAAAGAAAGAAGTCTGATCATTTGGTCTCATCTTGGGCAGACCTGAAATTGTCATATCCAAAGATGATGGATGTAGCTGTACCTGCCAATTTGGTCTGCGGTATCCAGGATCCACCACCGAATATCTGAGCTGTTCCAGTGGAAGCCTGCAGCTGCACTTCTGGTTCTTTATGAACTCCGGATCGACACCAGAGCTGAGTTGTTCATTAAATAATTTGTTTGCTGCAGCCTGTGATGTTGCGAGAAAATAATCTAGTCAATGGCCGGTGTAGCCTCTGGTTGTATGTGGCAAGGCACTATTGTTTGGTGAGATCGAATGGAACAATGCTAATGGTAAATGAAGTTAGATTGCCTCTCATCTTGTGCTGCACAAGGTTCTCATAAACTGAGGACAATATAAAGTAGCCCTTCTGAAAGCACTTTGCGAACCGTAATCATGTTATTTAGATTTTCTTTTTTAAAAAAGGTGAAAGGATATTTCTTTTTGAAAAGGTGAAAACAAAATCAAGCCGTCTGTTCTGCTGGATGACGACCATCACAGCAGAAAACGTATACCGTGTCTATGATGGTAGCAACGTTCCAGCCTGTCACCTTCGATGCTACGGTACGAGACATGTTTAACAAATTTAGTCTTTCTCAAAAAAAGAATCTTGCATGTTCCTAGCGATTTCCGAAGCCTGGCAACAGGCTGCTGCTACGGTTGAGAGCTGTGACACAAGAAACAATCACATCCTGGCAGCCGAACCACGTCAAACAAGGGCCTTAAATCTTTTTCATCAGCATGGCTCTTTGAATTGAAGAAGAAAAAAAATTGTGCTTATTTACCTGCTCCTGATGTAGCACGTTTCAGCTGTCAAGACTAAAATGAGATCCGACTCTACAAACTGGCACACAAAGAGGTTAAGCACCAACACGGCAACACCGCCGCCCAGGCTGGAGGCACACGTTAATCGTCTTCATCAAGAAAAAAACAACGCGCAAATCCTCGGCCTCCAAGTTTTTTCGTGACCGCCTCGTCCTCTTCCCTCCTCTCCTGCCGTCCTGCGTCCCAATTGCCGGGCAATTCCCCAAACCTAACTAGCCTTTCCCACCGCGGGAGCTACCATGGGTGGCCAGATGCCGGACGCCGACGAGAAGGCCCGCTCGGCGGACGACTCCTCGTCCTCTTACGGATACCCGCCGTCGGCGCCGCCGCAGCACCAGCACCAGCACCAGTACGGCACCTTCGGAACCCCATCCGGGGCCCCTGGGGAGTTTCCGCAGCCGGCGGTCGGGTTCCCCCAGCCGCCGCCGCCGCCCGGGATGCAGCACTACCCGCAGCCGCCGCCGGCGTCGTATGCGGTCTACCCGCCCCCGCAGCAACCCTACTCGGCCGCCGCGCCGTACTACGCCCAAGGCTACCAGATCGCTCAAGGTACGGAAGATCCTAGTCGCATCTTTAACGTTGCGAATTCTATGCTGCATCCCGGTTGATTCCGTTCATTGGTGGATTGATCAACTGGAGGTTTTGTCCTAGGAGTGTTGTGTGATTGATTCCTCATGTAGATCTTTTCTATAGCCTAACCCCTGTGCCCATTAGGTCACATGGCATTACAGGGCAAGCTCAAAATTCAGGTGTTGTCCTGCCCAGCTGTCTTCCTGTGTATCTGAAGTTCTGAACCTGCAGTTCCTTCTGCATCTTTTTTGCCATCGCTTCCAAGTTGCAGGCCAATGGCGTTGGTGTTGCTCATCCCAAGTTAGAGGTCGTTTGAGATCGGTAGTCCATGGAGCTCGAGGGAAACTCAATTGATATTTTATTTCTTTGGACTTTGAAGTGTTCTGGAATGTTGAAGTAAATGCGCAGGAAATTTGATTTGTTGGAACAATCAAATAGATGCAGGGTAGTTCATTTTTAAATAGGTTCAGCAAAGGATTATACATAAATAATTCAGCTCTACAAATAACTATAAAATGAATGATTCAGTATACAATTTAGATTTATGTTCAAAATGGAGGAAGATACGAAGTCAAGAACTACACTGGAACTTTGACCTAACTTGGCTAATTAAGTTTTGCATTTTGGTGTTTTGTAGGTTATATTCCTGTTGTTGAAGGAAGGCCTGTTAGAATGCGTCCTCTTCCATGTTGTGGCCTTGGCATGGGGTGGTTTCTGTATGTTTTTCTAAACATCAATCATCTTGCAATTTCATATATGAACTCATATTGGTCTCTGAGGAACTGATGTTTCCGTTTGCTACAGGTTTATACTTGGGTTCTTCTTTGCTGCCATTCCATGGTATATTGGAGCTTTTGTGCTGATTTGTGTCCGAGTACGTGATTACAGGGAGAAACCAGGATATGTTGCTTGCACTATTGCTGTAAGTCTTTCCTAGCAATGTATGTGTTGCTCTTATGTCTCCTCCAGCTATATTTATGAGTTCCCTTGTATGCTAATGGAATTTAGATGCAAAACATTCATTAATCATGTGAGGATTTAGGGCCAATATCAGGTTTTTTTAACAGTTTTACACACATGAACTGCAAATACAGCATCAACTCCTGTCACTAAACTCTATATCATTGACATTTCACTAGCCCCTATAGATATTGGAGATGGATATTCAAATAAGACTTACTGCACATCGTGTAGTTGAAGTACATCCTCTTTATGTTTTCAAAAAAGAAAAAAAGTTTTTAAGGGTTTAATGGATTTCAACATAGCTTTTGGTATCTCTTACTTGGATGGAGCATATGTCAGTTCAACTAACAACAATTCTATGAAATGTGCTGCACAAATTTAGCTTGGCACTACATGATGAAAGTGTTTGTTACTACTTGACCATGTGATGTGATATTTAGTAGCATGGTACTGTAGATCTGTGCTTTCTCTTGCAAATTAATGCACAAAGGTTGTGCTAACTTTGCCCCCAAACTTTTTGGTGCCATGAACAGGCTTTGGTTGCTGCAATTGCTGTGCTGCTTGGCGCCACAAAAGGAGCGGAGGTGTGGTGAGCATTATGCCTTCAATTACAAGCGGTCTGTTTAATGTAAATGTTTGTTACTCAGCTACTTTGTTATCTGTGTTGTACATGCCGTGTTGTGCGTAAAGAGGATAGGGTGGAACAAGATTGATTGATGTACGCTCCTATTCGTTGTTTGACATATACATTTGTAAAATGGAGTAGTGTGAATGCACTCTCATTACTTATTTAATGTAAAATTGCCTGGAATGCCACTATGTTCTGATTGCCTGTGCCCCTGGCTACGAACTTGTCTGATCGACATATTTCCACGAGTATCGTTGAGACGTTTTCGTAGTTGAGACTTGGGAACGCATGCCACTAGCTAGCAGGTTATAGCTTGTTTGTTTATCTGCAATTGCATCTTCTGAGGGCTGCTAGTTTCGTCGAGTTAGCAACTTACCATTGCAGGTACCTCCTTGTTGCCTGTGTGTCTTGCGTGCTGACGACACACGAGCCGCACTCGTGCATGAGGTGCAATTAGCAGCGCCGGTAGTGAGCCCTGCTCTGCGTGGCGCTCCAAACCGGCTTCGCCGGAGGTGCTGTGCGCTGGTCCGACCATCTGCGAAGCAGTGGCCTCTCTAAGCCGGAGGTGCTGTGCGCTGGTCCGTCAATCTACGCTGTTGTGAAACAGTGTCCTTTATTTCATGAGTGATTTTATGGAAATTAGAATAAACATTAGTAAGGAGCCGTTTGGCTAGGCTCCTCGCAACACGTTTTTCGTAAGAATCACTTCTTAGCCAAACAGCAAAATCCTACCTAGATTCTGGTTAGTAGGTGACAAGAATCATTTCTCTATTTACACCGGAAACTGGAACTAAAAGCCTTGCTCCACATTGCTCTCTATTCAATTCTCACCTACTTCTCCCCCAATAGAATCAACTAGAATCACTCCAAAAGAGAATCTAAAAATTATAGATACACGACAACCAAAGACAAATGGACATGTCCTTTGGCACAAAAACTAGAAATGATTGCCTTCTCCTTTCAGGACATGCCATCCTTTCACTGCACCACTTCACTATGTGTATATTCAATCATCAGATCGATGCAATAAACCAATGCTTGTTTAGTTTTACATTTCATACCTTAAACATGTTATCATGCATGCTCTCTACTGAGCACTAAGAATAGATGGAAAAGGTAAAGTCCACAAAAAGAACCGAAGACTTTACCGAAGGCAACTATACTTAAACGGAATCGGCAATTGTTCATTGTTGTCGCTAATTGGCCTTCATGCTATAAGTAGAAATGTATCGCACTTCATGGCAAATCATAACTTGCAAATTCATCAATTACATCTTAAGGTACACGATTTGACTCCTTATAATTTAGTTAATTGATGCCACTTTTTTTTTCCTCTCTGTGATGTGCCACCATTGCGTACGTCCCCTAGGGTGGCACGGGCCATCACACCCTCGCTGGTCTCCACTAATGTCGCTGCTGGTGCTTTCGTGTGTCTGAACGATGGCACCCATGCCATGGTGTAGCCATGTAGGCCTCCACCAACCAAACCCGCGCGTCGCCTAAAATCATGCACTTCACTAACACTCATTGTCGAAATGCCTCGTGTGCCACTGTCGGTTCATGTTCGCTTCAACTTATCAGCCCGGCTTATCAGCTATGGTATAGCGTTTTTCTCTCACGACAAAACAGTATCAGCCGGCTTATCAGCCGCAGAAACCATCATCCGAACAGGGTGTGACCATCACCGCCGTCTCCACATACAGTCCATCAACCTTTGTGCCTCTGCGCGTGCTTTGACCACCACAATGGCAAGTCTATGCCACTGTGCGAGTTAGGTGACGAGGACATGACACCTAGCGATATGACCATTGAATATAAGGTGAGCTCATTTCTATATTTGCAAAATGATATTAGTAAGAATTTGTTGCTACCTAATGTCCCCTCCGTCCCTAAATGTCTGTCATTTTCGCTTCTCGAGAAACAACTTTGACTAAATATATATTAAAAAATATTAACATTTACGATACATAATTAGTATTATTGGACAAATATTTGAATCTAGTTTTTTTAATAAATTTATTTGGAGATAGAAATATTACAAACATTTTCTATAAATCGAGTCAAAGTTATCGGCACTCAAATCGTGACGACAAACATTTAGGGACAGAGGGAGTAGTTAAGTTGCACCTCACTATAGTTCCCACTGGATAATATGACACCCATGTGGTTACTTGGATAATAATGTGCACTTTAGTATTAGTATTATTAGTATTATATATGTTACAGTTATATATACGATGTTTTAGTATCATATGAAAAGCTTACGTCCTTGTCGAAAGAAGGGAAGCCCAATCATAATTTGGCAACAAATGGGCCAGGGCGGCGGGAACTTGGGCCCATTAGGGTTTACTTCCATAATCGGCACCTATAAACGCTCCTCTCACGCCCACGGCCGCCGCCTTCACCCGCCGCCGCCTCCTCTCGTCATCTTCGTCCCCTTAGGCTAGGTTAGGCTAGGGTTTCGACGAGCTCGCGGAAATGGTGGCCTTCAGGGTGAGTCTTTTTTCGCTCGCTCCCTCCGACTGCGGTGATTAGAATTTGATCCATGGGTTTGATTTGCCCCCTGTTCTCGCACCTGTGCAGTTCCATCAGTACCAGGTGGTGGGGCGCGCGCTGCCGACGCCCGGCGACGAGCACCCCAAGATCTACCGCATGAAGCTCTGGGCCACCAACGAGGTCCGCGCCAAGAGCAAGTTCTGGTGAGCTGCCATATACATCTGCGCTTCCTTCAGGTTTCCTTGTTGAAGGATTTTGTTCAGTTTCGATGCGGGTCGTCGATTAATGCGGCTGTTGTGTGTGCGCAGGTACTTCCTGAGGAAGTTGAAGAAGGTTAAGAAGAGCAACGGCCAGGTCCTTGCCATCAACGAGGTACGTCTGCTTCTCCGATAGGACACTTTTGTTTAGCACATTGGGCTGCTACATGTGAACCTTGCCATCCTTTAGCTGCTTGTTTAGTGCCTTGCGATTGCCACTATGTGCCGGCTGCCCAACCTTATTTGTGTCAATACCCATTATTGATGATAGTATGAGCGATTTATATATATAAATGAGTCTGAGCGTGTTGAAGACAGAGTGTTTTGTTACATACTCTTTGGGATTGGCAGACAAGTTCTTTCACCAAATGTTTGGTCTGGCTGTGTTTTATCCACCATCATTTAGTTGTGTATTGTTTGCTAATTGTATTTCTGATCATTGCCTTTATATAAAGAACTGTTTGTCTGTTTGCAACAATCAATTTTAAATTATGTCGGGATATCTGAAAATGAGATTGTTTTCCTTTATTACTTCCAGTTTTGCTGTCTTCCTATGTTGCTCATATATCTGACCTTTGTGACTCTCCTGCACTGTCATAGTGTCATGGTTGTGTAGTGGAATTGTCCTAGATGAATGATGCTGGTCCCTTGTCCTTGGAGCTGAATCTTATTATTTTTTTTCCTTTGACTCAGTAGTAGTTCACATTTGAAAGAATCCTTTGTGTTGTCAGTCGCTAAAGTTCTGTATGCTTTGTCAGATCTTCGAGCGTAACCCAACGACGATCAAGAACTATGGCATCTGGCTGCGCTACCAGAGCAGAACCGGCTACCACAACATGTACAAGGAGTACCGTGATACAACCCTGAATGGCGCTGTGGAGCAGATGTACAATGAGATGGCTTCTCGCCACCGTGTGAGGTCCCCCTGCATCCAGATCATCAAGACCGCGACCGTGCACTTCAAGCTGTGCAAGAGGGACAACACCAAGCAGTTCCACAACAGTGAGATCAAGTTCCCACTCGTGTACCGCAAGGTCAGGCCGCCGACCAGGAAGCTGAAGACCACGTTCAAGGCTTCGAGGCCGAACCTGTTCATGTGATTTAGCTGTGGTCAGTGTATGTGATCGTAAGAGTCGTAAGTGTTCTGTTTTAAGTTTTGACTTGCTAAGACCTCAGTGGTTTGATGATTCAACTCGTTTTGAAACGTGCTTGGTGAACCATTTGAGCATCGACGTGTTGTGAGTTGTTTGCACTCGGCACACTTGAAGTGGTAATGTTGATCTATTTGGAGTGTGATTTATTTCCTTACCTCAGTCATCGCTTCTCTGTTACTGAATGAACGAATGGTGAAGTCTCATGGAAGAAGTTCCAAGTTTCGTAAGGCCCATGGAGTTCCAAATTTCGTACTGTAAGTCGTAACTTTAAGGTGAGCACTGGCTGGATTCCACGTAGATAGCACCGGGCGCGGGCAGTGTTCATCTAAGCCATCGTTTACGCGCGTGTAAATCATAAACTGTCGCGTGTAAATCCTAAGCTGTGAATGTACGTGTCGTCAATGCTCTATAAACATTGAATTAAGCAAGAAAAAAAAGTCGCTTGAAACAGTAAAAAAGTTTAAATAGTGTGTTTAAATGTGAGGGACGTTTAAACTATAGTCTTTGGTGATAGAAAATGACTTTATAAACTATTTGATATTTGTTAACAATTAATCCTTTAACTATGCGAGAGTTACATGTTTATTATCTATGCCATTGTGTCTGTCTAATTGTTTATGTTTTATTGTGCAACCGTATTTTAAAAAACAGTACTCTTTCTATCCACAAAAGAATATATTCCCACTTTTCGAGTAGTCAAACAATTTGAAGTTTCATCGAAGTTATATAAAAAGTACCAACAATTTATGATACAAAATAAGTATCATTAAATTAATTATAAAATATGTTTCTTTTTGGTAGTAAATCTAGTTAGAGACATAAATGTTAGTACTATTCAATATCAATTTGGTCAAAGTTAAGTTAGTTTGACTGACACAGATTTTATAGTTGTACCTTTTTCTGGATGGATGGATGGAGTATAAAATTAAAACCATTGATTTGTCCAGTTTATCGTCTCTTCTAACTAAACGCTAAATGGAAAGTGAGCGACGGTCGCGGTCTTGATAGAGTAGAAAAAACACACTATCTACCTTTGACACAACCGCTGCCAACAGGAGCGGAGCGTAGTGGCGGCGAAACGAGACTTCCCCACTCCTTGCGCCATGCGTACTTCTGTAGTGTTAGGTGTTGTGTTTTTTTTTTGAACATGTTAGGTGTTGTGTTGTTGCTGCTACTTGGAACAGATAAACATGCGCCATCTGAAGAGTCCACTAGTTCAAGATTGAAGGGGTATATAACGAATGGAATAGGCCATGTTTAACTCCACCCAAAAACTTTTCACCCCGTCCCATCGAATGTTTGGACACATGCATGGAGCATTAAATATAGATAAAAAAAAATTAATTACACAGTTTGCATGAAAACCGCGAGACGAATCTTTTAAGCCTAATTAGTCCATGATTAGCTATAATTGCTACAGTAACACACATGTGCTAATGACAGATTAATTAGGCTTAATAAATTCGTCTCGTGGTTTCTAGGCGAGTTATGTAATTAGTTTTTTTATTAGTATGCGAACACCCCTTCCAACATCCCATGAAACATCCGATGTGACACCCAAAAACTTTTCACCCACAAACTAACACAAGACCAACGCCTTGTTTAGATGCACCCCAAAAGTTAGAATTTTTTCACTCTCTCTCCATCACATCAATCTTTAGACGCATGCATGCAACATTAAATGTAGGTAAAAAAAATAACTAATTACACAGTTTAGTTGGAAATCACGAGATGAATCTTTTGAGCCTAGTTGATCCACGATTGGACAATATTTGCCAAATAAGACGAAAGTGATACTATTCATCGGGTTAGAATTTTTTGCAATCTAAACAAGCCCCAAATGAGTTTTGTCTCTCAGGGGGTGTTTAGTTCCTCAAAAAAAATTTTACCCCATCACATCGGATGTTTGGACACATGCATGGAGTATTAAATATAGACAAAAAAAATAACTAATTACACAGATTGCGATAAATTTGCGAGACGAATTTTTGAGCCTAATTAATCCATGATTTGACAATGTCGTGCTAAAGTAAACATGTGTTAATGACGGATTAATTAGGCTTAATAAATTTGTCTCGTGGTTTTCAGGGGAGTTCTGTAATTAGTTTTATAAATAGTATCTGAACACCCCTTCCGACATCCCTTAAAACATCTGATGTGACTTCCTAAAATTTTTCATCCCAGGATCTAAACACCCCCTCATTCCTCTATCAACGAATGTAGTCTTGGTCCCACTACTGGCTGCACAAACACATGTTTGGATTGAAGCCTGCCAGGGTGACGAGGCAAGCGATTCTGACCCTTGATATCCAAAATCAAACGCCTAGAAGCCATGTCTAGCCCAGGCAACTTCTCATCAAACAAACATGCCCTCTAGAGCAGGGAATGGTCATGACTTTTGGGACGTCAGGCAAAATATACAGTGGAGACCAAATCTTCGGTGAAAACATAAAAACTAATTCAAAAAAGTGTATCTCTTTAACTTAAAATTTTTAAAACTTGGCACATCTATAGTTCATCTAAATATGTACTCACACGGGAATTTAAGATGCAAAAATCATTTTTAAAAATTCATACAAAAATGAAAAATAACTGACATTTTCGTAAGAATTTTCAAAATTAAATTTGCATATCAACTTCTCCATGTGAGTATACATATGGATGCAATACATGTGCTAAGTTTCATTTTTTTCAAGTTACAAAAGTGCATTTTTAAAATTAGTTTTCATGTTTTAAAAAAATGTTCTGTCATATATTTCCATGTCTATTTGCACGCGGGCCAGCAGGAACAATGGGTTTTCCAGGTAATATGTTTGATTAGCTGAACGAGACAAGCAAGTCTTTTTTTATTAGTTTGAGGGACGAGGGATGTGACAACAGTTAAATAAATTATCTCTTATATTTTTTAAAAAATAAATAAATAGTTAACAGTGGCATTGGCAACGCTTGCCAGTTAATCTTGTTATAACAAATACTCCTAGTAGTTAACAATGAAACTGTTAATTGACTAAAACCGGTTCCATCTAATTGTGCATTTATCAACACACTATCATTCATTAACCATAATCTAATAAAAATACAGATTAGTAATTCAAAATGTTATTTCTCAATTCAAAAGTTAGCACACGGGGTCTCCCAAACGGGGCCCCGGAGCAGAAAATTACCCGCGCCACTTTCTTCGTCCAGCTAACGGGTCTACGCATCCTCGATCCCAGAAATCCAAAATGTCACTGGTGAACCACACGTGCTCTCGCTGTAGAGTTCTGTGACCGGCAATTTCTATGGACATCTATTCACACTGAGGTTAAGTCTTCATACATACAACAGAGCAAAAAAACAAATAAAAGGCCGATCTGTTCAAAACATCAAGGTGCACATCCGGGCCTACAACACAATCACGTAGATCAATATGCTCCTTGAAAAGATAGCCGATCCCGCAATGTGTCGAAAATGGAGGCGGCAGCACTGCTCTGTGCAAGTGTAATCTTTAGGCGGCCAAATAGCTCATCACTATCTTTAGCTTGTGAGGCTGCCTCTTCAGCTTCCCTTGCCATGCCCATTCGAGCATATGCCTACACAAACAATCACCACGTTGTTACTGGTTCTCAACTCCATTTTCTGAAATCGTGGTTATAAAAAAAACATTTGGTTTGATCTATCAAGTACTAAGAGACTATGTGTGCTGCGTATTGGGCATCATCCATTTCATTTATCTGGAATCAAAATTTTATCAATTTTATCATAGAAGTCCCCGTGCGGTATGTATCCTGCACGTGATCTGTACTGCAATCTATCAATATCAATGTTGCTGAACAGCTTTGCATTCTCGTAGGCATATTCTTCTTAGGTTTTTACATAGAACAGGCAAGCATGGAGTTCTACTTCCACATAGGGGGTGTTTGGGACTGCTCCACAAACTCCACCGTGGAGCAGCTCCACAAAAACCTGGAGTGTGTGGAGCATCTCTTTAGGTACTCTCACAACTCCACCTTTTTTCCTCGAACCGTTTGCGTGGAGCTGAAACCGTTTGGCTAAAAAACGTGGAGCGGAGCTGAAAAACATAGAGCGGAGCAGTCCCAAACACCCCCATAGTACTACCAAGTAGCAACCAGATACTCCATTCCAAATTATAAGATGTTTTGGCTTTTCTAGATACATTGCTTTTATCTAAGTTATCCCTCCTTCCCTTAGCAGCAATGTCTGCCAACCAAGGTCTAATGAAACATGATAGGGGTGGGTGGGGAGTTTGTATCAACTTAATTAAAACATACCTCAGATCTTTCACGAGGATCTGCTAACTTTGGAATATATTTGACAGCTTCATTTTTTTGACCAGCATCAATGCATGCTTCAACAAAAGGTTTATAACCTGTACATTGAAATAGAGACATAATACTTCACAATATTATCATCAGTTTATCATACTAACAAGGCATCGATGACGTGAACGTACTATTATAATGAAACATGATATTCTTAAAATCCAAATTTAGCCAATGAAGATAACCCAATGCTGAGAACTGAGAAGTTTGCGTTTACATCATTGCTGAAGGGTTCAGATCAGGTTTCAACTAATCAACTTTTAAGCAGAAGGAAAAGAAAATTTCTAGTGGGCACACAAATGCTACTTTCCCAGGATAAGAAAATCTTTAGTGTAGAGTAATGATTAACAAAGCTCGCTCACATAGTAGAAGCAAGCATTTAAATATGCATTCAATATAAACTCAACTTTTCATGTAACGAATTCATATCTACAAACTCACCTCCTGGTGGCCTTTTCTCTCTTGAAAATTTTTCCAAAGCATCCCAGTTTCCAACTGTGGCTAAAGCGCATGTTTTAAGCCAGTACCACCTCTTATCAGGAACCTGTGCAGAAACAGGACCATCAGAAAGTCTAAAGTACATTATTAATTGAACAGGTCCACATATTTCGAGGCCATTTGAATACCTTGAACTCAGACTTCACTCTGAGTGCAGCTCGCTCGTTTCCCATTGCAATACAGGTTTTGATTGTATCACTAACACTAGAACCCACAAATATTGGCTGCTTTGTGGAAACTTCAAGTTCATGCTGTGATCTGGAATGAAGAAACAGAGTTACTACGAGCAGCCATAGCATAGCGAGGTTTGAAACATCATTTCACTGACATATCACCGATGCTTCAACTTTATTTTCACAGCAGTGTTTAAGCTTTGTTCATGAGACCCACCAGGTTAACAAAAGGGTACCCTTAATAAAAAAAAGGAAAGACCACAACTGCTGCCTGACACATGCATGTTCTTCTCCCCGTTCACGAGCAGGCACGACAGCAACGAATCATTCTTATTTACTTGGGATTGGTGAATGTAGAGGCATCAGACTAGCATTTTTCATCTAAGCACTGCCTAATCCAAGCATCGTTGTTTCACATGCTGTGGGTGCTCTAAGACATAACTATTTAGCAGGAACCTGCACATGGTTTCACCCTAGAACTATCTTCAGCAAGGAATTCAGTAAATGGCAGCCACATCTCTCCTGATTTTCACAATGAAGTGCCAACCTATATGAATCCAGTACCTTACCTGATTGGCTAATTGAAAGTCTAGTAAACCTAAACAGCCAGTTCACCAAGAACATAGTAAAGAAGAGAGTCCCAATAGAACAATCAGCATTAGCCAGTTGTAGGTCACTCAAAGACAATTATTTATGCATGAAGTTGCATATGAGTAAGGCTTGTGAGCTGACAAGTGACAACAAAACCCACACAGTGAAGCAAAAATATAGGTTCCATGCTGATTGAACTAATAAGCGCTATATCAAATAAACTTTGAGACATGCAATTCCATCATATGGTTTAGTTGTATCACATTATTTAGATTTTTCATGTGACAAATCATGCATTAACCTTGCTCAGAACCAAATTACTGTAAATTTTCATCATTTGAATGTCAAGAAAGAAGCAATAGTATACTCACATGACAAATTCGGCATCATAATCATAATAAATCATCAAATACCTTAGCAATTTGGCATGCTCTTCAGAAGCTTTAGATTCAAAAACATGTTCCTTGGTCTCAGCAAAAAGTCTATGGGCCTGCTCAATGAGCCTCACTTGTGGAGCATGGAGAGGAGACCCCTTGCTTGCCATGGGGTTCCTCTCCAATTCCCTTGATTCCTTCAACAAAAGAAAGGCGGCATCCTGGAAGTTCTCAATAGTTTAGGCAAGTGATTTGTGAAGCAAATGTGATTTTAACCTAGTACTTCCTGCACTTGTGAAATATTAAAAATTTATCTGGTACATCTACCAGCAGATCTTGTTAAAGAATTCAACATGATGATGGAATTAACTGCTACAGTGTATGTATAAAAGGCAGAACAGCATGCCAGCAAGTACTGAACTGCAAATAATTTCAAGGACAGCATTCATGTAATAAATAATCAGATATACAAGAACCAACAAATCGTTATGTAACATGTATTCAACCTACTTGAAGTCTCCCAGTCGATAAAAAGAAGTCCTTCAATTCTTCATGCATAGAATGTCTGCAAGCAAACCAGAGGCTTTCAACTATGTGCAAGCAAATTTATAGAGTTGAGGTAGCAGCCGCAAACCAAAAACATATATCACCTTGCATATGCCATAAACAAATCTCTAGCCACAGGTCTTGCATTTATAACACCGAAAAAATCCAAAGGAGCTTTCTGTAAAATAAGTTACAGAACATTAACAATGATAAAAACTTAAAGAGGGAGCACTTTCAGCTATCCTTCCAAAATTTTAGTTAAATCGTAATCAAAGGATTAAAAGTGGCAAATTAGCAATTAATCAATGCTTGATGTAGGATCCTTGAAAAAATTACTAACAAATGTAACTTAACTGGAAATATCAATCTCTAAAAGAGGACAGAAGAGATTTACCTTCTCTACAGCTACCTTCTGCCAGATATGGAATAGCACAAGGTACACAAGATCAGTATCGCCACTTTCAATTGCCTTTGATAATGCTTTGTCTTGTTCATCAATGCTTAGCAACAAGGGAATCTGTGAAGGTGAAAAAGTTGCAGATGATTTTAAATGCATGGTGCTTTCCTGCTAGATATGAACTAACACCTCCCCTTTTCTTTCAAGCATGCTAGATTTCCAGTAATTACTAAAGAATATCTCATATCCTACAGAGTCATGACCTACTGGCATCTAGAAAGATACAATACAAAACCATATTAGGGCTTGTTTGGATGCCCATGCCTTCACCTCAATCCAAGTGTGTTGGAGAGGGTTGGTGTGGAATTTAAACTCCAACACACATGGATTGAAGTAAATACATAGGCATCCAAACAAGGCCTTAGTTATCCCAGGCTCAGAAAATCATACTCAGATATAAGGCAAGTCAACCATCAACCTAATTGAGTATAATATCTTTTACAAAAGGTTCGCATTTATCAGAACTACTAGTTTAATTACTACTCCATCCATTCCAAATTGTAAGTCGTTCTGGCTTTCCGAGGTCATAGCTTTTGCTATGCACCTAGATATACATTATGTCTAGATACATAGTAAAAGCTACGTATCTAAAAAAGCCAGAACGACTTACAATTTGGAACAGAGGGAGTACATCCTAATCAGATCATCACTTCAATCAGTTAATCAGAAAGACACAGTGCTGTTTGGTATGGTGTACCAATACCTCAATATGTATATAACTAGGACAATTTCACTAAAGAAATCATATCTTTACTTTTTTCATTTAACTTAACTGGAGAATATCATATTTATGCCCATCATATCTGCCCGAGTCACAAGCACAAGAGTAAACTTGCCTGCTTAGAGGACTGTGACTCATGATCAATGAGCATTGCAGCCAACCTTCGCCGACCACTGTTATCTGCATGAGCTGCCACTGCAGCATATGATATCCCTTTACATAGCCTGAGCTGCAACAGAAAGAACATGTAATGATGTAAAACAAGGAGACATAATTGCAGTAGATGTGCATTTACCAGGTACTAATATCAAGTATAAGCCTGAGTGTGACTTTGGTAAACACAAACCTTATCAAGCAGACCCTCAAGAAGGACTGTATCTGGAAGAGTTGTTGATGCTGTTATCTTCTCACATGCCCAATGCATTATCACAACCTCCTATAAAAGGTTTAAGGTGTAAATGGAATAATATTGCTTTACCAAGACAATTTATGGTAAACCAGTGAAGATCCCACACTACTTTACAATATCGAGTTGGATTAAGTGATCCGATTTATCTGAAAGTAACCTTGTTGTGCATATGACAAGTAACTTAAAACAAAAATATGTAATGCTAGAACCTAACAGTGCCAACTTGCGCTTCTAAGTTTGTATATGCCAAAGGGCAAAGGCACAGTGTTTGCACACAGCAAAGTAGATATTTCTGATTAAAAAAATGAAAGAGAAGAAAAAAGACGTTACCGGGTTCAGGTTAAGGTACTCAGAGATGCGAAGCGCCAAAAGGTGCTGATTAGCATTAATGAGACGTCCAATGAGCACCGTTGCAGTAAGCAGCTAAAGAGAACAGCCACATTAAGATACAGCAGGTAGCAATGATAATATGAGGTTCATCAAAGAATTCAGAGGGTAACACAAACCTTGTACTGCTGAATGGTCAGTGGCATCCCAATCTCAGGATCACGAACAGCATTTAGAACTCTCAGCATTTTGCACATTTCTTGAAAGCGTTCATGTGGAAATCGACTGCCAAAGCCAACTGGGTATCAATGCCAAGTTCAAATATCAGCAATAAACTATTCTGTACAGAGGAATAGCACCACTAAAAAACAACAATTACAAGTTATTAATTGTCAAAGATACTCGTTAGTATAGCTTCAAACTTGGTGGAATAAAAGAATTGAGTTGAGCTATAACAGTTAAATATTGCAACATGTGGTACCAAACTAGCAGTAATGTGTAAGACAATGGTCCAAGTTAAAAGGCATGGGCATGCAGCACTACAGCAGTTGCTGTTAGCCAGAAAACATACGCTCCACTGATCAACAAAGTTAGGGTCAGAAAAGAGCAATATTATTTATGATCTGTTTGAGCTAATTTTTAAATTAGAGCCATCCATAATCTTGACAAAAACAGCAAGCTGCCACATAGGCAATAAGAAAAAACCTGGTAAATGGAGAAACTTATATTGTAGCAGGAAAAACAACCAGCGTCTCCTAAACAGAATGTTTTTCCCTGGGTATTTTGAAGCAAAAGCTCAACTACTCAGCTATCTTCTCATATTATTGTTCTGTTTTTCAACACCTAAACTAATTTTGCATTTCTATTCAAGATCAGATTTGGCTGAAAACCATATAGTAGAACTAAAAGAAATCTATTTTTTTTCTTGAACACGCAGGAGAGCTGCGTATCATTATATTAATAGAAGAATAAAGAGTCATACATAGACCCCAAAACCCCACTCACACCCACATACTAAAACAAAGGGATTAAATCACCGGTTAATACAAAAAAGGACGACCACAAAGCAACAGCAGCCATCAGACTGAACCTCCAGCAGTGAGCAGGGAGAACCCCTTAGCTCCTGCAAGGCTCCAACAGTAGGCTTCATCCCTTGCTAATCTCAGAGCCACATTGACATTTGGCACACTATCATTAAAAACACAATCATTTCTATGCCGCTAAATGCTCCAGGCTCCCAAAATGACCAGCGAATTCAGTCCCTTCCTCACATCTCCGCTAGCAGCTTCATCAACTTTTCTCCACCAATCATCAAAGGACTGATCAGAGGGCTGTGGGGCAAGTGCAGCGACTCCAAAATGTGACAGGAGGGAGAACCAAAACTCTCTTGAAACCACACAACCTATAAGAAGATGATGAATATTCTCCTCATGCTGGTCAAAGAGAAGACTGTTGGAGTATGTTGGAGTATTAGGCCCATGAGGCTAGGCCCATGAGGTCCATGTATGCAACACTATACAGCTACCCTTCTAGGGTTAGCCTAATGAACTGAGAGATCAATTCCAACATGGTATCAACAGCCTAGGGTTTCCTTTCCTTTCCTCTCCCATCCCATCCCTGCCCGATCCAGGCGCCGCCGCCGGCAGCCATGGCCGGCCGGCCTCCTCCCCCTCCCTCCTACTTCCACACCTTTCCTCCTCTACCCAACTACTCGTGGGCACAGGTGGCTGGCGCTCCCGCCGCCGCTGCTAGCCCGCGCGCTGGCCCAGCCGCCGCCGCTGGCCAGCGTCCTCCCGGCGCCTACTCCGCCGCTGCTGACCCACCCACTGGTTCAGCCGCCGCTGGCCCGAATCCTCCCGGCGCTGCCGCTGCTCTGGTCGCGGCCGCGGGCGCGGTGCTCCCTGGCGCGGGTGGGGACGCCGCCGGCCCAGAGGGCGCGCTTCTCCCGGGCACGGACGCCCATGGCGCGGATCCGGCCGCTGCTACCGCCATCGCGGCTGTCCTGGGCATGCCGCCAACTGCTCCTCCCCAGTCAGCCGCTACTGGCTGTGCCGCTGCTACTCTGCCCGGCTCTCGCTCGGTCATGGCCCGTGCATCAGCTGGACGTCAAGAATGCCTTTCTGCACGGTCTTCTCACTAAGACAGTCTACTGCAGTCAGCCGGCGGGGTTTGTTGACTCTTCCCGTCCCGACATGGTCTGCCAGCTCAACAGGTCTCTCTACGGCCTCAAGCAGGCCCCCCGGGCATGGAACACTCGGTTTGATGCTTTCCTACTGACAATGGGGTTTGTGGAGGCCAAGTCAGATACGTCCCTATTTATCTATCACCCTGGAGCTGAGACTGCGTACCTGCTGCTCTATGTTGATGATATTGTCCTCACAGCCTCCAGTGAGTCACTCCTCCGCCGCATTATCACCTCTCTTCAGCAGGAGTTTGCTATGAAGGATCTGGGTCTGCTCCACCACTTCCTCGGGGTTACTGTTGAGCCTCATCCTGCCGGGTTACTTCTTCACTAGCGGCAGTATACTCTTGATATCCTAGAGCGAGCTGGGATGACTGACTGCAACCCCTGCTCCACTCCGGTTGACACACAAGGCAAGTTGTCAGAAGCAGAGGGCAACCCAGTGACAAATCCCACTGCATATCGGAGTCTTGCTGGTGCCCTTCAGTACCTCACCTTCACCCGGCCGGACATCACCTATGCAGTTCAGCAGATATGTCTTCACATGCATGATCCCCGAGAGCCCCACCTCAATGCTCTCAAGCGCCTACTACGCTACCTCCGCGACATTGTCGACTACGGCCTACTCCTTCACCGGTCGTCCTCCGCCGAGCTTATCGTCTACACTGACGCCGACTGGGCCGGGTGTCCGGACACTCGGAGCTCCACCTCCGGCTACGCTGTCTTCTTGGGCGGCAACCTGGTGTCCTGGTCGTCCAAGCGCCAGCCGGTGGTCTCCCGCTCCAGTGCCGAGGCGGAGTACCGCGCTGTCGCTAACGGCGTGGCTGAGGCTGCCTGGCTCCGGCAGCTTCTCGCCGAGCTCCACACTCCTCTCTCCCGGAGCACGCTGGTCTACTGCGACAACGTCAGTGCGGTGTACCTCTCCACCAACCCCGTTCAGCACCAGCGACGAAGCACGTGGAGATCGACCTACACTTTGTCTGTGATCGGGTTGCCATTGGCGAGGTGCGGGTCCTTCACGTACCGACCACCTCCCAGTTCGCCGACATCTTCACCAAAGGCCTCCCGTCCTCGACCTTCACCGAGTTTCGCTCCAGCCTCAACATCACCGGTGGCTAGTTGCGTCTGTGAGGGGCTCGTGTATGTTATTCTTTTCATGTCTAGTCTGTAACTCCGCTGCGCCGGTAGTTCTGACTGCGGGGGGGGGGGGGTGTTGGAGTAGTAGGCCCATGAGGCTAGGCCCATGTATGCAACACTATACAGCTACCCTTCTAGGGTTAGCCTAATGAACTGAGAGATCAATTCCAACAAAGACACTGCTCCGGGTGGGGGAGACCTCTCCTTGCCAATCTGTCCGCTGTCCAACATCTGTTATGAGCAGCAAGCCACATGAAAAATCTGCATTTGGGTGGTGCCCAGGATTTCCAGATTCTCTCAAAAGGTTCAAAGGGGATTGCTCCCTGAAATAGAGTATCATAAGCGCTCTTTGCCGTATATTGTCCAGAAGAGGAAAACCTCCAGATATGCTTATCGGGAATATCCTCATCCAACTCAACCGAATTCAGGATGTCCCAAAGGTCCAGGTATTGAATCAAGGCTGCCATACTTATTTCTCCTCCAGGTATGTCCTCTACCCATTTCTCCTCAGTGAGGGCCTCCAACATAGTACGCTTATTTAAAATCCTCTTAGGGACCATTGCAACAAGAAGAGGTGCAATATCCTGGACTCCCTTGCCGTCCAACCATCTGTCCTTCCAAAAATATGTGCTGGCTCCATTTCCCTCCTCCGTTATCATTGCAACGGAGATGAGGCCAGCCACCTCTTTACTGACTTGGATAGGTAGATTAGCCCAAGGTTTGTTGGGCGCACTCCGTTTTAGCCACGACCATCTTGCTCTCAAGGCAATACCCAAAGATTTTAAATCTGCAATCCCAAGACCACCTAGTTCCCGGGATCGGCAAACTTTAGGCCAGGCAATGAGGCAGTGACCCCCTTTTGCCTCCTTTCGGCCTTTCCAAAGGAATGCCCTTCTGATCTTATCAATGGCTTTGATAGCCCAAGGTGGAAGATCAGTTGCCATAGCCACATAAATCAGGATTCCTGTGAGCACAAATTGCACTTGAATCACTCTGCCAGCACGTGTCATCAGATCAGCCTTCCAACCCGGTAGCTGATCAGCCACCCTGTCAATGATGGGTTGTCAAGCATTTTTTTCTCGAATATGCAGGAGGACTGCATATCATTGCATTAAGAGAAGAAGAGTTAGGCCAAAATAGCCATACACAGCGCACACGCACGCACACACGCCTACACCACTTG
This sequence comes from Saccharum hybrid cultivar R570, assembly GCA_038087645.1. Classification (NCBI taxonomy): domain Eukaryota; kingdom Viridiplantae; phylum Streptophyta; class Magnoliopsida; order Poales; family Poaceae; genus Saccharum; species Saccharum hybrid cultivar. The sequence continues at coordinate 34,826,213 of JAQSUU010000108.1, read as the reverse complement.
CCCGGGATCACCGGGCTATACTTTTACATTAGCGCCAAAGACAGATATGTTACGACCAGCTGGACCAACTCCCAACTACTGGACAGGGGGGCTAGGGGCGACCACGGCACCAAGTCCTTTCGCACCTGCAAGCATCCAGAGTGTTGGAGTATGTGTGTATTAGGCCCATGAGGCTAGGCCCATGAGGCCCATGTATGACATACTATATTGCTACCCTTCTAGGGTTAGCTAGGGTAATGAAATCACAAATTCTAGCATGGTATCAAGCTAGGGTTTCTTTCCTCCCTCCTCCCCTCCCCTCCCAGCCGCCGCCTGGCGCGCCGCCGCCGGCGGCCATGGCCGGCCATCCTCCTCCTCCCACCTATTTCCATTCTTTTCCTCCCCTCCCCACCGCGACTTGGGCGCAACTCCTGCGTTCCCCGCCGCCGGCTGCCGCTGCCGGACCAGCCGCCGCCCCGCCTCCCAGCGCCGCCGCCGCTCTGGCCGCGGGCGCGGGGGCTGCGGGCGCGGCCGCAGGGGCACCGGGCGTCGCTGGCGGCGCGGCTACGGGCGTCGCTGCGGCTGCCGGCGCGGCTGCTGGCGTGGACGCGGGCGCGGGCAACGACGACGGCCTACGCGCGGGCGCGGGTACAGGGGACCCCGCCGACGCGGCAGCCACAGCCCGGGCCATCGCTGCCGGACTGGGCATGCCGGCACCGGCTGCCGCCGCTGCGTTCCCTGCACCACCTACACCGCCCCAGTCCCACCTCTACGCCGGTCGTCCTGACTCCGCCCTCGCCGCCGCCCTCGTTACTGCTCGTGCCGCGGCTGCAGAGGGCCAGGCTCGTGTACGTGCGGCCGCCCTCGCTTGGGAGCGCGAGCGGGATGCCGCCGATGCACTGGCGCGCCAGATCGCGGACGTGGAGCAGCGTCTCGTCCTTCCTACCTACCCCGACGTTGGGGCCACCTCCTCCGGCTCGACGGGTCACCGCACGCCCACCACCGCAGTCATCTGGCACGATCCGGCCGATCCCCTCGTGGCGCAACTTCACTACCAGGCCGGGGGTGTTCAGAACATCCGGCTACTCGTCCCGGTCGTCCTCGAGCCCGAGTCGCCCTCCTACGCCCGTTGGCGGGACCTGGTCCTCCTCACCCTTCGCCGCTACGCCCTCGACGACCACGTCCTCGTCGACGCCTCGGTCGCGGTCCAGACTCCCTCGTGGCTGCGCCTTGACAGCATCGTGCTCTCCTGGATCATCGGGACGATCTCCCTCGACCTCCACGACCTCGTCCGCAACACTGCTGACGCTCGCCAGGCCTGGCTGGCGCTCGAGGGCCAGTTTCTGGGCAATGCTGAAGCCCGGGCTCTGCGGCTCGATGCGAGCTTCCGCACCTTCGTGCAGGGTGACCTTGCTGTTGGCGAGTTCTGCCGCAAAATGAAGGCCATGGCGGACTCCCTCGGCGACCTTGGCTGGCTCGTGGAGGACAGGATTCTTGTCCTCAACGTCCTCCGGGGGCTCAGTGAGCGCTACAGCCACCTCCGGACGTGGATCACTCAGCAGCGGCCCTTCCCCACCTTCCTGCAGGTCCGTGACGATCTTGTCATGGAGGAACTCACTCAGGGCGTCCAGCCTGGGTCGCTTCCCGTGGCGGGGCCCTCATCTTCCTCGACTGCTCTTGTGGCCACTCCTCCACCGGCGTCCTCTCTATTGGGTCCTCCTCCTTCCGGGCCGAGCGGGGGTGGAGGGGGCCGTGGCGGCCGCCGTCGTCATGGGGGGCGTGGCCGTGGGACCACACCACCACCTCCACGTGCTCTTGGTGCTCCAGGTGGTGGTACACCCTGGCCCTCCTTCAGCAACCCATGGGCGGGGCGTATCTCCATGTGGCCCTTTCAGGCTCCCGGAGGCGCACACCGTCCACCGGCGGCCACCATGTTCACCGGCGCTCCGGTGGCTCCACTCTCGTCACCGCGGACTCCACCTCCCGGTGCTCAGCCCGGGCCTGTCCGTTGGGACCCGGCGGCCCTGGCCCGCTCCTTCAACACCATGACCCTGGCTCCTCCAGCCGACCCGACCTAGATCGCCGACTCGGGTGCCACTTACCACACCACCTCCGACCCCGGTATACTTTCTTCTGTGCATCCTCCTTCCTCTCACCCCTCGTCCATCATGGTCGTAAATGGTTCGTGTCTTCCTGTCACTTCCGTGGGTGCCGCTCACCCTCACGGACCCTTTCGCCTCCCCGATGTTCTTGTGGCCCCCTCTATGGTTCACAACCTCCTTTCTATTCGCCGTTTTACAGCTGACAATTCTTGTTCAGTCGAATTTGACTCTTCTGGTCTTACTGTGAAGGATTTGGCTTCCCGGTGTCCTCTTCTCCGATGTGACAGCACTGGGCCCCTTTACACTCTTTGGTTTCCTGCTTCCGCTACTTCTTCGACATCTACATCGTCAGCTGCTTTCGCCACCACCACCTCCACTACTTGGCACCGGCGTCTTAGACATCCTGGCCGCGATGCTTTGACACAGCTTAGTCGTAGTTCCGGCATTCCATGTACTCGGGCTCCTGATGAGCACTTGTGTCAGGCGTGCCAACTGGGCCGTCATGTTCGTCTCCCTTTTCCTACCTCCTCACATGCGACCCATGTTTTTGAGCTTGTACATTGCGGCCTGTGGACATCACCTGTTTTGAGCATTTCTGGCTATAAGTATTATTTGGTCCTGGTTGATGATTTCTCTCATTACTCTTGGACTTTTCCCTTGCGTGCCAAGTCTGATGCTTTTCCCACGATTCGTCACTTCTTCGCCTGGGTGTCTACTCAGTTCGGTCTCACCATCAAGGCCGTTCAGTGTGACAATGGGCGTGAGTTTGATAACTCCACCTCTCGGGCTTTCTTCCTTTCTCACGGTGTGCAGTTACGGATGTCGTGTCCCTACACCTCCTCCCAGAACGGCAAGGCTGAGCGCATGATTCGCACCACGACCGAGACCATGCGCACCCTTCTGCTCCAGGCCTCCCTTCCTGCTCACTTTTGGGCTGAGAGTCTGCACACCTCCACATATCTCCTCAACCGCCTACCTTCTGTTGTCTGCCCAGCTACCACTCCACACCACGCTCTCTTCGGTACCCCTCCTCGCTACGACCACCTCCGAGTCTTCGGCTGTGCATGCTACCCTAACACCGCTGCCACCGCCTCCCACAAGCTCGCTCCTCGCTCGACTCCGTGTGTCTTCCTCGGGTACTCCCCGGATCACAAGGGGTACCGCTGCTTCGACCTTGCCTCTCGTCGGGTCCTCATTTCTCGACACGTGGTGTTTGATGAGTCCGTCTTCCCCTACTCCACCACCTCCCCACCACCTACTATCTCAGAGCTCGACCTCTTCTCGTTTCCCACTGACACGGTGGTCCAGCCACCTTTGGTGTTTCCTGCAGGTACTACTCCACCGGGCACCGGCCCGGCGGCGCCGGCCTCTGGCGCTGCTCCTGCCCCGGCGCCCTGCGCGGGTCCGGAGTCCTCGACCTCCGCGCGTTTCGCCCAGTCGGTGCGCGTCTACCAGCGGCGCGAGCGGCCGGCCCCGCTCCACCCGGAGCCGGTCCCATCCGCACCTGCAGCGCGTTTCGCCCAACCGGTGCGCGTCTACCAGCGGCGTGAGCGGCCGGCTCCGCTGCACCCGGAGTCGGTCCCGCCGCCATCGCCGCCGCCGCCGTCTTCGCCGCCGCCCGAGGACTCGTCTCCACCGTCGACACCTACACCACCGTCGCCTCAGCCGCCGGCGGCCCAAGGTGCGCCGTCGGTGTACCACCCGCCTCTTCTACACCGGCACCCGCGTCATGTTCACCCTATGGTGACGCGGCAGGCGGTCGGTACCCTGCGGCCCCGGGCTCTTGCGACGATGCCCGGGGGGAGCCCCATGTCTCTCCGGTACCCTCATCCGTCCGTGACGCCTTATCCGACCCTCACTGGCGTCACGCGATGGAAGAGGAGTATGCGGCCCTACTCGCCAACCAGACATGGGATCTAGTGCCTCGTCCGCCTAGTTCCAATGTTGTCACCGGCAAGTGGATCTGGACTCACAAGCGGCGGGCTGATGATACTCGAGCGGTACAAGGCTCGCTGGGTTCTCCGGGGTTTCACTCAGCGCCCTGGCGTCGACTACGACGAGACTTTTAGTCCAGCGGTGAAGCCAGCTACCGTCCGCACAGTTCTCTCACTGGCTCTCTCTCTCGCTCCTGGCCCGTGCATCAGCTGGATGTCAAGAATGCTTTCTTGCACGGCACTCTGACTGAGACAGTCTACTGCAGTCAACCGGCGGGTTTTGTTGATTCTTCTCGGCCTGATATGGTTTGCCGGCTCAACAAGTCCCTCTACGGCCTCAAGCAGGCACCTCGAGCTTGGTACTCACAGTTTGCCACTTACCTGATGACACTGGGATTTGTGGAAGCTAAGTCAGATACTTCACTGTTTATCTATCATCAGGGTGTTGAGACTGCCTATCTGCTGCTCTATGTTAATGACATTGTCCTCACCGCCTCCAGTCCACAGCTCCTCAGGCGTATCACCTCTCTTCAGCAAGAGTTCGCTATGAAGGATCTGGGTGTGCTACATCACTTCCTTGGGGTCACTGTTGAGCCTCGCCCCACCGGTCTTCTTCTTCACCAGCGGCAGTACACTATTGATATCCTGGAGCGTGCTGGGATGACTAACTGCAAGCCCTGCTCCACTCCAGTTGACACTCAGGCCAAGCTGTCAGAGTCAGAGGGCGACCCAGTGACAGACCCCACTGCGTACCGGAGTCTTGCCGGTGCACTTCAGTATCTCACCTTCACCAGACCGGACATCACCTATGCAGTTCAGCAGATATGCCTCAATATGCATGATCCACGAGAGCCTCACATCACTGCTCTCAAGCGCCTCCTCCGTTACCTTCGTGGGACTGTTGACTACGGCCTGCACCTCCACCGCTCTCCCTCCACCGAGCTCGTCGTCTACACTGACGCTGACTGGGCCGGGTGTCCGAACACTCGGCGCTCCACCTCCGGCTACGCCATCTTTTTGGGCGGCAACCTGGTGTCCTGGTCGTCCAAGCGGCAGCCGGCGGTCTCCCGTTCCAGTGCTGAGGCGGAGTACCGCGCTGTTGCCAACGGCGTGGCTGAGGCCTCCTGGCTCCGGCAGCTCCTTGCCGAGCTCCACAGTCCTCTCTCCCGGAGCACGCTTGTCTACTGCGACAACGTCAGTGCGGTATACCTCTCCACCAACCCTGTTCAGCACCAGCGGACCAAGCATGTGGAGATCGATCTACACTTTGTCCGTGATCGAGTCGCCATCGGCGATGTTCGGGTCCTCCACGTCCCGACCACCTCCCAATTTGCCGACATCTTCACCAAGGGCCTCCCGTCCTCGACCTTCACTGAGTTTCGCTCCAGCCTCAACATCACCGGTGGCTAGTTGCGACTGTGGGGGGGCTCGTGTGTGTTTGTGTGTTTGTACTTCTTTTCGTGTCCAGTCTGTAACTCCGCTGCGCCGGTAGTTCAGACTGCGGGGGGTGTTGGAGTATGTGTGTATTAGGCCCATGAGGCTAGGCCCATGAGGCCCATGTATGACATACTATATTGCTACCCTTCTAGGGTTAGCTAGGGTAATGAAATCACAAATTCTAGCACAGAGTTCAGATTCCTCCCACGCCAGTAGGAAGGTTCTGAAACCGTTGCAGCAAGGAATTCTATCAAGCATCACCCCTTTGTCTACACTTATCCAGGGCCTTGCCCAAATTCCCAGTGTTTGAAATCAGGAATGTCATCTGGCAACCTTGTTAGGAACTAATTGCACAATTTTGATGATATATAAGCGGCGGTTCACATGAGTTCGACGATTAGTAGCCTGGACTCATAAAACTGATTCGCATGTTTACTCCAGTTGAGAGGATTAACTGTTTAGTATAGTTGCACAGTCGACTAATCATTAGGCTTAAGGAGGCAGCTTCTTCAAGAAGTTTGTGGACCTAGCCTTGGCCTTTGCAGAACTAAATTATACTAACAAGTATTGGAGAACAAGCTCACATATAACTTTCTCTTGCATTGTTACCCTGTGAGTCTTTGACCCAACCTGGTAATCCCATCTACTTGTACATACTCCTTCTGTTCCAGAAAACATGTCACTCTAGGATTTAAAATTTGTCCCACAGAACATGTCATTGTAGCTTGTGGACAGCTGGTGGGGCCATCTGCATTAATTCCATCCCTCGTGCATGTGTGGGTAATCATATGATTTGCTTCCTTTCCTATTAAGTAGATCATGAATGTGTGTAGTTAACTAGGGAAGGTTGCATCCTTTCCCATTAATTAGTGTGGCAAACAAAAAAAAACACTGGACCACAGGGGGGAGAAGAAATCCCCCCTGGGCTTTGTTACAAGGTGCCATGCTTCAAACAGGGGTGTGATGGGAGTTCCAATGACTCCCGGAGATCAACGCTCTAACCAGTTCACCTCGAGAATCTTGGCTAGTGTGGCAAACAATACTGAATCACTATAATAATTAGGGGCACCTAGGTTAATGACCTTGGCCAGTAATCTTTCTTAGAATTGCCAGAGTGACATGTTCTTTGGGATGGAGGGAGTACTTGACAGGGTACAGATACTTAGAGCAAAATTGTCTGCTGCATGAATATTACTCTACGTCTCTACATGTTACCATAAAATAGATACTTGAAAGAAACAGTACTCCCATACTTTATCTAAAACCACTTAAGTCAAAATTTATAATGTGCACCACAGTACCAGTCAAGGATACAAAGTATTCTCCAACAACAACTTATAAAATTAGTAATGTGGAAAAGAAAAAAAGCAATCAAACATGATGACTGACAAAAAAGCAAATTAATAGTACTAATGAAGTGCTCAAATATAGCATCCTAAAGGCAGAAAAGAGAACCTGCAGAAAGCTAGGCCATATGTAGCAGCTCTCAGCAATGTGCGCTGGCGTGAAACATCAAATTCATGGCCAGCAGCGTCAATGCAAGCCTCAATTGCCTCAGGCAATGAAGATGATATTAGTTGATAGTTGTCATAAGCCTGCAAGTGTGAAATATTGTTTATGTCTCGTTCACAAGCTAAGATGAGATTAATGTCCCAAATGACTACAAGTATTTCTATGGTGCCCGTGTTACTTGAGATATTGACAAACTTCCATAAGGTGAAGCATAAGCAAACAAGTCAAGCTAATACGCTATATACTATAGATACATATGCTACCAGGCTGAAAATATGATATGTAGAATCATTAATGTTGTACATGGTTAACAACACCTGCATATAAAACCAGCATTTGATATTTGCTGTGGTCTACCATAGAAAACCAATTTCAAATATGAATAAAAAGAGAAGTGAACAATGAATAGATAAAAGTGTCAGGGAAGGAGTCATTTCCCAATTTGTTTAGCCTTTTATGTGGGAACAGCCATTAAGGCCAAACCAGTTATTTTGAGGCAATATAAAGTCGTTTCTTCTAGTTTTATTCTGTTTGTTTTAGCAATTTTGTGTGTGTGAACATACAAAAGGTCAAAGGAGTTTATTCTCTTGATAATAACAGAAATTAACAACTGAGGCTTTTCCCAACTTCTTTTCAGCGTATCTAGAACAACTTAGAATCGCGTCACAACCTAGCTCATACAACATGCATTTAGTGGATAAAATGTAGCATGCAGAAGGTCCTAATCACTAAGCTAGCAACAAGTGTGTAGATGTATACTAGTACTCCTATAAGATAAAGTACAACGATGAAATGATGTTTATGTCCATTCATAATTTATTCACATGGGAAAAGGAGCTAAAAAAGTTCCTTGGATTATAGAAAGTACCTTTGCACTTTGCCTGTCATAGTGATCACGAGCATCATACAGTAATGCCGCTGGAGACATGCTTCCAATGCCAAAAATTAATGTAGTAGAGTCCGGGACTCGGTGTAGAAATTCCATACTTGAGTTAGAGAGGATTCTTACACCATCGCACTCAGGAATCAGTTTTATGGGTTCATCATAATTGTATTGGACAGGATCTCCATTTGGACCAACCATCAACAGCACCTCAGGCCAGTACACGAGTACACTGTCTAGTCCACACCAAGCTATTTGCTCTGGTGGCAATGCAGACTACAAGATAGCCAAAAGAAAAGAAAAGGCAGTTAACTAATGAACAAATGTACAAGACAGTGCTAAAAAACAACATAAAGGGCAGAAGCATATCTAATCTAGAGTACAATTCAGTAACTCTTTCTCTATTGCTTAAAATGCAGAGATAAAGTTCCAAATGAAGACTAGGGCAAAAGAGCAAAACCAAAAAACAAAAGAGAAAAGTTCCAAGTACAGTTATATTTCTCTTTTGTTAGGGAGCTGTTAGGTGCTAGGTATGAAGGTGGCACCGAGCATATACAGAGCTATCTGCTTACAAAATTCAAGTGGTAATTCAAGTGGAAGCAATATCCACAGCCAAATAAACACACTGTTCATCATATACAGAGCTATCTGCTTACTAAAGTCCAACAGTGACCAATCAATAACAGACATAACTAAAACTGTTGCTTCTCAGGCACAAGACTGCACATAAATTAGCCAAAAAAAACACATTCAGTGCCATTTTTATTTAGGAACAATCATCAGTCAGAATCTCCCTCAGCTACAATGAAAACTAATCTAAATGGCTTGATAATTATGTATTTTCAGAGTTAGATCTAACAATTCATGCTTGGAGGCTCAAGAAAAGCACTAAGTAAGCTCAGACATCGGTAGCACAGTGCAGTAGAGCTAAATAACTTACATCGCACTCATACTCGAATATGATCCTAGAGCAATCAGTGGGGATCACGAAAAGGCGCCCATCATGTGCAAACACTGCAAGAAGCTTGCCATTGGGTGACACTGCCATCTTCTGCACGGGTCCAATCTCCAGCTCCACCCCAAGCACCTGTACACCATCCTCGTCAACCGCGATGACCCGGTCGCCAACCGCAAGCAACACTTCTGGGCTCCCCGACATGACAAACTGTGGCTCCACCACGGCCATACACAGAACATGCTCCTCGTCACCGATGCCTGGGTCGGCGAGGTCACGGGGGTGAGGGTCGTCGGCCTCGATGTCAGTGGCCACCACGACGCGGTTGTCTTCGGTGAGGATGGCTACACCACCGCCCCAGAATAGAGCGTCGGCGACGCCGCCGGAGGCCGGCGGGAGCAGGGGAACGGGACTGGAGCTAGGGCTGGGTTGCAGATCGGGGAGGCGGAAGCGGAGGAGCGAGCCGTCGGAGAGAAGCGCGAGGAGGCTGAGGGAGCTGGAGAAGGCGAGCGAGTGGAGGCGCGGGAGAAGGGGTGGCCAGGGCGCGGAGGCAATTGGATGGGCGGAGGAGGAGAAGAGGAGGAGGCGGCGGCGGGAGGGCTCGGAGTGGAGCTGCACGATCTTAGAGTCGTCGCGGACGGCGGCGATCGGGCCTCCAAAGGGCGCGGCGGCGACGATGTGGGTGGACAGGTCGAGGCGACCGATCACAGCACCGCCGACGCCGGAGGAGGACGAGGTCGCGCCGGCCGCGGCTAGGGTGGACCACGGGAGCGGGGAGTAGAGCGTGAGTCGGCGGTAGAAGCGGTCGGAGAGAAGGTCCCACTCCGCAGCAATGGAGACGGAGGAGGACATCGCCGGGGCAGACGTAGGGTCGGTCGCCGGCGGCGAGGCGAGGCGAGGCGGGAGCGCGGCCGGGTCGCCGGGCTGGGTGAAAGAGGTGGACTCGGGGATCGAGGTACGACGGGTTGCGCGCTGACGTGTAGGAACCGGGCGTGGCCGGGGTTTGCTTCGCGGCCCAGTAGTGCTGGCAGGTGGGCCTAGTCCAGCCCATTCTGATTGATGAACTCATGGTCGTGGTCGTGGTCGTGGTTGAAGTGGACTCGTCGAAGACAAGGCTGGAGTCCAAGATCTTTATTTTCCTATATAAACTAGCATATGCCCGTGCATTGGGGATCTTAAAAAAAAAAAAATTCAACATAGTAACAGTTTCTTCAGACATTGCTCTGGATCGAGCGATTTGCATTTCAGTTTTTCGTGTTTTAGAATCAATGACTTGTCTCCTTGAATAGACTGTTTTATAGGTCTCTGAATGGATCGTGCGAGCACCATTGTTCTGAGTAGGATCCATATATATGGCAATACTATTAATAGAACTTTAGTGAAGCAACTCTATATCAACCAACACTATCATAGGACTTGAATTTCTTTGTTTAAAAAGGACCAAATGAATATTTTACAAAGATCCAATATTCAACCATCTATACACAATACATCCATAGCATCTGTGTGCATGAAGGGGAATAATTAATGTGGCAATCAGCATGAGTGGTTCGTTCAAGCAGTGTACTCCAGTTTTGGCTGACATTTTTTTTGAGAAGCAAGCTCATGATTGTGTTGGCTACTTGGCCTAATCAACAGATAATTTGGGCATGGACCTGAGAGGTTGACCAATTGAGTGAGATTAGGGGAGGGGTGAGACGCAGCTTACCGGCCAGGGGTTCGAACCCTAAACCTAGATGCTAAAGGTCACAACCGCGGGGAGACGGCTCGCTTCTTAGGCTTCTCAACTTGGTCGGTCCTCCTATTGGGCCGCACTCGACGCTCGGTCTCTTTTGTCCTCGGAGCACCCCGAGCAGGTAAGGGCATGGCGGGGCGAAGGCGTCGCTGGATGTGGCTAGGCGAAGACGGCGTGTCCTTGCAGCAGCGCAGAAGTGGAGTTGGGCGAAGGGGCCCTTACGGCTTCGAGGCGGCGGAGTGGAGCGTAGGCGTTGCGGCGGCGTGGAGCGCAGGGGCCTTGAGGCGTCGAGGCCGCGAAGTGGATCGCAGAAGCTCTTGCGGCGGCGAGGCGGCACAATGGAGCGAGTAGGAGGACAGGAGTTTGTTGGAGTATATGTATATGAGGCCCATGAGGCTAGGCCCATGTATGCTACACTATATAGCTACCCTTCTAGGGTTAGCCCAATTAATTAACAACCATTCACTTCCAACATGGTATCAGCAGCCTAGGGTTTCTCCCAACCCTTCTCCCTCCCGATCCAGCCGCCAGGGGCCGCCGCCGCCGCCGGGCGCCATGGCCGGCCATGGCGGACCTCCCCCTCTTCCCTCTTACTTCCTCTCCTTCCCTCCCCTCTCCGGCACCACCACCTGGGCGCAGATCGCGGGCGGAGGCCCCTCTGCAGCCGGCCCGCGCGATGGGACCCTGCAGCCTTCCGCCGCCGCGACTTGGGCGCCGACGGGTGTTCCCGTCGCCGCGGCCGGCCCGCTGGCACCTGGTGCCGCGACCGGTGGCCCGCGCCCCGCCCTGGCCCTCACCGCCGATGGAGATGGCGCCACCGATGCCGATCCCGCCGCGGCTGCCGAAGCAGAGGCCGCCGGGACCGAGGCCCCTGTTCTCCCAGGCGAGGGCGCCTATGCGGACCTGGCCGCCGCGGCCACCTACGCCGCAGCCGCCGCAGCTGCGGCCGGCCTGGGGATGCCGCTGTCCTTCTCCTCTCCAAGCGCCCTCTTTTCCGCTGGTGGAGGAGCCGCGGCTGCGCAGCTGCAGGGGCCGGGCACAGGCGGAGGCGCCCAGGGAGCCTTCACCTTCCCTGCCCCGCCCCCGGCCAACCTCTACGCTCCTCGGCCCACCTCTGCCCTCGCTGCCGCGCTGGTCTCCGCCCGGGCAGCGGCCGCCGCGGGATAGGAGCGCGTCCATGCGGCTGCCCTCGCTTGGCAGCGCGAGCGGGACGCCGCCGACACTCTGGCTCGCCAGATCGCTGAGGCGGAGCAGCTCCTCGCCCAGGATGCTGGGGCCACCTCCTCTGGCTCGACGGGCCACCTCACCTCCACCACTACGGGTCTCCATCACGACCCGGCCGATCCCCTCGTCGCGCAGCTCCACTACCAGGCCGGGGGTGTCCAGAACATCCGGCTGCTCGTCCCGGTCGTCCTCGACCCCGAGTCGCCCTCCTACGCCCGCTGGCGGGACCTGGTGGTCCTCACCCTCCACCGCTACGCCCTCGATGACCACGTCCTCGACGATTCCACGCCCGCGGTCCAGACTCCGTCGTGGCAGCGTCTGGACAGCATCGTGCTCTCCTGGATCCTCGGCACGATCTCCGTTGACCTCCACGACTTCGTCCGCAACACCACCTCCGCTCGCCAGGGCTGGCTGGCGCTCGAGGGCCAGTCTCTAAGCAATGCTGAGGCCCAAGCTCTGCGGCTCGACGCGAGCTTCCGCACCTTCGTGCAGGGGGACCTTGCCGTTGGCGAGTTCTGCCGAAAGATGAAGGCCATGGCCGACTCCCTCGGCGACCTGGGCTGGCCCGTGGAGGATCGCATCCTCATCCTCAACGTCCTTCGCGGGCTCAGCGATCGCTACGCCCACCTCAGAACGTGGATCACCAGGCAGAGGCCTTTCCCCACCTTCCTGCAGGTCCATGACGACCTTGTCATGGAGGAGATCTCTCAGGGCCTCCAGTCGGGGTCCACCACCGCTCCAGGGTCCTCCTCGACTGCACTTGCTGCTACTCCACCGCCGCGTCCGTCTGCTCCACCCACGCCACCGTCGTCTGTTTTGGGTCCTCTCCCCTCCGGGCCAAGCGGGGGTGGGGGGGCCGTGGTAAGAAGAAGGGCCATGGAGGAGGACATGGTGGGGGTCCTGGTGGTGAGGGTGTTGGCCGTGGTGGAAACCCGACTCCTCAACGACCGCGGGGTGCTCCCTGGCCCTCCTTCCACAACCCCTGGTCTGGGCGCATCTCCATGTGGCCCTTCCAGGCTCCTGGTGGGGAGCCTCGCCCGCCGGCCGCCATGTTCGCTGGGGCTCCTCCAGGGTTCTACCCAGCGTCCCCGTGGGGCACACCTTCCGGCGCTTCACCTGGGCCGGCCGGTTGGAGCCTGGAGGCTCTGGCACGCTCCTTCAGCACTATGGGCCTGACACCTCCTGTTGGCCTAGAGTGGATCGCCGATTCGGGAGCTACCTACCATACCACCCCGGACCCTGGTATAGTCTCGTCTGCTCACCCTCCTTCCTCTCACCCTTCGTCCATCATGGTCGCCAATGGCTCGTGTCTTCCTGTCACCTCTGTGGGTGCCGCCGGCACTCATGGCTCCTTTCATCTTCCCGATGTTCTTGTTGCACCCTCTATGGTTCACAATCTTCTTTCTATTCGTCGTTTTACAGCTGACAATTCTTGTTTTGTGGAGTTTGACTCTTCTGGTCTTACTGTGAAGGATTTGGCTACCCGGCGTCCTCTGCTCCGATGTGACAGTACGGGGCCCCTTTACACCCTTTGTTTTCCGGCGTCTGCCTCGCAGTCTTCGCTTTTGTCAGCTGCCTTCGCCACCACCTCTTCCTCTACTTGGCACCAGCGCCTCGACCATCCTGGACGTGATGCCCTGATGGAGCTTAGTCATAGCTCAGACATTCGTTGTACTCGAGCTCATGATGAGCATTTGTGTCACGCGTGCCAAATGGGCCGTCATGTTCGTCTTCCTTTTTCTAGTTCTTCTTCACATGCGGCTCACATTGATCTTGTTCATTGCGACCTATGGACGTCTCCTGTAATCAGCATTTCTAGCTATAAGTACTATCTTGTGGTGGTTGATGATTTTCTCACTATTCGTGGACTTTTCCCTTACGTGCCAAGTCTGAGGCATTCCCCGCGATTCATCACTTTTTTGCTTGGGTTTCCACTCAGTTCGGCCTCACCATCAAGGCCGTCCAGTGCGACAATGGCCGTGAGTTCGATAACTCCACCTCACGTGCTTTCTTCCTCTCTCGCGGTGTCCAATTGCACATGTCTTGCCCATACACCTCCTCTCAGAACGGCAAGGCTGAGCGCATGATTCACACTACCAACGACACCGTGCGTACGCTCTTACTCTAGGCCTCACTCCCCGCTCGCTTCTGGGCTGAGAGCCTGCACACCTCCACCTATCTCCTTAACCGCCTTCATTCCGCTGCTTGCCCGGCTCCCACGCCGCACCATGCTCTTTTCGGTACCCCTCCTAGGTATGACCACCTTCGTGTCTTCGGGTGTGCGTGTTACCCTAACACCACGGCCACTGCTCCGCACAAGCTGGCTCCCCGGTCGACTCTCTATGTCTTCTTCGGGTACTCCCCAGACCACAAGGGGTACCGCTGCTATGACCTCACCTCTCGTCGGGTCCTCATCTCTCGCCATGTGGTGTTCGATGAGTCTGTCTTCCCCTTTTCCACCACCACCACCCCTTCCGCCTCCGAGCTTGACCTCTCCTCTTTCTTTCCCACTGACGCAGTGGTCGAGCCACCTTTGTAGTTATTTCCTGTAGGTACTACTGCACCGTGCCCCAGCTCGCCGTCGGTCGGTGACTCCCCCGACCCTGCTCCCTGTTCGGGCATGGAGGGGTCACCTTCCGGGCTGGCCCCTGTCATTTTGCCTGACGAGGGTCCTGGGCCGTCGCCTCCGGCTCAGCCTGCGCGCTTCGCCCAGCTGGTACTTGTGTACCAGCGCCGGGCTCGGACTGCGCCGGCACCTTCGCCACCGCAGGTGGCCCCTTGTTCGCCGGGGTCACCACCAGTGGCGTCTTCCTCTCCGCCGGGGACACCGGCGCCCCCGCCGCGGCCTTCGGCCGCCCGTGTCGAGACACCGGTGTACCACCCGCCGATACTTCAATGACACCCGCGTCATGTTCACCCTATGGTGATACGACACGCGGCTGGGACCCTGCAGCCCCGGGCTCTTGCGACGATGCCCGGTGACTCGCAGGTCTCTCCAGTACCCTCTTCCGTCCGCGAGGCCTTGTCGAGCCCTCATTGGCGCATCGTGATGGAAGAGGAGTATGCGGCTCTCCTCGCCAACCAGACCTGGGATCTGGTGCCACGTCCGCCAGGCTCCAACGTCGTCACCGGCAAGTGGATCTGGACACACAAGCGCCGGGCTGATCGCACTCTCGAGAGATACAAGGCTCGCTGGGTTCTCAGGGGTTTTACTCAGCGGCCTGGTGTTGACTATGATGAGACCTTCAGTCCAGTGGTGAAGCCAGCTACAGTCCGCACGGTGCTCTCACTAGCTCTCACCCGCTCCTGGCCCGTGCATCAGCTGGATGTCAAGAATGCTTTCCTGCATGGTCTTCTCACTGAGACAATTTACTGCGGTCAGTCGGCCGGGTTTGTTGACTCCTCATGTCTTGACATGGTCTGCCGGCTCAACAAGTCTCTCTACGGCCTCAAGCAGGCCCCACGGGCGTGGAACCATCGCTTTGCTGCCTTTCTGCGGACACTGGGGTTTGTGGAGGCCAAGTCAGATACGTCCCTGTTTATCTACCACCATGGAGCTGAGACTGCGTACCTACTGCTCTATGTTGATGACATTGTCCTCATGGCCTCCAGTGAGTCACTCCTTCGCCGCATCATCACCTCTCGTCAGTAGGAATTTGCTATGAAGGATCTGGGTGTGCTCCACCACTTCCTTGGGGTCATAGTTGCGCCTCATCCTGCTGGGCTACTTCTTCACCAGCGGCAGTACACTCTTGATATCCTTGAGCGAGCTGGGATGACAGACTGCAACCCCTGCTCTACTCCAGTTGACACACAGGGCAAGCTGTCAGAGGCCGAGGGTACCCCAGTGACAGATCCCACCGCGTACCGTAGTCTTGCTGGTGCTCTGCAGTACCTCACCTTCACCCGACCGGACATCACTTATGCAGTTCAGCAGCTGTGCCTTCATATGCATGATCCGAGGGAGCCCTACCTCATTGCTCTCAAGCGTCTACTCCGCTACCTCTGCGGCACTGTGGACTATGGCCTGCTCCTTCACCGGCGGTCATCCTCCACCGAGATGGTTGTCTACACTGACGCTGACTGGGCCGGATGTCCGAACACTCGGCGCTCCACCTCCGGCTATGCTGTCTTCTTGGGCGGCAACCTGGTGTCCTGGTCGTCCAAGCGCCAGCAGGTGGCCTCCCGCTCCAGTGCCGAGGCGGAGTACCGCGCCGTGGCCAACGGCGTGGCTGAGGCCTCTTGGCTACGACAGCTCCTAGCTGAGCTCCATAACCCTCTTCTCCGGAGCACACTTGTCTACTGTGACAACGTCAGTGTGGCCTACCTCTCCACCAACCCCGTGCAGCACCAGCGGACCAAGCATGTGTAGATCGACCTTCACTTCGTCCGTGATTGGGTTGCCATTAGCGAGGTGCGGGTCCTCCACGTACCGACTACCTCCCAGTTCGCCGACATCTTCACCAAGGGCCTCCCGTTGTCGACCTTCACCGACTTCTGCTCCAGCCTCAACATCACCAGTGGCTAGTTGCGTCTGTGGGGGGGCTCGTATGTGTTATTCTTTTCATGGTGTCCAGTCTGACTCCGCTGCGATGGTAGTTCAGACTGCGGGGGGTGTTGGAGTATATGTATATGAGGCCTATGAGGCTAGGCCCATGAGGCCCATGTATGCTACACTATATAGCTACCCTTCTAGGGTTAGCCCAATTAATTAACAGCCATTCACTTCCAACAGAGTTGGTGTGGGAGGCTGCCGGATGCAGGAGGAGTAGAGATTGGGGGGATATTTAACTTTTTGCCATTATAACGGATGACACCTCTCTAGATATCACTCTTACAATTGCACTTACATATTTGCCACTGCAAAGAGAAAAACACTGCACAATTGACACTTTTGCCTACTTAGCACGCCACAAACGCACGCCACGATGGATCCTAGTCAGTATGCCCATGGCAAATAACCAGGTTGCCCCTTGCTATGGGTCAAGGCGCTCCCGTCCTGGTCTCCGCTCACACTTTCCCTGATCGCGACCCGCTCGGTTTCATGACGACAACACAGGCCCTTCGGCGGGGACGGCAGCAGCAGAAGCCGCAGGCGAGCCCTTCGGCGGCGACGGCGTGGCAGCACAAGCCACAGCCCACAGGCCTCGCCTCCCCATCTCGCACTTGCCCCGCCCGAAATCCCATGCCACCCCAGCTCACCCCTTCGTTGGTTTTTCCCGCGGCGACGACAGCAGCAAAAGCCTCTCTTTCCGGCGGTCGTACTCGACGAATGCGGGACGAATCTCCACGCCGGAGCAAAGGTATGTCCGGTCATCCACTCTGTCTTCGTCGATTCGAGCTTTGGTTGAGTGCTTAGGGTTAGGGACATAGGGCTTGTCACCGGATTACAGCGCAACTAGACCCGTCAAGGATAGCGGCTTCATGACGCGTTGCTGCTTGGTGTGTGCCTAAGTGCCTGATGATTCCTCTTGCTGTTGTTGTCGGATGATTTGATTTCTTTATGTTTTCTTTTGTTCTAATTAGAGGGGGCTGAAGACATTGGAGATTTAAGCATAGGACTTGACTTCATATATACACACTATGTGAATTTATTTAAATTAATTCAATCCACATCTTGTCTACTAGTAGAAATAGAAAATATGATTCTTGAGGTTAGTAATATTTTTACTATATTTCTACATATGGTATTGAATAATACATATTAAAGTTATAAATTTAAGTGAAAGTATGTCTAGAATACATGTTAAAGTCATATATTTTGTTTTTTTGTGCAACAGAGTCATATATTTTACTAAAGCCGTGATATAATGTTATTAGCCGTACAAATGGTACAAGTTTTACCAATTTGTGTTCGCTCCTGAGCCCGTTGTGATTGCTTGTATTTTTTGTTTCTCAGGCCGGTTGATGCAGTTGATTGAGACGATGGATTCTAGTGGTTGTCCGCTTTGGTAAGTATCATCATTCGAGTTGGATTGATGGTTCTTGGTTGTGCATATGTGCGGAGTTGGATGTACTCTAACTCACCCATAATATTTTTTTTGTTTGTTTAACACTGTGCCAGGATTGATCCTGGCAATGCGTTTAGACTAGCTGTTAAATGTGCTAAGTATGTGGCGGATGGTGAGTATGGTTTGGTAGAAATGGCCGAGCAGACTCATGTTGTGTGGCTGGATAGAACTTGTCATTATACAATTGCTAAATTTCATGATGACATGGCCTCTAAGATTATCTGGGGGCCAACATAAACACTTTCAGCTTGAGTTGTCGACACTGATACTGGTTCAGAATGGAAGATTAGAAGGGATGAGCATTTGGATCGAGCATTTAGATCAGATGATAAAGGACCGATGGGATGACAGGCTTGCTATTATTGCACTTGATGTTGTTAGCAAACAGGATTTCTCTACTAATGTAAGTACTGCTACCTCTAAACATAATTATTTCTCTGGTGTGACCAATGCATCTACATCTAGTGTGAATGATGAAGGAATTGGGGACACTTGCAGCTCTCCAACTCCATATCAGCCTGTTGAAGAGCATGTACAGGTTGATTGGTCCACCTTGACCATAATGGCTGACCCTGTGGAGGATGGTTTAGTCAAAGCAATGTTGATGAGGAGAGAGTGTATGAGGCAATGTGTCGACAAAACCTGGTCGGCAGTCTACCGAGGGGTATGCCCAAGGTAGTAGATTGTCGGCAGACAGGTGTGCAAGCCACGAACGAGATGGTGATGCAGAACAACACGCGGGTTTACCCAGGTTCAGGCCACCGTGTGGGCGTAATACTTTACGTCCTGCTCTGCTTTGTTATTGCTGTCTCGAACAATGTGTTACATGCTAGATTGCCCTAGAGTATGTTTCGATGTTTTTAAGGGGGGTCCCTGCCCTCCTTATATAGTCCGGGAGGCAGGGTTACAGATCTGGAAACCAATCTTAGCCTATTACAATTGCCATATAGAGCCGGATAAGGATTCCTAATCTAACCGACCAAGACCTTGCTTGATTCCCAAGTCCGGTTTGATGCCTTGGGCGAGACTCCATCCCGATGATCTGGATCGCGCGTCGTCATGTAATGGGCCGGACCATCTGGTCTAGGCCTGCCCATGTCTAGCCGTAAGGGTATAGGGGTTTATACCCCCACAGCTAGTCCCCGAGCACTATGTATTCTGTATCGACACACTGTCTTAGTCTTCTTCAACTTGCGAGGTTCGTCTTCACATCACCTTGAAATGTTAGCCGAGCATGCGCTAGTGTTCCATCTGGATCAGGAACCGTGATTGTTGATGAAGATCGCAGTTGTCGGTGAAGATTGCATAGTGGTCCAAAAAGAAAATTTTTCTTTCCTGGTGAAGTGTACCCACTTGTATTTCTGAGAAGAAATGTAAGTGTGCGTATCTGATGAAAGTAACTTACAAAAAATTCCAGACCGTAGGGGTCGACAAATAGAAACAATTCAGCGTCAGGTGAAGTGTACCCACTTAGTCTCCGAGCCTGGTAATAGGTGACGTAGGCACGTGATGCCAGGGTCTAAAAATATCAAGCGTCCATCGACTGTATGCAAGCATAGTACATGTAGTCGAGCAGGACGAATCCTGCGGCAGGAAATGGTGTAACAAGTCCCCGAGCTCGAAGGTCTAACGACAAGTCCCCGAGCTCGGAGGTCTAGGAATGAGTCCTCGAGCTCAGAGGTCGGAGAATGAGTCCTCGAGCTCGGAGGTCTGGCAACGAGTCGCCGTGCTCGGAGGTCCGACTGCAGGTCCCAGAGCTCAGAGGGCTGGCTGCAGGTCCCAGAGCTCAGAGGTCTGGCTGCAGGACCCAGAGCTCAGAGGTCTGGCTGCAGGTCCCAGAGCTAAGAGGTCTGGCTGCAGGGCCCAGAGCTCTGAGGTCTGGCTGTAGGGCCCAAAGCTCGGAGCTCGGGCAAACGGTTCCAAAGCACACTGGTCTTAGCTAATCTATCACCACGCTGTCTCAGTAGATCCTTTTTTTTACTAGTCCAATTGGACGCGATGATGACGTGGGCAACGCCGCAGTTCCTTTTTGGCGCATACTGTGAACAGTGACCCAGTGGCTGTAACAAGACACGTTTGGGTCACGTACGAAACGCTGCCAAAATCGAAGGAACGCAAATTTTGCGGAGGAAATCTGTCAGTTGCCGCAAATATCGCCCCACGTGCGCCATTCTTTCGGAAACTGAATCGACCCTACCTCTTAAAGACCGGGGAAGGGAACGATTCAGTTTACTCACACTCACAGATCCACAATCAACCTTCTTCTTGCTGCTGCCGCCGCCGCGCCATTGTCATCACAAAGCCCATTCGAGCCCTAGTGCCACCACCATAGTGTAATCCAAAATCGCCGCCGTAGGCACCGACAAAGTCGCCCCAATTTCCTCACGCGCCGCCGCCGCTTGACTCGCCGCCACCAAACCCTAGCCACTGGTAAGAGCGGCGCCCTTCGTTTCATCCGCTGAAAGGAAGAGTCCAAAGAGTCGGAGAATGGCCACGAAGAAGACGAAGATGAAGGCCGAAGTTCGAAAGGAGATCATGAAGAAGGAGTGGAGTATGTCGAAGTGCACCCCACTCAGTCTTGAGCGACTGATGCGAATTGGTGTGCTGCATGCCCAAGAACTGGCGGGATGGCGTGCACTCGATCTGGAGCCATTCCCAGATCCCAAAGGAGGTGAAATTGTTGTGTTTAAAGAATACTTTACTCATGGATTTGGTGTTCCCGTACATCCATTCTTGCAAGGGCTCTGTAACTACTATGAGATCAGCATTTGCAATCTACATCCAAATTCTGTGTTACTTGTTGCTTGCTTCATCCATCTCTGCAAAGCATACGGTGGTTTCCAACCCCACTTCGACTATTTTGGTCACCTGTTTTGGTTGAAGAAGAAAGGAGGTCGAGGCAGCTCCAATGTTGCTGGTGGCTGCTATCTGAACATGCGGGAAGGGATCAGGGCAGAGTATCTACACTGCCCTTGGAAAACGACATTAGAGGACTCGTACAGGCACTGGTTTTACATCCGTGAAGAACCAAGCCAAGCCTCATACTGCGACGTATCTTTGGTCCCAGAGAAAACTGACAGTTGGAAAGAGCTGCCGCAGAACACAATACAGATCGAAGCAATTATGCAACTGCTACCTTGGTCGAGGCTGGATGGACCAAGTGTAGTCGATAATTTTATCAGTCGTCGAATCCAGCCATGCCAGGCCAGAATACACGCGGCATATGAATACCAAGGTCACATGGACCCGACCAGGATGAGGAATGAAGACCTCGAGCCGAAAGAAGTGAAGATGAGGGTCCGAGATCTGTTTAACCTGAAAGATCCCAGCTTCAGGAAGCTGACAGTCATTGAGCCAGCGTTCAAGCTTACGCGCCCACCACCACTAGTAAGTCAAATGCTGTCTGATAGTTTATCCTTGAGATTGAAATACTACATAACAACCATGTAGTTGGTGTACTGTCATTCTGAAATTCATGTTGCTGTTTGTTGCCCAGTTTAATGGACAGGAGAGAGCGCAGGCATTCGTCTCTTGCCCTCCAGGCGTGGAGTGGCCAGAGGTCATGCCACGAGCCCAGGATGCATAGCCGCTGCTCGTGGACGATGATCCTTCTGAAGTTGATTGGCTTGAAATTGAGGATGAATCAGAGCAAGCCAGCCGATTTGCAGGGAAGAAACCAGTGGCCGCCCCAACGAAGAAAAGGGGCCAGACCTCACTAGGAACCTCTGCAAGTGAAAAGCCAAAAGAGATAATTGACCTAAAGGAAGCAGAGGACCCAGCAAGTAAACATCGACGCGTTATTGCAGATTGGCCAAAAGATGAAGACTTGGAGGTCGAGGAGGTCTCCGGTATCATAGCAAGCAGTCGAAGGGAGCGACTTGCTAGAAGACAGGAGCTGATGCCGCCGTTGCAAACAACTGAACCACCACCTTGTCCACCGCAACCACAGGTGCCGGCCGTAGGAATCCCAAAGCCAGCTGCCGCTGTTAGGAGCGACATGGCTAAGCCGATCCCGACCACCGGAGCAGTAGCAGAGAAGGGTGCCGGGCCTGAGAAGACAAAGAAATCTCGGTTTGCCACCGTAGCAGTAGCAGTAGTCGTCGAAAACTCGTGTGAGTATGACATAATTGGTCAATAGCACTGCCTTTGTAACTTGTTATTGATTTGTATAGCTCTGCATCGACCCCAAAACCGAAAGAACTTTATGGCAGTGCAACACCGCCACCAACTGATACTGCCAGCACCGAGCAGCGGGTCCTGGAGCAGACCAGAGCAGATAGAGTAGTCCCTGAACCGCAAGCTCCTTCAACTGCCGATCCTGGTCCACAAACAGCCCTAGAAGACCCAAAACAGCCTCAGCCGGCCCCTGACAAACAAGTCTCAAAATCTGCAGAAGTTGGTGGAACCACCGAGGAGCCAACTGGAAGTGCAAAACCAGAAGAAGAAGCCGAGCCTTTAGCCCCAGCCATAGAAGAAATCCTCGGGCATTATGAAGAAGAAAGCAGATTTTGCGGCACCCGCTCCTACACTGTGGAGATTCCAGTAGGAGACGAGGTCGGGGCTATAGAAGCAGTTGGTAAAATATTCCTGGAGGAGGTTAAGGTAAGCCTCACATAACTGTATAAGCTGTTATTGTACAATCCATAAGAACTGCTTTTATGATCCTGTATGCTGCAGACTGTGGCCGAAAAGAACAAACAG
The DNA here is from genome assembly GCA_038087645.1 of Saccharum hybrid cultivar R570. Taxonomy (NCBI): domain Eukaryota; kingdom Viridiplantae; phylum Streptophyta; class Magnoliopsida; order Poales; family Poaceae; genus Saccharum; species Saccharum hybrid cultivar. Next base: position 34,803,740 of record JAQSUU010000108.1, on the reverse strand, counting down.
CTGAGTGCAAAACAGAAGAAGCAGCAGCAGCAGTTGGAGAGTTATGCGAAGCAAAATATTGATCATGAAGAAAAGATGCGCACTGTCCTCCAACGGCTAGAAGTGGTCGAGAAACAGAAATTGGGTAAGGGTTCCTTCTGTTGTTAGGTACTCGAGCTCTGTAGGGTGCTGTATTACTGTACTGTACATAATCAGAGGATTGCTACAGGTCTGTACTTCGAAGTCAGCCGACTTCGCGAAGAAAATGCTCAGGTAGCTGCTGAGCGTGACCGGCTGACTGAAGAGAAGACCAAATGGCTGCAAACACAGCAGACCATGAAGGAAGAGAAGGCTAAACTAGCCAAGGATCTTGAGAGTATGTATTCCTCAACATTGTCGTAGAGTTCGTTGAATTTTGCGGTGCTAAATTCTTATCAACATAACACCTTGCAGTTGTGAAGAAAAATGCCAAAATGCACCTTGAGAAGATGAAGAAAGATCGCGACGACCTGGAGCTTCAAAACCAGGCTGGTGCAAAAAGGATCGAGGCGTGGTCCCAGAAGTGCAGCAAGCTTATGACGGAGCAAGAAGCCCTTAACGGCAAATGCAAGATGCTCATCAAAGAGCGAGAGACTTGGAACCATGGCTGCGCAGAGATGGCAAAAGGGATCGCACCGGTGCTCGACATCATTGGCCCCGACTCCACCGAAGCTGGAGCGGAGGCACCAAAAATAGGCCTGGTCGAGAAATCCCAAAAAGCCTGGGGATGGCTCCAACAATGGACGAAGGACATCAAAGAGTATGTGGGTGCACATGTACTTAGCTTGGTACGTGCCCACTACCCTTTGTTAGAAATTACTCGCCTGGAAGCCGGTTACCCTAGGGAGGTCGGGGCGGAGCAAGCTGATGAGCTGCGGTCAGAGGAGATGAAGCATGCTGCCACGATTACGAAGGACATCATCCTGTGCCCAGCTATAGCCCCATCGACTGGAGGGACAATTCAATTATACGTGGGTCAAATACCCGTGCCGCCATCTTTGGCTTCCAGCGAAGCACATCCTGCTCCATCCTCGACCACGCCAAAGGTGGCAGAACTACCAAAGGGTCCACAGTAGGAGAAACTTACGAATAGTTCGTAGGAGTAGTTAAGTTTCATAAACTTATTGTAAACTCGTGCCTGTAAAAAAGGCGAGCTTGTAATAAGGTAATGAATAGTACAATGTAAAGCTGTTTATATTTTTGTGTGAAAAAACGTTTAAAGCTCTGTATTGCGTGCAAATTTAACTAAATTAGAACAGCAGGGTGTTCTGTTTTAGTTGTTCTGGGGTAATCGACGAGAACTAAGTTAGAACAGCAAAATGTTCTGTTTTTAGTTGTTCAAGCGTAGTCAACGAGAACTAAGATAGAACAGAGAAATGTTCTGTTTTTAGTTGTTCAAGCATAGTCGACGAGAACTAAGTTAGAACAGCGAAATGTTCTGTTTTTAGTTGTTCAAGCGTAATCGACGTCATCCTGTAGGTTTGTACGGCTTTGGAGAGGCCAGTGATCCGAGTGTAAGGCTGTCATAGCCTGCATACACGTAAGAGTACAACTGGTCTGGCCAAAGGGCGTCTGTCGACCACTCAAAACGCAGAGGACGGATCTCGTGCACGCTATGAGTAAGGTCGAGGACAGAGCTGCTCCGAGAACTTGAAGGGATTGGTGATCGGTGTACTGTTGTCTCAAGAAGGTGTTGTAGTTGCAGGATCAACAATGTAAACAAGTGTAGTCAACTGAATTCGAATATATATATATATATATTATAATTTAAAGTATAGAAAAAGATACATATCTGTAATTGAGAATTAGGGGTAAAAACGTCTAAGCTTGTCGATATGAACGGAGTTAGGCACATCAGTGCCGTCAAGTCTTGCAAGTCTGTACGAGGTAGGTCGTGTAACAGCCTTGACGATGTATGGCCCTTCCCATGGAGTTGCCAATTTGTGGACACCATCTTGGCTAGTCTTCCATTTCAATACCAAGTCACCGACCACAAAGAAACGTTGCTGAACATTTTTGTTGTAGTACCTTCGTAACACAGCTAAGTACTTGGCCGTGCGTATATAGGAGTCAAGGCGCCGTTCCTCTGCACTATTCACCTCGAGCTCACGTTGTTCTGTAACTTGATCTTCATTGTAGTTCTCGACCCGAGGTGACCGGAATTCAATGTCTGCTGGGAGCACAGCCTCAGCGCCGTAAACCATGAAATATGGAGAGACACCAGTATTGCGACTAGGCTGTGTCCGAAGTCCCCAGACCACGGCTGGTAACTCCTTAATCCACCGTCCAGGGGCCTTGTCATTCTCTCTGTACATCCTTTTCTTTAATGCATCCAGGATCATTCCATTAGCCCGCTCGACCTGTCCATTAGCTCTAGGATGTGCCACCGAGACGTATTTTACTACATTGCTCCGTTCATCACAGAAGTACCAAAACGTGTTCCCGGTAAACTGAGTCCCCAGGTCTGTAATGATACTGTTGGGTATACCGAAGCGGTGGATGACCTGGTCGAGGAACTCGACTGCTTTTTTGGAAGATGCCTTGACCAAGGACATGTACTCTATCCATTTGGAAAATTTATCAATCAGCATGAATACGAACTTGAAGTTACCTGGTGCTGGTTTGAAGGGTCCGATCATATCCAGTCCCCAGCACGCAAAGGGCCAAGAGGCTGGTATGGTCTGGATCTCATGGGCTGGCACATGAACTCTTTTTGAGAAAAAATGACAACTGGCGCAATGTCGAACAAGCTTCTCTGCATCCGCTACGGCGGATGGCCAGTAAAAACCTGCACGGAACGCTTTACCGACCAGTGTCCGAGATGCGGCATGGTTACCACAGGTGCCAGAATATATTTCTTCCAAGAGTTTAATACTGTCTTCTTGCTCAATGCACTTCATCAATACTTCGGCTTTCGTGTTTTTGCGGCATAGCTTACCCTCGATCACCAGATACTGTTTGCTGCGACGTATAAGGCGTTCATTCTCAGTTCGATCAGAATACCCGGTGCCATCTGTTAGATACTGAATGAATGGAACACGCCAGTCTGATATCTTAGTCGAGGTTTGAGATGGTCCTACGGATGCGGGAGATAGTGCCTAGTGGTCGGTGATGAAACCATAGCTACCAGAGGCTCGTCCGGGGGCTTCTCGACCACGGGGTCGCCTTCTTGCTTAATTGATGGTTTTAAAAGGTCTTGAACAAAAATGTCATGCGGTACTTGAGCTCTGGATGATCCTAACTTTGACAGCCCATCGGCTGCTTGGTTTTTGTCTCGGACCACATGGGAATATTCAATGCCATAGAATTTGCCTTCAAGCTTCCTAATTTCCTTACAGTATGCATCCATTTTCTCGCTAGTTGTATCCCAGTCCTTGTTGAGCTGGTTAATAACTATGGCCGAGTCACCGTGAACGTAAAGGCACTTGATACCGAGGTCAACTGCAATGCGCAAACCATGAAAACACGCCTCGTATTCTGCGGCATTGTTAGATGCCGGGAAGTGAATTCTGAGGACGTAGCGCAATTGCTCATTGGTTGGTGATATGAATAATATGCCCGCTCCCGCACCATCAATGGTCAGTGAGCCATCAAAATACATTTTCCAGTAGTCAACGGGTCCTTGAGAGGTCGGGATGCTTAAGTCTGTCCACTCGACCATGAAATCGGCCAATGCTTGCGATTTAATAGTATCGCGGCGTGTAAACTCTAGGTCAAAAGGACATAGCTCCATTGCCCACTTGGCGATGCGCCCGTTTGCATCTTTGTTGCGTATAATAGTACCAAGGGGAAACTCAGTTTTGATCACCACGTGGAACCCGTCAAAGTAATGCTTCAACTTTCGGGTTGTAATGAGTATGGCGTAGATCAATTTTTGAATCTGAGTGTACCTTGTTTTGGACTCATTGAGCACCTCATTGATGAAATAGATCGGGCGCTGAACACCATAAGCGTGGCCAGGCTCCTCGCGCTCGACCACGAGGACAGTGGAGATGACTCGATCAGTCGCGGCAATATAGAGTTGAAGGACTTCTCCTGACTTGGGGGCAGTAAGGACCGGAGGTGATGCAAGGTACTGCTTCAACTGGGTAAAGGCAATATCTGCTTCCTCCGACCACTCAAACTTCTCGCCTGCCTTGAGTAACTTGAAAAAAGGTAAGCCCTTATCACCAAATCGAGATAGAAATCGGTTTAGGGCGGCCATACACCCTGTAAGCTTCTGGACATCCTTGATATTTGCTGGTCGCTTCATATTAAGGACAGCTTGCACCTTTTCTGGGTTAGGGCGTTTGCCATCACGACTGACGACATTGCCTAGTAATATACCAGAGGGAACGCCAAAGATGCACTTTTTAGGGTTCAACTTCCATTGATATTGATTGAGCGCTGCAAAAGTACGTGTCAGATCGTCAATCAAGGAGTGGGATTCCTTGGTTTTGACAACTACATCGTCTACATAGGCCTCGACCAGTTCATCTTGTATCTCTTTTTCGAGGCACTCTTGTATTGCACGCTGATAAGTAGCTCCGGCATTTTTGAGCCCGAACGACATGGTCGTGTAGCAATAGGCGCCGAAAGGTGTAATAAAGGACGTCTTGATCTGATCGTCCTTGTTTAGAGCGATCTGGTGATAACCAGAGTAACAGTCAAGAAAAGATAATAGCTCGCAGCCGGCCGTGGAGTCCACGACTTCATCAATGCGAGGTAGGCCAAAGGGGTCTTTAGGGCAGTGCTTGTTGAGATCAGTGTAGTCAACACACATTCTCTATTCATTATTCTTTTTGCGTACAAGAACCGGATTGGCTAACCAGTCCGGATGATACACCTCTTTGATAAAACCGGCTGCAAGAAGCCATGTAACTTCTACCCTAATAGCCTCCTTTTTGTCCTTCCCGAACCGCCGCAGCTTCTGCTTGACGGGTTTTTCCTTGGGGTCGACGTTCAAGGAGTGCTCGATCAGGTCTCGAGATACACCGGGCATGTCCGATGGTTTCCAAGCAAACACGCTTACGTTCTCTCTCAAGAACCGGACGAGTGCGTCTTCCTATTTGGGGTAAAGGTTTGACCCAATCAGTGCCATCTTGCTGGTGTCGCCCTCGACCAGCTGGGTCTCCTTGTACTCCTTGGACTTGATAGACTTTCGTGGTGCTTCGAGCTCTGGAATTTCTAGCTGGTTTGGAGGAGTCTTCTTGGCCTCCATCGTCGTTGCTGCCATGCGCAGGGAGAGGTCGTGGGCTTCGGCTACGCGAAAACTGTCCTCTTCACAGGTATAGGCAACGAATACATTGCCTCTGAGAGTGAGAACTCCCTTTTCTGTTGGCATCTTAAGCACCAAGTACCTGTAATGAGGTACGACCATGAATTTGGTGATCGCGGGACGACCAAGGATAGCATGGTAAGTACCCTCGAAGTCAGCGACCACAAAGTTGACGTAGTCGGTACGGAAGTGGTCTGCCGTGCCAAACTGCACAGGTAGGGTAATCTGCCCGAGAGGTGTAGAGCTCTGTCTAGGCAGGACCCCCCCAGAACTGTGCGTCGTATGGCTTCAAGTCAGCTTCGGATATGTTCAATGCTGAAAGGCTATTTTTGAACAGGATGTCGATGGAACTGCCGCCGTCAATGAGCACCCTGTCAAATTGCACTTTATTGATACAAGGGCTGAGGACAAGAGCGAAACGACATGGTTCGAGGATGGTGGCCCATTGATCCACCCTGCTGAAGTTGATTTCGTGGTGTTACCAGGGGGGTAGTCTTGGATCCGCAATGAGGTCGTCTACCTTGGCCACGTTCAAGCAGGCACGGGCGAGCAGCTTCCGCTCGCGTTTACTTTCAACAGACACCTTACCCCCGACAATGGTTGCGACATGCCTCACAGGTTCTTGATACTGGTGTTTGGGGTTCTTGTCAGGATCGTCCTCATCATCATCCCTGCGGTTATGCTGGCCTGTCGCGTCATTAGGCTTGTCGGCATTTTCTGAAGCCTGTTTGCGACGGTAGATTTCCTTGAGGACCTTGCAATTTTCTAACGTGTGGTTGGACTTAGGATGAGCTGGGCAAGGCCCCTTCAAGGCTTTAGCATAGTCTTCTTCATAATTGTGATGCCTGCCAAATTTCTTCACGGCGTTGACCTCGCCGTCGTCATCGCGAGCACGCTTGCCCTTGAAGTTGTCACGGCGATCGCCATGCTGGTTTCTGTTGTCGCACCGATCACGATTGCTATTGCGGCGGTCCCTGATGTCGTTGCAACCTCTAAAGTCGTCACGGCGATGGTTGTCGCGGTAGTCGTCGCGTCGTGGAGAGTATGGTGCTTTGCTGGTGCCCTCGTTCAGCAGCTTCTTGCCGTCGTCGGCATTCGCATACTTCTTAGCGGTGGTGAGGAGGTCGACCACCGTTATAGGCCGTTTACGAAGGAGCTTATCCCTGAGATCATTGTGGTAGCGCAGACCAGTAATGAAGGCTTTAATAGCCTCGTTGTCGGTGATCCTGGGAATCCTAATGCGCATATCCGAGAATCGTCGGATGTACTCACACAATGGTTCGTCCCTGGCGTCGCGGATGCGCTGCAGATCATACTTGTTGCCTGGCTATTCACAGGTGGCAGTGAAGTTTTCGACGAAAGCTTGACGCAAAGCATACCAGGAGTCGAACTGGTTCTCAGGGAGACTGACAAGCCATTGGTGCCCCACTGGGCCGACCACCACAGGAAAGTAATTGGCCATGACGTGCTCGTCACCCATAGCAGATCTGCAAGCGGTCTCGTAAAGTTGGACCCATAGCTCGGGATTAACCTTGCCGTCATAATGGTTAAGCTTTTCGAGCTTAAAACCTTTGGGCCAGATGACTTGTCGTAGGTGGTTGGTGAACTGCTTGGGACCCGGGGGACCGTGAACCATATCGTACTCCATGCGACGACTAGTTTCATGGGACGCATGGTCCTGAGCTCTCTGTTCAATGTGAGGACGTAGGTCATGGTTGTTGAGGTCGCGACGGAGATCGTGATTGCCATCGCGGTGATCTCATTTGTCACCGTGTTGTTGCCCCCGACGACGGTGGTCCCGGTGGTCATTACGCCGGTTATCGCTGCGTCGGTCGTCATCGTTGTTATTGTGGCGGTGGTCGAGCTGGCGATTATCGTTGCGGGGAGGGTTCCCGCGATTGTCGTCATTGCCCCCGTCAGCCCCTGGATTGATGCCAGGAGCCATGTGATTGTCGTTGCCTACGTGGTGGTCTGGGCCGGCGGGTGCTCGTAAGCCACGTTGACCAGACCTGAAGGGTCGACTGGAGTGCTGGCGGCTCCTGCTAGTCGCGCCAGACGCCGATGGGCCTGCAGCACGTTCATTGGTCTGAACCATAGCCGCCTGGAGATAAGCCTACAGATCCTCCCGGATGTTTTGGATTTCTAGGGTATCTGGTAACCGCTTCAGGCTCTCAATGGCAACAGCCACGTTGGTGCTTGGGGTTTTGAATACTGGTCTGTTCCCCACCATGTCGAAAGCATCATTGAGGTTGCGCCCTTGCAACCGGTTACGCCTAGCTGTAGCGTCAGCCTCTTGCTGGTCGTGGTCTGCTTGCTGTTGCGCTAAACGCGCGTCTTCATCTATGCGACGTTGAGCTCGGTCAGCATTACGCTGTTGTCGCTCGTCGCTGTTGATCGGTCTCGCCCCCGGCAGGTGGGTCTTCATCTTGGCTAACCACGTTGATCATGGAGCCACGCCTTGGAGGGAAAGCCGGAATTCGGGGAAAGCCCGGAGGATGTAGCATCCCTTCATCACTGCTACTCACATGGTGTAATACCATGGTTTGAGTATTACCGTCGGACGCAGTGCTCGATCCGGGGCTCAAACAGCTATCTGTCTGGGTGGTATGAATCGAAACTTGATCAGAGCCCACCATATTGACGAAGTTGAGTTATCGAGGTCGAGGCCGAGCGGAGCATCCTTTAGGAGTTAAAGTGACCACTAGATCTGTACCCAACCGTTGAAAACGGGTGGCTCGAGCGGGTCGAGTAGATCTGTTGTAGTCGTTCGAGTTCTGTCCGGTAAACTGCTCTTGGAGCGAATCGACCAGAGACAGGGTAAGCGAGAGTTTTCCACCGAGGTGGTCGATGGAGTCGATCAAGTCGGTGGAGTCGAGTTTCCTCCCCTGGTAGCGAGGAAGGAGTCGATGAGTTGCCGGCGTGGTCGATGAGGGCGCTGGTGCAAGCGAAGCCGGAGCCAGCGTAGTCGTAGTCGACGCCGGTGTCGGGGAAGTAGTTGATGCAGATTGGATCTGCACCTCCTCCACGGCTGCGATGACAAAGTCGTTGGAGCCGGTGGTCCAGGTGATCTGGCCGATCGTGAACGTGAGGCCTGCCACCGTGGCCATGGAGTCGGGGAAGATGACCATCTCGCACACCTGAAAAGCAGTACACACACCCCCTACCTGGCGCGCCACTATCGACAAAACCTGGTCGGCAGTCTACCGAGGGGTATGCCCAAGGTAGTAGATTGTCGGTAGACAGGTGTGCAAGCCACGAACGAGATGGTGATGCAGAACAACACGCGGGTTTACCCAGGTTCAGGCCGCCGTGTGGGCGTAATACCTTACGTCCTGCTCTGCTTTGTTATTGCTGTCTCGAACAATGTGTTACAAGCTAGATTGCCCTAGAGTATGTTTCGATGTTTTTTAAGGGGGGTCCCCTGCCCTCCTTATATAGTCTGGGAGGCAGGGTTACAGATCTAGAAACTAATCTTAACCAGTTACAATTGCCATATAGAGCCGGATAAGGATTCCTAATCTAACCAACCAAGACCTTGCTTGATTCCCAAGTCCGGTTTGATGCCTTGCGCGAGACTCCATCCCGATGATCTGGATCGCGCGTCGTCATGTAATGGGCCGGACCGTCTGGTCTGGGCCTGCCCATGTCTAGCCGTAAGGGTATAGGGGTTTATACCCCCACACAATGGGATTCAAAGCAGTAGATGAGAGAGCAGAAGCAGCAGCTACCGAAGCAGTGCCCAACCCTTCCATGTCAGCTGACATGCAGAGGGACTTTGTAGATGCAGCTATCCCTGTGGATGACATAGTGGAAGAGGAGCCTTGCATGATTGGGACAGAGACAATCCTAACTTGTCAGTAGGGACTTATTACCCTTGTATTGAGGATTTCAGGCTAGCAGTGAGGTAGCATGCCATAATGAAAGAGTTTGAGCTTAGAACTGAAAAGTCCGATAGAGAAAGATATAGGGCTTTCTGCGCGTTTGCTGGCTGCCTGTGGCGTATTGCAGGTAGGACTCAGTGTGATGGGAGTGTCAGGGTATATTTTGTTGATCTTAATGCTCTCTGACTTGGCTATGTTTGTTTGTTTGCAGTTGACCTTGTTTTGATTGGTTAGCTTATTGATGCCTCTGTTTTCATTGTGCAGGTGCAAATAAACATTGGAGAGCATAATTATCCATCTAGAAGTAAAGTGGTTGGCACAATGGCATCACAAGCCTGGGTAGCAGAGAGAGCAATACCCCTCCTAAAGAAGAAGCCAAGGATGGGTGCAAAGGCTGTTAAAGAAGAGCTTGAATCCAAATATAACATTCTCATCAACTACCAGACAGTATATTATGGCACGAAGAGAGCAGTAAACAAACTTTTTGGTAAGTGGGATGATTCTTTTGACTGGTTGTATAGATTCAAGGCTGAGATTGAGATGAGGTCACCTGGTAGTGTGATAGAGATAGATACTGTGACTGTGGATGACAAAATTTATTCTAGTAGATTCTTTTGCTGCTTTAAGGCTTCCATAGATGGATTCCTAAATGGGTGTAGGCCTTACATTAGTATAGATGCCACAACACTCAATGGTCAGTGGAGTGGACAGATGCCTCCAGCACTAGCTTTAGATGGCCATAACTGGATGTTTCCTTTGGCATTTGGATTTTTTGACTCTGAAACCAAGGAAAACTGGATCTGGTTCATGGAACAGCTAAAGAAGGCTATTGGGCCTTTGGAAAAGCTTGTAGTGTGCACTGATGCTTGCAAGGGCTTGAAGCAGCGGTAAAGGCTATTTTTCCAATGTGTGAGTAGAGAGAGTGCTTCAGACATTTGATGGAGAACATGGAGAAGTACTTTTCTAGAGATGTTTGTGGCAAGAATATGTGGTCGACAGCTAGAGCTTATGCACCACACAAGTTCAAATGTTTTTTTGACAAGGTTGTTGATGCTAGCCCATAAGTGGTTACCTAGCTGAGAGAACATCACAACCTATTATGGGCAAGAAGCAAGTTCAGTGCTGACGTAAAGTGTGATTACATCAATAACAATTTGGTGGAGTCTTGGAATGCTTGGATCAAGAAGTGTAAGGACCTACCTGTACACTGCATGGAAGATGCTATCAGGGAAAAGGTGCTAGTTCTATTTGCAAAGAGAAGGAAAATTTTGCTTGCTTTGTCACCAAGCATCTTGCCAACTGTGATAGAACAGTTGAATGTAGCCTCAAAGGGTCTTGGCCATCTCAAAGTCACCAAGGGACATCCTGGGGAAGTTGAAGTAACAGAAGTGTACAAAGATGAAGACGTTAGAAGGCATGTTGTCTACCTAACTCAGCATGAGTGCACTTGTAGAGAGTGGCAGATCACTGGAAAGCCATGCCCTCATGCATTGGCTGTGATCACTAGCATGAGACAAACAGACATGGAAAAGTTTGTTCATAAGTATTATTCTGTCCAGAAGTTTTAGGCAGCATACCAAGGAATTATTCCTAGCATAACAGATAGGAGTCAATGGCCTGAGGTGGAGAAAGGCTTCAAATTGTTACCACCAACATGTAAGAAGGTGAAACCTCCTGGCAGGCAAAAGAAGAACAGGATTCTGGGAGCACTTGAGAGGACTGGTAAAGCTACTAGGCAAGTCAAATGTGATGTTTGTGGTGACTATGAACATAGGAGGGGCAGTTGGAGGTGTGCGCTCACTAGAACTAAGAAAAGGTAAATAATATAATAACTGAAGTTTCACTCACTTTTGTGTGCATAAATGTTTTACTCACTTTTGTATTGCAGGAAGAGAATAAAGAAGACCACAACTAAACTAGGAAGGAAAAAAAATCTAAGAAAGACCAGAGCATAGTTGATGGTCAGTGCACATCGAGGACAACAGCAACAGTGGCTAGGGAAGAAGCAGCAAAGGCACAGAGGGAGGCACAACAAGCAGCAGCTTTACAAATAGCCGAAGTAGCTTCAAGGGAAGCCAAAAATATTAGTGCGCCCCAAGATATAATTCCTTTGCCCACTGAATTGATCGCACCATCAACTCCAACAAGAACTAGGAGATATCACTTGGAGAACCTTGTTTTAATTCAACTATTGACCTACTATTGAATTATTCAAACTCATGTTTCCTTTGAAAAATACACAGGACGGTATCCACGGAACTAGAAGCAGTAGCAGAAGAACAAGGTCCATCAGGTGTTGCTGCTAGGAAGATTACACCTAGAAAGAAGAAAACCAGTACCAAGGTTGAGAAAACTCCACCAAGCAAGGCAAAGTGAGGAGGGGAGGACACTTTCAGAAGCATTTTGTATGTTTGGTAATTTTGCTGGTCCAGGCCAACATAAATGAGACCTGTGAAGTGCACAAACAATGCCTTCTATGACTGTGCTAAAATTATGTATGAACTTGTGTGTAATGGCCCATAAGCTCCTGAACTACCTGTAGAAACTTATCTGTCATGCATGCCATCTACTTTTGTTGTATGGCTGGTCCTGTTTGTCATGTATGGCAACATGTAATTGCCATGAACATCTATATGTGTGGTCAATATTGAAGAAGACAATTATTAGGTGAAACTTGTTGTGCTAATATTATGGATGACCTTATTTATTTCATCTGTTATGTCCTTTGGTTTACATTAGGTGAAACTTGCCGTTTTCATCATCATGAAACTTTGATATTTAATACTATGGATAATTTGCTCAGATTGAGTTAATTTATTTGCTAGGGATTTATGTAAATCCTTAGAAGCTGTATTAAATAAACGGACAACTCAGCCACCTATAGAGGAGGGGCAGCCTAGTCATTTGTCATGGGCTTGCTAACTACGATCCAGTGTGGAGTGCGTCCATGGCTAGCCAGGTAGGCAAAAGTGTCAATTGTATAGTGTTTTTCTCTTTGCAGTGGCAAATATGTCAGCACAATCATAAGAGTGATATCTGGAGAGGTGTAGTGGCAAAAAGTTAAATATCTACTCATGGGTACGACACATAAATCGAGCGGCTTCACCACGGCATAGTGAACAGGTCTTGTTTGATCTTTGTAGGAGTAGAGATACTCCTATATATCTCTCGTCTCGTCTCGTCTCATATCATCTCATCTCATCTCATCTCATCTCATCTCATCTCATCTCATCTCATCTCATCTCATCTCATCTCATCTCATCACAATCACAACGACACCGTTTGGGTGCAACAATCTAACTTGGGGTTGTCGGTCTACCGAGGTGTGATCCCTTCCACGTGGCTCCCTCGCTCGTGCGGTGGGCCCAGTCTCGCACTGTCTCCCCTTCCCTAGCGACGAGCCCGTGTCCCGCGCGCCCACCCCACGCCGCGCTCACCTGGCCTCGCGAAACCCTGCCCCCGCACCTCTTTGTCTTTCGCCGCCCACCACGCAAGACTCCTCCGGCTGACTTCTCTGCCTCACGCACCTTAGGGCCTACCCGATCCTCACTTCGCCTAACCCACAACTACCGCGGTGCTCCCAGGGATGCTGATGCGGGTGGTGGAGCGCGCCGGGCACGGGCTGTGGATCACGCGCATGGGCGTGCCGCTGCGGGACATCGAGGAAGAGGACCTACTCAAGCTCGACCCCATGCGCCCCGCGCCCCGTGTCTTGTGATGGGATTGGTGCGGGCTCGGCTTCCCTTGAGCTGCACTGATTCGTGCCCGATCGGAGTGTGATGGCAGCGGCGGAGGCCTCGGGGTGTGATCTGCTGCGGCCGGCTTCATCCTGGTACGGGGGGCAATTTTTTTTCTTTTCTCCCGAGCGAATCGAATCGACTGTTGCTTGTCGTGCCCGCTCCTCTTGTCGTCTCTAGATTGAATTCACGGTAGATGTCTCTGATGTACCCACTCCCTTGCATCGTAACTTCTGTTCGCTTGGCAGGGAGGGGAGGAGTGCAATGGACAGGGAAGCATTCCAAGTGGGTGGCGACCACTTGGCGGCCTACCCCTCTGGCACTGCCATGAAGGATCCGAATCAGAGCCAGAACCAAGGTCAGCTCCTGTTCAGCGCCAAGTACATGCTGCTGCAGCTGTACGGAACCGTTTACTAGCAGATTTGGATCTCTAGATGTAGCTAACGTTTCTGCGTTAGTTCTGTGTTCCTAAAATCGATTTTGTACCATTGAGATTTGCAGCCACAATGTTCCATACTACCTGCTTTACCATTTGGTCATGTGAATTTGTCAGTAACATCTAATTCTACCTGTAATGCCCGCCAAATTTTATCTCACAGAAGCTGTCAGAGTCATTTTGGCGATCTTAACCCTAGCCCTACTTTTTTAGGGGCCTACACATTGGTATCCATAGTTTCTATTAAATTAGTTAATTAAATTGTGCCTTCTTGCCACACCACTTAATTTATTCAATGCAGCTTCATCAACCAAATCCTGGATGTCGTGTTTTATGGGCAGCAAAGATGAACAAAGTATCATCATGGAAATAACGACACACCTTTATATAGTTTAATATTAACAGTTGAATGGTTTGAGTTATCTAAATATGTTGTGTTGGAACATTGTTAGATACAATTGCTCGCTGTTAGTGCATTGATTCTCTTGTCATGATCGGCTGACAGCATATGAACTCCTGTAGTCTTTGTTTCTTAGCTGAACATTCTTCAAAGTTGATACTTTAAGTCATTTGTACAAGAGATTCTACTTAAAATTATTAGTTTAGTCCTGATCCATTTTGGTTAAAGTAGGTTTGTGTTCTGATATCCTTAGATTGAAAGCATACTATTCGAGAGCAATCCCTGATTCATGATGCAGAGTGGACGAATGTTTTTCCTTGATAATATGTCTTGTTACCTATGAATCCGTACCTGCACTTATGTATCAATATGAAGTAATGTCTGAATGCCGATGTAGTGTTAGCACGGGTATACTACTATATTTTCAGGGCAAGGGTGAAGCATGACATAGCTTGATGGCAGTGACATGACTCATGAGAATACCAAGCTCTATACTCTCTTTGCAGGAAATGGACATAGTGGTAGTGGAATATAGACATATAGTGCTGAACAAGAATGACATCAATGTGATCACCATAAAGTCATAAACTAAGGTAGCCATCAAATTCGATCGCCATCTCACTGTGAAACCAGAGCACAAGGAGGTCATGCTTCATGCAAGCAAGTGCCTGGTAAATTTACTTCCCCTACCCCAATTTTTTGATAATACCTCTAGCATTTGGCCTGCTCATTTTTTCTGAATGTTTATCTGTAAATGAAATGAGCTAGAGAAAAAAAATGCAATGTTTCCTCTTCCTTTTGACGATGTGAACTTCGATTTACTCTTTTATCATAGCTAATTGAGATGGATTCAACAATAGGCAGGCCTTGTATCAGCACAAGTAGTCTGCATTCCCCAAGATGTGCTTAAGTGAAGTGTAAAAAAGGATTAATACACAATAGATATGTTAGAGAAATTTATAATTGGATTGATGGATGATTTAACTTTCGTTTTGGATAAGTGATACTTGTTACCGAACTGTAAATCAAATAAAACTCAAATCTTTCATTAGCAGCCAGGTCCGTGTGTCATTTAATAGAGGTAACACCTATTTCAGAGTAATCACCATGTGCTCAGGATTCCCTTTGGATTTCATCTTTTCTTTTGTTTTGATGTATTGTGCATGGTTCACAACAAAATTCATTGAGCGGCTAGCGGCCAGCATTGCTGAGGAGGACACACTTCCACGTTGGCTTAGTTTTGTCTTTAATTTGGCGCATGGGTAGGCGTTGGAGCAAGCTCCGCCGTGGCCTCGCCCTCTCCTTCCCGGCCGCTGGCGAACCCCATGCGAAAGGAAGAACTGCTGTGAGAGGAAGAAGAAGAAGTAGGCCATGAGGCTGACAAGTAGGTCATGATGTTGACGAGCGGGGTCTTAATGAATCTGATTGTTCATTTTATTTATTTTACAAATTTTATCTTATTTTGTATTTTATCGTAGAGTTAGCACAGGGTTTTGTTAATTTTGAACAAATGAACTTAAGGTTTGATCTGCTTTAGTTGTAGGTTTGATCTGGTGTTGCTACGGTCGGGTTCATTTGGCGCTCATGCACACCACGCGCACAATGAGCGTACGGGTGCTTGCACCAGCCTGCCTTCGCACTGCCAGTTTGCCTTCGGCGAAGCACGCACGGGAGCACACGTGGGGCTCAATGACGTTGCGGGTGTCGGTGTCTAGAACCGCGTCCTAGACACGACGAGTGAATTTGTATCTATGCGTCTAGGCCTGGATGGTGTGCAAAGCGGACATAAGGGTTTATACTGGTTCGGGCAAGAATAACCCTATGTCTAGTGGATTCTACTGCTGCTCGTGTGGCCTTGCACTGGAGTGCTCGTAGTAGAGGTTATAAGATTTCGAGAGAGGGAACGGATCCCAAGTCACTTCGGGGAGGGTGTGTGTGTATTGTTTTAGCAAGGTGTGTGTTAGTCGTCCCTAGATGTAGCCCCTGCCTCCCCTTTTATAGTTTCCAAGGGTAGGGCTCGGGTTACATTTGTGATAAAAAGGTGAAATGGAGGAAAGATGAAAGAGAAAAACAAAAAAAAGTGGCCTCGAGCGTGGCAGTCTTCCTCCTTATCCGGTGTGAGCAGCTTCCCCTATAGCGCAGAAATGTTATGGGCGTTGAGCTTTTGGCCTCTCCATCTGCTGGTGCAACGTGTTGTGGCCATGCTTTGTCCTATGTGCTTCTGTGCCATCGAGGATGAGCGGTATGTGCACCCAGATTTGCGTAGAGAGAGGGTTAGGCGGTACAGTTACCGTTACCCCTATCACTGTAGAGGTATGGACGTCGTCGTGGAGGAATGATCGGGGTCATGTTTGGATCAGAGCGCGGTTCCCATGTTCCTGTTCACTATGCACGGTCATGTCCGTCCCATCGGCAGGAATGGGCGCCGCAGTGAGGGCCCCCATGGCTCCCCGCCTTGCTAGAGGGCTCCACGTGTTCCTCGGGCAAGGCAGAAGTATGCCAAGAGGGTCGGGCTCTCCCGTGCTTACGTTGCAGGGTGGACAAGGTGAAAATTGTTCCCGACAGGGCGCAGGGGTCGGGCGCTTTGATGATGTCATGGGGGATCGGGCGAGGCGGAAGACGTCCCTAAGGCTCAGGCGATTTTGTAGCTGACACGCTATTAACGCCCTTGGTTGGGTATGTCTACTATTGATACCCGACAGTAGCCCCCGAGCTTGTGAAGGAGTGGAGCACTCCTTCAGAGGCTTGAGGATGAGTGCCCATGGGTAGTTGTGGTTTGTTTGTTTTGAAGGAAGCTGTCCGGTGGGTGCGCGCGAGCGCACCCGCCGGGTGTCGCCCCCGAGGCCTTGGAGAGATGAGTTGTCGCTTCAAGGGCTTTGAATCAAGTGGACCCGCCTGGGGAAGATGAGACGTCGTGCCGGGTAGCAGTTATTGTGACGCTTCGCGTCCCGGTGTGTGGGAAGGTGGGGAGGTGCCCAGATTTTCACGTATGTGGGGAGTTAGGTTACAGGCGCCCAGTCAGTTGCCCTATACGGCATTATAAATACAAGCATAGGCAGGGCATAGGAGCCCATCTGTTCTTCTTAGTTCTTCATAGCAGCCTGCAATCTCTTTGCTCCCCTCTTGCCATGGCATCCTCCCTCCGCTTTCGCTATGGATCCAGGTAAACACCCTGCCGGTGACACGTTCGATGGCGGGCGGTCCACGCGGCGCTGCGTGACGTGGGCAGGGTCGTCCTCCGATGGTGAACATGGGAGGCGCTTGCCTCTGGCCATGACTGCGGAGCCGACGCAACCGTTGGATGCTGCGCCGGCCGCGGCGGCGGAGATAGAGGTGGAGAGACTCAGGAGATACCTGGAGGTCTCCCAAGCCACGCTTGAGGCGACAGAACGGGAGATGCAGGTCGTCCGAGACTAGCAGGTAGTTGCAGATAGCCGGGTAGCCGGTGAGTTCTCTGTTCGTCATTCTGATTTGAAGGATTGCATTCGTTTTTCCGCACTCATCGTGTTCGTGTGTTGGTGAAAGTCCCTAGTTTAGCTTTGGCTAATTGATGAAACCTAGGACTAACCTTTGTATCTAAGTGGATGATTTAGATAAAGGTGGTCATTGAATATGAGACATGACATTGACTCATGTGACCAAGATGGTGAAGACCAAGATGAGGCTTGGTTCGATGGACCGGTTGTGAAGGTGAAGGGCAAGTCGAGGCTTCGAAGCGAAGGACCATGCGATGGTGAAGCTTGAGCAAGACTTGGCGCCGACGGACCGATGCAACGGTGAAGAGCAAGTAAAGTCAAGGTCGATGGATCGAGACGGTCATGTGATGATATGAAGTGGATCATATCATTTGGAGAAACAAAATGGGCTCAAGGCAAAGGTATAACCATAGGACCATTTTGTTTTGCACTCAAGACACCATAGAGGGTTTGAGTGATTTAGGATCGATAACCGAACTATTAAGAGGGGAAGTCTTATCGGTTACTCGACGCACGGGTGCCACTAGGTGAATTCATGAAGTGCATTGCATGTAGGGCCTAGTGAGCTAACTGGAAAACCTTTGAAAATGTTTATGAAAATGCTAACACACGTGCACAAGGTGGTGATCACTTGTTGGTGTTGGCACTTTTGCGAAGGCGATGGAGTTTGAGGGGTAGAGAGGGGTTTGGGGTCTTCTCTCCCTCCCGCCGAGCTTGCGAGGTGGGATTCAGGCGTTTTCGAGGAGACGAAATGCCTATTTTCCTTTACGCCAATGTCGAGATTTGGAGGTGATGTCACGTGGTGTTTCACGAGCTAAAACATGTGCTAAAGTGTTACACATACTTAGTCTAGCTCATAAGTGAAAGGGCGAAACAAGCGGAGCGAGAAAACGTTGCATTTTCGCCAACTTATGGGCGACAGACGCTGCTGCCCTGAGCGTCAGATGCTACTGTGCGGCGTCTTTTGCCATACCCTAGCGCGGGGTTTTGGCCCTAGTGTGGGCGAGTCGTCAGACGCGGTGTCGCGTGAGCAACAGACGCGGCCTGGAACACTGTTCCAGCGTCTGTCGCTCAAACGAGTTGAGCGTGGCGCGGCTTCACGCGTCAGACGTGTCTGTCGGCTGAGGACCAGACGCGTCTATCGAGTGTCACGTGAAACAAGCTCACTGGACCGTGTCTATCGGGCGTACGGGCGCGTCTGTCGATCGGCGTCAGACGCGTCTGTCGCATGGGCGCGCGAATGAAGTTTTCAAACGGTCGAACACGTGGCGGCCGTAGGAGCGGCAGACGCTACTGTGTAGCGTCTGTCGGTTCGGCAACAAACGCTACTGTGCAGCGTCTGTCGCCCCCGTTTCTGTTGTGTGGAGAAGCTAACAGCTAGTTTCGAGGATGGGGGCTATAAATACTTGTTGGCCGGCCCTTGGGGAGGTCTCTTGATATTTCTAACACTCTTGTGCATCCTTTGAGCAAAAGCTTCTCCCTCCCACTCATCTCTCTTGCTTGATTGCAAATCAAAAGTGAGATTGAGTGATCCCAAAGTGCATTGCATAGCTTGAGGGCATCTAGTGGCACTTGTGGGTGGTTTAGCCGGTGGATTTCTTGTTACTCTTGGAGAGTACCGCTCCTAGCCGGCTTGGAGATTGTTGGAGGCGTTGGCAAGAGAAGGAGATTGTTCTTGGCCACCTCCGGTTGATTGTAAGAGGTTCTTGTGCTTTCCTCGGCGGAGTGCCAAAAGCAACTCTAATACATTGCGCGTGTCATTGAGTTACCTCGCTTGAGAGTGGTGTCTTGCGGTGCCTTGCGGGGCGTGCCTTGAGAGGCAAGTGACTTGAGGGTCACACCGAGAAACCATCTAAGTGTTGGTCGACACAACCGGTGACGTAGCTTGTCGGTGCACAAGTGAATACCGGGTGAACAAAAATATTGTGTCTCTTGTCTCCCGGTGATTGGTCTTCATATTGTGTTGTTGTCAATATTGATTGATTGTATATCATCTTGGTGATTGGCAACATCTTCACTCCACTATCGGTATAAGAATCACAATCCTGTCTCTTGCATTTACATTTACTAGATTATCTTGTGTAGCTCTAGTGGTAGCTTTGCTAGTAGTGTTGTTAGCTTGCTCACTAGTGTAAAATTAGTGACATAACCCTTGTGTGAACTAGAGATCATAATCTACTAGACTTGTGGATAGGAGGCTTGCATCACAACCATAGGCCAAGCAAAACTCGCTTTACGCCATTTGTTATTCTAACAAGTTTGCTTAGTGGTTCGTGTAGTTTTTTATAGGCTATTCACCCTCCCCCTCTAGCCATCTAGGACCTTACAAGTGGTATTGGAGCCGTGGTCACCATTTTAATCAAGGCTTAACATCCTTCGGTGTGAAAAATGGCTCAAATTATGTTCAATCATATTGGGGGCAAGCCACCGTTCTTTGATGGTGTTAGTTCTTTTGCTCATTGGAAGAGAAAAATGACAATGTACCTTGGTTCTATTCATGAGAGAGTATTGCAAGTCACCGAGAATGATTTTGCTATCATTGATCCCGATCATCTCACTGATGAAGATAGAGCAAATAGAACATGCAATAGAATGGCTCTCAATACACTTTACAATGGTATTGACACAAAAGTATTTGAGGGCATCAAGGATTTAGAATTGGCAAATGAAGTATGGACAAGGTTGAGTGAAACATATGAGGGCACTAAGGTTATGCGCTATACGGGCTCAAGAGTGAGTTTGAGAACTTCAAGATGAAAGAAGAAGAAACAATCTTAGAGATGTTTTATAGATTGCAAGTCATTGTGAATGATCTCAAGAGCTTAGGGCACAAGACACAAGACCAAGATTTTTGTCATAAGTTCTTGTTGAGCTTACCAAAAAGATTCAAAATGTTGATCATGATGTTACAAAGAGATGGGCTTGATGCAATGAAGCCCAATGATTTACTTGGTGAAGTCTTGACATATGACAAGTATGATCAAGATGCCGATGAGAAGGAGAAGGAGGAAGAAAAGAAGAAGAAGACCATGGCATTCAAGGCCATCTCCTCCAAGGGCAAAGCTACCATCATTGAAGAACAAGAAGACAATAATGGAGATGAAGATTTTGAAATTGATGATGAGGCACTTGCTCTTGTAGTCAAGAAGATGGGTCACATGTTCATTAAGAGAAGAGGCTTCAAAAAGAGAAATGACAAGTTCAAGAGCAATGAGCAACAAAGAAAGTGCTTCAATTGTGATAGCACCGAACATCTTCAAGCTGAATGTCCCTATGACAAGAAGACGAAGAACAAGAGGGGCAAGTTTGAGAAGAAAAAGAGAGAAGCCAAGATGACTTTCAAGAAGGGCAAGAATGGAGCCTATGTGGTCACTTGGGAAAGTGATGATGATGAAGAAGAAGAATCATCATCCAACAAGGCTTTTGCTTCCATTGCTATCAACAAGAAGCCCTCACTATTTGGTTCATCCTCTTCATGCTTCATGGCCAAAGAAACTAAGGTATTATATGATGAGAGTGATGATGAAAGTGAAATGGAATATGTTCATGATAGTGATAATGATAATGAAAATGATGATGATGAACCAACTAAAGAACAACTATATGACTTGATGCAATAAACTAGAGACATAGCTATTGCCAAGGATAAGGAGTGTAAGAAGCTTTCAATGAAAGTAGTAATACTTGAGAAAGCCCTTAGTGAGCTTAAGACCACTCATCAGAGTCTAGTGGAAGACCATAAGGATCTTGGTAAGGCTCATTCCAAGCTTGAAAAAGCTCACTCATTGCTACTTGAGCAACAAGCAAAGAAGGAGGTTGTTGTATCATGTGATATAGGTGTTACATGTGATATAATTGATGAATCCTTTCATGAACCTATCATCATGTCAAATGCTAACCCTTCTTGTAGCTCTTCATCCACCACCACCGACTCTACCTCCACTACTAGTGATGGTTTCACTTGTGATGCCTCACTAATGGTTGAGAATGAGACTCTCAAGAGAGAGGTGGATGAGCTCACTCACGCCCTAGGCAAGGCCAATGGTGGTGAGGCCCGCTTGCTTAAGTGCTTGGGTAGCCAAAGGTTCTCTCTTAACAAAGAGGGATTGGGCTACACCCCCAAGAAAGACAAGTCGGTCTTTGCAACTCCAAAGCCTAGCTTTGTGAAGGGCAATGGTCGGTTTTGCAATAGATGCAAGCAAGTTGGGCACCTAGAGCATAATTGCACCAAAAGAAACAATGGCAAGAAACTTGTTAATACTATACCTTTTGATTCTTGCTATGTGCTTACCAAGAGTGTGAAGGGTGTGCAAGCTAAGTTTATTGGTACACCAATTGTTGGCCCAAAGAAGATGGCTATTTGGGTACCAAAGAGCTTAGTTACTAACCTACAAGGACCCAAACAAAAATGGGTACCTAAGTTTCATTGATTTGCTTGTAGGTCAATTACAAAGCCGGAGGAATGCATTGGATTATTGATAACGGGTGCACTCAACACATGACCGGTATATGAAGAATGTTTGACTCAATCAATGACAATGATAGTGGTGTTGATTCTATCACATTTGGCAATAACAAGAAAGGCAAAGTTATTGGCTTGGGCAAGATTGCAATATCAAATGACATGAGTATCTCCAATGTGTTGCTAGTTGAAAGCTTGGATTTCAATCTTCTATCCATGGCACAAATATGTGATCTTGGTTACAAATATATCTTTGGGGTTGATGATGTGGAAGTCATTAGTATGGATGGTTCAAATGTGGCATTCAAGGGCTTTAGATATGAGAATCTCTACCTAGTTGACTTCAATGCTAGAGAAACTTCTTTGACAACATGCTTAATCTCCAAATCAAGCATGGGTTGGCTTTGGCATAGAAGGCTTGGTCATGTTGGCATGAAACAATTGAAGAAGCTTACAACTCACAATCTTGTCAATGGTTTGAAAGATGTTGAATTTGAGAAGAACAAGCTTTGTAGTGCTTGTCAAGCCGGGAAGCAAGTTAGAAGCTCACATCTAAAGAAGAGTACAATGAGCACATGCAAAGCATTTGATTTGATGCACATGGATCTATTTGGCCCAACAACATACACAAGCATAGGCGGCAACAAGTATGGCTTTGTCATAGTGGATGACTTCACAAGATTCACATGGGTATTCTTTCTTAATGACAAAAGTGAAGTGTTTGACATCTTCAAGACATTTCTCACTAGAGTTCACAATGAGTTTGAGATTAGAATCAAGCAAGTGAGAAGTAACAATGGAAGTGAGTTCAAGAATACAATAATTGAAGAACTTTGTGATCACTATGGCATTGGACATCAATTCTCGACCAAGTACACTCCACAATCAAATGGCCTAGTTGAGAGAAAGAATAGAACATTGCTTGATATGGCTAGATCAATGCTTCATGAGTACAATGTGAGTCAATCATTTTGGGATGAAGCAATCAATACCGCTTGCTACTACATCAATAGACTATATTGTCATCCATTGCTAGAGAAGACCCCATATGAGCTACTTCATGGAAGAAAGCCCAATATTTCTTACTTTAGGGTGTTTGGTTACAAATGCTATATCTTGAAGAAGGGCACTATATTGGGGAAGTTTGACAAGAGATGTGATGAGGAGTTCCTACTTGGTTATTCAACTACAAGCAAAGCTTATAGAGTTTGGAACAACTCAAGTAGCATTCTAGAAGAAGTCCATGATGTGCAATTTGATGAAACCAATGGGTCACAAGATGAAGAAGAGAATCTAGATGATATTGGTGGAACTCAATTGGTGGAAGCAATGAAGAACATAGACATTAGGGATATTAGAGCAAAGCAAGTAATTGATATTCAAGATGATAAAGATCAAGTGCTCAATTCTCCATTCAAGCTAGCTAGTGACTCTCAAGTGCAAGATCATGGTGCTAGTTCATCTCATCGAGATACATCAAGTGATCAACCAAGCTCAAGCAATCAAGTGCAAGTACTCCAACCACAACATGTTGCAAGAGATCACCCCATTGATAGTGTTATTGGTGATATTAGAAGTGGTGTGCAAACAAGATCAAGATTGGCTATGTTTTGTGAGCATGCATCATTTGTGTCAACCATAGAACCAAAGAAGATAGAAGAAGCTTTGAGGGATGCCGATTGGATCATGGCTATGCAAGAAGAGCTTAACAATTTCACAAGAAATGATGTTTGGGAGTTGGTAGAAAGGCCAAATGACTACAATGTGATTGGAACCAAGTGGGTGTTAAAAACAAGCAAGATCAAGATGGCATTGTAGTGAGAAACAAAGCAAGACTAGTTGCTCAAGGTTACACTCAAGTAGAAGGTCTTGACTATGATGAGACATATGCTCCCGTGGCAAGATTGGAGGCAATAAGGATTCTATTGGCTTATGCTTGTGCACACAACATCAAACTATATCAAATGGATGTTAAAAGTGCATTTCTCAATGGGATCATCAATGAGTTAGTCTTCGTTGAGCAACCTCCCGGATTTGAAGATGACAAGAAACCCAACCGTGTGTACAAGTTGAAGAAGGCTTTATATGGCTTAAAGCAAGCACCTAGAGCATGGTATGAGAGGCTAAGGGATTTCCTTCTCTCTAAGGGATTCAAGATGGGCAAGGTTGATACAACTCTATTCACCAAGAAGATTGGGAATAATCTATTTATAGTGCAAATATATGTTGATGAAATCATCTTTGGATCAACCGATCAAGCTTATTGTGAATAATTTGGTGCTATGATGGCCAAAGAGTTTGAAATGTCTATGATTGGTGAACTTAGCTACTTCCTTGGTCTCCAAGTCAAGCAATTGAAGAATGGGATATTTGTGAGTCAAGGGAAATACATAAGGGACATGTTGAAGAAGTTTGGAATGCAAGATGCAAAGTCAATTTCAACTCCAATGGGTACAAATGGCAATTTGGATAGTGATCTTGATGGCAAAATGGTGAATCAAAAGGAATATCGGTCTTTGATTGGAAGTCTACTCTATGTCACCGCATCAAGGCCGGGTGTCATGTTTAGTGTTTGTATGTGTGCTAGATATCAAGCCTCACCTAGAGAAAGTTATCTCACGGCCGCAAAGAGAATATTGAGGTACTTGAAGCAAACAAGAGATGTTGGACTATGGTATCCCAAGGGGTCAAAGTTTGAATTGATTGGATATTCGGACTCCGACTATGGGGGTTGCAAGATCAATAGAAAGAGCACAAGTGGCACATGTCAATTTCTTGGAAGATCACTTGTGTCATGGTCCTCAAAGAAACAAAATAGTGTGGCAATCTCTACCTGCGAAGCCGAATATGTGAGTGCGGGGAGTTGTTGTGCACAATTGCTATGGATGAAATCAACTTTGAAGGATTATGACCTCAACTTCAAGAATGTACCATTGCTATGTGATAATGAAAGTGCAATCAAGATGACACAAAACCCAGTTCAACATGGAAGAACAAAGCATATTGACATAAGGCATCATTTCATTAGAGATCATCAACAAAAGGGAGATATTGTCATTGAAAGTATTGGCACCGATGATCAACTTACCGATATTCTCACCAAGCCACTTGATGAAAAGAGGTTTTGCAAGCTAAGGAATGAGTTGAACATTCTTGATTTCTCAAACATGAGTTGAATGCACCCCACCCACTTATTGACATGCCTCTCCTTCGACATTGCAAGGTAAAGTTGATTGACATGTCATTCATCCTATGCTAAGGACTTGCTAGCGCATATAGACATAATAAGTGGTATGCATTAGCATTCATGATAAATCAAATGAATTTGATGGATATATGTTACCACTATTGCTTCTATGCTTGTTCTGATCTAGTGGTGGCATATGACATGTTTGTGAGCTTGCAAACCTAGTATTGAATCTAGAAGATTTGCTATAAGTGTTTAATTCAACATAGGCAAGATAACCCTTATTATGAGGTGTGAAGAAGCTTGTCTTTGGTTCAAATCGAATTAAATATCTTTGGCAAATGTTCTAGGTTGAACCAAGTTTGATAAATTTTAACCTACTCCATCAACCATTTTTCTCTCTCCACAATTTGATCCCATTTTTGGGTAAGTTGTTGACAAAGGGGGAGAGAAAAAGATGATTCAACATGATAAAGGGGTAAATAAAAATTTTGATGCACACAAGTAGGGGGAGCAAGCTCATAAACAAAGTTGTTGCATTTGTTTGTGCATTTTCATATGACTTGCTCATTGCACATGTATTTAAATTCAATATACATGCTTGTGTGGTGCAATGCTAGTATAGAACTTGAATGATGAAATGATCTACTAGCATGCATAGGAATAGTTTACACGTGGTATCTAGACATGCCTAAAGCTTTACAAGTGGTCCAAGAACCTTTACATATAATGTTGATCTCACGGGGTTCTTGAGTTTTGATGGATGTCTAGTTACTTCATGATGCTAAGGATAGTGTAAAATGCAACTCCAATTGGTATCACGCTCCAAAGGTCCATTTCTTACACCTTAGCATCATTTTGGTAGAATTACTCTCTCAACACTTCTATCCATGCATATGTGTAAAGCTTTCAATCCAAACTCTATGCACATATGTAGGGAGAGCTAATGCTACCAAAACCGAGCTTGTGATAATTGTCCAAACTTTACTTATGAGCAAAATGATTGGACAAGTATGACAAGTTCAAAACTTTTATTATCAAAATCATCTTTGTGAGGGTTGTCATCAATTACCAAAAAGGGGGAGATTGAAAGTCCCTAGTTTGGTTTTGGCTAATTGATGAAACCTAGGACTAACCTTTGTATCTAAGTGGATGATTTAGATAAAGGTGGTCATTGAATATGAGACATGACATTGACTCATGTGACCAAGATGGTGAAGACCAAGATGAGGCTTGGCTCGATGGACCGGTTGTGAAGGTGAAGGGCAAGTCAAGGCTTCGAAGCGAAGGACCATGCAATGGTGAAGCTTGAGCAAGACTTGGCGCCGACGGACCGATGCAACGGTGAAGAGCAAGTAAAGTCAAGGTCGATGGATCGAGACGGTCATGTGATGATATGAAGTGGATCATATCATTTGGAGAAACAAAATGGGCTCAAGGCAAAGGTATAACCATAGGGCCATTTTGTTTTGCACTCAAGACACCATAGAGGGTTTGAGTGATTTAGGATCGATAACCGAACTATTAAGAGGGGAAGTCTTATCGGTTACACATACTTAGTCTAGCTCATAAGTGAAAGGGCGAAACAAGTGGAGCGAGAAAACGTTGCATTTTCGCCAACTTATGGGCGACAGACGCAGCTGCCCTGAGCGTCAGACGCTACTGTGCAGCGTCTTTCACCATACCCTAGCGCGGGGTTTTGGCCCTGGTGTGGGCGAGTCGTCAGACGCGGTGTCACGTGAGCAACAGACGCGGCCTGGAACACTGTTCCAGCGTCTGTCGCTCAAACGAGTTGAGCGCGACGCGGCTTCACGCGTCAGACGCGTCTGTCGGCTGAGGACCGGACGCGTCTGTCGAGTGTCACGCGAACCAAGCTCACTGGACCGTGTCTGTCGGGCGTACGGGCGCGTCTGTCGATCGGCGTCAAACGCGTCTATCGCATGGGCGCACGAATGAAGTTTTCAAACGGTCGAACACGTGGCGGCCGTAGGAGCGACAGACGCTACTGTGCTGCGTCTGTCGGTTTGGCAATAGACGCTACTATGCAGCGTCTGTCGCCCCCGTTTCTATTGTGTGGAGAAGCTAACAGCTAGTTTCGAGGATGGGGGCTATAAATACTTGTTGGCCGGCCCTTGGGGAGGTCTCTTGATATTTCTAACACTCTTGTGCATCCTTTGAGCAAAAGCTTCTCCCTCCCACTCATCTCTCTTGCTTGATTGCAAATCAAAAGTGAGATTGAGTGATCCCAAAGTGCATTGCATAGCTTGAGGGCATCTAGTGGCACTTGTGGGTGGCACCGGCTAGTGGTCAAGCTGGTGACGCACTCCAAACCCCCAACGGCCAATTCATATAGTTCTCGAGGCCATCCGACCGGTCCCGAGGGCTCGCTGCCTTCCTTCGAGTAATACCATGAATTGGATGTCCATCTGGACTCAAACATGGGTCGGAATGCCCCCGACGCCCGCGCACTGGGGTATTGGCCGCTAGTGTGCCCATTCTTCACTATCCCTGACTCAAGTGTTCTAAGGAGGTTGTCGAATCCATGGTGGGCCAGCCTTCGAACCCCTGGACCATAATTGGGCTGGAGGAGCGCGTGTAGCTCCATATTCTTCTCTTACCTGCCGAGGCCTATGATTAGCCCGCGGAGAGGGGAGGTGCCCGAGCCCCGCACGATGATAGGATAACGGTAGGCATGGCATAAGAGGCGGATGGTGCAAGGTGCCGAGGTAGATTTGCAGGGGGCGTGTGAACGGTTACCGAGATATCCGAGATGTGACGACATGTTTTTGCAGCCGTATTCAATGCAGGTGGTTGGAGTCTTGAATTGCTCTGTCTTCTCCCCTTTTTAACCCAGTGGTTTTTTCATTCCCTTGCACACCTCTGCCTTTTGCCTTCCTCGCGCTCGCATTTCCCATCTGCCTTAGCAAGGAAGCGACAAAGAGAGAGGACTCACCCCACACCCACCGCCGTTGCCATTGCTGCTGGAGTGCTTTCTCACCCATCTCAATGGACCTATGGGGTCACTCTAGCTTCACCGAGAAGATCACGTTGCGGCTCATCGAGGATGGGCTCCTCCGTCCGGTGACGAATGCCGCGCAGCCGAAGTGGATCGTCCCCAGCAACAAAGATGAGCTGAACCCTCCCATCGGCTACATCATCAGCTTTGTGCACTTCCATGAGCAGGGGTTCAGGATGCTAGCGAGCAAATTCTTCCACGGGCTCCTTCACCATTATAGGATTGAGCTACAGAATCTCAATCCCAACTCGGTTTTTGCAGATTGCAGTTTTTGTCGCCCTGTGTGAGGGCTATCTGGGCATCAGGCCCAACTTTGTCCTATGGAAGTACTACTTATGCGCTACCGCCTTCCTCAAGATGGTGAGGAGGGGTGAGACGGTGCCGGTGCGCATCGGTAGCTGTGCGATCTAGCTTCGTCAGAGCCGGGCAGACAGGTACATCGCCATGAAGGGGTCATCGTCTAACAAGGGGTGGCACCAGCGGTGGTTCTACCTTAGGAGCAATGCCAATGCGCCCCTGCCTCTGTACACCAGTCATTTCTTCGAAGAAGCACCGGAGCGCTGGGGCTATGGTCCCATCGCCGCTGAACAGGAAGAAGAACGATACCCTCCTCTAAACGGTCAAGCGTCTGGTAGATGCAGACGTGACAGGAGCTGGGGTCATTGCCGCGTTCCATGAGAGAAGAGTGTTGCCGCTGATGCGGCGGGCACGCCACCTGGAAGAGATGGTGTCGAGCACGCCCCTCGAGGGGACCATGCTCGTGACGGGGGAGCTTGATCGCGAGGAGATCAAGAAGCGCATCAAGTTGGCGCTCGGGAGTGTCCCTTCGGACGCCGTCCTCGACGTCCACCCGCCAATGTGTCCCGATGACAACTTCATTGAGATGGTGAGCGCCTCCCATTCTTCTTCTCCTCTCCCTTTCCCTTGGCCTCTTTGCGTTCCTTTTTGCCTGACCCGGGGCTCGGGTGGCTGCAGGGGAATCTCTACTTGGTCCCCGACCTCGACCCACCCCTTCCTGAGGACGCAATCCAAAGGGCGCAGAACCAGGCTCAGGTCGAGGGGGTGAAGAAGAAGGAAGAAGGGAAGAAGGAGGAGGTTGAGAAGGCCAGGAGGAAGGAGGAGCGCGAGAAGCACCGAAAGCTGCAGTGGCAGGCCAAAGAAGAGGAGTCATCGAGCATTGATGAGGATGACGACGATGATGATGCGGAGATCCACCGGTACGACTGGCTGGACTCCATGGCCGAGGAGGGGGAATAGCCCGGGGGGTCATCCCTCTCGATCGAGGGACGATCACCGCTCACTCTGGGCGTTCGGGTTATCTGAATATTTTGGGTCGGGTAATTCAGGTAATGGAAATCAGTACCCGATATCAGCCTCAAAAATTCACTACCCGCAAATTCGGGTACCCGCAAATTCAGGTTCGGGTTCGGGTATTCCTGATCTACCTGATATTCAGAAAACATAGCAAACTGTAAAGCATTCCAGCAGCATTTTTAATCATTGCACACAGTTTTCTTTGCAGCATTTCACAGAGAAATATAAGTACCAAAGTACCAGCTTACATAACTAGATAGCAGTTTAACACAAGTTCCACAGCCACAACTGATTACTGAACAATGACAGACACATTCACTAATGACACGTTCACTTATACGAGGGATTGAGGGGCTCTAAATATATCGGGTAGTTCAAGAAATTCGGGTACCACGGTGTGCTACCCGATTTACCCAAACTAATTTCGGGTATCTGGAATCACTATCCAAAATTGTGATTGGGTAGATCAGGTACGGGTAGTTCGGGTATGGGTTCGGGTATTTCGGGTTCGGATATTGGGTAGTTGGTAATTTGCCCAGGGTGAGTCGTCGTAGGCTCAACTGCTGTGCCGCGAATCGGAGGACCCCGACCTCAAGGGAGCCGCAGCGACAGGCGGGGGAGAGGAGCCCCTGAGGCTGTAGGGGGTCGGTCCATCCTAAGGGGATGAAAGAATCCCGACCCCAGGAGATGATGGGTCACTACCGCCACCCCATCAGCACGGCGCGGCCGAGGCCGTGGCGGCCGGGAAGAGGCCCTATCCCGTGACAGCGGGGTTGGGCCCAAGCGACTGTCACAAAAACACCCCCGTCCTATGACGTAGAAGTAAGGGGTGCCCTTCTATGTTGTTTGTTTGCGCTGAGGCTTGGTAATGCTAACACCTGTTGTTCTTGCAGGATGGTTCATTCCGACGTCCCCCCGCTTGCACCATGGAAGGCGCTGAGGCGGCAAGGCCAAGCCTCAGCTGGCAGTGTGCCGGGTTTGGACGTCTCCGCCTCGGGGATGGCCGGTAGTGTTCCTTCAGTGTCCGTAGTCATAGGGGGACACGAGGTGCCGAACGCCCCCGCTTCACCCCCGCCTAACCCCACCCCGTCAGCCGGGGTGACACTTTTAGAAGCAGAGGTGGAGAAATCCGTTCAGATGGGGATGGCGGTGCTGGAGCAGCTATCACGGTTCGGGCCAGATCCCGCTCTCAAGGGGGTGCTCCCTTAGGAGAGGGAGGCACCTCCGCCCCAATGGCGGAGGTGTCGGGGTCAACCACAGGAGCGGGTGCGAGCACCAGGGCTCAGGAGGTGGCAAAGGAGGCTGCACCCGAGGGCCCTTCGACACAGGTGGGGTCCGCTGCGGGAGGCGGGTCCTAGGAAGAGGAGATGGCGACGGGCAGGCCCGACGTCATCGAAGTAGAGGCGGTGTCGGTCTCGTCCGGCGAGCCCTCTGACTTGGACGGGGTGACTCAGCTCTCCTACACCGAGGGGCCCACAGCCCTCATGTGGGTGGGGGATGATCCCTTCTAGTAGGGTGGTCCGCACCTTACCTGGTCGGATCAGAATCAATGAGAGGCGCCGCCAGTTTCGTGCTGGACGATTTCAAAGAGCTAGAGTACTGAGGTCAGATTTAGGTGAGGGGCCAGGCCTTAAACCAGACTCTATCCTCGGCATTATATGTCCTGCACAATGACATCCGCCCAGCTGTCCAGGTGTGTCGAGTTAGGTGAATGCTTGTCATTCGGCGCTTTCCCCTTTTGATGATCTTGACGTGGCTCCTTGCGCACGCACTACTTAAACTGAGCCGGACGAAGTTAGAGTTTCTATGTCACGAGCAGGGCTCTTGGGGATGCTGGTGAGAGAAAGTGCAGAGGACTACTGCAGCTGAGGCGCGGCTTGCGGAGGCCCAACAGAGGATGGCCGATCTCAACGGCGAAATGGCGGATCTCCGTATCCGTTACGATGAGGCGGTCACTGATGCCAAGGAGTCGGGGGAGAAGCTAGTGGCCCTCATTGAGCACGCTTGTAAGGACTAAGAGGAGGCCCAAAAGGTGAAGAGCGAGCATGACGAGCTATCGCGGGCCTTGGAGTGGTTCCAGACCGAGCTTGACTCCGTCTACAGTGAGCGCGAGCATGCTCTTGGCGAGCACAACGAGGCTCACCAAGAGTGCAACATAGCTCGAAGGGAGAAGAATACTGTGGAGGACCGGATGAAGGAGGCTACGCGCACAGCCTTTTGGCTTGCTGAGGAGAACCGCCAACTGAAGCCTGAGGTGGAATCCCTCCTAGCCACGGTGGCCCAAGGGCTTCAGTGGGACTTGGCGAGGGCCCAAGAGCTAGAAGGTAAGTACCTTTGGCCATTCATTGTTGGGCTCTTTTTTGAAATATGCTTCTTATCTCCTATGATGATCAGGGCTAAAGGGTAAGCTTGCCATGGTGGAGGCGGAGCTTCTGTCGGCGCGGGAGGCCCTGAAGACATAACAGCATGAGCACTCTGAGCTGCGCACTGCCACCGAGCTAGTGTGCGACGCCCTCGGGGTGGTCTAGGTGCGCCCCAGAGTGAGCTTGATGTGGAGTCGTCTCGGGGTCACCTTTGAGCGAGCTCAGACCCAAGTGAAGGAGGCGCTTCACCTTGGGATGCGGTGTGCACTCGCTGTCTTCAGGTCCCACTACCAAAAGATTGACCTGGAGGTGCTTAGTGAGGGCTATGTCGACATCCCCGAGGAGGAGCTCGAAGCCATCAATGAGGTGCTGGAGCCGGCTGTAACACCTCAGGTGTTTGGCTTCCTTAATTGCATTGCATTTCATAAGCATGAGCATCATTCATCTCATTCATGTCTTCATTTTGTTTGCAACATGAGTATGCAACATATCTTAATGTGCTTGTTTCACAATTTACTTGCTTATGAAATGTGAGTGGTGCAACTTGTAGATACAACATGGGATCTCATGCTTTGAAACATTACAATGTGGTTAGTACACCATGATAGGCTCAATTGATGCAACAAAGTATTGAAACATGTGCAACATGTTATTGCAACATTTTGGTAGAAATATTGTTTTGCTTGTTTCAACTTATGTGACACTAGGAATTTTATGTAACCCATGTGTAGAGTGGCTAATTATATCTTATAACACCTTAATTACATTTAGGGTAACTAGTGGAGCAATGTTCATGTCGACCAAAATGACCAAAATGCCCTCCAATGTGCTGTTGACCAACCCTTGACCCTAGAATGCTTTGGTTTGACCATTTAAAAAGTCTAGTTTAGAGATCTTTCATGGAGGAGCAACCTTAAGCAAAGTTGTAGCGAATTTCATAAGGAACAAAAGTTCTAATATGGCCATCTCATGAAAATGACCAGAACATGCTCAAAAATGGCCCACAAGTCAGTCTTAGAGGCTGTTCTGTGACTTAGCAATTTTCAATAAGTCTTAAACTGAAAACCGTTTCACAGTACCCTACTTTGGAAACATACAACTCACAAACTAGGCCAAACCAGTCCTTGAGCCAATTGACAAAGTTGTAGTCCTCATGTAGCTCTACAATTTTGATATTATCATCTTCTGCTAACTCGAGCTGGTTTAGGAGATGTGGAGGCATGAAAAGTCGCTGTCAGTCACCTTCGTTGACGCCAATTCGGCTGATTGCCGACTTTCAGTGGCCGACCGGCCTCAGGCCATGGACGCCGCGTGGACACGCGGTGGTGCCCGTATGCCGGCCGCGGCCCCACCAGTCAGTCCGCGACGCTCTCAAAGACGCCACGGGCGCAGCTGCTGCTCCCATTCCTTCCTTCCCCCTCCTCGCTCTCCCTCCTGGCGGAGAAAACGGAGCCGCCATTGCCGCCCTTGCTCCGACGTGCTCGCGAGCGTTCGCCACCGCGCCACCGTGTCTCCAAACCGGCCACCAGCTCCGCCTTGAGCCCCCCTACCCCCTCGTCCTATCCCTGCCCTCAGACGCACCACGGTAAGGATACATTGCCAATCCCGCCACCGCAAGACCTCGCCAGCGTTCGTCCGCGCGACGGCTCACCGTGGCCAAGGCCTTTGGGCCATCCTCTTCGAGTGTTTGATGACGCATCAGGGCCAGGGTAGCACGGGGGTGCTCACCCAGGGTTTAGAGTAGAGCATTGAGGTCACCGACGGCGAGGTGCGCCACCACCGCCCCGTCGAGCCGCCATCGTCGGCGGCGAGTCCCTTCCACTCCAACCCAAGCCACCCTACCTACACGAATCGATGCAGGGCTTGATGGAGATCACGAGGGTGGGCTTGGTTTTCCGTGAGAGCTCGTCTCCGACGAGCTAGAGCTCGCCGGAGCGCGCGGCTCGCCGCTCCCCTGCTCCCTCTGTCTCTGACCGGGGGGTCCGCCCTGTCAGTGACCGCGCGCGCGCGGAAGGCCGTCGCGGGCCCGCGCGCGTTTGTGGGCCGCGTCACCCGGATAGAGCCGCGCGCGGGAGCCAAAATCGGCCTCGCGTGTGTGGGCCGCGCCGACGGATTGGGCCGGCCCAGTGACCGGTTTAGTTTTCGTTTTTGGTTTTCCTTTATTTGTTTCACAGATTTTCTTGCTACTTTGTAAAATCTATATCTCGTGCATTTTAGATCCAATTGAGGTGATTCAAATTTTGTTAGACTCATAGTGAAGTGTAGTATTTAATAAAAATATAATCTGAGCACTTGTAGTAGATCTTATGGAAGAATTAATTTGAAACTTTAAATGTGTTTTTGAATGCATGCAAACTTGTTTAAATCATATCTTGAGCTTCTGTGTTCCAAAAATTATGAAATTTAGTGAGTATGTTATTTCATGCATATACTAGCTCTGGTAAAAGTTTGGATCCTATTGCTTGAGTAGTTTTCAAGTTATGATGTTGTCATTTTATATTAGGAGATACTTGAATGAATTTTCATAATTTTTCTATAGGTCCAGTAAGGGTAAAAATTTGGGAGTGTTGTTCTTAGGTTAGAATAATACTAGGAAAAATATGAAATCTGTTGTTTGACACTTTTCAATAGGGTTTCCTATTTATGCAAAAATCAGCCTTTTTGGCTTGTGAATTTTGTGTAGGGAGTTTCTGTAAATAACTTTAGTTCAAATTTTTACAGTAGCCTCCTAGTAGGCCAGAGAGTCTCCTGTAATTTTATAGAATTTTCTAAGCAGCTTGCATATAAGTTTAATTTTCCACTTAATTAATTAAGTAAATTAAGAAAGGGGTTAAAATAAATGTTTTGGGTTGACACACCTTACTTTCTGGTGGTTTCACGACATGTGTGAACTATTAGTGTCATTAGTTTAGTCATAAGGGGAGTTGGACACATGAATAAATATTTAAGTTTCACATTTCTAGGTTCTCTGGACAGCTGGTAGTATTTTTGGATTTGAACCTTGATAAAAGTGTTTGATGGGAAACTTGTGAATACCAAAGTGGTAGTAAACTGGTTGAACTAGCTTGTGTCAAAATTTGGTGGCATTTAGCCTAGTAGTCTAGGAGTTGTAGCTGTTTAAAGTGGCTATCCAGAAATAACTGCTCTCTGTTTGGAGAGGACAGATTTCTGGAACTTTGGAATTTCGACTAGGTAAACTTTGGAATTAAGTGTTGAGGTCTGAAAATGAATTGTAGAGTATTTTATAAGCTTTCCAGATTGTCTTTTATCATGCCAATTGGATTTTTGAATCTACAGTTATGATGGAAATACTTAGCTGCTGTCCAGAATGTGTTGTTGTGCTATTTTGGGCTTGATTGGTGGTAACCTAAGTAATGTTGTTCTTGTTGATTGTTAGGTGTTAGGACCTTAACTGAAGAGGAACAATTATACATTAGGTTGTGTAGATTAGGTAAGTACTTCTCTACCGAAGAAGAGATTTGCACGTAATGTTGAAGTGATTTGAATAGAGTACTAAAATTGCTGAAATGCATTCCATTCCGAGCATGTTGCATTCATTATGCATCCATGAGATTTATTGCGCATTCATGCAATAGGTGTACCGGAGGGAGTGACACTCCTCGAGTTCGAGGGAGCGATTCCGGAGGAGGTTCAGGAGCAGCCGGGAGAACCCGAAGAGGCAGCCAGCGAAGGAAACGCCATTGACGAGTTGCCGGAGTGTCCGGATCATCGCCCGTCCTCGTTTCTGAAAGGCAAGCCCCGGTGCATGCTGACCCATTTGTTTTATATATCAATCTTGAGTACTTTTACTTGTTTACTGCATTAAGTTGTAGAAGTTGTGTGAAAACACTTGTTGCATTATACCTGTCCTTGTCCAGATATCGTACTTAAATCATAAATTAAGTTTAGGCACGTGTCAATGCTTAGCCCTGCTTAGTCTGGTAGAAGTCGGGTGATTTCCGGTCATCCGCGAGATGTAGGAATGGGTCCTGAGTGGCCATGTTGGCTATCGTGGATGGAACCATGCCTTAAAATGAAATTGAGACAGGGCGGGAGTTCGATAGTGCAGCCGCAAGACACTTCACGTCTTGGGTGCGAAGCTATGCCCGTCTGAGTCGTTTAAGGACCGATTCGCTGTACGTCCTTGAGTCATGTTGAACGCAGTCTAACACTTAGTTGGCCGGATAAGTCGTTCCGATCGCGAATCCGAGTAATACAGTTCAGGCCGGGAGTCGAATGGTAGGTCGCATCTTGGAGGAGAGTAAGGATGTGCTTGGGGACATTGGCGTGAGACCAAGGGGGGGTTAGAGTCCCTAGCACCTGGCAGAGTGTCGCCCTTGGGGATGCGGCATCAGTCGGACCCGCGGCTCCTGAACTGTACCAAAGGTGACCTGAGCAGCCCTCGCCAGGCGTGACTCGGTGAGTGTTAGAAATACCCCTCCAGCTGGATAGGAATTCGATTCGAATCGCCGTCGCTCCCGGTTAGTGAGCACTTGACTTGAGCAGCGGCAACGTAGATCTCATTAAATTGAACAGATGGTTAAGTGAATGATATAATGTTGCCGCAATTTATACCTGCTATGGATATAATAATATTATTGTTTGATTATAATCAA
This sequence comes from Saccharum hybrid cultivar R570, assembly GCA_038087645.1. Lineage (NCBI taxonomy): Eukaryota > Viridiplantae > Streptophyta > Magnoliopsida > Poales > Poaceae > Saccharum > Saccharum hybrid cultivar. Next base: position 34,767,577 of record JAQSUU010000108.1, on the reverse strand, counting down.
GTGAATGTTTAGTATAGGTGCTAAGATAGATGATAGGTTAATGCTAAAATAACTGCTAGTACAGGTTAAAAGAGTTTAAATTACTTATGCTTTTCCGCAAAGGTGATGTCAGCCAGCTCCACCTAATAAAGCCTTGCATGATCCTTGGTGTCTCTTATTTTCCGTTTCGACGGGTAAGTCTAGCTGAGTACATTCCAGTACTCAGGGTTTATTCCCTCCTGTTGCAGATGACATGCTTTATCAGGGCTTCTGCAAGACTTGCCTCCACCCCGCGGGTGATGAGGACTAGATCACTCGGGCGTGATCATTTGTTAGTTACTTTCCTTAATGCTTTTGTGGGATGTTGATCTATAAGACTGGCAGTAGTATTTGAACTAAATGCGTGTGTTATGCTTCCGCTACTTTATGAACTCGGTTTGTAATAATTTGTGACTCCGTGTGTTGTAAGTGGATTTCCGAACTACTTGTGAAATGTAACGTGTGATGTGTTATGTTGAATGATGCGATCTTGGTTGTTAACGAGTTGGTTTGAAATCCTTCGTGGTTTCGATTGACTACCGGGATTATATGGGCTCAAGTTCGAAAATTTGAGCGTTTCGGCGCTTGTTTTTGTACTTGTGCTCTTATAATTTGGTCGGTTCTGTTACAGCTGGTACCGGAGCAGAATTCAATATTAAACACATCATACGAGTATTTGAAAACAAAAGTGTTTGTTTGTGAAAAGTGTTAAAAATCTGAAATTTATTTCTATAAGTATGCCAGTGATCACATCCCTTAGCCCAAATAAGGACTCTTAGGTGGCTTATTAAAAGATTAACTTGGGGGTCTTGTTTGTTTTTGTTTCGTCGTCCATACGGCGTGATATTATATGGATGCCATCCTTTTGGGTGGTAATGTATGCATCAAACACCTCGACGCTCTGGTAAGTGTGAGTTGTGAGAGCATGATCGTCCAACCGGTGATCTAGGGGAGAGTAGTTGTGGTTACTTGCATATTTACATGTTCAAACCATGTAATTATGAAAGTACTTAATTGTGGGTATATCTGTCGGGTAGTTGTGATACTGAAGTATATACATCGGGGATGTGTATATGGAAAGTATTTAGTTTACTGCTTACTTGGGTGTTTTTATTGGGAAACTGTTGGGCTGAAATGAGATTTTTCTGCAGGTACACTAACAGCGCAAACGAGTAGACCGATAGTTTTGCCTATATGAGAGAACGTATGTATGCCACCGCCTAGCGTTAGCAGTTTATGATTCTACTAAGGTGAGAGGGCGTACAGAACATGCATGCATCATGTTTAATTCATGTCATACATTTCATTTTACTCCCTCCTTAAAAATTTCGATGGTCCCGACTAAATTAAATTTTGTATCCCCTAAATTATCCTCACTTTAAGTCATATCTTGTTGCTACAAATGGCTCGCACCAAGAGGACCGCTCGCAAGTCAACTGGATGCAGGGCTCCTCGCCACCAGCTCGCTCCACGTGAGCCCCGCCCTGAGCCCACCGAGGCGGAAAGGTTGAGGGCCGAGTTGGCTGAGGTGACTGCTGCTAGAAATGCGGCTCATCAACAGCTGGAGCAAGTGATACGTGACAGAGATCAGGAGACACTTGCAGTCCAGAGGTTGACTGTGGCTAATCGCAACTGTCAGCGCATGCTGGTCCACGTGATGAACCAGCGGGATGAAGCCTGGCACGAAGAGAACCTCCTGAGAGCTCGTCAGGTGGAGCTTGAGCAGCGGTTAGAAGCTGCAGAAGAATACAATGACAATCTTCATGAGGAAGTGCACCGCCTAAACAATCAGCTCAATCCTCTGCTTCCTCATGACCATAACGAGGGTGAGGAGATGGGCTCTGGAATCTTCATGGCTGAAGGGGATGATGACATGGAGGTCAATGGGCCACAGAATGCCCCACCAGAAGAAGAAGAAGGAGAAGAAGAAGATGAGGAGCTGGAGCCTGCTAGTGACGAGGACGGCGGGGAGATCTTCGACACTGACTCCGAGGACGATGCTTAGAGTAGTCATCGCGTAGCTATGATGCTGGAGTTATCTTTTGTGCCCTTCATGTGTGGGAGTAGGGCCTTGTAATAACTTAGCTTTTGGGATGTAATATCGAACCCTATGTTATCCTGGATGTTAGTTTGAACATGTTAAATTTCGGTCACAAATGGATGTCTCATTGTGTTGTGTTCGGTGATGGTGTCACGATTAGCACCCTTCGGTGCCGCGACAAAACCGAGGGCCTCCTGTGGCGCGCGACATAAGGCTGTGCTACTTGGCACGCGCTGGTATCGAGGTGGCTAGTCATGATCCACCATGGAACTCTACCCATGAGATGTCTCCTCGTGGTCAATTCTTGGTTAGCCTTTCCTATTTGGCTAGAAGTTTAGTTCGAATCCGTACACCCGTTACGTAAGGTTGAAATTCCGCTGATATCAATGTAACATGTTCAGTCACGTTGTGCTCCCTACATGCGAGCCTTTAATAAACTCCATCTTTTCATCTGAAGATATCTTGTTGTTATGTCCATCGCATCATTGCGTCAATTGGTGCACTTGATGAGTTTGTGTGGTTGTGATGAATTACTGTGCCTCGGTTGTTTGCGAATTCATTTCTAATGAAATCAGTTTGGCATATTTACACAATTCATCTACAAATTTCCCACATCATCAGTGCTCATTGGCTATGCATTTTGCAGATGGCGTACAATCTCCGTCGTGGTCGTGGCGTTGAGGATGAGGAACAGCCACCCCCTCCGCCACCACCCACTCCAGCGGAATTGATGCAGACGGTGGTTGAAGGTCAGCGCCTGTTAGCAGACGCTATGCGCCAGCTAGTCAATCGGGATGCTCAGCCCGGTCGTCAGGGACCGGAACCAAATCAGCATAGTGACTTCAAGGATTTTCTTGACACCAAGCCCCCGCTCTTTAAGGAGGCGGAGGAACCTCTGCAAGCTGATGAGTGGTTGAATACCATTGAGCAGAAGTTTCGTCTGCTTCGTCTGACTGAGGAGCTGAAAACCGAGTATGCTTCCCACCAACTGCATGGCCCGGCTGGTATTTGGTGGAGTCACTACCGCTCCACGTTGCCTCCTAATGTCCCGATCGCTTGGGACCAGTTTAAAATGGCTTTCCGCGGGAATTACATTCCTCCAGGTTTGATGGCTATAAAGCACACTGAGTTCATGAGATTAAACCAAGGCAATAAGAGTTTGACGGAATACCTGCAAGCCTTTAACAACCTTGCAAGGTATGCAACTGAGTTTGTGGATACTGAGGCTAAGAAGATTGCTAGCTTCAAGCGTGGCCTCGGTCCAAAGCTGATGAAGACCATGGGCACTAACAAATGTGCTACTTTCAATGATTTTATCAGTGATGCTCTGACCCAAGAAAACAATAATTCTATCTATGCTGCTTCTAAGAACCGCAAGAGGGCGCTTGAGGCGGGTGCTTCACAGTCCAGAGCTCCAGCTGCACCGAGGGCTCCTCCTCGCCCTCCTGCCATAAGTGCTAAGTTCCGTCCCCCGCAGAAGAAGGCTCCAGCTAAGACTGGGTTTCGCAAAGCATATACAGTTTCTCTGCCAAAGGGTAGTTCTAGTCAAGGCAGCTCCAGTGTCCCTCCCAGCAACATGCCTTGCTGGAACTGCAACAAACCAGGTCATTGGTCTAGGAATTGTCCATATCCTAAGAAGAATGCAAATCAAGGTGGCCGTCAGGGGCATGTTCATTATAATAGTATTGAAGAAATTCCATCTGGTGAGGTAGTCACTGCTGGTAAGTTCCTAGTTGACCAACATTCTGCAGTGGTGCTATTTGATTCAGGTGCTTCGCATTCCTTTATCAGTCCTATGTTTGCATCAAAGTTTGCACACAAATTACATGCTGTTGAAGGTGGGGGTTATTGCATTAGAGCGGCAAGTGGGAATATTTCCACAAATCAAGTAGTAAGAGGTCTAGAATTTGAAATAGAAGGGCGAAAGTACTCGCTTACCTTAGTGGTTTTGCCTGGTTTAGGCATAGATGTTATTGTGGGCATGAATTGGATGAGTCAGCATGGGGTACTCATTGATACATCCACCCGGGTAGTTATGCTCAGAGATCCTACTGATCTAAAAGGTTTTCTAGTGCAACTTCCTCGGCAAATTGATCTTTCTAGTGAAGTTCATGCGGTGCAAGCGAAGGCATTAGCTGATATTCCCGTAGTGAGTGAGTTTCCTGACGTTTTTCCCGATGATTTGCCAGGATTGCCTCCGGATCGGGATGTGGAGTTTAAAATCGAGTTGTTGCCTGGCACGGCACCCATCTCTAGGAGACCCTATAGGATGCCTCCGAATGAACTAGCTGAACTTAAGGTGCAGTTGAATGAACTTTTGAAGAAGGGGCTGATTCGTCCTAGTTCGTCTCCGTGGGGATGTCCTGCTATCTTTGTAAAGAAGAAGGACCAGTCGTTGCGGATGTGCGTAGATTATAGGCCTCTGAATGCAGTCACTATCAAAAATAAGTATCCTCTACCGTGCATCGACATCTTATTTGATCAGTTGTCTAAAGCTAAAGTCTTTTCCAAGATCGATCTGAGGTCTGGCTACCATCAAATTAAAATCCGTCCGGAAGATGTTCCAAAAACAGCTTTCTCTACCAGATACGGTCTTTATGAGTATCTAGTTATGTCCTTCGGTTTGACCAACGCCCTCGCACACTTCATGTACTTGATGAATTCGGTGTTTATGCCCGAATTGGACAAGTTTGTGGTGGTATTTATTGATGACATCTTGATATATTCGGAAAATGAGGAAGACCACGCTGAACATCTGCGTATAGTCCTCACCAGACTGCGTGAACATCAACTATATGCAAAATTCAGTAAGTGCGAATTCTGGCTTCGTGAAGTACCTTTCCTTGGGCATGTGTTGTCCGATGGGGGAATTATGGTGGATCCCGCCAAGGTACAAGAAGTACTGAACTGGAAGGCTCCAATCTCGGTTCACGAGGTCCGGAGTTTTCTTGGATTGGCTGGCTATTATCGTCGCTTCATCCCGGATTTCTCTAAAATAGCCAAGCCAATGACTCGGTTGCTGCAAAAAGACACCAGGTTTGTCTGGACTCCTGAGTGTGATGCAGCTTTTCACAAACTGCGAACTCTCCTAACCTCGGCTCCGGTTTTGGCGCAACCGGATATCGAGAAACCATTTGATGTGTATTGTGATGCCTCGGGCATAGGTTTGGGAGGTGTTCTGATGCAGGAAGGCCGAGTAATTGCATATACCTCTCAACAACTTCAGAAGCATGAGGTGAATTATCCAACGCATGACTTAGAACTCGCTGCAGTTGTTCATGCTTTGAAAGTCTGGCGGCACTATCTGTTGGGCAATGTTTGCAATATCTATACTGACCATAAAAGCCTCAAATATATCTTCACCCAACCTGAGTTGAATATGCGTCAAAGAAGATGGCTTGAGTTGATTAAATATTATAATCTCCAAGTGCACTATCATCCTGGCAAGGCAAATGTGGTTGCCGATGCCTTAAGCCGTAAGTCTCATTGTCACTCCTTAGTTGAAAGTGATTTTCATCTGTCTCGCCTTCTACACCCAGCAATTCTGTACAACGTCACTGTCAGTTGCACTCTCAAGAGTAGAATTATTGAGCTCCAAAAGACTGACACTGGTATATTCCACATCAAGCGTAAGATGAAAGAGCAAGAAACTACACATTTCAGGGTAGATGAAGAGGGTGTACTGTGGTTCAAGGATAGGTTAGTTGTGCCTAAGGACCGAGAGCTTAGAAATCAGATCCTGTCTGAAGCACATTCCTCTAAGTTGTCCATCCATCCGGGTAGCAATAAGATGTATTACGATTTGAAGCCATACTATTGGTGGACCAAAATGCGGAAAGAGATAGCTGCATATGTTGCTAGGTGTGATACCTACTGTAGGGTTAAGGCCGTGCACATGAAAGCTGGATTGCTTCAACCACTTTCTATCCCAGGTTGGAAATGGGAGGAGATAAGTATGGATTTCATTGTTGGACTTCCTCCTACTGTCAAGAATCATAACTCTATCTGGGTAATTGTAGATCGTTTAACCAAGTCGGCTCACTTCATTCCTGTCTGAGTAGACTATCATCCTACTGACTATGTTGAGTTGTACTTCAATCAGATAGTCCGGCTCCATGGGGTACCTCATACTATCGTTTCTGACCGTGGTCCACAGTTCACTGCTCGTTTTTGGGAGCACTTGCATCATCTTCTGGGAACCAAGTTAGTGAGAAGCTCTGCTTATCACCCCCAGACGTCCGGTCAGACTGAACGAGTTAACCAAATCTTGGAGGATATGTTACGGGCGTGTGTTATTTCATCCAAGGGTTCATGGGAGAAATGGTTGCCTCTGGCTGAGTTTTCGTATAATAATAGTTATCAAGAGAGCATTAAGATGGCCCCATTTGAAGCATTGTACGGTCGTAAATGTAGAACCCCACTAAATTGGGTAGAAGCTGGTGAGAGAAGGTATTATGGTATTGATTTTGTCGAGGAAGCTGAGGAACAAGTTCGTACCATCAAAATCCATATGGCTGCAGCTCAAGCTAGACAGAAAAGTTACGCTGATCGCCGTAGAAAACCGATCGAGTTTGAAGTTGGAGACTTCGTATATCTGAAAGTTTCCCCTATGAAGAGTGTACAACGTTTTGGTGTGAAGCGGAAGCTTGCACCAAGATACGTGGGTCCTTTCCTGATCATAGGAAAGAGTGGTGCTGTCGCATATAAGATCCAGTTACCTCCTGAAATGAGCGCCATTTTCAATGTTTTCCATGTATCTCAGTTAAAGAAATGTCTTCGGGTTCCTGAAGAGAGAGTTCCATTGGGGGATATCAGGCTAGAATCTGAATTAACTTACGAAGAAAAGCCAGTCCGTGTGATTGACACTCAAGAGCGGGTAACTAGAAGTCGAGTGGTTAAGTGGTATAAAGTAATGTGGAGTAATCAGGGTAGTGAGAGTGATGCTACGTGGGAGCGAGAAGACTATTTACGTGATGGTTATAAGGAATTCTATCAACAATGGTACGCTTTCCGAATCTCGGGATGAGATTTTTATAAGGGGGGAGGGCTGTAACACCTCAGGTGTTTGGCTTCCTTAATTGCATTGCATTTCATAAGCATGAGCATCATTCATCTCATTCATGTCTTCATTTTGTTTGCAACATGAGTATGCAACATATCTTAATGTGCTTGTTTCACAATTTACTTGCTTATGAAATGTGAGTGGTGCAACTTGTAGATACAACATGGGATCTCATGCTTTGAAACATTACAATGTGGTTAGTACACCATGATAGGCTCAATTGATGCAACAAAGTATTGAAACATGTGCAACATGTTATTGCAACATTTTGGTAGAAATATTGTTTTGCTTGTTTCAACTTATGTGACACTAGGAATTTTATGTAACCCATGTGTAGAGTGGCTAATTATATCTTATAACACCTTAATTACATTTAGGGTAACTAGTGGAGCAATGTTCATGTCGACCAAAATGACCAAAATGCCCTCCAATGTGCTGTTGACCAACCCTTGACCCTAGAATGCTTTGGTTTGACCATTTAAAAAGTCTAGTTTAGAGATCTTTCATGGAGGAGCAACCTTAAGCAAAGTTGTAGCGAATTTCATAAGGAACAAAAGTTCTAATATGGCCATCTCATGAAAATGACCAGAACATGCTCAAAAATGGCCCACAAGTCAATCTTAGAGGCTGTTCTGTGACTTAGCAATTTTCAATAAGTCTTAAACTGAAAACCGTTTCACAGTACCCTACTTTGGAAACATACAACTCACAAACTAGGCCAAACCAGTCCTTGAGCCAATTGACAAAGTTGTAGTCCTCATGTAGCTCTACAATTTTGATATTATCATCTTCTGCTAACTCGAGCTGGTTTAGGAGATGTGGAGGCATGAAAAGTCGCTGTCAGTCACCTTCGTTGACGCCAATTCGGCTGATTGCCGACTTTCAGTGGCCGACCGGCCTCAGGCCATGGACGCCGCGTGGACACGCGGTGGCGCCCGTATGCCGGCCGCGGCCCCACCAGTCAGTCCGCGACGCTCTCAAAGACGCCACGGGCGCGGCTGCTGCTCCCATTCCTTCCTTCCCCCTCCTCGCTCTCCCTCCTGGCGGAGAAAACGGAGCCGCCATTGCCGCCCTTGCTCCGACGTGCTCGCGAGCATTTGCCACCGCGCCACCGTGTCTCCAAACCGGCCACCAGCTCCGCCTTGAGCCCCCCTACCCCCTCGTCCTATCCCTGCCCTCAGACGCACCACGGTAAGGCCACGTTGCCAATCCCGCCACCGCAAGACCTCGCCGGCGTTCGTCCGCGCGACGGCTCACCGTGGCCAAGGCCTCTGGGCCATCCTCTTCGAGTGTTTGATGACGCATCAGGGCTAGGGTAGCATGGGGGTGCTCACCCAGGGTTTAGAGTAGAGCATTGAGGTCACCGACGGCGAGGTGCGCCACCACCGCCCCGTCGAGCCGCCATCGTCGGCGGCGAGTCCCTTCCACTCCAACCCAAGCCACCCTACCTACACGAATCGATGCAGGGCTTGATGGAGATCACGAGGGTGGGCTTGGTTTTCCATGAGAGCTCGTCTCCGACGAGCTAGAGCTCGCCGGAGCGCGCGGCTCGCCGCTCCCTTGCTCCCTCTCTCTCTGACCGGGGGGTCCGCCCTGTCAGTGACCGCGCGCGCGCGGAAGGCCGTCGCGGGCCGCGCGCGTTTGTGGGCCGCGTCACCCGGATAGAGCCGCGCGCGGGAGCCAAAATCGGCCGCGCGTGTGTGGGCCGCGCCGACGGATTGGGCCGGCCCAGTGACCGGTTTAGTTTTCGTTTTTGGTTTTCCTTTATTTGTTTCACAGATTTTCTTGCTACTTTGTAAAATCTATATCTCGTGCATTTTAGATCCAATTGAGGTGATTCAAATTTTGTTAGACTCATAGTGAAGTGTAGTATTTAATAAAAATATAATATGAGCACTTGTAGTAGATATTATGGAAGAATTAATTTGAAACTTTAAATGTGTTTTTGAATGCATGCAAACTTGTTTAAATCATATCTTGAGCTTCTGTGTTCCAAAAATTATGAAATTTAGTGAGTATGTTATTTCATGCATATACTAGCTCTGGTAAAAGTTTGGATCCTATTGCTTGAGTAGTTTTCAAGTTATGATGTTGTCATTTTATATTAGGAGATACTTGAATGAATTTTCATAATTTTTCTATAGGTCCAGTAAGGGTAAAAATTTGGGAGTGTTGTTCTTAGGTTAGAATGATACTAGGAAAAATATGAAATCTGTTGTTTGACACTTTTCAATAGGGTTTCCTATTTATGCAAAAATCAGCCTTTTTGGCTTGTGAATTTTGTGTAGGGAGTTTCTTTGAATAACTTTAGTTCAAATTTTTACAGTAGCCTCCTAGTAGGCCAGAGAGCCTCCTATAATTTTTATAGAATTTTCTAAGCAGCTTGCATATAAGTTTAATTTTCCACTTAATTAATTAAGTAAATTAAGAAAGGGGTTAAAATAAATGTTTTGGGTTGACACACCTTACTTTCTGGTGGTTTCACGACATGTGTGAACTATTAGTGTCATTAGTTTGGTCATAAGGGGAGTTGGACACATGAATAAATATTTAAGTTTCACATTTCTAGGTTCTCTGGACAGCTGGTAGTATTTTTGGATTTGAACCTTGATAAAAGTGTTTGATGGGAAACTTATGAATACCAAAGTGGTAGTAAACTGGTTGAACTAGCTTGTGTCAAAATTTGGTGGCATTTAGCCAAGTATTCTAGGAGTTGTAGCTGTTTAAAGTGGCTATCCAGAAATGACTGCTCTCTGTTTGGAGAGGACAGATTTCTGGAACTTTGGAATTTCGACTAGGTAAACTTTGGAATTAAGTGTTGAGGTCTGAAAATGAATTGTATAGTATTTTATAAGCTTTCTAGATTATCTTGTATCATGCCAATTGGATTTTTGAATCTACAGTTATGATGGAAATACTTAGCTGCTGTCCAGAATGTGTTGTTGTGCTATTTTGGGCTTGATTGGTGGTAACCTAAGTAATGTTGTTATTGTTGATTGTTAGGTGTTAGGACCTTAACTGAAGAGGAACAATTATACATTAGGTTGTGTAGATTAGGTAAGTACTTCTCTACCGAAGAAGAGATTTGCACGTAATGTTGAAGTGATGTGAATAGAGTACTAAAATTGCTGAAATGCATTCCATTCCGAGCATGTTGCATTCATTATGCATCCATGAGATTTATTGTGCATTCATGCAATTGGTGTACCGGAGGGAGTGACACTCCTCGAGTTCGAGGGAGCGATTCCGGAGGAGGTTCAGGAGCAGCCGGGAGAACCCGAAGAGGCAGCCAGCGAAGGAAACGTCATTGACGAGTTGCCGGAGTGTCCGGATCTTCGCCCGTCCTCATTTCTTAAAGGCAAGCCCCGGTGCATGCTGACCCATTTGTTTTATATATCAATCTTGAGTACTTTTACTTGTTTACTGCATTAAGTTGTAGGAGTTGTGTGAAAACACTTGTTGCATTATACCTGTCCTTGTCCAGATATCGTACTTAAATCCTAAATTAAGTTTAGGCACGTGTCAATGCTTAGCCCTGCTTAGTCCGGTAGAAGTCGGGTGATTTCCGGTCATCCGCGAGATGTAGGAATGGGTCCCGAGTGGCCACGTTGGCTATCGTGGATGGAACCATGCCTTAAAATGAAATTGTGACCGAGCTGGAGTTCGATAGTGCAGCCGCAAGACACTTCACGTCTTGGGTGCGAAGCTATGCCCGTCTGAGTCGTTTAAGGACCGATTTGCTGTACGTCCTTGAGTCATGTTGAACGCAGTCTAACACTTAGTTGGCCGGATAAGTCGTTCCGACCGCGAATCCGAGTAATACAGTTCAGGCTGGGAGTCGAATGGTAGGTCGCATCTTGGAGGAGAGTAAGGATGTGCTTGGGGACATTGGCGTGAGACCAAGGGGGGGTTAGAGTCCCTAGCACCTGGCAGAGTGTCGCCCTTGGGGATGCGGCATCAGTCGGACCCGCGGCTCCTGAACTGTACCAAAGGTGACCTGAGCAGCCCTCGCCAGGCATGACTCGGTGAGTGTTAGAAATACCCCTCCAGCTGGATAGGAATTCGATTCGAATCGCCGTCGCTCCCGGTTAGTGAGCACTTGACTTGAGCAGCGGCAACGTAGATCTCATTAAATTGAACAGATGGTTAAGCGAATGATATAATGTTGCTGCAATTTATACCTGCTATGGATATAATAATATTATTGTTTGATTATAATCAAGTAAATGTTTAGTACAGGTGCTAAGATAGATGATAGGTTAATGCTAAAATAACTGCTAGTACAGGTTAAAAGAGTTTAAATTACTTATGCTTTTCCGCAAAGGTGATGTCAACCAGCTCCACCTAATAAAGCCTTGCATGATCCTTGGTGTCTCTTATTTTCCGTTTCGACGGGTAAGTCTAGCTGAGTACATTCCAGTACTCAGGGTTTATTCCCTCCTGTTGCAGATGACATGCTTTATTAGGGCTTCTGCAAGACTTGCCTCCACCCCGCGGGTGATGAGGACTAGATCACTTGGGCGTGATCGTCTGTTAGTTACTTTTCTTAATGCTTTTGTGGGATGTTGATCTGTAAGACTGGCAATAGTATTTGAACTAAATGCGTGTGTTATGCTTCCGCTACTTTATGAACTCGGTTTGTAATAATTTGTGACTTCGTGTGTTGTAAGTGGATTTCCGAACTACTTGTGAAATGTAACGTGTGATGTGTTATGTTGAATGATGCGATCTTGGTTGTGAATGAGTTGGTTTGAAATCCTTCGTGGTTTCGATTGACTACCGGGATTATATGGGCTCAAGTTCGAAAATTTGAGCGTTTCGGCGCTTGTTTTTGTACTTGTGCTCTTATAATTTGGTCGGTTCTGTTACACCGGCAAAGGTCCTGGCGGCCAAGTTCGAAGAAGAGGTTGTCTCCCCGCCTTTGGATCTGTAAACAACGTTGGGCAGGCGCCCGTGTAAAAACTTAGGATTTTGAACAAGTCTGTGGCCCACGGGGCCCTTTTTAAAACTTGTGTTTGTCTTTCATTCTAAGTCTTTACACGTTCGTCTCGATCCTCTAAGTGCGCCTAGGCCTGTGGTGTTTAGTGTTGAGTCTGACGCCCTGGTTAGAGTTAATGGGTGAGAGTACCGTAGCCGTAGAGGCGTAGGTTTTTCGTAGTCCGATTAACTCGACCCGAGGGGTCCTCGTACTCTAATGCACTTGCCCTTCCCAGTCGCCGTTGGAGGGCTCAGGTAGATATCTTTTCGTAAAGTTTTTCGAATGGTTTCTCGATCTCCACGTCGTGTTTAAGTTTATGGATTTTTTAGAAGTACGAGTTGACCCCTTAGGCCCAGACTGGTGAGCAAAGGCACCGTAACCGTCGGGATGTAGGTTTCTCTCAGTCTAACTAATCCGTCCTGAGGGGCTCTTCGCTTTCTAAAACGTCCGCTTTCTTAAACAACGCTGTAAGGGCTTGGCTATGAAAAACATTTCGAAAAATATTGTGAAAATTTTGCAGTGCTGGGGGTTCCTCCCTTTCAGCCCCCGAGGGAGGCCCGACCCTAACCAAAGGTAGGGTCAGGTCTCTCTCAGAGTTAAATAGAGTAAGAGACAATGAGCACTCTTTTATTCTTTCACGATTAAACATGTGACAAGCCTAGAAATCTATGGGTAGAAGCGACGTAGCTGTTCGAGGTTCTAAGCATTGGTGAAGACTTCGCCGTCTGCGGTGGCCAGCTTGTAGGTGCCGAGTCAGAGTACTTCTGCGACGACGAACGGGCCCTCCCATGGTGGTGTTAGCTTGTGGCGGCCCCTGCTATCTTGTTTGAGGCGAAGCACCAGGTACCCGACGTTGAATGCCCGACCCCGCACGCGGTGATGGTGGTACCGACATAAGGCTTGTTGGTACTTGGCGGAGTGGAGTAGGACGACGTCACATGCTTCCTCCAGCTGGTCCACGGTGTCCTCAAGGGAGGCTTGGTTCTCTTGATCGTTGTACGCTCTGACCCTTGGCGCTCCATACTCCAAGTTAGTGGGGAGGATGGCCTCGGATCCATAGACCATGAAGAAAGGCGTGAAGCCTGTCGCTTGGCTCGAGGTCGTCCTCAAACTCTATAGGACCGTGGGGAGTTCTACAACCCATTGGCGACCAAATTTGTTCAACCAGTTGAAGATCCTTGGCTTGAGTCCCTGCAAGATCATGTCGTTGGCGCGCTCGACCTGCCCGTTCGTCCAGGGGTGTGCCACGACTGCCCAATCCATGCGGATATGGTGATCATCGCAGAAATTTAGGAACTTTTTGCTGGTGAACTGTGTGCTATTGTCGGTGATGATGAAGTTTGGGACCCCGAAGCGATGAACAATATCGGTAAAGAAGAGCACCGCCTGCTTAGACTTGATTCGCGCGATTGGCCGAGCCTCAATCCACTTTGAGAACTTGTCGATAGCGACAAGCAAGTGGGTGGAGTCCCCGGGCGCTTTCTAAAGCGGCCTGATAAGGTCCAGACCCCAGACCACGAAAGGCCAAGTGATGGGGATCGTCTAAAGCGCTTGGGCTGGTAAATGAGTCTGTCGAGCGTAGTACTGGCACCCTTCGTAGGAGCGTACTACCTCGGTCGCGTTAGCCACGGTAGTGGGCCAGTAGAAGCCTTGTTGGAACGCATTTCTGACAAGGGTGCATGGCACTGCGTGGTGACCGCAGATGCCCCCATAGATGTCCTATAGTAACTTCTTTCCCTACTCGCCGAGGATGCAGCGTTGCAAGATTCCAATGGGGCTCCGCTTGTAAAGTTCCCGATCTAGCAGGACAAATGACTTGGCGTGGCGGGCAAGGCGTTGGGCTTCGGTCTTGTTGGTTAGGAGTACGCCGCGGACCAAGTAGTCAAGGTACGAGATTCTCCAGTCTGGTAGGGGGTCGGGCCCTGTGGCTAGGTCATCCTCAATTTGCATAACCTCAAGGTCGGTTCGGGCCAGGGTCGGGTCGGCCCCCTAAGGCTGGCGTGCGTGGCTCGCTGCCGTCCTGTGCCAACCCTTGGTAACTGATCGAGGGCTTATACAGATCGCTGGCGAAGACGCCGGTGGGAACTGGTGCCCGACCGAACGCCAACTTCACAGGCTCGTTTACTGCCTCGTTAGATCGTCTTGCAATGTGGTTAAGCTCGAGGCCGTCAAACTTGTCTTCCAGGAGGCGGACCACCTGGTAGTATGCCGCCATCTTGGGGTCATGATAGCTCAACTCCTTCATGACTTGGTCTACAATCAACTAGGAGTCACCTCAGACATCGAGCCGTCAGATCCCAAGCTCGGTGGCGATGTGTAAACCGTTGACAAGTGCCTCGTACTCAGTGACATTGTTAGAAGCCAGAAAATGGATCTGGATTATATACATCATGCGCACACCGAGGGGAGAGATTGTTGGCATCTCTTAGCATCGCTTAAGTTAAGTTGTCATCCCTAACAATACACTAGAGATGTGGTTGTACTTATGATCATGACACTTACATAAAATATAGAATAAAGGTTATTCGCAAGTGCACAGATAAAAATACACCCATTGTAGCATTTCACCCAGAAATGTTCCAGGTATCGTTATTTATACTTTGCCACTGGGAATGGACGTGAAATATAAAGGATATAGGCTATAACTTTTACACTCACATGTGATAAGAGAGTAACTATATCACTATCTTTACTCAGAACAGGGATTCAATCATATGATAAAGATAATAAGATAAATAGTTCAAGATCATCCAATAAAGGCCCTAGAGCATTCCCACCCTATAGCATTAGCATTGATTAGAACAAGAGATTAAAGACTAATTCCTAGTTATTCTAATTATAAGTCATAGTATACATTGATTAGTGCAATTACATCTAGCAGTTATTGTATCAATTATGTTATATCTTCACATAAGAGACATTTCTAAGGCGGATTAAGAACAGAGCGTAATCTAGCTTTGAAACCAGGTCTTACTAGGTCTATATTCGGGGAGTGGACTACAAAGGACTCAACAGGAATATCACACCCGCGATCTATCACTTGATGTCCCAGAATATAGGGTGGATCCGCAGGTAAACAATGTATAAGCACCACGCTTACACAATGTCGACCACTCACCCTCTGATCACAATAATAAGCGCTATACGAACATGTGCTTAAACATAAATATAATCTAACTGTGCTAGATATATAATCAAAGTAGACAATGATCATTATAACTAAGAATATATAATCGATTAAGAATAAAGTCATATAAGTAGAACAATATGATCAACTAGAACAAGAACTAGAAGAACAATAAGAACTAGATTAAGAACACATGAACTAGATGAACTAGACAAACAAATAGAACAAATAGATCAATAATATTGATACAAGAGAGAAGTACAAGGCTTTACCGAGCCTCCTCGTGACACGATCCGGAATCCAAGCGAAGCTTGCCTCCTCTAATTCTATTCTATCTAGCTATGCCCTAGGTTTGGTGGAGCTCTAAGGATCCAATTTCAAGA
Organism: Saccharum hybrid cultivar R570; assembly: GCA_038087645.1. Classification (NCBI taxonomy): domain Eukaryota; kingdom Viridiplantae; phylum Streptophyta; class Magnoliopsida; order Poales; family Poaceae; genus Saccharum; species Saccharum hybrid cultivar. The sequence goes on along the minus strand of JAQSUU010000108.1, from coordinate 34,751,968 downwards.
TCCGTGACTTCTTAAGTATGATGGTCCCATTATAGTATGCTAAAATTATAGTTTGTTCATTACAAGTCTTTTGTATTGAATTAAATAATTGCCTACATCTCATTGAGTTACTAATTGCAGATACTAATGTTTAAACTAGATCATAATCCAATACTAGGGGCATACGGTTGAAGGGATGTTATTATCTAAAATACGAAGAAAGGTAGCCTCTTGGTATACCACTCATGTATGAAGCAAACTGATAATTCAAAGAGATGGTTAGTTCTAAAAGGTTGAGAAATCAATTAATTTTGTTATGGTGATATTGTAACACCTCGGGTGTTATAGTGACTAATTAATCTGCCATGTCATCATATTGCATCGCAAAGCATCCATGATTAGGTCAACCCTATTATGCATTAACTAAAATGAGTTTACCTTTCTAGGTTGGATGTGCTTCTCAGTGGTGTGACTCGAACCGAAAACCCTAATTTCGAATGTCACCGCAAATACTTAGTCCATGCCCTGCGTAATTTGAGGTGTGTGACTGTGTTACACACTAGTGTCAAGTGTAGGGTATGAACTCAAGTACAACACGTAAAATGAAGCTCCAAGTTTGAGTTTGAATTGGAATCCAAAACTTGTCGCGAGTTTTCCTATTCGAATTTGAATTCAAATTTGGGACATTATTAAAAGATTTTCAACAGCTAAATTGGTCAACCAAGAGTGGCATTTGGTCAATTATGTGATACTTGACTCAATGATACACTTGGGTGATGGTTTGATCATTAAATAATCACCAATTAAGGTAGCAACAAATTTCAATTGGAAATTCCTCTGAAAACCCTAAAATCCAAAACTCTAATTTTACCCCTTTTGAAATAATTCAAAATCTAAGCAAAATTTGGGAAAAAGTTTAAAACCAAGTTTGTAGAACTTTTCAAGGGCTACAACTTTGGTGTTTTGAGTTTTCAAAGTTTTAGTGTAAAATGTGGAGCCACTTTGAAAAGAAGCAAATTTCAAATTTGACCCCTTTTCATCCCTAAACTCAAATTTCAAAATGGAGACAGAATTTGAAAATGGTTTGAATAGAAAAGTTGTAGGTCTTGGCTAGATGTATAACTTTGGTGTTTGGAGTTTTTGAAGTTTCAATACAAAATCCAAAGTAATTTCTAAATTACCAAATTTCCGAAAAGTGTCCCCTTTTGATTTTAAACTCAAATTTCATAATCCAGTTCGAATTTGAAAAAGTGTTCAATACAAAACTTGTAGAGCTTGAAATTCTGAAGATTTCATATCTTGGGAATTTTCCAAGTTTCTACATGATTTTGAGATTAATTTGATAAAACAGTTTGAAATTGCAAAATTGGGGGGCAGCTACAGTGCACGGCGAATCAGAGCAGGGCACCGCTGAAAGCCCAAGTTTGGTTTTGGTAATTAATGACACCAAGTTGCTAATGCTATTGTATCAAGTGTGATTAAGCTAGGCATAAGCAACACATGTGATGGAGGTGGAAATGGCATGGAGAGATGGCCACAAGACCACATGATTTGGTGCATGAAATGATGAGCAAGATCATGAAGGAATGCACATAAAATGATGGACATGATGATCAAGTAAAGGAGAAGGATCTAAGAGCGCAAGGCAAAGGTATAACCATAGGGTTTTCCTTTTGCCGGTCTAAGATGAGTAGAGAAGTGATTGACCGGGTTTAGGATACATAGTCGACTATCAAGAGGGGCAATCACGGTTAGCTCAGGAATCAAGTGCCACTAGATCAATGTCTTGAGCATATGCATTAGGATCTAGTAGAGAGCTAACATAACGCCTTGAAAATGTTTGTGAAATGCTAACACACATGCACATGGTGGTGTACACTTGGTGGTGTTAGCACAGTTTGAGAAGGCGGTGAAGTTTAAGCGGTAAAGAGGGGTTTGGGTTCCTCTCTCCCTCCCGCCGAGCTTGCGAGGCAGGATTCGGCGCTTTTTGGGGAAGTGAAACGCCTATTTTCCACTACGCCGGAAGTTAGAAAAGAAACGGAGGCGAACGGCGGTCACTGTGGTGACCGGACGCTGCACCGGACGCGGTCACGGTTTGACCGGACACGTCCGGTCAGTTCAACTCGGTGCAGCTAGGGTTTCTGACCGGACGCTGGTCTGGCCTGACCAGCGCGTCCGGTCAGTTCACCTGCGCGCAGAAGAAAAGCGCGCGACCGGCGTGTCCGGTCCCTCACAGAACCGGAGCGTCCGGTCAGACGTCCAGAGGGGCAGAGCGTAGCGGAGTGCTGATCGGACGTGCGGCGCGTCCGGTCACGTGCGATCGGACGCGTCCGGTCGCGGTGGGAGCTTACTGGACTCCGATCGGACGCCAGGTGCAGCGCGTCCGGTCAAACGCTAGAGCGCGTCCGGTCACAGCAACGGTAACTTCTGACGCGCACTGTTCACGCTTGTCCTGTAGTGACCGGACGCGTCTGGTCACCCTGACCGGAGCGTCCGGTCAGCTCGTTTTTAATTGCGTCGTCCGGTAACGGCTAGCTGCGTACCCCTTCGCTATAAATAGAAGATGTCCGGGGTTTGAGGGAAACTCTTGCACATTTTGAGACCTAGAGACATCCTTTGAGCTAGAGAACAACCCCTCCACTCATCTCTTTGCATAGTTGCACATCTTGAGTGAGATTGAGTGAGATTCAAGTGCATTGCTTGAGAGTTGCATTCTAGAGGCACTTGATCTTCGAGTTGCTGCGGATTTCTTGTTACTCTTCCGTGTTTCTCGACACGGTAGACGGCTTGGAGCAGCGGAGGTGATTGAGCTCACAATTGGAGATTGTTGGAGCCCTCACCAAGTGTTGTAAGGGGTTCTTGATCCTTCCCCGCGGGAGTTCGCAAAATGGATACTCTAGTGGAGCTCGTGGCTTGGAGGATCCCTATCTTGTGTGCGGTTGTGCGGCGCCCGCCGAGGGCTCGACTCTTGATAGTCGATTAGCTCGCGAACCGACAAGTGGGTGTATCGCCACAACGAGGAGTAGCTTGCCGGGAAGCAAGTGAACCTCGGTAAAAAAATCTTGTATCATCTCTTTGCTGAGGATTTCTCTTGTGGTTGATCATTGTGATTGATTCTTCAAGTGCATTACTTCTCTACATCGTTGGTATAAGAATCAAGTCACTTGCTCTTTACTTTCTTGTACTATTCTTAGTGTAGCTTTTATCACATAGGAGTAAGTAGCTTAGTGACTTAGTCTTGTTGGTGTGTATTAGAGATCATAGACTTGCTTCACTAGAATTGTATAGGTGGCTTGCATAGTGTAGTTGAGCTAGGGCTAGAATTAGCTTAGCCATCTTTTATACTAACGTGGTTGTTTAGTGAAGCTTGTAGATTTTTAAATAGGCTATTCACCCCCCCTCTAGCCATTTGGACCTTACAAGTGGTATCAGAGCCGAGGCACCGTTTATTTGAGTCTTAACAACCTACGGTGAAAAAGAAATGGCTCAATTAAGCTTGCACATCAACAACACCAAGAAGGCACCTCACTTTGATGGCACAAATTATGCATATTGGAAGGTTAAGATGACCGCACACCTAAAGTCAATCAATAGAGAAGTGTGGAAGGTCACCGAAACAAAATTTGAGGTTGCTAATCCGGAAGCACCTACACCGGTGGAAGAAAAGAAGCTCCAATGCAATGACATTGCCATTAGTGCTCTTCATGAGGCATTAGATGACAAGATATTTGAGCAAGTGAAGAACATAGAAGTTGCACATGATGCTTGGGCCAAGCTAGAAGAAACTTTTGAGGGCACCGAAGGCACAAAGACCGCTAAAGCATATATCTTGCAAGAAAAGTTTTCTAGCTTCAAGATGCAAGAAGATGAGAGTGTACCGGAAATATTTCATCGATTGCAAGTCATTGTCAATGAGCTCAAGGCACTTGGTGAGGAGGTCAAGGACAACCAATTCTCTATGAAGTTCTTGAGAAGCTTGCCCAAGAGGTTTGATACATTGATCACCGTGCTAGTAAGGACTACATTGAAGGATTCAACTCCTCAACAAGTATTTCAAGAAGTGATGACCGATGATTCATATAGAGAAGATGATGAGAAGGAAGAGTTGGTCAAGAAGAAGAAGAAGGAAAATGAGAAGAAAGATGATGAAAAGAAGAAAAGTGTGGCATTCAAAGCCACCACATCCAAGGGCAAGTCCAAGATTGAATCATCAAGTGAAGAAGACTCAAGCTCTTGTGATAGTGATGACATTGATGAGAAGATGGCTCTTTTCGTCAAGCAATTTGGAAAATTCATGAAGAAGAAGGGTTATCGTGCAAGGAGGAGGAAGAACTCATCCAAGAAGAATGAGCATAACATGAGATGCTTTAGATGCCATAGCAAGGACCATCTCATTGCAAAGTGTCCTTATGATAGTGATGATGAAGATGCTATCAAGAAGGAGAGAAAGAAGCAAAAGAAGAAGCAAGAAAAGAAGGAGAGTTCTCATAAAAAGAAGAATGACTCTCATGTTGCTACATGGGATAGTGATGATTCCTCAAGTGATGATGAGGATGACAACAAGAGCAAGAAGAAGGGACATGCTAGCATTGCCATCCAAGAGAAGGTCTCCCTCTTCGACACTCCATCGTGCTTCATGGCTAAGGCTGCTAAGGTATCATCCGACGATGAGAGTGATCATGATAATGCTAGTGATAGTGATAGTGATAGTGATGAAGAAGAATTCACTAAATATGAACTAATCACTATGATAGAAGATTGCACTCAACATTTTAAAGAATCTAGAAAGGAGTGCAAGTGCTTGCTTAAGGAAAAGAAAAACCTTATGCAAGAACTTGATGAGCTTAGAGCATCTTATGAGAGTCTAAAGGTAGACCATAAGAAGCTTCAAAAGTCTCACACTAAGCTTGAAGAAGCTCATTCCTCTCTAGTTAAAAAATGTGAAAACATGCCAACTAATGTTGAGAAGGCTAAAACTTGCAACATAGGCATATCATGTGATATAATTGATGAATCTTTTCATAAGCCTATTGTTATTGCTCCCACTAACCCTTCATGTAGCGCATCTACGTCATCCTCATCTAGTAGTGACGGTTTCACTTGTGACTCCACACTAATAGTTGAGAATGAAAAATCTCAAGAAGGAGGTAAAAGAGCTCAATCACACCTTAGCTAAGGCTTATGGTGGCGAGGACCGCTTGCTTACGTGCTTGGGTAGCCAAAGGGCTTCTCTCTATAAAGAGGGATTGGGCTATAACCCCAAGAAAGGCAAGGCCGCTTTTGCTCCTCACAAGACTCGTTTTGTGAAGAACAATGGTAGCTATTGCAAAAGTTGCAAGCAAGTTGGTCACATAGAGCAACTATGCATGAACAAAAAATCCAATGCTAATGTATCCTCAATTAAGTTTGATTCCTTCTATATACTAACCAAGGGTACAAATGGTGTTCATGCTAAGTTCATTGGTGCACCATGGATGGGCTCAAAGAAGAAAGCCATTTGGGTACCAAAGAACTTGGTCACTAACCTTGGAGGACCCAAATAAGTTTGGGTACCTAAAAGGAATTGATCTTGTCTTGTAGGTCAATTACAAAGCCGGAGGAAGGCATTGGGTGCTTGATAGTGGGTGCACTCAACATATGACCGGGGATTCTTGTACGTTCAAATCAATTGATACAAGTCAAAATGGTGGTTTTGATGCTATCACTTTCGGCAACAACAAGAAAGGCAAGGTCAAGGGGCTTGGTAAAATTGCTATCTCAAATGACATAAGCATATCTAATGTGTTGCTAGTTGAGAGCTTGGATTTCAATCTTTTATCGGTGGCACAACTTTGTGATCTTGGCTTCAAGTGCATATTTGGTAGTGATGATGTTGAAGTCATGAGTGTTGATGGATCAAACTTGATATTCAAAGGATTTAGACATGGTAGCTTATACTTGGTTGACTTCAATGATAGTAAGACACAATTGACATCATGCTTGCTTAGTAAATCTAGTATGGGATGGTTGTGGCCTAGAAGGCTTGGTCATGTTGGAATGAAACAATTGAACAAACTTTTGAAGCATGACTTAGTTAGAGGCTTGAAGGATGTCACCTTTGAGAAGGATAAACCTTGTAGTGCTTGTCAAGCCGGCAAACAAGTTGGAAATGCACATCCTAGTAAGAGTGAAATGAGCACATCAAAGGCATTTGAGCTATTGCACATGGACTTGTTTGGGCCAACAACATACACTAGCATTGGTGGCAACAAGTATGGCTTTGTGATAGTGGATGACTACACTAGATACACTTGGGTGTTCTTTCTCTATGACAAGAGTGATGTTTATGATCTATTCAAGTCTTTTATCAAGAGAGTGCAAAATGAGTTTGAAATCACCATCAAGAAGATTAGAAGTGACAATGGTAGTGAGTTCAAGAACACAAGAATTGAGGAATTGTGTGATGATCTTGGTATTGGACATCAATTCTCCCCAACATACACTCCTCAATCCAATGGTGTAGTTGAAAGGAAGAATAGAACTTTGATTGACATGGCTAGATCAATGCTTAGTGAATACAATGTGAGTCGTTCATTTTGGAGTGAAGCCATCAACACGGCTTGCTATTGTAGCAACCGTCTCTATTGCCATGGGAAGCTTGGGAAGACACCATATGAGCTATTGAATGGAAGAAAGCCCAACATTGCATACTTTAGAGTGTTTGGTTGCAAATGCTATATTCTCAAGAAAGGCACTAGATTGAGCAAGTTTGAAAAGAAATGTGATGAAGGGTTCTTACTTGGTTATTCTACCACAAGCAAGGCATATAGAGTTTGGAATCTTACTAATGGCACCTTGGAAGAAGTTCATGATGTTGAGTTTGATGAAACCCAAGGATCGCAAAATGAAGCTCAAAATCTTGATGATGTGAGAGGAGATCAATTGGCAAAAGCAATGAAGAACATGGATATTGGTGATGTTAGGCCAAGGCAAGTTGATGATGATGATGATATTCATGAGATCAACCAAAATGTGCAAATTGATACAAATCAAGCAAGCTCTAGTGGTTCTCTTGATGAAGCCCAAGATCAAGGTCAAGCAAGTGGAAGCAATCAACTCCCAATACTCCAACCTACTGGCATTGCAAGAGATCATCCATTGGACCAAATCATTGGTGGAATTCAAAGTGGTGTTCAAACTAGATCAAGATTGGCATCTTTTTGTGAGCACTACTCATTTGTGTCACTTGAAGAACCTAAGAAAATAGAAGATGCTTTGAAGGATTCCGATTGGGTTAATGCCATGCATGAAGAGCTAAACAACTTCACTAGAAATCAAGTTTGGGAGCTTGTTGAGAGGCCAAAGAACTACAATGTGATTGGCACAAAGTGGGTCTTTAGAAACAAGCAAGATCAAGATGGCATGGTTGTGAGGAACAAAGCAAGATTAGTAGCACAAGGATACACTCAAGTTGAGGGTCTTGACTTTGGAGAGACATATGCACCGGTTGCAAGATTAGAGGCAATTAGAATCTTATTAGCATATGCATGTGCACACAACATCAAGCTCTATCAAATGGATGTCAAGAGTGCATTTCTCAATGGCTACATCAACGAAGAAGTTTATGTTGAGCAACCTCCCGGTTTTGAAGATGACAAGAAGCCCGACCATGTTTTCAAGCTAAAGAAGGCATTGTATGGTTTGAAGCAAGCACCTAGAGCATGGTATGAGAGATTGAGGAACTTTCTTCTCTCTAAAGGGTTCAAGATGGGAAAGGTTGACACCACTCTCTTCACCAAGAAGCTTGTAAATGACTTGTTTGTGTTGCAAATATATGTGGATGACATTATCTTTGGATCAACTAACCAAGACTTTTGTGAAGAGTTTGGAAATATGATGGCTAATGAGTTTGAGATGTCTATGATTGGAAAGCTTAGTTACTTCCTTGGACTTCAAATCAAGCAAATGAAGAATGGCACTTTTGTAAGTCAAGGCAAGTACATCAAGGACATGATCAAGAAGTTTGGATTGCAAGATGCTAAGCCAATGAGTACTCCAATGGGCACTAATGATCAATTGGGTATTGATGCTAGTGGAAACATGGTAGATCAAAAGCAATACCGGTCTATAATTGGAAGTTTGCTATATGTCACCGCTTCTAGGCCGGATGTGATGTTTAGTGTGTGCAAGTGTGCAAGATATCAAGCTTCACCTAGAGAAAGTCACTTGAAAGCAACCAAGAGGATATTGAGATATCTTAAGGGCACTCATGATGTTGGATTATGGTTTCCAAAGGGGTCTAATTTTGAGTTGATTGGATATTCAGACTCCGACTATGGTGGATGCAAGATTGATAGAATGAGCACAAGTGACACTTGTCAATTGCTTGGAAGGTCTCTTGTTTCATGGTCATCAAAGAAACAAAATAGTGTTGCACTATCTACCGCCGAGGCCGAATACATTAGTGCCAGTAGTTGTTGTGCACAATTGCTTTGGATGAAAGCAACCTTGAATGACTTTGGAATTAAATTCAAGAATGTACCTTTGTTTTATGATAATGAGAGTGCTATCAAGATGACTCAAAATCCGGTTCAACATTCAAGAACGAAGCACATTGACATAAGGCGTCACTTCATAAGAGACCATCAACAAAAGGGTGATATTAGCATTGAGAGCATTGGCACCGAAGATCAACTTAGCCGACATATTCACAAAGCCACTTGATGAAAAGAGATTTTAAAAGTTGAAGAATGAATTGAACATACTTGACTTCTCCAACTTGAAATGAGTGCACCCCCACATTCTTATATGACATGCCTCTCCTCCAACATAGCAAGGTAAAGTTGTTTGGCATATCACTCATACTTTGCTAAGGACATGGTTAGAACATATAGACATATTTGCATGACAAATAGGCTCATTCATGAAAATCAAATGAGTTTAGATGTATATATGGTACCACTATTGCTTCTATGTTTGTTTGATCTAGTGGTAGCATATGACATGTTTGTGGGCTTGCAAACCTAGTGTTGAATCTAGAAAATGAGCTCATAATGTGTAATTCAACATGCTCAAGATAACCCTTATATTTTATGAGGTGTGAAGAAGCTTGTGCTTGGATCAAACCGAATTACATATTCTAGGCAAGTGATCTAGATTGAACCATAATTTGGACTCCCTCATATTGATTGACTTATCTCTCACTAAAATTGGCACCTTTTTGGTGATTGTTGACAAAGGGGGAGAGAAAAGTCACAAAGATAGAAAAGTCACAAAGAGATAAAAAGTTAAGTTGCAAAGGGAGAGAAAGATATTGTAAGGGGGAGAGAATGACATTGGAAAGGGATCAATTAAAATTGAGCACACAAGTAGGGGGAGCAAGCTCATGAATTATTTGTTGCATTTGTATGTGCATTAACATGATGAATTGTTGCATTACAAAGCTTAAATTCATATTCATGATTGAATGGTAATTGCTAGAAATAGAACTTGAATGATGATTTGTTAAGAGTAGCTTTACAAGTGGTATCTAGACACCTTTTGCTTATAATATTGATCTCACGGGGTACTTTAGTGTTTGTGATCTTTACAAGTGATGTATTACAAGTGGTGTCTAGCTACATCGATGCTAAGGGTGGTATATAAAGGCAACTCCGATTGGTATCACGCTTCAAAGGTCCATTCTATATACCTTAGCATCAATTTGATAGTAGTAACTCTCCCAAAATTCAAATCCATACATATGTGCACAATTGAACCAAACTCATGGAAGCACATATGTAGGGGGAGCTAATACTATTGAAATTGAAAATTGATTTCATTTTCATATCTTTGTGATGGTTGTCATCAATTACCAAAAAGGGGGAGATTGAAAGCCCAAGTTTGGTAATTAATGACACCAAGTTGCTAATGCTATTGTATCAAGTGTGATTAAGCTAGGCATAAGCAACACATGTGATGGAGGTGGAAATGGCATGGAGAGATGGCCACAAGACCACATGATTTGGTGCATGAAATGATGAGCAAGATCATGAAGGAATGCACATAAAATGATGGACATGATGATCAAGTAAAGGAGAAGGATCTAAGAGCGCAAGGCAAAGGTATAACCATAGGGTTTTCCTTTTGCCGGTCTAAGATGAGTAGAGAAGTGATTGACCGGGTTTATGATACATAGCCGACTATCAAGAGGGGCAATCACGATTAGCTCAGGAATCAAGTGTCACTAGATCAATGTCTTGAGCATATGCATTAGGATCTAGTAGAGAGCTAACATAACGCCTTAAAAATGTTTGTGAAATGCTAACACACATGCACATGGTGTACACTTGGTGGTGTTAGCACAGTTTGCGAAGGCGGTGAAGTTTAAGCGGTAAAGAGGGGTTTGGGTTCCTCTCTCCCTCCCGCCGAGCTTGCGAGGCAGGATTCGGCGCTTTTTGGGGAAGTGAAACGCCTATTTTCCACTACGCCGGAAGTCAGAAAAGAAACGGAGGCGAACGGCGGTCACTGTGGTGACCGGACACTGGTCTGGCCTGACCAGCACGTCCGATCAGTTCACCTGCGTGCAGAAGAAGAGCGCGCGACCGGCGCGTCCGGTCCCTCACGGAACTGGAGCGTCCAGTCAGACGTCCAGAGGGGCAGAGCGCAGCGGAGTGCTGATCGGACGCGCGGCGCGTCTGGTCACGTGCGATCGGACGCGTCCGGTCGCGGTGGGAGCTTACTGGACTCTGACCAGACACCAGGTGCAGCGCGTCCGGTCAAACGCTAGAGCGCGTCCGGTCACAGCAACGGTAACTTCTGACGTGCACTGTTCACGCTTGTCCTGTAGTGACCGGAGCATCCGGTCAGCTCGTTTTTAATTGCGTCGTCCGGTAACGGCTAGCTGCATACCCCTTCGCTATAAATAGAAGATGTCCGGGGTTTGAGGGAAACTCTTGCACATTTTGAGACCTAGAGACATCCTTTGAGCTAGAGAACAACCCCTCCACTCATCTCTTTGCATAGTTGCACATCTTGAGTGAGATTGAGTGAGATTCAAGTGCATTGCTTGAGAGTTGCATTCTAGAGGCACTTGATCTTCGAGTTGCTGCGGATTTCTTGTTACTCTTCCGTGTTTCCCGACACGGTAGACGGCTTGGAGCAGCGGAGGTGATTGAGCTCACAATTGGAGATTGTTGGAGCCCTCACCAAGTGTTGTAAGGGGTTCTTGATCCTTCCCCGCGGGAGTTCGCAAATTGGATACTCTAGTGGAGCTCGTGGCTTGGAGGATCCCTATCTTGTGTGCGGTTGTGCGGCGCCCGTCGAGGGCTCGACTCTTGATAGTTGATTAGCTCGCGAACCGACAAGTGGGTGTATCGCCACAACGAGGAGTAGCTTGCCGGGAAGCAAGTGAACCTCGGTAAAAAAATCTTGTATCATCTCTTTGCCGAGGATTTCTCTTGTGGTTGATCATTGTGATTGATTCTTCAAGTGCATTACTTCTCTACATCGTTGGTATAAGAATCAAGTCACTTGCTCTTTACTTTCTTGTACTATTCTTAGTGTAGCTTTTATCACATAGGAGTAAGTAGCTTAGTGACTTAGTCTTGTTGGTGTGTATTAGAGATCATAGACTTGCTTCACTAGAATTGTATAGGTGGCTTGCATAGTGTAGTTGAGCTAGGGCTAGAATTAGCTTAGCCATCTTTTATACTAACGTGGTTGTTTAGTGAAGCTTGTAGATTTTTAAATAGGCTATTCACCCCCCCCTCTAGCCATTTGGACCTTACAACCACGTGGCATGGGCACCGGCCAGCCGTCGTGGCCTTCGGCCAGCTTCCAGGCGCGCCTTCGACCGCCAGCATTGGCTTCAGTGAGTTCGCGATGAGCCACACGTCGTCTTGAGGTCGCTTTCGTCGCCCTATAAAAGGTAGAGCACCGTCGCCGGCGTATTTTTCTTTTTCTCCATTTCCACCGCCACCGCAGCTCCGCCGCTCGCCGCTGCCGCCGTTGAGTGGTCCGGTGAGGTTCGCAGTGAAGAGTAGACCGTGTTAGACCAGTTAGTTGGGTGACCGACGCCATAATCACCGGCCGGCGGCCGTGCGGACATGGCCAGGTCGCGGGAGAGAGCGAGAGAGACGAAGGAGGGAGATGACAGGTGGGGTCAGGACGTCAGCGAGAGAGAGAGAGGGAGCGCGGGCGCGGGCGCGGATGGGCCGCGCGCGTTGCTGGGCCGCGCGGGCGAGTGCGGATGCGGTCGCGAGCGCATGGATGGGCCGCGCGTAGCTGGGCCGAGCCGGAGGGAGAAAGAAGGGAAGCGGCCCGATCTGAGAATTTTGTTTTCTTTTTCAAAAATGTGAATAGTAAGAGTATTTGTTTATTCCATTAGAATTTCTGTGGAGCTCCAAAAATAGTGAAAATTTTTGAGTAAGCTTTTCAAGGTATAAACTAATTAGGAAAAATATTAAATGCTAATTTTGATTACCTTTTGCAAGTTATATAATTAGCTCAATTAAATGTTAAATGCAACTTCCATGAATTTTAGTAATTATAATATTAATCCAAAAATCATGAAATTTATTTTGACACTGTTTTAGGCCATGACTAATCTATAGAAAAAGTTTAAGCTCATTTAGATGAAGTATGATATATTATTTATTATGCCCTAATTAATTAAATGTTTAAATAAATGTTATTCGATAATTTTAAGTGTTGTGTGCCTTTTTGATTGAGTGATGACCTTGGGTCACTAATTCTTGGTGATCTTTGGCACCTTAATTACTTGTTTGCGCTCTTTAGTAATGTGTTCGGTAAGGAGAATTAGTGTTGCTTAAGTAACCGCTATTAGTTAGTAGGTTTTACTGTTTTGCGACTGTACCGCGAAGGAAAGTTGTACTCCAGTCGTAAACCGTGGCATATCATCATCAAGCATCATGTTTATCACCGCATCATGTTGAGACATGTTGTAAGCTCGTGTAGTTCCCGCTTTCGAAGAAGTCGACGTTGGCGAGCAAGTCTCCGGAGAAGAGTTGTCTTCGGTGGGTTCCGGACCAGAAGTCGAAGTTTTTGAGCCCGAGTTAGCCGTCTCGTCAGAGCAAGGCAAGCCCCGGTGCATTTAAACCCTACCTTGAGTTTTACAAATCTTTATTATTTATACTATGGTTTACTGCATTAAGTAATTAGGAGTTGAGTGATAACCCAATTGCTGCATTGTCATCCTTGATTATTGCGATATCATCCTTGATACCTGTTTTACTGAAAATGCGTAGTATGCTTCGCTATGCTTATGAGTTAAGCTTTTAAATGAAATGTTTACATGGCCATGATGGCATAGTTGATTATTGAGCGATGGACACGTTCTGGTTTTGGGTTACTCGGGTAAGAGTTGATATATGCAAGATTCGGTTCTACATATGTCGTGTGGTTAGGAAGCCCCAGCTGGGTAAATGAAGCAGTTCGAATCGTCGTTGCTCCACGAGAAAGGAGTCTTGGCCTTGCACCAACATCGTAGTTAAGAACTGGAATTGAAAAAAAATGAGAAAGATCTTGATGAGAATTACTTTGATCTAGATTAGGATCACTTAGAATTGGTTAAGGAACCATCAATGGTAAAAGTAAAATATTGAAGGTAAGGACTTACTTTAGTAAGCTTTTCTGCAAAAGAAATTTTGATTATTGAATACCCGTACCTTGATTCCCTAAAGCTAGCATGCCCTTGGAGTCCTTTTCTTAGTCGGGTAAGTCTTGTTGAGTACTCTCGTACTCAGGGTTTGTTAAACCCCTTGTTGCAGGTGCGGTTCATGAACAAGTCTGCTTTGAGCCTTGTTGCATGACCGTTGTGGCTGAAGAAAGTGACGACGAGTAGACTGTGTGGCCTCTGGGCAAGGCACTTCGTTTATGTGTTTGTAATAAAGTTACTACTGATACTTCCCTACTACCGGTTTGTAATAATGCTACTTAAGGTTTGAAGTTTGGAAACTGTGGTTTGTAAACTTAAGTTATTGTAAGACTTCCGCTACTTTACTCTGATGGTATTTTGAATAAATTGTTGTAATATTGCAATACTCCTGTGATTGGATTCTGTTCGGAGGAAAGCAAGCCTTTTAAGTTATGAGGAACATAAGTACGGCTGTCAGAGGTCATTATGACGATGACAGGTACATGTGGGCCATCATAATTAGGAGGTTCTGTGATAGCTGGTACCAGAGCATAATTACTAGAGTTATTGTAGTATTACTTTGCAAAACTTCAAAATGATTTGGATCGAACAAATTTAAATTGATATTTTGGTCCAAATTGCTTTTGGCTTATCCCAATCTACTCTCTGTAGTTTCCTTATATCATATTTGAAAGCTTCGTAGTGAAGTATCATGTTATATTGCCCTATGTTACAAATGTTATTGCATGTGTTACTTAAACTTTTCTGTTAGTTTGTAAGTATGATGCATGCATCATGTTTAATTAACCTGCTTAAGTTACCTTCCCTTTTAAAGTGGTTTGGGTTAAGTAAGGTTCAATCCTGTTCATGCTAACCTTCAGATCCCTCCCATCTGTCCTCATCTTTCTAATTCTGTCTTGCTTCAGGATGGCACGTGTGAAGACGACTCCTTGCAAGAAAACTGGTCCGCAAGGAGTGCCTCGTCATCAGTTGGCAACCAGAGGTGATGGAGCGAGCAGTAGTCGCAATCCGAACCCGGATTCACAAGCAGAGGTCGCAAGGCTTACGTCAGAAGTAAAGTGACTGAAGCGCAACATGCATTTTTGGAAGCAGTGCCAGAATGAGTCTCTGGAAAAGGAGATAGAAGCCAGGGCTCGTGTTCGAGAGTTGGAACTTTATGTGACACACCTGGAGCAGTACAATACAATCCTGCATGAGGAAGTCCATATGCTACATGACTTGATGAATCCCAATCATCAGCCCCAGACGGTAGAAGATGATGTCGGTGCCGTGGTTGTTCCTGGTGGAGAGGATAATGAGGAGGAGGATCCGGAAGAAGATGAACCCATGTTGGAAAGTGGGGAGGAGGCAAGTCACGTCACTGGTACAAGTGCTCAGGAGAATGAGGATGGAGTGATAGTGATCAGTGATGATGATGAGGAGTCAAGTGTCGAAATGGATGGTTATGTAATATAGTAGTCTTTCCTGTTTTCTAAGAACCTTAGTGGGGTTGGTTTGCTTGCTTGCGAGCAAGTTTGTAATAAAATAATGTAAGATAAGTTTGACGTGTGTACTGGTACTGTACTAACTGCTTTTTAATTCAATAAAGCAATGTAAATAAAATGGTTTGTGTACAACAGATGGACGGTACTAGAACTTCTCAGGCTGGGGACAATGCTCCTAATCCCCCACCATTTCCACCTACTCTGGCAGAAGCTATTGCAGCACTGGTCAATGCCACTACTCTGTTGGCCCAGAATCAGAATGGAAATCAAGGTCGTCGGGGCCGAAACAATGGAGGAGAAACCACTTATGTGGATTTCACCGATACCCGTCCACCGGTGTTTTCAAAGGCCGATGAGCCGTTAGAGGTAGATGACTGGCTCCGAACTATGGAGCAGAAGTTCGATCTTCTCCAGTGCACGGAATACCAGAAACCCGTGTTTGCAGCGCAGCAGCTCAGGGGTGCCGTAGGGGCGTGGTGGGCGAATCTGGTCGCCGCACAGTCCGCTGGCCATCGTATCACTTGGCAAGAGTTTCATGATGCTTTTAGAGCACACTACATCCCAGATGGTGTCATGACAATGAAGTTAGAAGAGTTTCTCTCTTTAAAATAGGGAAACCAGACAGTTCTTCAGTATGTTGGCAAATTCAATCATTTGTCACAGTATGCAGCTGAGTATGTGAACACTGATGCAAAGAAGAAGAGTTGTTTTATGAGGGGTTTGAATACAAAGATTCAGACAATGTTGGTCACATGCTATAATGCCACATATCATGAAGTAGTCAATGTCGCTATCGCTTCAGAAGAGAAGTCCCGCATTCACAAAGAGTCCAAGAAAAAGAAGCAGGTGTTGTCTACCTCGTATGGCGGCATTAAGAAGCGCCAAAAGTTTATCTACCACCCTCAGAATCATTTCCGCCCTCCTTATCGTCCACCGCAATACCAAGCTCGGCCGCAGACGTTTATCCATCCTTCCGCAATCCAGCAATATCCACAACAGCCGAATGCCCCTGGTATTCGAAATCAGAGCCCGCTAACCCATAACTTTCCCTGCTATAACTGTGGAAAGCCAGGCCACTTCTCAAAGGACTGCTCGTATCCAAGGCAGTATAACCCCAATTATCCAAGAGCTCCCGTACCGCAACAGCCGCAGCCTCAGAGTAAGAACAATAATCTGAATGTCCAGAAGGGTAAGGGTGAAAAGAAGAAGACGGGACGTGTATTCTACACCCAAGCAAGTGCAATTCTAGAGGGAGAACCTGTTATGATGGGTATGTTCCCTGTTGCTAATCATCCAGCAGTATTGTTATTTGATTCTGGTGCATCGCATAGATTTATAAATTGCACCTTTGTTACAAAGCATGACATTCCAATTATGGGAACACAAGAGGATTTCTTTATTCAGTCGCCCGGGGGACGACTGTGTACTAAGGAAATGGTACGTGAGGTACCTATAGAGTTGGGTGGGCATATATTTCCTACCTCAATGATAATATTACAGAATCAGGATATAGATGTAATCCTGGGTATGAATTGGATGTACCAACGAGGAGCTATTATAGATGCACTGCACAGAACTATAAGGTTGAACTTGCCAGATAATGAATCTCATCTTCTTATCCAACTTCCTATTCCAAAGAGAACAGTTGAGAGGATATGTGCAACCTCAGTGAAAGAAATTTGTGATATACCGGTAGTCTGTGAATTTTCAGATGTGTTTCCAGATGATCTACCTGGTTTGCCACCGGACAGAGAAGTAGAATTTGTACTTGACTTAAAACCTGGTACTGCCCCAATATTCAGGAGAGCTTATAGAATGCCACCAAATGAATTGGCCAAACTCAAGATACAATTGCAAGAGTTGCTTGAAAAAGGTTTCATCAAACCCAGTTCGTCACTGTGGGGATGTCTGGCTCTTTTTGTCAAGAAGAAGGATCAGACTTTAAGGATGTGTGTTGACTATCGTCCGTTGAATGAAGTAACCATTAAAAACAAGTACCCGTTGCCTCGCATTGATATACTTTTTGATCAACTTGCGGGGGCAAAGGTATTTTCAAAGATCGATCTTCGATCGGGGTACCATCAAATCAAGATCTGACCAGAGGATATCCCAAAGACTGCATTCACTACCAGATATGGATTGTATGAGTATCTAGTTATGTCTTTTGGCCCCACCAATGCACCGGCACATTTCATGTACCTGATGAACTCAGTTTTCATGCCGGAACTTGACAAGTTTGTGGTTGTCTTTATTGATGATATTTTGGTATACTCCAAAAGTGAAGAAGAGCATGCTGAGCACCTCAGAGTTGTTCTGACTCGTCTGAGAGATCATCAACTGTATGCCAAGTTTAGTAAATGTGAGTTTTGGCTAAGGGAAGTACAATTCTTAGGACATGTGTTGTCAGCCGAAGGAGTAGCAGTTGATCCTGGTAAGGTGAAAGATATTTTGAATTGGAAACCACCAATCTCAGTTCATGAAGTCCGAAGTTTTCTGGGAATGGCGGGTTACTACTGTTGATTCATACCTGACTTTTCAAAAGTAGCCAAGCCAATCACTGAATTGTTGAAAAATCAAACCAAGTTCATCTGGTCTCTAGAATGTGAGAAGGCTTTTAGAATTCTAAAGAAGTCACTGACAACTGCTCCAGTTTTAGCACAGCCAGATATAGAAAAGTCATTTGATGTTTACTGTGATGCCTCTGGTATTGGCCTTGGTTGTGTATTAATGCAAGAAGGCAGAGTCATTGCTTATGCCTCGAGACAGTTGAAGCGTCACGAAGAGCATTATCCAACTCATGATCTTGAACTAGCAGTTGTGGTTCATGCATTGAAAATCTGGCGTCATTACTTGTTGGGTAATACTTGCCACATTTATACAGATCACAAAAGCTTGAAGTATATCTTTACTCAGTCAGAATTGAATATGAGGCAAAGAAGGTGGCTTGAGTTAATAAAGGATTATGATCTAGAAGTGCACTATCACCCTGGAAAAGCAAATGTTGTTGCTGATGCACTCCGTAGAAAGAATCATTGCAATTGTATAACTGTGAAGCCAATGGATCATAGTTTGTGTTACGAATTGGAAAAGTTGAATATTGAAATAGTTCAACAAGGTCAATTGACCAATGTCACTGTGGAATCAACAATCAAAGATCAGATTATATCTGCTCAGAAAAAGAATTCCGGTATAGCCCACATCAAAGAAAAAGTTAGATCAGGTCAACAGATAGATTTCAGTATTGATGATACAGATGTGTTGTGGTTCAAGAACCGGCTAGTGGTTCCAAAGGTTCCAAAGTTACGTCAGCTCATTCTTGATGAAGCACATAATACAAGGTTTTCTATTCATCCAGGTAGTAATAAGATGTATCAGGATTTGAGACAGAGATTCTGGTGGACTAAAATGAAAATTGAGATTGCTAAGTATGTTGCCAGATGTGACACTTGTTGTAGAGTGAAGGTTGTACATTTGAAGTCGGCAGGAATGTTACAACCCTTGCCCATTCCATCTTGGAAGTGGGAAGATATCAGTATGGATTTCAATACTGGATTACCCAAGACCTCAAGACATTTTGATTCAATTTGGGTTATTGTGGATCGTTTGACTAAATCAGCTCACTTTGTACCTATGAAGACTGACTATAGAGCATCTAGATATGCAGAAATATATGTTGCCCGGATTATGAGTTTGCATGGGATACCCAAAACAATTGTTACCGATAGGGGTACTCAATTTGTTTCGCAATTCTGGAAACAGTTTCAAAAGTCACTAGGTACTAAACTTCTTTACAGCACAGCTTATCATCCGCAAACTGGGGGACAGACTGAAAGAGTAAATCAAATTCTGGAAGATATGTTGAGATCTTATGCTCTCACTTATCAAGATCAATGGGATGAATGTTTACCGTTAGCAGAATTCTCCTATAATAATAGTTATCAAGAGAGTATCAAATTGGCACTGTTTGAAGCACTGTATGGCCGCAGGTGCAGAACTCCTCTGAACTGGTCAGAACCGGGAGAAAGATGGTTTTATAGAGTTGATCTGGTGAAGAAAACGGAAGAAAAAGTCAGGCAGATTCAAAAGAGTTTAAAAGTTGCTCAGTCTCGACAGAAGAGTTATGTTGACAAAAGGCATAGACCCTTGATGTTTAAAGTGGGAGATTATGTTTATCTGAAAGTGTCACCCATGAAAGGAGTTACTCGATTTGGAGTCAAGGGCAAACTCGCACCACGTTATATTGGACCATTCCAAATCATTAAAAAATGTGGAAAGGTGGCATATAGATTAAAGTTGCCTGAACAATGGTCAGTCGTGCACAATGTATTTCATGTATCGCAATTGAAGAAGTGTCTTCAAGTGCCTGATCAAGTTGTTGATGTTGAAGGAGTTGAACTTGAACCTGATTTGACTTATTCTGAATATCCTGTTCGAGTTTTGGATCAAAAGGACCGTGTCAACCGAAGTAGAACAATCAAATGGTACAAGATACATTGGGATCAACATTCGGAAGAAGAAGCCACGTGGGAATCTGAAGATTACCTGTTGGAGAATTTCCCCGAGTTCTTTGCTTCTATCTAGGTTGCAATTTCTTCTTTAAATTGTAACATGTCCTTTTCAAATTTTTGTATTGTAGAAAACCCCCTACCTGTTTGTAGACAAGTTCTGAACGTGTTTGCTTGACACGTTTCCTTTTCCATTACTTAACTCAAGGCTTTAAATCTTGGGACGAGATTTCTTTAAGGGGGAAGGGCTGTAACACCTCGGGTGTTATAGTGACTAATTAATCTGCCATGTCATCATATTGCATCGCAAAGCATCCATGATTAGGTCAACCCTGTTATGCATTAACTAAAATGAGTTTACCTTTCTAGGTTGGATGTGCTTCTCAGTGGTGTGACTCGAACCGAAAACCCTAATTTCGAATGTCACCGCAAATACTTAGTCCATGCCCTGCGTAATTTGAGGTGTGTGACTATGTTACACACTAGTGTCAAGTGTAGGGTATGAACTCAAGTACAACACGTAAAATGAAGCTCCAAGTTTGAGTTTGAATTGGAATCCAAAACTTGTCGCGAGTTTTCCGATTCGAATTTGAATTCAAATTTGGGACATTATTAAAAGATTTTCAAAAGCTAAATTGGTCAACCAAGAGTGGCATTTGGTCAATTATGTGATACTTGACTCAATGATACACTTGGGTGATGGTTTGATCATTAAATAATCACCAATTAAGGTAGCAACAAATTTCAACTGGAAATTCCTCCGAAAACCCTAAAATCCAAAACCCTGATTTTACCCCTTTTGAAATATTTCAAAATCTAAGAAAAATTTGGGAAAAAGTTTAAAACCAAGTTTGTAGAACTTTTCAAGGGCTACAACTTTGGTGTTTTGAGTTTTCAAAGTTTTAGTGTAAAATGTGGAGCCACTTTGAAAAGAAGCAAATTTCAAATTTGACCCCTTTTCATCCCTAAACTCAAATTTCAAAATGGAGACAGAATTTGAAAATGGTTTGAATAGAAAAGTTGTAGGTCTTGGCTAGATGTATAACTTTGGTGTTTGGAGTTTTTGAAGTTTCAATACAAAATCCAAAGTAATTTCTAAATTACCAAATTTCCGAAAAGTGTCCCCTTTTGATTTTAAACTCAAATTTTAAAATCCAGTTCGAATTTGAAAAAGTGTTCAGTACAAAACTTGTAGAGCTTGAAATTCTGAAGATTTCATATCTTGGGAATTTTTCAAGTTTCTACATGATTTTGAGAGTAATTTGATAAAACAGTTTGAAATTGCAAAATTGGGGGGAGAGCTACAGTGCACGGCGAATCAGAGCAGGGCACCGCGCGGCATGAGCGTCGGCCAGCCGCCGTGGCCTTCGGCCAGCTTCCAGGCGCGCCTTCGACCGCCAGCGTTGGCTTCAGTGAGTTCGCGACGAGCCACACGTCGTCTTGAGGTCGCTTTCGTCGCCCTATAAAAGGTAGAGCACCGTCGCCGGCGTATTTTTCTTTTTCTCCATTTCCACCGCCACCGCAGCTTCGCCGCTCGCCGCTGCTGCCGTTGAGCCGCCACCAGCCACGCAAATCGCACCAGCATGTTCGCCTCGCCCTCGCGCATCTATTGGTCCACCTGAGATAGTCCGATTTCGCCTGAATCGTCGCAACCACCGTTCCCGTTCCCAACTCCGGCGATCGAACGCCACCGAGCCGCCTCACGTGGCCAGCCCTCTCCACCGCCTCCCAGCGCCTCCTTGTGGCTTCGCTGAAATCGTTGTGAGCTCCTGTTGCTTCACGTACTTTCGTTTTAGACGCTACCGTCGTGGATCGCCGGGACGCCGGTCACCGCGAGCACCGTGCCGCCATGGCCGGTGAGGTGTTACCTCTAGGGCGTTTGTGGTCGCATGAGTGGTCCGGTGAGGTTCGCAGTGAAGAGTAGACCGTGTTAGACCAGTTAGTTGGGCAACCAACGCCGTAATCGCCGGCCGGCGGCCGTGCGGACATGGCCGGGTCGCGGGAGAGAGCGAGAGAGATGAAGGAGGGAGATGACAGGTGGGGTCGGGACGTCAGCGAGAGAGAGGGAGCGCGGGCGCGGGCGCGGATGGGCCGCGCGGGCGAGTGCGGGTGCGGTCGCGAGCGCACGGATGGGCCGCGCGTAGCTGGGCCGAGCCGGAGGGAGAAAGAAGGGAAGCGGCCCGATCTGAGAATTTTGTTTTCTTTTTCAAAAATGTGAATAGTAAGAGTATTTATTTATTTCATTAGAATTTCTGTGGAGCTCCAAAAATAGTGAAAATTTTTTAGTAAGCTTTTCAAGGTGTAAACTAATTAGGAAAAATATGAAATGCTAATTTTGAGTACTTTTTGCAAGTTATATAATTAGCTCAATTAAATGTTAAATGCAACTTCCATGAATTTTAGTAATTATAATATTAATCCAAAAATCATGAAATTTATTTTGACACTGTTTTAGGCCATGACTAATCTATAGAAAAAGTTTAAGCTCATTTAGATGAAGTATGATTTATTATTTATTATGCCCTAATTAATTAAATGTTTAAATAAATGTTATTCGATAATTTTAAGTGTTGTGTGCCTTTTTGATTGAGTGATAACCTTGGGTCACTAATTCTTGGTGATCTTTGGCACCTTAATTACTTGTTTGCGCTCTTTAGTAATGTGTTCGGTAAGGATAATTAGTGTTGCTTAAGTAACCGCTATTAGTTAGTAGGTTTTACTGTTTTGCGACTGTACCACGAAGGAAAGTTATACTCAAGTCATAAATCGTGGCATATCATCATCAAGCATCATGTTTATCACCGCATCATGTTGAGACATGTTGTATGCTCGTGTAGTTCCCGCTTTCGAAGAAGTCGACGTTGGCGAGCAAGTCTCCGGAGAAGAGTTGTCTTCGGTGGGTTCCGGACCAGAAGTCGGAGTTTTTGAGCCCGAGTTAGCCGTCTCGTCAGAGCAAGGCAAGCCCCGGTGCATTTAAACCCTACCTTGAGTTTTACAAATCTTTATTATTTATACTATGGTTTACTGCATTAAGTAATTAGGAGTTGAGTGATAACCCAATTGCTGCATTGTCATCCTTGATTATTGCGATATCATCCTTGATACCTGTTTTACTGAAAATGCGTAGTATGCTTCGCTATGCTTATGAGTTAAGCTTTTAAATGAAATGTTTACATGGCCATGACGGCATACTTGATGAATATTGAAATATGAGAATGAACTTGAAAGATCGGGCGGGTGGTTCGGCCACTGCTAACTTGCATTGGGAAAGGAGTCTCAATGTAGTGTTTTCGCCTTGTCAGTTAAGGACCGTACGTTGTTGGCCCTCGCGTCATGGAGTTTTTATTAGTACTGGCCATGTACCCATGTCGGGTAAGCCTTACTTCGACTATTTCATTACGAGAACGTCTAACCTCGCACTGGGAGTGGAGAGATGACGAGAGTAGCGTGTACCCTCGGGGCTAGAATTAGGCCGGGTTCGAGGAGTACTGTGCTCTCGGGTGGCGATGGACACGTTCTGGTTTTGGGTTACTCGGGTAAGAGTTGATATATGCAAGATTCGGTTCTACATATGTCGTGTGGTTAGGAAGCCCCAGCTGGGTAAATGAAGCGGTTCGAATCGTCGTTGCTCCACGAGAAAGGAGTCTTGGCCTTGCACCAACATCGTAGTTAAGAACTGGAATTGAAAAAAATGAGAAAGATCTTGATGAGAATTACTTTGATCTAGATTAAGATCACTTAGAATTGGTTAAGGAACCATCAATGGTAAAAGTAAAATATTGAAGGTAAGGACTTACTTTAGTAAGCTTTTCTGCAAAAGAAATTTTGATTATTGAATACCCGTACCTTGATTCCCTAAAGCTAGCATGCCCTTGGAGTCCTTTTCTTAGTCGGGTAAGTCTTGTTGAGTACTCTCGTACTCAGGGTTTGTTAAACCCCTTGTTGCAGGTGCGGTTCATGAACAAGTCTGCTTTGAGCCTTGTTGCATGACCGTTGTGGCTGAAGAAAGTGACGACGAGTAGACTGTGTGGCCTCTGGGCAAGGCACTTCGTTTGTGTGTTTGTAATAAAGTTACTACTGATACTTCCCTACTACTGGTTTGTAATAATGCTACTTAAGGTTTGAAGTTTGGAAACTGTGGTTTGTAAACTTAAGTTATTGTAAGACTTTCGCTACTTTACTCTGATGGTATTTTGAATAAACTGTTGTAATATTGCAATACTCCTGTGATTGGATCCTGTTCGGAGGAAAGCAGGCCTTTTAAGTTATGAGGAACATAAGTACGGCTGTCAGAGATCATTATAACGATGACAGGTACATGTGGGCATCATAATTAGGAGGTTCTGTGACAGATATGAACTTTTATGCGCGCATGTACAAATGTACAATGCTATAAATGCATACCTTGATGCTTGCAAACCATCAATGAGAATTTTAGCCATGCACAAAATTCAATTTGTAATATTGACATTTCAAACATTACGCTCGTATTATCGTTTTTTTGTAACAGTACAAACCGTTCATGCTTAAATTATCAGGGTATTATTTGTTCCTGTTGCAACGCACAGAAAGGTCTATACAGTAGAGTTGTGAGTCTGCGACACCGTGCTCTCTGTGACTATGTTAACTTCATGAACTTTGCCTTTTGAATTAAATGTCACTTTAACGTTGGTATTTAATTTCACAGTATTGTTATCTTATCGTGCGATCTGTGTGTTTTTAGCATAAAAGTTTAGTTGTCCCATAGCAACACATGGGCACGCTACCTAGTCCGATAATAATGTCATAATGATCGGGTGAGGGCGTCTGTTGTCCGGACACCCCTTTCTGGGTTTGCGGACCAGACTCTTTCACAGTCTGTCTA